>BSBN01000269.1:0-2400000 GCA_027924645.1 Cunninghamia lanceolata | reverse complement strand
AGGTGACTAACTTGGGTAACTACATGATCCATGAAGGGGATTCTTTAGTCCCTTCTATACTTAAGCCATAGGATGACTCCATTGGCCCATGGAAGATGTTCTTTGATGGTACAAAGAGCAGAAATGGAGCTGGTGCAGGTGTTTTGCTAGTTTCCCCAGCTAGTAAGAAGTTGCATTTTTCTCATAGGTTGCATTTTTCTTGCATGAATAATGTAGTGGAGTATGAGGCATTGGTCCATGGCCTGTTGATTGCTAAGAAGGGAAATATCAAGCATCTGGAGATCTTCAGTGATACTGAATTAGTGGTTAACAAAGTCAGAGAGAGATGTGCAACAAAAAATCAACTTCTAAGAACTTATAGACATAGAGTTTGGGACCTGTTTGAGAGTTTTGACACTCTCAACTTGTAGGTGATCCCAAGAAAATTAAATGTTGATCCTGATCAATTAGCAACGGTGGGGGCTCAATTTTCTCCACCCACAGACTTGTTTCAAGGTCCTGATTAGCATGTGAGGGTTGTTGTCAGACCATTTGTTCCTAATAATGATATCCATTGGTAGGTCTTTGACAACAATGAGAAAATTGTGAGCTTCATTTAAAATGAAGCAAAATTTTCCTCCATTGTGCAGCCTACGTTGCAGGAAAGCTATGGTGACCAGATCATCCAGCTCAAATCCAACAAGCTACCCAAAGGTCTAGTCACCCTTGAAGCCATATTTAGCTATGATGATGAGTTCAAGGGTAAAATAAATAACATGACCTTCAAAAAGGAAGATTACCAGAAGGTAACTATCGCCCAGGACAAAGAGTTGCTACTAGGAAAGGTGTGCAATGATGCAGAGGAGCAAGAGTTCATAAAACTTGCCCAAAAATACAATGATGTCCTAGCATGGACATATGAAGATCTTAAAGGATTTAATCTGGATGTGGCTCAGCATGCCATTGATCTGGATCCAAATTGCAAGCCAGTACATCAAAAGCAGCAGCCCATTGTATACACCTAAGAATGGCAAAGACAAATTAAATAAATATTTATTATTTATTTAATTCCCATTCTTCTATCATTTAATAAATTCATCAATTTATCTATTTGATTCACATTCATCATTAATAGTCCAAATATTAAATAAATATCAATTTATTTAATTAAGTCAATTAAACCTATTCTTCTAATGTCATCCCTTAATTAAATAATAATCAAATTATTTAATCACAAATAATCTTATTCCAAAGTCAAAAGTCCTCTATTCCATGTCATCTAATCCACCTCACACGTCCACCTCATCATCTTGCACATGTAATTAAATATTTTAATATTTAATTAATTCATTTTCCCTCACCTACATGGCCCTATTATCTCTCCAACCATCCTTATTCCAAAGGGCATGGTCTCTCCATGTCATCATGCTCAAAGGGGCACTTTGTGACACTTGTTCCATAGTCCCTAGAATCTTTCCAACTTCCCCTACAAACATGATTTCCTTGTTTGACCTTCTCTCTTTGATCATTGTGAGCCTTGTGACATGTGGACTCGTGTCACACCTTTCTCTCCACCATGTCAAGGTGAGAGGAACATCTTCCCTCTTTCTCTTCCTCATCTCAACCAACTCAATCCTCACCGTACACCTCTCAAGACCAAGTCTCCACCATTGAGATCTTGACACATGGATTTGTCCCCTCCTTGGCCTATAAAAGAAAGCCCATTCTCTCATTTCTATAATCCACAAGCTATAGAAAAGTTACTCTACAGAAATTCCAACGTGCCTTTCGCAAAGCATTCCATATTGCTCATTGCATTTTATATCCAATATCTTCATATCCATACAACCATGGCTTCAATCATCCATCCCTCATCCTCACAATAGTTGCATTGTAGGTAATCTTTATTGTATTTTACCTAACATACATCCATTCAAGTATTGTCATCTTGAAACAGCGAGGAAGCACGCTTCTAAGAGCTATATTCATCAACAAGATCAATACAAGATAGGTGAACAATGGAAGGTTTGAGGTAAATCAGTCTTCAAGGTAATATTTCTTTGTTTATTTGATTTGCATCATATTTCATTAAGATTATTGGATTATTAGTAGTTTAATACTGTTAACAATATTTCCACTAACACCCATAAATCTAAAAATTGAGTCACTCATGAGGAAAGAGCTTGCTAAGATCATACAAGCGAGGATTATCTTCCCCATCAAATATTCTACTTGGGTTGCTAATCTAGTGCCTGTGAGAAAGAAAAATGGAGAGATTAGGCTATGTGTAGACTTCAGGGACCTGAATCACACTTCTTTGAAAGATCATTACCCTCTTCCCTCCATGGATCAAATTTTGCAAAATATTGTAGGGGCAGAAAGGTTTTCATTATTAGATGGCTTCTCTAGCTATAATTAGATTTTTGTCAGAGAGGAGGACTAATTTAAGATAGCATTCACAACCAAATGGGGAACCATGGCATATGCAAAGATGTCATTCAGTCTATCTAATGTTGGTGGGACATTTCAAAGGGCAATGGATATTGCCTTCAAAGGATTTATAAACAGGTTCATCCTGATTTACCTAGGTAACATTATAGTCTTCTCCAGGAAGGGAGAAAATCATATGGAACATCTATAAAGATTTTCTAGAGATGTAGAGAGTTTGGGGTGTCCTTGAACCCTAGGAAATGTATTTTTGTTGTTTCCCAGGGCAAGCTTTTGGGTTACATAGTGTCTGAGGATGGAATATCCATAGATCTTGAGAGGACATCTTCCCTACTTTCTCTTTTGTTGTCTGCTCACAAAAAATCTTTACAATCATTTTTAGGGCAGATTAACTTTGTTAGGAGGTTAATTCCTAATTGTGCTAGCTTGGTGAAGCCTCTAACCCTTATGCTCAAGAAGGATGTAGTCTTTAGATGGACTAAGGAAGGGAAGGATGGTTTTGAGAAGATCAAGGAAGAGATTACCCAGGCACCTACTCTCATGAACCCAAATTATAAGGACTTTGTCCTCTATGCACATGGAGGAGCGAACACTATTGTTGCTATCCTGATGCAGCAAAATGAGCAAGGAATGGAGCAGACCCTACCCTTCTTCAGTCAGACCTTGAAAGACTATGAGGTCAGATACAGCCCCATGGATAAACATGTATTTGCCATTGTTAGAGCTTTGAAGAAATTTAGATATATGCTGGCAAATAACCATATTAAAGTTTTAGTTTCTCATCCTAGTGTGAGAGATTATATAAGGGGGATTGAGATTAGTGAAAAGAGAGCTAGCTGGGTCACTAAGATCCTAGAGTATGATGTGATCATCAAGGCCACTAAGTTGATTAGAGGCAGAGGATTGTGTGAACAACTAGCTTAGACATCAATAGATGAAGCAAATTCATCTTACCTTTTGAATGAGGAGGAACCTACAGTTGAGCCATCAACTGTAAGTTCTTGGACAATAGATATGGCTAGATTCCTATCCATTAGTGAGTATCCCTATGGATTGGATAGAGATGGTGTTCTCTTCAAGAAACTTGGATGGAGTCTTACTGAGATGCATAGAAAAAGATCAGGTTGATAGGCTCCTTGGTGAGTTTCATGCTGGCCCAGCTGGTGGCCATTTCTCTACTAGAGATACAATAATGAAAATAATGAGGACAGGTTACTTTTGGCCCACATTATTCAATGATGCCCATGTGTGGGTAAGAAAATACAAAGAGTGTGCTCTCTTTGCTGGAAAGAAAAGATTGGCAGCACTTCCACTTCACCCTATTCAGGTTGATCATCCCTTTTCACAGTGGGGATTAGATTTTATTAGCATGATAAATCCCTCTTCCAGTGCTGGTCACAAGTGGGTTTTGGCTGCAAAAGACTACTTCACTAGATGGGTTGAAGTAGTCCCACTCAAGGAGGCCACCGAGTCATCTATCATGGATTTCTTGGAAGAAATCATGACAAGTTTTGGAGCTCCTCAGACCATTATTTCTAATAATGCAAAAGCATTCACTAGTTTTAGGATTGTTGACTGGGCTCTTAAGTACAATGTGTTCTTAAAGACTTCATCCAATTATTACCCTTAAGGTAATGGGCTAGTTGAGTCTACCAATAAGAACCTGATCAGGATTCTGAAGAGGACCATGGAAACAAACCAGAGGCAATGGCACAATAAGATCAAGTTAGCTCTTTGGGCTGATATGATCACATATAAGAGACCATTGGAACTCCCCTTTTGTTCTGGTATATGGAAGAAAGGCTAGATTGCCTATATCTTTAGAGCTTCCTACATTAGAATTAGAAGGAGAAGATGCAAGGTCTGTCAAGATGGCTGAATTGATTGAACTAGGGGGTCACACCAAGTTTGATGCACTTTGGAGTGGGCCTCATGTCATCATCAACAACAAGCAAGTAAATGCCTTCATTCTTTCAAGGCTGGATGGTGAAGTTCTACCGATCTCAGTTAATGGGATCCATCTCAAACCTTACCATTAAGGTTGGTATGAGGTCTCATACATATTGATCTAGTTTATTTCTATTTTAGATTTCCTTTCCCTAAGTGCTTTTGTGCAGGCTACATTGTCATTAGGAGAATACAGGCCTCTTTCCTTTTTGTGTTTTGGAGGCAAGTTTCAGTTGTCTTGACCTTTTCAGTTCCTCTTTTGGACTCCATGCCCAATGGATGTTTAAGGCCATTAATCTATTTGTTTAGCAGGCAAACATCCTTGAGAGGTTGCCAAAATGTTGACCTATTTTCCTTTGCCCAGAGTCCAATAGTTCACCTTGAAAATATCCTTGAAATGCTTTGGAATATAGCCCTACGGGCCCTAAATCCTTCAAATTCCAATGTATTTCCTTACAAAAATCCCTAAAAACTCATTTGGAGAATCCTTACAGAAAACCCAAAAAACCCATAAACCTTTAATCTTCAATGTCTTCCTTCACAAGGATTTCCATCTTCATACTTAGTCATTTTGTTATAGATATCTAATGTCTGAATATCCGGATCTTAGTTAACATCCATATATTATTTTAATATCCGGACCTTAGCTAAAATCATGATATCTCTCAAGTATCTGGACCTTAGCTAATATCTAGATTTTTTCTTAACATCTAGATCTTAACTAATATCCAGACATTAGTTGATATCTGGACCTTAGCTAATATCCAGATGATTTCTTAACATCTAAATCTTAACTAAGATCCTGATATTTCCTAAACATCCAGGCCTTAGTAAATACTTGTATTTTTCATAGCATCTAGATATTTCCTAATGTCCAGATCCTTGAAGCAAATGTCTTGATGACGTCATTTGGTCCCCTCCCTAAAGAAGTGCATATGATGATGACGTCATCCAGACATTCTGCCATCAGTATATTATCCTACAGTGTTCATATCCTGATGATGTCATCCAAATGCCCTCTTTAACGAAGCTCTCCATGCTAATGACATCATCAGGGTATTCATGGGTGGCATATTAAAAGTTAATATCCTGACATCAGGTATCCATGCAGATGATGGCTTCTCCATGCTGCAAAGGTAAATTTGACGGGTGCATCTGGATATTGGGATATGGAGGCTTTTGTGTTCGGTCAGGATATATCATCCAGATATTTACGAATGTGTAGACCTTGTGGATATTCATGGATATCCATATGCCCGTTGACCATAGCTTTGACCATGAATATCCTTTTCATCCTGAGATATTTCTACATGATCCAAAAGGCAAAATTGCTTAGAATTTCATCCTCTTTCATTTGGCGAGCTTTTTGAGGAATAGTCTCACTTTGAGATTTTGATCCAAAATTCATGATCCAGATATATGCATGCATATCTGGATATCAGGATAGTTGTCAACTGAAGGGAAATATGCAGACTCGGTCGACAAGGCATATCAGAGGCCGACTGGACATGTTGTAAAAGCTTTCAAGAAGTAGATATTTTGCATTAATTGTTGCAAGTGCATGATTCAATAGTTGTATTAAAGACGCAAATATCTTCTAGCTGCTTGATGGATCCAGATATTTTCTGCATTGAATTCTTGCAGGAAGATGTCGCTTCTGGCATGAATTTTCTTCTAACAGCCCATGGGGGCGAATTTATTAAAATTGACTTAGGTCAAGTGCTCAAGTGATATATATGCATCCTTGTAAGATGTAATAAGGGTTGGATACTTGTTCATTTTGTATTCAAACAGAGCCCTCCTCTGCTGTAACCATGCCTTCTAATTGAATGTATGTTAGTTATCCTCACCTCTTTGTGTTGATTTTTAACTTTGTTTAAATCTAAGGATGGTTTGTCTATGAATATTTCATTCCTCTCAACCATTTCTTGCTCCTTACCTCTGTTAGGATCAGTTAAATCTATGTGTACCTATCAACTATATTTGGTTATGTTGTGCATTTTCTTAGTTCTGTGAGATCTTTTATATTCAAACTTGGTGTATCACCTCCATTTAATTTCAGTTTCATCCCTCATACTCTTTTCATAAACAGGTGGATAGATTAGGTTTAGTCTTAGAATCGCTGAATATCCTCTCTCTGGACATTTGGCCTCCCTATAAGGTCCCACACCTTGAGGTCATCTCAATGTTTCACTAGATTTTTGGAGCCCTAAAAGCCTTCAACACACTAGTAGAATTTTGGCAAATAAATGACTACGTGACTAAAACTTTTAGTCACGACAACTAAAAATGATTAAATTCTAGTCATTTTTTGCAACGTAGATATAAATGACTAATTTGATGGTGGGTAAAAAACACAGCTATAAATGACTAAATAATTAGTCACACAAATAAAAATTAGAAAGAGAGGGAAATTAAAAAAATATTTCGAATTGGAAAGAGGGAAATTTTTTCCATGAAAAATAATTCAAACAAAAGAAACCTGATCACCTCTACGCTCAAGACATTGTTCATGCGTTGGACGTGTTGTACAGGGGTTGAATTTGCACTCAAAAATAGGTAAGGCTCATTGATGTCCCTCTTTTTGCATTGATGAATTGGAACACAATCACTTGAAGATGTTAATTTTATTGTATTTTGTTAAATTATGTATTGGGAAGACCCATTTCAAGGGGATTTTCTGGAAGTGATAGAAGAGTTTCTAGAGAAGGGCATGGCCAGATGCATTGCATTCAATTGCCGAGGAACCTTACTAGCAGGTCTAGTATATTTCATGTGTTTTTTAAACTATAATTTTTTGTTGTGTTTGGTACTCTATTTTAGTTATGCCCATTTGTCAAATGTTATAAATACAGACATTGAAATCTAATTCAATCTATTGACTGTTAATACTCAAACAATACCCCACTCTTATTAGGGATGCACGAAGTTTAAAGCTCAGTTGTGAAGGATCAAGGTTTCACCTAATTGTAGAAGAATTACCTCAACCTTGCAAACTTTTTAAAAAGAAAACAACAAATAATCTTATATTGCTTAATACCCATTTCAATTTCTGCTAGCCCTATCGTAGTTTAGTCCCCTGAATAGTCATTATTGTGTTGAAGTATTGGTTATTAATACTAGTGTTGGTGTGTTCTGAAGAGTATTCAATATGCTCCATTGTTAAAATGGGGTTTGATTTTTCTTAATTGGGGTCATCTTAGGTGGTTCAGCTTGGCTTAAAATGCCCAAGTGATGAGCTTGTAGATCAATCTAGGGTTTCTAGCTTTTTTCTATGATATGGAAGTCACCCTTTCAAATGTTTCTCTCCTTGATGATCATTTAACTAAAATGTCCTTTTAGCATGATGATTTTCCTCTCATGGACAAATTCATGGGAAGAAAACTAGATGGCGTAAAACTATATGGATGGATATGGAATCTACGAGGCTGGATACAGAGTTAAATTCTTCCTTTTAAGGATTTCTTTCTTCTTCAAGTCTGTCGAGGATAGAGAGAAAACTAGATGACGTAAAACTATATGGATGGATATGGAATCTACGAGGCTGGATACAGAGTTAAATTCTTCCTTTTAAAGATTTCTTTCTTCTTCAAGTCTGTTGAGGATAGAGAGTTTTCTCAAACAAGGGTCATGATATTTTTGGCAAATCTAGGTTGTTTTTATGTCCTTGGCAACCATTTTTAGACCTAGATCATCTATTTTTTAAAGGTTCCCTTTTGGATCCCACTTCTACAACCTCCCTCTGGTTTGTAGAGCAGTGAAGACAGTTTAGTTGCTTGCAAAGATCTATACCTCTAGACCAATGCTAGTCACAAGTTGCATAGTGCATCATAACGATTGTCTTACACCCTATGCAGTTGTTAGTAGCTAGACGACACAACCAGTTTTAATAATCAATATCAACACTATAGTGTTATATGCTTATGTGCACCATGCAAATGATACTCATGCTTCCTAGCACTCAAAAGCACTCATTGCCACATGTTTACTTGCATTTAGCACATCTAAAAAACTAAACAAAAAATAAAGGGCACTTGATAGCAATGTTTCCCTTCAAATTTAACTCCAAAACCCAACATACAATTCAACAAAATTACCCCTCATATTTTAACTCTATTATAAGCCTAACAATTCAGCAATATGACCTCTCAAATTTCAACTCTAGCATCTATCAATTTACTGTGCAAGATAACAATTCTTTGGGTTCTCAAGTCTTTATCTTTCTACTTCCTTTCATTCAGAATCATATGGTCATTGGCTTCTCAAGTCTTTATCTTTTTACTTCATCACATACTTGCATTATCATGTCATAAGATCTCTAACACAATACCATGGAAGCCTCAATGCATCTTGTATAAAGCCAAATAGTTAAAAAAAAAAAAAGTAAGAAACATACTCAATAAGAGTGATGACAAATTGGCACATTATCTTCTCTTTTTTTTTGTACAGTTGAGAACATTCCAAATGTTTTCAAATGTCAAATTCTTTGATACATCAAATGACTCCTCCAAATTATTACTTTTTTTAAAATGTAAAGTTCATAGTTTATAATACTAAGAAATCATCAATCTTTTTGTCATTTCTATGATCTGAAAGCAAATAGCAAGCACTCAAGAAAGAATCAAAAATAACAAAGTCAATTAATATGGCAACCTAAAATAAGCCTCAAACAATACAAGGAAACACAGATTACAACCTAGTTTGAAGTATTTCCCAAAATTTTGAATCAAGAGTAAACCACTAATGATAAGAAACAATAACAGGAAACATGGCTTACAAATTGGTCCCCATAAATTGTTGACACAAAGCAACCTAAAGAAAAAAGAAACTAAAAGATGACATTTTTAAATAATCAGAACTCTATAATTGTTTAATTATGATTAAGTACGTGCACATGCTAAGCCTTCTTTATACAACACACAATACTGGCATGCCCAATGTGTTGATGATTACCACCACCATGAGGATGCTCAACAGGATTCATTGCCACACCACGAACCTTAGGCCAAAAATTTCTTTTGACCCCTATATTTGTGATATGCATTGCCAGCTTTGAGCATTGACTTTTCTGTCCTTCCACCAGCAGTAACCTGACCAGTCATGGCTCTGCAACTACTTGGCACAATCTTCTTAGCTCTAGATGGAAGCTTTACCCTATAAATTGAAACCAATTTCCAAGACTCGTCAAACAAGGCTATTAAAAATTTGCAAAATCAAAAATTACATAAATCTGAACATTAAGAGAGAACTTAGATAATTGTTCCAAAATTATTTCCACTACCTTTGGAATAATTGCATTTATCAGTTCACTATAACTTTAGAAAATAAAAATAAAAATAGAAATATGCCATAAGTCTCCACAAGGTGTACACCTAGAACTCAAAATAGTTTGAAAATAATTTGGCAAAAGCCACCATCCATAGAACATCACAACAGATGCATCACATGTTTGTTGCTAGCCAAAAAGCAAGATGATAAACAAAAATGATAATGAGTTAAGGGGAACATTAAGAAGTAGTACATTCAAATTAAATTTCAACTAGCTACTAAACGAGCACAACCCACTTTGACTTGTCATAAGTTCAAAATATTAGAACAGGTACATTTTATGTCTGTAAAGGTGACAACAATCCAACAATGGATCAAACATTTCAAATTGAAATGCAATAGAAATGCATTACAAATGACAGAAATCAAATTTGAAATTACTCAACTCATAAAAGAATAGTGGAGAAAAGGCAGAAAAAGTGTTCTTTGATTTGCTCGGGCCAATGAGAAATATTGTCTCAAAAATTCAACTATATCACCATGACTTGCTTTCCTTTGCTCCTTCTTACTGTCATACCACAAGCCTCACTTGATGCCGCTACGGGGGCATGGTGTATTGCTTTCCTTTGCTCCTTCTTACTGCCATACTACAAGCCTCACTTGAGGCCGCCGTGGGGGCGTAGTGTACTATTTTCCTCTACTCCTTACCGCCATACCGCAAACCTCACTTGAGGCCACCATGGGGGTGTAATGTACTATTTTCCTTTTCTCTTTCTTATCGCCATACTGCAAGCCTCACTTGAGGCTACCGCGAGGGCATGGTGTACTATTTTCCTCTACTCCTTACTATATTACCATCAGTTATTCTCTTGACTGCCACGGGACCGCGGTGAAGTATCATATGCCACTTAAATTTATATCACCAACCCGCCACTTCATTTTGAGACCACTGCGGGACTGGGATAATCAATCTCTGCATACCGTGATGCCGCAAGTGCAATCTCTTCATGTTGCAGGATAGTGATAACTGCTCCCTTGTTATCCTTGGTTCCTACACACCCACCAAGACCTTTTGAGTGACCTGCAAGACTGCGGTGAGAGACAAAAACACATCAATGGTTAAAAATACAAATATCTTTCACATGGACTTGGTATGGGGTGCTTATGAATGACTCCTAGAATAATTTTAAAAGAAATATGGATCCCTACAATGGATTTATGGAAGGAAATTTGCATGAAACCAAGTGGGACTATGAGAATTTTGAATGGTCCTAATGAATGACTACAAACCTTTCTATTCTTGTCTTGGCTGGGCCAAGTACAAGCCTGCTATGGGTTCCATAGGGTTTCTATAAGTCTATCTATATAGACCTTACAAATGTCTCATAAACCCTTAGAAAACTTCATAGACCCTTAAAAAGCTTGTGCATGTACCTTTAATGACTTGATAGAGTTCCTAATGATCATGCAGAATTTCTCATGGTTTATGCAAGTTCCTCCACTAGGAGAACCTAGTCCTGCTTTAGGCCATCTTAATGGCTAGTGGACATCACCTTCACAACTACCAGTTCCATATCTAGTTGCTACTCCAGGTAAATAATCTCCTTGTTGATGGTGAACTTTTAGTTGTATTTCACCTATTATGAAACCATACATATTTAAGTTTGTCATGTTATTCAAAGGTAAAATTTTAAATCCTAAATGAAACATTATGGGTTGATCTATCACTTATATAATTATTGAAAGACTGGAGTTAAATATAACCTGGCCTTAGTTGCTTTTGGTCTTTGTCTTTTGGTTGAATCAGTATCCAACAAAAGCAATGCATGCTTCCTGAAGCAATGAAGTATTTTTTGAAAATTTAGGTCGTTTCTTTTGGGTTGAGTGCTTTTGTAGAGTTTGTAGCCCAGGACCCAGGCTAAAATCTTGAGTTTGGGAAAATCAAATCAAAATATTATGGATTTGATTATTGGGTTGGGGGTTGTATATATGTAGTTGAATCTAAGTCTTAGTGACAGTTTTTGATGTCTATAGCTGGAACTTTGTGAGGTATCAGTCCCTGAATGTTCTTTTATCAAATGTATGTATAGATGTGTATCACCTGTAGAACATTATAGGAGAATCATTGTAGAAGATGAATTGACTCCACATGCTTCTTAACTAACCCTGTTTCATTTCATGAATACCTGAATCTTCTCAAATGGATAAGCCATCTTTCCATAAGAAATACATTTTTCTTGTTTCCAAGAAACATAGTTGAGACTCTATTGGGTGACAACTTCAAATGGATATGAGTTGATCTGTCAAGTGCCCATATTCAAATCTGGTAGTCTTTTTATTTTAATTTAAATCTTTATTGTAGGCTATTTTCCCTATATTATTTATTCTTGGTTTGAACTCCTTGATTTTGTGGTTTTTTGTTAGAACCCAGAGCTTTCATATGCAGGACCAGCTACAAGGCACCAAAGGAGTCATTTGGATCATGACTGGTGCAGGGGCACCTAGATACCTTAATTAATTTCATGTTCTTTTGATGTTTTGGAGTTGTATAAGGTCCACGTGATCAATTGTAAGGCCTAGTGCCACGTGTGAGTCCGAGTGGAATAGGACAAGTCGTAGGGTCTAGTAGTGGAAGAGCAAACACATTTTAACTGAATAGGTTGACAGTTGCAGAACGATTGGCATTCCCACCAATGCAAACTGTCAAGAACAAGAACATGTATAAACAGTTCAGTGAACAAAAGAAGAGGAGTAATATAGAAATTGGGTGTGATTTGTGGTAGAATAACAGTAAGAAGATAGAAGAATTGTTTTTAGTGCAGAAGTTCCCAAGATAAATAAAAGATCCTATTTTGTTTGTGTTCTTTCACTGTGTCACTGTAGTTAGTTCCATTTTGTCATTCGGATGGGTTACTGAGCCATTCCACCGACGAGATTTCTTCGAAATCAGTGGAATGGGTCTGTTTGTACAATTAGTGTTCTTTTTGTTTTTGTTTATGTTCAGTGTCGGATCGAGTGTGGGATGTGCTGATCGAGCCTAGCATCTCCATGTGCTAGGATTCGGCGAAGGCAGAGAGTGTCTGCATTGCAGAGTTTGTCTCCGACAGAACAATAATTGTCAGAGAAGGCCCAGATGATGGTTGTCTGGCCGGAAAAACAAGAAGAGCTAAGTCGGAAGCAGTAGTCTGCCCAAAGGGTAGTCAGAGTAACCCAGTGCATTGGCGTAAGATTTGTGTTGTTTTACCGGATATACTTTATGTGTGTATATCGCAATTGTATGTTCGTGTGTATGTCACGAAATTACATCGGGTGAGATATAAGGAAGGTCAACGGTCAATTTCTGAATGTATGTGCAGAATGCATCTCCCGAATGTATATTGAAAATATACATTGCGCATATACATTATGTTGAATGCAAGAGGTGATCGGCAGCGACGGAAGTATATACAGTCTTTTGTTAAGTTTTTGATGCTTCCTCTGTGCGCTCTACATCATTTTGGTATCAGAGCCTTGGAGGTTCTGTGTGTGACAGATCTATGAATGTTTATGTCAGGTAGAGAGAGCGAAGGAGAGGCCAGTGCCATGCCTCCAAAGGGGATGACAGCAGAAGTGCTTAAAAATTTCCAAGAGATGGAAGAAATGATCAAGGTTGGAGTCAAGGTTGGAATCAAGGAAACACTCCAGGCTGAGTTGAAGGCACTAAAGATAGGAAAGAAATCAGATGATGAATCTAATGAAGAAGAAGAAGAAGACAGGGAAGAGGAAATAACCTCAGGACAGACAGATATATCTGCAGATTAGAAACAATTTTTGGAGGCCATAAAATCACTTGGTAAGGAATCATCTGAATCAAGAATGGAGATTCTGATGTTCAGCGGAAAGATGGACGCAGAAGAAGTCATCAAATGGGTCGAGGCTTTGAACAATTACTTCGAGTACAAGGAGGTACCGGAGAATAGAAGAGTCAAGTTTGCAAAGACAAAATTGAAGGGTGCTGCACTCACGTGGTGGAACTACACCCAGGGAGAAAGGGTGAAGAGTGGCAAGAGCATGATCTCATCCTAGACTTGGATGGTGGAGAGGATCAAGGCTCAGTTCCTACCAGTGGATTATGAAGTGCAGACATACAGGAAAATGCAGAACCTTAGACAAAAGGACATGGATGTATCCACCTACACAGAGGAATTTCACAAATTGTCTCTAAGGTGTGGGCTTGCTGAGGATGAAAAGAGAAGAATTGCCAGGTATATTAATGGCCTGAAATATAGCATACAAGATGAGATTACCATCTTGACACCAGAAACCGTGGACAAATGCTTCCAAGTGGCACTGAGAGTAGAAGAGAAGTAGAAAAGAAAAGGAGAACAATAGAACAGAGGCAGAGGTGGAAGGAACTTCAGAGGTAGAAATAGTTTCGGTGGTAGAAATCAGTTCCAGAAGAATCAAGGGGAGTTCAGTCAACAAGAACACAGTGGAGAATCTGGTTCTAGAGGGGGTTTCAGAGGAAGGAGACCCAATGGAAGAGGAAGATTTGGTGGACCAGGTAGAGGTCCTAATGTCTTCACGGGAAGATGTTATAATTGTAACCAAATTGGGCACATAGCAAGCAAGTGTCCGGAGAAAGCCTCAAGCTCTTATGGAGGAGATAGAAGGAGCCAGCTGATTCAAGAAGAAAATTGTCAGAGTGTGAACTCATCTATGGGAAGCGCAGCTCCAGCACAAGATGGAGAGAATCTCATGATGAGAAGGACGATGCTGAAGGTACCACAGAACAAAGAACCACCGCAGAGGAAGACACTATTCAGAACTCTGTGTAAAGTTTCTGGCAAAAGGTGTAAGGTAATTGTTGATTTTGGCTCAACTAAAAATTTAGTTTCAGTAGAAATGGTAGAGAAATTGAATTTGAAAAGATTGCCACATGTTAGTCCATACAAAGTGTCCTGGCTGAACAAAGGGCAACAAGTCGTGGTTGATGAACAAGCTTGGGTAGAATTTCAGATAGGGGAATATGGGGATAAACTTTTGTGTGATAGAATTCCCATGGATGCATGCCATTTACTATTAGGTAGACCTTGGCAGTATGATGTACAAGCCCAGCATGATGGTAAATCCAATTCTTTTGTTATCACCAAGAATGGTAGACAGTATAAGATAATTCCTTTACCAGAAGAGGGTGTAGACAAGAATGTAGGATCAAGTATCATGTTAGTGAGTGGGAAAGAGTTTCTCCATACTCTAAAAGAAGAGGGAACCCAGGGGTATGCTTTGATTCTGAAACCTAAAGACAATTCTGATTTGTCTAAAAATAGCAAGGAAAAAGTCCCTAAGGAAGTGCAGGAATTGTTAGACAAGTATAAGAGTATCATGGTGGAGGATATGCCCAATACACTACCCCCTGTGAGAGACATAAGTCATCAGATTGACTTCATCCCAAGATCCACATTGCCAAATAAACCAGCTTATAAAATGACACCTAATCAGAATGAGGAGATTGCTAAACAAGTTCAAGAACTGTTGGATAAGGGCTTGGTGAAGAAAAGTCTTAGTCCGTGTGCTGTACCTACAGTTTTAGCTCCCAAGAAGGATGGAAAATGGAGGTTATGTACTAATTCAAGAGCCATAAATAAGATCACCATCAGATATAGGTTTCCTATGCCCAGAATAGAGGACCTCATGGATTGTTTGGATGGAGCTCGGTACTTTTCTAAAATTGATCTCAAAAGTGGATACCATCAGATCAGGATTAGACAAGGGGATGAATGGAAGATAGCCTTTAAGACTAATGAAGGTCTTTATGAGTGGGTGGTGATGCCATTTGGACTGTCCAATGCTCCAAGCAGTTTCATGCATCTAATGAATGAGGTATTGAAAGATTTTATTGGCAAATTTGTTGTTGTCTATCTTGACGATATTCTGATTTTCAGCAGGACAAAGGAAGAACATTTGCAGCATTTGGAAGGGGTGTTGAAGAAACTACATGAGGAGAAACTGATGATCAATATGGAGAAGAGTGTCTTCATGAAGGAAGAACTCACATATCTAGGATTTGTGATATCCCAGGGTAATTTGAAAATGGATCCGAAAAAGGTAAAGGCTATTCTGTCTTGGCCAGCACCTAGGACAGTAAGTGATGTGAGAAGTTTTCATGGGTTGGCAACTTTTTATAGGAAATTCATAAGAGGATTCAGCCATGTTTGTACACCCATTCTGGATACCATAAAAGGAGGACAGAAAATTAAGTTTGTTTGGAATAGAGCAGCAAATGAATCTTTTGAGATTCTTAAACAGAAAATAGCAGAGAAACCCATTTTGGTTTTGCCTGATTTTAATAAGTTGTTCACTGTAGAATGTGATGCCAGTAACCTTGCCATTGGTGTTGTCTTGAGTCAGGAAGGTAGACCTATCGCTTTCTTTAGTGAGAAGCTGAATGATGCTAAAAGGAAGTATTCCACATATGATCTAGAATTGTATACAATGCTATAAGCATTGAAAAAATGGAGACATTATCTCTTGCCCAAAGAATTCATTGTTTATACTGACAACCATGCTTTGAGTTTTCTAAATTCGCAGGAGAAACTAAATCACAGGCATATGAAGTGGGTTGAACAACTCCAGGGGTATAATTTTTCCATCAAACATAAGAAGGGACAAGCTAACAAGGTGGCAGATGCTCTAAGCAGAAGAGTGTGCACTATACAGGAAATCCAGTTACAAAGTGTGGGAGTGGATTCTCTCAAGAATATGTATCAGGATGATGAGGACTTCAAGGAGATATATGCAGTTTGTTCACAGTTTTCAGATTCATATCATTCTGATTTTTCTAAATATTTGTTGCAGCAAGGGCTACTGTTCAAAGGCAACCAACTGTGTGTACCTAGGTGTTCCATGAGGGAGAACATCATAAAAGAGAAACATTGCGGTAGTCTTGGAGGTCATTTTGGACTAGACAAGACATTGGAACAAGTGAGAAGGCTTTACTTCTGGCCTAAGATGCAAACAAATGTCAGGAAATTTGTGGAAGGTTGTAACATTTGCCAGAAGGCAAAAGGGACTTCATCAAATGCAGGTCTCTATCAACCACTTCCAATTCCGCAAAGGCCATGGGAGTGCATCAGTATGGATTTTGTTTTGGGTCTTCCCCGGACTCAAAGAGGATTTGACAGTGTGTTTGTGGTTGTTGACAGGTTTAGTAAAATGGCTCATTTTGTGCCATGTAAATGTACTATTGATGCTTCACATATTGTTGGTCTTTTCTTCAAGGAGATAGTAAGAATTCATGGTTTGCCATTGAATATTGTTACTGACAGAGATCCCAAGTTTGTGGGACATTTTTGGCGCACATTGTGGAAGAAATTGGGCACCCAATTGTCTTTCACGTCAGCATATCACCCTCAGACAGATGGACAAACTAAGGTGGTGAATAGATCACTGGGTAATCTTTTGAGGTGTTTAACTCAACAGCATGGAGAAGCATGGGATATGATCATCCCACAGGCAGAATTTGCATATAATGATTCTGTTAATAGGAGCACAGGAAAGAGTCCTTTTGAAGTTGTATATGGGATTCATCCCAGGGGAATTTTGGAGCTCAGGGATCTCCATAACATGAAGAAAAAGAGTGCACAAGGAGAAGATTTTGCAATAAGTATGAAAGATATCCATGATGTTGTCAGAGGAACTATACAGAAGAACATAGGGAAATACAAAGAGAGAGTTGATCAGAAGAAAAGGGAGGTCTAATACAAAGTTGGAGATTTGGTGATGGCATATCTAAAGAAGGAAAGGCTTATGAAGGGACAGCCCACAAAGCTTCTTATGAAGAAGATAGGTCCATGTAAGATTGTACACAAGTTTGGGCCTAATGCATACGAAATTGAACTCCCTCTAGGTTTCGCAATATCACCCATTTGCAATGTGTCTGACCTATTTCCATTCAGAGGAAACAATATTGTTGGTTCAGATGTGACAGAAGCAGGGGATGCAAAATGGATTTATGATCTTCCACCAAGTTAGCCAGTGCAGCTAGAATGTATATTGGACACCAAAGTTCAGAAGAAGACCAGGCATAAAACCTACAAGCAGTATCTGGTCAAATGGCGTGGTTTGCCTGATGAAGATGCTACCTGGATGAGCGAGGAGGACATCATCAAACATGGGGTTTCTGTTTCTGACTTGGTTCCTCAAGGGACTTGAGTTCTTTTACACCCCGGGAGTATGGTGCAGGGGCACCTAGATACCTTAATTAATTTCATGTTCTTTTGATGTTTTGGAGTTGTATAAGGTCCACGTGATCAATTGTAAGGCCTAGTGCCATGTGTGAGTCTGAGTGGAATAGGACAAGTCATAGGGTCTGGTAGTGGAAGAGCAAACACATTGTAACTGAATAGGTTGACAGTTACAGAATGGTTGGCATTCCCACTGATGCAAATTGTCAAGAACAAGAACATGTATAAACAGTTCAGTGAACAGAAGAAGAGGAGTAATATAGAAATTGGGTGTGATTTGTGGTAGAATAATAGTAAGAAGATAGAAGAATTGTTTTCAGTACAAAAGTTCCCAAGATAAATAAAAGATCCTATTTTGTTTGTGTTCTTTCACCATGTCACTGTAGTTAGTTCCATTTTGTCATTCGGATGGGTTACTGAGCCATTCCACCAACGAGATTGCTTTGAAATCAGTGGAATGGGTTTGTTTGTATAGTTAGTGTTCTTTTTGTTGTTGTTTATGTTTAGTGTCGGATCGAGTGTGGGATGTGCTGATCAAGCCTAGCATCTCCATCTGCTAGGATTCAGCGAAGGCAGAGAGTGTCTGCGTTGCAGAGTTTGTCTCCGACAAAAAAATAACTGTCAGAGAAGGCCCAGACAATGGTTGTCTAGCCGGAAAAACAAGAAGAGCTAAGTCAGAAGCAGTAGTCTTCCTGAAGGGTAGTCAGAGTAACCCAGTACATCGGCATAAGATTTGTGTTGTTTCACCGGATATACTTTGTGTGTATATCGCAGTTGTATGTTCGTGTGTATGTCACGAAATTACATCGGGTGAGATACAAGGAAGGTCAACGGTCAATTTCTGAATGCATGTTCTGAATGTATGTGGAGAATGCATCTCCCGAATGTATATTGAAAATATACATTGCACATATACATTGTGTTGAATGCAAGAGGCGATCGGCAACGACAGAAGTATATACAGTCTTTTGTTAAGTTTTTGACGCTTCCTCTATGCGCTCTGCATCAATGACTTAGGAGCTTATTAGTATTAATTAAGTGGTATAATGGTGGTTGAACTGTCATGGTCTATACAACTAAGAGATGTACTTGTGTGCTTTGTAGTTTGTTTGTTTAATTTTTTTATGCTTAGAAAAACATCATAAATAGATAGGATGATATTTTTGTAATTTATTCCTTCAATCACTTGTCATAGGTCCAGTTGGAGGTAGCAGATCTGGTGGAATAGAGGATGTACCTTATCTGCTTATTTATTCAAGCAGAAATGTTGCAAGTTCCACTTCAAATCACCAAATCCTTCACAAAAACATATGCACAAAATTTAATAATGAAGAATTTATGCACAAATTCTCTTTTGAATGATGCACAAATCCTCCACTGCAACACCACATTGTTGCTAGGCCTTGCGGTGATGCAGGTGATTCCCGCATCACTGCAAGGCCCAGAAATAGTGTGATGTTGTGGTGGAGGCTTTGTGCATCATTCAAAAGAGAATTTGTGCATAAATTCTTCATTATTGAATTTTGTGCAGAAATTTTTGTGAAGGCTTTGGTGATCCGAAGTGGAACTTGCAACTATAATATCTGATAAAAATTTACTTCCAAATATTTTTTTGATGGATGTTCATATCCTCATCCAAAGCTTCAATTCACACACATGTAGGAAGGATACTTTCAAAGGTTGAGGAGTTGGGCTTTACACCCACTGGTTGCATTTTCTTAAAATTTTCTAAGGACTTTTCAGAAAAACCCATTTTAAATATATCCTTTAATCATGACATTCCATGATATCACATTTCTTTGAGGCATTTTTTGAAACAGTTCGTTGCCTTGTCTATGCTTCCACATTTTCATGTATGTCTAGCAGGGCACTTGTAACTACAACATATGACAAAAAAATCCCTGTTATTATGCTTTGATGGATGTCCCTTCGTTATTAATGGATATCTGATGTAGTACACATTATTATAGTGCAAGCCTATTTTTCAAATTGTTTCATTTAGCATCACAAACATTCTCCACAAGAACATTGTCCCTATTTAAAATGATGGAAATGGTTCACATCTCTCAGAACAATTTCTCTTACAACAATCTTGGAGATGAATTTAGATGCAGTGTGAAAATCAGAACATACTCGAAGGTTCTTAACAACTCTAATGGTTGTACCAAGGGCCATGTTTAACAAACCAAATGCAATTGCTAACTTTTCACTATGGTGGCAGATAAATGATTCTTTTTTCTTCTATTCCACAACATTAAGTAAAAGTCTTAAATCTGCAAATACCCTACTGCCTTCATTTGCCAAGCCAATTTCTCCAATTTTGCATAGCTCTCCCATGTTTGTGGATGTGATTTGTCTCCTACACAAAAAAGCATGTACCATTTTATGCCCTTCAATCGAACTACATGCAGGTATCTTTTTAATTCCTCTATCTTTCATCAATCTCTTTACTATTTAAACCTCACCACACTTGCCCGCTTCTGCACAGATGTTTTAGAGAAGAACATAAGTTGCAACATTTTTAGGATCCAACTAAAAAAGTAGTGTTGCTAGAATAGTCAACCTACATTCAAATTTTGAATTTTGGGAAATTATATACAGTAAATAGATTGATGGTTGTTTGGATAGTGAAATTAGCTTTCTTAGAAATTCACTAAAATATCTTGTCTTGAAATATCTAGAAGGATTATTTTGATTAAAGAGGATTTTGTGGTTATTTTTGTAACAATGATTAACAATGATTTTATAGTGCAACTAGCTTGCTATTTTCATTCAAGATTCAAGTCATCAAAGTCAAGCACATACCAAGAAAATGGTACTCTGCTTCAAACCCTCAACCTCACTTAGTTTAGTCTGCTTACATGGGGATATTAAGGAAGTTGCTAAACAATTAATATATATCATTTGTTGTTTGTGAAGGAGAATAGGACTGTGAGATCCAATATGGCAGTGGATCAATATTTGGTTTCTTAAGTAAAGATGATGTCACAGTTGGGAAACTTGTTGTGAAACATCAGGTTAGTAATTTTTGGATGTTAAGGCTTCCTAGTTGGATATCAAAGATCTTTTCTCATCAACTTAATTTGGAATTAATGTATAAATGGATTCTTTCATGGTGCGGGTCTTTATTGAGACAATACATGAACCAGGGTTGACATTTTTGTTGTCTAAGTCTGATGGTATTCTTAGGCTTGGTTTCCAGGAAATTTCTGTTGATAATGTTGTTCCAATATGGTTAGTGTTGATAGCCTTCATTCTGTAATGTCAACTTCATTCTATAATCTGAGCGTATCACCTTTCTTAAACTTTGAACAAGATTCTAAAATCAAGGGTGCAATATGCATATTTCAGGCCTATGTTGAACACTCTGTTTAAGGCATTTGTTGACAAGGAGCTACAGTTTTTTAATTGATTTATCTTTCTATTGTGTTTGGACTTACTTTTGTAAACTTGCAATATACAATGCACTTTTATTCTTTCTGAATTGAGACTAATAGTAATTTTGTTGGTTATATTGAGGCACAACTTCATTCATGGTAGAAAAGGCAGCACCCTATTGCTCATATCAAATGGCACATTGCATATAAAGGAGGAAAGATTCTAGGGTTATTGTTGGCTGCATTGAAGGAGAGAGCTTCATATATGGGACATGATCAACACTCTCCTTCTTGGATTCTACATGTTACAACTTGCTCCAGGAAGATTGCCCATGTTGCATAAGTTTTAAGAGATGAAAGGGGCATGTGCTTGCATTGAAGGGCTCCAAGCATGCGTTTCCACACTAGTAACAGTCTGGCAGATGACATAGAGTGCATACCTAGGTAACATTAGAAGTGATGAACTATTTTCAAGGAATTTGGAAAAGATACAGTGGTGTCAAAGGTAGTCAAGGCATTCAATAGAGGGGCAGTGTTCTATGTTGATGGGAGGCAAAGTACAAGTGAAAGCATGCCAGAATAATGAGCTAGGCAGTGGAAGTCATGAGGCATTGTTATATTATAAAGGGAAAATGCATGACAGTAGGTTGACAAGTGATTGGACAATGCATTTCAAGAAGCTACAAGTTTGATTAGGACAATGCATAGCCTAGTCATAAGGCAATGTTGAATAACAGTCCATGACAATTAAGGCATCCTACCAAAGATGACAGTCATCAGAGGCATAATCATCAGAGATAAGGATACTTTATTGCTACAAGTAACAATTCACAGTGGCAGCTTATGAACTAGAGCAAGTTGGGTGCATGAGACAGGATTTCTACAGAGATGACAGTGTGATCTTGAACTAGGATAGTGGGCTTCATGGGACAATCATGGATTTGTGAAGAAGACATCTATGATTGTCTTTGTGCTTCTATGCTCAGTGGCACTAAGAAAATTAGTTTCTTGCTCATTCTTTGAGCTATGTATTGTAACCATGAAGGTTTTTTTAGCAAAGAGAAAGCATTCTAACTTATTTTCATATCTGTATGTTGTTTGTAAGCATTTTTTATCAATAAAACAAGTTATTTTTACCTTCTCAAAGTTGTTTCATTATGCAATCTTCAAAATATACTACTAAATATACTAATGACTAAATGCAAGTTTCAAAATGACTAAATATACTACTAATTGATGTTAATTAATAATTAAATTGACTAAATATACTACCAATTGATAGAAATTAGTGAACAGTGAATAAATATGACTAAATATATGACCAGTGTTAAATTAGTGAATAAAAATGACTAAATATACTACCAAATTGATCAAAATAATGATTAAAATTAATGACTAAATACACTACCAATGACAAAAATTAGTGAATAAAAATGACTAAATAAGTGACCAGTTAACAACAATCAATAACTAAATTAATGACTAAATATATCAGTGAATAAAAAATGACTAAATAAGTGACCAGATTATAGCAATCAATGACTAAATCAACGACTAAATATACTACCAAATCGATCAATCAAAACAACCAATAAATGACTAAAAATGGTTTAGTCATCAATTTGGTCACGTTAAATGATTGGCAATAAACTACTAATGGTCATGTGACCATGTTTGGTCATTTATAAGAAGGTTTTAGTAGTTTGTTTAGTAATATATTGTTGTTTCTGTACTAGTGACACTGGGTGCAAATCTATGTGACAACAGTCCCATAATCGCACAAGTTCCTACATGAACTAAAAAGATGTGGGAACAAACAATGCCTACTACTCTCACCCTCATCGGCCTGGGTAAGATCATCATCATGTTGTGCTAGAGACTAGGTGAGAGAACTCAATGAATATATTGTCTCCACCTCAACACTCTCCTTCAAAGCCGAAGGAAGTGAGATATGTGCTGGCCTCATGAGGGGTCTAGGTACGTGGTTCTAGTCTCAATGTACCACCTGTCTATATTGGGCAGAGCCACCACCTCCTCCCTAGAACTCTTGAATGTTGAAGTAATTAGGAAACTCCTTGAGGACGAACTCGCAATAGAGTTTCCTCAAGAAATATTGCAGCACCTCATTGTTATTACAAGGACACTCATGAAGACCATGTACCATCTATCCCAAAAGTTTTGGAATATATCGTCATTCACACACCAATGAATTAGGAACCGTTTGCAAGTCTCTTCTAGTGTTTGGTCAGTTTTAGGATTGATAAAATGTCAACATAATTGAGATTTTGTAATTTTTTTTGTCCTTAACTTGTTTGTAAGATAATTTGTCAGCATAGTATTGTTGACTCCTCTCCCTATAGTCATTCCATCGATGATTTGGTTTATCAGTGATTCAATATGAGAAACAATGACCTCTAATGACTTGGCAAGGGCTCTCCTACGATCGGTGCTTGCATTTGGACTATTTAATGTTTCAATTAGGGTTTCAAGATGTTTTTTTCTTTAATTTGCCCTAAATAGTTTTCTTGTGTGTCTCTTTCGTGGTGAGGACGTGAAGTTGGGAGGTTTTGGGGGTTTTGGGGGTTGTTTTGAGCCTCCTCTACTGGATTAGGGTTTTGTGGTGGCTCATTGATTGAAAATTCAACATAAAAGTCCAATTAAAACATTGCAAATTAAAATTTTCTTTTCAAATTCACAAAAAATAATCAAGCCCTACCTTGTTCAGTTGCTACACCCTCTACACTTTGTTCACAACATCCTCAAGAGCAGGATTGGCAAGGTGGCATGGTGAAATTGTTGATTGCACTTAAAAATTATCAATTGCCTTCTTCTTATAATGTGCTCATGCTGTCAAAGATGAAGCCTATGGCCAAAATCTCCAAATGAGTTGTGGGTTGTTTGTTGGCTTTTTATTTTCACTTTTAGAAAAGAAAAATGTGAGTGTGTTATAATGCACTCGCGTTTTAGGCTCAGTAATACCAAGCCATAACGTGAGCACGTTGTTGACTGTATGGGACAAAAAAATCCATGTGGCAACTTTTTGGTCCAATACCAAGCCATAACACGAGCACATTATTGATTGTATGGGACCAAAAAGTCCATGTGGTGACTTTTTGGTCCCTCATCTTTGTGCATATACCCGAGATAAAATAAGAAATACAAAATGACATTTACATGTTACTGGCTCATACCTCGGTCAAAGGATCTACAGACAAAACAGCTGCAACAATTCCCACCTTCGCTGACTAATGAAGATGAGGAGTCTCCATATTCAAAATCTAAAAATAGAGTTCCAGGTTATTTGACCAAAATAGATATATAAATTTATTTTAATGCATAATGATTACAAATGGTAAAATTTACCTCAATGAAAGTGCTTCTACATGGAGGGGACCAATGAAATCGTGGTGGCGATGGTGAAGCTCCTTGTTCATCATCAAATTGTCACTAAATAAAATTACCATTGATATATGTACTATATTTATGATATTGTGATAAATTGCATACCTGTTGACTGGACCTCCTCTCATAACCCTCCACTGGATGGCTAACAAATGCAGGATGAATACTTTGACCCTAGAATTTCATAGTTCAGACAATTACATACATTAATTTGAACTTATAATATAGATACTTATATAATTAATTATAATTTCAAATACAAATATACTAAATCAAGTTGAACCTTGTAAAAAATTATCTGTGAATTAATACCAAATTTTCCTGCAAGAAAACATTTGTGAGGGCATTATCATCCAATATGGATGTGTCCATCATGGCTGCTGCCCTTGCGTCGCAGCATCCTGACACTCTACAGCATCATCTAGATTGCCTACATGGAGAGAGTCATGGGTTCCATAATCGAACAAATTCCCACGTGAACTACAAAGATGTGGGGACTGATGACGCCTACTATTCTCACCCTCATCAGCCTAGGTAAGATCATCGCCATGTTGTGCTAGAGACTAGGTGAGAGAACTCAATGAATGTAGTGTCTCCACCTCAACAACCTCCTTCAAATTCAAAAGGAGTGAGATATGTGTTGGCATCATGAGGGGTCTAAGTACACCGTTCTAGTCTTGAATTGCCCCCTATCTATCTTGGGCAGAGACACCACCTTTGCCTTGGAACTCTCAAATGTCGAAGTAATTAAGAATTTGGTTGAGGACGAACTCACAATAGAGTTTCCTCAGGAAATATTGCGGCACCTCATTGTTATTACAGGGATGCTCTTCAAAGACCATCTACCATCTATCCCAAAAGCTTTGGGATATACCATTATGCACACACCAAAGAATCAGGAACCGTTTGCAACTCTTTTCTAGTGTTAGGCCAGTTTTAGGATTGATAAAATGTGCACATAATTAAGATTTCATAATTTTGTGTCCTTAACTTTTTTGTAAGACAATTTGCTAGCATAGTATTGCTGACTCCTCTCCCTATAGTTCTTCCATTTGGTGATTTAGTTTGTCATTGATTCAATATAAGAAACGATGACCTCTAATGACTTGGCAAGGGCTCTCCTGTGATTGGTGCTTGCATTTGGAGTATTTAATGTTTCAATTAGGATTTCAAGTTGTTTTTCGTTTTCTTCAATTTGCCCTAAATAGTTTTATTGTGTCTCTTTGATGATGAGTACATGAAGGTGGGGGGTTTTGAGGGTTCTCCTTAGTTTGAGAGGGGTTTTTTTTAGCCTCCTCTATTGGATTAGGGTTTTGTGGTGCCTCATTGGCTAAAAATTCAAGATCAAAATGCAATCAAAACATTGCAAAACTAACAATTTCTTTTCAAACTCACAAAAAACTAACAAACCCTACCTTGTTCAACTGCTACACTCTCTACACCTCATGCACGACGTCCTTGGGAGTGAGATTGGCGAGGTGGCATGGTGAATTTGTTGATTCCCCTTCGAAATCAATCAAACGTGCTCGCGAAATAGCAGAGGTGAAACCTGCGGCCAAATTTTACAAATGAGGCTGCAAGTTTCACTTTTTGTTGTTTTATTTGGATAACCTAAAACGTAAGTACGTTATAACACGCTCATGTTTTAGGCCCAGTAATATTGAGCCATAACACGAGCACGTTATAACATGCTCGTGTTATGGCTCCTATGGGACCAAAAAGTGGTTGTGGCCACTTTTTGGTCCCCCATCTTTGTGCACTTACCCTCCAAGAAGGTTAAGTCAACTTTAGTAAAAAGATTTCAACTGGAAATCATACATAGACAACAAGATATTAAAAGTTTCAAATTTTAAAATTCCTGAAAAAAAGTACTAAATTGTTATTTTGAAGGTTCAGATGATTGAATTTGGACTCTGAAAACTGTCCAAAAATCCCTAAAATTTGCAAACAAATTCCAAGCACCACAACTCTTTAAGCTCTTCGATTTGAAACAAATGAGACCTCAAACAGACACTTGAGTGAAAAGTTATGGCTCCCAGAAGTTGTGTTACATTAAATATTTCCAGTCAAAATTTCACATTCCCGTAAAAGTGGAATAAAAGGTGGCAAATTTCAAGTTCAAAAGGAGGATAAGAATAAAAGATTCCCATCAATCTGATTTCTAGAATTTCTAAAAAAATTATAATAGATTGCATATTCTTTAAGGAGAATACTATATAATGTAATGATTTATCATTTGTAAAGGGTTCAGAAAAATTGGGAGAAAAGCTTGTGAAGAAACTATGTGGTATTTCTGTAATTTATTTTCCAAAGGAATAAGAGAGATTTTGAAGACTATTCTCAATACTATTTTATGATTAATGAATTTTCTTTGTTGAATTATATGAGTGAGAGTTTGGATCTGGATTGTCTCTTTTGTTACGTTATATGTTCTTGAGAGGAGTATATTTTCAAGGAAGATAGAAACTCTTGCTAACATATTTGTTGTGTGATTTGCATGTTTGGTTAGCACATTTTCAAGGGGAATGATAAAGCTTTCTAAATAGAAAGTGAGATGTGTGATGATTACAAAAGATTAGTAAGTAGAATCTAGTATTTTTAGATCATTGATATTTGTTGTAAAACCCTAGAGTTAAGATCTTGTTAGTATAAAATAGTGTACTAGTCTTTGACTATTTTCCCAACGAGCATGCACCGATCTCATTCCCAATCCATCCACATATTTAAAAATGAAAGAAATCACATTATAGTGTTGTATATTAGTAATTTATATTTTTTGTTTATGCCCGTTCATTAAAGGTACAAGGAAATAAATATTGTGAAATTATTTTTAAAACCCTTGTTGTATTTGCATGAACCATTTATCTACTTCTTCACTGTGATAAACCCATTTTTACAAATATCCAGTGTTGTTATAGGTCTACCCGCTTAGGTTTTGTAGAGCCTAAAGTGTAGGAGAGATTTTATCTAGATCTCTTTTTCGTTGGCCCAACATCTTAGTTATTTTGAGAATAGCAAACGGTCGATTGGAGAACCAACAAGGTTCATATGATGTGTTGATTCAAAATACTTCCCTATATGTAGCAAGAACTTGGATGGAGTTTCTTGTGGTTAAACTGGTGACTATACCTATATTTTCTTTCATTATTGATGGACCACTATTGCATATTGTTAGGAAAGGTGTCTCAACCTTGCACCTACAAAAGGTTACTATTCTTCCTAGTTTTGGTCTTTTTTGAATACCCTTTATCTTGAAAAATGATTTAGAACTTTCAAAGTTTCAAAAGGGGCTAAAAATGGTAGGGCTTACTCTTTTTAGTAACTCTACATTTAAGCTCGGATGGACTTGAAATTTTTCCAAAAGGTGCATAATTGTCAAGTAAATATCTTGGGTGAGTTTCGACTCAAGATCATACTTAGATTGCAAGATATTAAAGTTTCTATTTTTTGAAACTGCCAAAAAAAGTTTTGAACTCAAATTTGAGGCACTTAGAGGTCCCTAAATGCCCCTAAAGTTGTTGTAACTAGTGAAGTGGGTTATAGCTTGATAGATCTCTTCACGAGCTTTCTGATGCATCAAATGCTTCGTTAATCGGACACCCGGATCAAAGTTATGACCTCCAGAAGTTGTACCTCTTGTTTTGGGAAATGTGAAAATGTGTTGGACACTTAAAAGAGTTGTAAAGAGGAGAGTTACATGTGTTGGTGTGTGATTTGGCACATCACAAGGCATCTTTGATTGGAGATAATTTGGGCACCACTTTTGGGTGGTTTTGGCTCATGGTTTTGTAATTACCGTTGGCGGTTTACTATATTGTATCTCCTATATATCAAGAGCTTGAGATGAAGGTTGTGTGTAAGAGTCTTATAGATGTTGAGTTGCCTCTGGATCTCTACTTGGTTATACTCCTATGAAAGCTTGCTCTGCAAGTATATTATAATCTTCTTGATTCCTGAATAATATATTCTAGGCAGCTTTGGAGTGTGGGGTTTTTCTCCCGAAAGGGTTTCCCCACGTAATTACTGTGTCGTGGTATGATTGTTATTTGTGTTTATTTTTGTAACTGTTGTAACGATCTAAAAACTTCTACATATCCCTCCCCTTAAGATTAGTGTAGGACATTGTTTTGCTACCTTAGCTTCCTTACAAGTAGTATCAAAGCTTGATCACCTTTGTTTTTAGTTGTGGGTTGTTGGGTTTTTTGAACTAATCCAGTTTTGAGTGAGAGCTTGTGCACAAGATACTTTGTGATCTTATTGCAGGGATTTTTAGATGGCAGGTACATCAGGGAGAATATAGGTAGAAAAATTTCCTAGTAACAATTTTGAGATGTAGAAGCCAAAGATGGAGTATCTGTTAATTGATCGAGATCTGTGGGATGCTATTGATGAGAAAGTTTCAAGGCCCACATATGCTACTTTGGTTGTTGAATATGATGTTATGGACCGTAAAGCCAAGGGTCTAAATAGATTGTGCCTGAAAAACTTTGTTTTAATCAATGTCCATGAAGAGCCCTTTGCAAAGAAATTATGGAAGAAACTCAGTGAAATATATCAAGCCAAATCTTTAGTGATCAAGATTTTCTTGAGGAAGAAATTATATTCCTTAAGAATAGAAGAGAGTGGATGAATTTTAGACCACCTGGAAGCATTAAATATGTTGGTGGCTCAATTGGCATTAGGTGGTGTAAAAATGCATGAGGAGAAGAGATGTCAGATCTTGCTTTGTTCTTTGCCTAATTCATGGGATTCTCTTATTATGGTGATTGGGAGTACTTCTATTATCTTGAAAGTTGAAGATGTCATGGGTTCTTTGCTTTCTGAAGAAATGAGGAGGAAGGTATCCATCAACGCCAAATAAGCCCTAAGTATTCTTGGGAGACCTAAAGAGAAAGGCAAGAAAAGTGAGAAGCATGACAAATCCAAGTCCAAGGGGAGATCTAAATCTCCTAGAAAGTACTTTTTTAATTGTTGGAATTATGGTAAGCCTGGACACTTCTATAAGGAGTGTAAAGAAGAGAATAAGAAGAAAAAGAAGAAATTTGATTCTGATTCTGAGTCTGAGAAGGAAGATGGTGATGCATTCATTGCAACTTTGGCCACTCGTGTAGGTAATGATGCATGGTTAATTGACTCAGGTGCATCTTTCCATATGACTCCTAATAGAAATTGGTTTTCTGAATATGAAGAATTCGATGGAGGCAAGGTGTACTTGGGTGATGATTCTCATTTAAATATTTTGGCCATGGTAAATTTAAAATCATTTCCTGATGGTAGAACAAAAAGGATTAATGGTGTGTTGCATATCCATGGATTAGCATGAAATTTATTATCTATGAGCAAACTAATAGATGCAGGTGTGCATGAGGTCTTTTCTGATATAGGATGCAAGATGGTTAGAAGTGCTATGGTGATTGCTAGAGGTGTCAGACTTGGCACACTGTATAAGCTTGATGCATGCGCCGTTGAGTGCAATATTACTTCTGTGAAAAGCAAATCTATGACTACTTCATTGGAAAAGGAGAGGGTTTCATTTTCAGTAGATGGTCATGGTTTGTGGGTACCTAAGGGTACTCTTTCTTTTGAATCAAAATTGTCTGCAGAGAAGACTATGTTATGGCATCAGAGTTTAGGCCACATAGGATAAAAGGGTCTAAGGACCTTGAAAAATAAAAACCTTGTTGAAGGGTTGACTGATTGTAATCTTGATTTTGATTTTTGTGAGCATTGCATTTATGGTAAACAAATCTGTGTTCAGTTTTACTTGAGTTCTCATAAATCTTGTGGTGTATTGGATCTTATTCATGTTGATGTGTTTGGTCCTCTAGATGTTCCTATTACTAATTTTTTGTTCGCACTAAAAATTAGTTGGACCTAAGTGTAGTTGTTCAGAAGGAATAATAGAAAACTTCAAAGTTATGCATTCTTGAATGGTTGATACCTTGACAAAAGTTGAAAAAGAAGATCCAATTGTCAAGATAACCCATCAGTCAAATAAGGACTGATAAGTTATCATGACAAAAGAATTGATTATCAAATGATCAAACATTCAAGGAGATACATTTGTTCTACAAAGTTTGATCTTTTAGGAGTTATAAGTTAATTGATTATTCAGTTAATCAGTTTTGAATAAAAGAGAGAAAGATATTGTATTACACTATTATTTCATGTCATGTTTTGAACATACATCCAGGTATCTATTACTTTATCTCATGCATTGATTGAAAAGGAAATACATATGCATCAGAGAAACTAACTGATCATGTTTTAAAAGAAATGTTCAAATGTGTCCCACACAAGGCAGTAACTAGACTGAGCAATTGCAGACATGCAAGCTATGTATCTGTTTGATAAAAGAAAAAGAAATGAACATTTGATAAATCTAAACATCCATCATTGTCTGATGATGAAGATTGTTGTCGATGTCGGCCTTCAAGTCTTTAGCTTTCAGTCTTCTCTCCAACTCCATCATCAGTTGAACCTACAAAATTTTGGGGACAACCCTGTTACTTTATCTCATGCATTGATTGAAAAGGAAATACATATGCATCAGAGAAACTAACTGATCATGTTTTAAAAGAAATGTTCAAATGTGTCCCACACAAGCCATGGGAGTAACTAGACTGAGCAATTGTAGACATACAAGCTATGTATCTGTTTGATAAAAGAAAAAGAAATGAACATTTGATAAATCTAAACATCCATCATTGTCTAATGATGAAGATTGTTGTCGATGTCGGCCTTCAAGTCTTTAGCTTTCAGTCTTCACTCCAGCTCCATCATCAGTTGAACCTGCAAAATTTTGGGGACAACCCTGTTAGCGCTCCGGATGTTTACAGTTATCACATGCTTTTATCAAATAGAGACACCTACTTATCATATCATGCATTCATATGAAGGATTAGATCAGTCGTGTGCTACAAGTCAGAATATCATGAAGAGGATCAATCAATATCCAAAGAGCTCTACAGGTTGCGGCCTATTTTTTGTATGAGGTTTCTCACAAACATGAAGTTACATTTGTAGATAGAAGCAAACATAGAGAAGGTGCCAAGTTAGAAAATGTAAATACAGATGCTCAGAAGAAAAGAAACCATGAAACCACAGCTATGGTGAAGAAAATCACAGAAAAGATCGAAAGAAGCTTTATTATCATCACACTGAAAGGGCTTACCTTCTTTTTCTGCATCAAAATGCCGAGGGGATGCTGAAATTTGACCAAGAATGGAAAGAAAAACTAGAGCAAAGGAGGCATAACCTCCAAACCCTAGCCGACCAAGAGGTTGCACAACAAGAACTCAATGAATGACAAAGTCAAAAGTGATAAGATTAAGGCTTGATTTGTCTCTTTTCCAATGGATATTCACCTTTTCTTTTCTCTTGATTTCAAATTAAAAGATAAATCATTTGCAAGCTTTTTCAAAATGAGGTCAAGACTTGTTAAAGTCTTTCGACCTAATGATTTCCAAGAAGGGGGCTGTGGCCAAAGGGATTATTTCCTTTTTCTTTGTTTTTGTTAAAGTCAAAGACTGAGATCATTAAAGGGTAAGGCTTAATGCCTTAGGCTTTTATTCTCTTTATCACATGGAGGTTGACAAGAAAAATAGTCAAAGTGCTTTACCACATGCAAACCAAGTCAACAAACCAATATTCCTCAAATCATATGAAAACAAGATAATGCATGCAAGGTGGCAAGAGCATGGATAAGGTATGATTTTACAAGTGGATAGGGTATTATTGCAAAATAATAAAATCATATGAAGGTAAGGATATTTTAGAGAGGTGATATACCTTATGGACTGTAGGCAGAGAATATTCTTTTATGCCTTAAATACCTTGGTGTTTTGTAATGATATATTTTATTCCTTGGCATGCAAGAGAGTATTTTTTCTCTCATATGGAGTGATAAGGTTAAATTTTTTTGCCTTAAATGTATTTGCATCATGCAAAATGGAGATATTTTCTTACAAGGAGTTATAAGGAGTTTGTATTTGTCCCTATGTCCTATTTTTTGCTCATATCATTCAAAATAGGCAAATGTATTGGAGTGATAAGGAGTAATGCTTTTCTTCTAATCATGCACGATTTTACACATTTATTAATTGTAAATAAATAATAAAGTAATACTCTATAAATTACTTTATTATTTTCCACAAGTTGTAAAATCGAAAATAGAACAAATTGTAACCAATAATAGAGTAATATTCTATTACTTTATTATTTACTCACAATCAATTTTGCTCGTGCAAATTGATTGGTTGAGTTAACTAGGCCACCTAGAAGGTTTTGCATGACTTTTTGGAGTATTTTTAGGGTCCTTAGTCAAAATTTTGGTCAAACACATGGAGAGGCCCAAATTGAAACTATTTTTGCTCAATTTGAGGTAGTTTTAGACCCTAATTTTGAGGATTTTTGAGGTTGCTCAGGAATGAGTTTTTTTAGAGGCAGTTATCTGCAAGTCTTATTTTTTGCATGCCTCTTGGGAGAGTAAGCTTATTTATTGTAAAGCAAAAGTTTGTTTTTGCTAGTTCTTGATTCTCATTCTGATTCAGACAGATTGGAGAATTCTTGTAGCTCACCATTACAGTTTTATTGAGAGATCGACAGGTTACAGGTTATCTTTTGTCTTTTGCAAAGCTTTCCTTTGTTATTTCAGATCAGTTGAATTACCTTTCCTTTTAGTGTTGAATGCTGAAGTGATTTTGATGAAATTTTGTTATGTTTTATTGTTAAACCTTCAAAGTTATTGTCTCACCTCATTGTTTACATCATTAAAGCATAAATTCTTCATAGGTCTTAGGTTGTGTTAACCAGAAATAGTCTTTTTATGCTGTGAAAAAATATTTTCCTTCATAAAACCTATATTCAAACCTTCCTTAGAATCATTTTTGTGATATTTATGCCAAGTCTGGATTGTGTAGAAGTCAGATTTCTGAGCAAACATTGTGAATCAGATTGCATTTTTTATCTAAATCAAGTGCATCAACATTTTTCACTTAGAGTTCAGTTAGTTTCTTTCTTCCCTTTTTCCCAAAAAGTAAAAACATACATCTCAATAGAACATTCGAAGGGAACCAGCCCACAACCTGGAGGTCTAATCTTGTCATAGGGCACCCACAACCTGAGATTAGTCCCATGTTACACGAAATTGTAGTGCTTTGACCAGCTTTGCATACGGGTGCAATTCCCAGTGATAACAGTTCCTTCCATTGCAAATTCCACATACTATGTTTTGTTTATTGATGATTGCAGTAGAAGGACATGGGTATATTTTCTAAAGAGTAAATCTAAAGTTTTTAGGAGTCTTGTGGTGTATTGGATCTTATTCATTCTAATGTGTTTGGTCTTGTAGATGTTCCTCCCATTGTAAATTCCATATACTATGTTTCATTTATTGATGATTACAATAGAAGGACATGGGTATATTTTTTAAAGAGTAAATGTGAAGTTTTTAGTTGATTTAAATAATTTAAAGCAATGGTTGAGTTACAAACTGGAAAGAAAATAAAATGTTTGAGGATTGACAACAGCGATGAATTTTTCTCTAATGATTTTGATAGATTATGTAAAGAATTTGACATTCAAAGATAAAAGACAACTTCATATTCTCTACAATAGAATGAAGTTGCAAAGAGAATGAATAGGACACTAATGGAGAAGGCTAGGAGTATGCTTAGTGGTGCTAGTCTAGAACAAAGGTTTTCGGTTGAAGTTGTTGCCACTACTTGCTACTTGATTAACAGGTCTCCTACATTAGCTCTTGTTGATAAAATGCCTATGGAGGCATGGTCGAGGCACAAGCCTTCACTAAGACATCTTAGAGTTTTTGGTTATGAGGCATATGTACATGTGCCAAAGGAGAAGCGAACAAAGTTGTAGAACAAGGCTATGAAATGTATCTTCATCGGTTACAATTATGGTGTGAAAGGATACAAACTTTGGAACCATGTTGCACATAAGGTAATATATAGTAGAAGTGTTATTTTTAGAGAAACTAAGTCTTCTTCGATTACATTGTAGCCAGAAAAAAAAGTGAACATAAAGATGTGATTCAACTCCCATCTACACCTGAGAAAGATGAATCAAGGCCTCTGTTGGGAATTAAGGTGTCTCAACCTTTGCAAATTCCTAGCATTGTTTATTTAATTGTGTATTTGTTTATTGCCTAATTTTGTATTTACTTGCACATTCAGTTTGGTCACTTAGTTGAGGTGGCATTGTGATATGTCATCCTACTTGGAATGTGACTTGGATGGTCAAGTCAAACTCACATGGATTTGGGCATCCTATTTGAGGTGGCACTAATATGCCATGTGTCAGCATCTTGTGGTATGTGGAAGAGGATATTCCATATGACAAAATCTATGACGCGTAAGAGCCAAGTATAGAGATTCCTATGACAAGTGGGGACAAGTGTCGAAGAGTATCTTTGCATGAGAAAGGCATCTTTGGGCGCCCAAGTTGGGATATGACATGTTGTAAGAGGAATATGCTATTTTTAGTCATGTGTGATGGATTCTCTTACAACATTAAGTGTTGTCGTGTTGCAGATTTTTATGACAACTATAAGATGCGAAGAGCATCTGTCATTGCCTATTTTTAGCATGGAGCACTCTATCCTTGGGAAGTCATATCTGTCATGTTATGACAGATGTAAGAGAGTGAAAATATGTTGGACAAGTGTCATTGGGATGTGTGAAATGGCCATGTGGCCAAGATGGACGCCTACCTCTAGAAGCTTCCTGTTTATGCCTTGTATCTCTATATAATGTGGAGTTTAGAGTTGTAGTTTGCATAGTTTATGTACAAGTACTATTATGTTGTCGTAATCACTCCATAAACGACATTTGAAGACTCTTGGAAGAACTTGCATTGCAAGTGATTGTAATCCTTTACAGATTTGTTAATACATTGTGCAGGTTTTAGAGTGTGGGGTTTTTCACCTGAAAAGGTTTTCCCCACGATATATCTTGTCTCTCTCTGTCTGCATTCTTGTGTTGTGTTTTCTACTATAATATCTCTGTTATATGTTGAAAATTTCTACAATTGTAAGGATTAAAAAGAATTTGCATACATCTCCCCTTATTAGATCAGTATAGGAAGCATTTCCGTGTACCTTGCTTCCTTTCAGCCCCTAGATAGAGAAGAAGTCAAGGAGAGCTCATCTAGCTCTAAATCTTCAGAAGAGAAGGAATAACCTCCAACTCAACTTGTTTAAAGGTCTACAAGGAATAGACAACCACTTGAAAGGTATTCACCTGATGACTGGAGATGTATTTCTTCTTTGAATACTAAAATAGATGAACCTAGATCTGTAGAAGAGGCATTAGGTATGAATGATGCAGAGTCCTGGAAGATTTCTATGGGTGAAGAAATGGTATCTTTGAAAAAGAATGATACATGGGACCTGGTACCATTGCTTGAAGGATGAAAACATGTTGGTTGTAAATGGGTGTTCAAGAAAAAAGATTGGTTCAAATGGAGGTATTAATAAGTACAAAACATGATTGCTTGTGAAAGGTTACTCTCTGATTGATGGTGTTGATTACGGTGAGATATTTTCTCTTGTTGCAAAAATGGCATCCATTAGATTCTTGCTTTCTATTGTCGCTGCTTATGATCTAGAGGTTGAGAAAATGGATGTGAAAACAACATTCCTTCATGTTAATTTGGAAGAGCATATTTATATGACACTGCCAGAGCACTACATGGTGAAAGGTAAAAGTAATTTGGTTTGTAAATTGAAGAAATCTTTGTATGGCCTCAAACAAAGTCCTAGGATGTGGTACCAGAAATTTGATACATATGTGTTGAGTTTGGGATTTGAGCATTCTAAATCTAATCACTATGTTTATTATAAATCTGATGGTGATAGTTTCCTGTTTATTGCATTATATGTTGATGATATGTTATTTATTGGTAAAGGGAAAGGAATGATTTCAGAACTAAAGTCTCAACTTCCAACTAAATTTGAAATGAAAGTTATTGGTGCAACTGAACACATTCTTGGGATGGAAATAAGAAGAGATAGAGTGATTAGAAAACTATGGCTTTGCCAGAGTAAGTATGTCAATTCAGTTTTATAGAGGTTTGACATGCATGATTGTAGACCATTATGTGTTCCTTTTATAGTTGGAATGAAGTTATCTGCTTCACAATGTCCAATGTATCCCCATCATAGATGGAATACATGAGAAGAGTGCCTTACTAGAGTGCAATCGAAAGTTTTATGTATGCTATGGTCTATAATAGACTAGACATTGCCCAAGTAGTGGGAGTTCTTTCCAGATATATGTCTAATCCTGGTAGAGTTCATTGGGATGCAGTTAAAAGAGTCTTCAGATATTTGTGGGATATCTCAAAGTATTCTTTGTGTTATGATGGTAATTTGATAAGAGACATGCATTCCCTTGATATTCATAGTTATGTGGATTCAGACTGAGCAAGTGATGCTAATAGCAGACGATCCACCAGTGCATATATATTTACTTTATTTGGTGGTGCAATTGGTTGGATGAGTAAGCAATAGGATGTGGTTGCTTTGTCCACTACTAAAGTTGAGTATATGGCAGCTACTCATGTTTGTAAAGAAGTCATTTGGATTAATATACTATGTTTAGATATCAGAATAAAATAAGGAATAGTGACAGTTTATTGTGGCGGTCAGAGTGCAATCTGCCTAGCTAAGAACCCAACATTTCATGCCAGGAACAAGCACATTGATGTACAGTATCATTTTGCTAGAGATATGGTCAAGGATGGTAGAGTAAAGCTAGTTAAGGTAGATATTTTGATGAATGTTGCAGATTCATTAACTAAGCCTGTGAGCACAGAGAAGTTTAGATGGTGTTCAGAGTCTATGGGCATTCCGACCCCTAGCAATTAAATCATGGTGTTGATACTCCCTTTGCTCTTGCAAGGTGTTCGACAAGGGGGAGAATGTTAGGAAAGGTCTCAACCTTGCAACTACAAAAGGTTACTATTCTTCCCAGTTTTGGTCTTTTCAAATACCCTTTATCTTGAAGAATGGTTTAGAACTTTCAAAGTTTCAAAAGGGGCTAAAAATAGTAGGGCTTACTATTTTTAGTAACTCTACATTTGAGCTCGGATGGACATGAAATTTTCCCAAAAGGTGCAAAACTATCAAGTAAACATCTCAGGTGAGTTTTGACTCAAGATCATACCTGGATTGCAAGATATTAAAGTTTTCATTTTTTGAAACTACTAGAAAAAATTTTGAACTCGTATTTGAGGCACTTAGAGGTCCCTAAATTCCCCTAAAGTTGTTGTAACTAGTTAAGCTTGTTATAGCTTGATAGATCTCTTCGTGAGATTTCTGACACATGAAACAGTTCGTCAATCGAACACCCAAATCAAAAGTTATGACCTCCGGAAGTTGGACCTCCTATTTTGGGAAATGTGAAAACATGTTGGACACTTAAAAGAGTTGTAAAGGGGAGAGTTACATGTGTTGGTGTGCGATTTGGCACATCACAAGGCATCTTTTATTGGAGATAGTTTGGGCACCACTTTTGGGTGGTTTTGGCTCATGGTTTTGTAATTACCGTTGGCGGTTTACTGTATTGTATCTCCTATATATCAGGAGCTTGAGATGGAGGTTGTGTGTAAGAATCTTATAGATGTTGAGTTGCCTCTGGATCTCTGGTTGGTTATACTTCTGTGCAAGCTTGCTTTACAAATATATTGTAATCTTCTTGATTCCTAAATAATATATTCTGGGTGGCTTTGGAGTGTAGGTTTTTCTCCCTAAAGGGTTTCCCCACGTAATTACTATGTCATGGTATGATTGCTATTTGTGTTTATTTCTATAACTGTTGTTAAAATCTAAAAATTTCTGCATATCCGTCCCCTCAAGATTAGTGTATGAAGTTGTTCTTCTACCTTAGCTTCCTTACACATATGTGGTAGATGGGTATGTTGGCCTATCTAATTGATGTATATTATTGAGGGTTGTAGTTGCAACTCATTGTACTAATGGATATTGTACCACTAGTAGAAAAACAAAAATAAATGACTAAAAAACTACCAAAAATTGGTCATGTGATTAGTAGTTTGGTCATGTGACCATTGGTAGTTTATTGCCGGTCATTTATCTCGTGACCAAATTTATGACCAAAAAAAATTTAGTCATTAATTTGGTAGTAAAATTTGGTAGTATAGTTAGTCATTAATTTGGTAGTATATTTAGTCATCAATTTGGTAGTATATGTAGTCATCAATTTGGTAGTATATTTAGTCACCTGACCATTGGTAGTTTATTGCCGGTCATTTATCTCGTGACCAAATTTATTTAGTCATTTATTTAGTCATTGTAATCATTAATTGCCATCAATTGGTAGTGTATTTAGTCATTTATTTAGTCACTGATTTATGTCCATTGGTAGTATATTTAGTCATTTGTATTAACTAATTTATGTCCATTGGTAAGTATTTTTGGTCATTTTAATCATTATGTTTCCATCAACTGGTCATAACAACTAGTACATGATAAACATCAACTATGCCATTTTTTGTTGATAAACTTCAACAAATCTGCTCAAAGGATTGAAACAACAATGCTGGAAAATAATTCACTGTATATTCAAACTGTATATAAAATATGTTATAAAGAACTTGTTTATCAACAAATCTGCTCAAAGGATTGAAACAACAATGCTGGAAAATAATTCACTGTATAGTCAAACTGTATATAAAATATGTTACAAAGAACTCTATATATAGAGTTTTCAAGACAGAATCTTTCTATAGTATGCAAACTGTTGATTTATTATGCTTTTAAAACTGAAAAAACTAAAACTAAAGAGCTTAAAAATCCATCGGTGTGAATGCATGTCTTCAGTGATGCCATTGTTGCACATGGGGTGGGTTGTAAATGCATCTAGAAGGCACTGGTTTTGCATTTTCTCTTTGCTCTGTACCTGTCCACACTAAAAAAACTCAAAATTTGTTAATATTTTTAAAATATTTATGAAACTTTGAAATATGAAAAACAAAGTGGGATGACAAGGAATTTTACAACAATATAGGCATATATTATGAAAGTATTCAAGAAGAAATGGATATACAGGTCTGATAGTCAAACTCCATAGTTCATTTATACAGGTCTGATATTCAAGAAGAAATGCATATGCAATGTTAAGCCATGGACATAGACCTCCCCATGTTACTATACAAGTATGCAGTTCATCTGGTTTAAAATAGACCAGTTAAGAAAAATCAGCATCACATATTCAAGTTGGGTAAACTTGAAATTTTACTTTGAAATCTATTTTCATCAAAGAGACATACCTTTTCCCTTGGTCCTGCACGACGAAAATGAGATCCTCTTGGACTATTTAGTTTGACAATAATCTAGAACTCAAGAAAAGTCACAAATTCAGATATCAAACTAGACTGAAACCAAATAAGATGCACAAAGAAAATGCATTGAAAAATTAAATGAACAAAGAACAAACACATGGATTGTGTCTCATGAAAAAGACTTACATCTTTTGCAACTACATCATCTAGGTGAACAAAGGATTGCCTGCAAATGGCAAATTCAAATGGCATTATTGTGCTTTCATAGTAATATTCTCTACCACTAACAAAATATTTCCAAATGGTACCAAAGTTACATTTAAAAGGAGAATGTTCACATACCATAAGTATGCAAGGGAATATTTTATGAATCTATGCGAATACATGAGACATTTTCATTGGCCATACATATCCTCATTGTAGAGCCTTTTGTAGCATAATGACTATAGTTGGCACATTTTGACATGTTTCTATGGATCGGCTAAGTGTGGCCCCACTAGTATAGATTTTCTACCTTTCATCGATCTTCTTTGATATCGCTCTTGTAGGTAAAGGTCATTGGTGTATTTGTTGAGTGCACGACTTTGGCTCTATTGATTTCCACTTACCATTAATTTGGTAGAGGTAGATGATATCTCCTTTGGCCATAGCTATAATCGATCTTGGAGGCCAAGGAATGTTGAAGTATACATTTCTTTCCTCTATGTTTGTTATCGGTTGTTCATCGAGTAACTCTTACCAGTGCCTGCAAACCCGGTCACAAACAAAGACCTCCCCTGAGAGATGGTTTCCAGTATCCTCCACTACTGATCAGAAATGAGGTTACAAGTATTGTCTTTGCTTAGTAAAATGAACATCGACTTAGTTATACACTCTACTTAAATATAATCCACTTCAATGGTCAAATAATCAATAGCAATTTTACACTCCATTCACAATAAAAAGTGCTAAATATTTGTCTTATTTTTATTGGGCAAAATTGACCTTTGACTGTCAAAGTGGATGAAATTTAAGAATAGCCCTTAGTTATATACTTGTCTTTGATTATGTTGAGATTCAATTTTTTAAATAAACTGAACTAATACATAATTTTATTTACGATGCATGAAATGTCAATTGATATGGACATCACCACAATGGTATAGAATGAGGAACACAGGCACAAAACATAGAAAAAATAATGCAGCCTGCCATTATCATTGTCGTTAAGAGTAGTAATAAGAACGGTACATTTACAAAGAATGCAAAAAATGGTAATGCTTTTGCAGGAATCTACTCTTCTGCAATAGCATCAACATTAAGATCGAAGCTCCTCACAAGAAGCAAATATAGTTATATGCCAATGAATAAGTATATAAAAACTCAAATATTTGTGAATCGATATATCCATAAATATATAGGAATAAAAATAACATTTCTAAAATAATAAATAAAAATATAAAAACACACCATATTTAATGGGTGAAATTAAAAGAATAATATATCCATAGATATAAATATATGAAAATTATATTAAAATATTAATATATAAGTAGATATATTTATGGTAAGTAAGTAAATAGATAGATTAATAAGAAAAGTATGGAAGGAAAATACATAAGAAAATGTATAGGATATAAATATAAATAAAACCAAAAAGCACCAAAAAAAATTAGTGAGAAATTAAATAATTGAGGATAATAAATGAAAAGAGAGAGTGGATAAGGATAGTAAGAAAGTAGATACGGATAGTAAATATAAGTACTCAATATTTTTATGAATAGATATATCTATGAATATATAAGAAAAAGCACATAACTAAAATTAATAAATATTATATATATATATATATATATATATATATATATATATACTTACCAAATTTAATAGGTGAAAATAAAAGAAAAATAAACAATAGATATAGATATATAAAAATATATAAGTAAATATATTGTAAGTAAGTAAATAGATCAATAAATGAGAATAGTATGGTAAGTAGATGCATACCTAAAAACATAGGATCTAAATATAAATATAACAAAAAAAAAGGAAATTAGTGAGTAATTAAATAATTATGGATAAAAATATATCAAATTAATATATCTAAATGTATCTATAATTATAAAATCATATGAATAAATAATATATCAAAAAATAAAAAAATATTAATATACCATATATATATATATATATATATATATATATATATATATATATATATATATATATATATATATATATATATATACATATATATATATACATACATACATATATATAGACATACATATATATATACATATATATATATTGTGATTCCCCGTCATGCAACCCTAGAGTGTTAGACTAACCAAGAGACAAAATAACAGAAATATATATATATATATATATATATATATATATATATATATATATATATATATATATATATATATATTTGAAGCCAGGATATGCATTATACATTAAAGATAATAACAACTATAACAACATTAGATGAAATGAATAGCTAACACTTCTAGGGAACATAACTGCATCAGATAAAATTATAACCATACAAATGATATGCATCACAATGCAACAGAAGAATAATACATTATACATTTGCAAAGATGAATAATTACAAGTTTCAATACAAGATTACAAGACCGATTACATCAGTTTACAAATAATGCAATTATGAATGTATACAACAACTTGAAGGTGTAGAGCAAAATTAGAACTGGAACACTTCTGCTTTGACCTCAAACCAAACATCCAAGAAGACCAAAGGATAGCTCTGCCTCCCAACCATGTGGAACCCTGAGGTCCACCCCACCGAGCTAGGAGATAACAATGAGGTTCCACTAGGTCAAGGTTACAACAATGAATACAACAACAAGATACAGACTCCATGCAGACAAAATAGAATAATAAGGCTGGACAGACAAGACAGTACTCGACATAATAAGACAAATTATTAAGACAAGCCAAATCATCAAAATAAGATCTAACATCAAGACAAGCCTGCACTCCAGAGGTAACATCAAAAGATAAAGAGGAAGTAACTGGACTGTAGTAAGGAGAGTGTCATCGCATGGTCCTAGCATGGGTTACCCAGGCTATCTCTCACTAGAAGCCGGCCCCCATCTATGATTACCCTAGCAGCCTCTCTCTAGGCACCAGCCCCATAGGATGATACATGTGGAGCCGACATGTCCTCTCGTGGAGACAAGGAGGTCGACCTTGCCAACCAAGCCTTCTCATCCCATCCTTAGCCTGCGAGAGCACTCAAGGCATGGGTGAAGTATCTTACTTATCTTGTTATGTGATTTACTACCCCAACCCTCCTAAATAAGTTATTAAGTTATCACTTGCTTACAACTTCCATGGGGTTACCTAGGTGATCTCTTTGGGCACCGACCCCACCATGAAAGCCACTCTCCTAGCAATCTCTGACCAATCATCCAAAACTAAAAACATGCAAGGACAAGGGTCACAATAGATTCCAATCCATTACATATGCCATTCACTTGACCACAACAATATAAGTCCCTTTATTCCCTTCAAAACTTGAAATAATACATCGTTGGAATAGATTAATACAAATAACAAGTGGAAACCCAAGCAGTGAAGCCTCTGGAGTTGGTAATTGAGCTCTTTACTATGCTATAGCCGTACCTTCCCTGATATGGAAACTAGGTTTAAACGACCTTGACCTTTCTTGAGACCAAAATAATTTAAGGTCAACAAGAATAAAGGAGAAAAAGAAAAATAACTCAATATCAATATTATGACAAGTAAAGCTCCCTCCTTTTCTTAGATTACAAACATTAAATGCGGACATACCACACCTTGAACGTCACTACAACAATTAAAACAAGTCATGCCTACCTAACTATTTTGTGTCATTAGGTAATCAACAAAAGAAGGAAAGAAATTCACATCATGGGCCTAAACTTTGCAATACCTTAACCTACAAGCTACTAATCTTCCATGACATAATTACAAAGAAAATGGCTATAAGGGATCCGACTAATAAACAAATAAGAAGATAGTATTACTATTCCAAACCATATTTATTTTGTTGCTAATCAAAATCATCAATATTATGTGACTCTATCTCAACAACTTTGCACGAATATACTAATTATTAACCATACAATCATTAACAATACACTAGTAATCACAAGAACAACACTTACTACACAAGGGTTATACATTTAAGTATTTACGGACTCTAATTACCGAAATACAATTACATAGAAGCATTCAAAACATATTTAAATACCTATTGTTTAAAATCAAAAGATCATTCTAAAAGAAATACAAAGTCTCAAATAGGCATTATTCCATGCATAGGTAAAGTTAACAATTTCTATTTCGAAATATGAGAGAAAACATGACTTTTAAGTTTTAACTATCTCATACATTTACCTAGAGTCCTAAGATTTCACAAAGTCAACAAGCATTAATGAAAGGGGACTTACGTTTCTAACTCTATACTAGGCTTGACCTAAGTTGGATTCGCATTTAGGACTTCTTCCAATATAGCACTACATATTCACTTAAGGGTGAGTTTTAACTCTAAGAATTATTACTACCTTATTCTACAAAAGTAAATAGAAGACTAAGCATCCGTTAAAGATTTAAATCACTAGAATCTAACCTATCCCATAACATAAGTAAAAGAGGATCAAGTTAGAATAAACCTTAAGCAATGGTAAACTACTAACTTCATTTTCTAATAAATTTGGCTAAAGGGTCAAGCGTAAGAAAAATACTATTTACTAATGAAAGAGTAACGTATTTTCCTACTAAACGACAAGTTCATAGTTATTGGCTACATCATAGATTCTATAAAAATTCTACAACTTAAATAGAAGAACAAGATTCTAATAATGGTTTTACTTCTTTCTAATCCTGACTCAATTCGAAATAGCATGAAATCATAATAAAACTGATATATATATATATATCCTTAAGTCGAATCCACCAAAAGCACGTGTAACTTAAATGATTTCCAAATTTGAGAATAGATACTATAGTGGATTCGAAGGGAAAAATCATAACAAAATCTCAAGCACAACACAGGTCTCCAAGGACATCCATCTAAGCAAGAAAATGCAGAGAAAATTTTGATAGATAGTGAAGTTGCAACGACCTACTAGGCGTAAAGGCGGAGTGTGGAGCACAAATGATGGGATGAAAAAAGTGATAGAATGCCTCAAAAGATGTAGTCAAGAATGCAGTGATCGGAGGGCAAGCACAAATAGATCGCTGAGGGACTATAAGAAACCTACCAACGAGTGCATAACCAGGTCGAATGGATGGCATCGCTCCTTAGTGCATTTGCAGATAATACAATGGAAAAAACAAGGATGAAATCCCACTAGCCTATGTGGGTGTGAAAAGAACACATGCGCAGACCAAAACAAATGCTAGCTAACAAGAATGATTACCAGGAAAGATCAAGTCGCTCCTTGGTGAAACTGATCTACTGCAAATACAAATCAAAAATAAGGTTTAAATTTGAAGTGCTGAGATCGCACAAGGGATACCACTAGGTCGCTCAAACCGGTCGAGGGTTTGGGACTGAAATAAAACTTGTCTCAAAAGAAAAGTCGACTATAGGCCAAGAGAGTTGGTCCTCTTATGGTAAAAGAATGGGTTATAGACAGTTAACAAGGAAATCGACCATAACGTCATTGAGTTTCAGAAGGATAAGGCAACCAAACTGCCATGCGGCTGAACTTGAATTTCTTATAGTGCTCCTCAAAGAAGAAGAAAAAATGTAGCTTTGAGAGGACGTTTACACAAGATTGAGGTGCTTGCAAAATGTGAATAGAATGGATTTGATAAAAGCATGCAGCATGGGAACCATCAATGAGGAAGACATAGAATGGGTTCTTGGCAGCAAGAGGAAGGATGGTTACTACTCAGTTACACCTTCCATCAGTAATTAGATTGCTATTGCAGAGAGGTTCAAGGCAATATCCATAGGAAAGAAAAGAACAACATCAGACATGAGGGTACAATTGATTGCAAAAGTAGCAGCATGAAAGGATTTAACAACGTTTGGAGAAAACAAAAATCACTGAGGAACAAGACTTCTATCTAGCTGATTTAACAAATCAATAAAATGCACAGATCAATATACACACAGAGATTTCATTTTACAGAGATATTAACTACAAGCAAAACAACTCGTTTGAAAACATACCCAGTCTAAAAATTTCCAACTCTTGAATCCTTCTTCTGAACTTCTCTCCTCACCCCCCTCTTCAGAATAACCTCTTCCCAGAAACCAAATAGCTAGGAGCCATAAATGCCCACTCACAACAAATTCATTCCCGTGAATCCTCTTCACCAGAAATTTTTAAATTTTTACTAATCACAGAGATTCCCCACTCTGGAATCATAAATGACAACTAACCGCCTTTACATTATTCCCCATAAAGATTCAATACATAACTATAAACATTAATGAGTTCAAATAAAACTTTGACCCACATATATATTTTACAAGCATTAGAATAGTTAATTAACTCTGCATTAAAATTTACTTAAATAGTATTTCACTACAAGTATTCCAATTTTACGACACATCAAAATACTATAATGCTTGACAATAAAATGTTATCATATCATAGATCATTTATGCATACAAGAATACACATAGGCTGACCTAACAAGGACCTGACAATAAACATACAAGCCACATGACGACCATCAAACTGAAGGTTGAACTGACCTAGGGAATAAACCTCATGTTATCTCCATCAACATTATCCATTAGTGTAGGGCCCGCTCAGACCTGCTAAGTCAGGTGGAGTCGAGGCCCGATACCTGCAACCTGCATAAGAACAATAGGTTGTATACGATCAACTGCATATATATTAGACACACATAGAGTCAGAGAATCACGGCGTAGTAGGGTGCTCGAAACGAGTAGTACTATACTGTCCCTACTCTAAAACAAGACTATAACCATTTTTATTTAAAATTAGATATCAACAAATCACATAAAACATGATAATATTAAACCATCACTAATCATGTCCATCTCATCATAACTGGAATAAAAATAATGTCATCATAACTCATAACACATGTCAGAACTATATCGGTTGAACATAGTCTAACACAATCATAATAAGCATAAACCATAGGCCTAATAACTCAAATGTCTCAGAACTTTCTGAATGCAATGGAAGAACTAACAACTGTCTCAGAACTGACAAAGAGTAATGTGAAACTAGCAACTATCACAAGCCAAAAACGAGGGGGCATTACATCCTCCCTCCTAGAGTCAGGCTTACTCTTGGAAGCCTGCAAATAAGTAAGGGTATAATTCTCTCATCCTGGAAGCATCCTCCCGGGTAGCAGAAGTCTCGTCATTAGGATCCCACTGGACCCTGACTTGCTCCATGTCTCTACCCCTGAGAGCAAGTCTCTTGTGCTATAGAATGCCTACGAGCTCCAAAGCCAGCTGCCCGTCCTCTACCTGTAGAGCAGTCCAATCAAGAACATGAGCAATATCTAGATAGTAAGGTCTAAGTACAGCAACATGAAACACATCATGGATACGTGAAAGACTGGGCAGCAAAGCAAGACGATAAGCAACAAGATCGATCCTCTCCAACATCTCAAAAGGTCCAACAAAGCATGGTGCTAGCTTTGAGTCCTTTCCGTAACGAATCAGACTCTTTCGCAGTCGCACACGCAAGAACACCTGATCCCCAACTGAAAACTATTGATTGACTCTATGAGCATCTGCATACTTCTTCTATTTGTCCTGTGTTGCCACCAAATGCTCTCTAATCCTCTCGACCTGCTGCTCCATCTCTCTAAGCATATCTAGACCAAGAAGAACTCTATCCTTGAGATGATCCCAACTCAGAGGGGCCCTACAAGGATGAGCATACAAAGCCTAAAATGGAGACATGCCGATAGAATTGTGATATCCATTATTATAAGCAAACTCCACCAGGTACAGGTAGTCCCCCCAATGGCTCTTTTGATCCATCACATACATCCTAAGCATATCCTCAAGAACATGATTAACCCTCTCGATCTGTCCATCAATCTCAGGATGGTAAGCTGAACTAAAGTTTAGTTGTGTCCCCAAGGCATGTTGCAGAGAAGTCCAAAGGGCGGAAGTGAACATTGGATCCCTATCGGAGATGATCCTACAAGGAATCCCATGAAGTCTGACAATATCCTCCATGAACACTTTGGCCACTATAGTAGCACTGTAAGAAGAATGGATAGGAGAGAAGTGAGCTATCTTTGTCAACCTATCCACAGTGACCATAATAGCATCATGTCGATGAGAGAATACCGGCAAACCAACAACAAAGTCTATCAAAATGATGTCCCACTTCCACTCTGGAATCAAATGAGGCTGCAAAAGACCTGCAGGGTGCTGATGCTCCACCTTCACCCTCTGACACTCAAGACACCTCGACACAAAATCAGTAATATCCCACTTCGTGCCACTCCAAAAGTACAGTTGACGTAGATCTACATGCATCTTCTTGACACCCAGATGAGCAAAATAGGGTGCCCGATGCGCCTCTGACAACACTAGGGTACGAAGACCCTTAGAACTAGGAACACAGATATGACCCAAATGTGGCAAAAGACCATCTGACTCAAGAGAGTAACTGGATAATCTACCCTCTAAAGGTCTACCAGACTCAATCTTAGACTTCACCTCCTGGCACCAACTGTCGATAGGAAGTGCTGCGAGAATCTGACCTCTCAAATCAACTATGAGAGAGACTGCTGAGATCTCATGTCTCTAATGACTAAGAGCATCCACTACCACATTCTCTTTGCCTTGAATATACTTGACCTCAAAGACATACTCGCACAAGAACTCCATCCAAGGCCTCTGCCTCGCATTCAAGTTTGGCTGCGTGAAAATATACTGCAAGCTACGATGATCACTATGCAGCTCAAACTGATGCCCTAAGAGAAAATACCTCCACCTCACCAAGGCATGCACAACTGTGGCTAACTCCAGATCATGAGTGGGATAGTTCAATTCATGATCCTTGAGTTTGCGAGACTCATAGGTAATCACACGACCATCCTGCATCAAAAACTGGTCCTAAACCCTCCAAAGAAGCATCTGTACAAACAACAAAGTCCCTGGTAGGATCAGGAACTGCTAAAATAGGTGCACTGGTCAACTGCTCCTTAAGGGTCTGAAAAGATGCCTGACACTGCTCTGACCAAACAAACTTCTTCCATTTTCTCTGAAGAGAAGTAATAGGATGAGCAATCCTCCAAAATCCCATAACAAAACGGCAATAGTAACCTACCAAACCCATAAAGCTACGGACCTCAAAAACATTAGTAGGTGCAGGCCAATCCATAATAGCTTGGATCTTCGAAGGATCCACCACAATACCCTCTCTAGAGATGACATGACCCAAATACTTCACCTCTGTTTGAAAGAATTCGCACTTCGACAAATTAGCATAAAGCTAATTTTCTCTCAGACACTGCAACACCTGACGCAAATGCTCCTCATGCTCCTCCATAGTCCTCAAATAGATCAATATATCATCTAGAAATACAAGGACAAATCTGTCGAGATAAGTGCAAAAAACACCATTCATCAGGCTCATGAAAACTGAAGGTGCATTCATCAACCTGAATGGTACTACTGTGAACTCATAATGCCTGTAACAAGTATGAAATGTCATTTTATGAATATCTGCCTCAAATATCTGCAACTAATGATATCCTGACTTAAGGTCAATTTTAGAAAACACCTTCGCTCCCTTAATTTGATCAAACAAATCATCGATCCGAGGCAAGGGGTATCTATTTCTCACTGTCACCTTATTGAGCTGTCGATAATTGATACACAGCCACAGAGATCCATCCTTCTTTTTTACAAAGATCACAGGTGCTCCCCAAAGAGAAACACTAGGTTGAATGAATCCCTTGGCTAACAACTCCAACTGTAGTCGGATCTCCTTAATCTCCTGAGTGGTCATCTTGTATGGAGCTTGTGAGATGGGCTCTACACTGGGAACAAGATCAATCTTCAAGTAGATGTCACGCTTAGGTGGCATCCCCAAAATCTCAGAAGGAAAAACATCAGCATACTCCCTCAAAAGTGGGTGATCGTCAAGAGATGCCTCTCGACTCTCCTCCATCTCCAAGTCACTAACAGAAACTACAAAAAGCTGACATCCCTGATGCATGCATCTCTTAAGTTGCATAGCAAAGATCATACGTAGGGAAATAGGTCTCTAAACTCCTACAACCTCCACCTCTACACCTGAATCATCCACACATCTAACAGACTTATGCCGACAATCGATCACTGCCTGATGGGCCTCAAGCCAATCCATCCCCAAAATTGTATCATATGAACCAAGGGGTAGGATGCGAAGGTCTACCATAGTAGATAAAGAGCCAATCCTCACCTCACAACTGAGCATTAGAGACTCAACTGTGACCTTAGCCCCGGAAGCTAACTCAACCTGCCACCTATCATCCTACTTTGTTGCCACTAAGCCACAACGCTCCACAAGAGAAGGAGATATGAATGAATCAGATGCACCAAAATAAAAAAGAACAGAAAAACCAATACCTCGCATGAAACCAAAAGTCTCCACCACGGTGCCCTGATGCTCTGCCTGATGGTTATCCACCACTGCAAAGACTCTATGCAATCTACTTGCATCACCAACTGTTGGCTCTGAAGCCGTCGGTCAATGTCCAAACCCTAAAGTACTCCTTTGAGGACACTGTCTAGCAATATGGCCCTGTTGGCCACAAGAGAAGCACCCAGTGCCTCTACCAAAACCACTGCCACCCTGGAAAGCACCAGACTACTAGAAACTACCTCTGCTCACTGCAGGCTACGTACTCTGAGCTGGCTGATCAAAGCGATTGCGCTTATTACGTTGCCAAGACCGGTCTTTCTTAGACTGAAATCTATTACCTTGCTGAGGCTAATAATTCTTCGATTTGGTCTGAGTGTGCTGCTGTCGTCCACCCTTTGAGGGTGCATGGGATCCTGATGCCTGAGTATGTCCACTACACGAACCAAAACCTGAAGAAGGTGCAATGCCAATATGCACACATGTATGCCCACTAAGTGCCATAGCCAAATTCTCCTCCACTAACCGGGCTTTCTCCACTGCCACCTCCATAGACTTAGGTTCGAATACACGAACCCCTCCGCTGATCCAGGTATTTAGGCCCCTGATAAAATGTTGCACCAACATAGACTCGTCATCTCCAATACCCGCATACTGCTTGAGCTCATAGAATCTGCACTCATACTGCTCAACTGACATGGCCATCTGCCTCAGCTCATGGAACTCATCTGCGTGACGCTACCTCCATTGATCAGATAGAAAACGGGCTCTGAATCTCTCTAAGAACAACTCCCAAGACACAGTGTTAATGTCCAAGTGCAGCTTCTGCTCCTCTAACTGCCACCAAGTCGAAGCAAAACCTTAGAGATGTAAAATAGCACATCTGGCTTTGGTGTTGCTGCCATAAGGATGCATGGAAAAACACCTACCTAAATCCAATAACCAAGTCTCCACCTCTAGACCTCTACCAGCTCCATCAAAGGTGGGAGGGCGTGCCCTCAGTAGATCTCTCATATGGCTGGCTAGTGTGGTCTCCTGCTCAGCTATCAACTCTCTCCGCCTGGGTGATCTCTCTCTTTCCCTAGGCTCCGGTTGGTCTACCTCCTGACCCCCTCTAGGATACTCACCCTCCTGTCTAGGACCTAAACGGGGAAGGGCCTCCTCAAGTAACTGTCGCAACTGGGCTCCTTCAGGCTAGTCCTAACCTTTGATATTCTGACCCCCGCCTTCATGGGCACTCTCATGAGGAGAACTGGGAGGAGGTGTGCCGCCACTACCCCTCCCACGACCCCTACCTCTACCACGACCTCGACCCCTACCTCTAGGCATCTACCTACAACACCAAAAGATGATTTATTACACACAGAAAGGAAAACAACAGGGATGAAGTTAATCTACAGAGTTTAAGCACTAGGTCACATAATGGGCTCAGTTATAACCAGAGTACCCAGTGTTTAAACTTGGCTCTGATACCAAATGTTATGCCCTGTCATGCAACCCTAGAGTATTAGACTAATCAAGAGATAAAATAACAGAAATATATATATATATATATTTTGAAGCAAGGATATGCATTATACATTAAAGATAATAACAATTATAACAACATTAGATGAAATGAATAGCTAACACTTCTAGGGAACATAACTGCATCAGATAAAATAATAACCATACAAGTGATATGCATCGCAATACAACAGAAGAATAATACATTATACATTTGCAAAGATGAATAATTACAAGTTTCAATACAAGATTACAAGACCGATTACATCGGTTTACAAATAATACAATTTATTAATGTATACAACAACTTGAAGGTGTAGAGCAAAACTGGAACTGGAACACTTCTGCTCTGACCTCGAACCAAACATCCAAGAAGACCAAAGGATAGCTCTGCCTCCCAACCATGTGGAACCCTGAGGTCCACCCCACTGAGTTAGGAGATAACAATGAGGTTCCACTAGGTTAAGGTTACAACAATGAATACAACAACAAGATATAGACTCCATGCAGACAAAACAGAATAACAAGGCTACACAGACAAGATAGTACTTGACATAACAAGACAAATTATTAAGACAAGCCAAATCATCAAAATAAGATCCAACATCAAGACAAGCCTGCACTCCAGAGGTAACATCAAAAGATAAAGAGGAAGTAACTGGACTGTAGTAAGGAGAGTGTCATCGCATGGTCCTAGCATGGGTTACCCAGGCTATCTCTGACCAGAAGCTAGCCCCCATCTATGGTTACCCTGGCAGCCTCTCTCTAGGCACTAGCCCCATAGGGTGACACATGCGGAGCCGACATGTCCTCTCGTGGAGACAAGGAGGTCGGCCTTGCCAACCAGGCCTTCTCATCCCATCCTTAGCCTGCGAGAGCAATCAAGGCATGGGTGAAGTATCTTACTTATCTTGTTATGTGATTTACTATCCCAACCCTCCTAAATAAGTTATTAAGTTATCACTTGCTTACAACTTCCATGGGGTTACCCAGGCGACCTCTCTAGGCACCGACCCCACCATGAAAGCCACTCTCCTAGCAATCTCTGACCAATCATCCAAAACTAAAAACATGCAAGGACAAGGGTCACAATAGATTTTGATCCAGTACATATGCCATTCACTTGACCACAACAATATAAGTCCCTTTATTCCCTTCAAAACTCAAAATAATACATCGTTGGAACAAATTAATACAAATAACAAGTGGAAACCCAAGCAGTGAAGCCTCTGGAGTCAGTAATTGAGCTCTTTACTATGCTATAGCCGTACCTTCCCTGATATGGAAACTAGGTTTAAACGACCTTGACCTTTCTTTAGACCAAAATAATTTAAGGCCAACAAGAATAAAGGAGAAAAAGAAAAATAACTCAATACCAATATTATGACAAGTAAAGCTCCCTCATTTTCTTAGATTACAAACATTAAATGCGGACATACCACACCTTGAACGTCACTACAACAATTAAAACAAGCCATGCCTACCTAACTATTTTATGCAATTAGGTAATCAACAAAAGAAGGAAAGAAATTCACATCATGGGCCTAAACTTTGCAATACCTTAACCTACAAGCTACTAATCTTCCACGACATAATTACAAAGAAAATGGCTATAAAGGATCTGACTAATAAACAAATAAGATGATAGTATTACTATTCCAAACCATATTTATTCTGTTCCTAATCAAAATCATCAATATTAAGTGACTCTGTCTCAACAACTTTGCACGAATATACTAATTATTAACCATACAATCATTAACAATACACTAGTAATCACAAGAACAACACTTACTACACAAGGGTTATACATTTAAGTATTTACGGACTCTAATTACCGAAATACCATTACATAGAAGCATTCAAAACATATTTAAATACCTATTGTTTAAAATCAAAAGATCATTCTAAAAGAAATACAAAATCTCAAATAGGCATTATTCCATGCATATGTAAAGTTAACAATTTATGTTTCGAAATATGAGAGAAAACACGACTTTTAAGTTTTAACTATCTCGTACATTTACCTAGAGTCCTGAGATTTCACGAAGTCAACAAGCATTAATGAAAGGGGACTTACGTTACTAACTCTATACTAGGCTTGACCTAAGTTGGATTCGCATTTAGGACTTCTTCCAATATAGCACTACACATTCACCTAAGGGTGAGTTTTAACTCTAAGAATTATTACTACCTTATTCTACAAAAGTAAATAGAAGACTAAGCATCTGTTAAAGATTTAAAACACTAGAATCTAACCTATCCCATAACATAAGTAAAAGAGGATTAAGTTAGAATAAACCTTAAGCAATGGTAAACTACTAACTTCATTTTCTAATAAATTTGGCAAAAGGGTCAAGCGTAAGGAAAATACTATTTATTAATGAAAGAGTAACGCATTTTCCTACTAAAAGACAAGTTCATAGTTATTGGCTACATCATAGATTCTATAAAAATTCTACAACTTAAATAGAAGAACAAGATTCTAATAACGGCTTTACTTCTTTCTAATCCTGACTCAATTCGAAATAGCATGAAATCATAATATATCTATATATATTTCTATCCTTAAGTCGACTCCACCAAAAGCACGCGTAACTTAAATGATTTCCAAATTTGAGAATAGATACTATAGTGGATTCGAAGGGAAAAATCATAACAAAATCTCAAGCACAACACGGGTCTCCAAGGACATCCATCTACGCAGAAAAATGTAGAGAAGTTTTTGACAGACGGTGAAGTTGCAATGGCCTACTAGGCGTGAAGGCGGAGTGTGGAGCACAAACGATGGGATGAAAACAATGATAGAATGCCTCAAAAGACGCAGTCAAGAATGTAGTGATAAGAGGGGAAGCACAAACCGATCGTTGAGGGACTATAAGAAACCTACCAGTGAGTGCATAACCAGGTCAAATGGATGGCGTCGCTCCTCAGTGCATTTGCAGATAATACGATGGAAAAAATAAGGATGAAATCCCACTAGCCTACGTGGGTGCAAAAAGAACACATGCACAGACAAAAATAGATGCTAGCTAACAATAATGATTACCAGGAAAGTTCAAGTCGCTCCTTGGTGAAACCAATGTACTACAAATACAAATCAGAAATAAGGTTTAAATTTGAAGCGCTAAGATCGCACAAGGGATACCACCAAGTTGCTCAAACCGGTCGAGGGTTTGGGACCGAAATAAAGCTTGTCTCAAGAGAAAAGTTGACTATAGGCCAATAGATTTGGTCCTCTTATGGTAAAAGAAGGAGTTACAGATAGTTAACAAGGAAATCGACCATAACATCATTGAGTTTCAGAAGGATGAGGCAACCAAACTGCCATGCGGTTGAACTTGAATTTCTTATGGTGCTCCTCAAAGAAGAAGAAAAAATGTAGCTTTGAGAGGACGTTTACACAAGATTTAGGTGCTTGCAAAATGTGAATAGAATGGATTTGATAAAAGCATGCAGCATGGGAACCATCAATGAGGAAGACACATAATGGGTTCTTGGCAGCAAGAGGAAGGATGGTTACTACTCAGTTACACCTTCCATTGGTAATTAGATTACTATTGCAGAGAGGTTCAGGGCAATATCCACAGGAAAGAAAAGAACATCAGACATGAGGGTACAATTGATTGCAAAAGTAGCAGTATGTAAGGTTTTAACAACGTTTGGAGAAAACAAAAATCACTGAGGAACAAGACTTCTATCTAGCTGATTTAACAAATCAATAAAATGCACAGATCAATATACACACAGAGATTTCATTTTACAGAGATATTAACTACAAGCAAAACAACTTGTTTTGAAAACATACCCAGTCTGAAAATTTCCAACTCCTGAATCCTCCTTCCGAACTTCTCTCCTCACCCCCCCTCTTCAGAATGACCTCTTCCTAGAAACCAAATAGCCAAGAGCCATAAATGCCCACTCACAGCAAATCCGTTCCCATGAATCCTCTTCACCATAAATTTTTAAATTTTACTAATCGTGGAGATTCCCCACTCTGGAATCATAAATGACAACTAACCGCCTTTACATTATTCCCCATAAAGATTCAATACATAACTATAAACATTAATGAGTTCAAATAAAACTTTGACCCTATATATTTTACAAGCATTAGAATAGTTAATTAACTCTGCATTAAAATTTACTTAAATAGTATTTCACTACAAGTATTCCAATTTTACGACACATCAAAATACTATAATGCTTGACAATAAAATGTTATAATATCATAGATCATTTACGCATACAAGAATACACATAGGCTGACCTAACAAGGACCCGACAATAAACATACAAGCCACATGACAACCATCAAACTGAAGATTGAACTGACCTAGGGAATAAACCTCGTGTTATCTCCATCAACATTATCCATTGGTGTAGGGCCTGCTCAGACCTACTAAGTCAAGTGGAGTCGAGGCCCGGTACCTGCAACCTGCATAAGAACAATAGGTTGTATATGATCAACTGCATATATATCAGACACACACAGAGTCAGAGAATCACGACATAGTAGGGTGCTCGAAACGAGTAGTACTATACCGTCCCTACTCTGAAACAAGACTGTAACCATTTTTATTTAAAATCAGATATCAACAAATCGCATAAAACATGATAATATTAAACCATCACTAATCATTTCCACCTCATCATAACTGGAATAACAATAATGTGATCATAACTCATAACACATGTCAGAATTATATCAGTTGAACATAGTCTAACACGATCATAATAAGCATAAACCATAGGCCTAATAACTCAAATGTCTCAGAACTGTCTGAATGCAATGGAAGAACTAACAACTGTCTCAAAACTGACAAAGAGTAATGTGAAACTAGCAACTATCACAAGCCAAAAATGAGGGGGCATTATATATATATATAAGAATGAATAAATAATGTAAGGGTTTCTGAGAGAGGAAAGGGTCTCCTCTATTACATTTTTCCCCTTTGACCTTCTTCCACCTATGCTATTTAAATGGAGGATGAACATTTGATGGGCACCGACAACAAGCACCTTGCAGTAGACATGTATGCAAAATGTGGAAGCATTGACAAGGCACGTGAACTATTTGACAGAATGCCTCAAAGAAATGTGGTCTCATGGACTGCAATGATTGTTGGATATGCACAAAATGGATTTGTTGAAAAGGCTTTAGAAATTTGCATCACTCGCTCTCCATGCCTGCGGTGATGCGGTAAAGCCCACATCACCGCGGGCATGACTTGAAGTGCCTGCGGGAGAGCGAGTGGTGCAAATTTCTAAAGCATCACCGCAGGCATCTTCAAGTCATGCCTGCGGTGATGCATGTTTCCATATTTTTCATGTATGTGAATCGATTACAATGGGGGAAGACAAGAACAAGTCACAATTATTGTAGATGGATTACAATGGGGGACTACGAGAACAAGTTGCAATTATATTTATATTCTTTGACCCTTAAAATATCTCTTGTTTTGTTGTACTGTATTTTTTCTATAAAAATATTGTAACGAGTGTTGAAATTCTGAAATGAACATTTTTTCTTTATAGGCCTAAATGATAGAGAACATTCTTTTGGTAATTGAATTGTCTTTTTGAAAATTTCACAAGTTTTCTCAGCTGGGCTCTTAGGTTCAATAATTACACAAGAAGTGCACTTTATAGCACACAAAACAGGCAGAGGGCTCCATTAAATAATTAATCTCATAAGTGTGGACTTATTTTTAATTTAACTGGGAGTGGGGATATTGCGTTACCCACAAGCTCAGAGAGGAATGAATTTTATTTTAGTGTAATTAAGATCTCCATTCAAATCAACAGAATGTTTAGTGCTACACAAAACTAGTAATCTCATAAACACCCCTTTTTTAATCTAATTGAAGGATAATACATCAACCATAAGTTCAGAGAGGAGTATAGTATATTTTAGCATAATTAAGTCCTCCACTCTAGTTGGAATGTGGAATTCATGACTTCCTAAATTTGAATTCCATACAAAATTTAATATCTGTGAGCACATTTCTAGAATATTCTTGACTGAGCTCAATTCTAACATCCATTGTTGAACAACTACAACCTAAGATAAATTTGTTCAAGACCATGCATGTGTTGTATGATTGTTGGATAAAGTTGCATCACCGCAGGCACTTCAAGTCATGCCTGTGGTGATGTAGGTTTCCTGCAGCACCGCAGGCACTTCAAGTCATGCCTGTGGTGATGCAAGTTTCCCGCATCACCGCAGACATGACTTGAAGTGTCTGCGGTGATGCAAAATATGGAAGCATTGACAAGGCATGTGAATTGTTTGGCAAAATGCCTCAAAGATATGTCATCTCATGGAATGCAATGATTACGGTATATGCACAAAATGGATTTTTTGAAAAGGCTTTAGAAACTTTCAAGCAAATGCAATTAGCAGGTGTAAATCCAAATTCAACAACCTTTGCCAGCATCCTCCCTACCTGTGCCAAAATGGGAGCTTTGGAACAGTGTATGGACATCCATCAAAGCATAATGGAAGGTGGATTTTTGTCAGAAATTATACTTGGAAATGCTCTGGTAGACATGTATGCAAAATGTGGAAGTATAGACAAGGCACGTGACCTATTTAACAAAATGCCTCAAAGAAATGTGGTCTCATGGAATGCCATGATTGCAGGATATGCACAAAATGGATTTTGCAAGGATGCTCTGAAAATCTTTGAATTAATGAAGCACTCTGGAGCATATTCTAACATTGTAATCTTTGCTTGTGTTCTATGTGCATGCAGCTATTCAGGTTTAGTGGATGAGGGTTGTACATAGTTCAATCACATGAGTAACCCTTATTGCATTACTCCTATAGTTGATCATTATGTGTGCATGGTTGACCTTCTTACCCGTGCTGGCTATCTTGAGGACAGCTTAAACTTATCATTAAGATGCCAATTAAACCTATGGTGGTTGTGTGGATGTGTTTTCTTGGTGCCTGTAAATCACATATGAATATAGTCTTAGGGGTGTTTACAACAATGCTACTTTTTTATTTGGATCCTAAAAGTGCTCCGACTTATGTTCTTCTCTCAAAACATATATGCAGAAGTGGGCAGCTAGGGTGAGGTTCAAATGGTGAGGAGATTGATGAAAGATAGAGGAATTAAAAAGATCCCTGGATGTAGTTGGATTGAAGGCCATAAAACGGTACATGCTTTTTCTGTAAGAGACAGATCACATCCACAAACACAGCATAGCTATGCAAAGAGGGAGCAATTGGCTTGGGAGATGAAGGCATCAAGGTATTTTCCAGATGCAAGACATTTACTTAATGAAGGGTACACAAAAATAAATGGGATACAAAATAGGAAGATGGGATACACCACCCTCCACCTGTGCATTGTAGAGAAATATGAACAATTCAGAAGCTGTTGGATTAAAAGTTCACAGAAAACAACTTGAACTTCATTCTCCACTTTGACCTCCAAGGCCACCACTTCCAACAAATTGCACAGAGTCTCTACATTATGATTTTGTGTGAGACATCTATGGACTTCAAGAACACCAATGTACCATTGGACGCCACTAGAAACTTAATGATGGTCCTATTCCTACCATCTGTGTACCTATCAGTTGTTTTATTTCATCTAAGTAGTCTTTCTTATTTACAACTTTTAGGCCTGTTGTTGGTCTTAGTCTCTACAGTTTTTACTTTTTTTAGATAGCTTAGTAATTGGATCATGGTTGTTATCTCTGAAGGGAAAGTACTTGGTTCTTCTAGTAGTATCTCATAAGAAAATAAACTTGAAGCCTTGGTTTTGAAGTTAATTGTGATCGAGTTTTTGGATCCTTTCTATTTGTCTCCATTTCAAACCTGATATTCTATTGTTCCATACCTCACACCTGTAAGTAATCACTAGTATGACAAGTAACCCCAATAAGGCTTTGGTGCTAATTTGATAGTTTTGCATTCTTTCATCTATTCTGTAGTGTCTATAATGTTTTTCATTCTACTTGCATCCTCTTCATTCTACCTGTTTCCCAGTTAAGTTTGTTATGAAAATTTAGATCAAGATGCTAGTATTTTGATTGAGGAAGCAGATAAATAGCTTGGTTTTGCTAATGTTTACCTTTATGCTAACTTCCTTACAAAAGAGTGCAAGGTCCTTCAAGTATTCTCTCAAGCTTTGGGTTGTATATTAAACAAAATGTGATCATTGATGTAACATAGCCAGCCAAGTCAACTTGACCCCTAAACATGTATATCCTTCTAGCTTTTCAATATATAAGCCAGACATGGTGGGAGACAATGAGCTACCCCTCATGACATGATTTTGGCCCTGACCCATTCATTAAGTTTTTGTATGGTTGGCCTATAATCATCTGCTACATCTAGTTCCTCCATTTTGCTTGATAATTTGATCATATGAATCAGGTCAAAGGACTTCTCAAACTTGATGAAACACATATAGACATTAGAGATGTCAACCTTTTGCATTCCATTTCATTGCAAGAAAATCTATATGGATAAAAAACTGTGTATAAACGTGTAGCACTTATACGCAGTTTTTTTATCTAGAAACATTTTTTTAATGATACGTGAATTCTGAGTTTAACCAGCCCCACCTGGTGAGGCCACACATAGGGGACCTAATCCTTGTATTTGAAACATATCATCCACCAACGACCCACTTGAAACACAAGCAACATAATGTCTACCATGGATCTCAAATGTGGTACCTATTGCCAAACAACCAACAGACATACCATTGCACCATGTGCCCATGCGCATCTATAAACATTTTCTTGAAACAATAGATGTCTCCTTTTTACTTCCAAATCTTTTCAAACCAAAACCTACTTATGATGCAGTGGTGGATATTTGAATGTTTTGGTTTCAAACCTGTGTGTCTTTCTTGCTTTCTCTTCTTGTTTCTTGACCCAACTACTAATTCTTTGTTCTACTATGCTTTGAAAAGATATGCAATAAGGGGGTCAACTATGATGATTTGGTATTTTAATTTTTTTTAGGATTGTAAGAAACTGCTTCTCGATACAAACTGCATACGTGCAGAAGAACATCGATGTTTTGGCAAATCACATTTCCTGAACTGTAATAAAAATGAACAATGAATTTGGATTACAACTTGCCAATTCTTATTAGGGAAGTCTGTTGCAAACACAAGGTTGGGAATGCTAAATTTGTGAAATATAATGAATCAATTATTTTCTTGCACGAGCTCAGGTCCTCATCGTAACCTTATGGACCAGAGGCCTGCAAGAATGGCTTAATTCTAAACTATTGTCCCTATACAAATTGTTGGGATATTTTATAATTTCAAATGACCCCTTTGTAATGTCTGGCTTTCTCTTTGTAGATATGATGTGTAGCAGTATGTGAATGTTCCACCTTATATGATTTTACTACCCAATTGTGATGAAGAACCACAAACTATGCTTGCTTTTCCTCTTCTCATTAGTTATACCTCTTTTGCCTGTCTATAACAAGCAAGATGAGTAAGGAATGGGGTAGATGGTGCTGCTACTTTTTAGATTGACTACAAGATGTTTTTCTTGTTCAATATGCTCATGCTCTATAATTCTAAGGGCTCTAGTGTCAAGGGTCTTTAGAACACTAAGCTTATGTGTTTGGTGGTAATGGGGTATTAGAAATTAACCTTTATTTTGGTAAAGCTTAGCACCTAACTGCTATTATTTATTGTCCCAAGTTTTTTTTCTAATGATGACTAGGGTTAAGGGTCCCTCAGGAAAAGTTGGTGAGCTATCAACACCCTAGTGGTATCATATTCATCACACTGAGGCAATTCAAGAGATAGAAAATATTAGAGCATTGTAGTATTTCATTCAATTCTAAGTTCCTATCTACAGTCATGATCAAAAATTGCTTAGACTGTACTGCCACGTTCAACAATCTTTCAACAATTATACATGATAATTCTGCAAGACTTATCTTTCAATCTGTCATTTTCTGTCTTTTTCACAAAGTGACCCAGAAGAGTATTTTAATCCTAGAATTCTTCAAAATACAAGAGCAGTCCTAAAGCCCCTAGATGACCATCCCACTACTAAAGCCCTGATCCACTTGAAGGGTTTAAGAGTTATTAACTTATTTGTCTTAAGTCTTATGTATAGATTTTCCAAGGACGCTCTCAAAATCTTTGAATTAATTAAGCAATCTAGAACATATCCTAACATTGTAAGCTTTGCTTATATTCTAGGTGCATGCAACCATGCAGGTTTAGTGGATGAGAGTTGTACATACCTCAATCACATTTGTAACCCTTATTGCATTACACCTACAGTTGATCATTATGTGTGCATGGTTGACCTCCTTGCCCGTGTTGGCTATCTTGAAGACACCCTAAATTTTATCATTGAGATACCTATTAAATCTGTGCTGGTTGTATGTATGTGTTTTCTTGGTGCTTGTAGATCACATATGAATATAGGGTTAGGAGTATTTACAGCAACACTACTTTTTGATTTGGATCCTAAAAATGTTGCACAACTTATGTTCTTCTCGCAAACATCTATCCAGAAGTGAGCAGGTGTGGTGAGGTAAGGAGATTGATGAAAGATAGAGGAATTAAAAAAATCCCCGAATGTAGTTGGATTGAAGGGCATAAAATGGTACATGCTTTTTTTGTAGGAGATAGATCACATCCATGCTTTTTATTTCTGTAAGGGGAAGCATACCCTTTGCCATACTGAAAGAAAAAAAAAAATTGATAGTCTGAAAATGTGATTAAGTTTCCAGAATGGTCAAAAAAATAAAAATGGCAAAACAATAGAGTATTGTACCTCATGCTCTCGAGAGCCGTCTTCTGCAATCCCGAATCTGAATCCTGAACTCTTTTGACATATACTTCTAACTAATATTTCAAAGCTAAATCTTCCTCCAACTATTTCCACAGAAAGAGCATAAAAGGAAAATGAATCAAAACCCTAACCCTAGCTCTGAGTAGACTAATTAGTACAAAAACTAGGCAAATAAATACCAGGTCGTCTTCCTTCTTCTCATCTTTGATTTTCTTAGCGTCCATGGATGGAGGAAGAGGTGCTTCCACGTTGCCATTGCCGATGTTGGCTGGAGCAAGAGCCATTTTCACTAACCTTTACTGAGCAGCAACAACAAAGGAGACCTCTGATATTTCCTTAATGGTGCATTGGCACGAAGCATATTTTCAAAAGAAAAATCAATGACGCCATTTCAAGTTCAATCAGGGCTTAAATTACTATAAATTTTGGCACCCATATGATAGGTTAGGGTGAAAATTAAATTTGGCACCCATTTAATTAAATATATTATAATATTATATTATATAATAATATAATATTATAATATAATATAATATTATATTATATAATAATATAATATTATAATATAATATAATATTTAGTATAATATAATATTTATATTATATATTATAATATTATAATATAATATTATATTATATTATATTATAATGTAATATTATATTATTATATTATATTATAATATAATATTATAATATTATATTATAATATAATATAATATTATAATATTATATTATATTATAATATAATATTATAATATTATATTATAATATAATATAATATTATATTAAATTATATTATAAATATTATATTATATTATATTATTATATTATATTATATTATTATATAATATAAATATTATTTTATATTATTATATAATATATAATATAAATATAATATTGTAATATTAATAATATAATATTATATAATATAAATATTATATTATATTATTATAATATAATATTATATAATATATATTATCTTATATAATATCATATTATAATATATTAAATTATGATCAAATTGGAAAGAAAAAAGAATAGAGGAGTAATAGTCATTTATTTAGTCATTTTTATTTGTTTGACCAATTATTTAGTTGTGTTTTTTGCCCGATGACTAAATTAGTCATTTATAGTTGTGTTGCAAAAAGTTTTAGTCACGTGATTCACCTGGTCATTTATTTGCCATATTTCTACTAGTGTACCTATTTGTTTTTTTATTATGGTAAGCAACAAACCAGGGTGTTGATCCATTTACAAAAAGGCCACAAGGGTAGAGCAAAACAGGCCACAGATAGGCCATGAACAACAGACCAACAACACACTACCAGTAGTAAACCATTATAGGTTAGAATCTTAAGCATAAACCATAACCAAAAACTAGAAATAGAACAAACAGGAAACGTAGAAGAATAACTGACTCCAGTCATCACTGAGGAATCTATACATTTCCTCATAATTGACAAAAGTGTTAGCATTTAAACCATGTCTCTTGAATTCAAGGTCTCGTAACACCGACAATGTAGTGGTAGACATGTGCATCACCTTCAAGCTAAGGGTAGCCATCACCTTCAGTTTTCCTTCCAGAGACACAACCTTCAACTTCATCTTGGCAACCTCCTCAGCAATCTAATCAGACTTAGAGCACTCCTTCTGAACAGGATTAGACTTCTTCTCCATATCGACATCTTCATACTCAAAATAAGGGGTGTTCAATTCCTCGAACAAACTACCCCCTTCCTGAATTCCTCCACTTCCGGGGTAAGAACCACTTTCTAAATCTCCACCTCTTCCTCTTGGAAAGATTCACTGGATTAATCTAAAATGAGTTTAGGAGTTTGAATTCCCATAAGCTTATTGGAACGCCTGAAACTCGACCTCCTAGATATTTGGTCACCATACTTCACCTTATCAGTGCCAGTACCCTTATCAACCTCCTTCTCCATAACAACAACATCAATATCATCCATAGTAGACACCTTCTCAACCCTAGGTTTCCCTTCAGGGTTGAACACAACAGTTCCCACAAATTTACTCTCCTCCTCCTCATACTGAACAAGGTCTCCCTTAGGTTTCCTAGCCTTAGACTTCTTCATAGGGTCAACAAGGCTTCTCTTTGCCGACAACTTCTTTTTATCTTGAGAACCTACCGAGATATTTTTCATATTGCAAAGCACCATAGCCACCTCTTTCTGAGAAAAGGAAACAAGGGTACAAGCAAAGGATTTAAGAATGGAAGGAGGGGATTGGTTGTACTATTCTTATTATAGTTAAGTATTGATGTTCACGTGAGATTATATTGTTACTAGATATCACTTTATGTTATCTTATTGTATATGTACATTCATAGTATGTGATGTGTAGTATTAAATGTTAAAGTTAATAAAAAATTTGGGATTGAAAAATGGTAGTTGCTACAAGTCTAAGAAGAGGGATGATGACAACTTCCTAGTGCACATTTGTTTAGGGTAAATGTGGTACCCAAAGAATTGCGTGATATATCTAGCCTACTCTCTACAAGTGAATTCCAACTAGAAATATCACTGCAAGATAAACAAACCTTGATGCAGAAGGCTTTGCCTTATACATTGATAGAGGGAGAATTACACATTATAAGAAAAAATGACATTATACAAAGAGTTGTATATGAGAATGAGAGAAGAAATTCTAAGGGAAGCCCATGAAGGAATCTCTAGAGGACACAAATGTGGTGGAACAACAACAAAGAGAGTTAAATTTGTAGGGTTATGGTGGCACACACTACACAAAGACGCTAAACAATATGTCAAAAACTGTGATGTATGCCAAAGGGTAGGGAAACCTACCACAAGAGACGAAATGCCTCTAAAACGAGTATTAGCCCAAATACCAATCGAGAAATGGGCAATAGACTTTATAAGCCCCATAGATCCCTCTGCAAAACATTCCAAGGCAAGATTTATCGTAACAGGGGTGAAATATCTCACTAAACGGGTAGAAGCAGAACCTACCACAGACTACAGAGCCAAAACTACATATGAGAATATTATAACAAGATTTGGATGTCCATTAAGCATAACAAGTGATCAGGGAAAACACTTTGTAAATGAAGTAATTGTGGAATTGTTACAAAGTTTTATGATTACACATAACAAAAGTTCACCTTATCATCCACAGGCAAATGGAGCAAGTGAGGCCTTAAATAAGATAATTGGTATAGTCTTAACTAAGATGTGTGATGGGAATAGGGAAGACTATGATATAAAGATACCTATGGTACTTTGGGCATACCACACCTCATGTAAGAGAGCTACTAAGTTCACACCATTCGAACTAGTATACAGAATGGATGCAACTGTACCTATGAATTTTATAATCCCTAAGTTTCGCACCGCATTAACCCTATGGTTGAATGAGGAATAGTCACTAGCCCAAAGAATTGATGACCAATAAAAATTGGATGAGAATTTAGATTCATTGCGGTGTATAATCAAAACCTAGAAAGGGAAAGGTTGAAAATCTGGCATGATAGGAACTTGCAGTTGAAAACATTCAAATAAGGAGACCTAGTAATGCTCTATGATAGCAAATTCAAAAAACAAGGTAAGTTGAAGGTAAGATGGTTAGGACCCTAATCCATACATGAAATTGGTAAGTCAAGAGCGGTAAGACTCAAGTCCATAGACAGAAAAAACCCTAACAGGGTATGTAAATAGAGCCCGCCTAAAACATTATCACCAACTGGTAGAATAAGGAATAAAACCCATAAAATTTCATAAATTGTATTATATGTTAAATATTGTAACATAGGGAAAACAAAGGACCGTTAAAGAAAAAACCACAGAAAAGTTAATGGTTACAAAAAACTGAGAAAGCTTAAATAGCCATATGCATTAAATGCTCAATGATATAATCACCAAACTATATATGACCCGAAGGTATCAATGTTTCACTACTTTGGCATTGTACAAATACCATGAGCTAATAACAGTCTAAAATAAGCAAAATAAAACCCTAAGTGTTGCTACTATGAAAATGGCTACTCTTGTGTTAGTTGATATTACGAAGAAGCTGAGACCCAAATACAAAAATTATATGTATAAGACCATGGAAGTAGATAAGGAGGGGTTTTTTCCTGTAATACTGCTAGATGTAATTTATACAGAGGATGTCCACAACTACATACATGCACCCATTTATGAAATTGATCATACAAAGTTTGAGGAACTCCTGAGGTAGCTACTTCAACCAAATCAAAGCCATTATTTACCCCAATACCTTGAAGTAGATAAGAAGAAGCTAGATATATTTTCCAAGATTTTTGCATGGAGCACGAATGGGTCAAAATAGTGTTAAGTTGTATTCACGATGAGTTTATCTACTTGGATAAACCATATAGAATAACTAAACAAGCCATTCAATTGGTGATGGGGCTAAGTGCGACAAGGGATATACCCTCGAAGAAGGCCATCAAAAATGACAAAGTTATAGAGCTAACGGGGGCTACATATGATGGAAGGAGCTTGAATGTAAAAAAAACCACAATCCTTGTGGTAAGATATGTGACAATGGGGATAGCCTATAAAATATACTATGCCAACCGGGAGGATTCCACAACCACAACAACAATCCACACCACATACCAAATGGTCATCAAGGGGAAGGAGTTCGACCCATGTGAAGTACTCCAGGAACAACTATTGGAAAATCTACAAAAGACGAAGAACTCAAACTATAATTTCTGGTATAGCTCACTTATAATTGCCGTGCAATTTATTTTATGAATGCCCTATCTAATTTTGTTGGCAAGATCTAGCAAACAAACATTTTAGTTGCAACACAAATTACACAACATGGGAATAATTTTAAGGGCAAACAATCTTATACTACTGCATATTGGGGGTTCTTTATTGCTATGCAACAACAAATGCAGAATAGGGAAAGAATCCCTTACAATATGGTCAAAAAGTACATAAAAGATATATCCTTTTTGGACTACATGCTAATAGAGGCAGTGGAGCCAAGGACTTCCTGGATACCGAAGCTCCCATATGAGATAACAATAGACGAAGTAGAATCATATGTTGCTAACCTACTAAAATAGCCTAAAGATCCAAATGTGGAAAGGTTTGGCATATATAGAGAAGTCATGGATAAACAACAGAAGGAGATAGAAGATAAAGTAGAAAAGAATAAATAAAAATTACATGAGAAGTGGGGTATTCCATAAAAAGAAGCACCACAACCTAGCTCCTCCACACCACAACATAGCACTGCGGTATCGTAAGCTAGCACAATGACAACCCCACACACCCAAAGATCTAGCAAGCTACACTCAGGAACCCCAAGCTCTCAGGCTACCATAGAACCAACCACCTCCTCGCAAGAACACTCAATATCCACTCCCCAACCAATGCAAAAAGACATGGAGGTACATGAGATATCAGAAATATTGATACAAATTAGTGTGGAGAGAAAGGAGAAACAACCAACTAGGAAGAAGAAACAAGCAAAAAGGAAAATAATAGCAGTCTCCAGAAGTGAGGAAGAAGATGAGGTTGTACAACAACCCTTGTAAAATAAAACTACCAGAAGTACTAAGCAAAGAAAAATACAGATAGGAGAAGCAAAAAGAAGTATAGAAGAAGAACCCCTGGTGGATGTAAATAACCTCACTAATTCCATTATCCATCACATCATGTTTGAACAAGTAGCGAAAATGTATACTCAAGTGGGTTTGGCGAACCAAGAAGTGATAGTCAAAGCTATGATAAGATACATTTGGAGGTCAGAAAAGACCCTAGAGGAGATAATAGAAAGCTTTCCAGAAGAACTTGCCGAGGCTATAAGGAGGAAAAGAGAAAGAGCACTAGAGCTAGAAGAACAAATGAGAAAGGAGGATCTAGAAAAGATAGATCCAAATCTATTTGCGGAGAAGAAAGAAAAATTGGCACAAATGCAAGCCAAAGAAATAAGGACAAAATAGAGAGTAGATACTCTCATGGCGCGAACTGAGAAAGTTAAAGAATAAATAGAAAAAGAAATAGAGCTCATCACTAAGAAAGATTATGATACAATAAGGGAGGAGGAGACAAATGGACAAGAATAAGAAACTCCATCTGCACCAAGTCCTCCACATACTGAACAAGGAGAAGGATCAGAGCAACAACAACAATCATCTCCAATAAGGGCATCATCATCTGTTACATCCCCAATACAGTCAATCAAGGACTTCTTGGCACAACAAAAGTAGATACAACATGTGCTCACACCGCAAATACTCCAACTACCATTATTGGGGTTCTTGGATACCAGAAAAGCCAGTTCCCATTGTGCTCATTTTTCCCCTGAAACATCTTGAACTCCTATACAAAATTTCTAGCATATGTCACCATTGGATAGAGAATTGAATTTTGAGCAACTTTTCCTTTTGAACCACCTCAAAATTCCTTGAAACGAAAAAGTTATCCTTGGTCAAAGTTTGGTCTTTATATTTTCCCTTGGTCAAATGGTTATGTCTTGTTCATTTTCATGCCTTAGAAATTTTTGGATCTTTTGCCTTATGTTGGCAAATCGGCAAATTGCCGAACTTGTTCACAAGTTTGACGTTTTGTCGGTTCACCGACAATAGTATTTGCCAACAAGGAAGAAGAAAGCGGCCAAGGAAGAAAAGAGAAAGGAAAATGTTGTCGGTGAAATTGGAGATTTGGGAACCTCCAAGTTCGCTGACTAAAGGTTCGGCCGACAGCCTTTTCACCAATAAAAGAGATGTGGTGGAGGCTTGGTTCGAAAAAAGTAGGATTTGTCAATAAGGCAAATAAGATAAGGCAGAAGCCAAGTTCATGATTATGCCAAGTTGCCGATAAGGAAAAATTGACTAAGGCAAGGAAGAAAATGTGCTTGTTGGGGAATCAGTGAAGTGCCGAACTAAGTGAAAAGTTTGGGATTTGGTAGGTTTGTTGATATGACATTTTGCCGACATGGAGAAATGGCTAAGGTAAAGCAGGTTCGCCAAATGGCATTTTTGTCAATAAGGTAGCAAAATGCTTGGTTCGAAAAAGCACAACTTTGTTGATAAAGGGAGATAGAAGCTCAGGTTCGGCAAAAGGGCTTTTTACCGATAAAGGAGGCCGCCAGATAAAAGGTTTGAGAAAATGGAAATTCACCGATAAAGGTGAAAAGGTATGGAATAAGGGGCTAGTTCAGAAAAGGTGAAAGTCGCCAATAAAGCATGAAAGATGACCAAGTTTAGAATTGTTAGATTTTGCCGATAGAGGTAAAGTGGCCTAGGTTCAGTGAAGAGAAGATTTGCTGACAAGGCAAAGTAATGTTGTGGATAATAAAAGAGGATAATGGCAAACAGAAAATACACAAAGTTAGTTTAGCCGATAAAGCAAGGGGAATAATGACTGGTATGCATATGAATACAATCAAAAGTCAAAGTGGCCCAGAATAGAAAAATTGGACATGTTTTCAAGTGCTATAAAAGCTTTTAAAAGTTAATTTGTACTCAGATTTTAGAACTATAGAATAGTACCATGTAGGTAGCTAAAATAGAGAATTTTTTCAATGCATGGGTACATTTGAAGGACAAAGCAGATACTGCAGTTATATGGGCCTTCCCTCTTTAATGTTTCTGGCACACCAAATGTGCAAGAAAACTTCCTTCTGATATTCTCAGAGTTGTAGGGCATGATTTTTCTTCCCAGCGTGCAAATCTTCTGACAGGGGAGTGGGTCTGAATTTAATGCAGCGTGGGATTTTCTTGTTGATTGAGTTTCAATGCTTGGGGCTGCACATAATTGTATGGCTATTTATGCATCAAATTTTGATGTTTTCAAGGTTGGTCTCTTAGCCAATTGTTTGGTATGCAGTGCCTTAGGATAGTTTCAAAGCTTTAAATCAAGCCAATCTGGGTAGTAAATGGAGAAATGTGTTTTGATGCAGCATAGGAATATATTGTAAAGCATATTTTATGCATTGGTATGTCTCCATGGCCATTTGTAAAGATTCAAGGGAACGTATAATCGCAATTATATGTTTTCCTTCACCACATTTGCTAGTGCGATTGTAATAGAGATTTGATAATGTGTGACAAAATTTAAACCAATACAATCTTTGTTTTGAGTCTTCTCTTTATTGAAAATGGGTCATTGTAGTTTGGTTATGGATAATTAAGTATGTCCAATGTGTGAAATAAAATTTGAGAAATGTATGTGAATACATTTTAGTTTTCTGTTGATGTTGGTTTAATCCTTTTCTTCTCTCTTTATTGCTTATGACTCAGTTGCCCAATAGAGTAGGCACTGGTCCATTTTGGAGAGGGATCAAACACCATTTTAAAACAAACAAATCTTTCACCTGTGGTTCAAGGTAAAAACTACCTTTCTTGTGCATGTACATTTGCACAGTTAAATCAACTTAATGAGAGGCATGTACAACCAGTTTGTCTTGATCTAGTGACAGTTTTGGGGTCAAGTGTACATTGGGTATGGCTACGTATGTTTATCTATATTTCATTTCATGCCTCTGGGAATATCCCTCCTAGGTCTAGTTGAGCCTAAAGAGCAGAGGATTTTACCCACTCCTATAGTTGGCCAAAATTCCCCTTTGCTTGTTGATAAACCTCTTCCTTTCACCCTGATGACAATCCCTGGCCTGGGTGTTTTAGGAATGTTTTAGAGTTTTGGATTGGAGTTATTTTGGGAACCAATAGGGGTCACTTATAAGGGATCTCTCCTATTCAAAAACTTCAATTAAGAGATATATTTCGTGCCACTGCAAGGGAGGAGATATTACAACATGCGGATAGTATAGAACATCTGTAGGAAACCATAACAATAATACAGAATCAGTTACCATATACAAGAAGAGATACAATGCTGCCACTACCACAACAACTCAAGCAATTGGTGGATAGTTTACAAGTGGAGATGAAATACCAAGAGACACCAGTAAGGCAAAAAGTCACTGTGAAGATGACCAAAAATAGAATGGATGATGCTAGGAAAAAATGTGCCGCAACTCACACACAACTGGAGAATCACATAAGCACTCTACAACAGACCATAAGTGATGCAAACATCCTGTACCAATTTTGTCTGCAATGGCCAACAAAAACTAAGAGCATTAAGGATCAAATTGATCAATTGGAGGCACAAATAGTACAGGTGGAAACTAACTATGACCTGATGAAAGATATGGATGGGTTAGTTAGAGTACAGGTAGAGGCCCTCCATACACAAGTCCAACAGCTATAAGATTAGAGAGAATAGATAAAGGGGCAAATCAAGTAGCTAAGGAAGTAATAAGCTTGTGTCTAGCCCACCTGACTAGAATACTGGGGGAAGCAAAGAAAAATGCACAACAAATATAGATTTCTACCAGTCTTGCAGAGGCTGAGATAACACATATTCAAACTCAGAGGCACATTCAGATATTACAACAGGCCAAAAGCTAGTGGGACACCACCCTGGCATAGCTAAAAATCATCTATAAGAACATCCTTCCCAGTAACTAGCACCTCATGTCTTGAGGACAAGACATATTTTCAAAAAGAGGGGATGTTGTTGGCAGGAAACAAGGCATAGAGTAAAAGCCACCGCAAGTCACTACAAAGGGAGTACAGAGCATAAGGCCAACACGACTGATAGAGTTTATGATGTTTTGTAAGGGACACATCCCTATAGCACCATAATGTATAAATATATGTAAGAGAATAAGTATAAGAGGTAAGAAGTAAGGAATATAATATACAGAGCAGGGACTTAGACCTGCCTTTTGTATTTGTTATTAAGTATGAATATGTATAAGGAGATATAAGGATCTTATAAACCAATGATTAAGTGCATATTGATATGTTTGGCATGTTATACATGCTTAGATCTTACCGCATTATGTTGTTTCCTACTACAAGTACCTATCATTTTCTCACTATATCTTCTAGGGTATAAACAAACTACATAAGAGTACTATAGGCTCAAGTCTTCGAACTGTGTTCTAATTTCTCTTTCCAACAACCACCATTCTAATGCATCTTCACTTCCATCAAAATTCTCCATCGAACTAGGGTTTCTAAGAAAAAAATATTTCAATGGATAACCTTTCTATCCCTATCATTGACCCAACTTTGACTTGAACAATTTATGATGTTGTTGGCCTCAAATTCAAAAATACAAATAATAGACCCTAATGAATTTTGATGAGTTTTCTAGAAATGTAAAAAAATCAGAAAAATTCTATGATTTTGTAGCCTAGAGAGCAAATTTATGAAAAAACATAAAATTACAATACCTCACTTAATATTGATGATCAAAAGCTAAATTTTGGATTGTAGCTTCCTTATCTGATCCTCTAACTTTAGTAGAGAAAATAATAGAAAAATCCATAGCCATGTGGAAGATATGGGTGAATCTTCAAAAATTAAGGTTTCATCCTCACCCCTGCCAAATTGTAGCTCTAATACCACTTGATAAGATCCACACATTTAATAATGGAAACAATACAATGTAGAAGATAGATCACACATACAACAAAAGATGTTTGGGGGCCAAGATGCCCTAATATCCAATATATGCATAAATAGAATAAACCCTTGAGGTAGGATAACACCATGCAATACTCCTTACAAAAGAAGCCACTCCACACTATATCTCCAAGAGATCTCAAACACATAACATACTCTTCACATATCCTTACAATGATAGTCACCTTCTTTATATAGACCTCCTCCTAATAACATAATTGAGGGGTAAACCACTTAACCCATTTAGGCCTCCTAATTACCTAATACAATTAATTACTCAATATAACTAACTTAAGGGATGTGAGTCACATGTCAACATCTCCATCAACCTATATACAATATTATATCATATCCCTTGATACATAACATATCATGAGAGGGAGAAAAAGTATCATCACTAGCATCACATCATCATGACTAGCTAATTAAGAGGGAACCTCATCCATATCATATCATCCCTAGATATATCACTAGTAGGTAGGGGTATAACAACATCAATATCTATCATATAAGATGTATCATCATCATGAACCAAAGCATGTGAAGGAAAAGACTCAAAGGTAGAAAATTATCATGCTTAAGGGCAACACTATCACAAGTCATAAGAAAAGTGTGATTAAAAGATGAAACACACAAACAAGTGAAGTGAGTATATCAAAAGGGGAAGGGTGGACAATAAATAACTCTATGAAGAAGGAAAAATCACATACATGGTGGAATGACACCTCATAGAAAATAAATCTCCGCCCATAGGATAAAAAGACACAAGGCCTCAAGGATGGAAGGATCAAATGTAACAAAGTGTGAAAACATATCAAAATCTATAATATATGCAAGGATAAATGTCAAGGGAAAAGGTCTATGAGAATACATGGTAAATGATCTAGTAATAAGACACACTCAAATGGGGGAGGGGGATGGGGATCGAGTAGATGAGATCACGAAAGGCCAAACCCTAATGAAAATATAATAATGAAACACAATTAAAGGGTGGATCGAAACCTTAATCAAATATAAAATAAGATGTATATAATAAAAAATGTCATATTTAAAACTTTAATAAAGAAGGAATAAACTCTAAGGACAAAATCTTAGGGGGTGTAAGATAAGTTCACCCAAAATGAAAAGAAAAATAAAATACGTCTACATAAATATCCTAGGATAAATTAATTAATCTACAATGAATAAAAATATAACATATGATAAAGTGTTGGGATTGATTAATTACTAAATAAATGCATGGAGATTAAATAAAAAAAAAATTGTACTTGGCTCTAGGTTCAATGTTGATTTGACCATGATACGTGTCATCAATGAATTTGTCACTATACCACAGAATGGAACATTGTCAAATGATCACCTTGAATATAAGAAAATGACTATTAGATTGTCTAAGTGACTTGTGCAAGTGTAGAATTAACCTTTTCGAGTGTAGAACGAAAGTCTACATGCAAATTTGACCCCAATGCATGTATTTGAACTTTGTTGATTTGGACTTCTAGAACCCCTATTTCACCTCAATGTTTATGACCTGTGTCTAAAGAGGGGTGGTGTTTATGAAAACCAATGAGGAGCTTGCTAGGGTGGGGGATTCATCTTTGGTAAACCCTATTATTGAGTCAACATTATAGAACAAAGATTGAAGACAACATATCATGCAATATGCCTAGAGTGTTGGTGCAATGCTAATGTCATGCTCTTGTAATGATGCAATGAATAACAAATCTCTCTAACGATTTTTAGATTATTTCTCTGTATATAAAAATGAATTGGGGTTTGTCCTTACGACAACACTCTAGCACACAAGTTAACAAATTTTGTGCTCAAGTCAGCTCATTAAGACTAATTGGAGGGAGTTGACAAGGGCCTAGATTTATACTTGAATTTTGAAAGTTTAGGGTCATTTCTACAAATTGTGAAAGTGAACTAGGTGCACTTCCACACCCGTGAATTTGACCTAGATACTTGAATAAATGAACTACGAATCAAGACTAATCTCTAAAAATATATGCAAATAAAATTAGGTAAAGAAGAAGTTCTTTGCCAAATTTTTATACTAGAACATACCACTTATTTACTATTTATTACATTAAAATAAAAATAAACCCAAACAAATGAAAAAAGTATAAGATATACAATTGTCCCATTACAACTATCAAACAATCTTAAATATATTAAAAAATTTAAACAATCTTAAATATGTGAAAAATTTTAAAGGAGATTTGATTCTGACATTAGAACAATTTCACTTAAAAAATGTGAGTGCAAAGTCCATACCTCAACAATATTAGATAAATGAAAATTTCGAAACCATTGAGGATAAGGAGAAGATTTTGATTTTGACACTACCAAAAGCAAATCCATTTTTACATAGCCCATACCCCACATTGCTTTCAAAGTATATTTTTGTGTAGGTGAGAAGCAAAGGCTTTGCCCTACATAGGATTTCCTTCAAGTACAACTTATAAGGCTGCTATTTTAACATGGTGAGATAGACGTGCACATGTACATGTAAGATTCTTTGCTTGGCAAAAGACAAGATAAATAGCCTTGGGCACGGAAGAAGAATTATTTTAAGCCCCATGAGAACATGCTTGCTTAATTGTAAAATAAATATAAGATCCAAATTTCAAAAGAGTACTATCATTTTAGTGATAAAAGCCAAAGCAAGCATTTGGGGGATATGCACTTTTCGATCAAATCGAAGTATGGAGATTTTCAATAACTCTAATCAATCCCACTAAGCATGTCTCTTGTTTTTGTCAAGATATGCACAACACAAGATATTCAATTTTATTCAGTATTATTATTATCTTTGCCAAATCACGACGTTACTACACAACAAACTTGTTCACAGGACCACACGTCGTGCTAAATGTAGAAAAACAAAAGACTTGATTTTTTTTCCTAAAAAATAAGAAGAGAATATATTGTTTGTAAAGTTTCAATTCAAAGTTATAATCATGGATGGATTTGAACTCGGCTCGAATTGAATGTATAGTAGAATATTATTATTTTTTACCATTTCAATACGTTTTTTAAGGTTATGGTTAGATGTATATGGTAATTTAAATTATCCTTATATTGGAGTGGAACATTTAACCCAATGTGATAATTTCAATTTAACCATTTATTCACTGACTTATTTAATAAGCTATCGTTTTATATAGAAGCTTCCATTAAAAGTTTTTTTTTGGGGGGGCCCTACAAATGTTCTCCTACTAATTCAATATTTGTTAAATTTAGAAAATACATGGGATTGAACTTTATTTTAGATCATTTTTTTAATTTGTGGAGGTTATTTATAATTAAAGGTGTTGTAATGGGGTTTCTATTTTCTAATGATTGTTAACTTTTTTATGAAATTATATTTTGATGAGAAAACTCTTAACTCTTTTTAACTTAAAACTTAAGTGATGGGAATGTCTTGATAAGAACATTAAATCTACATTTATCTCAAAGACATTGAATCTACATTTATCTCAGTAATTAAATAAGAAAATTGACTATTTATCAACAACCGTGTTGAACCAACTAAGAAATGTGGGGTTCAATGGAAATAATTGATTATGTGGGGTGTCATACATAGGTGAAATTGGTTATTCAATCTTACAAGAGATAAAGAAAATGATGTCGAAATTAGTGTGATAAAATCATAAAGTCAACTCTAATTAGACAATTGTTTAATACCAAACATCATATTTGTATCAAGAAAGCTAAGATATTGATTATTAAGGGGCAATATTTTCAAATGTGTACTGAGAAAATTGATGAAATTAGTAAGCACGTGTACAATTTAAACATGGATGAAGGATTGGGCCTAAGGTATTGATAGAGACCAATCATTTACTTGCTAAAAATGCCTGTCTTTCAAGAGGTCCATTATACTTAGGTGCGGTGGTTTATTCAAATTAATTAGTGAAAATGAGAATAAAGTAATCTAATATTGTTGATATTTGTGAAGTTAGTGGTTAAAACATCAATAAGAATAGTGTTTATAGACATCTATGTATTACGTTTTAGACTTTCATATAAAGATTTCTAGTTTATAATCCATACACAATTTTTCCATCTTAATAATGGATCGTTATAAGGAAATAGATAACTTTTATGAAAAAAAACCTAGGTCTAATTTTAATTAGATCAAACTTAAAGATATAAGGAACATAAATTGAAATAAACTAAGGTTTGAGTAACCAAGCCAAAGAAAGTGAAATAGTTGAGACGAAATAGGAACTTATTTGGTATTTGGTGCGATGTTAACTTTTCCCTCTTTTGATTGATTGAGATGTTGAGACGCAAGATCAGAAACTAAGATTTGGTATTGGAGTAGTGATTACGAGACCATGATAGAGGTACTTTGATATCTGATGTCTTGAACAAGGTTGTGTCTGCAGTTCTATACTTGGACACTTCTTCCAAATGTGGATATGTCATCTACAAGTTTAATCTTCATTATTTGTTTGTCTATGCCTGCACCTATCTCTAAAACTTGGCAGTGTCAATACCCACCTTTAGGGGCCTAATCATAGATAAAGGGAAGACAAATGACTTCTTTGATAATAATCAAGCCTTATGGCTAATATACAAAGATTGGAAACATGCCAAGCATAGATAAAAATGTTAATACAACTAATGTAACTGAGACTGAGATTGAATCGAGGCCCACTCCTGTTACATACTATATTATTTACGATATTTACGCTTGTACTACTTTAGCATGAACATCACTTGATCGACCTTGTACTAAGTTAGCTTGCAACACACATACCATCCACATATCGCTGACATATCAACCAAACAATTGCTACTGCAAACTACATGTTGCATCCTCCAATACTATCTGGTTGTAAGTTACCTACAATTCTAACAGAACTAGCACTCTACACACCTTACAATACTAAAAATATCCAAAAATAAATAAACCTTAATCTTCAAGATAAAAATCAAGAGACCCAACCACTTAATAAATCCATTAATAAAATTAATTAATTCATTAAAAACCCACCAAAAGTCCATTCCCCAATAATATAAGGCTGAGATCTAATATAAGGCTGAGATCTAAAAGCAATAAAGGCTAAGCGCAAAATGTAAAAGTGATGAGACCGCCCCCAAATAAAATAAAATAACATTAAAGAAAATATTCAAACGTCCAACTAAAACAAAGAGAAAGACAACAAATTCAAAACCAAAGACGTAAACCGTTAAAAATGTTCCCATGTCATTCCAACTTACCGTAATACGTATGCCTCTTCAAAGCCCATTCCCTCACAAACCACAAAAAGTTTTAAAAAATAATAATAATTCAAAATCTTCGGTAGGAAGAAAACCGCAGCCGGTCAAAAGATCAAATCACCGAATCTTTGGAAAACCCCAGCCGGTCAGAATGTCAAATCACCGAATCAACAGGGAATCATTTCAAGTCTTCTCCGAGGGAAGTATAAACTACATTACATAACCCACCTTTCCCTCCTTGGTAACTCAAATTTATATCTTAAAAATAAAAAAAATTAAAAATCTTTGAAATCCGGAAAAATATCTCTTCCGTAACGATAATTTTCATTGTTATTTCATTTATCTGAAATTCTCTCCTCTGCCTTTATCTTCGCTTTAGCTTTCCCTTTATTTTTCTTTACATTACCTACTCTGTATTTTGCGCTTTGCTCTGTATTTTTACTGAACTAGATATGCGTATAAATGTAGCAGGGTTTTATCGGGAAAATACCCTGCAAGTATTGCGGAACAAGCTTAACGGCCATTTTCAAATACTAGTTTAAGCTTTCATCTCAAGTTTTCTGCTACATTTCGTGAGTTGTTTTTTTTTCCTTGCATTAAATACGTTTTAACCAGAAAATCTGCCGTATTTTGCATTCAAAGCTGTTTTGCTGCACTTTTGTTTAAAGATTTTGGTGTTTATCTTCAGTTCTGTTGAAATTTCCGATGCATTCCCATGGTTGTGGGCATTCTGTAATAATGTTCACTTTCTGGCTTTAAAATTTTACCTTCGGTTTACATACTGTGCTTTTCGCGTTACATTTGAGCTTCTCTGGTGTTACTTTGTGAAGTTTTGGGCGTTCACTGGAATATGGTTGTACGCTTTTACGTATCTTTGGGATAGTCGTTGGATATCGCCTGTAAGATCTTTTTTTCTCCCTTTACATTGCGCTTTTCGTGTGACAATTTCTATTGTTTTGGTATTCGTTCGTCATATTCCGAATTGGTTTTACCTTGACGTTGGAAAATTTCTTCCTACTCGTAAAAGGTTATAAAGTTTCCGTGTATTCTGGTGCTTTTTGCTTTTTGGACTCGAAATTGTCATTTTACTGCAGTTGTTTGCAAAAACGTGTCAAATTTGATAGCATTTTTCGTTTGAGGGCGCATTTGTGTCAAAATTTCTTCAGCTTTTCATAAATTTCCGCTATTTTGGGTTCAAAACTCGTACTTTGATCGTGCCATTCTCTCCATGTCCTCATTTATGTCAGGTTTTACGATTTTCCCTGTTTAATTCGGCGCTTTTAGTTACCAAATGCGCCTTTCTGCAATATAGTTCTGTATATTTCAGAAAAAAGTTAAAATCTTTGTAAACTATAGAAATACCCCGAATTAAAGCTGATTGTAGTTTTCGATTCTCCGGTTAACGCAAACAATGAAGACTTGAGCTTGTTTGAACAAAGGCAGAGAAGGAAATTTTGCACATTTGGAGGTGGGACTTGAGACAAGTGTAGAGTGGCAATGAATCCTTCTAGGTTTATAAAATGTGTGACAGTGGGAGATGGAGCTGTGGGGAAAACTTGCATGCTTATTTGCTACACCAGCAATAAGTTCCCTACTGTGAGTTCACTGAATTACCATTTAGTGTTTATTGTAGCGGTTTTAGTTAGTTTTAGCTTGTAGCCACGTTTGGGGGTTCTTTATGTTACTTATACTGGTTGTACTTCAAGTCCTATTAATCCATTTCAGACTTCTGTAGATATTAATATAATTTCTTCTTTTCTTTCTTTCAATACTTTCAGCTTGTAAACTTGGATTTTATTTGTTTTTCCATCCCTGCAGGACTACATACCAACAGTATTTGATAACTTCAGTGCAAATGTAGTTATTGATGGAAACACTGTAAATTTGGGTTTATGGGACACGGCAGGTAATATTTTTCCCAACATGTGGAGAACACCATATACTGTTTAGTTGGCCTATGCTATTCTTGTAGACATTTCTCAATGGTTTGAGTTGCATTTCTTAAAGTGACAGAAACTGGCAGAAATTCTCACCTTCACTTATAGATTTCAGTAGATTCAAACTAGGCATGCTTGAGAATCTGTTTTTAGGGCTATAGGAAAAATTTGAAGCACATTCCTGAGATTTGTGAACACGGATCATAGTTAACTATACCTCACCACAAAGTTACCACGTGTACCATGGAGTTAGTGGCCACCTTATTGTCATGGAATAATTTGATCCCGGGTCACACACTTATAAGGGCCTCCATTACCATCACATCACAACCTCCTGTTCCGTGCATGAGAATGTTTTAGTTTAGTGTTGTTCTTTTCCTTTGCGGCGGTGCATATAATTTTACTGAGGAGGCTTCTGGCTTTATCTCTCTAGGTCAGGAAGACTACAACAGGCTGAGGCCGCTCAGTTATAGAGGAGCAGATGTGTTTGTCCTGGCATTTTCTTTAGTAAGCAGGGCTAGCTATGAAAATGTTTCTAAAAAGGTATAGCTATTTGTTTCTCTGTCAATATGTACTTCCTGGTTGTGCAAGCATTAAATGAATTTAGTTTCCTCTTATTTTCAACTGTACAGCAATAGTTTAATAGAAAAAGTTTCTGATTTCATTTTTCTGCAGTGGGTAACTGAGTTGCGGCATTATGCGCCTGGTGTGCCAGTTGTTTTGGTTGGAACAAAATTAGGTTAGTAAAATTTTCAACTTTTTTGGCTATAAAGATGCTATATCAATGATTAGAATCTCCTCAAGCAGTGTAAGCATGTTTCTCAGTTTGTTTTATTCAGTTCCAAACATATTCCTTTAATATCATGACTGTTATTTGAGTTGCAGATCTCCGAGAGGATAAACATTACTTGTCTGACCATCCTGGTTCAGTCCCTGTAACAACTGCAGAAGTATGTCTCTTGCTTTGAAGAATTATTTTCTTATTTTTACCTCGTATAAAGCTTCAGGTTTTCAGCACCATGTGCTAGGTAAGCTACTAGAATGTTTGGCCGATGATGTTTAAGCTGTTCTGTTTGCTATTAGGGAGAGGAGCTAAGGAAACAGATTGGAGCTGCTTCATATATAGAGTGCAGCTCAAAGACCCAGCAGGTAATGAGGTTGAAACCTATATCATCACTAATCTTCCTATATTTGTTTATATGTTCACTGCCTAAGCAGTGTTAAGGGCTGGCTTTCAGCCACTCAATTTCAAAAAGTGCAGTGTGTGTTTAGGATCAATAATGTTCTAGATATGGACCATGTTTAAATCTGTAGTTCTCTTTATTTGCAGAATATTTCAAAAAGTGCAGTGTGTGTTTAGGATCAATAATGTTCTAGATATGGACCATGTTTAAATCTGTAGTTCTCTTTATTTGCAGAATATTAAAGCTGTCTTTGATGCGGCAATCAAAGTTGTAATTCAACCGCCAAAGCAGAAGGAAAAGAAAAGGAAAAAGTCCCGTGGAAGTTGTTCAATTTTGTAAGTACATAGCTGCCTGATTATGCTTTACCCTTGAAGAATGTATCTGCTGCAAGATAATGATGTTGCCTAAATTTCAGTGTTGGGAGGTTGTATTGTTTGAATTGCCTAGTTGGATTGATTACCTCGAGACTGTCTTTGTCTGTTTTGGTTATGAAAGTTGACATTACCCAATCTTTCAAACATTCACTTTGATATATGCTGTTATGTTATTAGTCCAGATGTTGCTTAAATGCCTCCCCTGGGAGGTTGTATTGTTTGAATTGCATAGCCAGAGTGACTAACTTGAGCATATACATATGTGTTTTAGTTATGATAGATAGTTAGCATTACCCAAATTTGCAAACATTCATTGAGCAATTGTTTATGATATTGGTTATGTCTGTAGTGCACTTGCAAATTTAATTTGGCATGGAATTAGCTATTGTGTTTTATGCAAAACTAGTTCATTATTTTATAGGCCATTTATGTCATCATTTCAGAGCGCAAAATCTTCATTTGAAAATGGTGGCATCTAGGAATGCCCTACATGTTGTTGCAGTGTGTGACATGCTATTTGGCTTAATTAATAATTGTCTATTTCTGACAAGGTATATTTATACATTGGTATGTTTATATACCCTGCCTCCTAACTTACAATTAACCCAACTACCCTACAATGAGAAGATTCACCTTGAATACCCCTGCTTAATTCAAACATTGTAGAACGATGGCACCAAAGTATGTGTGATTTTTTAGAAACAATTGATTGGTGACAGTTTGCAAATAGGATGCATATTGACGCTATATGTTTAGGGACACGCTATTGGAGACAAACTCAACAATGGGACTAACAAAACAATCGAGACCTCACTCAATAAACATTGTTGGAAACCTTAATCTATTGGTAAAAAAAATTGTAGACAATATGTTAAAACCACATACTTGTTTTCTAATTTCTTTGTTGAACATGCTTTGCATGGTTTCCCTTAGGGTTTGATGGCATATGAAAAATTTGAGTTTGACTATCTTGTGAACTTACCAGCACTCCTTACATGATAGAAAATATCTTCTCAGACTCAAATTGTGAATTTTTACTTTATAATCACATGTTTAGAGTGATTGATGAGATGAACAAGACAAAACTTAATAATATAACCTCATGAAAAAATTATCCAACCCTAAGAAGCAACAAGGTAAACTATAGGGTCTTGATCCTATAATTTTATCAATCACTAAGCACATAATTTTCCTTTGTACTCAGCAACTATGCTATTGTGTTCTTCCATCGGACCCCACACTCCTGGACCCAGTTTGAATAGAGTACTGGTCCCCAGTCAGTTCCTAAACCAAAACAGCCTAGGTTTTTTGATTTGTCATTCTTATTTGTATTCAGACCATACTTGGGGCAAATTCAGGTCCCAAAATTGCTAAAACAGCCTAGTTTTTTTTGATTTGTCATTCTTGTTCATTCTTGTTTGTATTCAGACCATACTTGGGGCGAATTCAGGTCCCAAAATTGCTAAAAGTAATGATAAAAAGCATTGAATTGTCAATTTATCAATTGTATTTTATGGTTAATACTGTTTATTCAATGCATATTATGCTTAAATATGTTTATTTGGAAAGAATTTTTATATTTTATATATTTTTTGTACAGTCACACCCAAGCTGTACAGAACCTAGGTTTAAAAAAACAGCAAGCAGCAGTACCTGATCTGGCAACTTATATCGGCAGCTTATCTCTGCTATGTGATTATATCTATCTTAACTTGTGAGGGAATAATTATTATGTTAAATATCATAATGGTCCTCCCCAGTTCAATATCTATAAACAGCTTCATAGGGTTTGAACTTTGATTTCAACCAAAAAAAAAAAAAAATGTGTATCATTTGTCCATGTTTTTCATGGCCAGTTCATGTTTTAAAGGTGTTGACAACCATCATCAATGGATTCATAATTTATGATGCAATGTGAGCATCAATGAAAATTGTGTCCATTGTCAAATATGGAATTTGCTTGAATTGTATCACATTCTTGCATTAATTGTTAATGCTCAACCATTGATATCCAACATGTCCACTCTATTTTTCTCTGTTTTTTGTAACCAATAGTGTCTCAGAAGGCAGGAGACGTGCCCGAGATGTTTCCCTCAAAGAGGGGACGTTTCCCAGGCATCCCCCCTGATGGGGATGTTGGGGGGGGATGCCAAGGAGCCCCTAACATTTTTCAAACCGCTTTGTAATTTTTTAATAAATTTATTCACCCTTTGAAAGTTCATTTGCAATAGAGAAATATAATAATATTCAGGTTTAAATCTGCAATAGACATTTTTTGAGCATGAAAGATACACACTAAGAAGTCTGAAAAATGGGAAACTCGTGAAAGAAGCCATGAGCAAATATTGTTGCTAGTGTGTAATACTGCTGCGTGGAGCTTCCCGTTCATGGGTTGTCCGCATCAACTATAAACTCTTTGGATAGATCTGGAATCAAATGGATTCCTCCCTCACCAGGAATGTGGAAATTGAACTTCAATGGTGCATCCAGAGGGAACCCAAGTCCCTCTAGTGTAGGGTGTCTCATCAGAGACTCAAATGGCTCTCTCATAAAAGTTGCATAAAAAAACTTGTTCCAGGGACGAACAATGAGGCGGAAGCGGAAACCCTCCTCGACTTACAACTTCTCAAGACTTGTCCCCGCCATAAGGTAATAATTGAAAGCGATTTGTTGGTGATTCTCCAATGCTTGAAGAAGAGATTTTCCCTTAATTGGAAAATTCAAAATATATTGAAGGATATTTTAATTCTCCTTGACACTTTAGACAAGTTCTTCATTTCTCATTGTTACTGAGAAGGTAACATGTTCACGGATTTTCTATCAAATAGCAGCATTGATCAAGTGGAGGCAATCATTATTAGTAATCAAATTAAAAGGTGTTAGGGCTCGGATCGTGTGTGGGCTAATGATCACGAGGCATGCCTAGTGCATACTTAATGATATCCCAAACAGGCTTCCATTGGTGGTCAGTCTTCATTATTTCACATCACCTTGCTAGGTAACCTTCAATGTGTTCTCTACCCTCTTTTCTCTTTACATCTAGCATTGGCATTTGCTTCCGGCAAAATGGAGTCGATTGTGTTGGGTGCCACTATGAGACAAATCGATTTTATTGGTGAAATAACTTTTGTGAGGCTTAGGAAAGTGTTTTTTTCTTCTAATAGGAAGATGTGAGTGGCAATTGCAAAGATTCTGGGCCAAGATTTCCTTGAGGATGCAACGCGTCACAAAGTAAACTCGGAGATAACTTCTAAGTTTGTTAACAAGATTCTTATGATCATTTGGGACAAAGCTCTGGGTAGGTATTATATTTGAGAGAAGTTTTGTTTGGGACTAGTGGATGAGGTCGACAAAGCCAACTCGACAAAGCTTTCCTCCATGCCTTGCATAGGGTTTGAATTTTGTGGTCTTGTCTCGATTCAAACTATGAGGGCTATAGAAGCCCATTTGGAAAAAGTGATAAAGGAGTTTGCCTCTACTCATAAGTTTTTGCGGGATGGTTGTTGGCTTGAAGGCTATCACCCTTCAGTGGAACATGGCGGATCTTCTTCATCCGAAAAAATCTTCTTCACAGGAAAGGTTCCCCCAGTGGCCAAGGCAGAAAGAACTATCAAATTCTTGTCTTGTTGCACTGCTCTTGTGAAACTCGAGGATGGCTCGTTTGGCCCAGCCAGGGAAGCTAAGGTTTTCTTTGTGGTTCGGGCTGCCTTGTGGAATGCATAGGGTTGAGTTTGTTCAGGTTTTTGTTTGTGTCAAAGCTATCTACAATCTTTGGTCTGAATTATCTCTCCTTTGTAACCAATGGTTGGGTTAAATACTTTGAATTTAATCTTTCAAAGTTGTCAAACTATGTAGTCTATTTGGTGATGTATATGTTAGTTATCTTAGCCCTCTTGGGTTGATGTAAACAATACTTTGTTTTCTTGTTTTGATCTATTCAGACTGATTTCAAGCTTCATATGTATCTTTTTTCTACATGCTAATATAAAGGGAGAGGGCCCTAACCCTCACTTTATCTATTAAAAAAAAATTGCCATGTGGAGCTAGCAACAAGAAGGAACAACAGAGAGTAGAGATTACCTAGGTAAGACTAGCAGAATACTCAATAGATGGTCGAATGAATACTCTGCCTACAATTGGGAGGCGTTTACTAAAGTTATGCAAATTTCCAAACATATAAGGTGCAAATTCAATCCAAATAGCTTGGAGCATGTTCCATAGAGCTCAAAGTGCATGTACACTATCCCATACAATATTTTTGATAGGAAAATTGTGCAACTTTAGGCAATTCTATTTTTATTTATATTTATTATTTTTTTTATCGATGAATGCTTTTGATTGGAGCTATGAATCGGTGAGGCCACGACATGGGTGACCTCATCCCTTGGCATTAACATTTGGCATGAACGCTTGCATCAACGCTGGAGGTTCAAACTTGTGAACTCGTTGGCCCAGCCAAAGCCCATAGCCTACCGGCACAACAACCCAGAGAAGGCACAAGCCTGCGAGCATGTTAGCCCAACGAAGGCACAAGCCTGCGAGCTCTTTGGCCCAATGGGGGTTTGAACATTGGTGGCCGCCACTACAACCAAGCGACTTGACCACCAAACCATGCCCTTAATGACATTTATATTTATTATTTTATAAAATATAAATTTAATAATTATTAATTACTAATTTATTATTTATTTTATTTTATTTGTATTAAAATATTTAATATTATGAATCAAACAAATTTAATATATATATTTTTTATATTAGAAATAGTTTACAAATATGGCTCCTATCAACCAAGATTCATAATAGCTGATACAAAATGCCAAAAAGACCATCAGATACAACATCTACCACAGTCAACCAAAGTAGTCTCACAATACATTATAGCAACATATACATAAAATCAAAAGAAGTACTTGACAAGAACATCAAAATACCAAAAGACTAGTACCAAGTAATCAGACATCATTCCCACCACATTTTTTGTCTAGCTTATCAAGAAAAGACTTAACACCACCCTCTAAAGGATTGACCCTCAAATCAACACAATCTTTGTAATGTCCCGTTTTTGGAACGAACTGATATTTTTATGTTCTTTTCGATTATGCAAGGAATTGATCTAATCCTTCACCAAATCAATGTCTCTGATACAATAACCATAAACTATCCAGATACAAAAGATGTAGGCAGTCTTCCAATTTGCTTACAAATTCAAGTTACATTGATAGCAAATGTTATATATCTGAGATGGAACTTCAACCGATGCATGTAGATCCGCTATCTTGGAAGGAGTTCGTCATATGTATGTGTTGCGTCACAGGAAAGAAATACGCTTGTCTACAACCGACACTTCAACATTGTCGTGAGTCTTCAGCACCCGACAACTATGGCTTTGAATACTTCCGCGATAGGTGGTGAGGACACCAAATGGAATCACTACCTTTTGCAATGACGCCTCTTTGTATATGTCACTCGATATGCAAGACTGCAATGGTTGTGGGTTCTCTGGTAGCCAATCGATATCACTTAGATGATGATTGTTGCCCCTAGTTAGAAGCTCTAGTTATTGTCTTTGACTCAGTGATCTCAACGACTCCACAAGTAGTTTCGCCACCCCTTATGATGTTCGACACTTAAACAATGAACCAGAATATTGCGATGAATACCACCTTTGTAATTTCGCTTTCCTCAATACTGAGTGCGCTACCTCTATGCGATATTCAGATCCGCGTAAGGTGATGGTTTGCCCTTCGAGCATATGAGAACCTTCAACAATATGAATCAACACTTATGTATTATCTTCAGTTGTGTTCTCATCCACACTTTTGCGATGATGACGAATAATGAATCGGCTCTTCTTCAATCTCTACATTCAACGATCTCAGATTGGAATGTAATGTCTGCCGATCGCTATTTAGCAATGATAGCGTCTGCTCTGTTGATAAATGAGTGATTGCTCCACGATGAGATTCCAATGCTTCCTCCATATTCTAATCTGCTGTCAAGTATACTTTGTTCACTCTCCAGATATCTATTTTTATATTCCTTGACTAACCTATATATCTTGTCTAATCAAGAGTCGCACCTCTATTAAACATCTCGTGACTTTTCTTAACTAAAATATTAACTTCTCTTTAAGTCGCAATTCATATTAACTCTCTATCCTGCGCGCATTTGTTTCCATGAAATCTTTCCAACCTTTTTCCATAGGTACATCTCATCTTATCGACGTTGTCTTTTTAACTTGAGTTAAATATAGTTGTCCGTGACAATACGTCTCTTTTGGGCATTCGATCAAATTACTTTGTGAGCAAGTATAATGCTCCCACACTTGGTATACTGTAATATATAATACATTTATTTATATATTTATAATTATAATAATATATATAATATTTATATAAAATCAGTCATCTATATCTTTAATTTGAATGACAGATAATCGATTAATACGGGGACATGACAATCTTGAAGCCAAGATTCAGGATAAATCTTGATCGGAATCGCCGGCAAAGGTGAATCATCCATATCAATATCACTACCAAAAAGAGAGCTTGGAACATCAAACTATCCAAGATTATCAACAATCACAATTTTCTCCTTGCTATGAACACCATGAGGAAAACAAAAGAAGAACTCCACCAAGATCAGCAATAGCATCAAGAAGAATATCATCAAAAGGACTCTCAACATTCACAAAATCACTAACTATAGGAGTAGGATCCACATCACCATAAGCAACAATCAAATCAAGAGGAACACCAACAACAATATCAGCAAAAGCACCAATAGGAGAATCAACACCTGTGTTACCAACAATATTTAACCCCAAAACAAGAATAGAAGAATCCATCTAAGAAGATCTAGGTCCCCTAGACTATTGAGAAGAAGAAACGACTAAGATGTCCTTCGAAATTGGCCAGTCATCTTGATCATACGTAAGATCATTTGGAACCCTACCCCAAAGAAAGGTATGAGGATCACCAATAGTATTGCCTTGAATGAACTGCATGATATCCTCCTTCTTATGCACCTGCATAACTGCAACAATGTCAACCAAGCTAGTTTTTCTAAGTGCTAGCCACATAAGCCCAACAAGTAAAAAAACATTGGCAAACCAACTTAGAAAATGACACTCAAAAAACAAATGGATGATTGACTCAAGTTTACCACAGACCAAATAGGGTTTAGACCCAGAACCAAGCATAACCTCACCAACAACCAACTTATTAAAAAGCAATGACCATCTAAAAAAACATTTCTTAGGCTCAATAAGATTTGACCACATCCTCTTAAGGCGCTTGGCCTAAACATTATTTGGATTATTAACATCCCAAATAGCATTAAGTCTTTTATACCAATTTTCAAAAGAGGATAATAAAGAATACAAATGCTTAGGAGTAACAATCAAAAACTTCTTACTCCCAATCCAACTCATATGATCCCAAATATTATCATTCCAATGAACAAGCTTGAAGGATCCCTCGAGACCAGAATTCTTAACCATTCTATAAGTCTTTTTTTGTTGAATCAGAATATCAAAATTATTGCAAATAAAATCCCAATCCAACAGGTTACCATTATCAAGGATGTCACCAATAGATTTAATGCCCTTACAATGCCAAGAAATAGCAAGACAACCTCTAGTAGATGCCAACAAAAAACTTTTACCATATAATGACCACCAAATAGATTGAAGCCCAAAACTTTATCCTTAGAATCAAAGAAAACCACATGACCTTTAGTTAGATTTTTCACAAAAGCCCAAGCCTTCTAAATAGAGCAAAAACTAGAAGAACCAAAAGGCATAACTTTGAATTTCCTAAAAAGAATATCCCACAAGTGCAAGTCCTTCCATTTAGCATTCACCTTAGACACACAGTTATACAACTTGTGCCTAAATAGTTGTTTCCAAGGATTGTTACCAACCAAAGCTTTTATGATCCACTTACCAACAAGAGAAACACCATGGACAAAAATGTCTCTTAACCTCATACCCTCCAAAATCTTAGCAGCAACACATTGGGCCCAGGAAACAACATGCCTCTTCTTATTACCCTTACCATCAAACTATAAATAATTATGCTGAGAGGTGTTATACAGTCACAGCGGGATGGGGATGAGAGCACTCATTTTTTCTACCTAAATTTATTTTTTTAAAAATTAAATACCAAAAAGGAAATAAAAAATAAAAGTTAAGAAAATCAAAGAAAAAAAACAAAAAAAGAAATTAAAAAATGTTGAAGAAGAAAAAGTTGGAACCAAAAAAGAAATTGGAAAAAATAAAAAATAAAAAATAAAAACCAAAAAAGAAATTGGAAACTGTTGGAAGGAGAAAAAGTTGGAGAAAATCATGAAAACTATGGAACCAAAAATGAAATTGCAACTATGAAAAAGGATATCCCTCGGCGTACTTTAGATATATTTTTTTAAATATAAATATACTAGTATAGTCACAGCGGAGTGGGGATGAGAGCACTCATTTTTTCTGCCTAAATTTAGAAAAAAAATTAAATACCAAAAAGGAAATCAAAAATAAAAGTTAAGAAAATCAAAGAAAAAAAACCAAAAAAGAAATTAAAAAGTGTTGAAGAAGAAAAAGCTGGAACCAAAAAAAAATTGGAAAAAATAAAAACCAAAAACTAAAAAATAAAAACCAAAAAAAGAAATTGGAAACTGTTGGAAGGAGAGAAGGCTGGAAAAAATTAGGGCGGGGGCCCTGGCTCGATTGGCTAAGTAATTCCGTTGTGGTAAAGATGGTCACGAGGTCTAGTCTCCCCCCCGTCCCCGTGGTACCGGAGGGCGTGTCGTGCTAGCGTCACCGGTCACGTGAAAAAAGTTTACCATGCACAAAAAAAGCTGGAGAAAATCACGAAAACTATGGAACCAAAAAAGAAATTGCAACTATGAAAAAGGATATCCCTCGGCGTACTTTAGATATATTTTTTTAAATATAAATATACTAGTTAGTATAGGATGAAAAGGCCTTTTGGTATAAACCTTCAATCTCCTTGCTAGAGAAAGAAGATTACCCTACTACTTAGAAATTTTGCTACTAATTTTATCTAGAACCTAAGCCCACATTGACTTCAAAGAAGGATTAACAAAAAAAGGAATGCCCAGGTATCTAACAATCACATCAGGTCCATGACACCTCCAACTCCGATCCAAAATCCAATTAGGATAGTCAATAACCCAACTCAAAATGCTAGACTTATGAACAACAAATTTAGACCTAGAATTAGTACAATATAATTCCAATCTCTTATCCAACACCTTAAAATTCTCTTCATCCAACTCAGTAAAAACAGAAATATCATATGCAAACTAGAGTTCAATGATAGAATTCCTAGAAGACAAAGACAAGCCCTTAACTAGTGGGCCCAAGGACAAATCCCTTAACAAATAGTGCAATGGCAATTTTGTAAGTCTGCAGGAAACAGTATTGTCTCTATGGTGTTGCATTAGTCACTCTCATGTAATAGTGTATGCTCCGGTATATGTTATCTATTTTGCTCTAGTTGTCATCTTTCTGGTTATCAGACTGAATATCTATTTTTTTCTTCTATTTAATGCAAATGGGAGAGGGCCCTACCCTCACTTTACCTATTCACAATCCTCCTTCAACAACATACCATTAACTTCAATAGCAGAAATATTTTCTCTTGCATGCCTGACTTTCAAAAATTAATAAAAACTCATAACCTCTACACCTATATAAAGCCACATAAGTCTAGATCTATATCTAGCTCTTCAAGCTTTATAAAATTGATCACACCTTAGAAAATGCTTTAAATCAACAACTTCATTTTTCAAATTAACATCAGAAGGATTGTCTTGAAGTTTGCTTTCAATGGAAATCAACTTCTCTTGCATCCTCCTACCTCTCCCAACTCTGCTTTTTGCCTTACATCTACCAAATATTCTCATAAAGGTAAGAACAAAATCAATAGCTTTGCCCCACGTATTAATACAAGAATCTTCAGAATGGTACCAACATGTTGTATAAGGTATTAGCATAGGAGGAATCTTTCAAATGAGAAATATTCATTTTATAAAGTCCTTTAAAAGAAATAGGAGATTTAGGAGCACATGAAATAGGAAACAGCTCAATCTCCACAAGGTGATGATCAAACAAGGTGGCAGGGAGAACTTGCAGCAAATTATTAATATGAACAGGAGGGATGAAAAAAAAAAAGGATTTATCCACCATAAACCTGTCAAGTCTAGAAAAAACCTTCTTATTAGCTTTATGGAAACTAGACAAGGTAAACCAAATACCTTTACTATCACCATTACAGCCCAAAAGAGATTCAACAAGATTCCTCTTCCTTTTAAATTTATCCCTAAAGAATTTTTCATTTCCTTTCCACTCGAATTTACAACCCCCAACCTTATCCACACTATTCTCAACCATGATAAATCCCCACCAACAATCCAAGGAATATTTTTCAAGTTCAAAGCCAACCAGTTCCATACATCAGCTCTATCATTATAACCATTGGGTGCATACAAAAAATATTGCCATTAAGATTCAACTCAATCCAAACAAATCTGTAGCAAGGAGAAGAACCATGACTAACAACATAGTGGCCCAAAGAAGGATTCAAAAGAATGGAAACACCCCCGCCTTTAATATGTTTAGATGGAAAGACAATAGAATTTGGCCTAATCACTTTACAAGCCTCTCTAGATAATTCCTAACAAATTCAACTTCTTGAAGCAACAACCAATCAAGATTAGCTCTATTTTTACAAAAGGACTTAACCAGACACTTTCTATCATGGGCCTCAAGGCCTCTTAACATTCTAGCTTAGCACTTTCATCAAAACAAATCAAAGAGAGGGAAAAGGATTAATTGGAGGGAGGAACATTTCCCCCCTTATTCAATCTTTCAAAATAGGATAGGATATCATTATTCTTACCCCCTCCTTGAGAAGACCCAAATTTACACTCTTCCATAGAGATATCACCCCCATTGTCACTTACCAAAACCAATTCAACACCCCCATCAACTAAAACAATTTTCTTTCTTTTAGACACTTGTTTGCTATTTTTAGAAACTAGGTCAATTTTAGCACCCAACCCTTTAGCAAAACCTTGCAATGCAAGTTTTTGTTTACAAGAACTAACCAAAGGTCCTGATTTTTCCAATCCTTTTAGCAATCTCTTATTATTTCCACCATCCATATTTATATCACCAAAACTATCGTGAACAATACCCATATTGAATTCACCAGAATGCCCATCATCTTCAAATTAAGATTATCATTCACATTTTTTAACAAAGGACAAGCATACCTCAAATGTCCATCTCTTTTACAATAAAAACAAGCATTTAAGCCACCCAGATAGTTGATTTTAATTTCTTGCAAAGACCCATGCAAGGGAACTGGAATGAAATTTTGAAGAACATAACCAAGTTTCAAAGAAACTAAAACTCTCGCATTCATATGCAAAAGAGGAATTTTAGAATCTTTCATTTTAATAGCCTCACCCAAAGTGTTTAACAATTGAGGCAATAAAAACCAGAAGGAAGGATGCACATTACACATCTCAACCCATTTAGGGGAGGACTTCAAAACCACCTCTTCTAGATTTAAGATGGGATCCCAAGCAAAAGCACAAAACAATAACTTCTCCACATTCCAAAATCTTGTGTTAATAACTCTCTTTTGCATGCCAAAATTCTTAAGACAAAAAAAAGCCTTTTTGCAACATTTGAAAAAAAGACATAGAGACCAAGTTTTTTCCCCTAAACAAATGCCAACCAATCATCAATTTTTTTTTTGAGAAGGCAAAGCATCGAGAGTCGAGCAAACAAAGAAAATACCAATTGATTTGAGCCTGCATTCTTGCTTTTCCAAAACCTCAACCATTTCTTCATTAGGGACCAAAGAAAGGGTAATCATATGTTCACCTTCATTTTTGCCATGTGGTCGAACTGTCCCTGCATTTCGAACCAAGAATTCTGCTCCTCCACAAACCAGCAAGCCATCACCATTAACGAGTGCATCCTTGAAAGATTTACTAACACCACTGTCTCCCTTGCCAAATATCTCGATACTTCCCATTCTTTATTATAGTATTATTGTAATATTTAATGGTCAATTAGTTGTTAGGATAGACTTTAGGAATATTCTTTTTTCTTTTAGTTATGTTCTTATTCTTTTGCTTTATTAGTTGTCCCTTAGTTGTCGCTTTAATCCTTTCCAGATAAATCGTTTGTAATCTTTTATTTAAGGATACTTTCGATCCTTAATTATTAATTGAATATTATCGAATATCTTGGTAATCATTCTGTGTTTTATATTATTTTATGGTATCAGAGCCTGGGTTGGAAACTTTGGGATCGGTGAACGAAATACCAAAAGTTTTTTGGCTATTTTTTAATAAAAAATCATGGATTTCGTGTGACTGAATCAAACAAGTTTTTGGCGGATTTTTTAAAAAAAATCGCACAAGTTTCTGGTTAATTTTTTGGATGATTTTTTGGACAAAAATCATAGGGTTTCAAAATTTGAAATCGCATGTTTTAATTCAAGTTTTTTTTTGACAATTTTTTGCTAAAAATCGTGGGGTTTTATACTCTGAAAATCACACCTAGAATTTTTTTGTGAGGTCGCAAGGGTTTGTATTGCATAAAAATTGTGGAAATTCTTCTAGAAATTGTGGATCTAGTTTGTTGAAATCATGTCCCTATGTTTTGGCGGATTTTTTCAAGAACTCGGGCCTCTATTCATTATTTTTTGGAGGTGTTTTTATCTTTTGCAAGGGTGGATATTACCAGGCCGTGTGTGAAAGGAGCTCGCGCCTCAATTAATTGTTTCTGGCGACATTTTTTTTTCGTCCATTCATGCTGTTTTTTTGCCTTTTCTATAGGTCGTGCGCCCAACAAAGATATTTCATGCCTATGTTTTCTCCTTTTTCTAAGGGTTTTGCAAGATCGCAGCTAAGGAAGAAGATTTCTACCAGTTTTTTGGACGATTTTCATAAAATTGTGGTTGTTTTTGGACTTTTTTTAACAAATGTGCTCGCCTAGGGTTTCTGGGATACTTTAGATATGTTAGTGGAAAAATTTCACGAATTTTTGCATGATTTTAGCAAAAATCATGGTCTTTTTCTGAGCACCTAGGGTTTTGGCATGTTTCAAACCTATTTTTGGGCTATTTTTTTACAAAATAGTGGGCTTTTAGTTCAAAATAGTGGGTTCAACACCATTTTGTGGTGATGCCTAGGGTTTTAGGTGAACTTCAACTCAATTTTGTCGATTTTTTTCACAAAATTGTGGGTGTGTTTTGCTACCTAGGGTTTTGGCAAGTTTGATACATCAAGTTTTTTGACGATTTTTTTATAAAATCATGGTTGTGACAGCAACAGGTTTTTTTTTCCATGATTTCGAGTTGTGAGAGGGATGGCCTGATTACCCAACATCATGTTGGAAGGCAACCAATGCTTCATTGGCAAAAATTATAACACTTGGAAGCAGGAGCATTATGAGGAGTCAGCGTTCTATGCTTTCTAGATTTGAGATAACCTTGGTGTAGTTAGTAGACTGACCGTTAAGGGAGGGTATTAAATTATTATTTTAATAGTTAATAGTCAATTAGTTGTTAGGATAGACTTTAGGAATTTTTTTTTTTCTTTTAGTTAATGTTCTTATCCTTTTGCTTTATTAGCTATCGCTTAGTTGTTGCTCGTAACCTTTTTGGATAAAGCGTTTGTAATCTCTTATTGAAGGATGCTTTCGCTCCTTAATTATTAATTGAATATTATCGAATATCTTGGTAATCATTATGTGTTTTATATTATTTTATTCTTTACATTCGAATGTTGCCAAACAACACAACACCTTTGCAAAATTAATGCAAAACCATCAGTTCTCAAGAAGCAGTCAAACCACAAGAAACTATAACCAATATAAAAAAATACGTACCCAGCCCTTCAAAAATCAACAAATTCAAATACAAAACTAAAACAAAACAACATAACACGACACAATTATAACCAAGAAAACCAAGGACACAAAGAAGAAAGCTTGACAAAGACAACAATGGAGGAAGGACGTTCGACTTTGGCCACCAGCATCAACACTTGCTCCTCTCCTCATTCCTTCTTTCTCAAAACATTTAAAAAAAATCAATATATTACAAATATTATTATCGGTATATAAAAATAAATATTATATATTGCACATTTTAATTTATTTAATATCATTATTAATTATATTAAAATGTTTATCATTATTGTTATATATTATGTGTGCTGCCGTCCCCATATTTAGGTATTTGTTCCCCCCATCCCCCTGTGCCCCCATTCCGAAACTTTGTGGAACTATGCTTGATAGTCATTTACCTAAATTTTACAAACCCATTTTGGGGAGTAGATGTCAAGACTTTTTACTACTGCAATGAGTACTCAAATTGTCCTGATCTATTGCTGTAGACTTAGCACCAAGTATTGCTTGAATTTCGTCAATGCGTGCATGATTGCCAAATTCGATAAACAACAAATATGCCTGCTCAGTTTTTGGTACATTTTCCGTCCCATGCATTGAATAATATCTATGAATGTGTTTTCTGTGGCTTTAAATGTAATCTTTCTCCCATTATACATGACAGGCATTAGGCCAACTTTAAGGTTAATGGAGATTGTAAAGTAGCTAAGCACTCAGCTCTTGGCATTATATCAACTCCACTGACAGGAATGATAAAAAAATTCAATCACAGAATATGATCACCAATTACAATCCGTTGTGAAGCACTTTTTCCTGGACAGTTCAATTGTGCCATTTGATACATGTACCTCAAATTGTTGTGCCGGTCTCACCCTTAGTCCCTATGATCTTTTAGTAACTGTATTTATAAAATTATCTGAACTAGCCAAATCAATGAATGCTACTAAGCTGTTTCAATTGATGAACCCATTAATTCTTAATGTCTGATTTTCACACACGCCCTCAGCAACTAAATAATGGCTCATTTGTTAGCATCTCTATGGTTTCAACTTTCGACATTTGTGTTTTCATCGGGTTTGGGACTCACCTCTTCAGTCCCTTGCACAACCGCTAATCAATGTGACTGTTGCGCTTTTTGGCATAGATGCTCCTTTCAGCACACTTCAAACATGATTTATTATTAAGCCTTCTTTGATACACATTTGATGTCAGAGCATTAACTCAGGTGCAAAATTGGTATGATTTTGAAAAGGACTTTTGGCAAACTTACTAGCTTGCATTGGAGATTGGGAATTACTCTCCCTTGAAGCTGTAGCTGCTAGTATTATGTAGTGGTTCCATCAACCTTTGTCTTGTATTCTTTGGACAGAGTTTAGGCCACTTCCATTGCTTCCTCTAGAGTTTGAGGCTTCAATGCTTTTGGCATAAATTGCTGATGTGCCCATATAAACAACAATTAAATAATTATTAATTTATCATCAACTCCTCTTACTGTTGTTCACATCTTTCTTAAATCTGAAATATATTTTGCAAGTGTATCTCTCATTTGTCTTACCTTATCAATTGAAGAAAATTATCACAGACTTTTCCTATCATATACCTTTAAGAATACAATAATGAATCACATCCAACTATTATGTCAGTTACAATTCCTTATTCCATATTCGATTCAAATTGACACCACCATTTATATGCATCATGTTCTAACAACAAAGAAGCAAAATATTTTTTTTCTTTATCTAACACTGAGTGAATCTGAAAATAGTTTAACTTTCTTACCCAAATGGCAACTAATTTTGAATCTTCTCTACCTTCTATGCATTATTTATGCAGATTGAAATTTTAAGTTTGTCTTCATATTCAGCTAGAGCTGAACTGTTAGCCTTACAATTCTGCAAATCTGTGCAATGCTCTTTTGCTCTTTTAAGTCTAGTCTAGAGGGAATACTATATTTATCTGGCATAGGATTTTTCTTTCGGGTCCAAAGTATCTTTCAAAGTTCCTAAATCTGCTTCTAATGGTGTCGAAAGGTTTAAAACAAGCTTTAATGCCATTTCTTCTTAGTATCCTAGCTAATTTCTCAGAGGTACCTTAAACATATGGTGGTCAAGCCTTTGTGTCTCATTCGTTGGTTTGACTCTCATTCCTCATTCAAGTATCTCATTGAATCTCATCACACGTTCAAGTACTTGTATCCCATTTTATTTGAAAACCTTAGTAAAATGTCTTCTCTGCTTTCATATAGTTTGTATTTGTGATTCTCAGTGCCTGTGTGTTTTTTTTCCATAAACCTGACATGAGAGGGAGCCGTCTTCAGTTCCTATAAATAAGACATCTAAGAAAGGAAGTTTACCCTCTTCTTGATCTTTATTGCAAATTGTATGTCAAGATTGTGCAATTTTGGTGAGCTAGGAAACAGTTTAGATTCTCTTTGCCACTGGACCATTTTGTGTTTGTATCATCTACATACAAATACCACCATTCTGATTTGTTTAAGATGGAATGAATTTATTGTGCTCTTCTCCTAAGACGAAACTCAAATAAGTTGACCTAAGACGAAACTCAACAAGGTTAGTCATTTAATTAATGGATCTTTCTTGGGAAACTGAAATAAGTTGACCTAAGACGAAACTCAACAAGGTTAGTCATTTCACCGTCTGTAACTACCTTCACAACACTTACCACCTCATCAAATGAAATTTTGTTGTACAGTGATACCACATCAAGACTAATAAGAAATGCTTGGTCAACTACTCTCTGTAAGTGCATGTTTTTGGATTAAACTATGTGGCATTTTTTTTAACATCAACCTTTTAGATCACACTACATGATCCATCATCAGGATGAATAGAGAAATAGAGTGGTGAATTATAGACAATAGCTAACTAAATAGGAGAGGGAGAGAACTATTCTTCAAAATAGTGAAAAAATTAATTAAAAAAGGAGGTTATCCTCAACAACCCTCCTTTAATCCTCCCTCTCCTATTTAGTTAGCTATTGTCTGCAATTCACCACTCTAATACTCTCTTCATCTTAATGATGGATCATGTAGTATGATCCAAGATGTTGATGTTAAAAAAATAACAGTTTAATCTAGAAGCATGCACTTACACACTAATATGGACTGGAAATATTATGTCTTTGATCAACTGCTCTCTACTCTGGAATTATGGATGAAGTTGGTGGCAACTTTCCTACAAAAGTATCCAATTTCTTTGCATGGTAAATTATATGCAGAAGGGTCAATGGTATCAACTATTGGTCTTAGAGGCATTTTTGCTTTGTGTACCTTAGGTTCAATAAATTCTTGGCATTATGGGTCCTTTGGTTTTAAGTTTTAGTTTAATCTCTTGGTATTATTGGGTCCTTTGGTTTAAGATTTATATTAATCTCTCTACTCAATTATGAAGAATTTATAATCTGCACCATTTCTTTTGTAACCTTGTTGAGAGAATTTCTCCTCGCTCATTTGTAGTATCATGTTTTTGTAGATGGAATATTTATAACCATTCTGATATTTCCTCATCAGCTTTAAGCATACAAACTTATTTTTATTAATTTCTTTCCCTTCTAACTTTGGCCAAGAGCAAGGAGGGGATGGGAAACTTAAAGTGCATGCGAGGGACTCTATTATAGTGTAAGAGCATGGACATCTATACAAGGAGAGCATAAACATTCCCTATCTCCGAGTCCTCTTTTGTGGGAAGGATTGTCATACATTACTTCCATAATGTTGAAATGGAAGAGAAGAATCATGCAATGTATTTATGCAAACCATATGTTATGATGATTGCATTGAAGGTTTCCTAAACGCAATTTGCTATTAGTGTTTCCTGAATGCGATTTTCTCTTAGCATTTCTTTGGCACTATTTGCTATTAGGGTTTCCTGAGCATGATTTTTTGCAACGAGACGAGCCCAAGGATTTATTATTTAAAAAAATATATATTGTTTTCTTTTCTTTTCTATTAGGGTTAGGGTTTTTTTAATTTTATTGTAATAATAAATGATAAATATATTAATAAATTTTAACAATAAATAATGACAGTTGTTTTTAGGGTTTTAATAATTCTGCAATTAGTATGGCTTTAAACATAGTTTGTGCAAAGTTGTTGAGTACTCGCCAAGATTTTCCCAAGCTAAGTTTTCGCCATGTTTATATTGGGTTTTTAGAGGCGATTTTCAATGAGTTTTGGCGTCGAACTTACACGAGAACTCGCTTGAGTCCGATGCCAAATCTCAAAGGAAAATGATGGGGCTAAGTTACTCGAGTAGGATACTCAACTCTCACAAAAAAAACACAGGTTTGGACGCTTGTCCACTAACAAAATGTGGCTTAGATTGTAAAACATGCCTTAGTCTGAAAAAAAACCTCGAATTAAAAATCCATCACAATTTACAATTACTAGTTATTGCTAGGCATTGGATAAAAGAACCACTCACGTCAAGAGGGCATCGAAAGAACAAAGCGTGCATTTTTTCAAGCGATTTCATTTCAAATTGTAATTTGCAAGTAATTTTAGGGCTTTTACATTTGCAATTTAAAGTCGCAAGAGTTTTTCCAATTGCAGCAACCAGATAAACCCACCTCTGAAAGGGCAAAAACAGTAGATAGAGTTCCAGTTTGAGTATTTTTATGTTTAATTTTTGCCGAGACAAATATTTTGGTTTGCCCAGTTCAAGTATGCAAACCATGGCTTTAAATATAAAAATATCACCTTTTTTTTTTTTTTGAGTTCTCAATATTATCCTGAGTTATCCCGAGAAATTGAAGATATCTTTTTATCTTTTGGCCAAGATATTCTTGAGAAATATCTTTTTGTTTCTATGATTTGCACCCTATCCCTAGAATTTTTTATTTCTAGCATTAAACTACCATATCTATCTTATTTACAGACAATATTATTGTTAGTTATTTAGTTCTATTTGTATTTTTTTAATGTTGCTTATAGTTTATTATTGCTATTTTTTAGTTCTATTTGTATTATTTTTTTATTGTCAACTATAATTTATTTATTATTGTTAGTTATATAATTCATTTTAGTTCTATTAGTATTATTTTTTAATTATGTCAGTTATAGTTTATTGTCTATTATTGTTAGTTATTTAGTTCTATTTGTTTTTTTATTATGTGGCCATGTATTTTTTAAAGATTTAAACATACTCACGACATGAGGCACTTTTATGTTATTGTATAACACCTTTAAGTGTAAGATCTAAATTGTATTTCACTTTTCTATGTTCTTGTACATACTTATTTTCAATGCACATTCTCCAATTGCATGATAAGTGACTACAAAAACAATCCTTATCATGATGTTAAGGCTGTAACATTACATTCCATAAGCCCTAGTTGCATAGTAAAGCTTAAATGCAAATTACATGAAGGTAACTACAAAAACAATCCTAATCATGGAATGTAATGGTATATCATGATTAGGATTGCTTTTTCTAGTTCATCTATGGGTCATTTTCAGGCAATTTGCACTTAAAGCTTTGAGTGTGCAAATTGAAAATAACTATATACAAGAGTAACATAAAAACGTGAGAAATATAAATCAGATGTTTCTCAGTATTTGTCTGAATGCAACTTTTCAGATGGGGTGCAACTATTGTACTGTCATCCATGTACACATTGCCCTCTTTGAAGGTTGTTATTAATCAGATATTGAACAAGTAAAAGCAAGCCATGATATCCAAACAGCCAAAATCTCTTGGCAACTAATGTACTGTCATCCATGTACACATTGCCCTCCTTTAAAGGTTGTTATTAATCAGATATTGAACAAGTAAAAGCAAGCCATGATATCCAGACAGCCAAAATCTCTTGGAATGAGCCCTTTGGTGCTAGGCTTCAAGGCTCAACCACTATGTTGTGCTGAATGAACCTTTGTTAAGGAGGTGTTGTATATTATCCCTATAAATATTTTATTCAATCAGTTGATGTTTTTACGTGGGGGAGAGAGGTATATCTTGTTCATATTTCTGCATTGTGCCTTCCTTTAGTGGGTTCTTATGTACTTGCATATTGTGCGGGGCATGCTTCGTGCCTGCCACATTTTTGTTGGGGCTTATGTTAATCATGAATCAAGCAAATTTATGTAAGTCATAACCATTCTCTCTTGCGACACATACAGTTTAGTCGAAATAATTAAATTGTTGAATAATGACCATTCTCTCTTTCAAGACGCATACAATTCAGTTTAGGACTCAAAGAAATCAGGACAGGTACCACAAGCATGACCTAAATTACGTAGTCTTCAGTTCATATATCGTTGGGTTGGAAAACTGCAGTAGACAATATTCTTATGCTATTCTTTTTGCAAACATTTGTTGTATAAGGGAATTATTTTCTTCCATACCTGACTTTTTTTTGGGTGTTTAGCTAGTTTTCACCAGATTGCTGCACTCAAATTGCCTTAATAGTTGATAGTATGTTGAAGGAAAGGATTTAGACACAATGTTTTTACGCGGAGAGGTGTCCTACAGTCGCAGGAAGGGGCTGAAAGCCTGTAAACATATAAATTAAATTTTTATAAATTGTTTTTTTATTTTCTATAAATTGATTTATTTTTTATTACTATTACATTATTTCTATTATACTAATTTCAATTTTTTTTAAACAATATATTTTATTATAAAAGATAAAGTAAAAAGTGATGAGTAAATTTTATATTTAATATCGCTTAGATATATTTTTAAAAATATAAATATAAATATACTAGTTTAATATCATTTCTAACATGTTGGAATAAAAATGTAATCGCTTTTCTTTACAAAGATTTTCAGTTTGTCATTTGTAAAACAATCGTGTTATTGGGGCCATAGATCAGATAATGTGATGTAATAAATACATTTTGCTTTTGCACAAATATATCTAGTTTTCTTCAATGCTTAAACGAAACATGTTAAAATTTAGTTTGCCAGTTTGTATGTAAATTTGCTGTATCATGCTTTTTGATATTTCATGCATGCCTCGAAACATATTGCAATAAAGCTTGTTAGAGCATAGTTTACCATTAACTTACGTTTATGTGGGGTCGGACTTATTGCATATACCATGGGCTTGCTTTAAGTTATTAATTTGCTATTGTTCATATTGTTTAGTTCTTAATTTTTCTTTCTTGCCTTGCAGGAGGATCCTTTGTGGAAGGAATATTTTCTGTGCGTAATAAAGATTTACTTTAACTGCACATTTTCAGGGTTTGATCGAGTGCTATGCTCGACACTAATACTTTGGATATTTTAATATATCTTGTGTGAGATTAACTAAGGCGGAAAAGTGCTTCTTTGTCCATTCCCTTTTCCGGATGTGTGACACTAACAGGCATGGATGTTGAATTCAAATATTTAACGGGTGGTGTGCCAAAACCACCTGAGATATATTTAACTGGTGATGATTTATCCTTGGATAAATGCTACGCTACGCTATTTGCTAATGTTATTTAAAAAAAAGCTTTGTAGATTTAGTGAAAAAGCATTGCTTACGATACGATTGCTGGAATTTTGTATTCTTCAAGTCACGATTAATTTTTGTAACATAATCAAATAGTTGATTCTTGAGATAAATTCCCAATTATTATTAAATTTCCATTATAAATCGAAGCATATCTTACTAAATAATTGGAAACTACACCCCAATTATTTAATCTTATACCAGCGCCATACATCTCAACTTGAATTTGGGGTGCCAAGTAGAGTATCAAAAAGAAAATGTCAATCCTCGTTTTTTCAGGCAGATGTTTAAAGTAGGACATGCTAACTTAATCTTATAAAACAATTATTTTCTTGTAGAAAATGTTTTTTATGCTTCTTATGATTTGCCTCTTGTGACAAAATTGTTTGTTCTTCCATATTAACAATGAATCATTGTCGAAGAAACAAGTTCTGAGTGTGATTCATTTCTTCAATCAGAAATAGCAGGTTTTTACAAAACGTCACCCTTAATAATTTAAAGGAAAATAAACTAGAGCACTCGACCGTTAGTTCATTGAATGTTTTTATCACAAACAAAAATATACGTTATTCTCCCCTAATGTTTTCAGCGGGCGTCTCCTTTAGGACAAGCTGAGAAGTTTTGTTCCCTTGATTAGGAGATAACAACGAATCGTGAATGTTTAATATGACCTTTTGACCTCAATTATTTTTTGATATTGCTAAATTAATAATATTTTTTATGAATATATTGTGATCGTTTTATGTCTGAAACAGTAATTGCAGCTAACGAGCAACTATTCTACATGAAGAGGCTCACATAAAATTAGTGAAAAATAGCTAGATTGATTGGCCAGTTAAAAATAGCTAGCTAAGGATTTATGTTGTACTTATGCTGAACATAGTGATTGTAAAACAAAAGAGAATAGAATGGCTCCAATTTTCTAGTAAGCCCTAGTTATTTATGGTGGTTAATACTGCAAATTGTTTACAAATTTAAAAATTCAGCCAAATGCAAATAATAGTGCCATGGTAATCTCTTATTAGGTGAAATTTGCATAGGAACAATGTGCAATAGAACAAGTACCAGCTGAATTGTTCCTACCATATAACCATAACCATGTCAAATACAATTTCCAAGTTAAATTATGCAATAAAACAAGTACCACCTCAAATGTTCCTACCATGACCATAACCATGTTGAATACAATTTCCAACATAAATTCTGCAATGAGTATCACACCCCAAGAATATAACTTTTCCTTGTCAGTAGGTTGTTTGGAAAGCATTCCCTATAAATTATCATTACAGAATATTGAATGAGAGGCAAGATACTCATTTATTTATCAACTAGTATATTTATATTAGTCTATGATTTATTTATCAACTAGTATATTTATATTTAAAAAAATATATCTAGAGTACTCCCAGAAATATAGTTTTTCCAAAAAAAAATTATGTTCTCTACTTTTCTTTTTTTTTCTTTCAATGGTTTCCATTTTTTTTTTTTTTTTTTAAATTTAGTTTTTGGTTTTTATTTTTTATTTTTAATCTTGTTTTGCGTTTTCCATACTTTCATTTTTTTATTTTATCTAGTTTTTTTCCTTCCCAATTTTTTTTTAGTTTTTAATTTTAATTTTTTAAATTTTTTGGCTATATATTTACACAGAAAAACGAGTGCTCTCATCCTAATAAGGCCATTAACTTACGAGTGTGAACCAAAAAAGGCACTTAAACCCCATATATCCTATAGTGATCACTGTGTTCAATAATCCAGGCCTATCAATCATGAGAGTGAACCAAAAAAACACTTAAACCCCATCTATCCTATAATGATCAACGTGGTCAGTTATCCGTGCCTATTACCCATGGGAAAGCGAAATGTGCTGACTGCAAGCACATCTATGCCTGTACAGCATACCCAAAATAAAAGAACTTACGCACCACCCATTTATTTGATAGATGAGGTCAATGCCTGTCAGCCATGGCAAAGTTACAACTACTAAATTTAATCACTATTTTATCCTAACTAAAACTGCAAACCTATTGTCTATGCTGGTGGGAGATCATTTTGACCAACAGACAATATTAGGAGGTAAAAAGATTTCTAATGACCATTATTCAATTCCATTGGTTGGTGATCAGAAAATACATGAAGTTGGGTAATGCCATTACCATGCTGGCACAAGCTGAGAATAACAGCATGTAAGTTCTACAGATCTTAGAAACTGATCAGCACTCCACTTTTACAATCAAATTGTCTTTCAATTAGGTCATTTTAATACACTGTAACAGGTAATACATGCTTAAGCCTGCCCATAATTCTCATTCAAAACCCTTTAAATCCATAAAGGCAACGTTACAAACATATATAACTAAATCCAGAAAAATATTAGAGATCTTGCTCTCCAGGTGACTGTTACTTGGGAGTACCGCTTTGTGTGGAACTGGGGGGCAATGCATTTGCCTGAGATACTTCCACTCCCATTTCTTTGGTAAGTTCCCCAATGCTTCTCTCCAACTCATCAATACGAGATCCCATTTCATCAAGTAAAAAGCAGTCAAGGAAACACAATTTCAGTCCTTCCGCTTTATATTCATCATTCATTAAAAATGAATTACAACAGCACAAAAAATGTTAGTAAATAGCAAGGTCGTCTATATAAAAAGATTTCCAAACAAAGGATATTTTTTGTGATAATGGAATCTGACATAGTCTGGAACCTGGTTTGCTGTAAAATGAAAAGCAAAAGAAATATTACAACTTATCAAATCAGATGCTGAAACTCACAAACATTGTACCTTTGTGAGATATGGAACTCACAATTTATGCATGATATTAAACATAAATAATCAAAGACAGTTTAGGGTAAAATTTAGCTCACCATTTGCTGGAGTAGGTTCTGAACCTGTACAAAAATTAAATGGTGCTCAGTAAACAAGCTCAAATCTCAGTTTATTTATTACTTAATGACATGAAAACATGCAATTAAAAATTGTAACAGGAAAGAAAAAGCACAGAAAAATCAAACAGCCATGTAATAAAAACATGGCCACAATATAAAAGGAACGAGCTCTTGAATATGAATTCATCATACTGCCTTTAAATCACAAACAGGTAAGTGCAAGGATTGCTAGGGTTTTCATTCATTTATTTCATATCCCAGTATTCTTAATTGGTAGCTTTTAAAACTCTATTTTAAAATTGGGGCTGGTCGCTTTGATTCCTCTAGTCCATCAACAAGATGCACATAACTTAGTTTTTAGTTTTGATTGTAAAGTGCATAGAGTCTCAATCCACTTAAACAATTGAGCATATAAAACTGTGAATCCCAACAATGTCTGTAAAGCAAATGCAAATTACACTATTATATGAGATACAGATTCATAATGCATCTCATCTTGAGCTTATGATCTAAATAGGGTCAAATGACAAAGGTTCAAACCATAGTTTGCAAACTCCGACGCAACGGCAAAATTTGGCAACTTAAAAAATACTTAATTTCTTTTTTTAAACCCTTTTTTTAAACCATAATTTTTAGGGCAGGCCCGAATCTGCTCCCGAAATTGAAATCCCTCAAATCTGCTCTTGAAATCCACTAAAAGTCCTTTCAAATTGCTCTTCAAATCCATTAAAAATCCTCAAATTCTCTGTGATGTTTAGCTAAGGTGTGAGGGTTTAAATGGGCAAAAAATCTGTGTTTTTCTGTGTAATTCCCATGTATTTTCCGTGTCTGATCCGTTTGGGCGAGTGGTTTGATCAGACTCGCCAAATTTTTGGGTGAGTACTCAGAAGAATTCCAGTGAAAACTCAGCGTTGACTCGGCATACCAGTCTGGCAAGTATACCCACAAGTTACTCGTTTCACTCAGAAACTCGCAAGTACTCAGCGAGTATGTATACATGGTTCAAACCAACATGAATTACAATAGGTACGAGATTTGGGTCTTTGCCATTGCCACTCTTGGGGGCCTGTTACCAGCAAACTAAAAAAGGAGATCCATCACCTTGGAAGATGATGTATTTAATGTTTTTGGTGTTTTGTGATACATTATTTAGTTTAGTAAATGTCAATTCATTTACTGTTTTCTACCATGGTGAGGACTGAGGCCTAATTGGAATCGTATAATTTGATGAGTTATCTATGTAAGGAGATTTAGTCCACAATCCTAACACATCTTTTTCATCTGATGATGGATCATGTGGTCTGATTTGAAATGTTAGTTATTAAATCTCTGAGAGTTTTTCTCAAAAGCTCGTCTTACAATAATTTATCTCATCACATAATAATTTTACTAATTAGTAATACTGCAGAGATAGAGCTACTAAGGTTCTGCATAATTTAATATTATCGAGTGATAAAATTCAAAGTAAAGACTGTCCAAACAGTCTTGACCACATTATAATACTACCATAGAACCAAAGTGCACAAGGACATGTGAAATTCTTTTAATGCTCACTTGAAGAACATTCTTTGGCATCAAACTATTTAACACAAACAGTTATCACGGATCATGGTACCAGACGTTGAATGCAATGCAAAGAATTATTCATGTTCACTTTAAGATAGGACATCTACAAGACCATTTCACAGTGCACCCATTTTACTTCTATACATGCCATTAAAAATAATAAACTTTTACAACAAGCATTGATACAAAGAAAACTTGAACATATAAAGGATATTTATTAAGCATGTAAATTGGAGGGAAGACAGAAAACAAAATGTGTTACAACACTAGGTTTGCCAAAACATGCAACCACATAAACTCGTACCAATTACATAGTAAAAACCAAAGCCCTTAATAAGGGTATGGGGATTTATGCAATCCAGGTGACTGGGAGGTTAATCTGATGGATTTCCAAATTCAGTCAGCCTCCACTTAGCTACCCTCTGTCTTGTGGTCACTTTGAGGTGTTCTGGTTGAAGTGACAGATATTTATTCTCTGCCATTTTGTTACCTTCTATTTTATGTTCGATACGGAAAACAAAAGACACCTGCTTTCCTCATTCCTGCTTCCTCTCAACCAGAAATTGTCATTCCCATGCTAGGGTTGCTAATGAGGAGGAATTGGAATTCATTTTAAGAAAGGATATTTACAAGACCATTTCATAATGCACCAAATTTTACTTCTGTACATGCTATTAAAAATAATCAAATTGATGCAAAGAACACTAGAACATATAAAAGGATATTTAAAATGCATGTAAACTGGGGGAAAGACTGATAACAAAATGTTTGACAACACTGGGTTTGCCAAAACATGCAACCACATAAACTTGTACCAACAACATAGCAGACACCAAAGCCTTTTATAAGGGTATGAAGATTAATGCAATATAGATAGGTGACTTGGAGGTTAATCTGATGGATTTCCAAATTCAGTCGGTCTCCATTTAGCTCCCCACTTTTGCATGGTCACTTATGCCGTTTTGGTTTAAGAGAGATAATTATCCCGACATTTTGTTCTGTATTTACCTTCTATGTTCTGTTTGATACGGCATGGAAGTTGGTTTCCCATTCCCGCTTCCCCTCAGCCAGAAATTGCCACTTCAATGCTAGAGTTGCTGATGAGGAGAAATTGGAAACAAATCTCTCTACTGTGTCTGATAGGGAAAGTAGAGAGTATTTGACTAAATGTGGGTAGCAAGGAAATGTTCCTTTCCTCTTGAGCATTCGTTTGTTGAAGTTAATTTACTGCAAAATTGGGACTGTTGGGCCCACTATCTCTGATGGGGCAGTGGGTGAATTTGAATGAAGGATGCAAAATTTCCTATCTTCACCTCGCTATAGGATTAACAATAAATTTGGGCTCATTTTTGCTATTATGATGCATACTTGTCACAGAAGTGTGTGCTTTTGGTTTCTACTGGTTGTCTGCAAAAGAAAGAAAAGCATTTGTAATAGCAGGGTTAATAGAATGTTTGAACCTTGTGTTTATCATTAGAGAATTCATTTCTTGGGAATTTGAAGATCAAAGGTTTCCCTCACAAGCTACTTGGATCTTTGCATGTTTTGAACCATAGTAGCACCACACTCAAAAAACCCACAATTAACCCCAAGTAATCACGACCCGATGCACTTGCCGTGCTGTCCACTGAGTTTTTTAGAAAATGGTTTCGATATATATAGAGAGTTGTCTTCAATCAAGCTATTCCACTATTCTTACAAAACTTCTCAAATTCTACAGATCCAAATTCTCCACCGTTGTCCATTCTTAGAATCTTGAACTTCTTCTACATCTAGTTCTCCACAACCACCTTGAACTCTTTGAATCTACTAAAGACCTCAGACTTCTGTCTCAAAAATAACACCCAAATTTTTCAAGAGAAATCATTAATAAATGATAAAAAAACATATGGATTTTTCCTACTGAACGTACCACAACAGGACCAAAAACATCACTATGAATCAACTATGAAATCCCATCTAATTTAGCAAAGCTGAAATTAAATTTAACAGGATTTTGTTTCCAATATATGCAATGACCAAATAAATCAAAATCGAAAGAACAACCTCCAAGCCGCTCAACCATTCCCCTAGACATCAAGGCCTAAGACCTTTCTCACCAATGTGACCCAGTCTTTCAGGCCACAATTTTGAAGGTATGGCTGCTGCAATAGGCTGGAATTTTTCCTCAATAGTACCTTGAGATTTTTCAAATTCAGCAATTTGAGGCATCACATAGGCAACACCATAAAAAAATTTCTTCCAAGACACTCGAGGTGTCTCCTGAGTGTCACCTTGTAAATTCTTTTCCCAAGCAACTTGAGGAGTCACCCAACCGACACCTAGAAAAAATTCCTGCCGACTAAATAGAGGTGTTGCCTAGGCAACACCTTGAAATTTCTGTGATCTACCCTGTCTGGAAGCATGAGCTATTGCTTGGGTGACACCTTGAGGCCTCCCCTAAGGCTTCTCCTGCTGTTTCCCCTATCTAATAACACGAGGTGTTGCACGATCAATGCCTTACCCAAGAATTAGACCCCTAAAACTTCCATAAGGCATATACAAATTTGAAATTAGGTGTCTTTTAAAAAAAAACTGTATAATTTTTTGAGACAATTCCAAATCTTCAACCTTTATATTCACAAGGTAGCTCATGGCAGATAGGTTGTCTCCTTTTTCTACAACAATCAGAATCCTTACCCTCCAAGGTATTGCCTGAGCATGGGACCAACTTGATTCTTTTCCGTCCAACATATCGCCGAGGCAGTGGCTTGAGACATCCTCAATGCAACTGTTTTTCTCCTTGCCCAAAGTATAGCCTAGACAATAGCTTGAGTCCTTCCTGGGACATCCTGCCTCCTTCCTTGTCAAGGTGTCGCACACAATGATACTGTTAGACTCATGCCTACTGCCAAAACAACTCAATAACACCAAAACATCAAAGCATGGCTAGAGGTGTTGTTATGGAGCTGCTAGAATTTCAAGGTGGTGAATCTGACACGTAGAAACAAGTACAACAAAGCTGACAAGTGCAGATAGCAGCCTTTCATGATGTAATGACTTTTTCATAGAAGATAAAAACTTGAATCAATGACCTGTAGCATTAAAACTTGAAACTAGGGATGCATTTCAAGAGGATGAATAAAAACTTGGGCCACCAAGCTATAAATATTCATGGTGTAACCTGCAAGTGATTTAACAAGGGCACATCTTGGGCTAAAAGAATGCTGGCCTACTATGAGGTGATGGTTATGGAGGTGATGGATGATAAATTTTAGTGGGTTAATATGGATCTAGCCTGAGCTAAAAGGATGCCTGAGATAATGGTCATGGAGGTGGTGGATGACAAAATTTTATTTTATGGCTTCTTTGAACTATGTTGTTTTATTGTTTATGTGCATATTTTGACGAATGATTAAAAAAATTTCTACCAACCAAGTAACAAAAACTGTCAGTCTCTCGTGAACTCAATTTATGAATAAACCTATGTATCCCAAGGACATGTCCCCTGCATTTTCAGATGCGTACCCTATAGAGGACGTTTTGGGGGCGCAGGGATGGGTTAGAAACATCCCCCAGCTGTAACAGATTGGCTAAAAATATCTGGAAACATCCCCAAAACACCTTTTTGTCCAACTATTAAGCCAATGATTGGCATTTTTCCAACAATGCATTACACATCTCGTGGATATTATCCCCTCAAGCACCCTAGTAGTTCATCCCACCTTATCCTACACGCATTCATTTTCTAGATCTCAAGTCGAAGAGGAATGTTTTCAAGAGAGAAGGTTGAAAAAAAAATCTTATTTTAACAAAGGAATAAAATGACCACCTTGTTGTGTCTCCTTACCTTTGCTTCGATTCAACAAGATTATAGCACAAAGATACTTTCTTTGCACAATAGCATGCCACCATACAAGTATGTTCAAATTAATGATGGATATATGGAAACATTCACTACTCTCTGACATTGTTGTGGGTGAGTTTGGGAAGTTTGTAGATTCAAAAGGTTGTAATCCTAACATTCTTCTAGACAAGTACAACATCACTCACATCTTACCACATCTACGTTTAAATTGTTTACCTTTATAATTTTTAATTTTATTTTTATAAATTAATTAAAACCAAAGCTACTAGGAGATGGGACGTGGTAGTAGTATGGGAGATGAAGATGAGCTATGGTATGCCATTTTCCAAAAATGGGAGATGGGTACTTGGAAATAGAAAATAAAAAATATGTAAATATTACATAACATAATTCAAATTTTCAAGAACTACTCTCAATTATGGCTACCCTAACAGAAAACCCTAAAGTTGCTATAAGTGTTGGACGTGGAGGCCCAATTAGCTCGGTTGCTCTAGTTACTCCCTACAAAGTGGGACTTCTTTCAGATGGCTTACATGGGTCAGCAAGGGGATACTACCTCTATTTCTGCTAGCATGGTTGCGACAAAGTTGCAAATCACTTGTGTGTCGATGGCTAGTTCTAGTCCAACCCATATTGATATGGGCTGCCAAGCAAGACACATATTCTAAAGTTGTGGGTGGCAAAAAAGATAATGGGCGACAATATTGCATGCTACTTTCAAGGATAGATAGCAACATTTTGCTTCTACTACAAAAGCTATGTTTGGATGGAAAGGATATTCAAGATGTATGGTTAATACAACTAGGAAGATTCTGCTTTTAGAGATGGGTAGTGAAGTGATGGAGGTAGTTGAGCACAACTCAAAGATGGATCTTATTTGTAGGTTCAACAATATTTAGCCCACTCTATTGGAGCCGCATCAAAGGGCAACTACATCATGGACACCCTTTCTTTCTAAGCCTATGGTGATTTTTCTCTATGCTCGAGGCTTTTTTATTATTGTATTTGAATCTGAGGCAAATAGAGACAGTATTCTTGGTAAGGGTCCTTGAGCATGGAGGAGTGCTTCTCTCTTTGATAATCCTTGGTTCCCGAAATTTAATCCATTGACAGAATATTTTAAGGTTTTGTTGCTATGAGTGAGATTGCCCAATCTTCCCTTGCATTTTTAGCTTTCTTGTTCCCTTGAAAGCATTGGTAATCATTGGTTCCAATAGCGGTTGCACGAGATTCAATTGGTCACATCCGACCATTGGATTGGAATTCATAAAAGACGATGCGTTTGAATGTGCCCCCACCCCAATAGTAGTTAAATTGGAAAGGCATATTATTGGTAGGGTATCAATTAACTCCTTGGGAAAATTTGCATCCATTTCTTCTAATTCTCTAAGGCTTTCTCACACTACTTTTGCATGTATTTTGGTAGTGATGGATTTATCTCTATGCTTGCCAATGGAAATATGGCTAAAAGTACGCAATAGCATTTGGAAGTGGCATCTTGATTATGAAAGGCTGGCCTTTAAGTGTAGAAATTATCATGGTATTGATCATTTGTCCATCTTCTATCCAAGGAGAAAAAAAAAATCTTATGGCAAGGTGTCATGGTAGCAAAATGCTAAGTTGCGTCATCATATTGTGAACAATGCCCTAGTAGAAGCTCCATTGCCTTCCCCTAGTAAGTTGAATTCGCCAACAGGAAGCATGCCCTTGCCTCCTAAGTGTGCTTTGAAAGTAGATACTGAAGCCCGTGAATGTTGAAAAACTTCTATTGCAAGACATGTCTTCAAATCACCTAGATTCTGCACATAAGGATTGTGGTTCTATTTCATCATAAGAGGATTTTTCCCCTATCACGAGGGATGAGGATATTGATTTGGAGAATGTATCTCCTAGGAAAAGAGGTTGGACTACAGTTACCAACCAAAAAGCAATATTGAAGAATAAGGCCTCTTCACAAATGATTTTTAGATCACATATGAAAAAGAGGTTGGCTATTATGTTGGGTTTGTCTTTACTTATGTAATGGTGTCTTTATTTTCTTGGGTGGGAGCACCTATAGATTGCCTCAACTCATTAATCTTTAAAAAAAATCCAATTTAAAAAAAATAATGCAATCAATTGGCAACTAATAATCAAGTTATCTTTAGCTAAGCAAAACTGGAGTACATAGTACTTTATCCACTAAGTTAGGCACAACCAATATGTACTCCAATTCCTCTTCAGCTAAGCATAACTAGAGTACATACTATTTTATCCATTCAATTAAGGCAACCAATAAGGCAGATGAGTTGGCGTATGTACATTCCTGCATGCACCTCATATCACACATGCAAGTCAAGTAGGAGGAGGGGGCATGCAATACTGGGATGTAGCGCCAGAGCAACCCAATTAGGATGCTTCCACTGCACAAACTTTACTCAATCAAGAGTGAGGTATGAGGCTGCCATGCAGGCCCTGCATATCATAGCAGGCGGGAGAAGCAATATTTGTGGTTCTAATGAACCAGTTAATAATGTTGCTGCTCTTGATGAAGAGCAATATAAAGATATATTTTGAGTTTCCATGTGCATATGTAATCTAACCACTATCAGTCTATTTGAACATATGTTATAAATATGAACCATTTTGATTTCTATCCTTTATCATTTGGCATTGAATTATCAATTATTACTTATTAGTAGTGTTTTGTGGTTAAATTTGTTTATTCTATGCATATTATGGTCAAGTTTTTAATATGTTAATATTTTATATACCTTTTGTACGACTATGCCAAACCCAGGTTAAAAACAATCAGTGAATGGCCATACCTGAACCCAGGAACCGTATCTTGTTCCAAACTGGCAACTTAGAAGAAAATCAAAAAACATAAATTTGAGATTAGTGCTCGTCATTGTCATAGACACTTTGTGAAAAGTTATTTCTTTGATCAAATACATGATTGCCACCTTTCTCAGACCAAACAGTAAAATGACACCAGTCTAAAACCTAGAAAAATAGATTTGAATCGGACTAAAAAAAGAGATAAAAACACAAAATAATGCCTAAACAAAGTGAAAATGACACAGGAACTGTTCAATGAGATGAGCTCAAGTGGTAAGATATTGGGCAGAAAGATGATAAAGAGTTGAAATTAGAAAAAATTCTGATTCAAACAGTGTGATGAACCCCAATAGACCACGAAGGGCACAAATCCTGGGTGAATTGGACAGAACGGTGTTTATCAATCGAAAAGGAGAATAACATAGGGATTAACATTATCTTAAAACCTTCTTGCGATTCATTTTGAGGGAAAATAAATTATGCATTTTTACTTTGCAATATAAAACTTTGGCACTTGAATATTTGTTAACTAAAGGGCGTCTCATTTTTATTCAAAGATGATATTAGCAGAAAGTTATGGGAAAACACGTGACAACTAATAAAGATCAACAACAGCAGTTTTCCACTTCAAGGCATTCTCCATCTAGTCATTAAGCAACAATACAACATTCAATGGCTTATTTACATAATTCTGCATTTCTTTAAGCACGGCCTTGAGGTCTATACAAGGGATGTTTGTCATCTCCCCATTGGTTGCTTCTAAAACAACCATGGACATTAATGCTAATCCATTTTTTCATATACCATTAATGCCAGAATGGCAGTAAAATTTATAAACTTACAAATGCAGTCATATCAGCAGTGCTTTGAGTTGCCTCCCCTGGCTCGTGACCTTGATTTTGTCCATGCCTACCTTCCTATTCAAAAAAATAGGACAGCATCAGTTAACAAAATCTAAATAGAATAGCAAGTCAACAAATGTCTCGGAAGACATTTTATTTTTCATTGTATTTAAAATAACACATTATAAGATGCACATAAAAAAACTGACATGCTATAAATAAAATAGAAGACTAGAAGTGATAAATGCATGAACTTCAAGTCATTATTTTCTGGCCAGAAAGGAATTCAATTATTCCAAGCAATCAAGGGCTACTAGAAGAAAAAAAAAATTCTTTGTTATTATACTTACTAATTTGATAGATGTCATAATCTATTTTGAATCCATAATGGAACTGTTTGTTGCATGTTGAAAACACTTCCTTTGAAGCACCAATGGTAGCAAAGAAAATTGCTTCTGAAACATCCTAACCATAATGGCATAATATAACGAAATTGCACACATAATTTGGAATATGTATAGCCTAATTCGTGGCTTTATGATCAGTACAACTTTTACTCTCATCCAAGCAGAGTCCACAAATGATTTCCTTCCATTAGTTTTATTATGTTGAGTATACAGGTTAATATCTTCAATTAGGAGCAATAAACATATCTTATATCTGATCTTATGTGCTGATATAAATCAATAATAAAGCTTATACCAAATTGAAAAATAGAAATTGAAGACGTAGCAAGAAGTAGAATGACATCATATGTAGTAGGAAAACACTCATGGGTAAATAACTCAGCCTCAATCTGATTACATTAACTCTAAACAAGTCTTACAATAAATGAGAGGACCCCACAAATGATTTAGCACTAGTGTCAACACTCCAACATGTTGATAGCCAAACCCACACTCTAAACGTGGAATACCATCCAATGCAATGTCAAACCTATACCGAAAACCATGGGCTTCCAAGAGGGCAGCCCAAGTCACGGTCAAGAGGATCAATCAAACCCAAGCACCACCTTTCATGCATGCAAATGTAACACCAACTGTATGACTAGTCAACTAATCAAACTAGGTGCTCCACTTGGAAGATGCAACTCCTCTTCCAAGATGCTGTTATGCACTACCCGAAATAGATACTCCAAGATGACTTTCCTAGTCCACTATGTAACCCCCGTATCAATGCTCTCTTACACCCGTCATAATACATTTGCCAAGTGGCATGCTGTGTCATCCAAGGAATTGAGATTCCTCCCAAGTGTGGCACCCCATTTCATGAGAGGCCAGTTTTACAACACATCACATTAACTAAATATTACAAGGACTTGCAAGGTGTACAACACCTAGTCCTTACAAATTATATATAAAAGGAATAACAAACCAACGTGAATAATCTAGAAAATGTAAGATCCTAGAAGAAAGCATGTATGAAAATCTATTGAACACACAAAGATGTATGGCATCAAAAATGAAAAACTTTATATATTCAAACATACTCATCAAATACCAAATATTCAACTTCATGGTAGCCTTAAACCACACATATGTGAATCAGTAGCAACAACTGAGCTTGATACCCTTGTGGAATTCATAATACTAGCCTTAAAACTACAGCTACAAAAAAGGACTCCATCCTTCCATTAATGAAATCAAAATATTAAAAAACTACCACACTAATGTAAACCAAAATACAATGTCCGATAGATGCCAGTACAATAAAAACTGGAGAATATAAGGAAGAAGATGTGAATAAATAAACTCATAAAATATTCTGCGAAAGAAACTAAGGAAAAATAGAAGTTGACAACCAAACAGCTACTGATGTGATTAAAAAAACAGAATCAAAAAGTCAGATCAGTCATACTAACAGCTAATAGGCATGAAAGCCTTAAAAAACTTTAAGTTTAAGCTATCAACACTATTCTTCATATTTTACAAAATCAACAGAACAAAGCCTCAGTCCTACTAGATTTTGATGCACACAAATATTGCATATTTAAAACATTTGCCATATGTGCAAACCAACATACAAAGCAGGCAAGCTGTTCATATATAGTAGAAACAGGAAGCAGACGAGAACTCAACATTGAGACAGGTACACACCCAATGTAAAAATACAAATACAAAACTGCAAGTCATCAATACTTTCATGTGGTGAAACTTGGAAGATATGATGCAATCTTTAGAGACAAGCAGTGATATGTGTCTGAAATATTAATCCATCCAAGAGATCGTATATACTACAGTTCGAACCATAACTTACACATGGCTTAATCATTATACACTAGTATAGCATTCCAAATAAAAGGATGGTGAAAAATAAAATATTAGTGATTATACTATATAATGTTCATCAAGTACCAAAATCATGGAAAACATTAAATACACAACAACTTCAAACTTCATCTAACTTTTCTAAACAAAGATATCTTGAGAGACAACCTTTTTCCAAGATAAGTCAACCATCAAATATAACTCAAGCCACACGGTCATCCAATTTTCAACAAGCTAAACTTTAGCTATTTTTACACTCCAAACAAAAGGACGGTGAAAAATTAAAAAATAGTGCTTATGTTACGGAATGTTCATCAAGTACCAAAACCATAGAAAACATTAAATAGACAACAAGTTCAAACTTCATAGAACTTTTCTAAAAATACAAAGATATCTTGAAAGACAACCTTTCTCCAAGATAAGTCAACCATCCAAAAGAACTCAAGCCAAACAGTCATCCAACCTTCAGAACAAGCTAAACTTAGATATTTTAACATATAGTTTGATTTAACCAGACTAGCACTTTACAAATTGATATTTCAATGCTTACAGTAAACTTTGCAAAGATCTGCAGTTTTGTTGTTCGTGGAGAGAAATTCTTTTGGATGTCAGAACCTAGTGTTTGGAGATTTCAAAGATGCAATGGCGTGGACATAGATTTCAAATGAAGCTAAAAAACAACAAAACATAGATAAACAGACTGCATAAATAAAGAAATATTTCGGCTCTCCATATGATCAAGGAGAGCAACACACATAGTAAGTTCCGACCGCTAGAAAGTCAAGCAAATGCCTATTTCAGGCTGTTCTGAAATAGAGCAATACAGCTGATTTGTATATCTCCCATCAGAACTCCGGTGTATATTATTGATGTATGTTAAGTTCCATTATGACTACATTTTATCTTAACAGTTTGTTAAAAGTTTAGCATTATCCTTTCCTGTTAATGATATTATTTTTATGCATTAGTCTTGGCCAATTTTAGGCAATTATCAAGCAATGCATTGTGGCTATATGGCAGTACATATGAAAATATGAAATGAGGTTTTCAGCTCATCCAAGTCACTTTAGTCCACTTATTTGTGTCTGGGTTACATAGCTTTGCTATGGTATACTTTGTGAGGATGGCCAAGATGCTATATAATGGTTTTAATCTTTTATAAAAGTCACATTGCATCCATGTGTATTGGTACAGTGTACTTTTCTTTATCACATGTATGTATTCCAAATTTAAATTAAGAAGATTAATGGAGTCACAAGCGCAACAGGTATACACTTTACAGTAGTCTTAGGTAATCAGAAAAATTCCACTTCTAGTGGTAAACAAGTCTTGTGCTTTCAGACATGTGCCACAGGTAAAGTTAAGGTTACAAAAGGAGGCTTTGGGGCATAAGGAAACTAACCATGTGCCCATAGACTGATGATATAGTATTATGGAGGCACAAAGTGTGAGCTATCTCGAGTTACTGTAGGGCATCATTGCATCAATGATCATCAAGTGCTATTGACTATAGGTTTTTAACTTTTATAGTGTGTTTGATAATGAGCATGGCACTTCCCATTGCATTCCCCTAGAGTTTGTGTAAGATTGCATAAATACTAGTTTCAAAACTTAAAACACTATGAGAATGTCTTTTTAAAGTATGTGGCAGGATTTTTGTCCATAGTAACTGAAAAATTTAAAAGCAACAACAAGGTATCTATGATATGCTTTTGCTCTTGCTAAATCAAGATCTTATCTAAGAGACTTGTTATTATTCCCACTTTTATGTGTTTTAACAACGAATGTGACAATATACAAAAACTAGAGCATATGAGATAATAATATTGTCACTCGGCAGTCAGCACAACTCTTGCTCTACCAAAATTAACCTGAATACTTGATGTTTTTCTTTCTAGAAAAAGTGATGCTGCCTCTTAAATTGTAATGATTGGATTGCTAGTGAAAAAGAATTCAGAGTCTAGACAAATAGTGAAAACAATTAAAAAACAATTATTGAAAACACGCATAAACTAAGCCTTGGTAATCCGATAAGGAGCTTGATCAAGATAAGATAAATAGAGCCTTAGTCAAATGGGATCCACCCTCAATAAATCAAATTAAATTAATTCCAACAGAGTCATGAAAGGTAATTTAGATACTTGATGAGAATTAAAAAATGCAGTAACAGAAAATTGGCATAAACTAAAGATTGGCTCTCTGATGAGGAGCTTGACCAAAATAAGATAAACAGTGGTGTTTCTCCAAGTTTCCATGACAAAGGGCAGGTTCAATCACAATTTTATCTCCAGATTTTGGGGATGGTAGGGGTACAGCAATTAAAATAATATAGAAAAAATAATATTTAAAAATCAATTACAAAAAAACAGTAAAATAAGTTGTAATTTATCATTTATATAAACAGACTAAAAGAAGGTGAAATTTATATAGAGTTGTAATTGAAGCTTTATCTCCAGATTTTGGGGATGGTAGGGGTACAGCAATTAAAATAATATAGAAAAAATAATATTTAAAAATCAATTACGAAAAAACAGTAAAATAAGTTGTAATTTATCATTTATATAAACAGACTAAAAGAAGGTGAAATTTATATAGAGTTGTAATTGAAGCCTTCAAAGCCACTGGGACCTTCATGGCACATGCACCTTTTTTTCATATTTTATTTTGCATTAAATGACTGTTTTATTACAGTTTCCAGGGTACTTCCTCTTCCTCTTTTAATGATTGCAATAGAGAATGGGCTTATAAGTGTTTTAGGTTGAGGGGCCTTGGTTGGCCCCACCTTTAAGATTTAGGTTTTTTTTAAATCTGTTATAGTTGTAGGGGTCTGTTTTTTTTGGATCTATGGATATCCTGCTGTTCTCGATGTCCCCCAGCTGCCCCAGGAACAGTCAGATGCCTCCCACACAGGGCAACATCCCAAGGGACATCCATGCATGTGCAAGGCTGTCCCAGGGATGGCTCCTATGGGGATTCAAACCAGGGGGGCTGCAGGGGGGTGTTTCATCCGTATCCCGCCACCCCTGGGACATTCCTCTTTTAGGGAACAGAGCAAAAACCCACATCCCTGTGGAACACTAATAAATTGAGCCTTAGTCAGATGGGATCCTCCCTCAATAAACCAAATTAAGTTAATTCTGATGGGATCGCAAAAGGTAACCCAAGCAGGGCTGGCAGTGGTGGAGTGAGTTTTCTGAGATAGCATAGAAGAGAGAATTTTGGCATATGCATACAATCATCCAATAATATGGCTTACACTTAACCATGGAGAGAACTCAACAAATCTGATCATTGAGGTTGATTCAAATGTTATTGTGGATATGATAAAAGACATTAATTCTTCAAATTGTGCACTGCATGAAATCATACAGTAAGGTAAAATCATTCTGAACCAGCTTGGGGTCTCTATATCCCATGTACATAGCAAAGACAATAAGCTACCAATCTCATGGCAAACAAAGAGGCTGGTTTAGAAGGCTTAGTCATGGGATGACCTTTGATTATGGAATCAAACTTTCCAGGAGGTATAACAAATACCGCCCACCATGACAAAAGTCATAATATTTAACTTTCACTTTCTCTACATAAATTCAAAGGGGACTTAATAATCTATTATATGCCAGTGTAATTTCACATCAACTGCTCAGAAAAAACATTTACCAGAAATATCAGCCTAGATACAAATCATGCCAAAAGATTACAAATAAAGAGAATTTGTCATGGAGAATAACTGACCTGAGAATGATTGCATTCGTGGTTATTAATACACTTTTGAGCTCCAAACAAAGAATGAAAATTCAGAAAGCATTGGTAGGAAGTACATAACCGTGATAACAGTTGAGGCTATCATATCTGACAACGAGAAAGAGATGAAAACGGAGGAGATCCAGGCACTTAGGGAGAGCTTGACACTCTCATAGATATTATATATTGTTTTGATGGGTCCCACTGAAAATCTACGAACCCGTCCAAGTTTGCTAGTTATAGCAAACCACTAGCATCCAGGTTTGACTATAATGGTATTAGGCAGACATACTGATCTGTGTATGCATGATATTGTTGGAATCAATGCCCATGTAACATAGGTGAGTACACAGATTGTAAGACTTTTGCAGTTTTCTTGTGCCAGTGGCCTCTATAGACATCCCAATATTTACCTATCAAAAACATTTATGGATTGGCTGAATCAACCTACCCTCCGACTATTTTCCAGTATCAAGTACTTGATATCTAACAATGGATATTCCAAAAGTTGACCTATAGTTAAATATATATGTAAAAAATAAATGCAATTACATGAGAATTCTGTTGCAAGATGGGGATTAGCTAACACTCTAAACTTGGACCTCTGGTCGGCACTACTGGGCACTCTTACCACTGAGGCATACTCTAAACTCTGTTGATAAAATCCAGTAGCATCAATGTCATAACAACAGAATTGATGGACTAGATTGACTCGATTCGCATGTAGATGAGACATATTAGCTTACCTTATTGTGAAAATCCACCCAAACTATGGCAAAATTGCAAATGCTAATATCCATTAAATTATATTGATCTGCCAGAATTCCTTTGACACGCTAAGTTCAAAATTTCAGCAACCTAGAATGCAGTAACAATCTGCCCTTATGTTGGAAAATACCAGTGTTTAACAAAACTAGTTCTAAAGGACGGGATTTGCAATTTTATTAATAACTAGTTTTCTTTTCTTTTCTTTTTTCAAGAAGCCAAGAATGACTTGATTTGTGTCTAATATTATCCACATATTTCCCTTGAGGAACACACAGAGCACAGGTTCCTCATTTTTCACGCAAGAAAATATGTTGACAAAATGGCAAGGCGAATTTGCACATTGCAGCCAAGCATTTATAAGTATGACAAATCCTCTTCTCTACCCTGGAATGCAAAGTTGAGGCTAGTAAAACATTTTTGCAGGGCTCCAGTGATCTCCCCTAAAATTAGGTACAAACTCCGATTAATCGAGATCAAGTGAAACTGTGTATCCCCTGCTAAAGAATTTCTCCGCAACTGAACTTTCAACTCGTCCATCAAGGTAAACAGCATTTGTCTTCAGGCCTGAATGTCTTAAGTCAAAATGAATAATAGGCTACACGTTGTGTTTTACTTGGGTATCAGTCTTTGCAGGTAACAAGCCCTAATTATGGGCAAATTTAATCTCGATTCTTTTGTGGTCCAAGGACTTGTGGTGCAATGGCAATAAGGGGATCTCACAAGAGACTGACCAAGTTTCAGATTCCCTCAGAAAAATACTTAGTGAACATGTGACGAGGTTCCGGTATAACATTCAAGCTTAAAACAAACTTCGACCCATAACCTCACTCGACATTTACCAAGAATATAAAGCCTGAGTTCCTTTGTGCACCCCAATGCCCATAATCCATTTTCGAGATGCCTGTTTCAAATCCAAAATAAACCGAATCCCTGAAACCCTCATAAAAAGATAAAAGTATAATGTGCCAACCAAGCGGCCTGAGGATCAGCTAAAATTAGTAATAAATTCTAAAATTAACAAAACATTAAACCCCGCACAAATTCGGTTCAAATTTCAGATAAAATTGCCCTCAGCCGACTACATTAACGCTTATAACATTAAATTTTACAGAAGAAGCTGCATAAATCAGCAAGAAAAACATCAAATTCTACTTAGATCCCTCTAAGCAATTAACTATCTTCCGCCCAAGACATCGCATCGTGCTTTCAGATTTAGCCTAACATTTAAAGCCGTAATACAGCATCTGTGCTAAAATTATGTGCAAAATTATACTCATTAATGCAGTATACTCTATATATATGTTACATTGCTAGGGTGTCGACGATTCCATACCATATTTATGGCAAACTCGCAAGGAGCCCGGTGAAAAAATTACAGCTCGAAAAAACCTCCGTCGGAGATAAAACCCTTGGCAAACAGTTGAGTACTTGCCACAAATTAGTTTCTTAAAAGTCTCATATTTATCTGGGCGGACTTCAAATTCGGTATTCAATACAATTTTAGATGTGTGGGGCCTAAGTGAGATGGGCGTCTCCCCTTAGTCCCGTATTTTGATTGTTAATAATAGTTCTCCCCTTTACTTCCCATTTAATATTTAAGGGGCAAATGACGTTCTTCAGGATTGTAATTGTGAAATTGGCATACCCCTCCCATTTCACATTTAGTTTTGTGTACATTTTGGTGGAAATTTTTAATGTAATAATATATTGATAAGTGGTATAATTTTTATTTGATTTAACCTTTAGTTTGTGTCTTGTTTTTTATTATTTATATTTGTTTCATTCCTATTTATATCAATCTCCATATATTCTTCTTTTATCGATTCTAATTTTACCCATATTTGTACTTATTTATGTATATATGTCATTGATCTTCAAATTATCATGTTATTCTCATGGTCCATTTCTATGTAACTCAGAATTGACCTGGTCTAATTTTGAGGTGTGTCAAAATGACTCCAAAATTTATGTTCAAATTCTAACTTTCTCACCCCTCTCTACTAGTTGTTACAAGTTGACTTGGCACACGTTTGTGTGATATACTATTATGTCATTGAATTTAAAGACATTCAATGTATAATTAATTTAATAACATGTAGAATCGTCTAAGAATCAAGCATCGATGAGGATAAAAAGAACAATTAGAGCATGCTTCAAGTTCTAAAAGGACAAGAATTAAATCCACTCAACTATTGAGCTGTCAATCTCCTCAAAGGTATTATGAAACACTTTCTTGATGAATTTTGATAACAAGAAGGTGAAGGGCGATCAAGTTTTCAAGTGCACATTATGTTAGATCATTCTCGTGCGATGCAAATCAATCCCACCTAGCAGATCAAGTTCATGTTGTTGAGGATCAAACTCATAGGACTCGAGATGAAACCACATAGATTTTTGCAACAATCATCAAATTAAGGCAAGTAATTTTGTGATATTGATGAATTGATTCAACACACTTCTAGTATCGTTCTTTCATCATCAGTTCTAAAGCTAAGTACTCATTTCCCTCGCATTTAATTTTCTTGTATTTATTGTAGTTATTTGTCCTAGCTCTGTTAACTAGGTTAATTTATGTTTATTGATTGCATTTATTTAATTAGCCTAGGTAATCAATGCAATGTTGTTTATTCCTTACAAGGATACTGTAAGGGTGTAAAATGAATCCCTAGCACTCTTTCCCATTCATTCCCCTTTCAAAATTTTCATTTAATATGTATAGCCATGTCATCCAAGCACTATATGAATTAACTTTGCCAAAATATAAATGTGCAATGCTTGGCCAAAAACACTATAATATTTTTGTTCATCAACCATTCAATAATACCTTTAAGTGTCCTTACTAATATTTAGGTGACATTTGACATTCTTTAGGATGTTATAAGGGTGAAAAGTGTATCCTAGCACTTTTACCCATTTGTTTTGGACTTGTTTTGACCCTTTGTCTTTAGTGTAATAGCTTAGTGTCCAAATAGTATATTTATGTGCAAAAGTTGGCATCTACCCTATACCTAATCAGAACTCGAGTCCTTTTTCCCTAGTGGTCCAAATCTAACCCTCAAATCAGTTGTTTATAGTTCTCGTTCAAGATTGTAGATGAGGCCCTAAACTTCGTTAAATATCGCACAAGTTGCCTTGACCCCCATTTCCAATTCAAAATTAAGCATGGATCTAAGTTGACTTGCTTCCATTCAATCGTTACCCACTAAATCAAGCATGAAATATTCAAATTTGCATGTTACCCTAATCCATTTTAGAACCATCCATCTCATATCAAATCATCTCATTATCATCATAGAGAGCATTGCATCAACATCTATAGTCATAAGCATGGACTTAGGCATGTGTATTTTTCTTGGTCTATATACAAGCTTGTTCCAAATCATTGAATCAATCAAGGAGCTTGAATATAATGTAAGGTTGGTAGCTAGTCAACTCCCCTATCCTAGCATAGCAAGTTCCAATGGTACTTTTAATCACCACCATTTAAAGATAGCCAATGAGAATATGAATCCAAAGACTCAAAATGCATGGTTCAAGACCACATAATAGATGCAAGGTCATAGATAGAGGTTCAAGGTTGTAGTTTTTCAAATCAAGATCGCACATGTGGTTCTAAACATTGACAAAGTACATGTCAGTTTCCATGTTGTCAAAACCCAATAGTCACAAATCTGATAGTAGAGGTCTAGGTTGAATCATAGAGTAAGTACTATAACAAATCACCCACTTGTTGCATATATAACTATTTACACCCATCCCTCTTTCTAAATTTCATTACATGTGCCAATACTTATTTATCTAAGTTAATTGATTGTTAATTACTTTAATTAATGTTTTGCCTACATAATTTGGAAAAAAATGGTGTATAAATATATATGTATCATATACATATGTATATAGATATAGACAAATATATGTGTGTTTATATGTTATATATGTATATATATTGTGTGTGTAATATATGTGTGTATATACAACATATATATTATATGTATATATGTATATATATAATATATTCATGTATATATATATATATACATATATATGTTGTTGGCAAGAAATGAGGAGGGAAACCAGTCCGGAGATTCGGTTCTCAATCAAGTCTTTGTAGTCAGTTTATACCCCGGTCAAGTAGTTAGAGATTGATAGAAAAACACAAAGAATAATATAGGCAGAGTATCACATACAGATCATAATAATAAGACAACAAAGAATTATCTAGTACCAGCAGATCTCCATATATATATCAGCAATAATCAAACATACATTATCCGACAGGTCTAAGTCCCTCCATCATTATCTACATACCTACTTGATCAAACTTCTATGTCTCCTTTATATCATCGTACTATCTCCTATCACATATCTTATTCCATATTCTCCTATCTGTGTATTCTATCTTGTATATATACTATATCTACTACATATAAGGATGTGTCCTTTAGCATTATCAGTCGACTCCCAGCCTTCACACGATGTATGTGCTAGCTTTCAGTTGAGTTTGCTCTATGCTCTATATCCTGCTAACATCATCCCTCCTTCAAAACTATGTCTCATCCTCAAGACATGCAAAGCTAGCTGCTAGGTAAGATGGTCCTGTAGATCTATGTTAGCTACTCCAATCTGCTATCCCATTGTTTCTTGGCCTTAGACAACATTATTATTTGTCCTTCTATCTTTATATATGTGTCCTCTAGTTCTCCTATAGTTGCCAGTATTTGTATTATTTGTGTGGTCTTCTTAGCCTCTGTAAAACTTCTAGTCAAGTTAGCTAATCTCAGGTTGACCACTTCCCTTAATTATTTCATTTGACTCCTTATTTGGTCTCTCTGGTCCTGTAGTTGTTGATGCTGGTTGTGGAGTGTCTCTACCTGTGCCCTTATTACTCCATCCTTATCAATCAGAGGGTCATACTGGGCTGTCACTTTGGTTATTTGTAGTTCCAGAGCATCCATTTGATCTTTTATTGCTTTGGTGGACTATGGCCATTGTAAACAAAATTGGTAAAGAATGTTTGCCTCCTTAATGCTCTGTTGAATATTCTTTATATGTGTCTCCAATTGAGTGTGTGCCTTAGCACAATTATTTGTCATCTCCCCCAACCTTTTCTTGTTGAGTTGCTCTATGACTTTCTTCTCTGGCTAGCTAGAGTACTCCTTGAATCCCTATGTCAACTGTTTCAATTGCTCCGGCAAGGGTAAAGTAGTATCCCTTGGTGTCTCTGGCATCTCCTTTGCCAATGTGTTCACTACATTCTGAAGTAATTCGCTTCCCTATACATGTTTCAAAATTTTTGCTCTTGCTAAGGAGTGGAAGACATCTCCCAACTGCAGCTTCTGTAAGGGAGATATTTCAGCAAGATTTACTTGCCCTTCTATAACTGACAATTTTAGCAATTGTGGAGTTAGGATAGGTGTTATCTGCTTTTGTTGCTCTAAAAACTCCTTAATAGATTCAAATGAAGAAGAAGAGGCTTCTGAATTTCAATTTGTTATGATTCTCTTTGCTCTTCTATGTTCTCCTATGTTTCTTCTTCTTTATCCTCCGCATTGTGTGTTTGTGGGTCTATTTGTTGATGTTATGTATTCCTCTCCTCCATCCTTGTGTTCTTCAGAGGAGGTATCAATTCCAAAAAAGTTTCCAGAGGCCTTTTCTCCTAACTTGCCTCTATTCTATCTTGTCCTCCTACCAGTATTTCAGTGTTGTGCAGAGGTGATGACACAGGTTGTCATTCTTGTTTCTTGATGGATTGATATAGCTTTATTGTCACTTCTTCCATTTATTTTTGTATTTTCTCCTCTTGCTTCTTATTTCCACCCATGAGTGTGTCTACTCTTTGTTTTCCTCTCAACTCCATGGCTTGTAGTTGTGTCAATTCATTCTTCTTCTCCGGTGACAATGTGTCACTGAGATTATCAATGGCATTCTGCCTTATTTCTTCCTCCAATTGGAGTGCCTTATTTCTCCTTTGCCTTAGTGCTTCTATCAACCTCTCCACAAATCCTTCCATTATCTCATCTAAAGTCTTATCTTTATCCCTCATATATTGGATCATTGCTTGAACTATTATTTGCTTATTTTCCTCAGATGAATCATCATATAAATTAGCAGTTTCTTTTATCATACCTATATTCTCCATGGCATTGAGAAGTGCATCCATTCTGTAGAGCTCATGTTTCGGTTCTTCTACTTGTTGTTCTGCTAGTTCTTCTTTTGGTGTCTGTTGTCCTCATTTCCCTCTCTTCAATTTCAACTCTTGTTCTTCCCCCTCTTCTTCAAGTTCAATCACCTCTGGCATTTCCTGGGTTTTCTTTATTTTTGCTTGTTTCTTCTGCCGAGGAGCCTTCTTTTGTGTACTCTTCTTCATCCCTAACAATACTTCTAATGTTGCCCTCCGTCCAGATGATATTGTTGACGATGATGGAGCTTGAGATGTAGTTCTTTCTGACCTTCTAACTGGCAGAGCCTTCTTGCGAGGTAGTGGAGCAGATGTGGAAGGTTTTGGAGCTAAGGTAGTTCCCTTTTCCAAAATATGCAACTTATCTCTATGATTTTCCAGATGTTCCTCCGCATGCTTTTTATGTTGCTTATCCATTACTTTTGAATAAGTGTCAAATCTCTTGGCACTTGTATCCTTGGGTTTGCTTAGTAGATTTTGTGCATAAGCATTAACGTATGTTGTAGTTATCTCATAGGGCAACTGGGGTACCCATGCTATTCTTGGCTCAACTACTTCCATGTAAGTGAAATCCTTATCCATCAAAAAGGTAATCTGATTGATGTATTGCTTTACAACTGCATAAGGGATTCTTTCTCTTGCCCTTATCTCTTCTTGTAGGGTTTTGAAGAAACCCTAATATACGACACTGTATGCTTTTATTTCCCTAAATTGAGCTATATGCCTTTTTACTTCTAACCCTACCAGTATTTTTTGTTGCCAGTGTTTCCCCTTAAACCCTGGTAATTCATTCAAGAAATAAAATGTGAGGCAAAGAATCAAAGTACCATATCGAAAGTTGTAATTGGAATCCTTGATCTTCTGTAATTTTTCCAATAGTTGTTGTCACATTACCTCACATAGATCAAAATCCTTGCCCTCCTTCACCATCTGATAGGCAGTATCAATGGTTGTAGCAGTGGTTGAACCCTCCCGATTGGCATAGTACACTTTGTAAACAATGCCCATGGCGGCATATCTGACTCCAGGTTTTGTTATATCCTTCACATGCATATTCCTTCTATCTGTTGTTGCTCTGATCAATTCCCTCACTTGATCTGTTCTGATGGCTTTCATCGTTGGTAAGGGTCCCACGGTACTTAACCCTGTCACCGCCCTAATGGCCTCCTTCGTAATTTTGTATGGCTTGTACAAATATATAAATTCATCATGGATCCATCTAAGAATAATTCTTACCCATTCGTGTGCATCTATGAAGTCAAAAAAATCCTTCCACACATCTAATTTCTTCGTCGATATGTTTGGATACTCAGGCAAATACCTTGTATCTCCCAGCAATGTATCCCTTAGCTCCTCAAATTTCATATGGTTGATCTCGGCCAAGGTATTATGAATGTACTTTGTCACATCCTTCGTGTAAACCACATATGTCGGCATTAATGAGAATGTGTCGTCTTTGTCCACTTCTAGGGCTTTCCATGGGTATTTCTTGAACTTCCGTCTTGGTTTGTGTGTGATATCAATTAACTCAAGGGTTGCCATTGTATACTTTCTACTTATTTGCGATCTTGTCCTCTTCACTGCTTCGTTAGCTGCTGTATTTTCTCTCTAAGCTCAAAATTTGCCAAAGTTTGAATGCAAAGTGAGGTTTGTAATGCTTGTTTAGGGTTAAATACCCATCCTTTTTGCCCTAATTTTTTCCACTTTTCGCTTTATTCTTTTCTTTTGTTATTTTATTTCCTTGTTTTTTGTGTTTTGAGTTATGTCCCTTGTTAGTGGTTAGTCTATTATACACTATGGTACAATGGCAGAATCTCTCTGCACTTAGTTTCTTTCTTTTGGAGATTGATGATTTGGTGGTTTGGTATCTGAAAGAACCTCTCCACATTGTTTTCCTTGTATCTTTTCCATTTGCTTCTTCCTCTTCTCATGTGACTGTCCTATTTGTATCTCCAGGAAATCGGTCAACTTGGTATGTCGATTTATTTGCTTCATTTGATGAGATTTGTGAGATATATCCTCCTTGTCCTTCCTAAATGTGTCGCAAGTGATCTGCAGTGTCTTTTGATGAAGTGCGGAGGATTGCGGTATGTCTTCTTCTCCCATTTTGACCATGAATATCCTCCGGTAACCAACCATTTTTCATGTTTTTGGTTCTGGTTCTTCTTTCAACTAGGCCTCTAGAACTTCCTCACTATTTGTACTATAGCGATCATCCTCTATCTCTAATTCTCCCTCAGAATTAGGCTCTTCTATTCTTTCTTCTACTTCCAACCTTGAAATTATGTAGATATTCTTCAAATCCTTATCATTGTCTTATGTCTGATTGACTTCTTCTATGTATGCTTCTTCCATTAATGATCCCAAAGGAATATTGACAATTTTGTTATCATTAGCAAATGAGAGCTCTTCTTTCCTGGAGTCTATGATACCATTTGCATATACAAACCATCTCAAACCCAAAAGTGCATCAAAATCTTCATATAGATCCTTCATGGCTACAACAATAAAGTCTATGGCTTGTTTGACCCCCATTAGGTTAACTTCCACTTGATTCCATGGTCTCATTGTCTGCATATTAGATCCATCTGCCAAGATTATATTGTAATTTATCTATGTCAACTTAGGTCTTCCTAACTGTTCCCAAAGCTTCTTTGTCAACATGTTAACATCTGCTCCCAAATCTATCATAACATTCTGGACTTTTCTGTGATTGATATGAACGTCCACCATAAGTGGCTTTGTCTTCCATTCCCTATATGTTCTTCCCATCCTCTAAAGTTGACTCTTTTGACCTTGCTCCTTATTCCAGTATTTGGAAAATTGCTTCAGTTTCTCAATGAGTCTATGTTGTTGTGTCAATTGGGTTAATTGCTTGAGAGCTTCCACTTCTTCTTCGGTGAAAAACTGATTGTATTGTTTCTCCTTTTCTTGCTCCTTCCTTATTATTTGTTTAGCTTTCTACAAAACTTCCTTATGGTGTTTCTTAGTAGGAACAAATTCTTCTTCATCCTCATTGTCTTCCTCTTCTATCTCAATGGTGTAATGTCTTCTAGTATTCGTTCCTTGTCTTGTCAGTACCGCAACTTTCTCCTTCATTCTTCTTCTAGCTTTTCCAGTATGTTTTGGCTTGCTTCTCTGATAGTACTCTTCTTCTTTGGTAGATTCTATTGAAGATGCATTTGTTTCCTCCCTGCTATTCTTCTGGCAAGTTCTTGCTCCATTACCCTTAGGTTCCCTTCTTATGATCCTAGCCCCGTTTCATGTATTCAAGTTATGTAACTCATCACTCTTAGATTGTGGTGGTGCATTCGAGAAGTACTAGTGTGCTCTTTCACAAGAAAATAGGTCATGTTTTGTACTACTGCAGAATGAACATTGTGTTTTTCTTTCACCCCAACATTCATTAGCAAAGTGTCTAGCTTACCGCATTTGAAACATATGGCATCCTCTCTTCTTATTTGACCTCTTCCATGACCTCAGCCTCCTCTATAGCCTCCAAACTGCTCTCTGTCATCATTATTGTAGCTATTTCCTTAGGATGGACCGTTAGAGTTTGAATGTTGTATTGCATTGACATTCCTCTGGTTTCTCCAATTTGGTTGTTTGTAGTCTTGATCATATGAGTTTCTTTCCTCTATGCCTTTCACATATGTCATTTTGTTGCTCTTTGTCGAGTTTGTGTTGTTTCCATTGTACCATGTTTCATCTTCTTCATCAACACTAACTCTTTTCCTCCTGAATTTATGTGAAGGACAATCTTGTGTTTCATAGTCATCCCATTCTCCACAGAATCCGCAACATACTAAATTTATTCTTTTTGTCATTGTTCCGATGCCTGTCTTCATTGCAATGGCTTTCCTTTCACCTTTTACTCTAGGACATTCATTTCTCGAGTGACCTTCCCTTGTACAGTATGAGAACCAAATATTAGGCCTTTGCTTTTGTGTATTCTCCTAATGCTTGGCCAGAATCTCCTATCTTATCTTTAATTGCTCTAATTCCAATTTCAACTTCTCCATTTCTAGGTCTTCCTTCATCTTGTCTTGTCTGCGCCAAGATTGAGACTCTATCCGACAAGCTAGTGTCACTGTTTCTACATATGTTTCAAATGTTTTTCCATCTAGGGCGGATCTTATTTCAGGGCTTATTCTAGAAATAAATCATTCTATCTTTTGCTTCTCAGTCAGTGGTTCCTCCAACTTCCTAGTTGTCTCCTTGAATATTTTATCAGAGTCCTTTATTGATTCTTTGTCCAATTGCATCAAATCTCTCATCTTATTGACCCCTTCTATAGGAATATCTGAAACTCCAAAATTCTCCAAGAATAGTTGCTTGATTTCATCCCATTCTTTATCACTTTTTGGACATGTCTTCCTATACCACTTTAATGCTTCATTCCGCAAGGTGCCTATGAAGTCAAACAGCTTGATTTCATCCCTTATTGTCCAATTCTGACTCCAAATAGTCTCCAAAACCAAAATGTGCTCTGCTTCTTCAATAATATCCTTCTCAAAGACTGGTAACTTGATAGGAATATCCATGATTGGTCTTCTCAATGCCTCTAGAAATTTACGGTAGGTTTCCTCTGATCTGCTCTTCTAGTTAGGTTGTCTTCTATCAACTCGGGTTGTTCTTTCTCTTCCCTTGTCTCTGTGTAGTCAGATATCAAAGTATTCTTCTCCTAAAACTTTTGTGAAATTACTCTGGATTTCTTCTATTATGTCTACTTCCTTGTTTGCTTGAATATTTTCCTTCTCAACTAAAATTCTTTTTACTTTATATGGCACTCGAGGTGACTCATGGTCCAGGGGTCATGTCTCTTTGTAGTGTCTCTTCAAATTAGGGGATACTCTTCTATTTGTGAATGACATCATGTCAACATCAAGCAATGATTGAAATAACCTTCTAAAATCTGTGGAACTCCTCTCAATATTTACCACATCTTTTCCTCCTCTTATCTCCTTTTTGCTTCTAAAAATTAGCTCTTCTATATAATCCTCATCCACATTCAAAAATTTCAGTGTTAATTTAGAATTTCTGGCAGTCTATGGTAGAAACCCTAATTCACCTCTTTCTTCCTTTTTCCTTATGCTTTCCTCTCCGACAACACCCACAGTGGCGCGCTCAACAGCATCCTCCATGACGCGCTCTATTCCTTCTCCTTCTAACATCCTTTCTCTAGCAGCACCCATAATGGCACGCTCAGTATCATCCTTCATGATGCGCTTGTCTTCTTCTTCCTTTCCAATATCACCCTCCATGGCACGCTCCACGAATTGTTCCTCTTTTTCTTTTGCAACTTCTATTGTCATATATTTTTCATCTCTTGTGCCCTTTTCATTTTTCTACAATAATGTTCCTGTCATTCCCGAGTCTACTTCGATCTTTCTTCCCTGCTTATCTCCATTCCAGTTATGATGTCTTCATTGATCTCTCTTTTCTTCTACTTCTCCCCTTTCGCCATGGGTTTGCTTGATTTAGTGTTCCATTAGTCCTTTTATACCCCATGGTATCATTGTTTAAAGAGCCACATCATTTGAAAGATCCTACCCCCTTTCCACTTGTCATCCCCTTAAGTGCCCGCCCCTCTCTCACAGAGGTAGGAACTTAAGGAGACTCAATTTTCTCCAAAAATTAAAAATTTTCTCCACTAACCTAGCCTTCTCTTCTTTCCGATACTCCATGCTACTTCTTCAACTATTTTGCCCCTTCAATCTTTACCTACCTTCTTCCAGGGTCCCAGCAACGGAACTAAATGTTGGCAAGAAATGAGGAGGGAAACCAGTCTGGAGATCTGATGCTCAGTCGAGTCTTTGTAGTCAGTTTATACCCTGATCAAGTAGTTAGAGATTGATAGCAAAACACAAAGAATAAAATAGGCAGAGTATCACATATAGATCATAACAATAAGACAACAAAGAGTTATCTAGTATTGACAAATCTCCATATATATATAAGCAGTAATCAAACATACATTATCTGGTAGGTCTAAGTCTCTGCCTCATTATCTACATACCTACTTGATCAGACTTCTATGTCTCTTTTATATCATCATACTATCTTCTATCACATATCCTATTGCATGTCCTCCTATATTCAAATCATATCTTATATATATAAACTATATCTATTACATATAGGGATGTGTCCTTTAGCATCATCGGTCGGCGCCCAGCCTCCGCATGATGTATGCGCCAACTTCCAGTCGGCTCTGCTCTATTCTTTGCATCCTGCCAACATATGTAATATATACATATATATCTATATAGACATATTATTTATAAACATATATGTATATATATCTATTAATAATATATACATATTATGATGTAGAAAACTACATACCCTTGCAATTTCACGCTACATTTAGTAACCATTTTAGCATTTCGCACTTCCTCTCTGCATGATAGGGTAGGTTTGTGTGATTTTGGTCTATTTCTTCTTCTTTTATCAAAAATTCAGTATAGTGCTTTAATGTTGACATGGTCCTAAGGTGCCTTGTATGACTAGGAGTTGGTTTTACCTGGACCCAAGTGCTCTGCACGAATGTCAGCGCACCGTGCTAGCGTCCGTGTCTGTTTGCTGACAGGCATTTGTTTCTGGGCATTACAACATGCCTTCAATGATCATGAAGATTCGTGGTAACGCCTCTAGGAGTCGCAGAATGACTCCTTGAATGCATATTCATGGTTCTTCCCCTTTTGGAAGAATGTTGGAAAGAATTTTGGATTGATTCACACATTCATTGGCAGTCTTCCAAACTCTCTCAATAAGACTTTGATGTTCTTTGATATCTTCTGGTGAAACTTGAACTTCTACAGTAGCCATTGGTGATCTTTGATGTTCTGGAGCATTGCAAGACTATTTTATTTGGCTCAAGGGTTTAGCTCTCTTTAATGCCCTTTGAGGAGGCTCTCTTCATTGGGGTTTTGAAGCTGCACTTGTTCTTTGAGCTCCTGGAAAGTGTATTACCTTTTCTTCGTATCAACATTGGTGAGATTGTTCTTTTATCATGTTTAGAATAGCTTTAGTTCAAATCCGTTTGCTTTTAATAGGTTATTATATGGTGCAAACCACCGTTTTATTTGTTTTCTTTGGTGTAGACCACCATTTTCTTATTAGTTGCCCAGGTTGCATATTGTGGTTTCTCTCCCCATATACCAAGGAAGGAACTTTAGTTGTTTTTAGTTGTTTATTGTTGTTCTTACCTTCCTATACACACTTATGATAAGAACACACACTTTCCTTTTCAAATTTTATGCAATATCTTGTATCGCTACTCATGAAGGTAGAAATACCAACACTGGGACTTAACTGAGGCAAGTCCCCAAGCAGCCCCATCATTTTCCTCTTCTTCTTACAAGTTTCTTGGAGTGGAGGTCATACAACCACATAGAGGTTTTGTATTACTTCCTTTTGTGCGAGTCTCTCTTTATTTTCTTTATTTATTTGATTTATTTTCATTCTTGTTTCAACCGGGTATCATTGGGTATGTTTCCTATTGGAACTTGTGCTGTGCGGGTGCTGTAGATTCGTTTGGACTTAACAATTTTTATTTTGCTTGCATTTCAGACTCCAACACCCAACACAGATGTCCTCGTAGCGTGTTGTCGTTCAAGGTCGAGACCTTGTCCTTATGGCTACAAGTTCCTCTTCCTGGCCTCTTTTCATTTCTATTTTAAGTTTCTGTCATTTATGTTATTATAGTTGTTTTTTGCATTTTTTAGTTTTACCCTCCATTGTAAATCACCTGTTTAGGTCATATTGCTTTGGTAGGGACTCATATTAGTTTTTTAGTGCATCTAGGATAGAGAAACTTCACATTAGACACCTCGAATAACAGAACCCAACTGTAGGACCGTAGTGGAGAGTTCACTTAATCAAAGCTAGTAGATTGAGAAGTGATTTTCCCACACCACATTTTTGGTGAACCTAACGTGTTCTAAACATTTAAGAACCTTTGCTTCATTGTTGTGGTCCACCATATTTTTGGTGAACCTGACTTGTTAAAAAAAAAACCTTCACTTTGATTAGTTATAGTTCACCCTACATTGTAGGTGAATTCATTGTTCTAAACAAACACTTCTTCAAAAATCAAAACAACATTCTGTTTTCATCACTTAGCACTACATGTTGTAAGGCATAAATGTAGTTTATGAGCTTCACAACCTAGCCTTCAAATTCACAGTATGTAGTGTGTAGGAGTGAGGAATTTAAGGAAACTGACCTCGATGGCATTTTCTGCTAATTCTTCCACCCCTATTCGCTCAACTCCCAACTTCACTAATCTATCTTTTGAACAACTTAATTCTCTTATTCATCTCCATCATCTTCTCGCTGTGTGCTAATGACTTTGTTCCATGGTACAAAACTAGTTTTCGACCATGAGGCAGCACTCAAATTTCTCCTGCAAGAACAAATTAATACAATAGATCATGAATTAGGTAATTTTTGCAATTTCTTGTCGCATAAGAACATATCTAGATCTATTGTTCCTAAGGGGATTACCTTTCTTCGAGGCCTCACTCACATTGTGCATAGAGAAACCCCGCCATTGGTTAGCTGTATTCAAAGTGCTCAAGACTCCTAATCTCATGCCCCTGGTAATCATCTCTCCATGGCTCTACCTACCATAGGTAATCACACTTATACTTATATATAGATGACCACCGGTTGTGCTAATTCCGGTAGTGTTGGTTTTGCCTCATCCACTATTGGAATCAATCCTATTAATCAATATGGATTTGTTTTGCCTTCAAGGCCTTTAAACTTTGGTCTTCCTCCTGGTTTCCCTAGAATTTCACAACCTCCTAATTATGCTTCATTTCCTCCAATGTCACATACTACTGATCCTATAATCAATAAGTACTACAAAATGTTGGCTCTTTACAACAACAATTGGCTTCTTTGTCTACTTCATCAACACAACCGCTTATGCTTGATTATTGTTGATGCAATCTTTTTTCTCTAGCCATCCTTGCCACACCATTTACTATTGATGCAATCCTCTTTCTCTAGCCATCTGAACACTCATATTTCTACTTTCACTACTCTTTATAGTGACTTTTTATTTCAGGATGCTCTATTAGTCAAACTTTTCCCCCATTCCCTAAAGGATATGACATTGGATTAGTTTTGCTCACTTCCTAACCATTCTATTCTATATTTCGATTAATTACTAAATCAGTTCTTACAACATTTCCAGGCTAACATTGTACCTCAGGTTACTTTCACAGACTTGGTCTATTGTAGGCAGGGAAATAATGAAAAAAGTAACTGATTTTATCTATCAATACCAATCTTTATTCTCACAAATTCTGTATGCCCTACCTAATTTCGATGTGTAGCGGGTTTTTATAGAAAACTTGTAGCCACAGATCCAGGACTGGTACTGTTGATGCGCTACTCTTCTTTTGCACATCTTTACACAGCATTGCATGACTATCAACAATCACTAAGTCATTTTTAGAGTTCTACCTCACCGGCTCATGTTGACTAGTCTAGTGCTTCCACATCATTTAACTATGAGGAAAACAATTTTTTAACAAAAACAATTCATCAGTAGTAGTTAGCAATCTAGTGGTTGAAATAGCTTCACAAACTTCTCTAGCCCTATTTGCTCCGAAAACAAATAATAACAAAAAATTTACTCATTTAAAGGAGCCTCTTTATAGTATCATGACACAACTCATGAATAGAGGTTTGGTGCAACTACCTCCCATTTGTCCCCTTGATACTAGCAATTCATTGTTGTCTTCCTATGATGTAAAAGCCTTTTGTCAATTCCACCGAGTCTTGGGTCACGATACTGAGCGATGTCTACGTCTCAAGCACACGGTGCAGGACCTCATTGACTAGGGTGTTATCTAGGTCTCAAGAGTGAATATCAAATGTAATAAATCAATTGCTCCTACTAATAAACATATGCAGATCTATATAGATCTGATGCCTCACCACAACTCTAACTTTGTTGACCTCACTTCTCTCTCCGTGGCGCTAGAGTCACTACTGATGTTTCTTCTTCTCACTCCTATTTCAAGATGATAGCTATGGTGGATGTTCATTCTCACCCTACCTAAGAACATTCTATTGTTGAATCTCTTATTTCCTTTTCTCCTTGTGAGATTATGCCTAACACATTGGAAGGCCCTCTCTACATTCTTGTAGATATCAATGGGAAGCCCGTCAAGGGTGTCCTGATTGGTCTTATTTGCATGGTCAATGTGGTTACAAAGGAATTCTTGTATGTATATGAACTTTATAAAGACTTGTATGATTCATCTAACGTCTTTATAAGGTGTCATGATGGCATGTCTCACCCCACCCTAGGTACAATCACCCTTTTCGTTCAAGTTGGACCTAAATCCCTGGACGTTCCAATGTCTATCATTCTTGCTTCTGACTATTTTCATGTGAAGTTGGAAGGTAGCCTAGATCACTTCCATAAATGCAATCTCTTCAATGGTTCATCACTACCTTAAGTTTCCCCATGATGGTGTAGTGCACATGATTTGTCACAGCGGATACATACCACGTGCCATGTCAGGTAACTTCTTGTTGGACTACTTCTAGCTGACACCCACTGAGTCGCTCTGACCTCGCAATGACTTTCTATTTCTATCTTATCAGAAGTTCAAAGCGAGAAGGATCACTCAGTTATCCACTGGCCCCTTGGTTTCCTCTTCTTTGGCTACTTCCCCTATGGTGCCTTTGTCTTTGGAGGCTACTCTTGTTCCTTCTTCTGCTCCCCCAGCAGATAAAGGAAAGCAACCCCTACAAAGTGCACCTCCCTATTCCTGTGTACCTAGTTTGTACTCTGCAACACCTCCTCCTGTATCTTATTTGAGAGCATGGGATAGACTTATGGTACAACCACGTGGACTGCGCTTCCCTAAAGTTCCTTAGTCTCCATTGGTTGGTTTTGTTCCTTCTACCTCCTCGATGGTACCAAGAAACTTGCCTCTATTGAGTACTCCTCCTGCTCCTCCTGTAGTGGTTCCCCAACCTTTGGTGGTTTATTTTGTGCCTCCTATCCCTCCTGTGACACGAGGAAACCAACCCATGGTGCGAGTACCTTCCCCTTCCCTTTCCCCTACTCCTATGATCTCTCCACCATTAGTGGTCACCTTTGTCAGTCCACATATCCTTGTGAACGTGGATGGTGCAGAGCCCATTATGGAAGACCCAGCTTCGTCAATAGAAACCTTGGCCCATACAAGGCGAAACTAGCATGTGAGAGATTGCAAGCATTGTCACTGTGTTGCGCCCTGAGCGCGCGCTACTGATGCGCAACCTCCTTTTGAGGATCCCTCTTCCTCGCAACTGTCTGTTGATCCTATTCTTCCTATGGATCCCCACCTTCTTGTTTCCCTTCCTCTATATCTCCCATCCCCCACCCCGCTTCAGTCGTCAGTTGCTCTTAGTGCCACCTCTGCTACTATTGTGCATGCCCAGCTTGCGTTGCCTAAGTGTAAGCTTGAACACTATCCTACCCCGCCACAAATTTCACCTAAGCGCATGTTGCAGTTGCCTTTGCTGCTTGGTCACCCTTCTTCTTCTTCTTTTCTCTTTATGGAGAATGTTACTCCACTTGTGTCTCCTAGCGCTCACCTTACAACTGATAGCACTCAGGATCCACTTGTGATTTGTATTTCAGATAGTGACTCTCTTGATTACTCCCCTGTGAGAGTCACATAGTCTATTCCAAACATCCCGACATTATCCACGATCTTTTCAAAATAATTGACAATTGCTGAACCTAGTGGTCAGGAAGATCTAGTAATGCCTATTGATCCTCTGCACATGATTCTGAGAGAGTGTCATTCAACTGCTCTGGTTGTTTTTCTGTTATTAGCAATCCCTCTGTCCCATTATGAATATAAAGATTGGGACCGAGATGACCTATTTGCAGATGACCAATGAGAGCTTTACATTTTTTTTTGTTGCATGCTTGTCAGTAATTTTTACCCCTATGTTGTGTTTTTATGTTTGTTAGTTGTGCTTGGAGGACCCACTATGCCCTGGATATAGGTGGAACTCATTTGTTGTGACATTCTTCTATTTGTTCATATTTCCTTCTCTATGTTGTTCTTTTGTTTGTTATTGTGACATTTTGGGGACGATGCAAAGCATTGGAAGATTTAGCTTTCTTCCATGTTGACCAAAAAAATTTAAATTTTTTATTTTATTATGTATTTGTCTTTTTGTGACCTTCCTTCGTACTTGTAGTTCTACATACTTGGGGGATGATAATACTATAGAAAATAAGATCCTATGATTATTACATGCAGATATACCTTATGTTGAACCCCGAAGCACATAGATCCCTTAGTGTATTTGGTGTTGTTGCATGTTTTATGTGGCAGTTGTTAGCGTTGCTTGGTGTCATACCATGCTTACACGAGCTCTTGCATATCATGCCTGTAGCATTGCCTTGGTTGTCCCTCTTTGGGGGCATCTCTTTTCTTTTGTAAGATACAGCTTTGAGAACATATCTGTTGATATATGTATCTTATAGCTCTCTTTCCCATTTATCCCTTAAAATCAAATGCATACATGTAATTTATGCAATTATTTTAAGGTGGGGGCATATCTCTCCCACTTTACACCTTTTTACACACACCACTTTGTTGAAATGCTCTTCGAGGTGTTGGTTTTTGGAACACTCCTTGAGGCATTGGTTTTTGTTACACTCCATACAACGTTTGTAGCTAGTGGTCCCAAGCAGATGCACTTGCTTGGCCTGTCCATGCTTTTAGCTACTTGTTTTGCACTCTTTGTGAGTCACCTAACAACGTGGTTTGTTAGTCCTAACGTTCCACAAGAGTTGGTATAGTTCCTAGATCTCATAGTATGCTAACCCTCGAACCATACTTGGCATCCTTTCTAGCTCTCGTAGTGTGCTAGAAATGCCTCTTTGTGTGTGTGTGTTTGGTGTAGATAGTAGTAGATTGTGCATTAGATCATATGATTTGTTAAACACTGATGTTTGGGCAAATCATATTCAATCTAATCCTTTTAGGATGTTTTATGATTCTAACATTGCCTCTTGTGTAGGTTTATTGTCTGATATTGTGGTTTTACAGGTTCTTTGCCCGGGGCTTCATACCTCTGCTTGAAGAATTTTCTACATACTCTATGACATTTCTATTCGAGGTATAACATGTTATGTTATTTCCTTTCTACTTTAGCTTGCATATGCATGTAGTGTCATACGTTCGCTAAAGTGGGGCCTAAATGTAACGTAGAAAATTTCATACCCTTGCAATTTCATGCTATGTTTAGTAACCATTTTAGCGTTTCGCACCTCCTCTCTACATGATAGGGTAGGTTTGTGTGATTTTGGTCTATTTCTTCTTTTATCAAAAATTCAATATAGTGCTTTAGTGTTGACATGGTCCTGAGGTGCCTTATACAACCAGGAGCTAGTTTTACCTGGACTTGAGTGCTTCACGCAGACGTCGACGTGTCGTGCTAGCGTCTCGCATCTATTTACTGATAGGTATCTATTTCTAGGCATTACAACATGCCTTTAGTGATCATAGTGTCCCGTGTCTATTTGTTGACATGTATCTATTTCTAGGCGTTACAACACGCCTTCAGTGATCATGAAGATTCGTGGTAATTGTTAGAACATAATGTTATTAGGGGTCATACCCTTATAACATTTATATAATGTTCTAATATAAGGTTATAAAGCCTTATGTTATAAAACATATACCATTTAATTATTTTTAATCTAATAAATATTAGATTATTAATTATTTACAAATGGTTTCTTTGAATGGGTGTGACTAATACCCCTTTAGGTATTATGCTACCCCTTCTCCTTTATTTAAGGAGGTTCTCTCTCATTTGAGAGTGTGGGAATTTGGAGTTTTATAGTGATTTATATCACTATGCGCATGAGGTATTATTGTCCACGTGGAAGTATGTAGAGAAGTATATCCCTAGGTTCAGTCTATTATATAATAGACTATTATTTGTAAGTGTTTTAATAAAATAATGCTTTATGGGGTTTTTTACCTGAAAGGGTTTTCCCCATGTATATATTGTGTAATGTGTTAAATCTATGCTTGTATAATTCTCATTTATATTTATTTTATATTTTGTTCATAATGATTAGTATCCTAAGATCCTAATTTCTAATAGTAACGCCTCTGGGAGTCACACGATGACTCCTTGAATGCATATTCATGATTCTCCCCCCTTTGGAAGAATGTTGAAAATAATTTTGGATTGATTCACACATTCATTGGCACTCTTCCAAACTCTCTCAACAAGACTTTGATGCTCTTTGATGTTCCTTGATATCTTCTGGTGAAACTTAAACTTCTACAACAACCATTGGTGATCTTTGATGTTCTAGAGCATTGCAAGACTATTTTCTTTGGCTCTTAGGGGTTTAACTCTCTTTAATGCTCTTTGAGGAGGCTCTCTTCATTGGGGTTTTGAAGCTGCACTTGTTCTTTGAGCTCCTGGAAAGTGTACTACCTCTTCTTTGTATCAACATTAAGATTGTTCTTTTATTGTGTTTAGAACAACTTCCTTTCAAATCTATTTGTTTTGCATAGGTTATTATATGGTGTAGACCAACATTTCATTTATTTTCTTTGATGTAGACCACCATTTTCTTATTAGTTGCACATGCTGCATATTGTGGTTTCTCTCCCCGAAGACCAAGGAAGGAACTTTAGTTGTTTTTAGTTGTTTATTGTTGTTCTTACCTTCCTAGACACACTTAGGATAAGAACACACACTTTCCTTTTTAATTTTTTTGCAATATCTTGTATTGTTGCTCATGAAGGAAAAAATACCAACACTGGGACTTGACTAAGGCAAGTCCCCAAGCAGCCCCATCATTTTCCTCTTCTTTTTGTAGGTTTCTTAGAGTGGAGATCATACAACCACGTGGAGGTTTTGTATTACTTCCTTTTGTGCTTGTCTCTATTCATTTTTCTTTATTTATTTGATTTCTTGTTTCCTGTTGGAACTTGTGTTTGTGTAGGTGTTGTAGATTCGTTAGGGCTTAACAATTTTTATTTTGCTTGCATTTCAAACTCTAGTGCACAGCGCAGATGTCCTCACATCGTGTTGTTGTATGAGGTCGAGACCTTGTCCTTGTGGCTATAGGTTCCTCCTTTTGGCCTCTTTTTATTTCTATTTTTAGTTTCTGTCATTTCTACTACTCTAGTAGTTTTTTTTTTGTATTTTTCTAGTTTTTCCCTCCATTGTCAATCACCTGTTTAGGTTGTATTGCTTTGGTAGGGACTCATTGGTTCTATAGTGGATCTAGGATAGATTAACTTCACATTCAACACATCGAATAATAGAACCCAAGTGTAGTTGTAGTGGAGAGTTGTTAGAAATTAGGATCTTAGGATACTAATTGAATTATGAACAATGAGAATAAGAATTTTATAGAAAGATGACGAGTAAGGGGAGATGTGGGGGTTTGGAAGCCTACGGCCTGTAACAGGCCCCAAATTCTTCTTCTTCTTTTTCTAATCAGCTGTGCTTGCATGTGTGTGGGGCGGCATACGGAGGTGCAAATTTCTGGTGGAGGGTACTTTCATGCTTACGGGGGGGGGGTGGTGTTGATTCTTTTTCTTCTGTGTTTTACTTTTTCTGTGGAGTTGCTTTAGTGTTTGTTTTCGCTGCCCTCGATGATCTGGTTATCAGGATGAGGCTTTTTCTTTCTTTCTCATAGAGCTGCATGCATCGGCAGACAAGTCCGATCCAAGTTCTTCTCTTCCTGGAGGAAGTTGGAGCTTTGCAAATTTGGGTAAACTTGGCAAGGGTTTGATGAGGAATGGTGACGTCCGGCTACACAAAGTAAATGGGTGTTTGGAGAGATCGCAAGAACGACTGAAGCTTGTGATAAAACCAAACTCTGTGGCGGAAGACATGGAATACTATAGCAAGCATGTGTTGATTTGCAAGTTCATGGGGCTACGGGCTTTGTTCCCCTTTCTTGATTCATGGGTTCACAAGACCTGGAACCCTGAAGGGGACTTTGATATTATGTTGGCAATGAACAATTTCTTCATGGTGGACTTTTCATGTATTGTTGATAGAAATCGGGCTTTTGAAGGCGGGCCATACTTCTATTACCAGGTGGACCTATTCATTAAACCTTGGCATGTGGGTTTCAACTCCACGGAGGAGCTTCCTTCTCAGATTTCGGTTTGGGTACGCCTCCCTCGCGTGCCCCTGGAATGCTGGCGAAGTGATACATACATTATAGATGATTGCTCTCTTACTTTGTAAGCCTATTGGGCCCTTTCAACAAACCTTGAATAAAAGGGTTCTTTCTTTTGCTCGAGTGTGTGTTGAAATTAACTTGAATAACCCATTGTCAGATTTAGTGGAAATAAGCATTGGGGAAACCTCTTGGACCCAACAATTGGATTATGAGGCATAACCTTTTCATTGTTAGTTATGTCATGAATATGGCCACCTGCAGCGAAAGTGCCCCAAAGTCGCTTCGGCTGTTGGTATGGCTAATACTTCTCATCAGTCTGCCTCGAAGGTGGACAAAGGTAAGGCACCCATGCAGGGGGTGGAGGTGGATAAGGATGGTTTTGTGCCTGTTAAGCCTTGTAACAGGAATAGAGGACAAAAGAGGACTCTTAAAGACAGGCAGGAAGAGGAAACCCTCAACAGGTTTGAAGCGTTAAAGGACTTGGTTCAAGAGGAAGGTGTTCCCTTCAAAATGCAAATTGTTGATAGTAGAATTGTTGAGAAGTGCCTAGTGGATCAGCCAAATACTTTTTCTGGCTAGGCCCCAGTAGGGGGTCATTTAGCTTAGATGGACACAGATCTCCCTTCCTCAGGGCCTGAGCTTGGGGGAATTGGCTTGACGACATACACTATTATGGTTCTTGATCCCCCTGGTTCTGGGATCATCATTGAGAAGGTTGTTGGGGACTCTGGTAAAGACAAGTCTCCTTCTCTTGTTTTGGGCCTCCAATAAAAACCCCCCAAAAAGGGGACTCCTAAGAAGCCTCTTAAAGCAGGTAGGAAGAAGGATCAGGAAAAGGTAAAGCTGATTGGAGAGACATTGGTAGAGTCTGGCTCAGTGAGGACTATTGACTCTCACTTTTCCCAGCCCCAATGATGATTGTGATATCTTGGAATGTTAGGGGTATGAATAGCATCCCTAGACAAAAGGCTATTCGTGATTTGATTCATGTTCACTCTCCTGATTTGGTTTTCCTCTAGGAGACTAAGTTGTCTATTGAAAGTATGTTGAATTTGACTCCTAAGATCTAGGGTAGAGGTTGATGTCAATATGTGGGGGCACAGGGAAGCTCAGGGGGACTTGCTTGCTTATGGGATCTGCGCAGAGTTTTTCCTCTCTGGTGGCTTTCTGGTAGGTGCTCTATATCTCTTGTTGCTTCTAGTCTAGAGTCTAGTGAGAGATTTCTTCTTTCTAATATTTATGCTCCTACGGATCTCCCTGGTAAGGCTCATTTGTGGTCTCATATTAGATACTTGTGTTCTTTGGAGCCCTTTCTCCCTTGGATTCTTGCAGGTGATTTTAATGCTATCTTGTCTCTAGAAGAGAAAAGGGGTGGGATTACCCGTCTAGATCCTTCCTCAGATCTCTTGAGGGACAATGTGGCTTGTATGAATTTGGTGGATATCAAACCCGTGAATGGGTTATTTACTTGGAAGATTAGGAGGACTGGTGATGATGTTATTTCTAAAAGGTTAGATAGGTTTCTGGTGTCCAGTTTTTGGGTCAGTGTCAAATGGATGACCAGCTCTGAGATTTTGGATTGACGAGGCTCGGATCATTGGCCGATCAAATTCTTCACTTGCCTGTCTAGATTCTCTAAAAAACAATCCTTTAAATTTCATCTTATATGGCTTTGTGATGAGTCTATTCATGATTTGATCCCAGGATGGTGGAGGGTTGGGAAGCCTACTTTTGGCACTGCTATGTACTCCTTTGCTAAAAGAGTCCACTATGTCAAATATATGCTGAAATGATGGAACCGACACCATTTCGACAATGTTTTCCAGGCTAAAAGGGTTGCACAAGAGCACTTGGACACCATTACTCAGCAGATCTGGGCTCAGGGGCTATTTGAGGAGCTGAGTATGTTGGAAGCTGTGGCTGTGAAGGAGGTGGAGGAATGGGAGCTTTGTGAGGAAATTTTCTAGAAGCAAATATCCCACATTGATTGGCTTCAGGAAGGGGACATGAATACTTCTTTCACAATTCAGTTAAGCACAGAAGGTAGGGAAATATCATTTCATATCTCAAGTCCCCGGATGGTGACCCTCTTCTTTCCTCTGGTGAGATTTTGAAAGAGTCCGTTTGGTTCTTCTCTTCTCTCTTCTTTGATGATTCCACTCCTGCCAGTTTAAGGAAGAAGCTAAAATTTTAGCTTGCATTCCTCCCTTGGTGACTGGTGAAATGAACAAGTCCCTTCTCAAGCCGATCTCTCTGCTGGAGTTGGAGAATATTGTGTTTCATATGAGGAAAGATAAAGCTCTTGGTCCTGATGGGTTCCCGATTGAGTTCTTTCAAGAGTTTTGGGAGGTTATAAAGCTTGATCTTCTTGAGGTTGTTCAGGAATCTCAAAAGAATAAGCAGATGCTAAGAGCCTTGAATTCTACCTTCTTGGCTCTCATCCCTAAGCGGGAGGGGGCTAATGGATTTCTTCAGGCCTATTGCCCTTTGTAATGTGGTGTACAAAATAATCACCAAGCTGATTGTTGAACGCCTAGAGACGTGGTTAGATAGATTGATTTCTGAGGAACAGGGTGGATTTGTGGCTAGTAGGTAGATTCTAGGTGGTGTGGTTATTGCAGCTGAGACTGTTCACTCTATGGCTTCCTCCAAGGAGAAGGCTATGTTCATTAAGCTAGATATGGCCAAAGCTTATGATCGTGTCAAATGAGATTTTCTAACCAAGATTTTGAGAGCTTTTGGGTTTGACAGTGCCTGGATTGAATGGGTTATGAGTTGTGTCACGTCTACCTCCTTTTATGTGCTCATCAATGGAGATCCTTCTGAACTCTTTGGGGCTTCCAGGGGACTTCGACAAGGGGATCCTTTATCCCCATATTTATTTATTTTGATGGCTGAAGGGCATGGGAGACTTTTGAAATCTCGTGTGGAGCTTGGTCTTGTTCAGGGTTGGCAATGGGACAATAACATTCCCCCCCAATCCCATCTTTAGTTTGTGGATGATACAACATTAATGGGTCTCGCCAGAGTGGATGAAGTGGTCAATCTAAGGAAGGCCCTTGACTAGTATTTGGCTGCCTCTGGGCAAAGCATCAATGAAGGCAAGTCTTATATTTATTTCTTTAATACTCCTAAAATTATTCAGCAGAGAATTGTTGGTATCCTTAGGTTTCATATTGGCTCGCTTCCATTTGTTTACCTTGGCATTCCTCTGGTTGTTCACACATTAGCTCGTGTGTTTTGGCAGGATGTTATTGAGAAGTTTCGAAAAAAGGTAAGTCATTGGACTTGTAGGTGGCTTTCTACTGCAGGAAGAGTGACTCTATTGAAGCTTGTGGTTCAGACTCTCCCATTGTATAGGTGCTTTGTGTTATCTGCCCCTGCCAACTTTGTGAAAGACTTTGAGAGTCTTTGTCGATAGTTTCTATGGTCTGGTAATCTACTTTTGAGGAAGCGGAGCTTGGTCAAGTGGGATGTTGTGTGTCGGTCGAAGTAGGAGGCTAGTCTTGGGTTGCGTCGGGTCGATTTGAATGGGCAAGCTTTGGCAGCTAAACTCTATTGGAGATGGTGTACTCAATAGCAATAGACTTGGGCTAAGATCCTCACCTCAAAATACCTTAGGGATGTGGATTGTGTGGATGTGCCCAAATACAACCTAATGGGTAAGGGTTCTATGGTTTGGAATACCCTCAAGAAGGGTGCCAAGTTGGTTAAACAAGGATTGTTTTGGATTTGCAACAGGGGTTAAGAGGCTCTCTTCTGGTTTGATTCCTAGGATGGGCATCCTCCTATTATGTCTACACAACATCACTTACAGGACCTATGTAGGCATTTTTTGGAAGCTACTTGGACTTATGTGATGAATTTTAAATCCCCTAAGGTTCTGGGTTAGGCTACGGTGTACAGGTGGAAGGACCTACATGAGTGGTTGCCTGGGGGATCAGTGGAGGACTGTCAGGAGTTGGCTGACATCTTGGATGGTAGGGTTTGTAAATCTCTATTGGAGAGGGATGTTCTGGCCTGGGGAGGTGACCAGAAAGGCAAGTTCACTGTTGCCTCTAGTTATCAGGTTCTGGATGAGCAGATGTTTGGGTGCACGGGGTCTCTTGGTGGAAGCAGATATGGAATAAATTCTCTTGGCCCAAGTGTAATTTCTTTTCTTGGTTGGTGATTGATAATAGATGCTTGACCTGGGAGAATCTTTGGAAGCAGGGATTTTAGGGCCCCTCTATGTGTGTAATGTGCTCTAATAGTGATGAGAACATTTCTCATCTCTTCTTCCAATGCTCTTTTGTTAGGGTGATCTAGCATTTTTGGTGGGAAGTCTGGAGGTCACCATGTAGGCATGAATCATCTTTAAAGGACTTCTAGAGCAGGCTAGGGAGTTCTCCATCCAAGACTTCCTTCCTCCACACTGCTTGGACAATTGGTCCCAGCTTCATCATTTGGCATATGTGGCTAGAGCGTAATCGCAGGATTTTCCTGGATAAGAAACTTTAGGTGCGGCAGGTTTGGAGGAGGATCTTGGGAGGTCTTTAGGAGACTTTGGGGGCTAGGTGTGATCTCTTAGCCCCTGTGGACCCTGGAGATATGGGAATTGTTTAGAATCTGGGGCTTTTTGTTTGCACCAAGGGGGGATTGGGCCTGGTTTGGGTCGAGGTGCTAGAGGGAAGGTTCAGAGAGATGGTCATTAGAGACCTCCTCCTTTGGAGGTTCTGAAGATCAATACTAATGGGTCATCTAGAGGCAATCCGGGTCACGCTGGTGTCAAAGGCATTGGTAGGGATTGTTCAGGAGTGGTTGTGTTCTTCTCGAAGTATCATGGCCAACAACCTAACAATTTCATGGAGGCATTGGCTATTCTCTTGGCTTTGAAAAGGGCTTGTGCCCTTGGATGGAGAAGGAAAATTTGTGAGTCAAATTCTCAGATTGTGGTAGATTTGCTGAATAAACAACAGTTGGAGGATGTAAATTAGCAGCTGGCTGGGGTGGTTAGACAAATTATCTCTCTGGGTAAGGTCCTAGATTCTATCACCTTTTTCCATATCCCTAGGGAGTGGAATAAGGTGGTTGATGGTTTGGCTAAATGGGCTTCTAAACGGATGGGAAATTGGAAAGTGGATGGCTAGAGCTATCTCCCCGAGGGCCTTGATAAGGAGCTTGAGGACTTGGTTATGGAAGATATGAGACATGTTTTGGGTGTTGCTTGATGTCTCTGTTGCTGGCTTGTGACCCCTGATGGGGGGATTGTAATTTTTGGCTTTGTACTGCTTTCTTGAATCAATAAAGTTTTTACCCTCTTTAAATTATATATATATATAAACATGGAATTATGAACGAAATAAAAAAATAAATATAAATGAAAATCATACAAGCATAGATTTAACACATTACATAAGATATACATGTGGAAATCGCTTTTAGGTAAAAAATGACATAGAGAATCATTTTATTAAAACACTATAATAGTCTATTACAAAATAGACTAAACCTGGGGATGTACTTCTCTACATACTTCCACATGACCAATAATACCTCATGTGTATAGTGATATAATTCACTGTAAAATCTCCAAATTCACACACTTTCAAATGAGAGAGAACCTCCTTAAATAAAGGAGAAGGGGCGACATAATGCACAAAGGGGTATTAGTCACACCCATTCAAAGCAACCATTTGTAAATAATTAATAATCTAATAGTTATTAGATTATTAATTATTAAATGGTATATGCTTTATAACATAAAGTTTTATAACCATCTATTAGAACATTATATAAATGTTTTAAGGATATGACCACTAATAACATTATGTTATAACACTCCCCCTTGATGTTAATAGGGGGCATCACATGTAAATTTTTATAAAAGAAAAAATGAAGCACCCCAATAACGTAGGTCTTTTTTGACAGTGATAAACAAGGACACAAATATATGCTAAAATGAAGAGCATGTATTACGGACTACATGAAAGTCATCTTGTCACAATTTATAATCCCGTGTTTTAAAAATGACGTGAGGTCTTACAATGTTTCTATTGGAGCCCAGAACCCCTCAAACCAGCCCCCTTCCAGGTTCATTTCATATTGCCTATAGGTCTTACATGATATAATGCTTTTACAAGCAGAAGATTTATAGAGGAGATTTTTTTTAATATGCCCATAGGGCTTACATATAATGCAAGGAGTTAACCATATATAATGCCTAGAGGTCTTATTTTTTGCCTTTTAGGTCTTACATAGAGCTGCCATTATTAAACATACTCTTTCCCCCTCAATGTAAAATCCTTACATCCTGAGGCATTAAAATGCCTATGGTCTTATTTTATGCCTAAGGTCTTATATCTAGAGGTGCTATTGGCATGCACACTCCCCCTCGATGGCCAAGCATTGATTTGAATCTAGAGAAATTGGTACTACATAGAGGTTTGATGCTATATTGCATATATATTTTTTTATGATTACTGAGAGCCTAGCCCAAATCTTCTTGACAAAGTTGATAGGGAGGACTCTAGACTGCCTGCTTCTGCATCCTGTAAGCGTACAAGACCATTTGACAACTCTAGCCTCCCTACCAATTCAAAGTGCTAACAGACATCTTTCTACACAAAAATGTCAGCTAAATTCCTCAACTCTTTGCAGAGATGGAAAACTTTATTTCTCTGCTTGGTGTGGGACACATACCTTGTCCTCACTGCTTTCCAAGATGCTGCCTCAATGGCACATAACTTTCTGAGCCCATTGCCCACCCTTCTCACTCTGTTCAAGGGTCTGGACTGCTTGGTGCTCACTTTCCTTCTCTCTATTTTCCACCCCTGCAAATCTATTTTCCTACTTGTTTATCTAGCCGGACTCCTTACTGAGCTCGCCTAGAACAAGCATGCATTGCCTCTAGCCGGCAATCCGACCACCCCACAAAAGAAAACCAAACAAAAATCATGGCTCTGTTTGATGATCTCCATACTGTACATTTGGATTTGAAGAATCATCAAAACAGAGTCATGGTTTGCAAAAGAAAACAAAATTTCAGAAACAGAAAGACTAATCTACTGTAGAATGATAAGTGAAACAGAACAGAATATACAAATGATCGAACTGCTGTATTTTATTTCTATTCAAAAATTCTGATTACATCAAAGTGCTTCACACACCAAAATTCACTTCTTCGATTCTTCTCCTCTCCCCTTCTCTACAGGAAGAATGTTACATTTTATATGAATTCCATGTCCGTTACAGGACGATTCAGTTACCAGACGGTTCGTATTCTAACTGCCGGTCGAATTCTGCATTTTCTTGACAGTCGGCCAGACTTACCATGATGTCTCTCCAACACATTGTATCGGCAAAACGGATGACTATCGGCCTAGCCTAAGTCCCTTCCGCCGATGGACCATTACATTGCCGGTGTAGCTTTTCCTTGGTTAGCCGATATGCATTTTTACTCCGACGGTCCTAACAACCGCCTTCAGTGAGACCACATTCTATCGGCAACCTTCACATTCATCCCACCGATATCTTTGGTCATGCCGATGTGCTTCCTTCATTCCTTTCTGTCGGTGTGACAATACTTTGTCGGTGCAAGAAAAGAAGCTTGTGCCGATGCCTTTTATCACCCCGATACATACTCCTTCGCCGAACCATTGAACCATAACAGCGGTTCAATCGCCAGGTTCAACCGTGAGGTTCGACCTCCAACAAAATGATCGGTGTTTTCAACTCCACCATCCTTTATGCATGAACCCATTGAACCTTTGAACCTCAACAGCGGGTTCAATCGAAAGGTTCAACGAAGAGGTTCAACGGTGCGGTTCAACTGTTGAACAAATGGACCAACACTCTTAACTTCACCAAATAGAAAAATAAAACTGTTGAACCGTTGAACCCTGGCGCGAGGTTCAACCGCGAGTTCAACGAAATGGTTCAACAGCAAGGTTCAACCGATCAACAAGTGCCGATCAACAAAGTGACCAATGATTCCAATGAACCATTGAACCTTGGCGCGGGTTCAACTGTGGGGTTCAACCGAATGGTTCAGCTGTTGAACAAAATACCGAACACCTTCAAAATGCTCGGAAAAACTCCAAAAACAAAAACACAAGCTGCAAACTAAAAATTGACAAACCAAAACTATGTACGGCTGCATTGAGCCTTGGTGCTCCTGCACCATACTCCCCCTGTGCGGAAAGAAACTAAGTCACCTCCGGTGACAATGAGGCAAAATCAATGCCCCTCTTTTTGAATTCTGACTCTGCAACCCAGGTAGCTTCTGCTTCAGGCAACTGCTTCCACTTAACCAAATGCTCCATGTAGACACCATGTCTAGTTTGCTTTTGTACTTTGGAATCCAGTATTCGCTCTGCCTGTAGTTTGGATTTGAGTGGCAAAGTCACATCTATTTCTGTCTGTTCCTTCTCTGAAATGGATCCATCTGCTGCTGACTGAGGACCCCTGTATTGCACCAGGTCTTGGACATTAAACACTGGTGAGATTGCCAAATCTTTTAGCAATTCAATTCTGTATGCATTATTTCCATACTTGTTCAGGATTCTGCAAGGACCAATTCTCCTCATCTGCAGTTTGGTTGGCATTCCTTTTTGCATTCTGGCTTTGTTCAAGTGCACCATAACCAGATCACCAACCTCAAACTGAATATCCCTTCTGTGGGCATCTACTCTATCCTTGATCTTTTGTGTGTTCTCTGTCAAGGTTTTCTTCACCTGCTCATGCACTTCTTTCATGGATTGTGCAAAATCCTCTGCATGTCCACTTCTGTTCTCCATGTTTCCCATATTCCTGAGCTCACATATACCTCTGGGATGCATTCCATAGACTATTTCAAATGGACTCTTACCAGTAGTCCTATTCACACTGTCATTATAGGCGAATTCTGCCTGATGAATGACAAGATCCCAACTCTGTCCATATTCTTTGGTTATACACCGTAACAGGTTGCCCAATGTCCTGTTTACCACCTCTGTCTGACCATCTGTCTGTGGGTGATATGCTGAACTGAAAGACAAATTTGTTCCCAATCTCTGCCACAATGTTTTCCAGAAATGCCCCATGAATTTAGCATCTCTGTCAGACACAATGCTTGTTGGAAGTCCATGAATTCTGATCACTTCTCTGAAAAACAAGTGTGCTATATGACTGGCATCATGAGTCACTTTACAGGGAATGAAATGGCTCATCTTGCTAAACCTGTCCACTACTACATATATGCTATCATAACCAGTCTTAGTCTTAGGCAAACCAACTACAAAATCCATGCTTACACATTCCCATGGCCTGGAAGGAATGGGTAAAAATTGGTACAGTCCTGCATTAGAAGTGGTTCCCTTGGCCTTCTGACATACGGTACACTGCTCTACATACCTTCTGATGTCTCTGTGCATCCTTGGCCAATGATAGAACCTTTGGACTAGCTCCAGTGTCTTGTTCAGACCAAAATGGCCGCTCAGACTGCCATTATGCTTCTCCTGTATGAGATTTTCTCTCATAGATCCTCTTGGCACACATAATTGTCCACCTTTGAATAGCAATCCCTGCTGTAAGGTGAAATCTGCAAATTCACTGTGAAAGTGATTCTCAAAGTCTTGACATACCTTGTATGCCTCAGCAAAATCTTCATCATCTTGGTAAAGATTCTTGAAATCTTCAATCCCAATGCTCTTCAATTGCACTTCCTGCACTGTGAGCAATCTTCTGCTCAAAGCATCTGCAACTCTGTTCAGCTGCCCCTTCTTATGCTTAATTGTAAAGGTATAAGACTGCAGGTACTCCATCCATTTGATATGCCTGCTGCTTAACTTATCCTGTGAGTTCAGAAAACTCAGAGCTTGGTTATCTGTGTAGACCACAAATTCTTTAGGTAGGAGATAATGTCTCCACTTCCTCAATGCTTGGACTAGAGCATACAACTCTAAGTCATATGAAGAGTACTTAATCTTTGCTTCATTCAGCCTCTCACTGAAAAAGGCTACAGGGCTGTTTTCCTGATTTAGCACTGCTCCTACAGCTATATTACTTGCATCACATTCAATAGTAAATAGCTTATCAAAACTAGGCAACAACAAAATAGGTTGTGTTGCTACCTCTTTCTTCAACCTTTCAAAACTTCTATCTGCAGCTGGTGTCCATCTAAATTTTGCTTTCATTCCACCCTTAATTGTATCCAACATAGGTGCACAAATAGCACTGAAATTTCTGATAAACTTTCTGTAAAACTGGGCTAAGCCATGAAAACTTCTCACCTCTGTGGCTGCTCTAGGAGTAGGCCAGCTCAATATGGCTTCTACTTTGGACTTGTCCATCTTCAACTCTCCCTGGGACACCACAAAACCAAGGTATACCAATTCCTGCTTCATGAATTCACACTTCTCCAGATTGATGGTTAGTTGTTCATCATGTAATTTTTGCAAAACAGTATTTACATGTTCTAGATGTTCTTCCTTGGTCTGACTAAAAATTAGAATATCATCTAGAAAAACAACAACAAATTTACCAATGTAATCCTTTAGGACTTCATTCATGAGTCTCATAAAGGTGCTGGGTGCATTTGATAGACCAAATGGCATAACAAGCCATTCATACAGTCCTTCTGTGGTCTTGAAGGCTGTCTTCCACTCGTCACCTTCCTTGATTCTTATTTGGTGGTAACCACTCTTCAGGTCTATCTTGGTGAAATACTTTGCTTTTCCAATACAGTCCATGAGATCTTCAATTCTGGGAATTGGGAATCTATACCTTATAGTTATCTTGTTTATGGCTCTGGCATCTGTACACAATCTCCATGATCCTCCTTTCTTGGGTGCCAACACTGTGGGCACTGCACAAGGACTAATACTCTTCCTGATCAATCCTTGATCTAGCAATTCCTGCACTTGCCTGGAAATCTCTTTGTGCTGATCTGGAGTCATCTTGTAAGGTGCCTTGTTTGGCAAAGATGCTCCTAGAATCAGGTCTATCTGATGGCTTATTGCTCTCTATGGAGGCAATGTGGTTGGTGTACCATCACTGATTATGCCTTTATACTTCTCCAGTATAGGCTGCACTTCTTTGGGAATCTCTGTCTTCTTACCTTGTTGTCCTTCTTTTGGTTTCACTATGATGGCATAACCAATACCATCTTCCTTAAGAGTATTCAGAAACTCTTTTCCACTCACAACCAAGATATTAGGACTCTTTGTCTGAACTGCATCTTCATCCTCCAATGACTGAATCTTATAGGTGACACCATCCTTCTGAAAAGAATAGGCATTCTTCTCACCATCATGTACTGCTTTTCGGTCATACTGCCATGGTCTGCCCAATAAGAGATGGCATGCATCCATGGGTAGTATATCACATAATACCTTATCCTTGTAGCCACCTATACTAAACTCTACCCAACTTTGTTCATTTACTACCACATGTTGACCCTTATTCAACCATGTGACTCTATATGGGTTTGCATGAGTAATTCTTTTCAAATTCAGTTTCTTAACTGCCTCATCAGAAATAATATTATCAGTGGATCCTGAGTCTATGATAATTTTACATACCTTATTCAAAATCTTGCACTTGATTCTGAATAGTGCTCTCCTCTGGCTTGGTTCAGACTTTACTGGTTCTTTGATCAATGTTCTCCTTATCATCAGGTTCTCTCCATCTTCTGAGTTTAGATTGACCTCAGGTGACTGGCTGCCGGATGCATTATCTTGGACATAGTGATTTCTCTTATCACCTCCTTGAGAAGAGGATGTGGCCTTTTCTGGACACCTATATGCTGGATGACCTAGATTGCCACAGTTGTAACACTTCATGTTTGTGAAATAGGATCCCCTGCCTGATCCTCCTGACCTTCCTCTGTTAGACCCTCTTCCTCTGTGGTTTCCTCTACCACTTGACTCCCCACTCTGCTCTGTGAGTTTGGATTCTGCTTGGGATCTATTTTCAGTATTTCTTCCACCAAAACCTCCTCTGTGTCCTCTGTTATCTCTGCCTCTTCCTCTTCCTCTGCTATTTGAGTCTTGTTTCCTCTTATTCTTTTCCTCCACCTTCAGTGCCAGTTGATAGCATTTTTGCACTGTTGTAGGACACAACAAACTGATTTCTTCTTGTATATTCCACTTCAGACCGTTAAGGTACCTTGCTACCTTTATGCTTTCATCCTCCATTACTTTGGACCTTAAGCATAGCTTTTGGAATTCTTCAGTGTATGCACTGACATCTAATTCCTTTTGTCTCAGATTCTGTCTCTTCCTGTGCAGCTGTATTTCATAATCTTCTGGCATATATGCTTCTTTGATTTTAGCTACCATTCCGTTCCAAGTAGCTATGGGTTTCTTATCTTCTTTTGCTCTTTCAGTCTGCACAAATTTCCACCAGATTAAGGCAGCTCCCCTGAGTCTAGATTTGGCCACCTTTACTTTCTGTGCCTCGCTTACACCATCACATTCAAAGTGATTTTCAAGTCCTTCTATCCACTCCATGACCAAATCTGGGTCCATTTTCCCACTGAAAAGTGGTACTCCTTCCAATGTTTTACCACTCATTGCTTTCAAAGCTTTCAAGAATGGTTCTTCTTCCAACTTAGGATCAGGTGTGGGCTCTTCATCTTCTATAGACACACCTTTTCCCTTATCCTCAGAATATTTAACTCTCTGGCTGACTTCCTCAGTCTTTTGCAACATTAAGCCTAGCTTACTCTCCATTTCTGCTAGTCTTTCTTGTAGGAGTCTATTCTCCTCTTCTTGATCCTCAACCTTCTTTGCTAACTCTGCATTAGTCACCATTTTCTTGGATGAACTAACAGACTCACTTGAACTCGGTGATGACATACAACTCTTCTATTCCAACCTAGGAATAACCCAAATCTTACTGCTCTGATACCAATTTGATAGGGAGGACTCTAGACTGCCTGCTTCTGCATCCTGTAAGTGTACAAGACCATTTGACAACTCTAGCCTCCCTACCAACTCAAAGTGCTAACAGACATCTTTCTACACAAAAATGTCAGCTAAATTCCTCAACTCTTTGCAGAGATGGAAAACTTTATTTCTCTGCTTGGTGTGGGACACATACCTTGTCCTCACTACTTTCCAAGATGCTGCCTCAATGGCACATAACTTTCTGAGCCCATTGCCCACCCTTCTCACTCTGTTCAAGGGTCTGGACTGCTTGGTGCTCACTTTCCTTCTCTCTATTTTCCACCCCTGCAAATCTATTTTCCTACTTGTTTATCTAGCCGGACTCCTTACTGAGCTCGCCTAGAACAAGCATGCATTGCCTCTAGCCGGCAATCCGACCACCCCACAAAAGAAAACCAAACAAAAATCATGGCTCTGTTTGATGATCTCCATACTGTACATTTGGATTTGAAGAATCATCAAAACAGAGTCATGGTTTGCAAAAGAAAACAAAATTTCAGAAACAGAAAGACTAATCTACTGTAGAATGATAAGTGAAACAGAACAGAATATACAAATGATCGAACTGCTGTATTTTATTTCTATTCAAAAATTCTGATTACATCAAAGTGCTTCACACACCAAAATTCACTTCTTCGATTCTTCTCCTCTCCCCTTCTCTACAGGAAGAATGTTACATTTTATATGAATTCCATGTCCGTTACAGGACGGTTCAGTTACCAGACGGTTCGTATTCTAACTGCCAGTCGAATTCTGCATTTTCTTGACAGTTGGCCAGACTTACCATGATGTCTCTCCAACACATTGTATCGGCAAAACGGATGACTATCGGCCTAGCCTAAGTCCCTTCCGCCGATGGACCATTACATTGCCGGCGTAGCTTTTCCCTGGTTAGCCAATATGCATTTTTACTCCGACGGTCCTAACAACCGCCTTCAGTGAGACCACATTCTATCGGCAACCTTCACATTCATCCCACCGATATCTTTGGTCATGCCGATGTGCTTCCTTCATTCCTTTCTGTCGGTGTGACAATACTTTGTCGGTGCAAGAAAAGAAGCTTGTGCCGATGCCTTTTATCACCCCGATACATACTCCTTCGCTGAACCATTGAACCATAACAGCGGTTCAATCGCCAGGTTCAACCGTGAGGTTCGACCTCCAACAAAATGATCGGTGTTTTCAACTCCACCATCCTTTATGCATGAACCCATTGAACCTTTGAACCTCAACAGCGGGTTCAATCGAAAGGTTCAACGAAGAGGTTCAACGGTGCGGTTCAACCGTTGAACAAATGGACCAACACTCTTAACTTCACCAAATAGAAAAATAAAACTGTTGAACCGTTGAACCCTAGCGCGAGGTTCAACCGCGAGTTCAACGAAATGGTTCAACAGCAAGGTTCAACCGATCAACAAGTGCCGATCAACAAAGTGACCAATGAACCATTGAACCTTGGCGCGGGTTCAACTGTGGGGTTCAACCGAATGGTTCAGCTGTTGAACAAAATACCGAACACCTTCAAAATGCTCGGAAAAACTCCAAAAACAAAAACACAAGCTGCAAACTAAAAATTGACAAACCAAAACTATGTACGGCTGCATTGAGCCTTGGTGCTCCTGCACCAAAAGTGTATCTGCCATCTGATAATTAGTCTTATAGAACTGAAGAATAATATTACGATGGAAGGAATTTCCTTTCAAGACAGTGCCCATGAACTTCAAATGTGCTTTATTCCTGGAAATATGAGTCTTGAGTAAGAGTAAATAGCTTTATCATATAATAAAGTGGGACCTATAATAACATCCAAATGAAAAACATTTTCAATAATCCCCTAAGCACATTGATTCTTTTGTAGTGACTTTGTAGTCAACTTTTGATTAATGAGCTATAGAAGATAGCTATTTAAATATTACTCCATCCATGAGATAATAGTTGCACCATATTTTAAAGACATAGGTTGAGGTATATGTCATATCAATAAGGTTACCAACATAGCTAGTAATAATGACATCGTTATATAGGTCAAAAAATACTTATGCTTCAACGCTCTGCAACTTTCCCGCTCTGCAACTTTCTTTGAACCTGCTTCGTTCATGGAGGTCGTCAGCCCAGGGGGCCCTTGCCCCCCCTCTGGGCCCGCAAGAGCTCCCTGTTGTTGTCAGTACTGCCTCGGTTAGTACTGAAGAGACCATTTCCCCTGCCTCGGGCTTAGATCCTAAGGCTTGGAAACAGGCCCTACTAGGGGAGTCTAGTAGGCATGTAGAAGATTCTGAAGCCCCCCCGGTGCTTCCAGAAGATGGCAATGGAACAGACTTCCAGATCCTAGACAGGATGATGGACAAGATAACCTCCTCCTTGGAACTCTCCCTAGTGGGAAAGTTCCAAGCCCTTAGGCCCAACATAGACATGGTTCGACGTTGGGTAATCGCTATATGGCACCTAAAAGGTAGTGTGGTGACTAGTGCGATGTCGGGACACCTTTTCCTCTTTAAGTTCACAGCTAGGGAAGACTTAGTCGCGGTCTTGGCGGGAGGACCTTGGATGTATGCTAAGCACAATCTTTGCTTAGGGCGCTGGAAGCCAGGCTTTGACGTAGCAATGGAACTCAGCAGGTCGGCTCCTGTATGGTTCAGACTCCCTGGGCTCCCTCTCGAGTACTGGGACAAGGAGATATTTACATGGATTAGCAACTCCTTCGGGCGCTTCATCACTCTGGACAGCACCACCAAAAATAAAACCAGGTTGGTTTTCGCTAGATTATGTGTTAGTGTAGACATTCATAAGACTCTACCTAATACTATTAAGCTAAAGTCCAAATATGGCTGCTGGGAGCGGTAACTAATGTATGAAAACTCCACCACCTATTGCCAAAACTACTTTAAAAAGGGGCACCTAATCAGTGAGTGCAAAAAAGTTAAGGAACCAAAAGGTAAGCAGGGCTCGGAAGAAGAAAAGATAGTAGAAGAATATCCATTCAAAGAGGATTTGCTGGATTTAATCAAGTCCCCAAACAAGACTCAGGTTCTGGTTGGAGACCAGGCTCTGAGCATTCTGACTGTGGAGACTCTAGTTCCTTCTCCATCACTGTCCCTTGATGAGCTGCGGCTGGATCTGGTTGGAGGTCGTCAGGAGCAGTTAATAGACCTTCCCCTTGACTCGGATGAGACAAAAGAAGGAGAAATCCTAGCTCCAACTGAGAGCTCCCCTCTTTTGGAGAAGGTCGGAGTGCTGAAATCTGGAGAAGGAAGGGATAGTCGGGATCAGCCGGGGGATCTAGAGACCTTGAGGTTAGCAGGACCACAGACTGTGGTTCAGGGAAGTATAGAGAAGTCTATGATATCTCTCATCAGGGTTCTTTCCCTGGGGGCTAGCACTAGTAACCAAGGAGGATGGATCACTCCCAAGAGAAAAGGGAAAGGACATAATAATAAATCTGCCGATGTGGGGACTAAAGGAAGAGTAGGGAGGCCTTCCCAGAGAGAAACTAGATCCAAGGAAGAAACCAAGGAGATTGCCTATGGGAGACAAAGCACATTGGAGGCTCTCTCCAGAAGATCACGCAAATGAAGATTATCACATGGAATGTGAGAGGGCTCAATAGCCCACAAAAACAACTCATGATAAGGAGCTGCATTTATGACAATAAGATTGATTTAAATCTTCTCCAAGAAGTTAAAATGTTTGAGGAAAATTTTAGAAAAATAGCCAACAATATCTGGCCTATGGCCGACTACATCATTAGCCCCTCGACAGGGGCCTCTGGGGGGCTTGTCACCATGTGGAATAAGTACAATGCTTCGGGAATCTATTGCTTGCATAGTAAGAATAGTATGGAAATCAAATGCAAGATGAATAACAAAACCTGGAAGCTATTCAACATTTATGCCCCCAACACTAAAAATGCCAGGAAGGAACTCTCAGAAGGGTTGAGCTCCAAAATCAATGAGGACAAAAGTACTTTGTGGATAGTTGGGGGAGACTTCAACACCCCTCTTTACCGCTCAAAATAATCTGGGGGCAATATGGACAATTCCGATAGTATGGTGGACCTGATGGACTTCCTGAGTCAAACTGGGCTTATAGACCTGGAAGTTAACAATCAACAGTATTCATGGACTAACAGAAGACGAGGTGACTAGTTGATCTAGGTTAAGTTGGATAGAATGTTGGTTTCTTCTAGCTGGGATATGATTCAATATGCTAGCTTGTTTGCTCTACCTCGCACCATTTCCGATCAGAATGCCCTTCTTCTAGACGGGACTGAGAATTGCCATAAGGGCCCTTTCCCGTTCAAGTATGAAATAATGTGGGCCTCCCACCCGGATTTTAAAAACTGCATTGTTGATTGGTGGAAAGTCCCAGTTCATGGATCTCCTATGTTTAGGCTCACCCAAAAACTGATACATGTCAAAAATAAAGTCAAGGGATGGAATAAATTTTGCTTTGGCAATGTGATGAACACCAAGAAACACCTCTCAGATTGTCTCTTAGAAGTTTAAGAAAAGATGGCCAAAGGAGATGGGAGTGAGAGCACTTTTAAAGCCGAAGAGGATTTAGTCAAAAACTTGAAGGACATAATCAGCAAGGAAGAAATCTTCTGGAAATAGAAATCTAGGGTTCAATGGTTGAAAGAGGGAGATAGGAACACAGCCTTCTTCCATCAATCGACCATGAAACACAGAAAGAGGAACAGTATCACCAAACTTCTGGATGAGCAAAACAGAGAGGTGCAGGAGGATAGGGAACTTGGTAGACTGGCCTCCAATTACTTCAGAAATTTCCTAGCTAAGAAAAATAATAGAACTAACAGTGTTAAGGAAAACATTCTTCTGAATAGTATTCTGCCTATCCTATCTGAGGAAGACAATGAAGGCCTGCTGAAGCCTATAACGGAAGAGGAAATCAAGGAGGTAGTGTTCTCAATGGGGGATTTCAAAGCACTGGGGCTAGACGGGTTTGCTCCTTTTTTTTTCCAAGAATTCTGGGATATTGTGGGCTATGATGTTACGAATGCTGTTAAAGACTTCTTCAGGACGGGCAAGTTCCTCAGGTAAATCAATGCCATGTTCATTGCACTGATTGCCAAGAAGAAAAACACAGAAGTCATGGCTAACTTCCGCCCCATTAGTTTGTACAACACCATTTATAAAATCATTACCAAAACATTGGTCCTCAGAATCCAACCGCTTCTGGACAGCCTTATCTCAGATAGCCAGAAGGGCTTTGTCCCAGGGTGACAGATTCTGGATGCGGCTATCTCGACTCATGAGATCATACACTCAACGGAAAAAAGTAATAATCCGAGTATGGCCCTTAAGCTGGACATATCAAAAGCCTATGATAGAGTCTCTTGGGACTTCTTGTTCAAAGTTCTTAGGAAGTTTGGATTCAATGACAGAATGCTCAAACTGATAATAGAGTGTGTCACCACTATTAAGTATTTGGTGTTGGTTAATGGCACGCTGCGAGGGTTTTTGAGGCTGGTAGGGGTTTAAGACAGGGGGACCCCCTGTCCCCTTACTTATTCATTATGATGGCCAAGGTCATGGGAAGAAATATTCTGTCCCACCTTGATAGTCTTTCCCTCTCTGGTGTCAAAGTGGCATCCACCTTAAGACTGTCGGCTGTCAACAGTTCGTTGACGATACCATGTTGTTCGAGGTGGCTTCAGTGGTGGAGGCCACAAGATGGAAGAATTTGCTCAACATGTATGCAGAGGTGTCTGGTCAATGCATCAATTATGAAAAGAGTAATGTGTTTTTCTTTAACACTAAGATAGACCTGCAAGTGAAGGTTAGAAATATTCTTCAATGCAATTAGGCTGCTCTCCCGGCCACCTACCTGGGTCTGCCTCTTTCAAAGATGTGACCCTGACTTTCTAGAATACAGTTTTAGAGCGTATCCATAAGAAAATGGAGGGTTGGAAAGGTAAACTTCTAAGCCAAGCTAGTAAGCATCAACTCCTAAAGGCTTCATTACAAGGCATCCCCACCTATTTCCTTTCTCTATTTAAAATTCCTAGATATATGGCAGAAAAATTAGAAAGGATCTAGAGAACCTTCCTATGGACGGGAGTTGAGGAAAATAAGAGGATCTCCCTGGTGGGTTGGGATAGAGTCTATTAGCCCAAGGTGAATGGGGGTCTGGGAATTAGAAAAATTTAGGGAATGAACAAAGCCTTACTCACCAAAATTGGTTGGACTTTCCTAAAAGAGGAGAAGGACTGGGTTCAAATTATGAAAGCCAAATACCTGCAGAACGAACCCAATTATGGTATTCTTGATAGAGACTCCCTGCCCAAAGGCTCTATCATTTGGAACAAAATGACCAAAACCAGGAACTCTCTCTCACAAGGCATCAAATGGAAACTGGGAAGAGGAGATAAAATTAGGTTCTGGGAGGATAATTAGCTAAGGGATGATCCCCTGTCGAAAGGAAACAATACTATTAAGGAAAGAGTAGTTAGATTTTTTGGTAACAAGGTGAGCAACTATATAACTAGCCATTCCTATCGTCAAAGAAGGTGGAAGAATTTATCGGACTATTGCAACAACCAACTTGAGAAGCTTAAGTGTCAGATTCTGCAACTTGAGCTAGAAAAACACATAATTCTAATTTTTCAGAGGGAAGATGAGATGTTATGGGGATAGGACCAAAAAGGAAAGTTCTCGGTTAAGTCAGCTTACCATCTGCTGACTAACAGTGGCCAGCCGAATCAGTTCTAGAAGAAAGTCTGGAATAACAAATTGTTACCCAAAGTCAACTTTTTATGGTGGGCGATGGCACACAATAAAGTTTTGTCCATTGATAACCTCGATAAGAGGGGCTTCCAATTGGTTAATAGATGTGTTTTGTGCTTTAAAGAGCAAGAGACCATGCAACACCTACTCCTTCATTGCGAGTTCTCCAAACAAATTTGGGAGAAAACTCTTCAGTATCTTAACTTGGAGTGGGTTTTCTAGGAAAATCTAAGGGAATTTGCCCATAGTTGGATATCCCCCTTCTCTCACCCCAAGGTAAGGGAACTCTGGAGACAAATCCCCCCTCACCTTGCGTGGAGTGTGTGGAAAGAAAGGAATAATCGCATCTTCAGAGAAAAAGCTCGACCTGCTAATGATGTTTTTTTCTCCTTTTACAGAGCGGTTGCTGAGAACACTTCTTCCTGTACTCTGCAAGTGGCCGAGAACCCCCCTTCACCGATGGAAATCCAGATTGCCAAGAATTAGCGGTTGAAGGAGGATATTAGCAAGGTTGACAACTCTAAAAGGATGATCAGACTTAACACCTGCTGGAAACCCCCCATCGGCTGGATCAAACTTAACTTTGACGGTGCGGAAAAAAAAGAATACTAGCCTAGCTAGTAGTGGACGGATCTTCAGAGATTGTCATGGAGCCTACATAGCTGCTTATGCGGGGGCATCAGTTTACAATCTAATAATATTGCTGAGGGTATGGCGCTTCTAAAAGGTCTTAAAATTGCCCACTCCTTGGGAATTGATAACCTTCAAGTCGAAGGAGACTCAAAAATTGTGATTGATGCGACCCTTGGGAGGTCTACCAGTGGATGGAAAATGAAGATCTTAATGGAAGATATCATCTACTTACTGTCCGGATTCAATCAGAAGGTGATCGGACATGTGTACCGAGAAGGCAATAAAGTGGCTGATGGGCTGGCTAACTTGGGTCAGAGTCTAGACACTTGGCGTTGCTGGAGATGAGAAAATAATCTTCCGCATCAAATCCAAATCCTTATTGGGAAGGAGCTAAGCCCAGCCCCTGGTCCCACATGATGATAAAACATAGACTTAGGAGGGGATCGGGAGGCCAACGGAGGTCTAGTATCTTCTGCCAGCTAGACTCTAGGTTCAGATCATTGGAGGCCACGAAGGCTATGTGCCAGCTAGATAGTACTCGGACATGTCATTTCATCAACGGTTGTGTTTATTACTTGCTGAGATGGAGGCTCGAGGGGATATCTCACATGCCTAGGCACGTGATGACCCGTCTCGATATCTTGAAGACGCTTAACATGAGAATTTATGATGATAATTCTTGGCTCTTTAATTATGATAAGAAAGGAATTAATTGTTCTCGCATGCTAAGAATTAGCAAGTACGCCACCTCTGGCATGGGCAAGGCTGTGAGTATCATTACTATCAATTTAAACAAAAATGGTGGGGACTTGGATGTCAGAGAGGTATTTGTGACCTACTTTGCGATTTCTCTTTCTGCTGCTTGCTTTGTCAACCCGACTGTGTTGCACTATTGTAAAATGGGGGGAGATAGGTCGCGCACAGAGCCTGAAACCTGTGAGGAATTTAAAAAGAACGAGACACTCTGGCACATCTACCAAGAGGGAGGAGTTGCCTCGTACCTGGAATGTCTGTAGGGCCATGATGAAAACCTTTCTATTCAATTTTTACGCTCCTACGATGGCAGAAAGGTTAAGGTGGGAAATGTAGGTTTTGAGATATCTGAGGAGGTGATTGGGATGGCTACTGGGATGTCTATAGATGGTATTAAGCACCCCAGGAAGAGCAAGGTGTCTGATCCTAAAGGTATGAAGCAGTTTCTCAAAAAAGGTGAGGTTCTGAACATCCTTCAAGGGGGTTTCGACAGACAACTCCTACCTCCACCCTGGGATGAGGTATGTTACATGATAATGAAGTATTTTACTTTAGAGGGAAGATTTAGGAGGTTTTTTCATTACCACTTCACGCTGCTAAATCATTTTAGGAGCAACAAGCTTATTAGCTTCCTTTTCTATCTCCTCTCATCTTTGGAGACCTCCATTGTTGCTGCTAAAGAACAACATGCCTTAGATTCTAGTAAGCCTGAGATTCTGCTCTACCCGGGGCTTATCATGAGACTCTACAAGTTTCATCTCGCCCTCTGCCCCCCCTAAATCCCTCACTCCCATTAGGATGGAGCCTAATCCTGCCCAGGGGAGGGATTATCCAGTCATTATTATTGAAATCACCCCTGAATCCTATGCCACTTCCATTAAAATTGGCAAGAAAAAGCCCTCTGTGTCCATAATCCCATAACCCACTATGGAAAATCTAACCCTCAAGTCTCTAGCGACGACCCTCGCTAAAAGAAAAATCCTCCAAGGTAGCCCTTCCCAGCTGATGAAGAAGAAGTGGAGTATCCTGGAAGAAGAGTATGGCACTAACAGTGGGACTAAGGCCCCTAAGGCTACTCTGGTGGTCGAGGAGGTTAATACTGAAGAGCGAAGTGGGGACTTGGACAGTGCTGGTGATGAGGAATACACTTCCACTAACAACAAAACTTGGATGTCGATGACTAGGAGGCTGTCGAGGCTCGCAGCCAAACCTGCCTTCACTCCTAAGGGGAAAGCTATCTCGAAGGTGGAAGTGGAAGTTGAGGAACTGCAGGAGGAAGATCAGCCTGAGGTTAAGGACAAAGAGGATTCTGTGGAGATGTAGAGAGAAGAAGATTTTGAAGCTAATAATAAAAAGGGTTCTGCTGAGCTGTAGGGTACGGGGTTAGAGGGCAACATAAAGGAGGATACTGTGGTGGCAGAAACAGAATAGTTGGGGGTGATATCTTAGTTAATAACAATAGAGAGAAGCAGGAGGCTGAAGAAGAGGGTCCCAGTAATTTCCCTGATTTCAACGTGTAGGGTTCAAACTCCGTCAACTCAGAGAAAAGGAAAAAAGGTGATAAAAAGAGGAAGGACAAGGAAATAGAAACACTTTCAGCTAGGATCACTGTTATGGAGCAGAAGTTTGGCACTTTGGCTAAGTTTTCAGCTACATTTATGCATAGGTCCGCCGCCACTTTGGTGACTCTCCAAAAGGTGGAGCCTACGGGTCATGAGAAGAAGGATAAAACGCTGAAGGATTATGAGGATGTGCTCCAATTTCTTGTGGATGACTAGGACAAGATGTTCGCTTAGCCTTTGGAGGCTTGGGTCTATTCTGTTGTCAGTCTGTTGTTTCAATGGTGTCCTATTTCTTTCATCTTTATGTTATGTTACAAAAATTTGATGGTTTGGTCTAAACTGTTTTAGTTTTTTGGTGAGCCTTTTTTGGCTGTTTTGTTATGGGATCGGCACCCTTTTTTGCTGCTTATCTAATAAAAAACATAGCTAGTAATATAATAATCATCGATAAAATTTATTTTTGGTGCAAAACTAATAAAAGCTTGTAATTAAATAAGTCAACATATAATATAATATGACTATACTTAAAAATGATCTAACAATCTTATTATGGAGATCATATGGGATTTTTATAAATATAAGTATGTATAATTTCCCATGCTTCTACAAGGAAAATAAAGTAATTAAACATATAGTAATGATCCATAAAAAATTAAAGCAATGGGTGAGCTATCCTTTCCAGGCTTGCTCCCCAAATAGTGTATAAGGACGACAACCACCCATTATAGGTAGGTGCTTTTATACCCAAGAAATTTAAAGTTCTTATAGAAAATATTGACCTCCATAGATAGTTGTGAAAAAATAAAAAAATGTCATCTTCTTGGATGTCTTTATCCGTATGACATACTTTTATAGCTAGAAACATTTCCCCTTATTATACCTCTTTTCTCTATGATATATAGGATATAATTTCTTCTTGATTGTAACAATATTCAAATAACTAACATCAAATTTTATCAATCCCCTAGTTAAGCAACTCATCCAAGATTTTATCAAATTATTACATATACAGGATAATTATTTGAAATTGGAGCCTTTACATATGATAATATCTTATAGATATGATAATACATATTATATGACATTTCTTTGAGAGGTGATGATTCTCCTTAACATTAAAAACACCCTCTGAGGTTATAACAAAAACAATAATATGATTATGTTTTTAGGTGTTGCTTGCATATTTAAAAAAAACATCAACACTATCAAGGATTTATCTACTATTGTTGTCTATAGTAGTATATATCTCTAAGGTTAGTTTCAATTTATATAAAATTTTAAACATAGAGCATGATAGAGTTTAGCTCATTAAGATTTAGTAGCTTATAAGATATGTTAGATTTGTAATTAATGAAGTTAATCCTTCAACTTTCATAGCTCTAGTGATGGAAGAGTTTCCAACTATGGGCTCTTTGATGTATGTGCTAGGTCTTTCCACTACCATCTTACCATTGTCTTATAATCCTTCGGACCATATGAGTATGATATGATAGATAAGTTAACCAAAGGAAGATGAGAAATTCTTTTTTTATTGTAATTATTGCTACAAGATCTAAATGACCTAGAAAAGTTGTAAACTAAATCATAAGAATGACATATTTTTCTTAAAGTGGCCATGCACCTAAGTTATCCTAATTTAAACCATCATACATAATTTAACTTCTTATTAAGAATGCTATTCTTTTTATTTATAATTATAAATAGATATAAAAAAATATTGTTAATCAAATGTTTAACAAACATATTCCAAGGAGGTGATGACTAATTAGATTAAGGGTGTCTCTAATTTTTACTTTGGAGAATGTAAGGTTTTACCTTCTAGGAGGTTATCCAATAAGCTCTACCTTCAATGGACAAGGGGGTCTCATTAAGTTAGAACTCCAATTACGTCATCAAGTTCTCTTTGAATATCATATTGTCCATGGTCATTGTAGGAATCATGATGTATAATAAAGAGAGAAATATAGAAACTTGTTTTAGGTTTCTTGCCTTGAGATAAGAGACTACAACATTTACATATACGTGTGGTTTGATATTAATTTTTTTAAAAATGCGATTCAGTTGGAGGTGACAAAAAGTACTTGATTTCAACTTTGAGCTATATAAGCATGTGAAATGATTGTGGGGCATAACGAAGAACACTCATAAAAGTGTTTTCTAGGTTTAACTCCTCCTTAATGTCATAAGACATGAATATGAAGTGAGAGTAATTAAAGAATATGTTAAAAAAACAACCTTAAGAACTTGAGAATGGTGAAGTTAAATCTATGCCACATGAATTATCAACTAGAAAATTAAACATATATATAGTAGAAAAAAATAGAATATGATTGTTAAGCTTTCACAAATTATGTCATAGTATGAACAATCTTGGTACGTTGAAGACTTAGTAGAGAGTGATATCTTGAGATGACAAACTTTCATTGCCTTGTTAATTAGTTGACAAATTTGTGTGAAGACACATATCACTACCCACTCTCTTTCTCTTACCCTCATCTCGAGGATGGTTGGTGCAAATTCATTTTGTAGTTTAATAGGTATCTCCCTATTTTTCACAACTTATACCACAATCTTTCGTATTGCAATTTGATTTCAAAGTCAAAGATCATAGAGAATTATTCCATGTTTATGACCTAGAAATGTTGGTTCTTATTCGTACTCATTAAAATAAAGCATTGTGGCAAAATGTTATTCAAAAAGCTTGAAATTTCCTGTTGATAAGGATTTGAATAAGATGGAGAATAATGGGTAAGCAAGTTACGACAATGATCTTGAAACTAAGTTAAAAATACTACTCTTCATTTTTGAAAAAATAGAGCAATTTTAAAAATTACAAAATTTGTAAAAAAAATAGGAAGTTACTTACCAAATCTATTTACTTCCCCATAAAAGCATCCTCTTATACTTATTTGCCCCGTAATCCATAAACACATCATTAAACATCATTATAAAAAGAAAAATAAATGATAAAAATGATTTATTTATTTTTTTAATTTATTAATCTTTTTATTAGCCTCACTCTTTATTATATTTTATTATCCTTATTTTTAATTACTCTTATTATATTTATTAGTCTTGCTTTTTTTTTAAATTACTTTTATAAATACTCTCCCTTAAAGATATGTCTCTTTTATAAATACTTTCCTTAAAAGCCACTCTCGTTTATAAATCATATTTTATAAATGATTTCCTTTTATTAAACTTTATCTTCAAATGAGTTTCCTTTTTAACAAGAGACGCATTGCATTAGGTTCCTACCGTGATGCTATGGATGTTGTAATTTATTATTTTAAGTATTGTCACGTGTTGTAGAAATAAGGACTAGGACTTGGAAATTGGGACAGACACCGACAAGTAATTCATCATCGTTCTAGATTGTATTTGTTGAATATGTTAATGTATAATTAGATGATATAGCTCACCCCTTCGTAGATTGAACCAAAATTGTATCTATTTTGGAGTTAGATCCCAATGTCGAGAAGGAGAGCATATTACTTTGATTAGAAATTGTAGGGATTTGAATTTATGTAGGAGAAATTCATTATGGCATTGATGCTTGTTATGGATCTAGCTATAATATCATAAGGATAAACAATTAATTTCTACTCTATCAAATGCCCGAAGCCATTGACTTTCCTTGGACTTAGGTTCTCTAATTTTGACAACATGATAACCCCAAGTATGCATCCTAAAACCTCTATATCTTGTTATTTGTCTAGATGTTTGACCTTTGTGGGAAGTAAGGTTAGGTGTACTTCTTTGATTCTTCTCAACAATGTCTTAATAACCTATTTGATTTAGTAAATTTTACATTTTTTAGTAAAATAGCATAAAGCTTTAAAGATTTAAGTGTAGACCTTCTATAATTGTAATCCTTAGGGAGAATAAAGCAGCTTACAAATGTTAAACGTATCATGACTGAAAACAAGCTTAGACTTGTTGCATAGCTAAACCACGTACTTTGTCACATCCATCAATTTATGCACTTAAATGTTTCAATATAATTGTTATACCTCTAGTTGTTTGAACGACTGAGATCTGGTGTTATGTGCAACTGACTAGGGAATCAAATGGAGGGAGAGCTCTAAAATAGCATAAGGTTTATACAATATGGCTCCGTGCATAGGTCTACACCTGAGTTTTCCTTTGCATATCATCTATTGAAATGACCTTCTGAAGCTTGTGAAAATGGATTCGATTAAACTAAATTATTGAAGTGCAAGTTTTGTTATTGTTGAATTTTACACAACAAAGAAATGAATGGAAAGAAGAATGGTGGCAATAACACCTTGCTATTGGGGAAGAATTACAAAGTTAAAAATGTTATCCATCACTAAAATGGTTTCAAGCATGTTCATATAAATTGACTTTTAATGGTGGATATAGTTTTGCATCTAGCAATGATTTCTAGGGTGAAACACCAAATTTCATTGGGAAGTTGACCAATCTTGATTTTTAATTTTGAAGTTATTATAGAGATTTTTCTTATTAGGGCAATAAAGCTAAATGAAATAACATAGTATGTTTTAGGATCAACCATCCATCTTGTTGTGAAGTGTTACCGATCGAGTTTACAATCTTTTTATTATATTATGTACATTTGAAAATGTAAATAGTCTTATTATTTAAAAAAATAAAAAAATAAAAGAATTCAAATTTAGGTTATCTTATTCTTCAAAAAATTTAAAATTAGGAAGAATTTAATAGCCAAATAAATTTTAAAATTGTGAGAGTATTTAATAAATATTAAAAAATTAATAAAATAATAATTAAATATAACATGACAAACAAATAGTAATAGTTTTTGTTATTTTCCTAGGCAGGGTAACTGTTGTTTTCCCTAGCATGTATTAATCTTGTGTTGAAACATGTGTAAAGGGAAAAATTAAAGTTTAGCCTAAGGTTTTTTATTTTTGCTAAATTTTGCACAGAAAATATTCAATAAAATTGGTTTTCTCATTATACAGCCCATTGGTAATTATTTTTGCTATTAGCAAAATCTTGATAAATTTGGAGAGAAGGTCTAAAGGATGGGATGATCCTTGGTGATAGCTATGAAAGATTTCTATCTGCTAATGATGCAGAAATCTAACAAATGTCATTCCGCCCAGATTTTGAATTGTTGTGCAACCCAAAGAAATAATATTAATTTCCATAGGCATAATAAAAAAACTTAATATATACCACAATCATTATTTGTAAAAACTATTTTAAATTAAAGTCCCAAGTATCGTAATCATGATTAGTGAAAAGTAAATTGAAGTTATCTATGCTATGTTCCATCATTTTCGCCATAGTTAGAGATGCTTGGTAGGTAGTATACATTTTTAATTCCATGAAAATTCCCCTTTTTATTGTGGGGAAAAAGATGGATAGCACACTCATTGTCTCCCGTCGCGGTTAACTAGTCCATTTCAACTTGTATTGAAGGGACATAAATTCATTAAAATAAATAAAAACCGCAAAGCTGAAATGCCATAATATGATGTATAGATTCAAATATCGCCAAATAATTATTTGTCACTCACAAAATAAGAAATCCAGCACTCCACAATAGAACCTGAAAGTAAAATATTGCTCACTAACTAATAGAGGACAGAGAAATTGGATCGAGTAATATAATTCATTAAAATAATATAAAGAACCTACAATTCAAAATTTATTATCAATTAGTAGTAGTCCTCGTCAACATATATTGCATAACAATTCACCAAGTGGCTATTACTTTTGTTGTGGCAGCAATAAAATTTGCCACGGTATACAAAACCAACTTTAACAAGAAAAAAGTAGGCAATATACTAATTATGAGCTCTCTGGCATTTGGTGTATGTGCCACGTATCTCTCCACCATTTACATTTTTTGGGACAGTTGTCTATAATTTTGAACATCTATTATAACACTGGACTCCACGTTTCTGGTTTTGTTTTTCAACTTGCAAGAAGAAAATTGGTCCTTATGTTCATAATTCCTTAGTTTTGCTAACCTTTAGTGCTGTTCTGTTGGGCCTTAGTCATTCTAGTAACACTACACAGGGAGGGATAAGCTTGTCTCACTTTCTTTTGGGATATGTATATACAATCTCAGCTTCTGTAGGAATCGACCTAATTCTACCATTGATGCAGGTAGTGTTCACAAAGGTTCTGGGCCAAGAGAGCCTAACTGCAGTATTAGAAATGCAAATTTATACATCTACAGTGGCGATTGTGGTATACATGGTGGGATTAGGCTCTAGTGGTGAGCTGCGAAGGATCAGAGAAGAGGCCAATGCTTTTACGACAGGAAAATTAGCTTACTCTATGACTTTGTTATGGACTGCAATAGGTTGGCAGATTCATTCCGTAGGACTAGTTGGGCTGATTTCTGTTGTATCCTCCTTGTTCTCTATTGTTATCAGCACTGTGGCATTGCCTTTAGTTCCAGTATTGGTAGTTGTTTTTTTCAATGACAAAATGGAGGCTTTAAAGATTATGGCATTGATGTTGGGGTTAATTCATACTTGTTGTCTATGAACCATGGCAGACGCTTTCTACATTCACATTATTTTGGGTGCAGGAGTAGCATCTATAAGTTCGCTCATGCACTTATTGTGTTTTGCTGAGGATTTTGTCAAACTCAATGGCTAGAATTGGACCTGTAGAAAGGTCTACTAAAATTTGCATTTCTGTAACCCTTGCCGATTGTAGACAGGCCTTAAAATTATTCCAGAATACTCACAGTAGCCAAAAATGATGAATAGTGGAGCAGGCGATGACGAGGTTGTGAAGGCCGCATAAATGACAATGCAAGATTCAAAAGACAAAGTGGTTATGGCGGTGAAGGTGTCGAAGAGCCAAGGGATCTGGGGCGTCTTTGGTCGCTTGGCCCACCACATGACTAAGCCGAGGGTTATTGCTCTCACCAGTAAGTTCTTCCAATCTTTCACCACCCCTCCCCCCCTTTATCTTTAATTTTATTTTTTTATTGTTAAGTTAATTGGGGATTGTTGTACCCAAACAAATTTTTTGCTTCATCAAGGCATTTTGAAACAAGTCTAGAAAATTTTTCGTCAAAAAGTCAAAAAAGCAAAATTTCTAAAAATAGAAATTTCTATTTTTAGAAATTTCCAAAAAATAAACGTCGAGTTAGGTTTTTTGAGTTTCTTGAGATATGGATGTTGGCAAAACTTTCTAAAAATAGAAAGTTTCTAAAAATAGAATCTCCAAATTAGGTGTCGCGCTCGATTCTCATTGGTCGATTTTCCTTCACGATCGGCATGGTTCAGACGGAATCTTCAAACGACCAAGTTTTCTCTACTGGGTCATTTTTGCTTTTTCACAAGGTGAAGCATGAGCTCGAAAGTCATCAACACAGAAAAGTTCACCTGCCAAATCTCTTCGACGAGTTTCCAATGCTGTTTCAACGACGCAAAACCGACAAACGGCTGTCGACTCGACGATGCACGCAAAACGATGCAAGATGGATCCAAGGTGAAGTGAAAAGTTGGAAAATCAAAAAATTGGCTAAGTCTGGTGAAACTGGGTGCCCCAGGAGGCTTGGGACACCCATCCTCTCCTGTGTTAGTTTTTTTTCACGTTTTTCGAGAAACGTCGAAAATGCTTCCGTCAGCTCCTTTCCGGTTGGTCAAACTTGGTCAAAAGTCAGTCAAAGCCAAGATTTCATCACAGATATGTTCAGACTACTCAGATCACCCTCCGTCTCACCTCGACAGTCGTCAGAACGACCGAAATCGAAGACCGAACAGGAGCTGTGGGCACGAAAATCGAGAAAAGGTACAAAATTGAAAATTTTTGCAAAAAATGGCTAAGTGTTGACAAAATGGGCGCCCCAGGAGGCTAAGGGCGCCCATCCTCACCAGTGTTAGTTTATTTTTCATGTTTTTTCTCGAAAAACACAAATCTCCTTCCGTCAGCCCGCTCTGATTCAGTGTTGATCAGTTTGGCACATTTTTCGAGGCAAACGGAAGGTACAATCAGCTCAATTTTCATCAGGCTTGCATATTTGCCAGATCATTAGACTCATTTTCATCCCAGTTGTTAGAAATCGACAGCCAAACAGGGGTCCTGTGCCTCCGGAACGCGCACGCAAACCAAGAAATTGAAAAAGTTGAAAAAACTAAAAAAATGGCTAAGTGTTGGGAAACTGGGCGCCCCAGGAGGCTTGGGGCGCCCATCTTGAGCAGTGTTAGAATATTTTTGTGTTTTCAGTGTTTTCCGACATGCCTTGTTATCAATCTTCGCCCATTGGCAGTTTCGGGGAGGTCAAACTTGGTCAAACGATGTCAGATCGTCGAACGGAGGCAGGGGATGGAATCTCAATTGATCAATCTTCAAAATGTCAGGATCAGTTAGCTTTTTCAATTCATGATGACATTTTTCCACCTTGTCAAAGTCGGAGACAGGCCATATTTGAGTCAAAACGAGTGTTGAAGTGTCGAAAATGAAGAAAATTTTGTTAACACTTCTTCCAACTCGCGCATTCGATGACATCATCAAAGAAGATATTTTTTGTCATCTTGCACATAAAGCCATAGGCTCCTACAAAATAGGGATTCTTCATATTCGAAGATTTTTGCTTTAAAAGTTGCTTTCTTCATGGATGAGGATGAAATTTTCTTCTCACACAAGTAAAGCTGCTTTTTCGACCAAAAGATTTATAAAGACAAGCTTTGGGCTTCTTTATTTCATTATTTTTTGCAGGTTGCATCCAAAGGAAAGATTTTATTTTTCTTTCAACGGAGATTCGAAGACCCAAACCAGGTGTTTTTTCAGTTTTCTTCATAGATTCGGGTTGAGGAAGAAGAGAGGCTTGCTTTTTCAGGGTCCTTGTTTCAAAGAGATCATTTTTCAGAAATCCGACCAGAGCTTTTTCAGTTTTCGTCAAGATGGGTCCATCCAGATTATCATTCTCTTGAAGATTAGGAGTTGTGCTTTTTTTCGGGAAACTACTTTTTTCCTGGTTTTTCGAGAAAATCCCCACTTTTTCAAAATCTGACAATTTGGGTTGCTTAGAAACGGAATTATCTACAAAACCCATGTGCTAGCTTTTTTCGCTCAGAATCAGCTTTTTTAGAAGAAATCAGCAAAAGAATACCAGTGGATGACATCACCAATAAAGCAACAATAAAGATGGGGACACAAAAAGAAATCATCTTTGAAACATATGCTTTTTGTTTTAAAGCAGCTCATCCATTCTATATTTAGAAAGAAATCACCTTGTGATAGTTGGAATCTTTTTGCTTTAAAGCATTTGTTTATTGTATCTTTGTCTTAGAATAGTAATAAAGCTTGCGAGTTGGCAAGTTAGGGTTAATCAAGGAGATTTTAAGGTTCCCTACTCCTTTGATTTTAGTATAAATAAGGGCATCCTTGCCCATTGTTGGTAATGGTAGTTGTGATAGCAAATTTGCTGTGCCTATTCTAGCCTGCAAACATTGTTATTCCAAGTGTCTGTTCATTTGTGTTTAGTGTTCTCCGGTGTTTGATCGCTTATTGTATGCCTACCTTTTGCTGCAGTCTGGCTGTCCTGGAGTTGTATTAAACTTTCTGATATTGAATAGAAATCTCATGCCTACTTTGCTCTGATATTCTATATCGATTCATCAAGTTTTCGTCATCAGATGTGTAGCTTCTGTGGCTTTCATTTTCAGCTTTCATCATTAAAGTACTCTTAGTCTTGTGGTGTAAATCTGGAGGAAAACTACTTGAGTTTTTGTGTTTACAATCATTCCCCGTTCACTTTCAACTTCATTTGCTCTGAATTTACTCAGGAGGTTGAAAGCGTCATTAGTCTATGCTAGTTGTAGTAGAAGTTTTATTAAAAAGGAAAAAAACCTCTTCTGCAGCGTTTAGAGTTTTATAACCTTGTGCTCTGCAGCTGAGAATCAAAAAGAAGATAGGCGAAGTTTCATTCAAGTTATCTTTTCAGCGAACATCAGCAAGAAAGGGAACTCCCCCTTCCAATAAGAGAGCAGTTTATCTGTGCATAGCTGTCCGTTTCCAAATCGCATACCAGAGGTGCAAATTGAAACGCCAACAGTTTTCTGGCGCCCACCGTGGGGCACGAGGCATAAAACTTCAAGCAAGCTTAGGCTTATGACACGGTAATGACTCTCTGGCGTCCTTTAGCTCCAGTTCAACAACCAAATCTTACACCACCTGTTATTCAACCAAATCTTGTACGAGTAGAAGGAGAGCAAACGGACATCATTAGCAGCATTAGAAGTTTCATATTTGCGCAAAAGGAAAGTCTTGATCAGTGGAGAAACGCAGCTGCTATCCTTGACGAAGAAGAACACAAAGCAGATCTTGCAGCAGGAAGACCAGTACTACCACCTCCTGCGTGGCAATAGACAATCCTGGCTCACAGGGTTTATTCAAGAAAAGGCAAAGGTGGTGCTACGGATCCTTTCTTTCAAGATCTTGATTCTATAAAAGTTGGAGAAGCATCCAACATAGCTCGAGAAATTCAGATAGTTCCTGAAGTCAAGCAGGAAGAATCACAAGAAGAACCAGTAATCCAACCTAGAGCAATGGGTGATGCAAATAACAACAATCACAATGATCCAAATCGAAGGTGACCGCCACCGTTGCCTTGGGGTAATAATATTGGACCTTTGGCCCTACAAGCACATCATGATTTACCAAAGGGATCCAGGAAGCACTTTCCTCGGTTCCATGGCGATGGAACTCAACATCCTGATGAACACATCTCTGCATTCACAACAGCTTGCGCTGTTTTGCATGTATCACATGAAGATGTCACCGTGCGTCTCTTCGTTGAGACTCTCGCAAGAAATGCTGCCGATTGGTTCAATCATCTGGAACTAGGAATCATTACAAGTTGGGCAATTATGAGCGAGAAATTCTTGGCAAGGTTCAAGCCTGCCGAAGATGGTCACAGATTATTCGCCCAACTCTCAAATTCAAAGATGGAAAACAATGAACCAATGAGAGAGTTTGTGGCAAGGTTTAATCGCCTAGTTACACGTCTTTCTCATACTCTTAATCCATCTCCACAAATTCTGTTGAGCAGTTTCATTAACGCTCTTCCTTCTGAGATAGCTTTCTTTTTGAGATTGGCTAATAAAACAGAATTATCTAATGCACAAGAAAATGCCATCAAGTTAGAGGATGACATGATTACCTCTGGCAAGATGAAAACGGATTCAATCAGGCCTCTAGTTCAGAGCTCTGCAGATCCACTGCTGCATAAGGTAGCAAACGAAATGACTATCATGAAAAGACAGTTGCCTACTCAGGGGCAACCCGCGCAACAACAATACCAACCACAGCAACAGTATCAGCCTCAGCAACCATATCAGCCTAAGAGGAACAATTTTCAGCCTTTCAATAACTATAGGCCCAGGTTGCCAGCACCTCCACCAAGGCAAGCAGTTGATGCTGCTCAAAATGCAGTGTTTTGTTCCTTTCATGAGACTGATGCACATACCGGAGCCACGTGTCCTGAAAATTTAAGGATGAATCAAATCATGGGATATGCTGATGCTGCACCTATTTCAAACATTGTTCCCTCCCCAAGTGCGAATGTTGTCTTACCACAGACGGACAACTTCGATGGCGACTCTACCACGGGATACTTCCAGAATGAACCCGTTATAATAAAGGAAGAACAAGACGATTTTCGTTAATATTCTCTTGCAGTGAATCATGAAAATCTTTCAAATCTTGTGTTTACACGTACTCAACATTTTAAAGCACAGAAGGAAGGAGAGGATAGACAAAGACCAAAAGAAAAGGAAAAGGAAGTGGCTTCCACTTCCAATGCTCAGCCATCACGTGAAAGTGTTCAAACTACTCAAAATTCATCTTCAACAAATTTTGATATAGTCGATTCCATGATGAAGACAAAGGTGCAGATTTCTCAGTTGGAGTATCTTCAAGACCATCCAGATCAGCTGGATAGAATTGTCAAGTATGTCAAGAAAGATACTGTCATGCAGCCCACATTGCTAGAATCTTCTGTTCCGACAAGAGAGAAGCCAAAGCCCTTCTATATTTCTCTGTATATAGGACGTTATAAACTGAGCAATTGTATCATTGATTCAGGAGCCTCAGACAACGTCATGCCTTTGCAGGTAATGAACGCTTTGGGACTCTCGTGCACCAAAACACATGACAAGTGTTATTCGCTTGAGTCTAAATCAGTACCTTTGGTTGGACAATTGAAGGATGCTCAAGTACGATTAGCAGCTTGCCCAGAGAAGAAAATAATGATGACTATCTTGGTAGCTGACATTCCAGCCAGCTATGGGATGCTGCTAAGTAGAAGTTTTTGCAAAGATCTTGGAGGAGAAATACAATTGGATTGGTCATCTGCGACCATTCCTTTAAAGAAAGGTAATTTCAAATTGGAACCAGAAACCAGGTCATGGTTTGCGGTGGTGAAATCTCAAGATCCTCAAGCACAAGTGCTATATCAAGAAACAGATTCTGGTACATATGTTATGTTGTCTGATATAACTAAAAAGAATCAAGAGGTTGTCTATGTGGTTGACGAATCAAAGGAAGTATCCGAAGAAATGTGCAATTTGCAAACTTTCTTTGAAGAAGAAGTGCAACAATCTTCTCAAGAGCAAAATTACAAGGAAGAGATCAAATATGTTGCGGAGAGCAATGAAGAATCTAATTTGTTCTTCTCATCTTTTGAAGGTTGGTTTGAAGAACCTGTGTCAGATATATCCAAAGAAGAGACCAAAGGAATGTTGCAATTGGAGAAAGAACATGATCTTCTTCATTTTGAAGATGATTCATCATTAGAGGAATTTATCAAAAATGGAGATCATATAGAAGATTCATCATTGGATCTTGATAGCTTTCTACATCACTTAGAGAGTGATTCTTCAGTAGAGGATACTGTAAATTTTCTTTTACAGTTCAGCCCGTCTTCATCTTTGTCTCAAGAAGCTTTCATACACACTAATGAAGAAAATGATGCTAAACTTTTGAAGGTTATCCCTGAACTTGTGCTATACCAAGAAATGGGTCCTCGTACATATGTTATGCTGTCTGAAATAACTGAAGAAAATCAGGAAGTTGTCTGTGCGGTTGACAAATCAGAGAAGGAATCCGAAGAAATGTTCAACTTACAAACCTTCTTTGGTGAAGAAGAAATGCGACAATCTTCTCAAGAACGCAACAATGATGAATTAGATCTATTTTTCTCGTCTTTTGAACGCTGGTTTGAAGAACCTATGTCAAATATATCCAAGGGAGAGACTCAAAAAGTTCTACAAGCAGAACAAGAGCATGACCTTCTTTTTGAAGATGATTTCTTCCTGGAAGAATTTTTCAGAACGGGAGATCATATAGAAGTTCCATTATCAGATCTAAATTGTTTTCAACATCAGTGGGAAAGTGATTCTTCAATGGAAGATACTGGAGACTTTCCTTTACAATATAGCCCATCTTCACCTGCATCTCGAGAATCTTTCATACATACTAGTGAAGAGGACGATGTTGAATACATCTATGAACCTGTACAAGAAAAAGACTTTACTGATGCTATGCACCCGGTGTGGAATACAACATATGAAGAGGTTGATGGTGAAGAGTTCATGGAATATTCAGTTTTGGTCACTAAAGAGGATGATATTGAAAAATCAGAGATTATTGACAAATGTCTTGTGAGATACGCCGTGTGTGAGATTGATCAAGAAGAAGAAGAGGAAACATATGATTCAGATGAAGCTGTCTTTGATTCTACTCCTTTTACAGAGCAAGAAAGATACATGAATGCCGAAGAAGAAGTGATGATGGATATCCGCATTGAAGAAGAGTACTCTACAGAGGGTGATGAGATTCCAGGTAATGAATGGGAAAGTGAGCTATCAGGTGAAGATGTTCAGGAGTTTAAGCATTCAGATCTTGACGGTTCATCAGATTTTGGAGAGTGGATGGACGAAAACAAAACCGATGAAGAAGCCCCCGTAGCACTTGAAAAATGGACGATGACAGTTGTGGATCCTATAAGCTAAGAATCAGTGATGAGAGTCATGTACGAGCAGCTTGCACCTTTTCCAGAAGATGATGCATTGACTGAATACAAAGTTGCATGTGTACAAGATATAAATGAAACTCATATTCAATATGTGGTGATGACCATTCCCACAGATGTACTTTGGCCACAAGACTTTCCTGTATATCTTCAGAAAGAAGTTCTATATCTCCACATATTGCAGAGGTTGCTTGCATTGGAGGAAATGCTCCACCTGATCACTGGCATATCAATCAGTTTCTCAGGAACTTCTCATGGCCTGAACGTGAATACCCTCCTGAATCATGGCTCTTTGAGAGGATGTTGCAGAGAAAGAAAAGTTTTGTGCTACCAAGGCAATCCTCATAGCTAAAGAGAGATGGTTCTTACTTTTCAGAGTCAATTGACGGTTTCATGTGACAATCCTAATCTCTTCTCATCCTCGCTCAGGAGAAAGAGCACGTGAAACCCTTTTTGTTCTCGTAATGTGTTTCTCCTTTCTGTGATGTGACCGTTATGTCGCAATGTTTTTCCCCTTTCCGTAATGTGACAGTTGTGTTCCTTGTGTTGTGAAGTTCCAACTTCTTAGGTGTTTTTAGGAAGCCCAGTCTTAGGTGATGTAGGGAAATGTCTTGTTCTAGGTGATTAGGAATGTGACTTGACTCTATTGCCCAACTGATAAGGCACTGATCCAACTTGCAAAAGTCCAGAGATTCTTGGTTCTCCTATGCCGTAAGTATCCGCCATGGTCCCCAGACAGAGCCAATTGTTGTACCCAAACAAATTTTTTGCTTCATCAAGGCATTTTGAAACAAGTCTAGAAAATTTTTCGTCAAAAAGTCAAAAAAAGCAAAATTTCTAAAAATAGACGTCGAGTTAGGTTTTCTAGGTTTCTTGAGATATGGATGTTGGCAAAAATTTCTAAAAATAGAAAGTTTCTAAAAATAGAATCTCCAAATCAGGTGTCGCGCTCGATTCTCATTGGTCGATTTTCCTTCACGATCGGCACGGTTCAGACGAAATCTTCAAACGACCAAGTTTTCTCTACTAGGTCATTTTTGCTTTTTCACAAGGTGAAGCATGAGCTCGAAAGTCATCAACACAGAAAAGTTCACCTGCCAAATCTCTTCGACGAGTTTCCAATGTTGTTTCAACGACGCAAAACCGACAAACGGCCGTCGACTCGATGATGCACACAAAACGATGCAAGATGGATCCAAGGTGAAGTGAAAAGTTAGAAAATCAAAAAATTGGCTAAGTCTGGTGAAACTGGGCGCTCCAAGAGGCTTGGGGCGCCCATCCTCTCCTGTGTTAGTTTTTTTTTCACGTTTTTCGAGAAACGTCGAAAATGCTTCCGTCAGCGCCTTTCCGGTTGGTCAAACTTGGTCAAAAGTCAGTCAAAGCCAGGATTTCATCACAGATATGTTCAGACTACTCAGATCACCCTCCGTCTCACCTCGACAGTCGTCAGAACGACCGAAATCGAAGACCGAACAGGAGCCGTGGGCACGAAAATCGAGAAAAGGTACAAAATTGAAAATTTTTGCAAAAAATGGCTAAGTGTTGACAAAATGGGTGCCCCAGGAGGCTAAGGGCGCCCATCCTCACCAGTGTTAGTTTATTTTTCATGTTTTTCTCGAAAAACACAAATCTCCTTCCATCAGCCCGCTCCGGTTCAGTGTTGATCAATTTGGCACATTTTTCGAGGCAAATGGAAGGTACAATCAGCTCAATTTTCATCAGGCTTGCATATTTGCCAGATCATCAGACTCATTTTCATCCCAGTTGTTAGAAATCGACAGCCAAACAGGGGTCCTGTGCCTCCGGAACGTGCACGCAAACCAAGAAATTGAAAAAGTTGAAAAAACTAAAAAAATGGCTAAGTGTTGGGAAACTGGGCGCCCCAGGAGGCTTGGGGCGCCCATCTTGAGCAGTGTTAGAATATTTTTGTGTTTTCAGTGTTTTCCGACATGCCTTGTTATCAATCTTTGCCCGTTGGCAGTTTCAGAGAGGTCAAACTTGGTCAAACGATGTCAGATCGTCGAACGGAGGCAGGGGATGGAATCTCAATTGATCAATCTTCAAAATGTCAGGATCAGTTAGCTTTTTCAATTCATGATGACATTTTTCCACCTTGTCAAAGTCGGAGACAGGCCATATTTGAGTCAAAACAAGTGTTGAAGTGTCGAAAATGAAGAAAATTTTGTTAACACTTCTTCCAACTCGCGCATTCGATGACATCATCAAAGAAAATATTTTTTGTCATCTTGCACATGAAGCCATAGGCTCCTACAAAATAGGGATTCTTCCTATTCGAAGATTTTTGCTTTAAAAGTTGCTTTCTTCATGGATGAGGATGAAGTTTTCTTCTCACACAAGTAAAGCTGCTTTTTCGACCAAAAGATTTATAAAGACAAGCTTTGGGCTTCTTTATTTCATTATTTTTTGCAGGTTGCATCCAAAGGAAAGATTTTATTTTTCTTTCAACGGAGATTCGAAGACCCAAACCAGGTGTTTTTTTAGTTTTCTTCATATATTCGAGTTGAGGAAGAAGAGAGGCTTGCTTTTTCAGGGTCCTTGTTTCAAAAAGATCATTTTTCAGAAATCCGACCAGAGCTTTTTTAGTTTTCGTCGAGATGGGTCCATCCAGATTATCATTCTCTTGAAGATTAGGAGTTGTGCTTTTTTTCGGGAAACTACTTTTTTCCTGCTTTTTCGAGAAAATCTCCGCTTTTTTTAAAATCTGACAATCTGGGTTGCTTAGAAACAGAATTATCTACAAAACCCATGTGCTAGCTTTTTTCGCTCAGAATCAGCTTTTTTAGAAGAAATCAGCAAAAGAATACCAGTGGATGACATCACCAATAAAGCAACAATAAAGATGGGGACACAAAAAGAAATCATCTTTGAAACATATACTTTTTGTTTTAAAGCAGCTCATCCATTCTATATTTAGAAAGAAATCACCTTGTGATAGTTGGAATCTTTCTGCTTTAAAGCATATTGCTTTAAAGCATTTGTTTATTGTATCTTTGTCTTAGAATAGTAATAAAGCTTGCGAGTTGGCAAGTTAGGGTTAATCAAGGAGATTTTAGGGTTCCCTACTCCTTTGATTTTAATATAAATAAGGGCATCCTTGCCCATTGTTGGTAATGGTAGTTGTGATAGCAAATTTGCTGTGCCTATTCTAGCCTGCAAACATTGTTATTCCAAGTGTCTGTTCATTTGTGTTTAGTGTTCTCCGGTGTTTGATCGCTTACTGTATGCCTACCTTTTGCTGCAGTCTGGCTGTCCTGGAGTTGTATTAAACTTTCTGATATTGAATAGAAATCTCATGCCTACTTTGCTCTGATATTCTATATCGATTCATCAAGTTTTCATCATCAGATGTGTAGCTTCTGTAGCTTTCATTTTCAGCTTTCATCATTAAAGTACTCTTAGTCTTGTGGTGTAAATCTGGAGGAAAACTACTTGAGTTTTTGTGTTTACAATCATTCCCCGTTCACTTTCAACTTCCTTTGCTCTGAATTTACTCAGGAGGTTGAAAGCGTCATTAGTCTATGCTAGTTGTAGTAGAAGTTTTATTAAAAAGGAAAAAACCTCTTCTGCAGCGTTTAGAGTTTTATAACCTTGTGCTCTGCAGCTGAGAATCAAAAAGAAGATAGGCGAAGTTTCATTCAAGTTATCTTTTCAGCAAACATCAGCAAGAAAGGGAACTCCCCCTTCCAATAGGAGAGCAGTTTATCTGTGCATAGCTGTCCGTTTCCAAATCGCATACCAGAGGTGCGAATTGAAACGCCAACAGGGATATTGTATGAGCGATTGGCGCCAATCACCTTGGATTTGGGTGATTACAATTAATTATCCTTAACTCAAATGTAGACAATTCGATTATTTTTTGTCTAACATTCGGTTGACTTATTACTATCAGAGATTTCAAGCTTCTGCAATCCATTGTTTTAAGGAAAACGTGCTTAGAGGAGAAATTGCCTTAAATTTTTGTCACAAACTGATCATTTCGGTTACTTTTTGTGGGTGATCACCAGGATGCGAGAACTTGTTAAATGGTCCCAGTATCTTATTGGATTATTCATCCCGAACCTTAGAAAAGAAACTACTAATAATTAAATGGTCCTTGCTATTCCCTGTAATTTTTGGTCATAGTCTTTTGACAAAAAGAAACGTGGATTAGGTGGTAGTTTGGATGACTTTTCTTTCATTTTCTGTACATTATAAATATTTAGCTGCTTTAACATAATATATCCTAGCTTAATCAAGCCAAAAAAGAAAACCAAAATAATATTTTTTAGAAAAATAAGCTATAGGAGTAATTGTGTTCACATTTTGAGCGCCAATACCATATTCTACACGATTATTTAATAATGGTCTAAATTACCATATTTAGACCATTAATTTAATAATCATCTAGAAACATTCCCAACTATAGCTGAAATACCTTAATTTTAATTTTCTTGACATAATTGAAAAAAATTCAAATAATTGATAGCATTGTAATAATTAAATTTCTTTGTGTGCAATTTTTTTCCAGTTTTCAACCTTGTAATGATTAATTAAGTTTATAAATTCATCTAATCATCCACTGTCATAAACCACTCCCACTAAAATACCTCAAAGATTAATCTCTACTGATAAGGATGCTTAGCTATTTAACCTGAGGATTGTAGGAATGCATTCAGCCACTAAAAATATTAGTAAATGCTCTAATTCATGTCAATTACTAAATATTTCCTTGTATTTAAGTTGATTAATACTTACCAGCTAGAGAGTTTCCATAGTCTAGTTCAAAGAACTAACTTTCTAGGAATTTTCAAAAAACTTGTCATACATAAATTTCTAAACCTGAATAACAAAATATAAATCCAAAATTGATAGCCTTGTAAGAAATATTTTAACTTGATGATAAATACAAACTTGAAATGGTAATTAGCAAGGGTTTCCAGGAATCAGTTCAACAACTACAAAATTGTTGGAACATATATCTGGATATCAGTGTGACCAAGCCTCTTTATTTTACCATATATCTGGATATCTGGTAAAATTAAGAGTATTGGAAACAGAGATAACCAGATATATGTTCCAAAAATAAAAAGCTGTGGAAATAATCTCAAACATCTAACAACTGAATCTATGTTAATTTAATAAGTCCTCCTTGTAATTGAACTTATTAATACCAGTCAGCAGTTAAATTTCCATCCTCATTTTTTTCATCATCCAGTTCAAATACCTAAGTTTCTCCACCTCATTGAAAAAACAAAAACATAAATTGGGAAACACTGTAAATAATTAATTAATTCAGCAACTCTATACTTCAGAAAATGCTCAAATTTTATCTATATACATCAAATCTTTGCTCAAATTTACACTTTTTAACATGATCAGCTAGGAGCATTCCCAAATTCAAATTCCCAAACTTCTAGAACTATTTGATGAAAAGAAAAACATTGATAACATCGTAAATAATTCAGTCCAAGATCAAATTCATGTTTATAAATTAAATCTTGCCTCATATTTACACTGATGACTACTGATCAGCTACAATTTTTACAGAATCCAGTTCAAATAACTAAGTTTCTCAACCTAATTAAAATTTAAAAACTACTAATTGAATTTTTTTTTAAACCATAAATTGTTCAAATTTTTGAACTAATTGAAATAAAAAATAAAAAACTGTTCAAACACCTAAGTTGCACAATCTAATTGAAATTTAAAATCCACAAATTTTGACAGCCTTGGAGGAGTTAATTTTCTTTTTTCAGTGGCGTTTTCAAGATATTCCTGTTTTCATCCTCATAATAATACATTAAATATTTTCTCACATTTACACCTACTAATACTGATCAACTAAAAATGTTCCTGAATCCAGTTCATGTATCTAACTTTCTCAACCTAATCCAAAATAAAAACCACAAAACTAATAATCTTGGAATAATTAAATTTATTTAAACTGATCATCTAGGAAAAATTCCAGAGTCCAGTTCAAATACACAACCAGTTCAAATACATAACACTTATTGACCTAGCTGAATTTTTTTAAGCTTGTTAACCTGGCTGAATTTATTTATTTTTAACCAAAGATTGGATGGCATTGTAATGATTATTCATGAATCGACTTAAAATATCTAAATCTTTTGACCTAATCGAAATTCAAACATAACCACAAATTATTCAAATACCTACGTTCTCCTGAACTGTTAGAAATTTAAAAAGCCACAAATTGTTCAAATACCTAAGCTTCTTGACCCGACAGGAATAAAAATGCCACTAATTGTTCGAAGGACCCAAGTTCCTCAACCTAATTAAAAAAAAAAACCATAAATTTGATAGCTTGGTAAGATCTTTGCTTGAAGTTCTTTTCCCTAGAAATTTGTGTTTCCGGCCTCGTAATTATAAACTAAGTTCACGACAAATACAGACCTGAAATGGTTGTTGTCGTAATAAAATAAAAATACCTGGTCGCGGTGGGAGTTGTCCTCCAAAAGGGAAAGCGAGGATGCAACAGAAGCTCCTGCCGAGTGAACGGTAGAGGCGATGCTAGTGGTGCTCTGCAAGTAGTTCTGTATCACTCTCAACGAATTAGGGAAAAATCCTCTGCCGTTGCTGCTGCTGCGATTCGATCCTTGGCCTCCTCGCCCGTGCAATTTATTATCATTGCCACTGTTCCTCATCCCTAAAAAGAAATCCCTCTCAGCATATACCCCAAGGCTGTTTCTCTTCGGCCCTAGAAACAGCCTTGGAAAAACACGCTCAGAGCTTTCCCTACGCCATACTTAGCCCAGGAAAAAAACATAGAACAAATATACACTGCGTAAAAAATCTCTGCAGAACTAGTCAATTAATCGTACACAAAAAAAATAGCACAAAAATAAAGGCGTGCTTGTTATCTTCAATGAGGTATGATGCTGCATAGAGCGATTAAAGAGTGCCAAGAATTATATTGAAAATCGCGAATGACATGTGGGTATAGCGAATCCTGCCTGGAAATTATATGGGTAAGTAAAATATCTGAACAGGAATATAGAGTGTAAGGAATGTGGGGGTATATTGATAGACTGGAATTTATTGAGGAAGAGAAAAAGTTGGATTTACAGGAAGCCTAGAAGTCAGATATAAAGGAAGAAACTTCTTCATTGGAAGAGGCGGAGAGCAATTTTGATATGTTTTCACCTGTTTGTTATATTTAAAGGGAAAAAATGTTTTAGAATCCTTACTTCCCACGCAAAGGGAAAAAATGTTTTAGAATCCTTACTTCCCACGCAAGTTTGTTGTGTTAGCAGTGCCCTTTAGAGTTCCTGCTCTTAGCACCACCACCACAATGCTAACAACACCTGAAATTGTGGCCCTTTCTTTGTTCAGTTCTGTAGTGAAAAAAAAATTAAAATTGAAATTAAAAAATGAACACTGGTGAGACCCAAAAAAGGAAATTTAATCTCTGTGGCACATGCATTACACTTACAAATAAAATCCTCAAGAATGAGCTTCTGCCAAAATAGGCTGGAAAGCCACCTAAAACCCAAACTCGTCCAACGCCACTGGCAAACAGAGTATACACGCAGACACAGGCTACTTCAACTGGCAATTCATTAGAGCTACAAATAGATGTCAAGCATTTTATGATATTAATGATCCTGATGGGGTTTAATCGTGACAACAAATGAAAGAGTACTTAATGCCCTCATGTCAGATAGAAAACGCCTTCCTATCCCTGCCAACAGTGAATGAGATAAAAGACATTAAATTCAATCCTTAAATGCCCAAATCCATCACCATAGATATGCCAAGATTTTTATATTAAGTACCATTTCTATACAGGTGGAATTAAATATTTATGACATCATTTAAAATTTAAAAAAAATGATTTTTCTCCTTAGTGTTTTTGATATAGACCAATAGGAAGAAAGCAAAATAGCATTTCTACAATAACTTGAAATATAAATTAAATTTAAACTATAGAGCTTTTGTGCAAAAAAAATTAATTCTTTGTTCTGATTAGTTGAATTATTTGAAAAATTGAATGCAACGGATGCAATAGTAACCTGCCCACAACAAGAAGTAAAAATGATATGTTCTTTAAAAAAACTACGATTCCCCTATAAGAGTTTTCTTAATTAATATTATGATTCTTAATTTAAGAGGGAAGTGACTCTCCATGGTTTTGATTTAAGGTGAATCTTCATGATTTCCATCTATGATACATATTAATGTCACAATGATTTTTTAGAGTCTACCTTTACCCTTAATCTATTAAATGGACCAATTTAATGGTGGAAAAAATATAGTTTTTAATATAATATATCATTAATAATAATGATTAATAGAATTTATAATAAGTTTTAAATGATTAATTTATATATATAATAATGATTAAATAATTCATAATAATTTTTAAATAATGAAATAAAAAAATTATATATATGTGTATATAAATTATGTTGGGATAAGTTATTAACTTGCAATCTTAACCAATTTATATGTCTCCAAAATTCTTGGAATGTGTTTCCCATCACAAGGATTTTGAGAGATTAATTATTATTTAATTATATCACTTAGCTTATTGTAATCAACTCTTAATTGATAGGGTCAAACTTAGGTGTCCACTTTTGGAGTGGGGTCCATGAAGACTTTGTTGACAACTCCTAAGTCTATTTTAAGAGTTTTATAACTCTTAGTGAGTGGGAGTTAACTTGGGCGCCCACTTTTGGAGGTGTCTTATATTTAGACTTGGATTTTTTTTTTATGTATATGAGTGGATATTATTGATACACTTTGCATGGATATAATGTTGGAGTTAACAGAGGGGTTAGATATGTATGATATTTGCACGAATATGATATAACAGTTAACAGTGGATTCAGAGATGCATGATATTTACATGAATATGATGTGGCAGTTAATAGTGAAGTTAGAGTTGCATGTTGCTTATATGAACTTGCATGTTGTTGCATATCGCTTATATGAACTTACATGTGCTTGCATATTGTTGCATGTTACTTGCATGGACTTGCATGTTGTTGTATGTTGATTATATGTAATTGCATGTTGTTGCATGTCGCTTATATGAACTTGCACGTGCTTGCATGTTATTGTATGTCAGTTTTGTGAGGTTGCTTGCAGAAAACTCTAACTCCAGAAACTTGTAGGATGGTACATCTTAGTGTTTCAGATAATGGGTATCAATTGTATGCTAAATTAGGTGTTTACATTTCACTTGCATGTATAGAACAAGGTAATTCAGAATAACATTGGGGATATCAATCTTGCATGTTGTTTGCATGAGATTGGTGTGTGTTGATCACTTCAGTTGATTGAAAGAGATTGGGCAAACTTGGATGCCCAATCGTGGGACTTTCAATTGTTGTTTTTATTTGGAAATATATTTGATATTGGCTAAGTTTACTTGGGCGCCCACATCTAGAACAGACAGTTAATAGGAAGCTTGACTTAGTTTGACTTATGTCTTCTCTATTTGGAGTGCTTGGGTTTTGCGTGAGGATTTGTTCTCGTGTTATCAATTATAATTGATTGTAATTTGAGTTTCAAGCTTTCCAATTAAGAAGCTTTTGTATTAATTAAAAAACCCCATACATTTTCTAGAGAGATGATTATAAAAGACTTAGAAGAAGAAAAACAAAAAGATTTTTGAAGTTTTATAGGTTCAAAGATTGAAGAAGCTTAAGAAATACATTAAGGATAAGAGGAATTTTAGTATTGAATGTAATCTTTCACAAGAGATTTAATACAAGCATAAACACTTTTGGTGTGGAGTTTTTTCCCGAAAGGGTTTCTCCATGTAAATACTTGTCTTCTTCTTGCAAGCTAATTTCTTCTATTACATTGTTTAAATTAGAGAAATACTATAACATCTAAATTGAAAGTAATTTTTAAATTTACACATGCTATTAATTTCATATTTGAAAATATTTTAAAGCTACATAGCTGCAACTTTATCTTGTCCTCTCTCCCATTTTCCAACATGTGGTATCATAGCTATTGGTTGTAGTGAGAGAGGGATGTTTTTTTCTAAAGTATTGAAGGAATTTTGGTTGCAAGGGAAGTTCTAAGAATTAACATTGTTTTACAGATATGTGAGTTTGGAAGCCATGATATTTAACTCTCAGATGGATATTATCAAAAGGATCTTTATTGGACACTTGAGGCTCAAGTTTATGGATCTTTATGGAGTTGATCCTGTGATAGTGATTTGGAGCTCCATTTTGACAATACGTGTATATTCTCTTGTTTGGTGGTTTTATTCCTTTACCTTATGGTCATGTGCAATGAAATGGTGTTTATGTTGGATGGTTGCTTGTGCTACCTTAATCACATGGAAAAACACTCACTTCTTGGACTACAGTTTGGAGTGCTTATGTTGGGTTCATGGTTTCAGTCTATGGTTACATTAAAGCACTGCATAATTTATCACTGGTTGTACATAGGTTGTGGAGTTGATATTTCTATGATATGGGTACTGTTGATATTTCTATGATATGGGTACTCCTGAACAACCTGGTTTTCTCCTTTCTCGTATTCATGTTATTTTGAATATGTAAGTTTTCATAGTTTTCTCGTTTCAAAAGACTGTGGGTTTGTAGATATGTGATATTCCATTATTTCAGATGACATATTTGATGGTGTTCATTGGTGTGAATGTTTGGATGTTTAAGTGGTTTCAGATTTACAAAGATATGGTTTTGCAGGTTTTACATATTAACCAAAATTTGTGGTTTGTAGATCTATGGAAAATTGTGTTCAGATACTTTCTGGATGGAAACAAATTCAGATTTGCAAGGCTACTTGTTGGATTCTTATGATCTATGGTTTCTCCTATGTGGGTTTATTTAGCAAATCAGATCTAGAGTTGATTCTGGTGTTTGAGTCTTAGAAATTTACATGTTATACTTGGTTACATTTGTTCTACATAATACTGATGTGGGGTTGAATCTATTTTTTCAGTTATTAAAGGTTGAAGCATTGATCATGTTTTTCTCCTATGAGATGTTGCATGTGTCCAAATCTTGTGAATAAGCTGATGTGGGTTCTATTTGGTAGGCCTCTTCTTGGTCACCTTGATTACATTGGTATTTTTTGTATGGAGACAAAAGGGTAGTTTGGAGTACGTAATTTAGTTATCCATTGGAATTTATAGCAGTAAAGTTATGTTGCGTGAGAAGCTTTTTTCACTTTCAGTGGAGTTTTGGTAATGATGTTGATCATGATACCATGCATAACTTGGTATCACTTTCAGTGGGAGTTTTTTTGCAATTTCATAATGTATCTTATCATCTTTGTTTCAAGATATTGGTTCTAAACTGTAATTGTTGCAGTGTTGTGAGTCATGCATAATCTTTTTAGAAGATGGATGATCTTTTGCAATGGTTGTTGGTGTCATAAGAAGCTCTTGGATTATGCCTTTAGTTTGTAGTAAGGGTTCACTAACATTTTTGGTTCTATTGACAAAGGATGTTAGATCTTCATGTTTTTTGAAGAGGTGTTGACATCTTGGTTTTCCATGGAGCACTCCTGGAGTTTTTGGTGAGGTGTTGAGTTTATAACTTATCAGTTTTTGATATATGATCCTTGGTTTAGAGGATGTATGGTATTATGTTATGATGCACTCTTAATCATGAGTTAGAGTTTTTGGCATAATACGGGTGCTCTTGGGAGTAGAATATGTTCATTGGAGCATATGATCTTCTTTTAAGAAGATGTTAGATCATGATGTCATGATATATTTCTGATTCTAGAATTAGAATTTTTGACAATGGTTTGGTTAGTTCTCTTTGGTTTTGAAATATTAATCATTTGTTTGGAGCTTCATGATTGTGTAGATTGCATTTGAATTGGTAGTGATTGATTGTTGAAAACTCATGGATACTAGAGAGACTTGGGTGAGGCTTGATATCTCTTGAACTTAGAGATGTGTTGGAAAAAAATTTCATTATGAGATGTCAACAAAAGGACCGAGAAGCCTACACTTGGAAATGGATGCGAGTCCATTATAGACCTTATAAGAAAGTTGTCTTTATTATAAGCTTTTATTGCTTGGTGTTATATGCAAAAACAATCTTGTATCCCACTCATGGTCTACTCGGCAGGTAAATGACCTAATAAGTGTTGCCCACGTGATTATTAGATGCATTATTTATATGTATCTTCTCTTTTACACTTGTCTTGAAAGGATTGTTGAGAAGTAGATACATGAGTTTATGGATTTCTATTGTTCTTATTATTATTTGATCTTGAGCTATGGAACTAGTTCTGAGGATTTGTTTTGTAGAGGTACAAAAATGGTTTGTGGTTTTTTAGCTTATTCCCTTTGTTGTGGGAATGTTTGGCTAGTTTGATCTACTTTTAGTGAGAGTTTAACATCTATTGCTTCCATGTTTTCATCATATTTTGGATGTTAGATGTTGATACCCTTTTAGTTTGGGAGTGTTGAAAGAGAACTTATTTTACACAGTTTGGCACAGTTTAGTGAGAGTTTAACATCTATTGCTTCCATGTTTTCATCATATTTTGGATGTTAGATGTTGATACCCTTTTAGTTTGAGAGTGTTGAAAGAGATCTTATTTTACACAGTTTGGCACAGGTTAGTGTGATATAAAGACATGGTATGATTTTGTAGTTTCTCTCTTTCCTGGTATATTGTCTTCTTCTTAAAGGTTCTCATGTTTATGGAGTTGAGGTTTGTATTTGGAATCAAGTGTTATTGTTGTTAACAATAATTTGGTAACTCCTTGATCTCTTTCTTCATTGGTTAAGAGGACTTGGGAGAGTTATTCAGAGATTAGTAATGAGAGATGAACTTTATGCATATCATTATATGTTTTAACACTATATGGTAGAGGAGTTAGCCAATTCCTCTAATACAAGTGCTATAAGAGGATTTGTTAATGCCTTAATCTTATTTTCAGATTTGACATTACCTATACAGTGGGAGTTCTTAGATATGTATGCTCTTTATTATCATAATATCTTCTTGGTTGTCTCAGTTTGAAGGTTATTTATGTGAATATGAATTTGCATGTTTCACTTGTTAGGATTAAGGTGCCATCAACCTTGTAAATCCTATGTAATTAATTACTCTTAATATTATTTGTAAATCACCCATAAGGGATGAAAGGTTTCACCAGCAGCGGTTTTGTTTCAATTACATATTTATATCTGGTCCTCGATGCTCATTCATCCGCGATGGGGGGTTGTAGCAAGGTTTCCCCCTTGCGAGGGGTCCAGGGGGATCATCCCCCCGATGGGGGGTCTTGGGGCCGTGCATCCCAGTGGGGGTTCAGGGGCAGTGCCCTGAAACCACATTTTATTTAAATTTTATCATTCTGAATTTGAACCATTCGTCATTAGGTCACAGATCTAACGGTCAATATTTTGTTAGTTATCTTGTCCTAGAAGGCAACCCCCTTTTATAAGGATATTTGTACTACATTTTTATTAGATTTGAAAGTAAAAGGCAACACTAGATTGAAGACTGAAGAAATAGAGGAAGTGCATGTATTGTAATCTCATATTTTTGAAGATAATACAACTTGGAATCTCTTTTCTTGGTGGAGTTTTTTACTTGAAAGGGTTTTCTCCACGTTACATACTGTGTTATGTGTTCAATTCTTAGTGCAAATTATTTATGTGTAATGGGTTTTAATTTATGTTGCAATCTCCATTGATTCTACATTGTTTAGAGGATAATAAGGTTTGAATCAAATTTTTGTTGTGTGGTTTGCACCTTCATTTCTAACATCACTATTGAGATCTATGAGTTGTGTAGGTTTAGTGGGCTATCTTTACCCATTGGTTGCATTGAAGATTTGGATGTGGACTGTCAATATCCACAGATCCGTTCAGTGTTATTGCAGATTCTATTTGTTGGCTTTGTCTTTGGTCATTTGTACATTGGTATGCTGCTTTGAGAAGGGAGGATGGATGATTAATAGTTTTGTTTTACATGGACTCTATTACAAATTTGGGTTGGTATGTTGATGGCATGGAGTTCTACCTATGATGGTTTGTTTACCTTGGTTTTGAGGTATGACATTTTGGATGAGCCAGCAACATGCTGTGATTGCTTTTCCATTTGGTATGAGTGTGGAAGACACTCAGAGTCTTGTTTTATCATATGATTTCATGCTCATGTTCATGTTGAGATTGGTGCAAGTTTAAGTGATAGTTGATATGTTTCACCTTGGCTTGTTTCTTGTTTATCATGGGTGACATGATGTGAGGAGTTCTTGTTTGGGATGATGGTTATCATGGTTGCTTTTGTAGGTATCTTGTTGGAGCACAAAAATATGTTGAAGAATCAATGGTACATTGATAGCTAGGGATGTTTTTCCCTATGATTTAAAGTTTGATTATATCATTTTGAGTAATTGCAATGTATAATGTCAAGTGGGAGAATGTTAGGAAAAGTTACCATTAACTTGCAATCCTAACCAATTCACGTGTCTCCAAAGTTCTTAGAATGTGTTCCCCAACACATAAGGACTTTGAGAGATTAATTATTATTTAATTATATCACTTGGCTTATTGTAATCAACTCCTAATTGATAGGGTCAAACTTGGGCGTCCACTTTTGGAGTGGGGTCCAAGACTTTGTTGATAACTCCTAAGTCTATTTTGAGAGTTTGATAACTCCTAGTGAGTGGAAGTTAACTTGGGCGCCCATTTTTGGAGGTGTCTTATATTTAGACTTGGAGTTTGTTTTTTTATGTACATGAGTGGATATTATTGATACACTTTGCATGGATGTAATGTTGGAGTTAACAAATAAGTTAGAGACGCATGATATTTGCATGAACATGATATAGTAGTTAATAGTGGTTTCAGAAATGAATGATATTTGCATGAATATGATGTGGCAGTTAACAGTGAAGTTAAAGTTGCATGTTGATTATATGGATTTGCATGTTGTTGCATGTCAGTTTTGTGAGATTGCTTGCAGAACACTCTAACTTCAAAAACTTGTAGGATGATACATCTTAGTGTTTCAGATAATGGGTATCAGTTGCATGTTGAATCAGGTGTTTGCATGTCACTTTCATGTACAGAACAAGGTAATTTAGAATAACATTGGGGACATCAATCTTGCATGTTGTTTGCATGATATTGGTGTGTGTTGATAACTTCAGTTGACTAAAAGAGATTGGGTAAACTTGGATGTCCAATCTTGGGACTTTCAATTATTTCTTTTATTTGGAAATGTATTTGATGTTGGCTAAGTTTACTTGGGCAAACTTGGGCACCCACATTTAGGATAGGCAGTTAACATGAAGCTTGACTTAATTTGACTTTTATCTTCTCTATTTGGAGCACTTGGGTTTTACATGAGGATTTGTTCTCATGTTACCAATTACAATTGATTGTAATTTGAGTTTCAAGCTTTCCAATTAAGAAGCTTTTGTATTAATTAAAAAGCCCCATACATTTTCCAGAGAGTTGATTGTAAAAGACTTGAAAGGCAATAAACTTTTTGAAGTTTTACAGGTTTGAAGATTGAAGAAGCTTCAGAAGTGCATCAAGGATCAGAGGAATTTTAGTATTGACTGTAATCTTTCACAAGAGATTTAATGCAAGCATAAACACCTTTGGTGTGGAGTTTTTTCCCGAAAGGGTTTCTCCATGTAAATACTTGTCTTCTTCTTGCAAGCTATTTTCTTCTATTACACTGTTTAAATTAGAGAAATACTATAACATCTAAATTGAAAGTAATTTTTAAATTTACACATGCTATTAATTTCATATTTGAAAACATTTTAAAGCTACATAGCTGCAACTTTACCTTTTCCTCTCTCTTGTTTTCCAACAAATAGTATATAATAGTTATAATTTATCTAATTTTGATGATATAAATTCTTAGTTATCGAACAGAGAATTATAACTTATAGGATTAATCAAAAAAACAATCATAGACATAGTCAAGGATACGTGGCTAAATAAATGACAACATTACCTTGCAACTTAACACCACACAAAAAGAATAAGCCATTAGGGAAAATTTCATGAGTATGTTAGAAAAAAAAATTAGTATAAAAAATCTCTTGAATATCATCTATAAAAATGATTAAAATTTCCTAACCTGCTTGATTTTAAAATAGTAAAAAAACCAAACCAAATTTCTTGCACAAATAGCCTTGCATAGATGTTGATTGAACATAAAGAGGCTTCCCATCAAGTTCTACATGTCTTTTAGTATAATTTGGAAAAATGATTAGTATAGCCTAACCTGCTCTAATACCATGTTAGAAATTAGGATCTTAGGATACTAATCCTTATGAACAAAATATAAAATAAATATAAATAAGAATTATACAAGCATAGATTTAACACATTACACAAGATATACATGGGGAAAACCCTTTCGGATGAAAAACTCCATAAAACATCATTCTATTAGAACACTTATAAATAATAGTCTGTTATAAAATAGACTAAACCTGGGGATATACTTCTCTACATACTTCCACATGGCCAATAATACTTCATGTGTATAGCGATATAATTCACAATAAAATCTCCAAATTCACACACTCTCAAATGAGATAGAACCTACTTAAATAAAGAAGGGGTGGTGTAATACCTAGAGGGGTATTGGTCACACCCATTCAAAGCAACCATTTGTAAATAATTAATAATCTAATAATTATTAGATTATTAATTACTAAATGGTATATGCTTTATAACATAAGGTTTTATAACCTTATATTAGAACATTATATAAATGTTTTAAGGGTATGACCCCTAATAATATTATGATCTAACAAGAGTTCACTCGAAGCTAGTAGATTGAGAAGTGATTTTTCCATGTTACACATATATGTATATATACATATATATGTATCACATAAATATAGGCATCTCTATATATATAGTGCTAAATATCTCGATTAGGCACCCAAGGGCCATAACAAAGAGCATGAAAGTTCAAATGTCAATAACACGAAGTTCAACAGGTCCATTCTTATAAGAAGTACGTTATCCTACCAAACAATCCCATCAATGGGTCCACATACATTAGTTATTCATGATGCTCTTTAGAAAAACTTCCTACTCCCATTTAATGCACCAAAGGATTCTTATTTTGACTGCAGGATCTTAGGGGCATCTAGTGCCTATTTGTGTCTATCAACCATTCAATAATACCTTTAGGTGTCGTTACTAATATTTAAGTGGCAAATGACATTCTTTAGGATATTGTAAGGGTGATAAGTGTATACTAGCATTTTTACCCATTTGTTTTGGACTTGTTTTGACCCTTTTGTTGCAAGTATGTGCCAAATGGTGTTGTCATTGATGTCAACATGTTTGTGTTGTCATTGGTGCCAACTGTATCTTCTGATATTGCTATTTGTTGATTGATTGAGTAGTCATGTTAAGAACATTGTCTGAGTATTTTTCTCTGAATTTCCTCTGTGTTAAAGACCAGATTATGAGATTTGGATATGTTTTAGAAAAGTGTTTGATGATGCTAAATCTAGAATTTGGTGGTCCAGATCACTATGCAGAAAAAGTTATATTCACCAGTTTGAAGACTGTGTGTGGCAATGTTTGTAGAGTGATAGGGGCATAGTATTTTGCTCCGCATTTCTCCATAGGTTGGATTTTGGTCTTGCAGTTCTGGACTTAAGTTTATAAAGTCCTTAGCTATCTTCATTCTAAAGGATTTGTGATTTGGTGCTCTAAAAAGAAAGTTATTGATTAGAGTTTGACAGTGTTTGTTGAGAAGCAGTCTGTGATATATCTTCAAGTGATATTTGTTGTCTTCAAGTGAGATCTGTTACGATTGGATTTGTTATCTCCCAAGTGATTCTATGTTGTTTGTGGATGTCTTCAGAATGTATTGAAGGCATGTGCTTGATCCACAAGCTATAATAAAGTTCTTGGAAGCATGTATTTAAGTATTCCTGATGTTTGCACTAGTTCTGGCCGACTTGGTTAGTTACACTTGTTGCGGAGGTGATTCGTGGATTGTGGAAGCGTATTGTAGTGTGTGAAGATGTATTTGGATCTTAGCTAAGCCGTGAATTGTTCATCTTTCATTCATTTTCTCTACAAGTTTGTTTAGGTCTAGTCCTAATTTGATTTATGTATGTAATGCCGACCTTGATGTATATTCTAAGGTTGATGATTGGTATAAATGTATGTAATGAATTCATGAGTGAGGTGATATGGTGCGAAGATAAAGTGTGAGCTGTAAAAGTAGAAAAAAGCAGAGGAGATATATGATTCTTCAATGGAGCTGAACTCAGGCATGTTGTAGATGCTACTATATCAGTTCATGGCAGTGAGCCACCAACCCTCGGCAATAAGCCAACCCTCGGTAGTGAGCCAACCCCCAACAGTGAGCCACCCTTTGTAGTGAGCCTTTCATTTGGGCATTGAGCCCTTTGACAGTGAGCCTCTTTTGTTATTCGGTATTGTTACTACATTATATTGTGAGCTAACACTCACCATGGTTTTTCCCTTTTTAGGGTTTTCCATGTAAAAATTTGGTGTTCATGTGTGTATGGTGTTGATGTGTTTATGTTTTGATTCTACTATTCATGTTTAATCTTCATGATAGAATAAGGAGTTAAATTAAGTGAATGTGAAAGTGATTTTGTTTAAATAAGTTAAAGTTTTTGATACAACTGATTCACCCCCCTCTCAGTTGTCTTGTGCTTTTCAACACCTTTGTCCCTAGTGTAATAGCCTAGTGTCCAAATAGTATCTTTATGTGCAAAAGTTGGCATCTACCCTATACCTGATTAAAACTTGAGTCATTTTTTCCCTAGTGGTCCAAATCTAACCCTCAAATCAGTTGTTTATAGTTATCATTCAAGATTGTAGATGAGGCCCTAAACTTCATTGAGAACTGCATATGTAGCCTTGATCCCCACGTCCAAATTCAAAATTAAGCATGGATCTAAGTTGACTTGCTTCTATTTAATCATTGCCTACTAAATCAAGCATGAAATATTCAAATTTGCATGTTAAAGTGTAGTATAAAAGGATAAAAACCCTAATCCATTTTAGATCCATCCATCTCATGTCAAATCATTTCATTATCATCATAGAGAGCATTGCATCAACATCTATAGTCATAAGTATGGACTTAGGAATTTGCATTTTTCTTGGTCTATATATGAGCTTGTTCCAAATCATTGAATCAATCAAGGGGTTTGACTATGATGTAAGGTTGGTAGCTAATCAACTTCCCTATCTTAGCATAGCAAGTTCCAATGGTACTTTTAATCACCACCATTTAAAGATAACCACGGAGAATATGAATCTAAAGACCCAAAATGCATGGTTCAAGACGACATAATAAAAGCAAGGTCGCAGATAGAGGTTCAAGGTTGTAGTTTTTCAAATCAAGGTCACACATGTGGTTTTAAACATTGACAAAGCATAGGTCAGTTTCCATACTATCAAAACCCAACAATCACAGATCTAATAGTAGAAGTCAGGTTGAATCATAGAGTGAGTACTATAACAAATCCCCCACTTGTCACACATAGAACTAATTACACCCATCCCTCTTTGTAAATTTCATTACATGTGTCCATACTTATTTATCTAGGTTAATTTATTGTTAATTACTTTAATTGATGTTTTGCAAACATAATTTAGAAAGAAATGGTATATAAATATATATGTATCATATACATATGTATATAGATAAAGACATATATGTATATATGTCTATAAATAATATATATACATATATGTATGTATGTATATACATACACATAAATATATCAATATTTATATGTTTGTTTCTATACACATATATAAACATATATACATACACACATGCGTGTGTGTCTGTGACTTACATAATATATGTGTAAGTATAATATGTAAATTGTGTGTGTGCTTAAAATATCTAAATTAGGCACCCAAGGGCCACAAAAAAGAGCATGAAAGCTTATATGTTGATAACATGAAGTTCATCGGGTCCATTCTTAAAAGAAGTAGATTATCCTACCAAACAATCCCATCAATAGGTCCACATACATTAGTTCTTCATGACGCTCTTTAGAAAAACTTCCTACTCCCATTTAATGCACCAAAGAATTTAATGTCCCTAGAACTTTGTCCATTCTTCTTTGGAAATATACAGGAGCAGTTTTTAAGCCAAACAACATGACATTATTGTTTTCTCTGAAGATTCATCTGAGCACTTGCACCATCTTGAGTCACTTTACAAAGCCATTAAGGAACATGGTATATGTTTGTCTGCAAAGAAGATGGTGATAGGACAAGAAGAAATTGACTTTCTTGGCTTGGTATTATCTGAAGGAAAGGTAAAATTACATAATCATATATTAAAGCATATCAGTGAATTTCCTGATACCTTGATAGGAAAGAAACAAATATAGAGATTCTTGGGTTGTTTAAATTATGTTTCCCCTTTCTATAATGGTCTGGCAAAAGACAAAAAAAAGATACAAAACCAGATAAAGGAAGGAGAGACAAAGTGGATAGAAGAATTGACGACAATTGTTCAAAAAATTAAAGAAAAATGTCAACATTTGCCTACACTACACATGCCTAAAAAAGATTATCCTTTAATTCTTTATACTGATGCATTTGATGAAGTTTGGGGTGCTGTGCTATTACAGGAAATTCCTCTGCAGGGAGCCCAAGTATGTGGTTACAGATCAGGAACATTTATAATCACAGAATGCAGATATACCATATATGAAAAAGAGATTCTGGCTGTTAAGAAAGGGATTCAAAAATTTAAGATTTTCTTGAAACCTCAACATTTCATTGTCAAAACTGATAGCCAACCAATGAGGACTTTGATAAAAAAGAAACCTGATAAAGATTTGGCTCATGGAAGGATTGCAAGATGGTATTTAGATTTCATGAGTTATGATTTTGAGATTGAATGGATACAAGGAGAAAATAATCCTCTGGTAGATAGCCTAACTAGAGAAATGCCAACAATAGTTGAACCTGCCTCTATGATGATTGAAATTGGTGAAACTTTCTTAACAAAAGATGGGATGGAGGTATTTGAGATGCCAGACGAAAAAGGTAATACCATAATGGTGCCACAGTTACCTCCAGAAATAATTGATCCCATACTTCAAGTTTATTTTCTTAACAAATGGCTTCAAGATTTAAGAAATCAAATTTTAGAACATTATGAAAAAGGGATTTTTGAACCAGACAAGCAGGTTACCTTTTTAGAACAGTTTGGGTTAGAAGAAGCCAGTTTAGCCTTCTCAATTAGGAATGGTTTTTCCTTTCATATTTGTCTCACTTCTTTGGTACCCATGAATTGGGATATAAGGACAAAAAGAAATTTGCTAAAATGTGCTAAATATGGATTCTTTAATAGCATCACCATACTCCAGACTGAATTTGAAGATTTTGCAGATTTCTTTGCTGGATATGATAACCGAGTTCTTCCACCTAATCTAATCAAATTCTTTAATTAGATTCAAGGAAATCTCTCATGGGAAGTCTATGAAAGGATGATGAGTTATCTGGCGAATCCAAATTGCTATCATCTACCCAGAGTGGAATACTATCCCTTGGTTCATAATTAGTTTTCAAAAGCCATGATTGAGGAGATGGAACCTGCTCTCTTCCCAACAGTAGTAGCAGCATGAACAAAACTAGACTTGGTATCTCCTGAAGAAATAACCCGCGCAATTTATGCTTTAAGAAAAAGAAATGATGACCTGGAGATTGCCTTCCAACCAATTCCTAATAATCTCTTACCTCCAACTATCTTTGGAATAGACTAGCACATGGGTTTGTCTATGCCATGACGTTGGCCACATTATGATCCGACAACAAGACGCAACCCTGTCAATAAAGCAAAATACCCATATATGCTTTTGGGTCTAAAGCAGGCCGTCCTTACTTATGATGTGTCTAAAGTGATTGTCTTTTCTCCCACTGTTGTTAATGTTTACGGACAAGACTGCCTAACAACTGTCCACTTCTACAGTGGTTACTACGTGTCATTTTTCTGTGGACAGATTTCTAAGATAGTTTAATAAGTTTTGAGATCTGCTATCTATAAATAAGGGCTTCTAGCTCATTAGGAGGCATTTGGAGTTCAGTCTAGAGTCTGATAGAATTAGAAGCAAGGTCTTAGGATCACAAGAGTATGCTCTTGTTCTGCGCTTAGAGTGATCTGAACAATCAGAAATTGTGTAGAGAATCTCCTGTGTGATAATCCTTATCGGTTATTACACTTCTAAAAAATTTAATCTCTTGAATTTAAATGCAATGCAATATAAAGTTTCTAGTTTCCTTGTTGGAATCTGCTATTGGTATCAAAGCCATGGTTTGTGTGATCTTCAATCTATCTTTGTGAGTTATTTGTTCTGAACATTGTGCCAGTAGCATGAGTAGTATTTGTGGAAGTCGCAGCCGTAAGACCCGTGTTGAAGGCCAGGGGAGCCGTGTGAAGGGCGACAGTAAGATGACCAAAGTAGCAGAGAATATCACGACCGCTAATTAGTAAGTTCATATATCTCACTATGGCCAGTAGAAGATCTTTGAATGCTAGCTTTGCCTTATCTGAAGTGTTGCATAATTATTTTCAAGATGGTAATGAACATGTTGTAGATGAAAAAGGAAACTTTAAGTTCCCTAATCTCAAAATCTCTACACTTTACCCTGAAAAGGGAATCAAAGCAAAAATCTATGATTCTGTCCGACAGTTTGAAATAAATTTACTAGTATTTGGAGAAGGCATTTGTCCAATCTATCTACCTTCCTTACTTTCTTTTGATGTCTCTCGCTGGAGAGAAAAAGGATATTTCCATGTTCACTTTCCTCATGTTGACTTAATTGTCCACCCACACTTCAATTGTGACATTGGTACCCAGTATTTTGCCACTTTGATTGATACCCACTGTAGAATCTGGGAACAAGCAGTTATAGCCCAATTTCGTGGTATTCTTAGTGCTGAAAAGGGTGATGGGGCGATCTCTATCTGTCCAAACTTTACTCTCTCTCTGTCTAATAAGTTCATTTCTTCAGCCTTTTGCCTTCTACTCCAAGTTAAGGGTGTATCTCTTATGTCTGGATCAGTCTATGCCACTATAAGAGGACGTTGTGTTTACCGAATCATGAATATTGTGTCCCCACCTGTTTCTTTGCCCACGGGGGTAACTTTTGGATTCTCAAATTTGCTTGATTATGATCGATTTATTGACCATACTAGTTTTGACATAGGATTTCCAATTATTGAGCAACTCTTAAATCAACAGAGACCTCAGTTCCAAGACCTCCCTGTACAGAGAAATTTACTTTCTAATAGACCCTTGTTCCAAACAAGAAGAGTTGCTAATGTAACACTTCAATCTGTGCCAGAGAAAACCATAATGGAACAACCAGTTCTTGATGAGAACAAAACAAGGCTACAACCTTTGCAGAGAAGCTTTTCAATGGCCCATGCATATCCAAATTCAAATAATAAGCCTTATGTAGATTATAATCTTGAGGAATGTTCTACTTCTTCAAGCCATGCTACTTCAAGGCCTTATTCATTTGTGAATCCTTATCCAGCACGCTCTTCTTTTGCCTCTACCTCAAATCTTCATAATGATCCAATCTTGATGGATAGATTGGCCAGGTAGGTAAGTGCCAGACTTCACCTGACTCCAAAAGAAGAGGAGGAAAAGAAAGAGAAAAAATAAAAAGGTATTAAGATTATTAAGCTAGATGAACCTGCCTGTATGTTAAGAGAATCTTTGCCAAGATATGGCTCATAGAAGAAAACAAAACACCAAATTCAAGTTGACTCTAACACAGAAGTAGAGGTTACTGGTTATGAGCCAGGCCAATGGCCAACTCCAGAAAGCTTTACTATAGTCAATCTAGATGAAAAACTATGGGGTAAATATGAATCTAGGTTCCATAAAAATATAGAAACTAAACAAAAGAGTTCTAAAGCCCAAAGAAATTGGCAGGCCCAATGGATGATAATAGCCCAGGATAACCTAGATGACATGGCTCTTGATGTTAAACAAGCAGTTAAAGGGTCAACTTCAATGTATGATAGTTTGCTTCATGTTGAAAATATTGTAAATAAAATAGAATCTAATACTCTTAAGTTAGAAAAATAATCCACATCTTTGCTGAATGATTCTTCAGGATTGTCCTATAGTTTGAGAGGTGTCCAAGCTACTGTTACAAATATCCAGACATTCACCCAAAGAATAGATACGTATACCACTCAGATGTTTGATACATTAGCCACCTCAGAAAATAGAAGAGATACCCAGGCACAAGAGAATAAAGTTTTGTTAGAAAATATGGCAAGAAATTTAGAAAAAATAAGGAAATATACAAAGAAAATTAGGGTATCTCAAAAAGGAAAAGATAGTTCTGAAGAAGAAGCAAAAGAAGAAAAGACACACTTTTCTGAACTGAAGCCTCTAAGAGTAAAAATACAAAGACAAAAGGGTCTCCTATTCACTGATGAACCTGAAGAAGAACATCCATTAGGCACCTCTAGAACAAAAACTACCCTAAGGCCTACTAAGCTAGTTTTCCCCAAACAAAAAGAACATGTTATGCAGACATCAGACCAACTCAGGGATTGGTTACAAGAGCTCAAAATAGAGGATACTGATGATTAACCAATCTATATGGAAGAACCTATTGCAACCCATGTTGATGGATCAGTTACAGATGAAGAAGTACTATTGGAAATAGAATCATCTCATGGTTCAGAACCAGTCAGTGAATTTGGTACTATAAAAGAAATGGAAGTCATTATTGATAAATTAAATGAAACAGAAAATTGGGAAACTTATATGGCTAGCCATGAATATGTAGGTAGTAATATGGATGTGAAAATGAGAGATGTCATATCTAAAAATTCTTGACCAGAACAATTAAGAGCTTATGCAACATCAGGATATATTCTTAATATTGACAAAGTCATAGATCCTTATGATACTATATACACCTGGTGTGATACGCTAGAAAATTTCTTTAATACTAGAAGCTCTAATTGGTCTGATTCTAATACAGTATTGTATGCTGTAAGACTAATGTCTGGAAAACTCAGAGACTGGTGGAACAGTTTACCAGCTAATGGCCTACTCACCCAAAATCCAGATACAGGTGATATCTATGTCAAAGAAATAGATATGGGGAGGAATGACATATCTATTGAAGGTTTTCCTCAGCTAAAATATTTGCTTATTATGACATTTTGTGGTGAAAGGAAGAATGATATACTTGAAGCTAAAAAAATCTTGTATTCCTTAAAACTAAAAGACTTAGGGAAGCTACACCAGTATAACCTAGTCTTTGAAAAATACATGATTGCAGCTCATAAGCTCAATGACACCACCACAAAAAAATATTATCTTAATTCATTACCATGTGGATTAGGAGAATGGGCTGAGGACTATATTATTGAAAGAAAGAAGACAAAGATTGACAAATACACTTTTGCTGGTATTAAGACTTTAGTAACTTATAAGTTGGACAAACAATGCCTTTTACAGGCACTAAATGATAACAGAGAACAATATAATTCCTCTTGTAATTTGAAGGAATATTGTAGCCTGCCTCCAATCAACCAGCTTAAAGATTTTCAGCAAGTTAGAAAATTCAAAAGAAAGTCTTGTGGAAAATTTTGTAATTGCAAAAGATGCAAGAGACGAACCTATGATGATGACAATATAGAAAGGTCATTTAAGCACAAGCATAGGGGACACAAGAAAAGGTATAGATTTGCTCATGTACATAAGAATTCTTTTAAAAATAGAAAACCTCCCAGATACCTGTTTAAGAAAAATAAGCACTCAGGAAAAGGACCAGTCAAGTGTTTTATATGTAAGGGTCCTCACTATGCTACTAATTGCCCCAGAAAATTGAATTCTGGAACAAAAGTTTATGCTCTCTTTCAAGAACAGGATGTACATAACAATTGGGAGATTTTAGATACAACTGAAGCCTTTGCACAGTTTTCTTCTGATACATTATTTGAATTAGTTCAAGTTTTGCCTGAACACTTTTCTATGGGAAGATATAAGCACAAAAGATATGACCCCTCATCTTCTTCTGAAGACAATGAGTCATCTTCCAGTTCTTCTAGTTCCCACAAATCTTCCTTTGTGGTTAAAAAGGTTGTTCAAAAATCTATCAAAGATCTCAACTTCAAGATTGATATGGCTGAAGCTAAAGACCCCTATAAGATGCCAGGGACAAAAGAGGAAAGAAAAGATGCTATCAAGAAACATTAGAAAGGGATAAAATCCTGGGAAGATGAGAGAGATTCTCTTCAAAGATAGATTAAAGAAGCCAAACCTTCTTCATCCCATGGCTATAAACATCTTAGTTCGAAATAAAAACCCCATGTTTCCTCTCGAGATTTTTCTCCACCTCCCTCTTTCAAAGAGCTTTCCTCCCATAAAACCACTTAGAACCAACTTGATGTAGTATGTTCCAAGCTTGACTACCTCACAGAGGAGATTCAAAACCTCACCTGACAAGTATATCTCCAGAAAAAAGAACTCACTACACTCACTTCTGTCGTGGGGGACATTCGTGCAATTTTATACAAAGCAAACAAGGATTCTACAAGCAGCAGCTCTGACTCTGACCCTAAGAAGAATGAACCAGTAAATGCCATGTATCTTACTAAGAATTGTACATATATCCGAGTAAATTTCTTTTTTCCAGGATACAAGCAAATTCCTATGGATGCCTTTGTTGATTCTGGATCTTCTAGAAGTTTTGCTAAGACAAATGCAATTCCTCCAGAATTTTGGAAACCAAGACTAGACCTTCCTAAAGGTATTGCCATTAATGGAGAACAAATCCAAATGGGAATATATGCACAAGATGTCATAATTGAAATTCATGGAAAGAAGTTTGTCATTGATTTTGTAGAATATAATGCTTTACAAGCATATGTTTTGCTAGGGTTTGTGTTTCTAACCAAATATGAACCTTTTGTGCTAAGAACTCATGGGATCTCACTTAGGCATGAAGATGGGAAAATCAAAATTCCTGCCCTAAAGATTATAAACTACAAATTTGAAAAGAAAAAGATCAATCTTACCAAAAGAAAAGAGACAACCAGCCTCCAGATCCAAAAGCCACCACTCCTACTTGAGCTAGTCAAAGCTAAGTTTGAACAAGATTGTTGCAGCATGAATCCTTTGTAATTCTGGTCTAAAGAGCATGAAGAATGTGAAATAAAGCTAAAACGAGAATGTCAGTCTATAATTCCTTTTGAACTAGCCTACTTGATGAGTCCTACTGAAGTGAGAGAAATGGATGAACACTTGAGTGAACTTCTGGAAGGCCAGTTTATCAGAGAAAGCAAGAGTCCATTTAGCTGCCCAACCTTCTTAGTAAATAAAAGAGTAAAGAAAGAGAGAGGTAAAAAGAGATTTTGTATAAATTATAAACCTCTGAATGATATTATTCTTCCATTTAATTATCTAATTCCATTCAGTACTGATTTGATTGTGAGAGCAGCCTCGAAAAGAATCTTCTCTAAATTTGACTGCAAATCAAGATTTTGGCAAATCAAGGTAAAAGAAGATGATAGGTAAAAAACAACTTTCTCGATACCTCAAGTTCTATATGAATGGAATGTCATGTCATTTGGCTTAAAAATTGCTCCTGCATATTTCCAAAGAAGAATGGACAAAGCTCTAAGGACCTTAAAAGCATTTTGTGCTATTTATATTGATGACATTATTATTTTCTCTGAAGATTCATCTGAGCACTTGCACCATCTTGAGTCACTTTACAAAGCCATTAAGAAACATGGTATATGTTTGTCTGCAAAGCAGATGGTGATAGGACAAGAAGAAAATGACTTTCTTGGCTTGGTATTATTGGAAGGAAAGGTAAAATTACAAAATCATATATTAAAGCATATCAATGAATTTCCTGATACCTTGATAGGAAAGAAACAAATACAGAGATTCTTGGGTTGTTTAAATTATGTTTCCCCTTTCTATAATGGTCTGGCAAAAGATAGGAAAAAGATACAAAACCAATTAAAGGAAGGAGCAGCAGAGTGGACAGAAGAATTGACGACAATTGTTCAAAAAATTAAAGAAAAATGTCAACATTTGCCTACATTGCACATGCCTAAAAAAATTATCCTTTAATTCTTTATACTGATGCATCTGATGAAGTTTGGGGTGCTATGCTATTACAGGAAATTCCTCTGCAGGGAGCCCAAGTCTGTGGTTATAGATCAGGAACATTTACAGACACAAAATGCAGATATACCATATATGAAAAAGAGATTCTGGCTGTTAAGAAAGGGATTCAAAAATTCAAGTTTTTCTTGAAACCTCAACATTTCATTGTCAGAACTGATAGCCAACCAATTAGGACTTTGCTCAAAAATAAACCTGATAAAGATTTGGCTCATGGAAGGATTGCAAGATGGTATTTAGATTTCATGAGTTATGATTTTGACATTGAATGGATACAAGGAGAAAATAATCCTCTGGCAGATAGCCTAACTAGAGAAATGTTAGCGATAGTTGAACCTGCCTCTATGATGATTGAAATTGGTGAAACTTTCTTAAGAGAAAATGGGACGGAGGTATTTGAGATGCCAGACGAAAAAGGTAATACCATAATGGTGCCACAGTTACCTCCAGAAATAATTGATCCCATACTTCAAGTTTATTTTCTTAACAAATGGCTTCAAGATTTAAGAAATCAAATTTCAGAACATTATGAAAAAGGGATTCTTGAACCAGACGAGTAGGTTGCCTTTTTAGAATAGTTTGGGTTAGAAGAAGCTAGTTTAGCCTTCTCAATCAAGAATGGATTTTCCTTTGATATTTGTCTCACTTCTTTGGTACCCATGAATTGGGATATAAGGACAAAAAGAAATTTGCTAAAATGTGCTAAATATGGATTCTTTAATAGCATCACCATACTCCAGACTGAATTTGAAGATTTTACAAATTTCTTTGTTGGATATGATAATCGAGTTCTTCCACCTGATCTAATCGAATTCTTTAATTATATTCAAGGAAATCTCTCATGGGCAGTCTCTGAAATGATGATGCGTTATCTAACGAATCCAAATTGTTATCACCTACCCAGAGTGGAATACTATCCCTTGGTTCATAATTGGGTTTCAAAAGCTGTGATTGAGGAGATGGAACCCGTTCTCTTCCCAATAGTAGTAGCAGCACGAACAAAACTAGACTTGGCATCTCCTGAAGAAATAACCCGCATGATTTATGCTTTCAGAAAAAGAAACGATGACCTGGAGATTACCTTCCAACCAATTCCTAATAATCTCTTACCTCCAACTATCTTTGGAATAGACTAGCACATGGGTTTGTCTGTGTTGTGACGTCAGCCACGTTATGATATGACAACAGGATGCAACCCTATCAATAAAGCAAAATCCCTGTATCTAATTTTGGGTGTAAAGTAGGTCATCCTCGCTTACGGTGTGTCTAAAGCGATTGTCTTTTCTCCCATTGTTGTTAATGTTTACGGACAAGACTGCCTAACAGCTGTCCACTTCTACAGTGGTTACTACATGTCATTTTTCTATGGACGGATTTCTAGGATAGTTTAATAAGTTTTGAGATCCGCTATCTATAAATAAGGGCTTCTAGCTCATTAGGAGGCATTCGGAGTTTAGTCTAGATTCTGATAGAATTAGAAGCAAGGTCTTAGGATCACAAGAGTATGCTCTTGTTCTGCGCTTAGAGCAATCTGAACAATCAGAAATTGTGTAGAGAATCTCCTATGTGATAATCCTTATCGGTTATTACACTTCTAAAAATTATAATCTCTTGAATTTAAATGCAATGCAATATAAAGTTTCTAGTATTCTTCTTTTGACTAAAGGATCTTAGGGACATCTAGTGCCTATTCTAAGAAGGATCCTTTTTCCTTTAAACTTCAATCCAATCTTACCTTGAAGCATTGCTAGATTTATCTTTTGAGACTTTTGAAGGCATTAACTCTCCCTTGGAGGCCTACAAGGCATGAGTTGAGTTTGTATACAGGGCAAATCCATAACATTTATGTTATTCTTTCCATCCTCAAAACTGGGAGGAGCTTTAACCAGAGCAATGGGCTCCAAGAACCACTAGAAAGTTCGAAAGCTCCTTATGATTTAAAGAAGAGGAGACATTAGAACCACTAACCAAAACATTCAGAGCAATGAGATGATGGTGAGGGTCTACACTAGCCCACCAAATGGGAGAGAAACGAGCCTTCAAAAAATTCAAATATGAGTCAAACCATAGTTTTTTGTAGTCCATCTAGCTACAATTAGATAGCATATGTCCACAAGCAAAACATCTCTCGCACATAAAAGTAATTCTCTCATAATCAATAGATTGTCTCCACCCTCTATCGCCAATCTTAAGAAAAATTTCTTCCAAAAATTATTTTCATAGATCCATCTCTACACACAACCAGACAAAGGTGGTGCATGTTTTATTCTATCTCCTCTACAATACACATAAACTTACTTAGGGCATTTGCAATAACTTCCAATCCAAAAGACAACTAGAAGTATGGTGGCAAATAAGGTAGTCTCACCCAAATAAGGGCAATAGAAAAGTAATCCCTACAGTGATCAAAGGAAGGAGACCAAGGTTTGATAAAAATAAGATTCTCATTCGTAACCCATGGCCCTCAATGGAAAATGAAATCCTTGTCCTTAATAAAATTAAATTCAAGGATAAAATATCCTCTTGCAAATGGGTAAATGTAGATCTCATTCTCTAAAGACTTCTTCCAAGACATAGGAATCCATTCATGAAGATCAAATAGTTTAGGCCAAAAATTGGAAAATTTGCAAATAGTAGCATGGGTTGACAAAAAGATTTCCCTTTCCACCAACTCTGAATCCATTCAAATTTCTAGAGTATGAGTGCCTTGCAAAGAGTGACATGTCAATCCCTCACCATCACCTTGGATTTTCACATCATCATGCATCACCCCATGTCCAACCTTGGGGAATTAACCTTTAATGTAAGCAACCCTAATGACATTATCATCCGAAGTCTTATAAGGACATGTGTGAATCATATTGTTTACCTTTGTGGTATGGGTAGGATCACAAGCAAAAAATGTGACTCCACTCGAAAGTCCTCTTAGCTTAGAGGCACGAGTGGGATTTGAAGGTAGGTAGTCTAGAGAGGGTGATAGTGGGTGAGATTTCTTGTTGAATCCAAAGCGAGCTTCCATCGTAGCATATGCTTCCCAATCTCCTACAACCCATGATATCAATGAGTTAGGGTGTTTTTGAAGCAAAGAAGAAATCTTATATAATGAAAGATAATTTATTAAATTGTTCAAAATTTCAAAGCCCCAATAGGAGGGCTCTGCAAGATAACAAAATGTTTTTGCATAGTAGTTAGCAGAGAAGACTTCAAATCTTTTCAATAAGAGTGTATGTGCACGTGTGCATCTTACACACATATATTACTCTCATATATATAAATAAAACTTATATACCACTTACATATGTGTAAGTTATATATAAGAGTTATATATATAACTTACTTATATATGTATATATGCATATTATATATCTATATTAATATATATGTATACATTATACACACATATATACATATGTATATACACACATATGTGTATATATAATATATATGTATGTGTATACATATACATATTTATGTATGTCTATAAATAATATATACACATATACATATACATGAATATATATATGCATATATATTTATATGTACACGTTTATAACTTATGTATGTATGTATATCCATATATGTATATTATGTGTATATACATATATACATACATACATATATAATCTATAAGCACATATATAGATATATTATATATAGATACATAAATACATAAATATATATAGTGTTATGTATATGCATACATATATATTTGTATGTATATATAATATATCTCTATATATAATATAGATGTACATAATGGTATATATGTATATTATTACACCACCTTTTAGGGCATGAAGTCTCGTGTCCTGACCATGTACATAAAAACCCCTTAAATTTGATAGTCATTTACATGTCAAGTAATTAATATTTAATAATAAACATAATGTTAGTGATGCCTTATTAAACAAGAGATGCATTGTATCTTGAGTGTTTCAGGATTTAACTGTGTGAGAGTTTTTTCTTCAACATTTCGGATCACACGCTGTGATCCATCATCAGGAAGAAGAGAGCTAAAGAAGAGAATTAGAAATGATAAGTTTGTAGACCTCAACAGGATAAATAGAAAGAGGGAGGGGGGAGTGGCTCACGAACCAAGTAACCACAAGGAAATAAAATATGTATATAAATATTAATATACTTAAAACACTTGAGAATGTACAAACACAAACATAAACCCATAAACATAGAGATATAAAAGAAAAACAACACAAACAAAGTAAACAAAGAAAATGACATAATATGAACAAAGTAGATAGAAGCCCCGAAGCAAAATAATCTATGTCGAAGGAAGTTGAAAAAACAAACCAATATATATTGTAAGACAATAATATAAAAGGTTTTATAGTTATATAATAAAATGTAGACCTATATGTAATTTGAAAATCTAGTAGAAATAGGAATGCATGAAGTTAAGAAATGACACCAAGAAATGACCATTTGACCAACTTTTTGGCCTTTTCTTTTATCATAGAAATATGAACCATAGAGAACCGACTTTAGGAACCACTTACCAATTATCCCTAAAAATTTGAGAACCTAACTCCTAAGGGACACCAACACTGGTTGGGTGCTTATGTCCATGTTCAAATTTCTAAATTTAACTTTTGGAAACCATTTTATCCCTAATATTTACTATTTTTTCAATAGTCACATTGACCAAAACTCCATGTAACCTTATTTTTTCTCCATTTGTATAAGGAGATAGAAAACTTAGTATGGAATCTTTCTCACAAGCAAGCATCTACACACATATAGTGATTAGAAATAAATCCATTAGAGCCACCAAATCCATGGATTCTTCATGACCGTCTCCTATACTCATCCTTTCCTTCTCTAATATTCCATTCTCCTCACTTGAAAGCCACATATCATCATTTCCTTTCTCCCCTTAAAGCCATAGTTGATATAAACCTTGTCATAGTCTTCCCTACTTATATTTGAAGCCATTTCCCTATATTTTACTTCTCCATTGTTCTCTTTTGTGATTTCCATCTCCTATTTACCTCCATCACTCACACACACCACCATAGACTAAAATTTACCTTAGGGTTTGTGTTGTATGCAACAAAATTTCTACACACACCACATCCACATCATCACTAGGCAACACACACTCTAAAATTTCCATTGTGCTATTGTTGATGTTAAAGTACACCATCCTATGAGACAAACTAATGATGCCTCCTAAATAGCACACCATTTTCCTCTTGTCCCCAACTTTAGCTAAGAATATATTGGATCTAGAGCATTATGTGAACAATCTACAAGGAGGACAAGTATAAGGTATTTTAGGTGAGGGTAAAATTTTTAGGGTCACCAGGTACATAGAAAAAATGTGAAAATCTAGTAGGCAACAACACTTAGGCCTAGTAGACAACAATGCCTAGATTCTCAAAGTTCTTTGTTTTAGTTGAAATTCACCCAGGATAAATTTTCTTGGCCTCCTGAACCCATTTTCAACATCAAATTCTACATTTTCCATGTTCTTCTACTCCAATTTCCACTTTCTTTTCTATAGCCCAAATTTATTTACACTTGTAATTCCTAACTCTTATACTTTAATAGATCCGGTTTATTCGGCTTCAATTCTATACTTTCATTGAAAATCTAATTTAATCTATTTAGTTAAGTACAAAAGAAAGAAAAAATTATCTCTCTTAGGTTAAACACACTTAGGAGGGTATGTCAAAAATAATCTTTCATGATGCTAAAAAGGAACAACAATAAGAATTAAAGGTTTCGCAACTCATTAGATGCCTACAACAAGATCACAATGCATCTAAGAAATATGTGGCTAAGGAGACCCCACATGGTATAAAGTAAAAAAATCTTGGTCAAAATTCAATCCTTAAGAGTAAGGTTTTGGAGGAACTTCGTGCATTTTTAATGGGTCAACACTTGAGTTTTTTGAAACATGTCATTGAGTCAAACATGAGATCTTCTAGGAAGGACTTAAAGGTGATATTCAAAATTTTATAGTGGAATATTTGGTTTTACAACATAACAAGGGCGAGACAATAAAGACTCTTGGTCTTCTATAACCATTATCCATTCCTAGTAAATGATGGTAGGTGTCAATGGGCTTCATCCCCACTTCATCCTAGGGTTACCCCAATCATACTTGAGAAGGATTTCATAATGGTAGTGGTTGAATAAATCACCAAAATTATGCTCATTTTCATCCTTTATTTCATCGTTTTATAGATATTACAATTACTAAGGAATTTCTAGAGATAGTTCAAAAGTTACATGGCATTCTAAAAACTGTAGTAAGTGAATGTGACCTTATATTTACCGGTTATTTGTGGATTGTTTTGTTATCTTATTTGGGTACATAAGTTACTCACAAAATAGCTTACCACCCTTTATTGGATGGATGAATGGAGGTGGTTACTAAATGTTTGGGGGGATATCTTTATTGTTGCACATAAAAAACAAGCATGGTGTGATCACTAGTTGCCACTAGCAGAATGATGGTATAACACTTCTTTCCATATAATAACCAAAATGTAAAAATTCATGACAATCTAAAGATACTAACCCCGTCTATATTTCTTTAGTGAGAATACATCCTTGAGTTCATGAAATGAAAGAGCATATTTGACATCAATATAAATTTCTTTCAATTCTCAATTTTTGGATTTGGCACAAAATAGAATGAAACAACTGGTGGATAAACATAGAATCAAAAGGGATTTTGAAGAAGGATATCAGGTATTTATGAATCTATAGCCATGTAATTAAATGTATCTTAAGCAATAAAATAGTGACGTCAAGTTGACACCCAAATATTATAGTCCTTATAAGGTATTGTGGTGAATTGGAGTGGAACATATAAATTGGAGTTGAAACCATCTACGTGAATACATCCAGTCTTTCACGTGTTATGTTTAAAAATAATAATTTGATATTTAAGATTATAGTTTAGACAAAAAATTTGGAGTTAGATGAAAAGGAAGAATCGTCATGGAATTAGACACCATCATTCAAACAAGGAGCAAGTGGTTGCGGAGTAGGATTATCACAAAATATCTCATCAAATGAAATAAATTTCTATTAGAAGATGGTAATTGGGAAGATGAAGGGTCCATTCATAAGTACACATAGGTAAGAATTGAAGACAACACTTCTTTGAAGAGGGGGACATGTTATTTCCATAATCCATTTGATGTATTGGGGTTGGTGATAATTGTAGTGGCAGTCAACCTCATTTGGATTAAGTTATCATTATTGCCCAATGATGCTATATATGGGAGGTAGCGAGTAGATGTTAATCATCATATTATGAATTTTGTTCTTGTTATAATGCTTTTCAAGGTTGTCCCTTAAAGTGGACCATTTTGACAATCAAATTTTTTGCTCTTATTTTTTACTTTGTGTAGATCTACTCTATTCTACTCTCATTTTCATGTTTATTCCACTATTGTACTTTGTGATAAAGTAATTTGATTACATTGTATTAGTCATTTATTTATATAGATCCACCTTAGTCAACACCTTAAAGGTGTCTAAAGGGCTAGTTGTTTTTTCTTTGGTATCCCCCAATAGTTGCATCCATATATGATGAAGGTAATTAGACAAATATATCATCTTCAACCTAATTTACATTTGATGGCACACAAAGAAAAATATTCAACTACACCACTAATCCAAATTATAAATGTATACACCTAAAAATGGCTCGAGAGGAATTAAATAAATATTTTATATTTATTTTATTCTTATTCTTCTATCAATAAATAAACATACTAATTTATTTATTTGATTCATTTTCATCATATCCTTCTAACGATTAAATATCTTAAATTCCTCTAAGGTCATCTCTAATTAAATAATCATCATTATTTAATTATTTCCTCTAAGACAAAGTCCTATGTCTAAAATCCACATCAACTCATCCTTGTCATCTCCACATCATTGGACACCTCATCATGTTGCTCCAATAATTAAATATTCTTAATATTTAAATAAGTCATTTATCCTCTCAAACATGTGCCCTATTTCCTCTCAACCATCAAACATGGTCAAAGACACTTGTCTCCTAAATCCTATATTCCCTCTCACATTTCAACAACCAAAGACTCCTTCCTCCATGTTCTTCTCATGGTCTTCCACCTTTATCTCATTGGTCCTTGTGAGTATCATGACATGTGGTTTATGGTTCCACGTATTCCTCAACCTTGTCATCATAGTAGGAACATCTTCTACTTTTATCTCCCTCATCCCAACCAATTTGATCTTGACCATACATGTGACAAGACTTATTCTTCCACTGTGGATCTTTTGACACTTGGATTTGAGCCCTCTTTGGCCTATAAAAGCAAGCTCCTCACCTTCATTTTGCAATCACAAGAGCTATAGTACTTACATGCTGCAAAAATTCTATCAAGTATCCAAGCGTGCCTTTGGCCCCCATTTGTATATCAATATCATAATCTACATTGTTGCATTATCACCTAGATTCATAGTATCATTTAGTTGCATATCATTATCCTCATTATCAATATCAATGGCTTTTATCATTAGCTTCACATCACATCAGTAGCATAGTATTACATTGTAGAAATCATTTACATTGCATTTGAATGGACACAATTCCATTCATCTCATTGTCATCTTGGAAAGCAAAGAAGTACAATTCTGAGAGAAATATCACTATCAACAAGATCATTGAGAATATAGGAGATAATGGAACACAAAGGATAAAATCAGTTTGCAAGGTATAATTCATGTTTTCTGCATTTTTCTTAGTTTCATTGGTGAATTGAATTTAAGTAGGAATTCTAGAGTAATTGTGGTATCTTATTAGGTTCTTACAGTTGTTTCCAATTATCAATCACATTTTGGCACCCACCATGGGGCCTTTCCTTGAATTTAATATCCAAATTTGAGTTTTTGGTGTCCTTACAGTTGTAACATGTCGTTTCTATGCATTCGAGTTCCATTCCTGCGCATCTATGACGAAATCAAAGCCTACAAGAAGAAAAATACCACTCCTGTGCATATGCCACTTTCTGCTGCACATCTGACACTTCTTGCTGCACATATGATTTTTTTACGCATTTGATTCATTATGTTGCGCATCTGTTGTTTGTTCCTGTGCGTCCAATTTCTATCAAGTTTTAGTATAGGTTTTTACAAATCTTTGATACTAACTTTGTTGCAACTGTCATCGATCGTTGAAGAAGTGTATTCAAACTACTAACAATTAGTTTTGTAGCTTTAGGGCTTTGGATTAGGCATCATTTACTCTTGCATTGTTAATATAGTGACACCTAGTTTTAAATAGGAGGAGTAATCATACAATCTTGCATACAAATCATCATATAGTCTAAATTAGGGGATTTAATTGGACAATCTTACATACAATCCAAACATAGCATAAATAGGGGGAAGTAATTTCATCTTGCATGCAATCATAACATAGTTTAATTTAGAGGCTAAATTTGACTATCTTTTCTTTAATGTTATCATGCAAATATGGCATCTTGTGTTGTTAGATTAGTCACACTTAGCTTAATCTAGGCGGTTAATAAACAAGTGTTTGATTTGCTTGCAAAGGTGATAGGTATATGCTCTCCCCTTGCAACATCTTGGGTGATAAAAAAGCTAGACTCATCTACCATTTCTTGTTTATCCTTTAGAAAGGCCTTATTTTGGATTGTGCTTCATCCAAAAGGGATGACCTTAAGCAAAACTTTCCTTTGACCTGCTATATAAATGGGATAAGGCGAAAGCCAAGTCCTAACTAGTGTCAGCCTTGCCTTACGGTGCCAAATCGAAAAGAGGTGTACTAACACTGTGAAAATGATTTTCACATTGTGTGAAGTATTTGATACTCTTAGTAGGATTGGTTAAAGCTTTTAGTAGCTTGCTGCATGCTCGCAAGGCGTTGGTCCCTCAAAGTTACTAAGAACCATTTGTTTTAGAAGCCAAAATCCCCTTACTTGTTGACACAGGGGGTCAGACCTCTGAAGCCGCCCAATGTCTTCACTATTCAAGTGTAGAGGTAGAAATGAAACTCGGTGTGCCCGAGAAGTGTGTGCTGTGTAAGGGGGAGCCAATGCCACCCAGTCTCTAGCTGTCTACCTTGTTTAAGTGGCTGGAGAAATCCAAGTTGGGATTCAACAAGTAGTATCCTTTCTCGCCTAGGATTGTACATGTCTTCAAATTTGTGTTAAACACTAAATGTCGCAAACAAACATTAAATTGTACTGTCTGTTGTGTTTTCTTGCCTAAAACATAGAAAACCATCACAAGAAAAACATTAGGTTACCTAGAAAAAACGTAACAAAAAAAATCAAAACTTGATAAAAAAATAGAGTTATTTGAGCATCCTACGCATATGATCATTCCTGCTGCACATTTGAAAAATCTTGCTGCACATATACTACTTTGGCACATTTGAAACATCTTGCTGCGCATTTAAATAGTCCTACTGTGCATGTTGCATTCCTACGCATCTAAACAACAGAACTGCGCATTTGAACTCTATTCTTGCGCACTCAGAACTACACATATACCACTTATTGTTGTGCATTTGCACCCTGTTCCTGCACATTTGAACCTGTGCATCCATAACAGTGAGCTATTCTTGAGGTTTTGAGAAAATAATAAAATCAGTTTTGGATACCCATTTCTGCTTAGAATTCACTTGAGAAGTCATTTGAACCATACAGATACATCCCGTACCGATTTTCAAAACATTTCACTTACATCTCATACTTAGCCTTTCCAAAATCAAACAAAAACAAATTTTCCCAAAGGTGCAATTGAGATCTCCCTATTCAAACAAACAATCTGGTTAGTTTCCCTATCAGGATCAATCATTCTTTATCTAGGAACCACACTAAACATTTTGACAAGGTTAATCTACATCAATAGTGATTTCTATTATCCCTATTTGACTTACTTTGGGATCAACACTTTGATAGCTATACATCATAGCTCAAGATCATGTTGTTTGAACAAAGAATCAAAACACCACCTTTAGAAAATCTTAACACCAACACATTCAATCCAATCTTTCACCCCAAACTATATCCCATCACAAACATCACTTACATCCACAAGTCTCTTATCCAACTCCATTCACATCAAACTTTGTATGGTTGAAACTAGATCTCAAGCCAAAAGAAGAAAAGAAATGGATTACACAAACAATAGCGAACACTCTTCTAGTGATGGATAGGAAGAAATCAACCAAGAAGAACTTGATAAATACTTACAAGATCCAAAATTCCAAAGATTGATGGATAAGGTCATATAACGGACCCTCACAAATACTTCCTCTTACTTGCACAACAAGGAGCCAAGCTACCTGCTGATTTTGACATTTCCAAATTAAGAGAAACAACCCAATCAAATGAAACTAAAGCTCCCAAAAATGAAAAGGCTAAGGATATGACAAATCCATTAGACACACTCACACAACAAATCCAAGCCTTACAACAATAATTTGTGGACCTACAAACTGGAACCTCCACAAAACATTACTCATTAGAGGATATATCTCCATATCCTTTTGACAAAAGTTTGGTTATGGTACCTTTCCCTTCAAGATTCAAAGTCCCTAAATTTGATAAATATAGGGGAAAAGGTGATCCTCGTGACCACATTAGAGAATTCAGTGCTGCATGCTTAGAAGTCACCCATAATGAGACATATCTTATGCGACTCTTCCCATGCAACTTAGGAGGTCAAGCCATGGAATGGTTCTCCCATCTACCTCCCGGAATCCGAACATTCAATGAACTAGTGGACAAGTTTGTGGCACACTTCTCCTATAACATTGAACATGAGATTTCAATGTTAGATCTATGTAACAACAAACAAAAGGGTGGAGAATCCTTCACCACTTTCTTGCAAAGATGAAGACAACTTGCAATCAAATGTCCTTACCATATCCCCGAAAAGAAAATGATTGAAATGTTTGTCCATAACTTGAACACAGAACTAAGCTATCAAATTCAAATCCAATGTCCTACTTCTTTTAGTAAGGTCATTGAGATGGGATTACTTATTGAGAAAGATTTGATAGCTAAAGGACAAATAAAAATCTACAAGGATGTCCCTAGTTCAAGCAACAACACGGATAAATCAAGGTTTTGGACTAAGAACAAGAACATTGTCAATGATGGAGTTGTAGATGCAAAACGTGTGACACCAAAACAATGCAAAAAGTGTGACACGAAAATAACCCATTCTAAATCTATCAAGTCCACACAACAATACATCTTCAAACAAACCTCCAAACAATGAATCTAGACCAATGAACTTTCCTCCTCGTAGAAAATTTACACCATTAGGAGAATCGATTGAATCTGCCCTAAGGAAGCTCATCTCAAACAATCTTATAATGCTTCCTACGGTAAGAGAATATGAACCCAAGTTCAAACCCTCTTGGTGGAAAGATTCTGGCTATTGTGAATTCCACAGAAGCAAAGGCCACAAAACCAACGATTGCCAACGATTGAAAAATACCATCCAAGACTTGATAGATAGAGGAGATATCTCAATTGATGGTCATACATCCAATGATGAACATGTGGTATTCAAGAATTCACTTCCTAACTATGAGAAGGGAGGTATCTCTAAACCAAACAATAACAATGGTAACAATGCCAATTACACAAATGTATCCTATGAATATACCGTTAACAAAATATCTGAAAGTGATTCACATGTAAATGTGATTACTATAAATACCAAGTCTGATTGTAATGTTACCACTCATCGTGGAAATATTATTGTCCAAGGGGCTCCACCTAAACCATCTTCTGTATCCAATCAGTATAATGTCCTAGACCAACTCCAAAAGACACCCGCACATATATCTATTTTGGAGCTTTTGCGTCTTTCACTATCCCATAAGGCTATCCTAGAAAAAGCTCTATTGGAAACCACCATGCCAAAAAATCTAGACCAAGAGCAATTTCAAGCCATGGTAGGACATCTCACTACACCCCATTTCCTATATTTTACTGAAAAAGATGACATGTCCATTACTCAACCTCACAATGCATCTCTCCACATCGAAGCCCTCATTCATAAACACAGAATAAAATGGATCCTTACAGATGGAGGAGTAGGATTAAATATATGCACATTAAAATTAATCCTTGCATTGGGGTTCTTTGAGAATGATGTTGATCCAAAGAAGATCACAATAAAGGCATATGATGAAGAAGAAAGAACATCTAAAGGCACTGTTGTCCTACCAATACGAATTGGACTGGTAGAGAAAGACGTGGTTTGCCAAGTCCTTGACATGGAGCTAGCCTATAATATTCTCCTTGGCTGACCTTGGATACATGCAATGAAAGTCGTACCATCTACCTACCATCAATGCATAAAGTTTCCATACAACGGCCAAAAGATTACTATCCAAGGTGATCCCGATCCATTTCAATACTGCAATACCATCAAACCAAAGCTTGAAGTTGTCATACCTACCAATTGTGCAGCCTCATCCTCTATAGCTCATGTTGACCCAAGCTCATTACCTTCTACATCCAAAACTACTAAACTAAAAGTCAAGCTCAATGATAAAGGTGAAGGAGAGTATTCCATTGAACAAACCTTTTGTCTTGAACAATTACCCCTATCACCTAAGTCTTATGGCAAACCATTTGTATCCAAACAATAGTCATTGAAGACTCCTAAAGGTCCTTTTATCAAATGGGGTAATCTATCAGAAGAAAGTGAAGAGAAAGATGTCCTTCAATGGCTATACAAAGAAGAAGATAGTGAATCCAAGCCACAAGATCAACAACCCCAATTACAAACTGAATGATATGGTCCAGGTTTTACTATCTTGCAGAGAATGGGATATGATGGTCACAGTCCCATAGGCTTGAGAAAAGAAGGTATCATTGAACCCATACAACCTTCTTCTTTATTGGCCTGAGAAACTACAAGGCTAGTGTTGGATCTAGGGCATACAACTGAGAGGGGGGGGGTGAATCAGTTGTATAAAACTTGCTCTTACTTTAAACACTTGATTGTTCTTTGTTAGTTAACAGCATATCAATTAACCATCTATGAAAGCATAATGCATAAACTCAGAGCAGATGAACATCAACATATTGAACACCAAGATTTTGACGTGGAAAACCCGGTTAAGGGAAAAACCACGGGGTGATTAACCCAAGAATTATTCTCTGTTAGAAGAATAAAGAAGAATGAATGGCACATGCCAATTAGGGCTCACTGCCCGAGCACACTGCTCACAAAGAGGCCCACTGCCTACAAGGAGACACACTGTCTACAAAGTGATAAAAATCACAATCTTGAACTGGAGAATGACATCTCTACTATGTCCGGATCAGTTCCATTTAAGCCCAAAACCTCTGCTCTGTCTTTTGCACCTCTCTTCGCTATCCCACACTCATCCACACAATCCACACTTCGAAATGAACTCACAAACCATTATTTATACAAGACATCGACTTAGGAACAAACATCTAAGTCGGCAAACAACCATAAGAGTATCTGCAAGATGAATAACACATCCGGTTGGCCACCACAAGAACATTCGCAGGATGAACAACTCATCCGGTCGGCTAAACAGAGCAAGAACTTCATCCAGAAGAATAACTTCAATTCTGGGCTCTACTATCAATGCGGACCAACAACACAACCTCAACATGATCCAAGAACCTTCACAAGCCTGCCTGAATGACCAGGTACATCCGCACTTTCTTTACTTACTGGAATCTCTTCTCTTCCTTATCCGGAACTTCAAGAACACTGTCTGTCGCCACTGTCATAATGCAAGAGGTACTTCCGGACCTCCAAATCATACACAAATCAGGATGACACATCACAAGGACATCCCAAACACTCCTTCCAATCCGCAGATTAGGATAATACAATTCCGGACCTCACCGGACCTTTTTGTGATCCTCTGTCACCTCTGAATACTTGCCGGAACCGGTTCTACACCGACAGCCATAACTCCTTCAGATCTTCATGCGGACCTCTGAAATCTTAACTGAAGCATCTCAGGACTCATATCTACAAACCCTTTAATCCGCATCCTCTGGTTCGCATCCTATACAGTACATTTGCCTTCTTCTCATCACTGTTCTTTACTGTTCCTGACTGAGGCTAATTTTCTCAATATCCTCAGCACACTGCTCATTGAATCCTTCTTGTCAAAGCAATATGAGTATGTTGACATCAATGACAACACTGGTTTACCTCATACTTGCAACAGCTAGGGTATAAAGGAAAGGACATGGAAAAGGCTACTACCAACTTAGTAGAGAAAATTCACAAATTGCAAGAAGGAAGTAAAATGGACTCTACTGAATGGGAATGAGATACTCTTTTTGAGCTATCTTGTGAAGATAAGGGTATTGATGTAGTCCAATCGTACAGCTCTACAAATACATACAATGAGAGACAAAGTTCAAGGTCTAGACCACTAGAGTTAGATTCGCATAATATTGAGAGTGAGTCTCACAAGGAAGGTTAGATGTCCCACTTGATAGATAATACTGAGGAGAGTACTATTTTAGACTTTTTGCATACCCCCACGGACCTGGAAAACTCCTCCGTCCTAAGCATCATTACCCTTGAGTTAGACCAACCCAATGATCCTCTTCCGCTCGTACATCCCGAACTCATAGATTGGGAATTGCAAGAGGCCCCTAAACTAGATACCTTTCAAAATGATGATGCTATTATTGACTATCTAGAACTAAGGGATCATCTACCTTCAGGAGATCATAAAACTGGCTTCACTATAGAACTCAATAACATGACTTATTTTGGAGAGAGTGCCAAGCCTTTTAGTCGCAAAAACATAAAAATAAAAAATGGATCTAATGGTGAAAACCGCTCTGCGGTAGTACAAGATCATGAAAAAGACAAAATAAAGGACAAATCTGATGGTGAAAACCTCTCCGAGGCACCAAAGGATGAAAGGCTTGACACTCTACCCAACCCTACACATCAGGAGAGGTCCTCAGTTTAATAGAACCAGCAGAACCAGTGAACATTGGTACATAAGATAATCCAAAGATAATCCATCTAGTAGAATCTTTATATGAGCAGGAAAAGACACAATTCATCAAATTCTTCAAATAGAGATAGATTAATTTTGCTTGGTCTTATGCAGATATGCCTGGACTTGATCCAGATCTCATCATGCATCACTTATCACTAGCTCCAGGAGTTAAACCAGTAAAACAAAAGCTACGAAAGATGCATCCACATATAACACTGTTAGTAAAAGAAGAATTGAAGAAGCTGTTAGATGTCAGGTTTATTAAATCAATTGACTATCCGAAACGGGTTTCCAATATTGTTCCTATTTCAAAACTAGACAAAAGGATCAGACTTTACAATGATTTCAGGGATTTGAATAAAGCATGCCCCAAAGATGATTTTCCTTTGCCTAATATAGACATCATTGTAGATCTAACAATAGGACATACTATGTTATCTCTAACGGACAGGTTTTCTGGGTATAATCAGATCAAAATTGCAATAGAAGACCAGCACAAAACAACCTTCACATGTCCATGGGGTACATATTGCTGGAATGTCATGCCATTTGGGTTGAAAAATGCAGGAGCAACACACCAGAGAGCAATGACCACTATTTTCCATGATATGATGCACATTATTATGGAAGATTATGTAGATGACATTCTAGGAAAATCACTCACACGGGAAGAACATCTGCATGTATTAGACAAGATCTTTCAGCGAATAGAGCAATTCAATGTCCATTTGAATCCAAAGAAGTGTGTGTTCAGAGTCACATCTGGCAAGCTTTTAGGATACATAGTTTCAACAAATGGAATTGAGGTGGATCCGGAAAAAGTGAAAGCTATAATGGAAATGTCACCACCTAAAAATATCAGTCAATTGAGATCATTGCAAGGAAAGTTGCAGTCTATCCGCCGGTTTATCTCACAGTTAGCCGACAAATGTCATCCCTTCACTCATCTCCTTCACAAGAACATTCCTTTCAGATGGGATGAGATGTGTGAATAGGCTTTTCAACTCTTGAAAGAGTATCTGATGAATCCACTAATATTGATGCCACCAATCTAAGGTAAACCACTGTTACTTTATATTTCAGCTACACCAACCGCTCTAGGAGCTTTATTGGCACAACAAGATTATGAAGGATAGGAACAAGCTATTTACTACATCAGTCAGACATTAGTAGGCTATGAGCTACAGTACACGCATATTGAACGAGCATGTCTTGTCGTAGTCTTTGCATCTCAAAAGCTAAGACATTATATGCTCACTCATTCAATCAAGTTGGTAGCCAAAATAGATCCGTTGAATTATTTACTCAGTAAGGCAACATCATTATCAACAAGATCATTGAGAAGATAGGAGACAATGGAACGCAAAGGATAAATTAGGTTGCAAGGTATAATTCATGTTTTTTGTATTTTTCCTAGTTTCATTGGTGAATTGAATTTGAGTAGGTATTTGGAGTAAATTGTGGTATCTTATTAGGTTTTTACAGTTGTTTCAAATTATCAATCACAATAATTGTGATTTAGGGGGACAACACAATAGTTATAAAACTTCATGCATTAGAGAAATAAAATTAATAATATTAAAACAAATAAAGTTGCTAAATAAAAGAATTTTATTGTAAAGAGATTATATAAAGAGAGCAATCTCTAGGGAGAGTTGTGTGACTTGAACTCTAGATTATTTATTTAAATCTACGGACTTGATGGATTTAAAATGTATAGTCTAAAAATTTACGTAAAATAACACAAATGAAGGGTTCTCTTTGAGAACTAAAGGCACGCTTCACAAAGGTGACATGTGTTCTTCATAGAATTATAAAAAACTATCATATAACAAATAAGAGATTGAAACTAAGATGGACTATTAGAGTGGGGTTATTTTAGAGGTGTTACTTTCTAGTCTCATACATCCTTGATCTTAGCTCAAATTTGGAATTTGGATACACATTGGAAAGCTTGGGTTGTGAATTCCTAGTTTGACCACGAGGAGCCTAGGGGCACCTAGATGATCATTGGACCAATTTGTAGGGATAAATTCCAATTTGAAAGACTCCAAAAATGTAAAACAAGAAAACCCAAAGAATTGATTTTCATTTTTAGATTATGTCTATAATTGTCATCTAAATAACTAAAACTACTTGTTAGATCATATGTACACCAATAGACAACCTAGGAAAATAATTGAAGATGAGTGACATAGAAGTAAGGGCATTTAAATGAACAAAACAATAAATAGATTTAGAGGTTGGATGGTAGCTTGAATGCATCATTACACACCAACAAATAAATGAAATATTTGTGAAAGAAAAAATGAAAACAACTAAAAGAAGGAAATAATATAAGATAGGAAAGACAATAATATATCATTAACTCTTACCCATTTATGAATTTCATGATAAGGCACATATATGGGAAGAAATTAATTAAAGTGAGAAGATCTATGTTGTATTGATAAAAACTAGTTCACATAGTTTGAGTTGTGAGACATAGATGGATGATGCTTAAGGAGGAAAGGGAAGATAGAATATTTGTATTTTTTACCACAAAAGTAGTTGAAATAAAGTCCCACTTCATCATATAATGTTTTACTTACCTTGACACTCAAGGCAAGTATATGGAGACCTTAAAGTCAACCCCCCATATTAAAACTCTTTAAAGAGAATAATAAAAAATTAGGAGAAATCCATGAATGGTAAGCATGCTAGTACACAATTTTAATACAAGTGAAAGCTTGATTGACATTATAAGTGGACTTAGACTCATTTATAACTCAAGAGTAAGGCCATTCTAATGGGAAAACAACCAACCTTCTCTAATTTTTTGGTAAAGTTTATGGTGTTTTGATAGTTAAGATCACAACAATAGAAGAAGAAACAACCTTCTAAACATTGTCCTGATATTTTGATGGTTATGTCTAGTGTAACATATTAGAATACATAAATATCTTAGGGTTAATTAATTAATTCATAATGATAACAAATATCCTTAGAATAAAGAGCAAGAAAATTATTAGTGCTATTGAAACATATCCATAAATATACATTAAAATTAATTAAGAAGATTAGGGTACTGAACTCTAGGAGTTGACATAGAATATCTTGTGACAAATAATGCTTTATGATTCCTTCTAGTAATTAATGCTTGGTACTATGTAAGATGACACCTATCAAACTAGGCAATTCATTGTTCTTTTCTCTACGTCAAACATGTGCATATAGAACTAATCTCCACATCTGTAGAAACGAACCCTACTTGCTAAAATGAATTATACACTTTCACGCTCTTGAAACCTATTCACCTTGCCATTTGGAATCTATTTATAAAAATAAGTAGTGCTGATAAAAAAATTTGGGAGTTTGATAAGTGAGGATATTCTCCTAATGTGAAACTCCTAGATCTAATTTAATGGATTTCAAACAAAGATCAAAGACACTCCAAACAATTATGTAATATGCCTAGGGTATGCATATGTTGATGCCATGCTATGAAGATAATGAAATGTGTAGTAGAGCTCTTTCTTAATTCTTGGATCATATATGATGTCCATGATCCAATAATGAATTAGGATTTGTTCTTTTATATAACATCCTAGCATTAAATTAACAAGTTTTATTCTCAAGTTGACAAGTAACAACTAGTAGAAAGGGAGTTAGCTTGGGCCCATATTTAAATTTGAATTTGAAAGTTTTGGGGCAATTTTCACACTGTGAACATTAAATCAAGTAAGAAAAATGTTAAAATATATATCAAGTTTAGACTCTTACAGCATATTAGAATAAAATTCTTTTCCAACTTTTATACAAAAATATGCCACTTGTACACTAGTCATTGTCTTAAAGATAATCCATCGAAATAAGTTTGTAACAACCTCCAAAGTGCTACCTCAAAATTTCTTAAGTATTAACCAAAGCAAACAACCCAATGCTAACAAAAGGGTACAAGATAAACTTCCAACAACTTCCATTAACTTCCATGATACAATATTATGTAACAATATGCAAAACATGCTAGTGATATCCAATAAGATCAGCATAATATATATAACTTCTACACAATAAATACAATAAGTGAGTACAAAGATAAGTACGTCTCAAATAATATGAAAGTCTCCCAGGTACATAACTAGTACTCATCAACGAAGATAACATAATTACATAACCAACATATACAAGGGGTCAAATACTACAACCCTCATCAATGACAATGAATACAATAAGCCATGAACCAACTACCATAAATACAAGTGGCCATATACAATGTACATCATGAATAATATCTAAAGAACTCCAAGCTCAACTCTGCAAGCTAATAGTCCAAGCTCCCATGCTCTTGTTCCTAATCGAGAAGGGGTTGAACCTGTTGACACTCATTTTGACCTGGGGTTGATTTGTCATGATCAGGAGGTTTCTTCATTTGAAGCCTTTATCTTCTTGCCCATTTTTTTTCTAAGTGTTGGACCTCCTCAGCATTTTTCAACTGCAGCATCATATTTCTTGAGGAGGAGGTCATCGTCATCATGTTTGTTTCGATGATGGTCATCATCATCATGTTCTCCATCGACCGGTTTCTCATCGTCATCATCATATTGAAGTATGGGGTGATGTTTGGTTTTTATCATGATGATGCTGACGAGCTACAGTGCGCCCTGATCTGCTTACGAGGGTGATTCTTCAAAGTCTCCGGTGATCTTCCATTTATCACCTTGCGCAGGCATGATGATGATGTTGCTTATTCTTTGAGTTGCTCGACCTAACTTGTTTTATCCTAAGGGTCGTCGTCATCATCATCATATTTCCAGTTTTCATCCTGCTGCGTGCGGAGGTCATCATATTTTCTGCCTTCATGATATTTCGCCGGGGTGATGTTTTTATCATCGGGTGATCTTGGTTAATATCATCCTGATGATGCTGTTGAAGAGTTCTAAGTGCGACCCGATATTCACTAGGGTCATCATATTTTGAACGTCAGGATGATCTTAGTCAATATCATCCTGATGATGTTGTATCACTTCTTGTTCGTTGTTTCTTCATCCTGATGATGCTGACGTCATCCTTATATCAGGGTGATATCTATTTCTCTGCCTATCTGCATCATGATATTCCGAAGGAGGGGGTGATATTTTCATATCACCCGGATATATGTTTGTTTGTTCGAGCATCATGATGATGCTAATATTAAGGAGATATCTGCCTGCTTGCTTCGCGCATTATCTACTGGGGGTGATCTTTTCAAGCAGCATCATCATATTCAGTTATCGCCCCGATCTTACAGTGGAGCTACAGTGCAACCTGATATTTGAACATCAGGAGGATATTTCCAAATATCCGGTTGTCTTCCGAATATCATGATGATGTTAATATGATGATGACGTCATCAAGGTCCGCGGGGGTCATATTTCTAACAACTGATCATCTTGAAGAGACCTCCTGATATTTGCAAACATGATGATGACTTCATCCGGATATGAGGAGGTGCGCAGTAGGCAGATATGATGATGACGTCAGCAGGATATGATGATGACGTCATCAGGATGTTCATCGGCCAGACTTTTAGAATAAGCTCAGCAGGAGGATGTTTCTCCGATGGATCAGGTTGAGCCGATGAAGGCGATTATCATGCGGTTTGTATTGCGAGATGTTGATGACGTCAGGGTGATATTTCGGGCAACAGGATATCATGCTGCTGGAGGATGATGATGATGAAGTCTTATACTAGTGTCGTCAGGAGCAAAAGCGCTGACATGATATATGCTCATGACCTAGTATATAAAGTGTTATTGAGGTCATCGCGGGGTGCATGTGGGATAATGTTATCCTGCATATTCGAAATATCATGATGATGAATCTCGGCGGGAAATGCTTGCGATAGTCTGTATGATGTTCATCCCGAGGCCGCGGGTTGGTGCGCCATTAATGGCGATTGTTGCAGAGGTATGGGCGATGGCGTGGGTGGATCCTGTACCCGACTGAAGATGTACATCAGCGGATGGTGGCGCAGGGCTCGAGAAATCTTCCTGTCTCCTCCCCTACCTGCTGCATTCAAGTTTGAGCGCCATTTCTATGATACTGTATATCTGGCGGGCTTTTTGGTCAACCTGGTAGTTAATGCTGAAGGCACCTTCCTGCTATATAATGCAGACGGTGTTATTCATTCAAGGTTGTTGAAAGTTGATGATTTTTGGCTCTGTAATCCAAAACCAGCTGATCTGGTTGCTCTGTACAGCTTGATCTTGTGAGTTTATGTATCTCCTGTTGTAGGACTTGGCATGGATCCACTGATTTCATGGTTGACCTTATATGAGTAATGTTGTCTTAGCATGTGTTGTGTTAATTCTGTCTCCAGTATTGCATGTATCCTTCTTCTGGATCTGGATGTTTGCTTATGTTTAGATTCTAGAGCATAGAATTCCTATGTTGAATGTCTGATCTTTTAACCTCTGCTCAAGGGGCAGATTAAACTGTTTTCAGGTTGAACATTGGGAAGGGTATACTGCAGTAGGGATACCATAAGTAGAGATAGCTCAACACTCTATATTGGGAGATATCTGTAAGGCAGATATCATGTGTATCCCCCTGAAATCCAGTTTTAGCTATTTATGCTGATCATTCACAGGTGTATGTCTACCGACTCCAAGCCCTGGATAGGCACCAATCATGCTGTGTTCTTGTGTTATACACCATGTCCAGCTTTGCATCCAAATTCATATCAAAACACTTCATACCTCCACCTGTTAGTTGTAGGAGTAGGATTAGGAACCCCCTGCATGCTCTCATACCCAACCAGACATCATGTCCAAGAATGTTGCCAGCCTTGTGATCTATCATACAGATCTTGGTCCATACATGAGAGTATTCTGCCTGTTGTTGTCAAGTTAGATCCTTCTATCTTTAAGCTAGTCAAGGTTACATCTTGAGTTATAGGGATACCCCCCTTGGTGCGGCAGAACCAGAAGTGAAGGGGAGGAGCTCACGCAACCTCCTGTATTCAGTTGGCCTGAATCTGCCTGTGCATTAGAAGTGGCAAACCCTAATGCTGATTCAGAAGAAATGTCAACAGAACCCACCATGAGGATGTCCCTTTCCTCCCCATCCATCAATCAAGACAAATAAGCACCATCCATAATCCAAAGGTGTGATACAATACAATATTGGTGATTATCTTATTTAGGTTATTTTCTTATTACACATAAGCATACACATGAAATCATAGATCCAAAACATCTCAAATACATGAAAATAGATTTCACAACACACATCAACACATCTTTTCTAGAATCTAATACACATGTGAATGCAAGTACATAAACAAGCCAAATATGACCATCAATAGTAACCACAAGTCATTTTGACCCTATAAGGTTTGACTTAGAACTATACATCTAAGACCATATCCAACATCCACATGAATTTCTACTTGCATCCTATACTGTGAATTGTGTAGTGTACCCAAGTACCCTACTGAGAAGACGTCATTAAACCTCGTACTTTATTTCATTATTATGTTTATTGACCAGGGTGGTGTACGATGGCTATTTGCAAGAGGAAGTCAAATATCTCAACCCAATGATGATTTTTAAGTTATATATCAAAGAAATGCTTATGCAAAAATGAAATTCTAAAATATGAAAGCACTTTAAAGTTTATTCTAAGGAAACAATTGAAATTTAACTAAGGAAATGTTCAAAAACGATTGCAACAATAAATCACAAAATTAGCTATTTGACTATTTCTGAGAAAGAAAATTATCTTTTCAAAATAATTGTAATGAATGAACTTTTTAAAATGAAATTGCTTACTCCCTTCTTTCTAAAACATAATTTTTATAAATTCATTGAACTCACAATATTTATTGATCAATACATGGCATTCAACAACACAAATACTGGGAAGATACACATTAACTTAACCTATAGGTGAACACTTAAATCACTTTATTACATTTACTGAAATAGTTCTTTCAGCATGAATAAAGTAAAACATAAAAACATCATTTCAATAGTACAATAACATCAGAAAAAACAAATACTTAGCTATAAACACAGTTCATTTTCCTCAAGTGAGTGGCCAACTCTCTAGAGGTTAGAACTTAAGACTTAAGCTATCATCCACATTCACAAATTTTCCAAAAAAATTTAAAGTAAACATAGAGTTGTCTACTTTGCATTCATTTAAGAAAATTCATCTAACATCTATATCTAAAAATGAATAATACAACACTATTTATCTTAAATCCTAGATATTGGATTCTAAAATTATGCCTATAATCTAACCTTGTGCGGTACGTGCATTACTATTGTTTTAAAGTCTTTAACTAAAAACCATAAATATTACAGAGTTTGTGTTGAGAACGTGTGTCTCAAACTAAATGTAAAACCCTAGCTCTGTTGCCTTTAACCGAAGTGTTGCATTTGGCCTTTTACCGTAGTACCACAGGGTGCAGCTAAGAGAGGTGCGGGATGGCGGTGTTTACTTCCATCCCGCAAGAGTCTGGAAGTTGACCTGTGGTAGTACGGTGCTACCACCATCCCGCGACGATGACTGGAGAGGTTGGCAGGTGTGTGGTGTTTTGTCCACCCCGTGACAATCCATACGATTGCCTGCGGTATACACACCGCGGTTCCGTGATGGTCTAAGTATAAGCTTGCAGTAATGTGATGTCACTGCCACCTGATGATGATCTAACATGTTACCTACGGTGCTGTGGTATACATCCCACGATCCCACGAAGAACAGTGGAAAGGCTATGCAGTATAGCAATGGTTAGTGAAGTAAACCACAGTCCTATGGCTAGTCAACAAGGGTCTTATAGTATGGCGGTAAAGATTGGAAACAGTGGGTAAAGACGGTTAAACTGTTTGTGACTGTTTGTCTGGTGTGAAAGTTGAAGCGATAGGCTTCCTGAAACGTTTGTGAAGTTTGTATTAATGCGACAGTGCATTGTAACCTAAAGATGAGGTGTGATTGGATGTAAGGAAATGCTACCGGATTTTCTCCAGAGATGGAACAAGATGTAAATCTCCAATAAAGGCTATGAGCCTGATATTGTATTATAACTTGTACACTTGTTGCTAAATAATACAATGACTCTATGTTTTGGAGTGTGGGGTTTTTTACCTGAAAGGGTTTTCCCCACATAAGTCTTTGTATTCTTATCTTCTGCTCTATCTTTCATGTTTAGTAATTCTATTTATTGAATCTATTTAATGTATGTTGTTGAAACTGGTTTAAATTGCAATCACTTTCCTCTAAGGGTTAATGTGGGAAATGAACTATGTCTGATTTCGCTTTATGGCATAGTAGTATGTGTTTTGAGGCAATCAGAGAGAATGATTGTTACTATAGACACTTACTGATCTCATATGCTCATTCTGGGATGAATCGTATTTTCCCTTCAATTGGTATCAGAGCCATGGTTTGTGGTTTTGGGTATTCCTTCCGTGAGGATTTCTTAGTCTCGCAAGCTTGAGGAAATCTGAAGGAATCGACTGAAGGTTGATCCTTTGTTGAGTGAAAGTTGTTTGCTCTTTTTGTGTTAGTTTTAGGAGACAACACGCAGCTTGAAGGATAGTGAAGACGGAGAAAATGGAGTTGGTCACTTTGAAATGATGTTGATCTGGAGCTCTTGATAGGTAATGGAATAATTCTGATGCATGGGGTGGGATTTTTTGTTCTGTGGTTGTGTTGCAGCAAAGATTTCATATTGGGTGTCTATATGAGAGGCTCCCTGGTGATATGGAGAAGCTTGTGTTGTTTTTCAGCTATGGAGTAATGTGTTTATGTTGGGTTTTTATTCTTGGTATTGGAAGGCACTGTTTTTGTTACTCCGATTGCATATAGGCTATGGAGTTGATCATTGGATGATCTGGAAGCTTCTGTAATAGCCTGTCTCCCTCGGATGCATGTGCATGTTGGTGGTTGTGGACTTGGCCTGAAATGGCCCTGGAGTTCCTGAACTATTTTTTTTCCTTTCAAGGATGCTTTGTACTTGCATGGCTCGGATTCACATTTCTTGGATTTGAGGGTTTTATAGATTTTCGTAAAAAAATCTATGGTTGATGCTCATCTATGATAATCCATTATTCTGGTTTAACTATTATGGTGTTTTTTTGTTTCAGATTTTTTAGTCTTCCAGATGTGAAGTGGGTGTGGATGTGCATGGGTATTTTTTAGGATAGAGTGGCTTTGCAAGTTTTACACGGTCAAGAGAAAAAAACTTGTGGTTTTGTGGACCTGCAGTTAAGTTATTTTCTAGACCCTGGCTTTTGGGGTGTTGCTGGATGAGATAGTTGTAGTTTTGCATGCATGCTCCATGCATGGTGTCACGAGGTGAGATGCTTTCTCACCATGGGAGTGTTGGTACGTGATCTGTCACTCAGCATTTATGTGGTGATGCTTTGTGGATTCCTAGACTATGGTGCTTGGGTTGTGGAGCTGATTGGCGAATTGGATCTGAGCATGATCTGGTGCTTGAGTCTTGTTGTCTACATGGTAATTCTCTTTTGAATCTCAGTTTGCTAATTATTAGCACAATGATGGGTTTGTATGTTTCAGTGTATTGGATCTACGAGATATGTATTTTTATAGGTGTGTCCATCCTATTGATTGCAGTGGGATAACTCAGAAGTGGACTGTCTATATCCACAAGATTGATTCAGTGTTTATGCAGACTTATTAGCTGGCCTTGTCTGTGGTCACTTGTGCATTGGTGTGGTTGCTTTGGGATGAGAGAAGGGATGGTGTAGAGTACCTGGTTAGTCGGTTAAGGGGACCTGTAGCATATGTATCACAATGTCATGAATAGCTTGGATACATAGTTTGTGTAAGCTTTTAACAGTGATGGTGTATTTCCTTGGTTTTTGGAGATCTTGGTGCCACTTGGTATTACTATCAGATGGACATGTTCATGTGTGGACCTAGAGGATTTTTAGATTAGGAGATGTTTGGTCATGATTCTTGGAGAGTTCGGTTGTCACGGTTCAGTGGGAGCTTTAGCAATGACTGTGAATTCATCACTTGGTGATGGATGATCTTCTTTAGTGTTACAACTGTTACTAGGAGGAGCTCTTAGATCCTATTGTTGAAGAAGGGTTCTTTTGTAGTGCCCCTCCATTCTCGCCTTGATTGTGCAAGTGGTCAGACTAAAGAGCATGAAGATGAAGTTAGTATGTTTTATTGATAATCCTTATTGCGACACTGACAACTCATATGCTCTGACATTGTTTACATTCAGGTAATTATGATGTTGATCTTACTATGATGGTCATATGTTAGAATTAATTTTTATGCAACTAGTTCTGTATCATAGGATGTTATGTTGTGATGTTGTGTGTGGATTAATCTTATTATGTGTATCATGTGATTATCTGATGATGGTTCTTATTTAGTCGTTCAGTAACTAATTGCTATGTGTGTTGTGATTACATGTTTGATGTGATGGTGAAAGGGACAATGTCACATTACTCATGCATGAGTACCCTGGTACGCTGTGATTCCCTTTTCACGGTGTATTTGACTATATATATATGCCTGGTACCTGAGCAACCAAACAGTGGAACAAATAGACATATATATATGTGTGTGTGTCTATTTGTTCCACTGTTTGGTTGCTACAGGATACAGGTACCAGGCATCAACTCCACCTGAATTGATAGGTCTGAGCATGCCTTAAACCCAATGGAAACTGTTGAAAGGAGATAACATATGGTCCCCTAGTTAGCCATCATCCTTGAAAAGGATGGGTATCTAGTTTTGCACCCAGTCAGTGTTGTCTGTATGGGCATGATGGTCAATCATTGTCATTGTGGTCATGCTTTTGATCATGCATTGTGTCAAGTATTGTTTGGCATTTGGGTTATTTTGTTTGGAATTGTTTGATTAATGCTTTGGTTAATTGCTTAATTACAATAAAATTATTAAGTCAAGAGGGCACTTTGATAAATAAATATAGATGCTTTTATGTAAATTATAGTTGTGTGAAAATATGTATTATTATGTCTGAAAAAGATTCTCTTTCTTTATTATTATTGCCTTGAGTAATTATTTTCTATTTTAGCCACTTGGAAGAAGTAGTAGTTACGCACCTCAAGAGGGAATCTTAGAAATAATTGTTTCTTTTGAGTAAGAGACTAATTTTATAAAAGTAGAAATAAACTATTTTTGTTTGGTTGTAAATGAAATAAATAGCAAATTCTAAAATAAATAAAATCAGAGAGAAATTATTGTTTGGTTAAAAATAGCAAATTGTAAGAAAGTAATAAAGGAGAATCTTCTAGAAGAAATTATGGGGATGGTTATGCATGCTAACTTTATTTTTGGAAATCTCAAGACATAATTTGGGGAGGTGCGTGCATTTCAAATGGAGAATATGTTTTATATTTTGGGGGAGCTCTCTCTCAAGAAGTTTTTTATTTTTCTTTTGGCACCGAAAACCATAGCTTCCAGAAGAAAAAGGCTTGGGGGAAATGGATGCGACCTAGGAAATTTTGTTAAGATGTGATAGAAGCAATATGCTAGGTATGGACTGAGATATGAATCTAATTTATTGTTGCATTAGATTTAGTAAAATATTCTGTGAATTCTCTTCTACATTTTCTGAACCTAGTATATTGCGGCAGCCATAACTTTATTTTTACGAACTGGGTTCCTCTAAGTTTTTTATATATGGTGCATGACCTAGTTATCTAAATCATATCCAAAACTCATCCGTACTCAATTTATCGTTTTGGAGATATGAATATTTGTGACTGTCTACCTTTCACCGATTTCGTCTCTATTTTAGTAGTCTGTTGCGTTAGCCATAACTTTATTTTTATGAATTTGGTTCGTCTAATTGTTTTATATATGGTGCACGACTTAGTTATCTAAATCATATCCAAAACTTGTCCGTACCCAGTTTGTAGTTTTGGAGATATGAATATTTTGTGACTGTCTACCTTTCACCTATTTTGTCTTTGTTTTAACAGTTTGTTGTGTTAGCCACAACTTTATTTTTACGAACTGGGTTTCTCTAATTTTTGTTGGTGCATGGCCTGGATATCTAAATTATATCCAAAAATTAGCCATACCTAGGTTGTCATTTTTGAGATATGAATACTTTGTGACTGTCTACCTCTCACCCGTGTCGTCTTTGTTAAAACAGTTAGTTGCGTCACCAATAACTCTATATTTTCGAACTGAGTTTCTCTGAGATTTTTTAATAAATTCATTTTGTGCATATCCTACGATCATTGCTTTCCATCATATGACTCTCTTTGAGGCATTCTACCAATCAGTCTGCGTGCCCTATCTATGCTTTCACATTTTGCACTGTTGGTAGCTTCTAAAGCCTTCTCAACAAATTTATCTTGTGTTGATCCTATCATATGCATGTGTTTAAAAGTGTGGTAGATTTGATGAAGATGTTAGATCTATAGGAATGTTTTGTTGTTATGTATTCCTTTCCTCTCAAGCTAACCTTAGAACAAGGTTCTTTCATTGTAACTTCGTGTTTTGTATCTTATGATTCTAACTAGTGTAAGATATTTATAGCATTATAATATTATAGGCTTTTAGCCTTGCTTATACAGTTATATTTAATAGTATTTACAAAATTGTCTAGATTATTAATGAAATCTACATCAGTGTAAATAGTGTAAATAATTGTTGTGTTTAATTTGTATGTCTTAGAGTTATTTGCAGTTTGTTCACAATCATTTTAATTAAATGAAATTAACATAATTCTTGTGAATTATTAGGTAAAATATTGTTGCTTGTGGACACTTATATCTTATGATCATATTGTAACTGCTACTGGTGATTAGAAAGTTATAGTTATGTATTGATGAGATAGATTCACTTTATAATTGTTAGATGATTGATCATGATTGAATTAATGTTACATTCTTTAAGACCCATAATTAGTGCATTATATCATATGTTGCATTTGTGGTATTGTATTTGAAATATTGATGAAGGATCATAGTTTATGTTGTCCTTTGAAAGTGAATGTGATGTGAAACCATTGTGTTTTTAATGGTGTCAAGTGTTGTGTCATTTGGGGAAGTTGTTTCCAGAGGCCTAGGAGGGTGTAATTGTGTGGGGGTTGGCTATGTGTGCATCATGTGAGTTGAATGAAATGCATTCTTGAAATATTATCTCCTATTCATGTTAGTATGATACATGTGCAAGATGGATAATGCTTTGCTCAGTGTATCTATTCATGTGGTTATGATGATTATGCAAGATAGATAATGTCTTGCTCTGTGTGATGTGAAATGATGTGTATTCTGTGTTGTAAATGCAACATGATGAGAATGTGGTAGTTCATACTTGGTTTATGTTTTGGGACAAGAATTGGTCCTTGTGATTATGATTTGTATGCAAGAAGGTAAATGCCTTGCATTGTATATGTTACTTGTCATTGTGATGGCAATTGTCTTGCTTGATGGATAGGGTCTTCTAGATGCAGGTAGGGGAGTGGCTTTCAATGTGGGGCCAGTGCCCAAAGAGGCTGCCAGGATAACCCATTGGAAGTTTTTAATCCAGTGATAGCTTAATAATAAATTCAGAGGGGTGGGTAGTTTCCACACTAAATAAGATAATTGGATGCCTCACCCATGCCTGTAGTGCTCGTTCAGGCTAAGGATGGGATGAGAAGGCCGTGGTTGGCAAGATCAACTTCCTTGTCTTCACGAAAGGATTGTTGGTTCCGCATGTGTCACCCTATGGGGCCGGTGACTAGAGAGAGGCTGCTAGGATAACCATAGATGGGGGCCAGTTTCTAGAGAGAGATAGCCTGGATAACCCATGCTAGGACCATGCGATGACACTCTTCCCTATTGCAGCCTAACATTCCCTAATTGTGTTTTCCTCTTTCATTGTGTATTTGCCTCTGGAAGTGTTGCTTGAGTTGCTTGTGGTGTTCATATCGACCAGTGTTGTTTTGGAGTCATGTGTAGTCCTTGTACCTGTTAGCCTATTGACTTCTTGTCTGTTTGCTTAGTGGGACCTCATTGTTATCTCCTAGCATGGGGGGTGGACCTTAGGGTTCCACATGGTCGGGTGGTTGTGCTTTTATCTCCATTGGTTTCCCTTGCTGTTGTTTGTGCACGAGAAGGATGTATCTTATATGGCAAATTTTAGATCTTGCTCTAGCTTGAGGAGACAGATACTTATAATCATGTTTCAGTCTTGTATGTCAATTGAATCATGTACTGTTATCTTGATATATGTACTCCAATGTAATTTGGATAGCAATATTGTAAACAATGTAATGTTGTACTCTCTTGTAAAGGAACTTGTTTATGTACTTATGATCCTATGTGTAGAATCTTGATGCTTACTTATCTGATGATATAATATGGAATTGTATGTGTTTATTTATCTGATGCAATTTGACTTGAATGAACTGTGTTTGTTAGTTAATTCATAATGTTGGTTAGATCTTGTTTTAGTTCGTTAGTAATGTAGTTGTAGAACCCTAGATTACAAAGCTTAATTTAAATGTTATGAATAAATATATGATTGTTGCTATTTCCTTCATTGTAAAAAAAAAAATTGTCCTTTTTGTAAGCTTAGTTGTGTTATCCTCTGGGTTCACATCTTTTGCATTTGCATGGACACTATTTGGAGATGGGTCATCTTCATGATATTGAAGATGTGTAACATCTTGGAGCCATGGAGGACTCATGGAGTTTTTGGTTGAGGTGTCAGTGGTGCTTGACAGGTGATGTTGGTTTAGAGTTTGTTTGTTTTATGTCATGGTATACTCTTGTTTATGCATTAGAGTTTCAGCATGATACCTTTCTCTTGAGACCATGCTATGTTCACTTGGAGCATGGAATCTCCTAAGGGGGATGGTGAGATCATGATGTCAAGACAAGTCCCTGATTCAAATGATTGGAGCTTCGACAGTGGTCTAGTGATTCTCCGTGTTTTGGGTGCATTGGTCATATGCTTGAGAACTTCATGATGGTGCAGTCATGCATTTGGAGTTTAGCATGAGATGATTGTTTGTATGTGCTCATGGATACATGGATAATGAGGCCATGACATTGTATTTCTCTTAAGATGAGAGAAGTGTTGTTGAGATGGTTACTCTTGATGAGATTTCAACAGAAAATCTGAAGAGCCTACACCTTGATTGGACATGAGTTCAACAAACACCTATGAGGAGATTATTTTTGGAGGAGTCATGATGGCTTGCATATCTTGGAGGAACATTCTCATTCCCCACTCTTGGTCTGTTTGGCAGTTTATTATTTGAGAGGTATTTGCCCATTATATCTTTCAGATGTGTTATGTTTTGTGCTTTGGTTCTTATGGGATTGAGTTGATTCATGGTGATTGATTATGGAGACTCATTTGAGGATGGTTTAGAATGAGTCTATACACTTTATCTTTCATAGATATGGATCTTGAGCTATGTACTTAGTTCAAGAGGATTCATTTGAGGGATGTTTGGAATGGTTATCTCCTTGTGCATTTGAGTTTGAGATATCATTCATTGATGAGGATTGTTAGGAGATGGTTTATGGGCTGATTTCCTAAGATGGGAAATGGAGTAGTTTGATCTTCTTTAAGAAGCTTACATCCATGTAGTTACGTGATACATATGTTGTGTTTGATCTCTTGAGATTGAACGATTTTGGGTGTTGTTATGTTGTTCTCTTTGGGGTTTTATGGAGGAGATCATACTTGACACAGTTGGCACTTAAAGGTGTATGTAGGAGGATTTTCTACAGGTATATGATGTGCAGAATTTTTCTCTTTGTCTCTGTTATCTTCCTGGATAGTTGGTTTCACATTACAGTGGTTTGAGGTTTGGTTGGAGCTATTGTGATCACTAGCTTGTGGTCATGTGTTTTCACTTATGTTCTTGGGTGATGACATGGAGGTTCCTTTATCTTGTTCCTTTGCTAAGTGTGGAGAACTTAGGAGAGCTATGGAGACTTCTGGTGAGAGTTGTTCTTACATGTCATTGATTTATAGGTTTTTCATATCATTGTGGATGGTTCCTTGGTACTACATGTTGTTTACACTTTCTATATGACTATATTGGTAGACTTGGTATGCCTTGATCTTTTTTTAGATTTGCATTACCCATGCAGTAGGAGCTCTTGGATGTGTATGTTATTCTTTGACAGGTTTGCACATGGAGTTTATGATTGCAGTTTATGATTGCAGTTTATGAGTGTATATATATTTATGGCATGAGTTTACTATGTTTTGTATACCTTGGAGGTATGGGTGATTGGATGGATTAGCACTTGTTGTGTGTGCTATTTTCAATCGCGTGGGTTAATTAGGAGGATGAGAGCAGTCAGTTTCCCAGTTGTTGTTTTAGCTGATGTTCTATCTTGTTTTCTAGAGGATGTCTTCACAGTTGTGTTCAGGTTGAAGCTTTTAAGTTGATGTTGTTGATGCTTTTGTATAGCTTGTGAGCATAGTGGAGTGGTGGGAGTATTCTGTAGCCTTTGCTATCAGTTAGATCTAATGCTTGTGTTCTTTAGACTGGTGCATATATGCCTTGGCTCGTTCCTTTTCCTTTGGTGGATGGCTGGAACTATTGCCTTAGATGGTGGACATCTTGGATGTTGTTGCAGGTGTCTTGGTTGGAGCACGGAAGCATTGTTTAAGATTCTTGAGATTCCATGTATGGCTATGATGATGTGATTCAATGACTTCAAGCGTTGGAAGGGGTTTAGTGAGTTCTTCGTCAAGTGGGAGAATGTTGAGAATGTGTGTCTCAAACTCACTGTAAAACCCTAGTTCCGTTTCCTTTAACCTATGTGTTGCATTTGGCCTTTTACCGCAGTACCACAGGGTGCAGCCAAGAGAGGTACGGGCTGGCGATGTTTACCACCATCCCGTGGGAGTCTGGAAGTTGACCTGAGGTAGTGCGGTGCTACCGCCATCCCGCGATGGTGACTAGAGAGGCTAGCGAGTGTGTGGTGTTACCGCCACCCTATGACAGTTCGTAAGATTGCTTGCAGTAATGCGGTATACATATCGCGGTCTTGCGATGGTTTGAGTATAAGCTTGTGGTAATGCGGTGTTACCGCCACCCTGTGATGATCTAACATGTTGCTTGTAGTGTTGTGGTATACGTCCCATGGTCCTGCGAAGAACAGTGGAAAGGCTGTGCAGTATAGTGGTGGTTAGTGAAGTAAACCGTAGTCCCGTGGCTAGTCAACAAGGGTCCTGCGGTATGGCGATAAAGACTAGAAACAGTGGGTAAAGATAGTTAAACTATTTGTGACGGTTTGTCTAGTGTGGAAGTTGAAGCGATAGGCTTCTTCAAACATTTGTGAAGTCTGTATTAATGTGACAGTGCATTGTAACCTAAAGATGAGGTGTGACTGGATGTAAGGAAATGCTGTCAGATTTTCTCCAGAGATGGAACAAGATGTAAGTCTCCAGTAAAGGCTATGAGCTTGATATTGTATTGTAACTTGTATGATTGTTGCTGAATAATACAATGGCTCTATGTTTTGGACTGTGGGGTTTTTTACCCGAAAGGGTTTTCCCAATGTAAGTCTTTCTGTTCTTGTCTTCTACTCTATCTTTCATGTTTAGTGATTCTATTTATTGAATCTATTTAATGTATGTTATTGAAACTGGTTTAAATTGCAATCACTTTCCTCTAAGGGTTAATATGGGAAATGAACTATGTTTGATTCTGCTTTATGGCATAGTAGTATGTGTTTTGCGGCAACCAAAGAGAATGATTGTTATTGCAGACACTTACTGATCTCAGATGCTCATTCTGGGATGAATCATATTTTCCCTTCAGTTTGGTTCATAAACAATAAAACAAAAATTAAGCAACTAATGAAGTCAATTCCCAACATGATTATTTTCATGCAAAATGCTTTTAAAATATTTATGGACCACATTTCCCAAATAACTTCCATCACTACTAAACAGAGCAACAGGTGTGCCGAATCAGGAGACAAGTGTTTAAAATAAGGGATCCTTTTCTATCACGTCTCGATCCTATTTGACACTTTTTATGACTCAAACTATTGGTTACTATCTTGATTGATTTACTATAAGGTTAAAATTGTATAACATAACGAGTATTCATCATGATTTTAATGGATTAAATGTATGTCATTATGGATCATGTTTTGCAAGCTTCAGCTATGGTTTTGAGGAACTAACCTATTGATGTGGAGCTAAGTGCGACTGAATACAGGTACTCGTCAAAGACGAGAACATGGTTGAGGTAGAATTGTTCTAGCCGCCTGGCAAGAACTGAGAGGAACAGAACCTCAACGCAATCTGCACACACCACTTAGTTCATGTAGCATCATATTATCTTGCATTGTGATTGGTGCATCAAACATCTGTAGCATAATCTTGTTTGCTCCAAGTATGTTGGTTGTGCATAATTTCATCTTGGTGGTTGTTTGATGCTTTTGCTTGCTTTGTCTGGATAACTGAAAAATATATTGATGTTTTTGAACACTAACTTTCATAATTTATCATATCTATATTAATGCGATTATAAAAAAATTAATGTATGTTGGTTACCAATATCAGTGAGTTTTTTTTTTAATTAAATTTATATGTTACTTCAACTTTAGAACTATGTGTTATATATATATATATATATATATATATATATATATATATATATATATATATATGCTACTTATAAAAAAAATTTATGGTAAACCCTATAATAAATAAGTTATTGATCTCTTATTAATTTTCTATAATAGAGCAAAAGTTTTAATTTGTATATAAATAAATAATATAAAATTCTTTTTCACTATTGTTATTATTGTTGAAAGCATGCAAAAACACTTAAAAATATGTTTTAAGTAAATCTAAATATAGAATTATTTAAAACTCTAAAAAGAAGATAGACTCCCATGAGGGAAAAGAGACTTAAATCCTTCCAATTAACATGCAAAGATAAGACTAGTGAAAATCATATACTTGAAGTAGAAGATTTAAAAAAGGGGGAGGGTTCTATTTAAAAAAAACAAAGCACGACAATAATGAGAGAAGGAGGAGATTTAAAAAAAGAGACAACGAATAGTAAAGTGGAGAGCAACAAATAGTAATAGAAGGAGACACTGAATAGTAAAAGGGAGCAGCGAATAGAGGAAGAAGATTGGAGTTGTAGGACGGTTGAAGAAGCTCTAAAATCAGGTATTTTTCTCATCTCTTCTGGCAGTGCCTTATATTGTAAATGGAAAAATGTATTAAGTTCCTTTAAATTATCAAAGCATTGTAAATATGATAGTTTTGGCCTATTTTATTTTCCTCACCATCGACCAGATCTAGGTTGACACCTCCAGCATGGATAGCAGCCTATGCTGTTTTATTTTCGTTGTAACGGGTTTTTATTTGGTCCTTGGTAAGCGTCCTACCTGCAGCATCTCAAAACCTTTTCTTTTGCATCATCTCCTTTAGTTCGTATCGACCTTTGAGTGGTTTTATTTCATATTTAACTCTGTGAAGTTCCTTTGTTCTAAAGGCAACAGTGAATCTTTTTTTCTGGCGATGCCTTTCCTCTTGCAGCGGCTCAAATTCCCAGCTTCTTTCTGACTATCATTTATCTCTGTCCCTGACCTTTCCTCTATATCGACCTTCAACTTTTTACCATGGGCCTTTCAACTTTGCAGTCGACCTTTTTTTTGGCCTACCTTTTATTTATTTATTTTGATCTTGCTATAGCCTGTTGCTGGTTGTTTGTCGACTATTTTCTTGAGAAGTGCAGCAGCCTAGGTATCATTTAAATGGCCTCATTTTGTTCTTCATAAACAGCCATGCGGACTGTAGTCTTTTTCGCCAGAGCAATATGTTGAAATCAAGGTTAGTTAAGGAAGAATCTTCCACCAGTTCCGATAATGGTCTTTGTATACCATTAAGATCTTTGTATACCATTAGGATGTAATTTTATTTAACTCAGTTAGTAGGTCATCTGAGAATCTTTTTTATTTTCTATGTTTTGTTTGATTGGCCTTTATGGCCAGCATTGGTTTCAACGCTTTACTCCTCTTCTTCTTTCTTTTGCCATCTCATAAGCGGCCTCAACCTTTAATATGTTGCTTCTTCTTTTTATTTCTTTATAATCATATAGATATCACATCATGATAGGCCATACATGTGTACCTTACACATACTGTAGCATGGTTTAACAAGTGCATTACCCATGGTTTTAGTGATTAAACATTAAGAAAACAATCAATGATAAAACTCCAATACTTATAATTGATAAATACGACTCCATACTTAGATTCCAACAAATATACTAGTAATTATAGATAATGATGTAATATGTCTACAATGGGGAAAGTGAATTGTTTCTTTTTTACTTATGTTATAGGAATGGACTCGAGCTCAAAACTAGTTTTGTTTATGAAATTTATCAGTATTGGTTAGGATTAGGATAGAAAACCATATAGACACATATTGGTGTTATATCACTCATGATAACATTCGTATGTTTGCATACTTATTTCCTTTTATCATTACAAGAACTACATATGAAAACAACTTTACGCACCTCTCAAAACATGGAAAATAGTAGTTAACCTTACTTAAATCCTTGAATGGAAGAATGTATGCATGCATGAGTACTTGAGATTCTTGATTGTGGGAAGATAGATTATTTCTTGCAATTATATATTTCTGGAAATGATTACACTGGGGTTTTATTTTTCTTTTGCTATGCGTACTGGGTTATTTTTTGGACTAGGATGTCAAATGTGGAATTACAGAGATGGCTTTTCCTCTTTTCAGGATTTGACCTTAAACTATTTTATAAGCTTGGCCAAGCTAGGGATTCATTGAAATAGATGGATATTTGTCTAGCAAAACTTTATTTATATATATCTCTGCCACATCTTGTTGTGAGACATCTGCACATCATCATTTAGATTTGCATTTAGAATTTAGGTTGCATCGGGTGTTCCCTCCTGCCAATTGTTTCCAAGTTGCTAGATGTTTCATGTAGGGCTGGGTTTCCTTCATGTTATGAAGGGATCCGAGGAAGTGTAATTGCTTCATGGTTGGGCAGAAAAGTGCCTGAGCCATGTTCCCATCTCTCAGCTTGCAAGAGGACCATGTAGGTTCATGGAGGTTGGAGAGTTTTGATTTGATTTATTATTCTTATATTGTACATGATTATTGTACCTTGTACTTATCATTGGATGATTTATGGCATGAAAGCTAATGGATATTGTATATTCTTTTATATTTCTAACACCTGGATTAAGCACGTGATTTGTAAGATTTAATGACTTTATTGATTAATGTTTATGAGATTTACCTTTTCTTGAGATGATGTAACTAAGTGAATTATTTACTTCATGTAACTTTTGTGATGGAATACGTACATTACATTTGGTATCAGAGCTCTAGGTTTGACACTAGGGCCTTTTTGGACTATTATGTTAAGATGTGACTTTGATGCAGATTATTCATCGTGAATACTAAAAACACTGATCGTAGTGGAGGATTAGGCAATGATCAAAATGGAAGGAACCGTAGAGACGCTAATAATGATCAAGATGGAAGATTGGATCACATTCTTGCTCTCTTAACCCAGTAGGGTATGAGAATGGATAATTTTGAGTAACAAATCAGAGGGAACTGTAGAGAGCAGAATTAAAATGAAAACCAAAACTGAGGTGTAAATGTGAATCAGGGTAATGAGAACCTGAGGGTGGATGCACAGAATGAGAATCCAAGGGTTGAGGCACGGATTCCCGAGGTTGAAGTGAATTCATGTGAATAATCAAGGAAGGATTGTAGAAGAATTGAGAAAAGACCTCAAGAAGGTCTCACCACCCAAGTTCGATGGTAGGACCATCGGTGATGGAGCTGAAGTGTGGATAATAGAAATGGAACAATACTTCAATCTATGGATTCTTTATGATCACACCAAGGCTATGTGGGTATTTTATTAGCTGACTGGAGAAGCAAAAACTTGGTGCGACAATAAGAAGGCAGATAAAAAATTGTTGCTTGGTGAAATTACTTGGGAAATTTTCCTACAACTCTTCAGCAAAAGATGGTTATTGTAGCTCTTCTTTGACAAAAAGATAACAAAGTTTCATAATTTCATTCAAGGGGGAATGTCGGTAACCCAATATTGGGAAATGTTCTCACATCTACTTAAGTATGTTCCATAGTACTAGTTGCATGAGAGATTCTGAAACAGGAAATTTATCATGGGCTTAAGGCCCCAAATTGGAGTAGATGTAGACATTCATAACCCACTAACTATGGATGCAATTTTTGAGAAAGCCATTAAACAAGAGCAGAAGCTGCATCAGGCAACCAATTACCGTAAGCAGAGAGATGTAAAGTTTGACAACAAGAGGTTCCAGAATAATCAGCAGAATTATAATCAGAATAATAACCAAGGTAATAATAGTCAACAAATCAAGAATTTGAAGAGAGGTAATGACTCTCAAGATAGAAATGGTGGACACCAGAATGGAGAAAATAAAAGAGATGGTTACAATAATAATAACAATCATAACAACAACCAACAGGATGGGTTAGAAGGACCAAAGGCACCACGTGGTGGATGCTATGTTTGTGGAGGAGAGAATTACACTAATTCATGTCCCCAGAGATCACCAAGAAGAGGAAATAGAACTCAGCAAGGAGCACCTCAACATTAGATACACACCGCAGTGGACAATCGGGAAGCCAATTTTTAGGCAACACCTATATTGTTTCAAGGTAAGCTCTATGGACTACTTGTTTCTATTTTAATTGATACTAGTGCCACAGAATGCTTTGTAGATCCTAGAGTAGTATCTAAATTATCTATTAGACCTGGACATATGGAAAACTCTTGGATGGTACAATATGACAATAGAGCAGAAAAGAGAGTAGACTCATGTCTAGCATGCAATAAGTTAGAACTCCCAAGTTTTCAAACGCAATTCAATGTGTATGTAGCACCTTTAGGGTCTTATGATATGATATTGGGAATCAACTAGTTAGCTAAACATAAGTCAATAGTAAACTGTGAAGACAAGGTTGTTAGATGTTTGGATGACCTAGGAAATTGGGTGGAGATTAATGGAGTTAAGAAACCTTTGGAATTTAGACAAATCTTGGCTATGCATTTAAAGAAAGCCAAGAGGAAAGGGTGTGACATTTATGTTGTCCAAGTAAAATACCTTGATAATGAGGAATCAAAATTCAATGACTACCCAATCCTTAGAGAATTCTGAGATGTTTTTCCTATGGAGTTAGCAGAGTTACAACCGAAGAGAGAATTTGACTTCTCAATTGATTTGCTACCAGGGGCTGAGCCTCAATCTAAGGCACCCTATAGGATGACTACTACAGAATTGTATGAGCTTAAGGCACAATTGCAGGAGTTTTTGAATCAAGGGTTCATAAGACCAAGTGTGTCACCTTGGGGTGCACCAGTCATCTTTGTAAAGAAGATGGATGGGACCTTGCGTCTATGCATTGATTATAGGATGCTTAACAAATCTACTATAAAGAATAAGTATCCACTCCCTAGAATTGATGAGCTCTTCGATCAGATGAAGGGAGCCACAATGTTCTCAAAGATAGACTTGAGATCTAGATATCACCAGCTTAGATTAAGGATGAGGACATCTCCAAGACAACTTTCAAAACTTGCTATGGCCACTACGAATTCACAGTGGTACCATTCGGGTTGACTAATGCTCCAACAACCTTCATGAATTTTATGAATAGCATATTCAATGATTGCTTAGATGATTTTGTATTGATCTTTCTTGATGATATAGTATAAATCAATGGAAGAGCATGAAAGGCATTTGAGGATAGTCTTACAACGTCTAAGAGAGAGTAAACTTTATGGTAAGCTAAGTGTACATTCTACCAGGATAAAGTGCATTATCTTGGTCATGTGATCTCAGCTGAAGGGATTGCAGTTGACCCTGAGAAGATTAAGGTGATAATGGAATGGCCTGCACCTCAGAATGTGACAGAAGTCAGAAGTTTTATGTAACATGCAAGATATTACCAAAATTTTGTGGAAGGTTTCTCAACTACAGCAGCTATGATTACCTCGCTACAAAAGAGAGGTAAAAAGTTTGAATGGACAGAAAAGTGTGAGCAAGCTCTCCAGGTATTAAAGGAAAAGCTCATAATTGCTCCTATCTTGACCATTAAAAATCCTAATGGTCATTTTATAGTTATAACTGATGCTTCAGAAGGAGTGGGAGGAGTGTCGATGCAGAATGAGCAAGTGGTTGCATATGAGTCAAGGAAATTAAAGCAATATGAGTTAAACTATGTGCCGCATGACCTTGAGTTAGCTGCCATAGTTCATGCACTTCAGATGTGGAGGCATTATCTTCTAGGTAAGCCCTTTGAGTTAAAGACTAATCATTTAGGGCTCAAGTACATTTTTACTCAACCTAACCTTAATACACGATAGAGAAGATGGTTAGAATTCCTTAGTGAGTATGACTTTGGAATTGAATATATAAAAGGGAGGGAGAATAGAGTAACATATGTTCTTAGTAGGAGAAGACATTTGGCTACCATGGTTACCATAAGATCCAATTTGAGATAGAAAGTAATTCAGAATCTTCAAGGGGATGAACATTATGAAAGAGTAAAGTAAGCTTTAGAAGAAAACCCCTTAGACCATTGGTTTGATGGATATGTGATTGAGTCAAATGGGATTTAGAGATATCAGGGAAGGATGTATATTCCTGACTTAGGAGAGTTGAGAAAGTTAGTGCTCGAGGAGATCCACAACACACCATATTCGGGGCACCCTGGAGTGACCAAGATGGTCGAAGGTTTGAGACCCTTATAACTTTGGCCTAGACTTAAGAAGGATGTGATAGAATTTGTGGCTTGATGTTTGGAGTGCCAGCGGGTCAAAGTTGAGCTTGTGCATCCAGCAGGATTGTTGTACCCACACAGTGTTCTTGAATATAAGTGGCAAGTGATAAGTATGGATTTTATTTAGGGGTTGCCCATGTCTAAGAATCAACATGATGTCATCTTAGTAGTTGTGGACAAGTTGACAAAGGTAGCACATTTTATTTCAGGAAATATTTCAGATGGTTCATTGGTATTAGCTAAAAAGTTTGTTCAGGAAATCTTTCGATTACATGGAGTTCCGGAGACGATCATTTCAGATCGGAACACTCGCATGACATCCAGATTTTGGACAACTCTAAATGTAGCCTTGGGAACTAAGTTGAATTTCAATTCGGTATATCATCCTCAAATGGATGGTCAGACAGAAAGAGTCAATTAGGTTGTAGAAGACCTTCTCAAGATGTATTGTATGGATCAACAGTACAAATAGGAGGAATATCTTCCATTGGTGGAGTTTGCATACAATAATTCCTACCATGCATCATTGGGAATGGCACTGTTCAAAGCTCTTTATGGGCGTAGGTGTCAAACACCTATCAGTTGGGACGAGGTAGAAGACATAATTGTAATTGGTCCTGATATGTTAAGGGAAATGGATGATCATATGAGATTGATCAAAGAGAAATTGAAGCAAGATTCAGATCGTCAAAAGAGTTATGCATATAGAAATAGGATGCCTAGACAGTTCTCAGTTGGTGACAAAGTCTTCTTGAGGGTCAAGCCTTAGAAGAGTTCAATTTCATTTGGCAAAGCGTCCAAACTTGCCCCTCGTTTCGTTGGACAATTTGATGTCCAAGAAGTGATCAATCCTATAGCTTATAGAATTGCTCTACCACCTACACTTTCTAGAATCAATAATGTTTTTCTCATGTCTTTACTTAAGCCTTATCATCCTGATGCTTTGCACATTCTTGATTGGCATGCTTTACAGATTCAGGATCTAGGAGTGGTGCTAGTGGAGCCCATTCGAATTTTGGAGAGGCGCAATGTTAAGTTGCGTAACAGGGAGATTATGCAATACAAGGTCCAATGGGACCAATATTCTATGGACGGTGCCACATGAGAGGGTGCTGAGGAAATTGATAGATCTTTTCCTCATTTGGGGAATGAGCATAGTTTCTTTGTTTTATGCATAGTAGATGATACTTTGAGATACTATATTTGTTTTTGTTTGATGATACTTTGGATACATTATTATTTTCAGTTTATGTAATAAGACATTGGGATGATGTCTCTTCCTAGTGGGGAAGGATGTCATGTCTCAATCCTATTTGACACTTTTTACAACTCAAACTATTGGTTACTATCTTGATTGATTTACTATGAGGTTAAAATTGTATAACATAACAGGTATCCGTCACGATTTTAATGGATTGAATGTATGTCATTATGGATCATAATTTGCAAGCTTTGGCTATGGTTTTGAGGAACTAACCTATTGATGTGGATCTAAGTGCGATTGAATGCAGGTACTCGTCGAAGACGAGAACATGGCTAAGGACCTAAGGTAGAAATGTTCTAGCTGCCCAACAAGAACTGAGAGGAACGGAACCCCAACACAACCTGCACACACCACTTAGTTCATGTAGCGTCATATTATCTTGCATTGTGATTGGTGCATCGAACGTTTGCAGCATAAACTTGTTTGTTTCAAGTACGTCGGTTGTGCACAATTTCATCTTGGTGGTTGTTTGATGCTTTTGCTTGCTTTGTCTAGATAACTGAAGAATATATTGATGTTTTTGAACACTAACTTTCATAATTTGACATGTCTATATTAATGCGATTATAAAAAAATTAATGTATGTTGGTTACCAATATTAGTGATTTTTTAAAAATTAAATTATAAATGTTACTTCAACTTTAGAACTATGTGTTAATAATATATATATATATATATATATATATATATATATATATTACTTATAAAAAAAATATGGTAAACCCTATAATAAATAAGTTATTGATCTCTTATTAATTTTCTATAATAGAGCAAAAATTTTAATATAAATAAATACTCTAAAAAGGTTTAAAAGAGTCTATATTCCTTTAATGCATGATAGGTAATTTCTTTTTTTATTATTGTTATTATTGTTGAAAGCATGCAAAAACACTTAAAAATATGTTTTAAGTAAATCTAAATATATAATTATTTAAAACTCTAAAAAGAAGATAGACCACCATGTGGGAAAAGAGACTTAAATCCTTCCAATAAACATGCAAAGATAAGACTAGTGAAAATCATATACTTGAAGTAGAAGATTTAAAAAAATGGGGAGGGTTCTATTTTTAAAAAAAGAGCACGACAATAATGAGAGAAGACAATAATGAGAGGAGGAGATTTTTTAAAAAAAGACAAAGAATAGTAAAGAGGAGAGCAGTGAATAATAATAGAAAAAGACAACAAATAGTAAAAGGGAGTAGCGAATAGAGGAAGAAGATTGGAGTTGCAGGATGGTTGAAGAAGCTCTAAAATTAGGTATTTTTCTCATCTCTTCTAATGGCAGTGCCTTATATTGTAAACAAAAAAATGTATTAAGTTCCTTTAAATTAGCAAAGCATTGTAAATATGGTAGTTTTGGCCTGTTTTATTTTCCTCACCATCGACCAGATCTAGGTTGACGCCTCTAGCATGGATAGCAGCCTGTGGTGTTTTATTTTCATTGTAACAAGTTTTTCTTTGGTCCTTGGTCAAGCGTCCTACCTGCAGCATCTCAAAACCTTTTCTTTTGCATCGCCTCCTTCAATTCGTATCAGCCTGCTGAGTGGTTTTATTTCAAATTTAACTCTGTGAAGTTCCTTTGTTCTAAAGGTAGCAATGATTTTTTTTTGGTGATGCCTTTCCTCTTGCAGCAGCTCAAATTCCTAGCTTCTTTTTGGCCATCATTTATCTCTGTCCCCGACCTTTCCTCTATATCGACCTTCAACTTTTTAACACAGGCCTTTTAACTTTACAGTTGGCCTTTTTTTTGGCCTACCTTTTTTTTAGGCATACCTTTTTTTTTATCTTGCTATAGCCTATTTCTAGCTATTTGCCGATTGTTTGCTTGAGAAGTGCAATAGTCTGGGTATCATTTAAATGGCCTCATTTCATTCTTCATAAATAGCCATGCGGACTGTAGTCTTTTCTGCCAGAGCAATGTGTTGAAATCAGAGTTAGTTAAGCAAGAATCTTCTCACCAATTCTGATAATGGCCTTCGTATACTATTAGGATGTAATTTTTTTAACTTAGTTAGTAGGCCATCTGAGAATCTTTTTTATTTGCTATGTTCTATTTGAATGGTCTTTATGGCCAACATTGGTTTCAATGCTTTATTCCTCTTCTTCTTTCTTTTGTTGTCTCATAAGCGGCCTCAACCTTTAGTATGTTGCTTCTTTTTTTTATTTCTTTATAATCATATAGATATCACATCGTGATCGGCCATACTTGTGTACCTTACTCATACTGTAGCATGGTTTAACAAGTGCATTACCCATGGTTTTAGTGATTAAACATTAAGAAAATAATCAACGATAAAACTCCAATACTTATAATTGATAAATATGACTCCATACTTAGATTCCAAGAAAGATACTAGGAATTATAAATAATGATGTAATATGTCTAAAATGGGGAAAGTGAATTGTTTCTTTTTTAATTATGTTATAGGAATGGACTCAAGCTCAAAACTAGTTTTGTTTATGAAATTTACTAGTATTGGTTAGGATTAGGATAGAAAACCATATAGACACATATTGGCGTTATATCACTCATATGATAACATTCGTATGTATGCATACTTATTTCCTTTTATCATTACAAGAACTACATATGACAAGAACTTTATGCACCTCTCAAAACATGGAAAATAGTAGTTAACCTACTTAAATCCTTGAATGGAAGAATTTATTTATGCCTGAGTGCTTGAGATTCGTGATTGTGGGAAGATAGATTATTTCTTGCAATTATATATTTCCAGAAATGATTACACTGGGGTTTTATTTTTCTTTTGCTATGCGTATTGGGTTACTTTTTGGGCTAGGATGCAGAATGTGGAATTACAGAGATGGCTTATCCTCTTTTCGGGATTTGACCTTAAACTATTTTATAAGCTTGGCCAAGCTGGGGATTCATTGAAATGGATGGATATTTGTCTAGAAAAACTTTATATATGTATATATATATGCCACATCCTGTTGTGAGACATTTGCACATCATCATTTAGATTTGCATTTAGACTTTAGGTTGCATCAGGTGTTCCCTCCTGCCAATTGTTTCTAGGTTGCTAGATGTTTCGTGTAGGGTTGGGTTTCCTTCATGTTATGAAGGGATCCAAGGAAGTGTAATTGCTTCATGGTTGGGCAAAAAAGCGCCTGAGCCATGTTCCCGTCTCTCGTCTTGCAAGAGGACCATGTGCGTTCATGGCGGATGGAGAGTTTTGATTTGATTTATTATTCTTATATTGTAAATGATTATTGTACCTTGTACTTATCATTGGACAATTTATGGCATGAAGCCAATGGACATTGTATATTCTTTTATAGTGCTAACACTTGGATTAAGCACATGATTTATAAGATTTAATCACTTTATTGATTAATGTTTATGAGATTTACCTTTTACTTGAGATGATGTAACTAAGTGGATTATTTACTTCATGTAACTTTTGTGATGGAATGCGTACTTTACATTTTCTCTACTGCCATGACTCTTCCGGAGCTACCTTTGGAGCATGAACTTCTGGTGCTATGATTATTCTAGAGCACCTTCTTTCACTTTCTTTCCAATGTATCCTCTTTCTTCTTCTCCAAATTCTATCTTTCTAGAGCTAGATGAGTCTTGTTTGAGAAAAATGGATCTTTATAGCCACAAAACATTAGCATTGGAGTTACTTTTAATGCAAGATAGAAAACAAAAATATGTACATCATTTCTAATTAGGTTAGACAATAACTTATCATATAATTAGTTAGATGCTAGCATGATATTGTTTTTAGGCTAAAAAGGAGGGTATTTTATTCAAAATATGATCAGTGCGGTTTTCACCTCATCACTCTCCCCCATACCTAAGGTTGTAAAGGTCCTCCTGCTTGCTGTTGTCTCTCTACTTCCCTTCTTTTGCTATATTCTTCAAATTTCTCACTCTTATCATATATTCTATGTGTTGTGGCATCTAATTCCCTTAGATGAATAACAAAACCTTTGCCAGCAATTACCCTGTTCTGCCATCTCTGAAACTCCCATTCAAATTGCTCACTATTCACATGTACTGGAGTTACTAGTTGAAGCAACAATGGGGCCCTAAATCTCATACCAATCCGTTCCTCTCTCATTTAATGAATTATCTCTACCATAGATTTGGTTCGTTAGAATGACCGCATCAAATTGCCCAGAGAAATGATTTATCTTTTTTTAGATGCACAGGAAAAGAATTATACCTTTCTTCACATGTTGTAATGGCATCTTTGGGAAGCTAAGGGATGACACTTTGCAGGGCTTGGTAGCATTGTTTTAAACTATTGGTATTTTTTTGCCAATATAGGATATTGATTATCCTTTCAAATTTTGCCTTAAATTCTACTGGCTTATGGTAGTGAAGCCTTATTAATAGTCCAATAGTCTTTTCTGCTTGGTAATATTCCTTAGTTCTCTCTTGCCAAGCTATCTAATTTTGCATAGTGGAGATAAAGGATGTTAATTGAACTTCTCCAATAAAAATATTAACGTGAAACTTAGTATGTCTTTCATCTAATAAATTTTGTGTGTAAAATTCACATAACAAGTATTTCTACTCTGGAGAAGTTATTTTGTATGTTTCCAAAAATTTCTTATCATTGGATCATGTGGAAAGTTACACTTGATCCTCAACAATTTCCATCTTAACATCTGCTCATTCAAAAACATGCTATACACACATGAAGGTTTTTTGCATGTAAGAAGGAGTTCCCCTATTCTGTAAGTTTCCATTTTTGCTTCATACAATTGGTCATATTTATTTTGTAAAATTACCAATTGTGTTTTTATCTGATCAATTTTAAAACCTACATTCCTAAGAAAACAACAATGGACTATCCATGTTTAAAGCAATACAGGAATATGTACCTAAAACCATTCCCTAACAATTGGTTAAGTCTAAATTCCTTTGTCCTCCATTGGTGGTTTTTCCTTAAGTTCTTCTAGTTCTTCTAGTTCAATAACCTAGCTAATTGTGGTTGTCAGTGATGCTTGATTCTCTTGATTCTTTTCCAAAAATGTTGCAAAAGCACGTGCCAGATTGTTTGTAAGGTTCTCAATATGCTTGTCCCTTTCTAATAAAATTTCATGTAGCCCTATATCTCGAGTTAGCTTAGTTGATATTTTGAGTGACTTGTTCACCTATCCTTGTAAATATGAGATTTCCTCATCCTTATCTGCTAGCAATGCTTTCAATTTCCTGCTTTTGCTACATAATTATCTATTTTTCATTAGAGAGTTCAATTGCTTGTTGTATTTGATGAATTTATTCTTTATTTTCACTCTCATCAATTTATGCAGCTATTTTTTGGATCTTTCCCCTTTATTGGGCTCCTTTGGAGGGGAATATTACTTTCATCCATGCTCCTAGATATGTCTTCCAATATTGTATTATCTTCTTGCTCTGGAGGTTCACTGTCAGGAGATTTGTGCAACTCCGAAGGAATAGAAGATCTTCTGGAGGGGGTTCAGTGATAGGAGATTCATGTAACTTTTAAGGAATAGAGTGTCTTCCAAAGTTGCCCTTATATCCTCCAAAGGTACTTGCTCTGTATCTCCAGGAATAGAAGTATCTTCTGAAGCTACCCTTATATCCTCTAGAGGTACTTGCTCTGTTTCTATAGGATTTTCATGAAGTTCCATTGTTATATCTTCTAGAGAAGATGTTAGTACCTGTGATAATTTTTCGGCTAAAACTTTTGGAGTTGTGGAAAGTCTCATTTGGATATCCATTGAAGGATGTGTGCTTTGTTCTTGTAAACCCTCTTGTTCTTTTGTACATGGGTAAAAATAATGCTAGAGGCGGCTTCCATAGCTAACTGTTTACTCCTCCAAAGAGGAGGGGGCCTTGTAGTTTTTGCTTTGGTGGCCCTATTTCCACTTATTCATCAAAGCTAATTACTTCTATTTTCTCCCATGATCTAGGACTTTTCTCTGGTAATGAAGTTTTTGGAGTTTTCGTCGACAACTCAAGTGGTTCAGTTGATGGCTAGGCTAAGTGCTTCAAAACTTCCTACACTCTTGAGGAGGTTTGGACCTCCAGAACTTCCTATTATACTTTTGGATTTACTCCCTTTGAAGCTAGGGTTGCAACTCCCAGGACTTCTCCCCTTTCTAGGTTTTGTTCCTACTTCTTATTCTCAATCTTTTGCAGGAATTTTAACCATTTTTTATCAGTTTTATGATGTTTTAAAATATGGCATTTGTATAACAATGTGATCAAGTCATGGTGTTTTAAGGGACTAGTTCCCTTTTTATACTTCTCTATCATGATTTGTAATGACTCGAGCAGCTAAGCCGGTAGGTTAACTTTCAATTCTAAATTTTTGGTTCCATGGTGTAGGTGGGTCAGCATCTGAACTCTTAGACCCACAACTATGCCAAACTGCCCTTCGTAGGTGAGAAATCTCATTATCCATGGTACTATAGATTTCCAAGGTTCAGAAATAGTTTCCTTATTAATCCCTTTATTGCATCCCTTTTTACCCACTATGATTTGAGGGAGGGGTTCATCTTCCTTTAAAAAATTATCTATCATTTCCTGGTAAGTAATGTGTTTTTCATGGAAGAGATTAATTCCTTTAGTAAAGATTTTAGAAAATCAAGAGATCATTTCAATACTAACCTTGATTTTACTGGTCTATACCATGGAGTGGTTGTCGGAGAAAATTTGTACAAATTCTTCCACTAAGTTTGCATTATGTCCCTCAAACTTCTGTAGAAAGTTTAACCACACCGCTATCTCAAATATATTTTATACTAACTGCTATGCCAACAATTTCTCAGTTGAGTCTCGTTCTTCTTTCCTCTTAACACCCATATTGACCTATTTGATTGGCTAAGGCAAATGGAGATACTGGTGTAAGGAAAATGTCATTTCATAGTTCAAAGGATTTGCTTGTGCAGGTGGTTTTAGTATGCAAAAAGGGAGGTAAGTTGGGGAATTTAAAATATAGAAAACAATAATTGTGTCCAGACAAGTTGCATTAATTATTCTGCACATCTTTTCATAATAGTGTTTCGTGTGGTTTGTTATTTTTCCATCTTTTTCGTTAGTCAGAGCAAGATGATGCCATCATTAATAAAATGGTTACACATGATTATTAGCTAGGGAAAGTCATGCAGATTACCCTGATTATATGATAAAATCATTAATTTTCCTAATTTAAAAATAATGTACATACTTGTCATCATTGCTGATGTTAATCAGAATTCCCATACTATTGAATGTACGGCATGTCAGCATCATAATGAAGATGTGTATTTTTGTACTTGTGCAATAAATGTAGAAAATACAACTTATTTGATGGTGGTGGCACGAACTCTAGAAGTATTTCATCTGAAATGTCCTTTCAAAGAGGTTACAATTATTATGAATGGATTTGAAACATCATAAAAAGAAGTGCTCCCAGAGACAATGCAGATGACTTTTAGAGCATCATTGAAAGCATGCTTTCGGAGATGATGTGGATGAATTCTAGAGCATTGTTGAAGAGATGCTTTCAGAGAAATGTGAACAAAGTTCCAAAGCATTGTTGAAAGGATGTTTTCAGACAAATACAAATAAAGTTATGGAGCATCGTTAAAAGGATTCTTCTGAAGCAACATGAATAAAGTTCTGAAGCATTATTGAAAGGATGCTTCTGGAGCAACACGAACAAAGTTTCAAAGTATTGTTGAAAGGATGCTTCTGGAGTAACATGTATAGAGTTATGGAGCATCACTAAAAGGACTCTTCTGGAGAAACGCGGACAAACTTCTAGAGAATCATTGAAAAGATGCTTCCAGAGCAACACGAACAAAGTTTCAGAGCATCATTGAAAGGATGCTTCCAAAAAACATGAACAAAGTTTCAGAGCATCGTTGAAAGGATGGTTCCGGAGTAACACGAACAAAGTTCTAGAGCATCGTTGAAAGGATGCTTTCAGAGAAATGTGAACAGAGTTTTGGAACATTGTTGAAAGGATGCTTCCGGAGAAACACGAACAAAGTTCTAGAGTATCGTTGAAAGGATACTTCTAGGGAAACATGAACATTCTTCTTGAGGAAAACTACATTTAAATACAAACAACTTCCAGAGCATTCTTAGAAAGATGCTTCCAGAGGAAAACTATGAAAATATAAACAACTTTTGAAGCATTGTTAGAAGGATGCTTCTGGAGGAAAATTGCAAATACAAACTTTTGAAGCATTGTTTGAAGGATGCTTCTAGAGAAAAACTAAAAAAATAAACAGTTTCAGAATAAAAATGAATAACTTCTAAAGTAACATAACAACTTTCAAAGAAAAAAAGAATGAAAATTTTAAAAATATTTTTTTAAGAGTAAAGAAAATTATTTACCTCAATCTGCTATAGAAGGAAAGACTTCCTTCACATAGAATATGTCCACCTATTCTTCAATCATTTGGATGAATTCCTCCTTGTTCACTGGTTTCTAGTACAAACATAATATGTGACCATTTACTAGAAGTGTTCTTGTATCTCCATCAATTGGTCTCAAAAACACAACTCCATTACTGAATATTTTTCCACTTCATAAGGCCCCAACCATCATGTCTAGAGTTTTCCTTTGAGGTCCTTGTATCTAGAATCAAATAATAATGCCCAGTCTTCATTATGAAACTTTCTTTCTTTTATATGGCAATCACGCTGGTGGTGCCTGCATAAACATTTAGGTTTCAAGCATTTTAATATGCAGGCCCCTTCCCAAAAATCCAAAAAATTCCAACACTTTCGGCCTCTGCAGTGTTAAAAAATGCAAAAAATATGTTGTATGCATGTCATTTTGTATATACAAGGGTGTTTGTATATACATGCAGGTCGAATGTGCATTGGCGGGTCAGAAATTTCCATCGGCCTTTGAAAAAATCAGTTATATGCATTTCTGAATGCATATCGGGTTGCATATAGAAAGAGGGAATCTGTCGCAGATCCCAAGAATATTCCCTGTTTGTATATCGGGCTGCATGTACATTTTGTGTTGTATGTTCAGACATACAATGGTTAGATACAGAGAAGAACATGTAAGGGAGGAATATACATTGCAGATTCTAGGAATATTCGACAGATGTAGCAAGGGTTTGCTTGTATATTGTGTTGTATGTTCGCACGTACATGCGCGACATACAAAGGAAAACATGCAAGTATATACAAATGAGTTTGTATATGTTCAACATGCAAAGAAAAGATACATTGCAAGCATATTCCAGGAAAGATTCCTTGTTTGTATGTAGGGGTGAATGTATCTTTGGACATACAAAGGTCATATGCAAAGAAAAATATACAAGACCCGACATGCATTTGCTACAGTGCAAAGGATGCATCGGCCAATGCATGTGCAAGAAGAAACATGTACATTGAGAAGATACAAGGGGTCTTGTACATTCCGCGACATATGAAGCAGGAGATATATTTGGTGGGGTCCGCCTCACATGCAAAGAGCTTTGTATCTCATATACGAAGGAGAATGTATATGTGATATACATTCAAAAATATGCAAAGGCCAACATACAAGCCGGACTTCAAAGGGTTCTTCTAATCCAACTCATAAATTTTGGAGCCCGCGCTTTGTATGTATATCTGCGTTGTATGTTTACACATACAAGTTGATATACATTGGGGACATACAATTTGGACCTGATTGAAAAATCAAATGCAGTAAATAGGGTTTGGGGTCCGCTGCATGTATTTTGGGTGCTTGTATGTACTGATATACATTGCAAAGATACAAAGATTAACATACAAGCTGGACCCGATTCAAAACTCAAAGTTGGCAAGTAAAGCACTGGCGTCTGTGGCTTGTATGTCAGGGTGCTTATATGTGTGCCAAGATACAAAAGGTTATATACAAGCCAGATTTCAAAGCAGTTTCAAAATGCTCCATGAAAATTTGAAATCTACACCTTGTATGAATAAGGTGCTTGTATATGCACATATACAAAGAAGATATGCTTGGAATAAGGATATAGAGCGGACCCAATGGTGATTCTAATTTGCTCTATAACAGTTTGGGGTCCGCCTTGTATATTGAACAGTTTTGTATATGCATTTGGCATATACAAAGGATTTGAAAGGATAAAAAGCCAGCGATAGCAAAAGGTGCCTACGTGGAATGATTTAATTGGCTGGCAACCTAGTCAACATGATTTTGAGCCGTGGATTTCAGAGATGGGAGATGATCAACGGCTGGTTTCAAAACTTGCTGCAGCGAAGGGGTTTTCTTTGTTGTTTGCAACTATTTTTGAGCAAGAAAACTTCTGGTGGGCACGTTGTTGCTGCATTCTAGAGGCTGTGGGTAGCTGATGCATTAATGGCGGTTTTGCAGAGGTGTGGTTGGTGGAGTGGACAGGCGAACTACCTGATTTGATGAAAATCCTTAAGTGGCAGCACGTTCCCCGAGCCTACCTGTTTCTTCTCTTTGTTTCTCCGTTGCATTCAATTTTGAGCGCCTTTTCTCACGATGCATTGTATCTGATGAATTTTTGATTTGCCTTGTAATAATTTTGTTGGGTACACAGTCCTGGTATAAAAGACAAACGGTGTTACTCATTGTGGTTGTTGAAGACTTGGGCAATTTTGGGGAAAAATAACGAAATACAGAGCATTTTCCTGGCTGTTGTATCTCTGTAGAGTTTATGTGTTGCATGTGAGTGGTAGCTTGCACATATGTTTAGTTTCAATGTTAATGTTATATGAAAAATGCTTCTTGCATGTGTTTTGCTGTCTGTCTCCACTTGTATGCATTTCTTCTCTTGAATTTGGTTGCTAAGGGTTTCTCAAATTCTAGAATACAGATTTATGTATTGCATGCCTAATCTCTAACTTCCATTCAAGGAGTGAATTAAATCATTTTAGGTTGAGTGTGGAGGAGAGTGTATGTTAGCTGGGATATCCATAAGCAGAGACAATTAAATACCCATTCTTGGGTGATGTTTGTAAGGCAAGCATCAATATAACCCCTTGAAACTCGAATTCCAGTTGCAAGCCACTCTCATGTATACGTCTATGTGACTCCTTGCCCTGAGATAGGCACCGGTCTGCCTTTGTGAAGTAGTTATGATCCAAAACCCCTGTCTTGGATCCAAACCATCAAACCATCCATTCCATAATTTCAATCTGTTAGTTGTAGGAGTAGGATTAGGAACCCCCTGCATACTCTCATCCATAACCAGACACATATGTCCAAGAACGTTGCCAACCTTGTGATTTGTCACACAAATCTTGGTCCACACATGAGAGTATTCTGCCTATCATTATAAAGCTAAATATTTATGTCATTGGGTGAGTCAAAGTGTCACATCTTTAGTTAAAAGGGATACCCCCCTCGGTGCGGCAGAACCAGAAGTGAAGGGGAGGCAGCTCACGCAACCTCCCGTATCTGTTGGCTGAATCTGCCTGTACATTGGAACTAGCAAACCCTCTGCCAATTCAGAAATAAACACCAACACACGCCATGCTTTTCTTGGTTGTTGCACCAATTTAGTTTGTTGTATAGCTTCTCGTCCAAGCTCATACATCTTGTTGAGTTGTAGAACTCATTTTATCTGAGTTGTATTTAGGTTTATGCCCACATCCATGGTTGTTCTCAATGTTTGGAGTTCAAATTCAATAGGTAGGATAGGTTTCTTACCAAAGACCAATTCATATGGTGTGAAGCCTGTAGTTGATTTCCAAGTAGTATTATATGCCCATACAACTTCATGTAGTTTCCTAGCCCAATCCTTCCTTCCTGTTGAAATTGTTTTAATGAGTATATTCTCCAACTCCCTATTGGTTACTTCCACCTGACCATTCTCTTGAGGATAATATGGTGATGAATTTTTATTGCACACTTGGAAATGATTAGTGAAGGTCAAAAGAACTTTTGACATAAATTGCGGTCCTTGATATGTCACAATGGATTTGGTTGCTCCAAATCTAAGAAATATTCTATTATAGAGGAAATCTACAACTTTTTATTCTATGGCTACCTTAAATTCTTGCACCTCTACCCATTTTGTGAGGTAATCGGTACACACTAGGATGTATTCTTTTCCTTGTGATTTTGGATCAATGGGCCCTATAAAATCCAGTTCCCAATTTTCAAATGGTTTGAGGACTACTTGAAGTTGAAGTGGAATTTTACTAAATGCTATTGGTCTTCCCATTCTTTGAAATTTATCACAGTACCAAATTATATCTCTTAACGTCCTTGTGCATAGAAGGCCAACAATACCTGAGGCCTAAATTGTTATGGGAGGTATTTTTGCTGAATAATGTCCTCTTGAAGGATCATCATGAAATGCATGTAGAATACTGTAGGTCTCATAAGCTCTCATACATCTACGTAGGACCAAATTACGTCCACACTTAAATAATATACCATTAAGCCATTTAAAGTTCACACTTTCTCTTACCAGTCTCTTCCTTTGTTTTACAAAAAAGTCTGACAGAAATTCTATTGTAGCCAAATACTTTGCTACATCCATAAACAAGGGTATATGAGTTGACATGGAAAATAATTTTTCATCTGGAAACTCATTTCTAACTGGTTCATGTTCTTCATCTTGATGATGTATCCTGGATAAAAAGTCAACAACCACATTAAATTTACCAAGTTAATCTATGACGATTATGTTGAATTCTTGGAGAAGTGACAACCACCTAATTATTCATCCACTTACAACAAGTTTAATCATTAAATATTTGATTGTTGAGTGATTTGTGTAAACAATCACCATGTAACTTGTAATATAATGGTGAAATTTGTTGATAGCATGCATAAATTCCAAACATTCTCTTTCAATTGTGGTGTAGTTCCTTTCTGTAGGTGTTAAATTTTTACTAATGAAATAAATAACATATTTCCTCCATTTTCATCCTCTTGTCATAGAACTACACCAATGGCATCATTCGAAGTGTCTGTGTAAATGTAAAATGGTAAACTCCAGTAGGCTTGCGTAATACAAGAGTAGTTGTCAGTTTTTCTTCGATGGTTCCAAATGAGGTTTGACATTCTGAAGTCTAGGAAAACTCAATTTCTTTATGGAGTAGAGAAAACACAGGAGCAACTATTTTACTAAAGTTTTCAATGAACTTTTGATAATAATCAGCATGTCCAAGAAAGCTTCGTACATCATTTTGAATTTTTGGGGCTTCCAACTTTTCTATCACCTCAATCTTCTTAGAATCAACCTTAATGCCCTCAGCAAAGATATGATGTCCTAGAAGAATCCCTTGTTCGACCTTTATAAGACAATTTTAATGAATCAAGGATAACTAGTGTTCTTCACATCATTTGAGGACTCTGTCCAAATTTTGAAGTGCTTCCTCATAAGCGGTTCCATATACTGTGAATTCATCCATGTATACTTCTACACAACCATTTACAAGTTCAAAAAAATGGCTAATATTGCTCTCTGAAAAGTGGTAGGAGCATTGCACAACCCAAAGGGAAGGACTCAATATATGAAGGTTCCCCATGGGCAAGTGAAGGTGGTTTTATCTTGATCTTTTGTAGCCACTTGCATTTGACTGTAACCATTAAACCAATACAAGAATGAGAAATAAGTTTTACCAACCAAGTTATCAAGACTTGGTCAATGAATGGTAAAGGAAAATAATCTCTATAAGTTGCCTTATTGAGTTCTTAATAATCCACACATACCCTCCATTTCCCACCTTTCTTAGGTACAACCACGAGAGGTGAAATCCATTTGTTGTTAGAGATTGGATAGATATATCCTACATGTACAAGTTTTTCAATTTCTATTTTAACCACATCTTTGAGCGCAAGGTTAAGTCTATGTTGTGGTTGACGAACTAGTTGGACATTGTTAGTATAATATGATGAGTGCAAATATTTGGATGTATTCCCTTCATCTCCTTATAATCCCAAACAAAATCTCCAGACCATTTCACTAGAAAATCAAACAATTGGAGTTCTTGTTATTCTGTGAGCCAACTATTAGGGTTTTTCTAGGTATTGCCATTATTGATTTATTTCCTGGGTGACTAGAGGAGACCATGTAGGTTTCACTCATCAATTTATTAAGGGGGCAACTATGATTTTGCATCATATGAAAAGTAGTTACATCCTTGAAGAAACACTCATTTATTGGAATTAAATTGGCCAAAGGACAATGTAACACTATAAGAAAGTCCTTTTTGTTTTGAGGAAACTCCACTCTACTTATTTGAATAAGACTCTGAAGAGTTTCATTCATTTCAAGATTGTCTTCTTTGTTTGTGTTCTGATTGTTGTCAAATTCCAACTCATCTTCAAATTTATCCCCATGTTGTTTAATGACAACCATTGCTAAAGAAGCCATATTCTCCTGTTTACTGAGTTGATTTGGTTCATCTACCCACATCCTATAGCACTTGTTTGTAAAGGGTTGAGCAGGAGGGTATAATGATAACTTCTCACTATTAATACCGTTGGAAATGGTCATTCCTCTAGGTTTGCAATCAATAAGGGCCACAAATGTAGCTAACCAGGGTCGTCCCAGTATCAAAGGATAACTATCTTTAGGGGTATGCAATTGAATAACCTAAAAATATATAGGATATGCCCAAGTTTCAACCATGACTAGAACATATTCTAAGATTCCTTTTGGGATAGCAATAGATTGGTCTGCCATCTACATAATTGTACTTATGGGTTGTAGATCCATTAATGACAACATCTCTATGACTTTAATAGTCATGACATTAATAGTGTTGAACACACCTAATACTGATAGGGGGTGAATCAGTATTCAAAAAAATCTTAAACCCTCTAGAGCAAATTGAAATTTAAACTTTACAGCATTAACAGAAACATAAAAGATCAACACAATGTACAACACCACATAACACCAAATATGTTAGGATTAAGGTGCCATTGACCTTGTAAATCCTATACAATTAATTACTCCTAATATTGTTTGTAAATCACCCGTAAGGGATGAAAGGTTTCACCAACAGCGATCTTGTTTTAGCCGCATGTTTATTTCTGGTCCCCGCCGTTAATTTGTTCACAAATTGGAGCCTCTTTTCTTGGTGGAGTTTTTTTACCTGAAAGGGTTTTCTCCATGTTACATACTATGTTATGTGTTCCATTCTTAATGCATGTTATTTCTATGTAGTGGGTTTTATTTCTATTGCAATCTCTATCGATTCTACATTGTTTAGAGGACATAAATAAGGTTTGAATCAGATTTTTGTTGTGTGGTTTGCACCTTCATTTCTAACACGATATACATGGAAAACCTGAAAGGGCAAAAACCACGGTGAGAAAAGGTGCTAGGAGCTACTATCCTAATCCAACCTCACAAAAGAATCACTATTACAACTTTGTTTTAGGGCTACAACCCAAGGAAGCTACTACTCCCTGAAGAAAGCTTTTAGGGTCACTCCCAAGGAAGCTACAACTCCCTGTAGACTTTGTTTTAGGGCTTCAACCCAAGGAAGCAACTACTCCCTAAACTAAGAACTAACTCAAAAAAGATTACAGCATGACAATCCTTTTACAATATGAAATTGACAATGAAGCTCACTCCTTTTGAATATTGCTCTTTTGCTTTGAGAACTTCTGAAACTTCCTCAAATGTCTTCTCTGTAGCTTACTAACTCACTACTTTCAGCCTTCAAGAAGTTTTGCCTTTGGCTCACTACATCTAGAAATCAATTAGGAACACTCTTCACTTCCCTTCTGTCTCAAAAATATCTTCAAGATGAATCTGAACAGGATCTACCACTTCTGCTCTTTCTCTTTCAATCACACATCATAATGCATTACACATCCACATTCTACTTCTCACATTCACACTCACAATCACACACCACCTAGATCAACTAGGTTTACAATATATACATAATATTACATTGATTACAATACATGTCGGCCAAGACAACAGGAATATTACAATTACAAGTCTGCCAATAGATCAAACGACATCAAATGTGTAGAGGGTAAGCCCTAACATGAATTACACTCATCACTAGGAAGAGGAACATGCCTTGCAGATTCCAACACATGCTTAACCTAGTCCTAAACATCCTTCACAACATTAGCCTTCAAAGAATAACATACGCACACTTCACAAATTTGAAATAGGTCGGCCTTAAGCAAGAGAATATGAAGCTTGTAGCATGTTAGTCATTACAACTTGGTGGTACTCATGAAAGATTAAATATTATTTGTGCTTCTCCCAGATGAGTCAGCATGACCCATACGACATCTCCAAACACTCCTTGAACTCTGCACAACAAAAACTTTGTTGTGCATGTTGGGAAAATATAGTATCACAAAATGAGCATCTGAGATCAGTAAGTGTCTGCAGTAACAATCATTCTCTCTGATTGCCTCAAAACACATACTACTATGCCATAAAGTGGAATCAGACATAGTTTTATTTCCCACATTAACCCTTATAGGAAAGTGATTGCAATTTAAAACTAGTTTCAACAACATACATTAATCAAATTCAATAAACAGAATCAGTAAACATGAAAGATAAAGTAGAAGACAAGAACACAAAGACTTACATGGGGAAAACCCTTTTGGGTAAAAAAAACCCACACTCCAAAACATATAGCCATTGTATTATTCATCAACAAGCATATAAGTTACAATACAATATTAGACTCATAGCCTTTACAGGAGATTTACATCTTGTTCCATTTCTAGAGAAAATCTGATAGACACAACTCTCCTCTCGACTTCCTGTCACGTTGCAAAACGTTCAATGTTTTTATAACATTCGTTCTCAATAGTCGTTACAACTTCCCACAACTGAATGGCCACAAATGGTCACAATATAGTTTAACTGTCAAAGACATTCAAACCATCGAAGAGACACCAACTGCACTCTCTCTGAACTTAAAGTCCCTTCGACAACTATATTACCTTCTAAGTCATCTAGTCTTCAACTCTCAGCTAATAGTGCACTCTCGCAAGACATTGATTGGGCCCCACCATGGAGCCTGTGGGCTGGTGGAGTCAAACGTTTCACCATATTGGGGGGACATCATAACACCTTCCATCAATATAGAAAGGTCACACTGAAATGTCTGTATTTGTGATATGCATTGCCAACTCAGCATTGGCTTTTCTGTCCTTTTGCCATGTCCAAAGAGTTTACGGTTACCACTATCCCTCGCTTCCACTTGATGTGTCGTGCAACACATTTAATGAGAAGAGAGTGCCTCAAAAAATGGGAAAAGCTTCAAAGTCATGAACTCTCCAAAAATCCAAACTTGAGAACCTCTAGTCGAAGGTTATGAAGTTTCGAAAACCCCCAACCAACAAAGAGACTAAGACCATCGACCCATCGGAGAGACTTCAATCTAAGTCCCACCAAAGTCAGTAGGTTCCACCAATATCAGAGAGACATGAAATACAATCCTAGCGATATAACTACCTCTCGTCGATGAGCTTTCAGACCATCGATGGGACTGTGTACTACGTCCCGCCAAAAAGAAACTGTCAGCCCGATGAAGGAGTTAACAGCAACAGAGCTAGGGTTTTATGGTGAGTTTGAGACACATATTCTCAACATTCTCCCACTTGACAAAGAAATCACTAAACCCCTTCCAATGCTTGAAGTCACTAAATCACATCATCACATCCATACATGCAATCTCTAGAATCTTAAACAATGCTTCCGTGCTCCAACCAAGCCACCTATAACAACATCCAAGATGTCCACCATCTTAGGCAATAGTTCCAACCATCCACCAAAGGAAATGGAATGAACCAAGGTGTATATGCACTAGTCTAAAGAACACAAGCATCAAATCTAACTGATAGCAAAAGCTACAGTGCTGCCACCACTCCACTATGCACACAAGCTATACAAAAGTGTCAACAACATCAACTTCAAAGCTTCAACCTGAACACAACCGTGAAGTCATCCTCTAGAAAACAAGATAGAACATCAGCTAGAACAACAACAAGGAAATTGACTGCTCTCATCCTACTGATTAACCCATGTGATGCAGAGCTACCACGAGAAAGCCTTCAATCAAATAGTGAAATGCTCATAAATCACATTCACAATCTACATACAACACTTGACTCATTACCACCGGTTTGTTACAGTGTTTTGCGTACCGGTTTACCACCATGACCAGTCATAAAATGTATCGGGCGCTTGTATTCCCACCAATGTACATTAAAATGTACATTCTTCAACATGCAAGACTTAACCTCTTATCGCCGGTGAGTTTGATGCCCTTACCTATTTCTGCCGATCACTATTTGTATATGTAGAAAATGTATGTCTCAACATACAATTATTAAGTGTAATTGGAACATACAAATGATGACCCCCTGCTGCTAGTTCCCGTTACCTTAGCTGTCGGTAACCTTACGTATCTCAACCCATTGTATCTGTGGAATGTATATTCCAATATACATTCAAAAACATACAATGCAAAACATGCATTCACTGAATATGCCTTCGGAATATACCTTTGCCAAAGTCAAACATTGACTTTCCTTGTATCAACCTGATGTACATTCAAAACATATAATCCACCACATGCATCTGCGGAATACTCACAAACAAACAATTGTGGGATACACAGAATATGATCTGATACTCCTTGCGATATACACAAAACTTGTATATCGACAATGTATATCTTCAATGTACATTCAGAATGTACATTCTAAAAAAAAGTGCATTCAAAACATGCAAGCGAAAGATGCGTTCTTCCGCATACTTTGCCGATTGAATATTTGACCCGTCCGTTGACCACCTTGTATGTCGAAACCCTTGTATTGGTTTAACACATACAAACAATGACATACAAACTTCTAATGAACCCGATAAGCTTGCAATATGCAAACATCAACAGACGAAAGTGATATACTCACAAAATGAATATCCGGCATACATTTGCAGTATATACACAAAATGCATGTCAAATGAAAACCTCGCAAATTTTCACATTTTAAACACAGTAAACTCTAGAATTTTCTAGATCTGTTTCCTTAGCAAATTTAACATAGATTTCAAGCTTTCAAAACCTAGCACATGAGGATGCTAAGGTAAATTACTGCATGTTGTAAATGATCCTGTCTCCATGGATTGAACAAATAGAAACAAAATAAAAGCATAAACAATTATATACAACCATTCCACCGATTATGAAATAATCCAACCGGTGGAATGGACTAAGAGTCCATCTCGAATGCAAACTAGGAAATTCGACTGCACAAGTAATTCAAAAAATAGAAAAACAACACCAACAGGATCTCCTTTATATTGATTTTAGAAATGCATACAAAGATCTGGTTTCATAGTTCAACAATTGATTGCACAATTACTGCACTGTCAAATCTCCAATCTGTCTATGACAATCTATCTCCTATGTTCTACATATCCCCAAAAGCAATCTGATCTAGGTTATAAATATCTACTCCTGAGAGTAGTACAAATTTGATTCCCAGCGGCTGGGAGACACTTCCAAGCGGCTGGGAGATGACAACTAATATAACAACTTACTAACCGACTTTCACATAAACCTAGATTGACTTACAAACAGGAGTTGGTCAAACTGACCTTATTACATTCAAATGCATAAAACATACTATATTAAGACCTAGTCTTCTTTTTGAAGGGGTGCTCCTGCACCATACTCCCCGAGAGAAGAAATCTCAAGTCCACTTGAGATGAGAGTTTGTAGGTCTGCACCATGTTTGTTGATCTGTTCTTCAGTCATCCAAACTGCCTCTATATCGGGTTTTCCTTGCCAAGCCACCAAGTATTCCATATACTCTTTGTTCCTTGTTTTCTTTGTTACTCTGGAGTCTAAAATCTTCTGCAGTTTTGGTGGGGTATGTTTAGGAATATCATCTGTTGTTCCCTGTAATGGTTCCTGGTCTATATCTGGAGTATGCTTGTATGGAGTTAAATCACATACATTGAAGATAGGAGATAAGCCACAATCAAAAGGAAGTTGGATTTCATAAGCATTCTGTCCATACTTTTTCAAAATTTGACATGGTCCAATCTTCCTCTGCATGAGTTTGGTATATTTACCTTTTGGAATTCTTTCCTTCTTCAAATTAACCCACACCAAATCTCCAACATCAAACTGTACATCTCTCTTCTTCTTGTCAGCATATTCTTTATACTTCAATGTAGTTTGCTGGAGTTGAGTCTTGACTTGATCATGCACCTCCTTGATGGATGATGCAAAAGCTTCTCCATCTGCACTAATATATTCTCCTGTAGGCAGATCTCTTAACTCCAAAATACCTCTTGGATGAATACCATACACCACTTGGAAAGGTGATTTCCCTGTACTTCTATTGACAGTGTCATTATAGGAAAATTTGGCCTGTGATAGGATGTTATCCCACTTCTCTCCATGCTACCTTGTCAAACATCTAAGCAGATTTCCCAATGATCGATTGACCACTTCAGTTTGTCCATCTATTTGAGGATGATATACTGATGAGAAGGACAAATTGGTACCAAGCTTCTTCCAAAGAGTCCTCCAAAAATGGCCAATAAATTTCACATCTCTATCTGAGACTATGCTCAATGCAATCCATGTATCCTCACTATTTCCTTAAAAAATAGGTCTGCAACATATGAAGCATCACAAGTGGTTTTGCATGGCAAGAAGTGTGCCATTTTATTGAATCTATCCACGACAACGAAAACACTATCATATCCCTTCCTTGTTCTAGGTAAACCCAACGCAAAATCCATACTTATGCTCTCCCATGGCCTAGAAGGAATGGGCAGTGGCTGATATAAACCTGCATTAGTGGATCTTCCTTTTGCCTTCTGACAGATCACACATGTCTCCACAAATTTTCTGACATCTGACTGTAGCTTTGGCCAAAAGTAATGCCTCTTCACAAGATCCAAAGTCTTATCCAGACCAAAATGTCCCGCCATGGCTCCACAATGCTTCTCCTCAATGATGTTTAGCCTCATAGAACACCGTGGGATACACAACTGTCCTCCTTTGAACAGTAATCCATCCTGTATCAGAAATTCAGAATACTCAACATGATATTTATCTCCAAAAGAAGTACACACGTTGTAGATCTCTCCAAAGTCTTCATCAACATCATACATAGTCTTTAAGGAATCAATTCCAACACTTTCCAATTGAATCTGATTTAGGGTGAGAGCCCTTCTGCTCAAAGCATCTGCTACCTTATTCTTGACCCCTTTCTTGTGCTTGAGTGTGAAAGTGAAAGCTTGCAAAGTTTCCACCCACTTCATGTGTCTATGGTTCAGTTTCTCTTAGCTATTTATGAAACTAAGGGCCTAATTATCTGTAAACACTATGAATTCCTTTGGCATCAAGTAATGCCTCCACTTCTTGAGTGACTGGACTAGAGCATACATCTCCAAATCATAGGATGAATATCTTTTCTTAGCATCATTTAATTTCTCACTGAAAAATGCAATAGGCCTACCTTCTTGACTGAGTACTGCACCAATTGCCATGTGACTTGCATCACATTCAACCTGAAAAATCTTGCTAAAATTAGGAAGTGCAAGGAATGGTTGCTGTGCCACTTTCTTCTTCAATGTTTCAAATGAATCATCTGCCTCCTTTGTCCAAGTAAATCTACACTTCTATCCTCCTTTTATGGTGTCAACATGGGTGCACAGACATGACTAAATCCTCTTATAAACTTCCTATAGAAGGTTGCTAACCCATGGAAACTTCTGACATCATTCATGGTTCTAGGAGTTGGCCAAGACAATATGGCACTTACCTTCTCTTGATCCATTTGTAGTTTGCCATGTGAGATGACAAAACCCAAGTAGATGATCTCCTCCTACATAAACAAACACTTCTCCAAGTTTATCATTAGTTGTTCTTCATGTAACCTTTTGAGAACCAGGTCTACATGTTTGAGGTGTTCTTCCCTTGTATTACTGAAAATCAGAATGTCATCTAGATATACTATGACAAATTTACCTATAAATTCTCTCAAGACCTCATTCATCAACCTCATAAAGGTACTAGGGGCGTTGGACAAACCAAAAGGCATGACTTTCCACTCATATAACCCCTCATTGGTCTTAAATGCAGTTTTCCATTCATCCCCTGGCCTAATCCTGATCTGATGATAGCCACTTTTCAAATCTATTTTTGTCAAATATTTGGCACCTCCTAAACAATCAAGCAAATCCTCTATCCTAGGTATGGGGAACCTATACCTAATTGTGATCTTGTTAATAGCCCTTGAATCAGTGCAAAGTCTCCAAGTTCCTTCCTTCTTTGGTGCTAGTACAGCCGGTACTGCACATGGGCTTAAACTTTTGCCAATTAGGCCTGTCTCCAGCAATTCCTCAATCTGCCTTGCTACCTCTGTATTCTACCCTGGGGTAAGCTTGTATGCTACCTTGTTTGGAAGTGTAGATCCTAGGATTAGATCTATGCAATGACTGATGTCCCTTATAGGTGGTAGGGACCTTGGCATCCCATCAGAGATGATGCCTTTGTACTTGTCCAATAATTCTTGGACAGCAGGGTCTATGAACCTTTGCTTCTTCTCTCCCTTGACTTCTTGTTGTTGCTCCTTGTTCACCTTTAGGCATGGAATGAGGGCATATGCAACTGCTCCTTCATCTACTATCTCCTTCATGAATTGTTTGCCTTCTACCATCATCACCTTGACTTCTTTCCCTTTTGATTCTACCTCCTTCTCCATTAATGGTAGTAACTCTGTCTTCTCACCATCCTTGGTGATTGAATAGGTGTTTCTAACTCCATCATGTTGGGCTTTCAAATCGTATTGCCATGGTCTTCCAAGTAGGAGATGGCAAGCATCCATCTAAGCTATGTCAAACAATAATTTGTCTTGGTATGGTCCAATTTGAAACTCTACCCAAGCCTGTTCTTCCACAACTGTTTGCTGACCTTGAGTGAGCCATGAGACCTTGTACAGGCAGGGATGTGGTAGCCTTCTAAGCTTAAGCTTTTCTATCATTTCAACAGACACAAAATTTTTAGTAGATCCAGAGTCAATCAGAACTTTACATACCTTTCCTCCTGCCTTGCAAGTAGTTTTGAAAAGAGACTTTCTTTGTGGGGGTTCTCTATCAGGCACCTTCATAGTGGCGATTGCTCTCCTAATCATCAAAGCTTCTCCTATCTTAGGATACCCATATCTGACAGTATCATTCACACTCTGATAAGTGTTGGAGCTTTTCGCACTTTGACAATCAGATTCTTGGATCAGATTTGTTCTCCTTTCTCCCCCTGAACTTGTTGCTTTTTCTGGACATCTACTAGCTATGTGGCCTTCCTGATTGCAATTGTAACATCTAATAGCTCCTCTGCCCTGAGATCTCCCTCTGAATGGTGGTCTTCTGCCCCTGAAATTTCCTTTTTGATCATAACTTCCCTTTTGAGTTTGACTGTTGTCTCCTTTGCTACTCTCTTGATTTGATTCACCTTGGTGTCCAAATCCATTTCCTCTGCCTCTGAATGGACTTCTTCCCCCTCTTTGTTGTCTTCCTCTTCCTCTATTGTCCTGCTCTTGTCTTCTCTTTAGTTTCTCTTCCACCTTGAGTGCTAATTGGTAGCACTTCTGAATTGTATCTGGATTATGCAAATTTAGGTCTTCTTGGATGGCAAATCTCAACCCATTGAGATACCTTGCTACCTTCTCTTCCTCATTCTCCTTTACCTTTGTCTTGAGACATAGTTTCATGAACTCTTCAGTGTATGCACTGACATCTAACTCCTTCTGCTTCAGATTTTGTCTCCTCTTATGTAACTGGATGTTGTAATCCAATGGAACATAGGCTTCCTTCACTAAAGCCATCATCTTCTTCCACGTAGCAACTCTGTTCTTTCCTTCTTTCACCTTGTCATCTTGGATGAAATTCCACCAGGTTAGTGCAGCCCCTTTCATTTTGGACTGAGTCGTCTTCACTCTTTGGTGATCTGGTATTTCCTTAATTTCAAAGAAATTATTCAAGGAGTCTATCCACTCCATCACGGAATCAGGTTCCATTTTTCCTGCAAACACTGGCAGGTCTATTTTCATATCCATGGTCCTCTGCTCCATGGATTTGAGGGCGTTGAGTAAGGGTCTCTGGTCTGCAGGAACATCTATCTCTTCCTACCTAGGGATCTCCTCTTCATCCCTGTCTTCTCATTCACCAGAATATTCTTTTCCCTTTCCTACTTTGTCCCTCAACTTCTCCAACTCATCTTTCAATTCCTAATTCTGAGCTCTAACTGTTTTGCTCTCTGCCAATTGCTTCTTTACTAAGACTGCCAACTCAGCATTGGTCATCCTTGCTGGGTACTCTTTTGACCCTTCTCCTTCGGACATCTTGTTGCCTTCTTCTTCTTCCCAAAAGATACAACTTCGCTCTAATACCACTATGATGCAGAGCTGCCACGGGAAAGCCTTCAATTAAACAGTGAAATGCTCATAAATCGCATTCACAATCTACATACAACACTTGACTCATTACCATCGGTTTGCTACAGTGTTTTGTGTACCGGTTTACCACCACGGCCAGTCATAAAATGTATCAGGCGCTTGTATTCCCACCAATGTACATTAAAATGTACATTCTTCAACATGCAATACTTAACCTCTTATTGCCACTGAGTTTGATGCCCTTACCTATTTCTGCTGGTCACTATATGTATCTGCAGAAAATGTATGTCTCAACATACAATTGTTAAGTGTAATCGGAACATACAAATGACAACCCCCTGCTGCTGGTTCCCGTTACCTTCGCTACCGGTAACCTTATGTATCTCAACCCATTGTATCTGCGGAATGTATATTCCAATATACATTCAAAAACATACAACGCAAAAAATGCATTCGCCGAATATGCCTTCAGAATATACCTTCGCCGAAGTCAAACGTTGACTTTCCTTGTATCAACCCAATGTACATTCAAAACATACAATCCGCCACATGCATCTGCGGGGTACTCACAAACAAACAATTGCAGGATACACAGAATATGATCTGATACTCCTTGCGATATACATAGAACTTGTATATCGACAATGTATATCTTCAATGTACATTCAAAATGTACATTCTAAAAAAAAGTGCATTCAAAACATGCAAGCGAAAGATGCGTTCTTCCGCATACTTGGCCAATTAAACATTTGACCTGTCTGTTAACCGCCTTGTATGTCAAAACCCTTGTATATTTGCAATGTATGCTTAACACATATAAATAATGACATACAAACTTCTAATGAACCTGATAAGCTTGCGATATGCAAACATCAACAGACGAAAGCGATATACTCACAAAATGAATATTCGGTATACATTTGCAGTATATACACAAAATGCATGTCAAATGAAAAACCCAGGAATTTTCACATTTTAAACACAATAAACCCTAGAATTTTCCAGATCTGTTTCCTTAGCAAATTTAACATAGATTTCAAGCTTTCAAAACCTAGCACATGAGGATGCTAGAGTAAATTACTGCATGTTGTAAACGATCCTACCTCCATGGATTGAACAAACAGAAACAAAATAAAAGCATAAACAATTATATACAACCATTCCACCGATTATGAAATAATCCAATCGGTGGAATGGACTAAGAGTCCATCTCGAATGCAAACTAGGAAATTTGACTGCACAAGTAATTCAAAAAATAGAAAAATAACACCAACAGGATCTCCTTTATATTGATTTCAGAAATGCATACAAAGATCTGGTTTCACAGTTCAACAACTGATTGCACAATTACTGCACTGTCAAATCTCCAATATGTCTATGACAATCTATCTCCTTTGTTCTACATATCCCCAAAAGCAATCTGATCTAGGTTATAAATATCTACTCCCGAGAGTAGTACAGATTTGATTCCCACTGGCTGGGAGACACTTCCAAGTGGCTGGGAGATGACAACTAACATAACAACTTACTAATCGACTTGCACATAAACCTAGATTGACTTACAAACAGGAATTGGTTAAACTGACCTTATTACATTCAAATGCATAAAACATACTATATTAAGACCTAGTCTTCTTTTTGAAGGGGTGCTCCTACACCACCATGCGTCTGAAAATAACACACACAGCAAGTGCTAATCCATCCAATCACCCATACCTCCAAGGTATATAAAATATAGTAAACTCATGCCATAAATATATATACACCCATAAACTACAATCATAAACTCCATGTGCAAACCCATCAAAGAGTGACATACACATCCAAGAGCTCCCACTGCATGGGTAATGCATATTTGAAAAAGATCAAGGCATACCAAGTCTACCAATATCATCATATAGAAAGTGTAAACAACAACATGTAGTACCGAGGAATTATCCACAATGATATGCAACACCTATAAATCAATAACCTGTAAGAACAACTCTCACCACAAGTCTCCATAGCTCTCCCAAGTTCTCCATAGCCAGCAAAGGAAAGAGATAAAGGAACCTCCATGTCATCACCCAAGAACATAAGTGAAAACACATGACCACAAGCTAGTGATCACAATAGCTCCAACAAAACCTCAAACCAATGTAATGTGAAACCAACCATCTAGGAAGATAACTGAGACAAAGAGAGAAACTTTGCACATCATATACCTGTAGAAAATCCTCCTACGTACACCTCTCAGTGCCAATTGTGTCAAGTATGATCTCCTCCATAAAACTCCAAAGAGAACAACATAACAATACCTGATATCAATCAAACACAATGTATGTATCATGTAACTACATGGATGTAAGTTTCTCATAGAAGATCAAACTACTCCATTTCCCATCTCAGGAAATTAGCCCATAAACCATCTCCTTACTTCTCATAAAACAAATCATTTACCTAAGGAGATAACCATGCCAAGTAATCCTCAAATGAATCCTCTAGGACTAGAAACTATAGCTCAAGATCCATATCCATGAGAAGATAAATCATATAGACTCATGCTAAACCATCCTCAAATGAGTCTCCATAATCAATCACCATGAATCAACTCAATCCCATGAGAACCAACGCACAAAACATAACACATCTGAAAGATATAGTAGGCAAATACCTTCCAAATAATAAACTACCAAACAAACCAAGAGTGGGAATAAGAATGCTCCTCCAAGATATGCAATCCATCATGACTCCTCCAAAAGAAATCTCCTCATAGGTCTCTATTGAACTCACGTCCAACCAAGGTGTAGGCTCTTTGGACTTTCTATTGAAATCTCATCAAGAGTAACCATCTCAACAACACTTCTCTCATCTTAAGAGAAATACATCCTCACCTCATTCTCCATGTATCCATGACCACTTGCAAACAATCATCTCATGCTAAACTCCAAATGCATCATTGCACCATCATGAAGTTCACAAGCATATGACCAATGCAACCAAAACATAGAGAATCACTAGACCACTGTCAAAGCTCCAATCATCTGAAATAGGAACTTGTCATGACATCATGATCTTACCATCCCCCTTAGGAGATTCCATGCTCCAAGTGAACATAGCATGGTCTCAAGAGCAATGTATCATGCCGAAACTCTAATGCATAAACAAGAGTATACCATGACATAAAACAAACAAACTCTAAACCAACATCACATGTCAATCATCACTGACACCTCAACCAAAGACTCCATGAGTCTTCCATGGCTCCAAGATGTTACAAATCTTAAATATCATGAACATGACCCATCTCCAAATAGTGTCCATGCAAATGCGAAAGAACACTTCTGCAGCAACAAGATCTAAGAGCTCCTCCTAGTAACATCTATAACACTAAAAAAGATCATTCATCACCAAGTGACGAATTCACATCACTGCCAAAGCTCCCACTGAAACTGTGATACCGAGCTTATCAAGGCATCATGATAACCATCCTCTCAATGAAGATAATCCATGGCTCTAACACAATCAAATACTTCACCTGGAATATTAGTAGTACAAAAGAATAAAGTAGAACCAAGATCTCCAAGTCAAGAAGATAAAACCATCACTGTCAAAAGCTCACAATAAACTATGTAACCAAGCTATTCATGAAATCATGATACACATGCTACAAGTCCCAAAAACCAACTATCCAGGCACTCTAATCATCCATCCTCTCATCCCAATTCAACATACCAATGCATAAATGACCATAGGCAAGGCCAACTAACAAAGTCTGCAAAAAAAATTGAATCAATCTTGTGGATATAGATAGTCCACATCCGAGTCATCCCACTGCAATCAAATAGGTGATTAGCCCACAAAACTACATAACTCATAGATCCCACACATGAAACATGCAAACTCATCATCACATTAGTAACCTATAAACTGATATAACAAGAAGATAACGTGTAGGCCACAAGACTCAAACATCAAATCAACCACAGATTTGATTTGCCAAACTAGTCCACATATGAGTAGCTATAGTCAAGGAACCCATCGAGCAAATATTATAGAAATTATGAGTGACTTAATCACATACCAACATCTCCACACTAAGAAAGCTTCAAACCTCCTCACACCTTGCATGAAGCATACATGCAAACCTGCGACTATCTTACATCTAGAACACCCCCAAGGAATTATAATCTAAAAAATAGTTTATCCGCAGATCTACAACTCCACAAGTTTTGATTAACCATGTAAAACCTGCAAAACCACCATGTCACTGACATACATGCAAATCCATATCCACTTATCATTTGGAAGAACCCACAAGTCTGAAAATTGCCATAAAAGCTATACCAGAACAATGGAATAACATAGATAAGCATAAGCATAGATTTTGAATGGAAAATCTATAAAACCCTCAGATCCAAGAAAAGTGAATCTGAGCCATGCAAGTACAAACAACCAAAAGGAAGTAGATGTCCAAGAACTCTAGGCCCACTTGTAGGCCAACTCCAGAACTACCAACATGCACATGCATCCGAGGGAGATAGGCTATAATAGAAGCTTCCAGATCATCTAATGATCAACTCCATAGCCTATATGCAATTGAGGTAATAAAAAATAGTGCCTTTCAATACCGAGAATAAACACCCGGCATAAGCACATTACTCCATAGCTAAAAAATAACACAAGCTTCTCCATATCACCAAGAAGCCTCTCACATAGACACCCAATATGAAAGATTTGTTGTAACACAACCACAAAGCAAAAAAATCCCACCCCATTCATAAGAATTATTTCACTACCTATCAGGAGCTCTAGATAAACATCATTGCAAAGTGACCAACTCCATTTTCTCCATCTTCTCCATCCTTCAAATGCCTGTTGTAACCTGAAAACAAGATCAACTACAAGACTTCCACTCAAACAAGGATTAATAATCAGCCAATTCCTTCCTATAAATTCCCTCAAGCTTTCCAGGCTAAGAAATCACAACAGAAGAAATACCCAGAACCTTAAACACCATGGAACCAACACATGCAATCTCATGCAACCATGGAACCAACCGTAGCTCTGATACCATTTGTTGAGAAAATATAGTATCCCAAAATAAGCATCTGAGATCAGTAATTGTCTGCAGTAACAACCATTCTCTCTGATTGCCTCAAAACACATACTACTATGCCATAAAACAGAATCAGACATAGTTTTATTTCCCACATTAACCCTTATAGGAAAGTGATTGCAATTTAAAACTAGTTTCAACAACATACATTAAACAAATTCAATAAACATAATCAGTAAACATGAAAGATAAAGCAGAAGACAAGAACACAAAGACTTAAATGGGGAAAACCCTTTTGGGTAAAAAACCCCACACTCCAAAACATATAGCCATTGTATTATTCAGCAACAAGCATACAAGTTACAATACAATATCAGACTCAGAGCCTTTACAGGAGATTTAAATCTTGTTCCATTTCTGGGGAAAATTTGGCAAACACAACTCTCCTCTTGACTTCTTGTCATGTTGCATAACGTTTAATGTTTTTATAACATTCGTTCTCAATAGTCGTTACAACTTCCCATAGCCGAATGGCCACAAACAGTCAAAATACAGTTTAACTGTCAAAGACAATTGAACCATCGAAGAGACACCAATTGCACTCTCTCTGAACTCTCAAAGTCTCTTCGACAACTGTATTACCTGCCAAGTCATCCAGTCTTCAATACTCAGCCAATAGTGTACTCCCGCAAGACATTGATTGGGCTCCACCATGGAGCCTGCGGGCTAGCAGAGTCAAACATTTTGCCATATCGGGGGGACATCATAACACCTTCCATCGATATAGAAAGGTCACACCGAAATGTCTATATTTGTGATATGCATTGCCAACTCAGCATTGGCTTTTTTGTCCTTTTGCCATGTCCAAAGAGTTGACGATTACCACTATCCCCCACTTCCACTTGATGTGTCGTTCAACGCATTTAATGAGAAGAGAGTGCCTCAAAAAAGGGAAAAGCTTCAAAGTCACGAAGTCGCCAAAAATCTAAACTTGAGAAGCTCTAGTCGGAGGTTATGAAGTTTTGAAAACCACCGACTAGCCGACAACAAAGAGACTAAGACCATCGGCCCATCAGAGAGACTTCAATCTAAGTCCCACCGAAGTCAGCAGGTTCCACCGATATCGGAGAGACATTAAATACAGTCCCAGTGATGTAATTGCCTCCTACCGATGAGCTTTCAGACCATCGATGGGACTGTGTACTATGTCCCACCGAAAAGAAACTATCAAGCCAATGAAGGAGTTAATAGCAACAGAGCTAGGGTTTTACAGTGAGTTTGAGACACATAATCTCAACAACGCACACCTTCAACATTCCTCAATTGGCTAGGCAAAAGCATAACCTAGCAACACCTTCATTTCGGACCACAACCCATTTCGGAGAAACCAAAAAACACATTGTGGAGCAACAGGAAACAACACAAGATCCTCAGGATCATTCTCCACTAGCCAATTCACCACTTCATATAGCAACAAGTTGGCGCAAGCCAACAAACACTAAAACTATTCACCAGACAATACAGTCCTACACTTTGTCACTTACAACTTTCTCTACGCAGAGACAAATGATATGACACTTTAAATGTAGAACCTTCTCAACACTCTGAACTTAACTTTTAAATTGCATGACCATATCTTCAAAAGCGGACGAATGCAGAGCATTCTCCCAATCCATCTTCAAGGCAACTTCCTACAGCATAAACCTTCACCTACATCCGGAGACCAGAGCCTCCTTGTCGCAACACATACTTCCTTAGGAACAATAGGAGAGAGCATACAACATGCTACAGACCATCAGCACCATCTCCCCAACATCAACATTACTTCTAATCCTCATCTTGATGCTTCTAATTCTCATCTTAATGCTTCTAATTCCCATCATAATGTATCATCATGATATCATCTCTACTGACAACAAACATTAAACAAGGCATGACATCCAACCATGAATATCAGTAGCAACACTATTAGCACACCATCATAGTATATCATAAACATCAATGACAACCCAAACTGAGTGTTGACATCAATGACAACCACATTAGTGACAACCTTAGGTAACATATGTGCAACAATATCCCCCTTTAGCATTGATGACAACAAACACTTTCTCATTCTCCCCCTTTGACATCAATGACAAAGGGTAACTACTTCTCCCCCTCAGGGCACAAATTATCCTTTTCAACCTTCTCCCCCTTTGAAGTAAATACACTCCTTGAAGCAACTAACAGGATTTTCCTATCAACAAAAATAACTACCTCCTCCCCCTGAGAGGTAGACACCATTAGTCTAGGAAAATGATATAGCATGAATTGCTCCCCCTGGATAGATGCACCAACTATGCATCTAGCAAGAAGAAAGAGGGGCAATTACCCTTAAATTCTGTCGGAGATAATCAAAAGTATCCTTTGCAAGAGCCTTTTATGAAAATATCTGCAATTTGATCCTTTGTTGGAACATATTCCAACTTCATTTCTTTATCTGGCACCTTCCCTCTCAAAAAATGGTACCTGATTCATAAATGCTTAGTTCTAGAATGCATCACTAGATTCTTGGAAATATTGATAGCACTAGTATTGTCACACAAAATAGGAATAGGCTCATCATACTGTATCTTGATAGCCTTCAATGTTTACTTCATCCACAACACTTATGTACAACAAGATGCTGCATCAATATATTCTACCTCTGCATTTGATAAAGATATTGAATCTTGTTTCTTACTATGCCATGAAACCAATCCGCTTACTAAAAAGAATGCACCATCTCTTGTACTTCTTCTATCATCAACACAACCAGCCTAATTAGCATTAGTGTAAGCACTTAGATCACAGTCATTACCTCTTGGATACAATAATCGATAATCTGGAGTACCCTTCAAATATCTGAATATTCTTTTTACTGCCTCTCATGAGTTTGCTGAGGATTAGCTTGATATCTGGCAACCAAACATACTATATGCATAATATCGGATCTAGACTTGTAGTCAAGTACAATAATCCTCCAATCATAGATCTATAAAGAGTCTAATCAACCTTAGGTGACTCATCATCCTTTCTCAAGTGACAACCAATAACCATAGGAGTACTTACTAGTTTGGAATCCTCCATACCAAATCTCTTCAACATCTCTCTAACATACTTAGCCTGAGAAACAAAGATACCATCATCTAGCTGAACAATTTGAAGCCCAAGGAAGAAAGATATCTCACCAATCATAGACATCTCAAACTCTTTCTGCATCTCTTCTGCAAACCTCTTACACATATTATCATCTCCACCAAAGATGATGTCATCAACACATACAACAACTATCAAAATCTTGTCTCCCTATTCCTTAATGTAAAGATTACTATTTGTAGTACCTTTCTTGAAACCTTGCTGAAGTAAGTACTTATCCAACCAAGCGTACCAAGCTCTAGGATCTTGCTTGAGTCCATACAAAGCTTTCTTGAGTCTGCACACCATGTCTGAATCTTCTGATAGCTGGAAACCATCCAGTTGCTCAATATAGACCGCTTCTTCTAAATCACCATTCAAGAAGACTGACTACACATCCATCTGATAGACCTTGAAGTTCTTGTGAGTAGCAAAGGCAAGAAACATCTTGATTGCCTCCATTTTGGCTACCGAAGCAAAAGTCTCCTCAAAACCAATACCTTCAACTTGTGAATAACCCTTACACACCAATCTTGCTTTGTTCCTTACAACTTCACCATCTTCATTCAGCTTGTTCTGGAACACCCACTTTATTCCTATAACATTCTTATCAGTTGGTCTGGAACTAGTTCCAATGTCTGATTCTTTTCTATCTGATTCAATTCTTCTTCCATTGCCTTCAACCATCCATCATCTTTGCTAGCATCAGCAAAGGTTTTGGGCTCTACCTTTGATAGTAAGCATAAATACACTTGCTCACTTTCTTTTGCAAGCCTTCTACTGGTTTGCACACCTTCATTCTTATCCCCAATTATCTGATCTGCTGAATGATTCCTTTGAACACACTTTGCTAGTCTTAGGGATCTGTTCTGATTCTTACTCCTCTTCTCTCTCCTTTACTTTTTCTTCTTCAATGCAGGGAGGTATATCAGATCCGCAAACCTCTGATTCTTGTGAGATATGATACAAATTTTCATCTACCTTAACATTTGTGCTTTCAATCATTCTTCCCAATCTCTTGTTGTAGCATCTATAGGCCTTGCTTATGGCTGAGTAACCAAGAAAGATCCCTTCATCACACCTTAAATCAAACTTTCCAAGGTCTTCTTCATCTCTTCTAATGTAGCATTTGTTGCCAAAGATCCTGAAGTATCTGACAGTGGGAGGTCTTCCATACCATAGCTCATAAGGGGTCTTAGTGTTTTTGACTCTCAATTGACCTCTATTAAGCAGGTAGACAAAAGCGTGAATTGCTTCCTTCCAATACATATCAGGCAGATTTGCATCTTTCAACATTGCCCTAGCCATCTCTTGAACAGTCCTATTCTTCCTCTCCACTACCCCATTCTACTGAGGGGTCCTAGGGGTAGACAGATGTCTCCTAATACCATGATCTTCACAAAACTTTTCAAATTCATTTGATGTAAACTCACCTCCTCTATAGGATCTTAAGCATTTGATCTTAACATTCATTCATTTCATTCTCAACTAGTGCATTGAAAATCTTAAACTTATCAAAGGCTTCAGAAATTTCTCTTAGAAAAGTAACTCAAGTCATTCGAGAGTAATCATCAATAAGCAACATGAAGTACCTTTCACCTTGTTGACTCTTTGTTCTTGTAGGTCTGCATAGGTCAGTGTGAATCGGCTCCAATGGTATTGTAGATGAATACTCCTTGCTCTTGAAATTTGTCTTTGTCTGCTTTCCCATTTGACATTCCTTGCATAATGTGTTTGCAAGATTGTTTATCTCAGGCATATCTCTCACTGCATGAGTAGATCTGATCTTCACCATGTTATCAAAGTTGATGTGTCCCATCTGCTTGTGCCACAACCAACACTCACTAGATTGAGCCAATAAGCAAGTTATTCCATTTACCTCCTTTAGATGATAGATATCTCCATATGTGCTAGTACCTTCTGCAACTAGTCTTCCGGACCATGCCTTCCTGATCTCACAACCTTTGGCATGAAATGTAAGATTGTATCCTTTATTGCACATATGACTAACACTGAGGAGATTGTGCTTCAGCCCTTTTACATAAAGGACATTCTCAGTTTTGTTCTTTTCATCAATGGTTATAGCACCCTTTCCACAAATTTGTGATGACTCGTCACCACTAAACTTGATAGCTCCACCATTCCACTTCTTAAGGCTGATAAACTTCTCTTTGTCACTAGTCATGTGGTTAGAGCAACCACTGTCAATTACCCAAGCATTTGCTTCTTCTTTTGCATGAAAGGTATTCCACACAACCATTGATTTTTCATTATCTTTGTCAACTTGCAAGGTATCGGACTTCTTACATTTTCCAATATCACCCTTTTTGTCACCAACTTTCAAATCCATGAAAAGTGTTCCATCATTTGAATCATCATGATCCTCATCTTTTGAAGAACAACTGTTCTCCATGGAATAAAGACTTCTTTTGGACTTCTCTCTTGTGTTGCCATCCTTTGATTCTGTTAGTAATAATTTATGTATGGGGTTTTGAGTCAGGATCTCTTCCCAAAAAATCCAAAAATCTTGACACATTTTGGCCTCTGCAGTCATTAAAAATGCCAGAAATCAGTTAAGGTGCAAGTCAAAAAATGTTGTGGCAGGTTAGAAATCTCCATCGGCCCCTGAAAAATGTTAAAAAATGGGTCAAGTGCATTTCAGATGCATATTGGGTCACTGCTTCAGGCTACAGTTACTGTGTCTGAATGTTTCTAAGTGTGGCTGGATGGGTCTCATATTGCTAGTGCGGCAGGTCTGCCAAGTGTCGAGCCCCTATTCATGCCACGCTTTTGTTTTTTTTTAACGAGTGACTTCAGCGCGGAGGGTGCCACGTGTCAGCTTCCGTCGAAGTTTCGATAAAGTTTCTTTTATGTTTTGGAAGCCGAAGTTTCAATAGAGTTTCCTTTAAGTTTCTGAGGGTGGCGCAGAAGGCACCACGTGGAGGCACCCGTGAGACACAAAGAAAGTAACTAATGCCCTGCAGATGATGCCAAGTGGCAGCCTCCGCTTTTGTTTCGGGAAAGTTTCAAAAATTTTCTAAGGCTTCGCGGAAGCTGACAAGTGTCAGCTTCCGCGTGAGTTTCTATTTTGTTTCCCGCGGTGCAAAGTATTGAATGGTGGTGGGTCCCGTTGATGAGTCCTAGTTGCGCGGAAAGCGCCAAGTGTCGAGTAGCGGGGGTAGTTTCCTAATGTTGCAACAGGCGCGCAGAATGCGCCATCTGTCCCTTTTGGTTGCTACGGAGCGTGACGGGTGTCGGCTTCCGAGAGCTGTTTCTGTTTATTTCAATGTTAAGCTTGGCTGGTGGTGGGTCCCCGTGAAGTGTCCAGAGTGCCACGGAAGGTGACACGTGGTGGATGCAGCGTTAGTGTTGCCTTTTATGTATGACCCTTCCCCGGCCCCTGTGAAGTTTCTAAGCATCGTGGAACCTGACAAGTGTTAGCTTCCACATAAGTTTCAATGTGTTTCAAGTGTTTCAAGAGATGGCTGCGGAGCTTGACAAGTGTCAGCTTCTACGGGCTTGCCCCTGTTTCCTTTGGCGATGGCGAGCGGGAGATTGTGGGCCCCGTTCCTTATTGTGTCTCAAGTTTTCGATGTCGTGGATCGCGACAGGTGTCACCTGCAGAGGCTGTTTCAGTATGGAGACACAGTTTAGTAAGGCTTCGCGGAACTTGCCAGGTGTCAATCTCCGCGGGAGTCCCAGTAATGTTTCAAATGTTTCTCAGGTGTAGCACGGACAGCGCCAAGTGTCTGATCCTGCTGGTGTTTCACGGAGGGTCTCTAATGTTTCTGGGGTGCTGCAGAGCTTGCCACGTGGTGGCTTCTGTAGATGGTTCTGGTAGTAGGCTCTTGGCAGGCACAACAGAGGAGCGATGACCCAGCGATAGAAACTGCAAGTGCCTACGTGGCACGATCTAGTTAGCTGGTGACTTTTCAGCATTTTTGGGGCCGTTGGATCTCGGCGATGGTTTTTGATTGACGACCAGGTTTTAATCTTGCAGTGATGGGTTTTTTCCTGCGTTTGCAACTATTTTTGGCAGGAAAACTCTGTGGCTTGCTGCAGTTGCATTTCCAGAGGCTACGGGTAGGTGAAGCAGTAATGGCAGTTGTTGCAGGAATGTGGACGGATCTACGGTGTGACTGAAGATATCAGTCCCAGGCTGTGGCACATGACTTGAGGCCCCTTCCTGTCTTCTCCTCCACCGACTGCATTTATGTTTGAGCGCCATTTCTTAATGCATTGCATCTGGCGGGATTTTTGGCCTCCCATGTAATTAATTTGCTGGGTACATTTTCTTGCTATTTAAGCAGACTCTGGACCCATTTTTAAGGTTGTTGAAGGCCTGGGCAATTTTTTGTGTAAATAATGAATAGGGCATGAACTTGGTTGTTTTATCCCATTGTGGAGTTTATGAGTTGCAACATGAATGTATTTTGCACATATGTTCATTTTCAGTGTTGATTCATATGAAAAATGCTTATTGCATGTGTCTATCTGCTTGTCTCCATTTGCTGCATGTTATTCTCCTTATTTTGAATCTGGTTGCTAAGGGTTTCATAGATTCTAGGGTACGGGGTTCTGTATCACATGTTTGATCTCTAACTTCCATTCAATGAGTGGATTAAACTGTTTTAGGTCAATGCATGGAGAAGGTTGCATGTCTGCAGGGATATCTGTAAGTAGAGGCAGCTAGATACCCATTCTTGGGTGATGTTTGTAAGGCAAGCACTAGTTCAAACCCCCTAAAACTTGAGTGAAAGTTGCAAACCATCTGTTGTATACATCTAGTTGACTCCTTGCCCAATGGATAGGCACCAATCTGCTCCTGGGTCAGTAATTATGAGCCAAAACCCCTTGTCTTGCATCCAGGACATTATGTCCACCCATCTCATCACTTCCACCTATTAGTTGTAGGAGTAGGATTAGGACCCTTGCATACTCTCATACCCACCAGACAAATAAGTCCAAGAGTGTTGCCAACCTTGTGATCTATCATGCAGATCTTGGTCCACACATGAGAGTATTCTGCCTGTTAGTGTAAAGCTAAATCATTGTGTTATTGGTTTAGTCAAGGTTATATCTTTTGTTATAGGGATACCCCCCTTGGTGCGGCAAAACCAGAAGTGAAGGGGAGGCAGCTCACGCAACCTCCCGTAATCTGTTGGCCAAATCATCTTGTGCATTGGAGCTGGCAAACCCTCTGCAAATTTGGAAACCAATAGATTTTGGCGACTCTGCTGGGGAGAGAGAGAGTCAAGTGATTTGAAGGCTAGAAAATCTAGTTTCCAGTGAAGTTGTTGCAGCAAGATCAAGAAAGTAACCATATGGTGCTCTGCTGGCGTGGTGAATCCAGAAAATACATGTGCCTTGTTGAAATTCTGTCCTCTCTGTGAGAGGTGGCGACTCTATTGAAAGAACCTATTAGTGCTGCAACATATTTCCAGGTATTCATCTTTGATTCAAAATGTTAAGTTTAAAACAGCAAACCTGGTTGTGCTCTCAAAGAAGACCATTTTTTATTGAAAGGTATAAAGCCCTAAATTTCACAAGAATAGGTGGTTACCCAAATGCTATTCCAAATAAAATTAGAAGATGTTTGCCAAAATATAGTGGATCAGATTCTGAATCGGCAAACAAACATCTGCAAAAATTTTGTAACTTGATAGAAGATTATGAGGTAGAGGATGAAGATGTAGTAATAAGACTCTTTGTTCAGTCATTAGAAGATGATGCTAGAATATGGTTTTCAGACCTGCCTGTTTGTTCAGTTTCTTCATGGAAGATTTAGAAGTTGCATTCCTAGGGCAGTTTGGTGAAAGGTTTGATGTGGCCTCATTGATTATATATTTTATGAATATCCAAAAGGAAGATGAGGAGCTGGTTCTAGCCTTTAATCTTAGGTTTATTAAATTGCTCAGATAGATCCCTGAATATATGAGACCTAATAATGCATTATGCTTGACAATTTATTTGGCTGCATTTGATGAAGAAATGAGTTATTTATTAAGAGATAAAGAACTAGCTATCCTTCACCAGGCTTTCCAATTTGCTATGGATATAGAAAACAATGAGAAATATGGAATGCTAGTAGGTTTCATGGCTGCAAGTTGTCAAAACAGTTATCAAAGTGAATATATTTTAGCTCTCCCAGTATGTGCATTGAAAGATGATTGTGTAGAGGGAAATATATTTCAGAATAATGTGTGCAGCCATGATGTTATACATGAAGAAAGTGTTGTAGAAAATGTAAGCACATCTTGTAATAATGAAAACAAAGATTGTTAGCAGCCTCTAGAAGACAAGCCTGTAGACACAAGATGCCCTCCAATTGATCAAATGAGAGACGTATATGAAGTTATGTCTTGCAGCAGTGTGCATATCCGAGTTATGCCTAATTATTTATATGAGGTGGATATGCAGGGCTTCACTCTGAATATAGAAAACATTGATTCAAGGGATGGCAGTGAATGTGCTAGTGATTGTCAGCATTCAGATGCATGTGTGAGCCTTTCAGATGATGAAATATATGGATGTTGAATATGAGTGTTTCCTTGAAGATTCTGGTCACCTTCACAGTGCAGAGGTTGAAAATTTTGTTTTTGATTATCAAGGTATTGGTGAAGAGGAAAAACAGGGTCACTATTCAGAGGTGAATGGGCAGATTGTAGATGTGTGTGCTCATATAGTTGGTGATAGTGTTGGTTGCATGGGTAACTACAAAGCTTTTGATGAAGGGCTGCACTTTGAGCTTTTTATGCCTTCTCTTGAGATATTTCAGGTAGACCTTAGTGACAAAACTGCTGAGCATAATGATGATGGATATCTATATGCTTATAAAGATAAATTTGATCATGAGATGTTGCTTGTGCCTGAATATTACATGTTTGATACAAAGGAGCTCTTATTTTTTGAAGAAGGGCAAAATTCTGATGTGGATTCATTTGTTTCATGTGAGTCTGTCATTTTTCCAAGCAACATCAGTGACTCATATGATGATGACATTCTACAACTTATGATAATGTATGCTGATGAAGCCAGTTGTAGAATTGTTAAAGAAAGAAAAATGGGCAGTAGCACAAATAATTGCAAAGAGGGTTGCTGCAAGTGGTTAAATGCTTTTAGGCTTCATTTGAAGAAATCAAAAATAAATCAGGTGTTTGACAAAGGAAAATTATGGTTTTTCCTTTTTAGTGGCCTTGGGCCACCATGTTTATTTTGAAATAATGTGTTTGGTGATGCAGATCAATATATCTTCATGACTCTGTGCCCAATGGATAGAGACTGGTCTGCATCCCAGAGATCTAAGGTTCTCGCCATGCCTGTAAGAGGCATGCATCCCCAATCGGAGCCACTGTTAGTAATAATTTATGTATGGGGTTTTGAGTCAGGATCTCTTCCCAAAAAATCCAAAAATCCTGACAGATTTTGGCCTCTACAGTTGTTAAAAATGCCAGAAATCAATTAAGGTGCAAGTCAAAAAATGTTGTGGCAAGTTAGAAATCTCCATCGGCCCCTAAAAAATGTTAAAAAATGGGTCAAGTGCATTTCAGATGCATATCGGGTCACTGCTTCGGGCTACAATTACTGTGTCTGAATGTTTCTAAGTGTGGCTGGATGGGTCTCATATTGCCAGTGCCGCGGGTCTGCCAAGTGTCGAGCCCCTGTTCATGCCACGCTTTTGTTTTTTTAACGAGTGACTTCAGCGCGGAGGGCGCCACGTGTCGGCTTCTGCCGAAGTTTCGATAAAGTTTCTTTTATGTTTCGGAAGCCGAAGTTTCAATAGAGTTTCCTTTAAGTTTTTGAGGGTGGCGTGGAAGGCACCATGTGGAGGCACCCATGAGACACAAAGAAAGTAACTAATACCCGGCGGACGATGTCAAGTGGCAGCCTCCGCTTTTGTTTCGGGAAAGTTTCAAAAAGTTTCTAAGGCTTCGCGGAAGCTGACAAGTGTCAGCTTCTGCGTGAGTTTCTATTTTGTTTCCCGCGGTGCAAAGTATTGAATGGTGGTGGGTCCCGTTGATGAGTCCCAGTTGTGTGGAAAGCGCCAAGTGTTGAGTAGCGGGGGCAGTTTCCTAATGTTGCAAAAGGCGCGCGGAATACGCCATCTGTCCCTTTTGGTTGCTGTGGAGCGTGACGGGTGTCAGTTTCCGAGAGTTGTTTCTGTTTATTTCAATGTTAAGCGTGGCTAGTGGTGAGTCCCTGTGAAGTGTCTAGAGTGCTGTGGAAGGTGACACGTGGTGGATGCGGCATTAGTGTTGCCTTTTATGTATGACCCTTCCCCGGCCCTTGTGAAGTTTCTAAGCATCGCGGAACCTAACAAGTGTCAGCTTCCGCATAAGTTTCAATGTGTTTCAAGTGTCTCAAGAGATGGCCGCAGAGCTTGACAAGTGTTAGCTTCCGCGGGCTTGCCCCTGTTTCCTTTGGCGATGGCGAGCGGGAGATTGTGGGCCCCGTTCCTTATTGTGTCTCAAGTTTCCAATGTCGCGGATCGCGACAGGTGTCACCTGCGGAGGCCGTTTCAGTATGGAGAGATAGTTTAGTAAGGTTTCGCGGAACTTGTCAGGTGTCGATCTCTGCGGGAGTCCCATTAATGTTTCAAATGTTTCTCAGGTGTAGCACAGACAATGCCAAGTGTCTGATCCCACTGGTGTTTCACGTAGGGTCTCTAATGTTTCTGGGGTGCCGCGGAGCTTGCCATGTGGTGGCTTCCGCAGATGGTTCCAGTAGTAGGCTCTTGGCAGGCACAACGGAGGAGCAATGACCCAGCGATAGAAACTGCAAGTGCCTACATGGCACGATCTGGTTAGCTGGCGACTTTTTAGCATTTTTGGGGCCGTTGGATCTTGGCGATGGTTTTTGATCGACGGCCAAGTTTTAATCTTGCAGCGATGGGTTTTTTCCCGTGTTTGCAACCATTTTTTGCGGGAAAATTCTGTGGCTTGCTGCGGCTGCGTTTCCAAAGGCTACAGGTAGGTGAAGCAGTAATGGTGGTTGTTGCAGGAATGTGGACAGATCTATGGTGTGACTGAAGATATCAGTCCCAGGCTGTGGCACATGACTCAAGGCCCCTTCCTGTCTTCTCCTCCACCGACTGCATTTATGTTTGAGCACCATTTCTCAATGCATTGCATCTGGCAGAATTTTTGGCCTCCCATGTAATTAATTTGCTGGGTACATTTTCTTGCTATTTAAGTAGACTCTGGACCCATTTTTAAGGTTGTTGAAGGCCTGGGCAATTTTTTGTGTAAATAATGAAGAACAGGGCATGAACTTGGTTGTTTTATCCCATTGTGGAGTTTATGAGTTGCAACATGAATGTATTTTGCACATATGTTCATTTTCAGTGTTGATTCATATGAAAAATGCTTATTGCATGTGTCTATCTGCTTGTCTCCATTTGCTGCATGTTATTCTCCTTCTTTTGAATCTGGTTGCTAAGGGTTTCATAGATTCTAGGGTACCGGGTTCTGTATCACATGTTTGATCTCTAACTTCCATTCAAGGATTGGATTAAACTATTTTAGGTCAATGCATGGAGAAGGTTGCATGTCTGCAGGGATATCTGTAAGTAGAGGCAGCTAGATACCCATTCTTGGGTGATGTTTGTAAGGCAAGCATCAGTTCAAACCCCCTAAAACTTGAGTGAAAGTTGCAAACCATCTGTTGTATACATCTAGTTGACTCCTTGCCCAATGGATAGGCACCAGTCTGCTCCTGGGTCAGTAATTATGAGCCAAAACCCCTTATCTTGCATCCAGGACATTATGTCCACCCATCTCATCACTTCCACCTATTAGTTGTAGGAGTAGGATTAGGACCCTTGCATACTCTCATACCCACCAGACAAATATGTCCAAGAGTGTTGCCAACCTTGTGATCTATCATGCAGATCTTGGTCCACACATGAGAGTATTCTGCCTGTTATTGTAAAGCTAAATCATTGTGTTATTGGTCTAGTCAAGGTTATATCTTTAGTTATAGGGATACCTCCCTTGGTGCGGCAGAACCAGAAGTGAAGGGGAGGCAGCTCACGCAACCTCCCGTAATCTGTTGGCCAAATCAGCTTATGCATTGGAGCTAGCAAACCCTCTGCAGATTTGGAAACCAACAGATTCTTTAAAAGGACATTTAGAGGCAAAATGACCAATTTTCACACAATTGAAGCATTTGAAAGGTAACTCACCTCTGTATTTGTCGGTGCCCTTATTCAATTTTATCATAGAGTTCACTTTTACATCATCAAGGTCACCATCTTGATCAATAGTTTCATCTTCTGCCTTCTTACTAACTTTGAATGTTGCTTCCTTCTTTGGAGCCCCTTTGTCAAATTCTCTCATTTCAAAGGCTATGAGAGTACCAAACAATTGATCTATTGTATAATGATACAAGTCTTGAGACTCCTCAATAGCAGATACCTTATGACTGTAAGATTTAGGGAGAGATCTTGGAACCTTCTTTACAATCTCATCTTCTTTCACTATTCCACCAAGACCTTTGATGCCATTAACTACTTCTTCCACCCAGAGCATATAAATAACAATGTCTTCATCTTCTGTCATCCTCAAGGTCTCAAATTTTCTCTTGAAGGTTTGCATCTTGGCTTGCTTCACTTTACTATCTCTTTCATAAATGCTACTAAGTTTTACCCAGACATCCTTAGCAGATTTACAATTCATTACCTTCAGAAGTTCTGAATCAGCTAGCCCACTCATGATAGCATTCTTTTCCTTGTGCATTGTTATCATACAGCTTTATCTCAGTTGGATCTAAAGGATAATTAGCAGGAGCAGTGTAAGCATCTTTGATAGATTGCCAAACACCAAACCCTAGAGAGGATAGAAAGCCTTCCATCATTAGCTTCCAAAAGGTGTAATTTAGTATTGAGTGCTTCTGGATTTGGTTGTGATAGAGTTTTTTCCCTCAACGTTTTGATCACACTCTGTGATCCATCATCAAGAGAAAGAAAATAAGAGAAGAGAGAACAATTGTGATAAATTGCATACCCAAAACTGAATAAAAAGAGGGAGTAGGGTGGTGCAGAAACCAAGAGGTCTCTAGGGAGAAGAGAGAAAAAAGGCTACTAGGCTAGAGAAACAAACAAGGAAGAAAGAAGAAAATTAGTGATACCTAAAAATTTGAAAAACCAAATATATATATAGTTAAATTACAAGAAAAAATTATTTAAATAAATCTCTATATATCTAAACAATGATATATATCAAATTGTATATATCACTCAATATATATATATATATATATATATAAACCCAAATAAAATAAGAACAAAAACAAGAAAAAAGACATCATCAACACAAGAAAAACAATCAAAGCAACGGAGGCAAAAGACCTACCAAAAGACCAAAAAATTAAAAGAAATCAAAGATTCAATACACAAATAAACCACTATAATTAAATGACACAAGGATACAAATAAAAGCGGGTGACAATAGAAAAATAAAGAGACACAACAAGCCAAAGGAACCAACCAAAAAATTGACACAAAGAAGAGCAAAAGAACACCACAAAGAAAATAACCCAACCAACAAATTGGGGAGAGGAGGAAGGACATAGACGGTGGACAAAAAAGGCTCAAAGACAATAAAATAGAGACACCAAACAACCTAAAAAGAAAGGAACAACCTATATATAAACTAAATAGACGACAAAATATATACATATGTATGTGTGCAACTGATAAACATACATATACATCTATGTGAAAGTATATATATATATATAAACAAGACACAAAAAGAGAAACACTAAAAAATGAAGAAGATTGCAAAAAAAGAGGACAAACAAGAGCAGGGGTGATAACACCTCACCGAGGAGGAAAAGCCTAAACCTTGAGCCAATTAACACAAAGCAATATATATATAAGGATCCTTGTATATACATAAATATACATATCTATACATCTATATGTATAAAAGACAATAAGTCTAAACAAGAATATATATATATATATATATATATATATATATATATATATATATGCATGAAAGTTTGCATGCATGTATATATATATATATATATATGCATGAAAGTTTGCATGCATGTAAGTAGGTATGAATGTGAAGAGGAAAGAGCAAGGAAACAAAACCAACCTTAAAAGGGGATGGAAGCAAAAAATAATGAGGACCTAGTACAGACTTAATAACAAGGGAATGTGTGTGTTTGTGTATATAAGATGAAGCAAAGGTGGGGGGGGGGGGCGCGTTAAAGAGGACAAAAACTAGGGAGGCAAAGGAAAGGGGGAGCAATAAAGGAATAGAGTGAAAGAGAAACTGGAATCAAGATCCAAAGGAGGAAACAGAGGGCCAAGCACGAGAGCAGAGAACTGACAAGGTGAGGCGGGGAGAAGAGCCAACCAGAAGGTTCAACAAGGTCAGGAAGAAAGAGGATAGATCGAAAAGAGGAGAGGTAAAGGGGAGAGGGCAAGAGTAGAGGATATGGATGACCAGGGAGAGACACGAGGGTAGGAAGGGAGAGAAAAGAGAGACAAAGAGGTACCAATATCAGGTAGGAAGAAGAGAATGGTTTTTGATGCGGGTTAGTAAGGGTTGCCAAGAAAAACTAGTACTCCAACCTTCATCTCAGATGAGGTTAGAGGGGTGATTGCCAATTTCTATAGCCTCTTTGAGCTTGCTTTTGAAGTAATTGTCTTCCTTGACCAAACATTGAGTATCTTCTAAGCAAATGTGGTGTTTGGTTTTAGAGGAGTGTTCTGCAAGGGCTGATTTTTGAGTTCGCTCATGCTTGATGTCGGCACTATGCTCTTTGATCCTAGTGCTAAAGGAGCGGCCGATCTCTCCAATGTATTGAGTTCCGCAAGAATAGACATCTTTGTAGACTCCTGAGTTAAGGAAAAATTCTCTGGGGTCTTTAGGAGATGGGATGCGGTTCCTAAGAGTAGAGATGGGTTTAAATGCACATTGGAGGCCCTTTTTTTGAAGAATCTTAGAAATTTTGTTAGATATGCCTTCAATGTAGGGGATAGAGGCCACAGGGGGGTTTGAAGTGTAATTTGTTCCATTAAACTTAGGTGCCTTGTCAGATCCATCATATGCCATCCCAGACCTTCCTCAAGCGGTTAAGCTCCTTCTAAGGGACTTGGCTCTGATACCAATTTTTGAACACACCTAATAGTAAGAGGGGGTGAATCAGTATTCAAACAAATCTCAAATCCTTTGGAGCAAATTGTACTTTCAACTTTGCAGCATTAACAGAAACATAAAATATCAACACAATGTACAATACCACATAACACCAGATATACTTGGAAAACCCCAAAGGGGGAAAACCATGGTGAGAAAAGCTGCTAGGAGCTACTATCCTAATCAAGCCTCACAAAAGAATCACTGTTACAACTTTGTTTTAGGGCTAAAACCCAAGGAAGCTACTATTCCCTGAAGAAAGGTTTTAGGGTTACTCCCTAGGAAGATACAACTCCCTACAGACTTTGTTTTAGGGCTTCAACTCAAGGAAGCAACTACTCCCTGAACTGAGAACTGAATTAGAAAATATTACATCATGACATTCCTTCTACTGTCTGAAACTAACAATGAAGCTCACTCCTTTTGATGATTACTCTTTTGCTTTGACAACTTCTGCAACTTCCTCAAAAGTCTTCTCTGTAGCTTACTAACTCACTACTTTCATCATTCAAGAAGTTTTGCCTTTGGCTCACTACCTCTAGCAATCAGTTAGGCACACTCCTCACTTCCCTTTTGTCTCAAAAATATCTTCAAGATGAATCCGAACAGGATCTATCACTTCTTCTCTTTCTCTTTCAGTTGCACATCATAATGCATTACACATCCACATTCTACTTCTCACATTCACACTCGCAATCACACACCACCTAGATCAACTAGCTTTACAATATATACATGATATTACATTGATTACAATACATGTCGGCCAAGACAACAAGAATATTACAATTACAAGTTGGCCAATAGATCAAACAACATGAAATGTGTAAAGGATAAGCCCTAACATTAATTACACTCATCAAAAAGAAGAGGAACACACCTTGTGGATTCCAACACATGCTTAACTTGGTCCTAAACATCCTTCACAACATTAGCCTTCAAAGAATAACATCTGCACGCTTCGCACATTTGAATTAGGTTGGCCTTAAGCAAGAAAATAACAAGGTTGTAACATGTTGGTCATTGCAACTTGGCGGTACTCATGAAAGATTAAACATTACTTGCACTTCTCCCAGATGAGTCAACATGACCCATACAACATCTCCAAACACTCCTTGAACTCTGTACAACAAAAACTTTATTGTGCACACCTTCAACATTCGTCAGTTAGCCAAACAAAAGAATAACCCAACAACACCTTCATTCCGGACCACAACCTGTTCCGGAGAAACTAGAAAACACCTTGAAAAGCAACAGGAAACATCACAAGATCCTTAGGATCATTTTCCACTAGCCAATTCACCACTTCATACAGTAACAAGTTGGCACAAGCCAACCAACACTGAAACTAGCCACAGGACAATACAGTCGTGCACTCTATCACTTATAACTTTCTCTGTGGCGGGACAAATGATATGAAACTTTGAATGTAGAACCTTCTCAACACTTTGAACTTAACTTCTGAACTACATGATCATATCTTCAAAAGTGGAGGAATGTGGAGCATTCTCCCAATTCGTCTTCAAGGCAACTTCCTGCAACAAAAACATTCACTTACATCCGGAGACCAAAGCCTCCTTGTAGAAACACATACTTCCTTAGGAACAATAGAACAGAGCATACAACATGCTATAGACCATCAACACCATCTCCCCATCATCAACATTAATTTTAATCCTCATCTTGATGCTTCTAATTCTCATCTTAATGCTTCTAATTCCCATCTTAATGTATTATCATGATATCATCTCTTCTGACAACAAACATTAAACAAGGCATGACATCCAACCATGAATATCAACATCAACACTACTAGCACACCATCATAGTATATCATAAACATCAATGACAACCCAAACAGAGTATTGACATCAATGACAACCACATTAGTGACAACCTTAAGTAACATATGTGTAACAATATCCCCCTTTGGCATTGATGGCAACACACACCTGCTCATTCTCCCCCTTTGACATCAAGGACAAAGGGTAACTACTTCTCCCCCTTAGGGCATAAACTCTCTTTTTCAACCTTCTCCCCCTTTGAAGTAAATACACTCCTTGAAGCAACTAACAGGCTTCCCCTACTAGCAACAACGACTACCTACTCCCCCTGAGAGGTAGCCACCATCATTCTAGGAAAAAGATATAGCATGAATTACTCCCCCTGAAAAGATGCACCAACTATGCATTTAGCAAGAACAAAGAGGGGAAATTACCCCTAACTTTTGTTAGAGATCCTCAAAAGTATCCTTTGCAAGAGCCTTATGTGAAAATATCTACAATCTAATCCTTTGTTGGAACATATTTCAACTTCACTTCTTTATCTGCCACCTTCTCTCTCAAAAAGTGGTACCTGATTGATATATGCTTGGTTCTAGAATGCATCACTGGATTCTTAAAAATATTGATAGTACTAGTATTATCACACAAAATAGGAATAGGCTCATCATACTGTATCTTGATATCCTTCAATGTTTGCTTCATCCACAACACTTGTGTACAACAAGATGCTATAGCAATATATTATGTCTCTGTAATTGATAAAGATAATGAATCTTGTTTCTTACTATGCCATGAAACCAATCTGCTTCCTAAAAAGAAAGCACCACCACTTGTACTTCTATCATCAACACAACCAGCCCAATCAGCATTAGTGTAAGCACTCAGATCAAAGTCATTACCTCTTGGATACCATAATCCATAATTTGGAGTACCCTTCAAATATCTGAATATTCTTTTTACTTCCTTCTCATGAGTTTGCTTAGGATTAGCTTGATATCTGGCAACCAAACATAATGTATGCATAATATCGGGTCTAGAAGCAGCCAAGTACAATAATCCTCCAATCATAGATCTATAAAGAGTTTGATCAACCTCAGGTGACTCATCAACCTTGTTCAAGTGACAACTAGTAACCATAGGAGTAAGTTTACTAGTTTGGAATCCTCTGCACCAAATTTCTTCAACATCTCTCTAACATACTTAGCCTGAGAAACAAAGATACCATCATCTAGCTGAACAATTTGAAGCCCAAGGAAGAAGGACATCTCACCAATCATAGACATCTCAAACTCTTTTGACATCTCTTCTACAAACCTCTTACACATATTATCATCTCCACCAAAGATGATGTCATCAACATATACAGAAACTATCAAAATCTTGTCTCCCTCTTCCTTAATGTAAAGGTTACTATCTATAGTACCTTTCTTGAAACCTTGCTGAAGTAAGTACTTATCCAATTGAGCATACCAAGCTCTAGGAGCTTGGTTGAGTCCATACAAAGCTTTCTTTAGTTTTTACACCATGTCTGGATCTTTTGATAGATGGAAACCATCTGGTTGCTCAATATAGACCTCTTCTTCTAAATCACCATTCAAGAAGGCTGACTTGACATCCATCTGATAGAACTTGAAGTTCTTATGAGAAGCAAATGTAAGAAACATCCTAATTGCCTCCATCCTGGCTACAAAAGCAAAAGTCTCCACAAAATCAATACCTTCAACTTGTGAATAACCCTTACGCACCAATCTTGCTTTGTTCTTTACAACTTCACAATCTTCATTTAGCTTATTCCGGAACACCCACTTTGTTGCTATAACATTCTTATCAGTTGGTCTGGGAACCAGTTCCCATGTCTGATTCTTTTCTATCTGATTCAATTCTTCTTCCATTGCCTTCAACCATCCATCATCTTTGCTAGCATCAAAAAAGGTTTTGGGCTCTACCTTTGATAGTAAGCATAAATTCACTTATTCACTTGCTTTTGCAAGCCTCCTCCTGGTCTGCACACATTTATTCTTATCCCCAATGATCTGATTTGCTAAATGATTCCTTTGAACATACTTTGTTGTAGTCTTAGGGATCTATTATGATTTGTACTCCTCTTCTTTCTCCCCTTCTTCTTCTTTAATGTAGGGAGGTATATCAAATCCACAAACCTCTTGTTCTTGTGAGATCTGATACAAATCTTCATCTACCTTAACATTTGTTCTTTCAATCATTCTTCCAATCTCTTGTTGTAGCATCTATAGGCCTCGATTCTAGTTGAGTAACAAAAAAAATCCCTTCATCACACATTGAATCAAACTTTCCAAGGTCTTCATTTATCCTGATGTAGCATTTGCTTCCAAAGGACCTGAAGTATTTGAAAGTGAGAAGTCTTCCATACCATAGCTCATAAGGGGTCTTAGTGCTATTGACTCTTAGTTGTACTCTATTAAGCAGGTAGACAATAGTGTGAACTGCTTCCTTCCAGTACATATTAGGCAGATCCGCATCTTTCAACATTACCCTAGCCATCTCTTGCATAGTCCTATTCTTCCTCTCCACTACCCCATTTTGTTGAGGGGTCCTAGGGGTAGATAGATGTCTCCTAATACCATGATCTTCACAAAACATTTCAAATTCATTTGAAGTAAACTCACCTCCTCTATCAGATCTTAAGCATTTGATCTTAGCATTCATTTCATTCTCAACTATTGCTTTAAAAATCTTAAACTTATCAAATGCTTCAGATTTTTCTCTTAGAAAAGTAACCCCATTCGAAAGTAATCATCAATAAGCAACATGAAGTACCTTTCATCTTGTTGACTCTTTGTTCTTGTAGGTCTGCATAGGTCAGTGTGAATCAGCTCCAATGGTATTGTGGAGGAATACTCCTTGCTCTTGAAATTTGTCTTTGTCTGCTTTCCCATTTGACATTCCATGCATTATGTGTTTGTAGGATTGGTTATCTTAGGCATATCTCTCACTGCATGAGATCTGATCTTCACCATGTTATCAAAGTTAATGTGTCCCATCTACTCGTGCTATAGCCAACACTCACGGGATTGAGCCAATAACCAAGTTCTTCCATTTACCTCCTTTAGATGATAGATATCTCCATATGTCCTAGTACCTTCTATGACTAGTCTTCTGAACCTTGCCTTCCTGATCTCACAACCTTTGGCATGAAATGTAAGATTGTATCCTTTATTGCACATTTGACTAACACTGAGGATATTGTACTTTAGCCCTTCGACATAAAGGACATCCTCAGTCTTGTTGTTTTCATCAATGGTTATAGCACCCTTTCCACAAATTTGTGCCAACTCATCACCACCAAACTTGATAGCTCCACCATTCCGCTTCTTAAGGATGATAAACTTCTCCTTGTCACTAGTCATGTGGTTAGAGCAACCACTGTCAATTACCCAAGCATTTGCTTCTTTTTCATGAAAGGCAGTCCACACAACCATTTATTTTTCATTATCTCTGTCAGCTTGCAAGGTATCAGACTTCTTACATTTTCTAATATCACTCTTTTTGTCACCAACTTTTAAAGCCATGAAAAGCGTTTCATCATTTGAATCATCATGATCCTCATCTTTTGAAGAACAACTGTTCTCAATGTAATAAAGACTTCTTTTGGACTTCTCTCTTTTGTTGCTATCCTTTGATTTTTTTAAAAGACATTTAGAGGAAAAATGACCAATTTTCCCACAATTGAAGCATTTGAAAGGTAACTTACCTTTGTATTTTCTGGTGCCCTTCTTCAATTTTCTCACAAAGTTCGCTTCTACCTCATCAATGTCACCATCTTGATCAGTAGTTTCATCTTTTGCTTTCTTACTGACTTTGAATGTTGCTTCCTTCTTTAGAGCCCCTTTGTCAAATTCTCTCATTTCAAAGGCTATGAGAATACCAAACAATTGATCTACTGTATAGAGATCCAAGTCCTGAGACTTCTCAATAGTAGATACCTTATGACTGTAAGATTTAGGAAGAGATCTTAGAACCTTCTTCACAATCTCATCTTCTTTCACTGTTCCACCACGACCTCTGATGCCATTAACTACTTCATCCACCCAAAGCATATAACTAACAATGTCTTCATCTTCTGTCATCCTCAGGGTCTCAAATTTGCTCTTGAAGATTTGCATCTTGGCTTACTTCACTTTACTATCTCCTTCATAAATGCTACTAAGTGTAACGTAAAAAAATGTCCCCTTGGGGGATTTTCCCTCATAAGGTTTAGCTCCCAGGGCTTTAGTATACATTTAGGACATCTTAGTTTATATTTTGGCATCTCGATGGAATGAGGCCTAGGTTTCATGACAAATTGGACCTAGGTGGACCCCTTGAGCTGTACCCTGCCCAAAATAGGGGGGAGGACTTGGGCGCCTGCACCCTAGTCCCGCCTTATTTTAGGGCAGCCCTAATTTTTGGGTGTCGGTTTATGACCATTATCTGGTCCTTTTGCCGACCCGGTAAGTTTTAATTTTTAAAATCTTGGCAGGAGTGCTTGTAGTTGCATATATAAGCATGCTTAGGCATCCATTTAGAAACTAGATGGCAATTGTGATGTTCAAGTGTTCTCAAGGTGATTCAAGGCTTTCTATTGTGTTGCAAGAGCAGACTTGTATGTTTTGTGTGTTGATATTTGTATATTTGAGCATCAATTTCCTCATGGCATGAAGAGCATCTTCCTCCATGAGAGCTTCACTACAAGGTGACATAATATTGTGTTTTTGTCATTGATTCCTTTGGTTTTTACCTTTGCCTCACAAGGGCACGCACTCTTTGTCTGACAATGGTGTTCGGAGACTTAAGTGTCCTCTAAGGCTTGACTGAGGCAAGCCTCTAAACACCACAACCCCCAAACCAAGTCTTGTGATTGCAGGTTACAGGTGTCGCATTTGGGAAAAGTGGAGTTGTAGGAAGGATTGGAAGGCATCAAGGATTCAGGATCTGAAGAAAAGCAGGACAAAGGAGCACTTCTAGGTCTAGGGCGCTCGCTCTAGAGTCCTCCACATCTGAGTTTTAGAAAATAGAAGTTACAGGGTTGGTCAGTGTCAGAAGGAGATCTAGATCCCGCAAAGAAACTGGCACCTTGGACTTGGGCACCGGCTCCAATGTCCCTGACTATTCCTCTTCGGAACCCCGAAAATAGGTATTCTACAATTTGGCATTTTACTCCTGTCTGCAAGAGCTTTTTCTGTCTTTCGTCAATTTGTTACCATATTTGAATAATTAGGGTTTTAATGGTTAATTGGACATAAAATAAGGAAAATTAATAATTAAATTCCCTAATCCAAGTTTTCCTACATCTGCAAGTGACCTAGGGTAGGATAGTGCTCGCCACTCGACCCTAGATCCTTCAATGTATAGTGGAGAGGCAGATTTAAACATCTAAACAATTAGAACATTGACAAATCTAATTTTCCCCTAAACATTTTGGTGAACCTGTGTTTTTGGTCTTAAATTGCAACTTGATGAGTGTGTCTCTTCATATTTGGATTGATTTCATTCATTCATTTGGTCATTCATTTTATTGCATTGAGAAAAATTCAAAAAAATTGAAAAAATTAGAAAAATATAAAAAAATTGCATTGTTGGGCTTACTAAATTGCATCAATTCTTTATAAATTTTCCTAATTCATGATTTTTGCATCAAACCTGATATAAACTACAGAAAAATTCAAAAATTCAAAAATTTTCCTTGCATTTTCATCATTTAATTGCTAGGGTTTTGTGGAAATTTTGATAATTTTAATATAACCTAGTAATTCCAAAATCTAGGGTTTGTAGGCAAAATCTTTTTTCAGATTTTTCTACTAATTTTATAGGCTCACTCAAATTCACATTTGACTGTAGTCTTTCATTTTAGTTTAAATTTGCATTTAGATTTAAAATATTTGCATTTTTTAATAAAAAATTTCAACAAAAACTAGCAATTTTGATGCATTTTCATTAAATTTGCATGGGCATTTTGCATGATCAAGCTTGAAAATCATTTTCAAATCTGATAGTAAGTCATTTTAATCATGAATCAGACTTCAAATCATTCACATAGCATTTTATCCCAAGATCTCAAACCTAGGGCTTCAAAAACAACGATTTTCACTACAATTAGCCTTATCGACTTTATAAACTTGCACCATAGGTGTGTTGTGAAAGGTATTTTGGCATTATTTTTCTGTTATTAGGGTAATAATTTTCTTCCCCTCATAAAATCCTTCACAACACCCTTTTAACGGGCTCTTGTAGTGAAAATTTGGTGAAAAACTACGCATTTTGACTATTTTTGCCCTAGGGTTTGCCCTAGTTTGCACTCCAAGCATGTTGTGATCAATTTTATGGATTGAGGTGACTGATATTACTGATATTATTTGTGGTACTCCTAAAATTATTTACAACACCCATTTTGCTAGGTCTTGGAATTGAAAAACTGTGAAAAATAACTTATTTTTGCTATATTTTCACTAGGGTTTAACCTTAAGTGGCACTAAAAGTGTGTTGTGTTGGGTATTTTAGCACTAAGTGACTGTTATTACTAATATTATTTGCTTTCCATCATCATTTTCCTCACAACACCCTTTGTTATGCCCTTTTGCATTGAGTTTTGGTGAAAAAAGTGCCTATTTTGACATATTTTCACTATATTTGGACTTGGCATTATCTTGGATTTGCATCAAGAGTGTGTTGAGAGTGATCATATTGTTGTTTCAGACTAATATCAGACATTTAACTTTCTTCCCTTGATCAAAATCCTTATAACATCCTTTGTTTCATTCATTGGCATTGAAAACGTATCGAAAAATCAAGCATTTTAGGCTATTTTTGCTCTTATCTTTTGCACCAATTTTGAAAAGCTTTCAAAATCTGATTTGGCATTAATTTAAGCATATACACATGTCCTCTAATCACAACAGCAACAATAGGTTCCCTCCTAGGCCTTACATGAAAAGAAAGGCCCCTGAACCTAAAATCGTCTTTACACCTCATGATAGAACAATCGGTGATTCTGAAGGACCTCTTTACATCGCCGTGAAAATAATGGGAAAGAACGTGGAGGGAACTCTTATTGATCCTAATTCCATAACTAACGTTGCCTCTGAAAAATTCCTCTTTTCGAATCAATTAATACAGGGTCCCTATAACCCTTCGAACTTGATGATTAAAACACATACGAGAACCTTAAAGAAACCATTGGGTAAGATATCATTGTTAGTAACTGTCTTTGAGAAACATGTTGAATAATGGTTTGATATTACCCCTGATTCTGATACCTTTGATATAAAACTTGGAATCCCTTGGTTAAAGGTTATGAAAGTGGTCCCTTCAACTATTTATAAATGTGTTAAATTTCATTTGAATGGACAAGTGCATGTTATTCATCGAAATACATACAAACCTTCAACTACATAACAACACTTCACATTGGATTTCTTTTGCAACAAAAATAATAGCAACAAATTAGAGCTATGAATAGACTTTACATTTTTTGAGCTATAGAAATTACAAAGCGAAACTGTTATATCCAGCACCTAGTCCTCCTACACAAGAAATGACAAAAGACAAACAACCTGCATGTGAAGGGAACTTTAGACCAAGAGGACAAGGTCCCTATGCTGAGGTTCCTCCCCTAAAATCCTTACAAGGATCGGGAGGTCATTGTCAACAACAAAGTGTTCCATCGCGACAAATGAGGTTTGATCCCGGTGCTTCATCTTCTCATTTGCACAAGCCTATGAAAGAGGATAGCCCTATCTTACAAGAGATAAGTGGTCGAAGAAAGAGAAAGAAGAAAAAGAAGACAAGCTTATGCTATAAACCTTGCATCTCAGCAAGAAAACATTGATCCCAACATTCAACCAAACAATAATGATCCTAGCAATGAACAACATGATGAACAAGATACTAATTTGGCTATGGTATCACATGTCCCACTATCCTCCAACATTTGGGAGTGGGAAGATGACGACGATGATTTGCTTATAGACAACTTCTAGCCAGACAGAGGCCCTACAGGTAAGTATCTCTAACCCTTTATCTCTCTCGTGATGTACTTCCCCCGTGATGTGTTATGTAGGCCTCCTGGAATGACCTCGGATTCTCCCGTAAGGTTCAGGATACCAGGAGACCGCCTCTGTTGTGACCTTCTTCTATTTGTATCATCATTCTTCTTCCAAATTGCCTCTCTCTGATTTCATTGTTGTGTGTTGTGTCTTACGGACATAGCGTCGTGGTTGGTGACCTGGGGGCACCCTCCTATGTGACTGTCCCTAAGACACTTGTTTCTCCTCTCTAATTTATTGTTTCCCTTCCTCTAGTGTTTCCACCTAGCGGGCGGATGACGACAAACATTTATACTGATGCGGACCTAGTGTCCCTTTCGAGAGCAATAAAAAAATGGACTTAGTTCCTAATATGACTATGGGGTTGTATATCTTATCTGACACTTGGCTAGTGGAAGCACTCATACTTTTCGCGTAGTGAATTTTATGATGTTTCTATCGCATTTACAAACCTTAACAATACTGCTGCTCTATGCAGCTTTGTTTGCCTTTGAATCTGGCCTTGGTGGTACTCGATTCAGAGAGCTTCGTGATATAGCCTCATGGTTATCCTCAAACTCTGAATTCGTTGTATAACCTTGGCTCTTTGTGTGGTTAATCATATGCATTAATATTGTTGTTTATCATGATTTTGTAGACACTAACATGTTTCTTGCAGGGATGTGTTTTTGGGAACATTTGGTGATCGTAAAGTACATGTCACCTCCAGGGAGCATGGGCTTTGCAAAAGTTGGTGTTCCCTTGTATGTTTTATTCCTACCTTAACGTGCTTGATATCGATAACTAATATCAACCACCTTAAGGTGGGGGCATATATAAGGTAAGCTGTCTATTATAGATGTTAGCAATGTGTTTGACCTCAGATGCAAAGACTTGCGCCTCAGGGTAGTGCATCGTGCATCTTGAGTTTGTTTGTAATCAATCAATCAATCATGTAAGCCCTCTGCAGAGGCGGGATATCGTGTATATCCTTTTTATCTTGATCCCTCTGTGAAGGCGGGGATGGTGTATTTCTCGGAGCAGATTGCATCATCCTATCATTTTCAAAAGTCCTCTGCAGAGGCAGGGAGTGGTTTTGTGACTAACTAAACCCTTAAGCATGTCTTCAGTGATTGTTGTGGCGAAGCCCAGTCGTCGGTGTGTGCCTGTAATGTGCCTGAGATGGTGATGAGCCTAGAAATAAGGAACACACCATCGCTTGTTTGCCATGTTTTCTTCATGTCTTCAAGTGTGTTTGTTTTGGCGTGCTTGTTTTGTGTGGCATGTTTGTTGCCCTCGATGCAGAGACCAGCGCCTTTGGGTAGTGTTTCTTGCACTTTGGGAGCTTTTACGTGTCTTGCGTGTGTGTTGCCCCATATATATAGAGACCTGCACCCTAGGGTAGTGTATCATGTATTATGGGAGGTTTGTTTACTTTCCAGTACTTGCATTTGCATTTCATATATATGAGAAAAAGAAAAGAAAAGATATCATTTCTGCCTTCCATGCATTAATGTGTTTTCTATGCAATGACTGTATTCTCCGTGTTCTGCGTGACTGTAATTGTCTTCTCTGTGTTTTGCATGCCTGTTACTGTCTTCTATGTGATTGGCGTATCTTCTCTGTGCTTGATGTGTTTGTTGTGTTTGCGACCTTACTTTAATGCATGTATTGGACTCACGTTTATACATACATTAAAGTAGGGGCTAAATGTAACATTGGAAAATGTCCCCTTGGGGGCTTTTCCCTCATAAGGTTTAGCTCCTGGGTCTTTAGTATGCATTTAGGACATCTTAGTTCATATTTTGGCATCTCAATGGAATGAGGCCTGGGTTTCATGACAAATTGAACGTAGGTAGACCCCTTGAACAGTACCCTGCCCAAAATAGGGGGAGGACTTGGGCGCTCGCGCCCTAGTCCTACCCTATTTTGGGGTAGCCCTAATTTCTAGGTGTCAGTTTATGACCGTTATTTGGTCCTTTTGCCGACTAGGTAAGTTTTGATTTTTAAAATCTTGGCGGGAGTGCTTGTAGTTGCATATATAAGCATGCTTAGGCATTCATTTAGAAACTAGATGGCAATTGTGTTGTTCAAGTGTTCTCAAGGTGATTCAAGGCTTTCTATTGTGTTGCAAGAGCAGACTTGTATGTTTTGTGTGTTGATATTTGCATATTTGAGCATCAATTTCCTCATGGCATGAAGAGCATCTTCCTCCATGAGAGCTTCACTACAAGGTGACATAATATTGTGTTTTCATCATTGATTCCTTTGGTTTTTGCCTCTGCCTCACAAGGTCACACACTCTTTATCTAACAACGGTGTGTTGGTCTCTTACAATGATTTAACAACTGAGCTCTTAAAACTGTAACTTAGAGATTGGATATCTAACCTGAGTAGATGTCTTAATCACTATGGAGATGCATTTCACTTGTCAACCTAGGGACGTGAACTTGAAATGGGTCAGCACGGTATGTGCACTAAGAACTTCCAAAGTAGCCATGTTCACTCTATAGCTAAGAAAGACATAATGCTGAAGATAAACTGCTAGAAAGGAAATAACAGGAATGTTGAACATCAACCAACAACTATTCTAGGATCAAGTACATGACAGACAGTAAAAGTCTGGGCAAACAAACAAGAAACTACTCTGTCTGCTTTGGCTGCAGGAACAGACACATAATAGAATTCTAGTGGCTGCAGGAACATTCAATGCCAAATTTAACTAAATGCTTAACAGAAAATGTAATCTAAACTAAAGGGTGGAATTCTCACCAAGTGGCCCCCCTTGGATGAGTATTCCCTAAGACAAATGTAAACTCAGAAATGTGAACTTACAACTTCATTTTATTCATTCAAAAAGATGAGTACAACTGAACATTATAACTGTATTACTGAAAATTGGATAATGCAAGTACAATCTCTAAATATTCAACAACCCCTTAGAAGGAGTATCAGAGTCTTATTTATAGAAGGAAAACTACAAAACTAACTACCTAGCAGGACGGTCAACTCCAACAGAATAGGAGGATGCCTCATTATGGAAAACATAGAAAGTGGAAAGGAGATTACCCATGCAGGGGAATCTGGTCAAGCGAGTTGCTTTAACGCAAATCTAGCATAACAATAACTCAAAAATTTGCTCAATAGGTATTTAAGATTAGTTACAAAGCAGTTGCCTTCCCTCCATTTGACATTTGAATGATCACCATGTTTGACTTTTTATGGCAAGTGACCAACCAACAGAATCTTCCTCTTCTTTATGGATGTCGATTATATCTGCATAACAATATTAGTACACACAATAATTGCACATTTGTAACTACCTTGGAGTAATATTCATTAACCATATGTAAAATTAACATAGATAGTTCATATAGCATGTCTTTGTCATAAAAGGATATAAGAAATGACCTATGCTCAACAAGTTATAGCTTTGGGGTAATGACATAAAAAGATCAGGATTAAAGTACCAAAGTCCAAGATAACTACAACAAATGGATAATAAAGTTTAACAAAATTGAGTCATAAACTAGACTCATCACTCTCCCCAACCTAAGACTTTGTTGGTCCTCCACCAGAGGAAGGGTTGTTCTTTTGCTTGGTTAATGCTCTGAAGTTAGCAACTGCCAATTGTCCTATATCAGTCTCTATGGTGCATGAGGTAGGATCCCAATAGAACCCTTGCTGCCTATCCAACCTGCTCCATCTTTGTCTTTCTTCAGTAATATCATACTGGTAAAATCTGTAATTTGGCACTGGCCACAATAGGATAGGTGGTTGAAAGATTTAGGGAAGCCAGAATTGTCCCTTTGTTCTCTCAATATGTATATATCTATCCACTCTTTTACATGTTGCAACATAATTTTGCAGAGAGTGAGGTTCTGCTTGTTTTAGCTCATCAGATAAACTATTCCACCTTTGTGTCAAATGTCCTTTCACAGATTCTCCAATAGTGTGTGCAATCTTCTCATATTCTCTGTAAGTTGCTTCTCTTTCAGGCAGGATTCTGTTACCATAGCTTGGCCTATAAAGCATTCTATGCCAATCATTGAAAATGCTTCCTGGATTTCCAGATTCAGCTCTAACGGGCAATGGAGTGCTGAATTCTAATTGCTTATAAGCCCTAAACTGTTGTCCCCAACTAATCTCATTTTGCATCCAAGACATAAATGCCCTCAACTGAACATCCCCAACATACAAGGGGTTCCACTCATGGTCTTGGGACACAGCAAAATTATGTAAATAGAATTCACACAATAAATTCTTTATTTCTGGAGGAGCAATCCTATAAGCATTGAAAAATTCAAGAGGAGATTCAATGGAAGGGTTCAAACCAGAAACAATCCTTGCTAACTTAAAAGAGAGGTACCTTTCCTTTAAATCCAGAGCATAGACTCTCAGGGGAGTCCTGCATTCTAATACCTAAGGCACCAAAGCTGCCATACTATCCACTCTCTCTTTTAAAGTTGCAATTTTTGCATTCTTGTCTTTAATCTCTTCATCCTTCTTTTGAATTTCATCCTTTAATCTGCATTTTTCCTTCTTCCATTCCTTTTCTCTCCTCTGTATTTCATTCCACAGATTCATGGCTACCATGTGCATTGAAAAATTAGGAGGTCTATGTATGCCTACCATAGGCTTTCCTGGCACAGATGGTTGATCTTTATGCAGCATAGGTTGCAGGGTTTCTAATTATTCAGCCAATTCTGGCTGCAGGGTGTCTTGCTGCAAGAACTCCTATTTATCTTCATGTTCCTGTCTCTCAATATGCTCAGCAATGGCGGCAAGGTCTGCCAGAGTTACATCTGTTGCTTCGTCAATTATGTCTTTTTCTACATCATTCACATGCCCCATTGGGGCCTCTGTATCCTCAACTATCATTTCATCAACCCTAGGGCTTGTCTGCGTAGATGCATGAGAGGCAGGCTCAACAGGTCTTGATTTACTAGAAGGGCTCTCATGTTGCTCTTCAGTTGCAGGAAGAACAATGTCATCTTTTCGTGTCCTAGAGCGCAACACCTTCCTTTCTGTGGTTTGCTTTTTGGTTTTACCCTTCTTTATTTCTGCCCTTCTCCTCTATGCTCTAGTTTGAATTAAATTGCTAAAAGGAATATCCTCATTGTCAGAATCTGAAGAATTTTCTTTGTCTGCATGCTCTGCTTCAGAAGAGCTAATCTCAATAGCTTGTTTTGCTACAGGAGGGTTTGCACTGGAAGTTGAAGTTCATGGAGTAGCTTCAATAGAACACACCCTTCTCCTAGTTCTATGATGTTGTGGCACAACCACAGGTCGCAAAAGACTAGGTCTTATTTGATCAATATTCAAAAATTCCTCCCAAGTCATATCGGATACATCATGCAGAGACTTTTCAACAAGCAATTTGATTAAATAGTGGTGAGAGATAGAATTAGGCCTACCTTTTTGGGTTTCGGTGGCTTTAATCGAGAGAAGGTGGTAAAGCACGTTTGACACGTTCATTCTTCTTCCATGCCTCATATAATTTAGCAATTTGAAATGCACAGAATGAAGGTTCGACAGATGACCTTCGCAAGTAATGTACTTCACCACATGGACAACTACCTGTTTCCACGGCTCAGGCAGAGAGGTTCTTTTGGCTCCCTGCTTGTCGATAGTCAATCGAGGATCACCAGGTTCTGTAAATTCAGCCCTAGCTGACCTGGCATCTCTGGCAATAGGGTAATCTTCGCCATCAACAGGCAGACCTGTAACTTCTACAATTCTCTCCTCTATGGCCAACACCTCCAATCTTCTTACCATGGCTTTACCATCAGACAATGTCTGAGTAAATTCTAACGCAACATTTTCATCAAAACCATTTAACTTCAAGAAATAGTCCATCCATCCACAGTTTCTAAATTCAGCCTGACTAAGTGCATCCTGCAATAATACATCATGAACTATGGGTTCATTCCGAATTAATCCTCCTCCCATTGACTGAGCTACCTGAAAACAATCACACTGCAAAGTTTTTTTCTTTGCAAAAAGTTTTCAAACTACTTCACCTTCCTGCAACCCTGTTAAATTTTTAATAACTCATGCTATTTGTATTTTCCTTTTCGGCTTCTTTTCTTGGGAACGCAAGAGAAGGGTGGTACAGGTAGTAATGAATGACCGATGAAGGTTGTCATCTCACACTTGCGAGCCATCAACTCACTCAGAATTCAAATCATTCAATTTTAAAACTTTACTGACATTTTGGCATCAAGCATATGGATGGACTGACACATGGACAACATATTAACACTCCCTCCCCAACCTAAATTTAGGCATGTGTCCACACATGCAGAATTGATGTGTGACAGGACAAGGGAATAATGACATGCTATGAGAAATATCGATATTAATGTACAATAATTAAATGAATGAACCACAAGATAATTAAGAGAGAATTATTAAAGTGTGCATACCTGGAGTTGTGGAAGATCGGTTGCAAAAATCATGGAGAAAGTAACGGGTAATGCTTAAGAATTTATTGAGCAATGAATGAAAGTGGAGTGGGCTGAAGCGAGATGGGATGAAGTGTAATCAATACACGTGATGGAAGAGAGAAGAATGGATATGGGTGGGTGGATGGGCAAAGAAATGAAAGAGTGGACTCCCACAAATGTGGAAGTCTTTATTATGATATGTACCGTACCTTAGTTAGCTAGAAGGAGGGACACTAGGTCCACTACCTTTGGCTGCAGGAAGTTTAGGAGTTGCATGATGAGCGAATTGTTGCAGGAATTCTTCTTTGGAGGCTGGCTTGTGATATAACCTTAGTCAATGACCATTGACTAATAGTTTAAATCTGACAGGGTCAAGAGTAGTAAGTTGAACAGCACCATTGGAAAACACTTTAGCAACCTCATATGGTCCTAGCCACCTTGTCTATAATTTTCCTGCATTATCCTGATACCTTGAGTCATAAAACAAAACCCAATCACCAGGCTAGAATTTCTTATCTTTGATGTATTTGTCATGCCACCTGATTCTCTGATTCTACACCACTTCTGTATGATGTAAAGTTGCTTTTCTCATCTCATCCAAAGCATTGAGCTGCATGATTCTTTCTTTTTGTGCCTTAGATAGATCCATCCCCAAGTCAAGTGCAGTCCGAAGAGTTTTATGTTCAAATTCAATAGGCATCATGGTTGTTTTGCCATACAATAACTCAAAAGGAGTAAAACCAGTAGTTGTTTTCCAAGTTGTCCTATTGGCCCAGATAGCTTCTGGTAGCCTATTTGCCCAATCCTTCCTATGGACAGTCACAGTTTTGGTCAAAATGGCTTCTATTTCTCTGTTAGTCACTTCAACTTGACCATTAGCCTGGGGGTGATAAGGAGTAGATTTCTTATGCCTTATGTTGTATTCCTATACTAGTGCTGCAACTAGAGTTGAGGTGAATTGAGCTCCTTGATCAATCACTAATTCTCTGGGAACTCCATACTGTGTAAAGATTTCCTCATAGAGAAATTTTGCAACCTTACTGTCTCTTGCATGCTTCATGGCTTTAACTTCTACCCATTTAGTTACATAGTCAGTGCATACTAAGATATAGGATTTACCATTAGATGGAGGATCAATAGGTCCTACAAAATCTAATCCCCACTTATCAAATGGAGTAATCACAAGATGAGGATAAAGGGGCATCTCATCAGACTTTGTTGGATGTCCCATCCTTTGACAACTATCACATTTCTTGGTATATCTTGCTGCATCCTTGTATAGTGTAGGCCAGTAATAACCTGCATTCAAAATCTTCATTGTTGTTCGCTTTGCTGCAAAATGTCCTCCACAAGGTTCATTGTGACAGGCATGCAAAATGTCATATGTTTCATCTTCTCTCACACATCTCCTCATGACATTGTCTGGTCCAGTGTAGAACAAACATCCAGCAATCGATGAAAAAGGAAAAGATTTTTCAATGAGTACCCTTCTTTCCTTAGGAGAGAAGTGAGGAGGGACTCTTCTTGTGACTAGGTAATTGGCTGTGTCACATACCAAGGTGTTTGCACAGTGAGTGAAAACAAATGTTCATCAGGAAAAGAGTCATCAATGACCCGATTATCTTCTGATGTAGTCATTCTTGAAAGAAAGTCTGCAACCACATTGGCCTTTCCTAGCTTATCCACAATAGTGATGTCAAATTCCTGCATTAACAACACCCATCTTGCTAATCGACTAGATATGAGAGGTTTGTTCATGAGATACCTAATGGTTGCATGATCTATGTGCATAAAGATTTGATAACTGGTTATGTAGTGCCTAAATTTATTAAGTGCATAGATGACTGCTAACATTTCATTCTCTGTCACTGTATAGTTGAACTCGGCACCCTATAAGTTTTTGCTAATAAAATAAATAGCATGCTCAATGACTCCTTCTTTCTGGCCTAAAACTGCTCCTATGGCATAATCTAACGTATCAGTATGAATATGGAAAGGAAGTTCCCAATTGGGGCCTTTAAGTATAGGAGCATGGGTTAAGGCTACCTTTAAATTAGAAAATGCTTTGTCACAGTCTTCATTCCACTGAAATTCAACATCCTTTGTAAGAAGAGTATATAATGGGGATGCCATTTTACTGAAATCTTTGATGAAACGTCTATAATACCCTACATGACCCAAGAAACTCCTGACATCCTTTTGCTTTGCAAGAATGGGCAGATTGATGATGACTTCAATCTTTGTTGGGTCTACTTGTATTCCTTTTGGAGAGATGTAGTGGCCAAGTACTACACCTTCCTGCATCATCATGAAGCACTTTGTACTGTTTAAGGATAGGCTGTGGTCTTCACATCTTTCCAACACCTTGTCTAAGTTTGCTAATGCCTCTTCAAAAGTAGCACCATAAGTAGTTAAATCATCCATATAGATTTCCATACAATCATGTGAGATATCAGAAAATATGCTAATGATTGCTCTTTGGAAAGTTGCAGGTGCATTGCATAAGCCAAATGGAAGCACTGAGTAGGCATATGTCCCCCAAGGATAGGTAAATGTTGTTTTCTCTTGATCTTCAGGTGCAATCTGAATCTGATTGTAACCACTGAATCCATCCAAAAAGGAAAAGTACTGCTTTCCTGCAAATGAGTCCAATACTTGGTCTATGAAAGGAAGGGGAAAATGATCCTTTTTGGTGGCAGAATTTAATTCTCTATAATCAATACATACTCTCCATTTTCCTCCCTTCTTCAACACAAGAACCAGAGGGGACACCCATTGGCTATCTGAGATTGGGTAGATAAATCTTGCATCTAATAGCTTCTGCAATTCCTCTTTGACAATTTCTCTTAGTGCAGGGTTGATTCTCCTTTGTGGTAGTCTTACTGGTGTACAATCCTCTTTTATGTAAATCCTATGGGTGCATAATGTAGGATCCAATCCTTTCATATCATGATAATCCCATGCAAAAGCATTTTTATGTTTCTTTAACAAATTTGTCAAGGACAACTGTTGTGCTTGAGTCAAGTTGCTATTAATATTGAGATATCTTTCTTCTAAAATTTCCACTTGAGTTGTGAAGTCAACCATAGTTATCTCATTAATGCTAGGTACCTTAATTTCTTGTGGAAGCAATGTATGTAACATACTTGATGCTGCAGGAAAAATTGGAACAAGTACCCTTTGTAGATCAGCAGAATGAGAGGATGATGCTTCCTCTACTTCATAAAGATTTTGAATTATATTAGACAACACCTCCTCCTCTTCTTGAAGCTACAGGAAAGAACTTTTGCCTATCATCATAAGTTGCTCCATAGAATTAGCTTCCTCTGCCTCTTCACCAACATGAGGCCAAACAGGATTATCCATTTCATGAGATGGCTGTGCAGGTGGGTAAAGAACAAGTGTTTTAGTGCTTCTCCCATCAGAGATGGTCATGTCTCCTGACCGACACCCAATATAAGCATCTGTTGTGGCTAACCACGGCCTTCCCAAAATGATGGGGTATCCTCCCAATGTAGCTTTAGGAGAAAGTATCATGAAATCAACTGGATATTCCCATGAGTCCAGGGATACCACAAGATACTCAACTATCCCATCAGGTTTAACAGTAGAGCTATCAGCAAGCTACAGGACAGTAGGAGTTGGTCGCATGGTTGCAACATTCAGTTGCTGCAGGATATCCTTTGTCATTACATTTATGGCTGCTCCAAGATCAATCAGAGCATTTCTGATTTGGATTCCATTTATAACAACTCCTACCACAGGACTTCTTGGATCATTATATTTGGGAACAGTCACTTTTCCAAGCATGATGTTAGCCAACTATCCCACCACATGAACCATAGTGGGGTCTTTCCTTTTTCTGCCTGGCTTCTTAAGGCATGCTTCTTTGATTGCTTTGCCATATATAGGAACATCTTTTATGGCTTGAAATAGGGGAATCTTGACACATACATGTTTCAACTGCTCTAGAATATCAAAGGTGGGTTCCTCTTCTTCTACCTTTTGTTTCATAGTTTCTAACCTTTGTGGAAATGGTGGTTCTTGGGGAGTCTGTTTGACTGCCATTGGTTTAGGATTTTTAGGTACATCTGATTGAATGGGGGTTTTACTAGGTTCCACTTCTTTCTCAAAAAGCTCAATAATGACGAGTCTTGAAGGAGCTGCCAAGGTAGTTCCTGAACGCAGATGTATATCGCTTACATTCACAACATATGTAGGGAATTAATTTGTATCAGCAGAATATACTGGCTGTTGTTGTGGTCTATTATTTCGGTTAGGTGAGGGTTGAGCTGGTATCTGAGTAGTTTTAGGTGTATTTGAATTGGAGCTAGCAGGTGGAGACATTATAACAAGTTATTGGGGCTAAGGAGGTGACTGCATGTAATTAGTGGTCTGATTTGGCCATTGCTGTCCTCCTCTCCATTGAGATGTTTGCTGCCAATTTCTTGGAGGTGACTGCCAATTCCCCAGAGGCTACTGCCACTGGGGTGTAGGGTTTTGGTAATTTAGCCAAGTATTTTGAGGGTTATTCCAAGGCTGAGGTGGATATCCTCCATAACTAGATGGAAATGATTGTTACCATTGGTTACCAAATGCATAAGTATTAAAATGTGGTCCAGCATATGATAATGGATCTGGTGACATACCTTGTCTTCGAGCCCATGGCCTCCTTTGTGCAACATAGAAGACTTGATCCTCGTCAACTTGTATTGGCTTGAACTCAGGTGGAATCTGCTTGCTGTCTATGTTAGCTACCAGCTTGCATCTGCAATCCCTCTTCTTCTGTCTGCAACGAGGACAATATTCGGCCAACATTGCCTCAGCCTCTTCATGCTTCTTCTTTGCTTGGAGTGTGTCCAACTGGGTGGCCATATTATTTATAATATCTTGCTTAAAATCAGATAGCAAGTGGCTTATCTCCATCCTTGAAATTCCATTGGTAGAGGTTTTGCCCGTAAGGGAATGGTAACCTCTTCCTTTCTTCATGGCTGCTCTGGAATAATTCTAGCACAACTTCTTAATATCATCCCAAGACACTTGGCTAATATCTCCTCCTCCCATTAAATCCAAGGCATCTGTACAATGCTCACTTATTCCCCTGAGGAAGAGCATTTTATGAGAATCCTCGGTGAGTGAATGATGGGGAGATTTTTGTAAACAAAACAGGAACCTTGAGATGTAATCCTCCAAACTTTCATCTTCTTTCTGTTGCATTCTGAAAACATCATTTCCTCTCATATCCCCACTCCTACAGTAGTCTTTATATTTCTCAAGAAATTTATCTTTCATTTCTTCCTAGGTATTGACAACATCACTACCTAGACTCATAAACCACCTTAATGCAGCCTCTTTCATGGTAGTAGGAAACAACTTAAGTTTATGAGCATCAGTAGTGTAGTCATAGCTTCTGCAGAGGATATCAAATTCAAACAAGGTGTCTGGGTCCTCTGTTGCAAGTCCATAGAACTTGGGGAGAGCTAAAGTAGGTATGTTCTTGAGATTATCCACTTCATTTTGGAGAGCAATCAGAAATGGAAATGTTGGTTGATTAGGTACATTTTGGGCAGCCATGACTGCTTAACCTACTATCAAGGCAAATGGATTTTCAACTAGATTTGGGGTATCTTGTTCTTCAGAGGATATTTCAAAACTATTCAAATTAGGGAATGCATCAAGGAAAGGATTCACTTTTGCTTCTTCTACTGGGTGAGTCAAATCATTAGGAAGGAATCTCCCTAAAGTATGTCTTCTCCTACCTCTATGAATGCAATATACTCAGTATCAGCCACTTCTCACACAAAAAATGTTGATGGGTTGTAGATGGTTTCTTCCTAACTAAAAACACATTTTATGGGAAAAATTGCAAGGAATAATAGTAAACATGACTCCAAAGATCTTCTTAGTTTGACACCATCCTCGGCAACGGTGCCAAAAATGTTGGTCTCTTACAATGATTTAACAACTGAGCTATTAAAACCGTAACTCAGAGATTGCACATCTAACCTGAGTAGCTGTCTTAATCACTATGGAGATGCATTTCACTTGTCAACCCAGGGACGTGAACTTGAAATGGGTCAGCACAGTATGTGCACTAAGAACTTCCAAAGTAGCCATGTTCATTCTATAGCTAAGAAAGACATAATGCTGAAGATAAATTGCTAGAAAGGAAATAATAGGAATGCTGAACATCAACCAACAACTATTCTAGGATCAAGTACATGACAGAAAGTAAAAGTCTAGGCAAACAAATAGGAAACTACTCTGTCTGCTTTGGCTGCAGGAACAGACACAGAATAGAATTCTAGTGGCTACAGGAACATTCAATGCCAGATTTAACTAAATGCTTAATAGAAAATGTAATCTAAACTAAAGGGTGGAATTCTCACCAAGTGGGCCCCTTGGATGAGTATTCCCTAAGACAAATGTAAACTCAGAAATGCGAACTTACAACTTCATTTTATTCATTCGAAAAGATGAGTACAACTGAACATTATAATTGTATTACCAAAAATTGGATAATGCAAGTACAATCTCCGAATATTCAACAACCCCTCAGAAGGAGTATCAGAGTCTTATTTATAGAAGGAAAACTACAAAACTAACTACCTAGTAGGACGGTCAACTCCAACAGAATAGGAGGACGCCTCATTATGGAAAACATAGAAAGTGGAAAGGAGGTTATGCATGCAGGGGAATCTAGTCAAGCGAGTTGCTTTAACGCAGATCTAGCATAACAATAACTCCTAAATTTGCTCAACAGGTATTTAAGATTAGTTACAAAGCGGTTGCCTTCCCTCCATTTGACATTTGAATGATCATCATGTTTGACTTTTTATGGCAAACGACCAACCAGCATAATCTTCCTCTTCTTTATGGATGCCGATTATATCTGCAGAACAATATTAGTACACACAATAATTGCACATCTATAACTACCTTCGAGTAATATTCATTAACCATATGTAAAATTAACATAGATAGTTCATATAGCATGTCTTTGTCATAAAAGGATATAAGAAATGGCCTATGCTCAACAAGTTATAGCTTTGGGGTAATGACATAAAAAGATCAAGATTAAAGTACCAAAGTCTAAGATAACTACAGAAAATGGATAATAAAGTTTAACAAAATTGAGTCATAAACTAGACTCATCACAGTGTTCAGAGACTTAAGTGTCCTCTGGGGCTTGACTGAGGCAAGCCTCTAAACACCACAACCCCCAAACCAAGTCTTGTGATTGTAGGTTACAAGTGTCGCATTTGGGAAAAGTGGAGTTGCAGGAAGGATTGGCAGGCATCAAGGATTCAGGATCTAAAGAAAAGCAGGACAAAGGAGCACTTTCAGGACTAGGGCGCTTGCTCTAGTGTCCTCCGCATCTGAGTTTTAGAAAACAAAAGTTACAGGGTTGATCTATGTCAGAAGGAGATCTAGATCCTAAAAAGAAACTAACACCTTGGACTTGGGCGCCCACTCTAGTGTCCGCGAATGTTCCGCTTCAGAACCCCGAAAATAGATATTCTGTAATTTGGCATTTTACTCCTGTCTGCAAGAGCTTTTTCGGTCTTTCATCAATTTGTTGCCGTATTTGCGTAATTAGGGTTTTAATGGTTAATTGGACATAAGAGAAGGAAAATTAATAATTAAATTCCCTAATCCAAGTTTCCCTACATCTGCAAGTGACCTAGGGTATGATAATGCTTGCCACTCGATCCTAGATCCTTTAATGTATAGTGGAGAGGCAGATTTAAACATCTAAACAATTAGAACATTGACAAATCCAATTTTCCCCTAAACACTAAGTTTTACCCAGACATCCTTAGCAGATTTGTAATTCATTACCTTTAGGAGTATTGAATTAGCTGGCCCACTCATGATAACATTCTTTGCCTTGGCATTGTTATCATACAACTTTATCTCAGCTGGATCTGAAGGATCATCAACAGGAGCAGTGTAACCATCCTTGACAGATTGCCAAACACCAAACCCTGGAGAGGATAGATAGCATTCCATCCTTAGCTTCCAAAAGGTGTAATTTGTTCCATCGAACTTAGGTGCCTTGTTAGATCCATCATATGCCATCCCGAACCTTCCTCAAGTTGTTAAGCTCCTTCTAAGGAACTTGGCTCTGATACCAATAGTTGAACACACCTAATACTGAGAGGGGGGTGAATCATATTCAAACAAATCTCAAACCCTCCGGAGCAAATTGAAATTTAAACTTTACAACATTAATAGAAACATAAAAAATCAACACAATGCACAACACCAAATAACACCAGATATACGTGGAAAACCCCAAAGGGGAAAAACCACAGTGAGAAAAGATACTAGGAGCTAGTGTCCTAATCTAGTCTCACAAAAGAATCACTTTTACAACTTTGTTTTAGTGCTACAACCCAAGGAAGCTACTACTTCCTGAAGAAAGGTTTTAGGGTCACACCCAAGGAGGCTAGAACTCCCTGCAGTCTTTTTTTAGGGCTTCAACCCAAGGAAGCAACTACTCCCTAAACTGAGAACTGACTCAAAAAAGACTACAGCATGACAGTCCTTCCACTGTCTGAAACTAACAATGAAGCTCACTCCTTTTGATGATTGCTCTTCTACTTTGACAACTTTTGCAACTTCCTCAAATGTCTTCTCTGCAACTTACTGACTCACTGCTTTCATCCTTCAAGAAGTTTTTCTTTCGGCTCACTGCCTCCAACAATTAGTTAGGCACACTCTTCACTTCCCTTTTGTCTCAAAAATATCTTCAACATAAATCTGGATAGGATCCATCACTTCTGCTCTTTCTCTTTCAGTCGCACATCATAATGCATTACACATCCACATTCTACTTCTCACATTCACACTCACAATCACACACCACCTAGATCAACTAGGTTTACAATATATACATGATATTGCATTGATTACAATACATGTCAGCCAAGACAACAAGAATATTACAATTACAAGTTGGCCAATAGATCAAACAACATGAAACGTGTAGAGTGTAAGCCCTAACATGAATTACACTCGTCACTAGGAAAAGCAACATGCCTTGGAGATTCCAACATACACTTAACTTGGTCCTAAACATCCTTTAGAGCATCAGCCTTCAAACAATAACATCCACACGCTTCACACATTTGAAATAGGTTGACCTTTTAAGCAAGAAAATATGAAGCTTGTAGCTTGCCAGTCATTACAAGTTGTTGGTACTCATGAAAGATTAAACATTACTTGTGCTTCTCCCAGATGAGTTAGCATGACCCATACAACATCTCCAAACACTACTTAAACTCTGCACAACAAAAATTTTGTGGTACACACCTTCAACATTCCTTAGTTGGCCAGGCAAAAGCATAACCCAATAACACCTTCATTCCAGACCACAGCCTATTCCGGAGAAACCAAAAAACACCTTTTGGAGCAATGGGAAACATCACAAGATCCTCAATATCATTCTCCACTAGCCAATTCACCACTTCATATAGCAACAAGTTGGCGCAAGTCAATAGACACTGAAACTAGCCACTGGACAATACAATCCTGCACTCTGTCACTTACAACTTTCTCTGCTGAGGGACAAATGATATGAAACTTTGAAAGTAGAACCTTCTCAACACTCTAAACTTAACTTCTAAATTGCATGACCATATCTTCAAAAGAAGAGGAATGCAAAGCATTCTTGCAATCAGTCTTCAAGGCAACTTTTTGCAGCAGAAACCTTCACCTACACCCGGAGACCAAAGCCTCCTTGTAGCAACACATACTTCCTTAGAAACAATAGGACAGAGCATACAACATGTTATAGATCATCATCACCATCTCCCCAACATCAGCATTACTTGTAATCCTCGTCTTGATGCTTCTAATTCTCATCTTAATGCTTTTGATTCCCATCTTAATGTATCATCATGATATATGCTCTGCTGACAACAAAAATTAAACAAGGCATGACATCCAACCATGAATATCAATAGAAACACTATTAGCACACCATCATAGTATATCATAAACATCAATGACAACCCAAACTAAGTGTTGACATCAATCACAACCACATTAGTGACAACGTTAGGTAACATATGTGCAACAAATAGTTGCTCCCAAATCCACAAGTGCGTTGGGAATTTCAATTCCATCAATGGATATAGCGATCACAAGACTACTTGGATCACCATACTTAGGTGGGAGAAATTACCCTGAAATAAGATCAGCTAGGTATTCGGTAATCTGGACAATATTGATCTATTTCTTTTCCTCCCTAGTGTTTTTATACACAATTGCTTAACCAGTTGGTTTAGTTCCAGAATTTATTTGATTGCTTGTAGCAATGGAATTTCAATGTTCAGTCACTTGATCTCCTAAATAATGTGAGTTTCATTTAAAGAGTCTGGTTCTAGATGACATTTTGACATTACTTCTCTAAGTCTCTCCAAAAAGGGGGCTTCTTTCAACGCATGTCGTCCTTCTCAAGTTTTAAGGTCAACTCTCAAAGAAGGCTTGAGGAAGGTTTTGGTCATGATGTTAGCGGCATACTCTAGATGGCCTTTAAAATACTTTTCCAACGGATCTCCGAAAAGCGATTTTGGAGTTTCAGAAGATAACTCTGGAAGGTTGCTAAGAAGCGACAACTCTGGAAGAGTTCCATAAGTTTTTCCATCAATTAATATTTCATGAGGCTCCTCTTCAGGCTTCTTATTAATTTTCTCAATGTGATTAGCTTTTCCTCCTTAAAGTATTTCTTCTTCACCACATGTTATTTCAACTATGGTAGGTTGATAAGGTTGATGAAGAGTTTTTTTTGATCTAAGTTTCACAGTTCCATAGTGTGTGTCATTAATTCCAGCCATATTTTCCTACTCAGTTGAGTACACAAGGGCCACTTGTCTATTATTCTTTGGATTAGAAACTGGTTGGGCCATAAGTTGGGGTTGTGTAACCTGATCAGGCTACTCTTGATTTTATGGAGGTGGTAATAGGGATTGCTACTAATTTTACATGTGACGAGGTCCCTGATAAAATTGGTTATATGGTTGATTCTATTGTGGTGCAGGGTTTGGAGGGTACCATTACTGTTGTGACCGGTTGGACCATTGTGAATTTGACCATGATTGATCTACCTATTCTAGGGGTCCCCAAGAGTAAGTACCTTGAGTTAATTATTTGATTTTATATATTTTACAAATGTCTCAAAAATTTAATTAATTAATCTAAAATGTGTTGAAGAATGTTAAATAATATTTAATTCATGTTTTATAGCGATTAAATTTATAAAATTTGCAAGTTAAATGAATTAAAAACCTTCAAAATGAGTATTCTAGTGTTTTCCTACAATTCAAACTTTGGGCTCAGATTGCATGTTATAGTTTAGGTTTCAGGCCTGACGCAGAATTGACAAGAAGTTTCAAAATGCAAATAAGGTGTAGTTACTAGTTTGAGTTCCCACGTTGTTTACAATCAATAGTTGGTTGCAAATTGCAAAAAGTTTTGGGTATTTAAACTACAATTGGACTTTCTGGTTGCAGTTCACAAAAAAATATAAGTTGTAAATAGAATGCGAATGTCGGTCGAAGTTGAGATGCGGTTTATATTGTGCAAATTGTAAAAACTTTTGGGTTTCTGGTTTACAACCAGAATTTGAACTCCAAGAGTAGTTACAACATTTTACAAATTACAAATTGTAAAATATTTTGGGTTTTTGAAGCTGGACTTTGGAGTTTCCTTGCATTTGTAGTAAATTGCAAAGGCAAATGAAAGTGCAAAAACTTGCAAAATTACTAGGTTTTTTAAAAATTCATCTTCTTAAAAGGAATATTCATTTCAACTGGAATGAGGATTGTCATAAATCTTTTGAGGATCTTAAAGGCTATTTGGTTAATCCTCCTGTCTTAACACCAATCATTTTTGGACGACCTTTTCTCCTCTATACTTCTACATCTTCTCATGTTCTAGCTGCTTTGTTGGCTCAACATGATAATGAAGGCAAGGAACGTGTTGTATACTTTATCAACCAAACTTTATTGGATTATGAGATTTGATACTCTATAATAGAGAAGCAATGTCTCACTCTCGTATTTATGACACACAAGCTGAGACACTATCTTCTTCATGTTGAAACACATGTTATCATCAAATTTGATCCTTTAAGGTATTTGTTCTCAAAAACTAATCTCTTAGGGTGTCTAGCTAAATATGTTATATTGTTGACAGAATTTGACCTTAAGTTTGTCTCCCAAAAGGCAACAAAAGGTTAAGCATTCGCTGACAACTTAGCTTATGCTCCTTCTCCTTTTTCTATCCTGCATCAAGAATATTTCCTTGATGATAGAATCCTTTCTTTAGATATTGATTAGCCATGGGATTTATTCTTCGACAGATCTAGGTGTTGAACCGACTCCGGTGCTGGTGTCATACTAGTACCTACTTCTGGCAAGATGATTCCCCTTTCTTTCCATCTAAATTTTCTTTGTACAAACAACATTATCAAGTACGAGGCCCTTATTGTTGGCTTGTGTGCCACGTTGTCACTTAATATCCATACTCTTCGCATATTTGGTGATTCATAGTTGATCATAAAACAAATTACTAGATCTTATCAAGTGAAGCATGATAAGTTATCTCAGTATCATGACTTGGCTTTGTCACTGCTGAATCATTTCTCTTCTTTCACTATTGATACAATCCCAAGAAGAAGAATTGACATGCAAATGCAATGGCAAGCACTGCCTCCCTTGTACCCCTTGAAGATTCTCATGTTGATTATCAATTCATCATTCACACTCTTCCTTCACCAGCTATAACCGACAACTCTTCAGATGCTTCTTCTTGTTACAACATAGATTCGGAAGAATGGTACTCCCATATATTCAATTATTTATGTTATAGTACATTTCCAAATTCTTTATCCAAAAATGCTCGAGCCCGTATTTGTTACATCCCCAACTTATGATTTAGCTTAATCTTACTTTTGCATGGTAATCAAGATGATTAGTTAAGAGTTGAATGATTAGATGTTTGGGGAAAATGTCAGATTAATCATTGTTTATGAGGAAACTAACTAATGCTAGTTAGATATGAGACTTCAAGATTGAAATAATTATTTAATTATTATGATTTATCGGTCATATGTTTATACACTAATCATGATTTTCTGGTGGTGAGTTGGATTAGGAAAGTAATCATCCTTCAAAGATGGAAGGAGAGTATCATCCGGGAGGAAGAGATAGATGTTGGGAAATGGGGTCAATTGCCATATGAGTGTCAGACTTTATGTCCTTATGAACCCGTGTAAGTTGGCATAAGTTACGCCTTTTCCTTGCCAGTTGATTTCTATGTGTCGTCTTGCCATTTGAGTCATTTTGACAATGTTGCATCGACTTGACCTAACAACGTTCTTAAAATGTCAATGCGAGTCAAGAGATAACCTTACCGTGTGGCAGAGTATCTTTTTATTTACTCTATTAGTCCTCGAACTGGGATTATGAGCCTATTATTCTTGGTCTGTTATGCTTTGGGTTTTAGCGAAGAAGGGGGAGCGGTGCTCAACCCCTAAATCGCATGTTGACCCTACCATCGTGAAGGTGGTGATGTCGAAAGACGACGTCTTTATTGATATAAGTATTTACATACACCAAGAAGATGCACGTAATAATATTATGCTATGATTATATAAATCTATTATCGAATTTCTTGCAACACTAATATGGTTATTTATTTGTTTTTGGGCTGACATCATCCATAATAGTGGAGTGATAAAATAATTATTTGAACTAATGGGGAGCTTCGTGCTCACCAAAGACTTGCAAATAGCAAGTATTGTGATGACGGGCTCCTAAGAAACTGAAGGTTGGCTAAGTGGGAAAACTAACCACCATGTCATGGGTGCGGGTGGTAGTTCCCAGCATGCGCGACATGCCAAGAAAGGGAGTGATAGCAAGTTTATTGTTATCATTTTCTATCCAATTTTGACGATCATTAACCATTGTTGGGCTCTCTACGCTCGGGAGGAGGAATAGAGCAAGGAAAACACAGTCGGCCGAATTGGGAGATAATATCAAACGACTTCATTCAGGTAGAATGGAAGTTTGAGAGAACTTAGCTTTTCATTGTTTATTTCCAATGATGCTTTCTAGAATTATAAGGGTCGACTGTGTCAACTACTTCATTGTATGTTTGCTATGTTATTAGCTTTCTTTATAATAGTGGCTCAAGGCCGATAAGGCTGAGCTATAAACTATTGAAGCTTTCTTTATAACAGTGGCTTAAGGCTGATAAGGCCAAGCTCTAATCCATTGAAGACTTCATTATAACTGTAGCTTGAGGCTGTTAAGGCCGAGCTCGAAACCTTTGTAGTTTTCATTGCAATAGTAGCTCGAGGTCATTAAGGTCGAGCACATAACCACTATAATAATTGCATTTTGATTAACGATGCATGACTCTTGATAATAATTTAAAGATAGAGCCAAGACTCATATGATGAGTCGATCTGATAATGCTCATGGTACCAGATGTGTGGAACTATTGCATTATATATATACTCAAAGGCTCAACCTGCATGTGACCAAGGCGGTAACCATGTACTGTCATGATGGTCTTGTGAGACTTTAACTTTAAACTATGCTTATAGCACTTAACCACAGTCTTAAATCATCATGCATGGAACTCGACTATTGCTACAAGGGTTATTAGGATAACCAAGGCAGTACTTCCAATCCCTCGATGAAGGAGGAGGTATGCTATACAAAAGATCATGTTTTATTCTTTGGCAGCTTTGCATGCTAGCCGAATCATTAGAGAGGATTCTCTTCTTTCCATTGATAACATTGAGAGATGGGAAGCATAAATCACACAAGACTTATATATGTATATTCCAATGTGAATCAAACCTTTATCTTTACTTGTGATTGAACACTCTGAGGAGAGTGTTTATCAATAAAGACTCATATGGGTATTTGAATAATTGCTTATTAATGAAAGCCATTTTCTTTCTAGTGGACAAACTTCATGAAGGGAGTATATAATGTTATGAACTCACGTAGAGTCCTCAAGATATAATCTTTTTATAAAGAATTAACCTTTTTGACCTTTGAAATTACCCTTCTAGATGACTTGAACTGAAAGTAAACCTTGAGATAAGGCTACAACATGTGTTCATCGACCAGGTCAGGTTACGAGTCAAAAACATGAATAAACTTTTGTCATTTTGAAAAGGTGGGAATAGGGTGACACAGAGTCACAAGTTCCTTGTTGCGAAAGTAACATAACATAAGTGAATGTACTCCTAGGATAGGAATTGATTTCTCTTGAATTGGACCAAGAATGAACTGAACTCACTTTTACTAGACCTAGAGAGGTCGAACTAAGCATACTGGAGGACATGACAACTTATAAGTTGAGTCGAGGTGGTGGACATATGACAACGTTCATTGCATAACGTTTATGTATGTAAATCTTTGGCCAAAGTAATGCATCTGTCTCTGCATGCATTATTGGTTCATAGTGCTCCAGATGGCATAATGTCTCCAGTAGTGTCATACATAGTTAGAGTGGAACTATAGTTGTGTGACCGAGAGGCATTATGAAGGACACAACACCTGATACTCAGATGGCTAACCTAATGGTTCCTTATATCTATCCCTTTCATGAAGGGTAGGGCCGCTTCTAGGTAGGAAGTTGTGCGGGGGATCTCTGGTCTATGGTTGGAGGAAAAGCACCGGGATGATGCTCTCCTTACCAAGCATGAGACAAGCTGAGGCTTATGAAGATAGATGTCATATGTTCTAGATACAATACTTTTCATTTTATGACTTGATGGTCAATTGTTGTGTATAATATGATATTTGATGCCTTGAGCATAGTTTTGTACATGCTTAGTGAAAGTTATTCACTAATGATGTGTAATTGGATATTGTAATTGTAAGCTTTGTTATATTCTGATTTAGAATAACATGCTTAATTATCAAAATGATAATGATTCATTTTTGTTTACTCTGATTTGGATAATCATGATGTAATCTAATTCTTGATTAAGATGAATATTTATGTTAATTATTGATCATTATGGGATGTGATGTTATAGTATTCGTAAGCTTGCGACAAGATATATCATTCTTTCTAATGTTCTCTACCAGCAAGGTTACAACGACCTCCTTTTTCATTGGTTAAATAATGTAGAGATTCCCATTGCCCTCGAAGAGGCCCATTTAGGTGCCTGTGAGAGGAATTTTGGTGGAAGATCTTTATTTCAAAAGTTGCTTTGCATGGGTTACTATTGGCAAAGCATGGAACAAGATTCCTATGCTTTCATTAAAAAGTGCCCTTAATGCCAATAGCATAACAATTTGATTCGAGCGCCTGCCCAAGAACTTCATGCCCAGGTATCCCCATGGCCATTTTTTGTGTGGGGTTTAGATCTTATTGAAAAAAATTCTCCTTCTTCTCAAAGTCACATTTTTATCATCACAGCTACAGATTACTTTACGAAATGGATCAAAGTTGTTCCACTTCAATCCATAATTGTTGAAGTAATATGTTGTCTCCGTATTGATAATATCATTTCTCGATTCAGCCTCCCTTCTACTCTGGTTTCTGATAATGTTTCCTCATTTAAAAACAAATAAGTGAAGAGGTTCTTAGAGAAAATTCACATTCAACATCATTTTTGTACACCATATTATCCACAATCAAATAGCCAAGCAGAAGCTTCCAATAAGACTATCAAACAAATTCTCTAGAAAATCGTCAACAGACATGGTAAAGATTGGCATACCAAACTCTTCTATGCATTATGGGCCTATCACACAAGTATTCATACGGCTACATGTACTACCTCGTATAATCTCATGTATGGTGTCGATACAATCATGCTTTTGGAGTTGGAAATTCCTTCATTGCAGATTTGCCTCCATGGCCTCATCGATGATAACACTTACAGGGAACAAAGACTTCAACAACTCGAGATGATCGATGAATAATACATCCACACTCTTGAACATCTCCAAGCCTATCCAAAGAATCTATCACATAGCTATAATGAGCGCGTCATCCACCGCTCATTTGAAGTTGGAGACTTGGTCCTTTATGAAAACTAGTGTAATGTCAATGATCCTCCAGGTACAAATGGAAAATTTAGTCAGAACTGGTTAGGGCCCTACATCGTCACTGAAGTATATGGACGAAGCACATATAGATTCTCTACAATGGATGGTAAACCTCTCAAAGAACCTATTAATGCTATGCACTTACTTAGATTATATGCTTAACTTGCTTTAATATCATGTCTTTGCTTTCAATTTAATCATATTCTTTTCTATGCAGTATGCTAATGCTCTTTTTAAAGCACATTATGTTGGATAGTTTAATATTTAATACTTTGTTCTTCTTTGTTTACGTTTTGTTGCTTCATTCTCAACATAAATCTAGTTGTCTTGAATTGTCAAGTAGTTTTCCTTGTTAGTGAAAATTGTTTTCCTTTTCTTACCATGTTGTTATAGTTAATTGTAGATGCAATTAATTAATCTTTCTCCATTGTTTAATTAAATCTTGTATAGCATTTAATTGAATAATCTTATAGCATTTTAGTTACAATCTCTAATGTCATTCATGATATCCAAGAAAATATTTTACCATGTTTAATTATTTCATTGTCGTATTTGATTAAACAATATTATTACATTGTTTAGTTAGATCACAATTGTATTTAATTAAACATTTCCGTATATAAATAAATAATTGTTGCGTTTAATTAAATAATTTAGCCAAGATGTTTAATTAGATCACAATTTGCCCTTTACTAAAAATTTCTATCTCATCATTACATGTATTAATTAGATCATTGTTGTATTTATTAAACAATCTTATTAGGTTGTTTACTTAAATCACAATCGTATTTAATTAAACACATGCTTGTCAAATCACATTATTTAATTAGATCTTTGTAGCATTTAATTAAACAATTTAACAAAGTTGTTTAAATTAAATCACAAAAGCATTTAATTAAATCATCTATAACACATAATGCAACCACATAATACAATGATATCGATCAAAATCATAAAAAACTCGTATATACATCAAAGTCTCAATACATGATATAAAAAATCATCACTATGAAAAAATGTGGTGTATCAAAAAGGGTACAAATACAAAATCTCGATCACACCCCAAGGTTGCGATTGTTGAATCCCTATGGCCCTAGTGGTGGCTGGGTAACATATGGCTCTCGCTTTGAGGCCATGGACCGTGAGTGAGTCTTAGACCCACTCCATGTCTGCATGCCCCTAACAGTGCCTCTCAGTTCTACCACCTCCACTCTCAGATTTGCCTCACACTGTTGTAGCTGAGCCACCTCAACTCATAGCTTATCCATCTCTATCATGAGTGCATACACTCGGGGGTGATCAAAAGGTGCTGGCATTGGGTGGGCTCCCTACGAGTTCACTGCAACAAGATCTAGTTGCCCTTGTAGAGCATCACGTGCCTGGTTGGTGGTGTCTGCTCTCCTAGCATCCTTGTCTCTCTTAGCTTGACCTGCCCCAACTGCATCAAACCCTCCTCATATGCAACTCGAAGCTGTGTAATGGGCTCAAAAATCTCTACATGCCACCCGACAGTCTGTAGTGCCCTATAGTTGGCCTGCATTGGTTGTTTGAGTTGCACAATAGGTACCATCTCCAAAAAGACTCAACCTATAAAGTCAAGTCATGCCCGTGTGCCAACTACAAAATCAAACAAGAATCATGTTAGATATCTCATCATATATCATGTATCAAATCAAAATAAAGCAAGCATCTAGTGTGCTACTCAAATCACAAAGCATAAATCAAATCTCACCATGATCTTTGTCCTACCAATCAGGATCAGTGGGGGTTACCGCTGTCATCACTAGGATAGATGGGGGAACTGTAGTGACCACACTGCTCGACTCCCCTCTCTTGAACTGGCTCGGTACACTGCTTGCAGGTGGAAGTGGTCGTGACACTCGAGGTAGGACCTAGACCTCTCCTCTACAATGCCACTACCTTCCTCCCTATGTCTACGTCTCCTTGCTGCTGTTGGTGCCAGCTCCTCCTCCCTCTCCTCATCATCATCTCCCTCCTCCTCCTCCTCTTAAGGCTTCTCATCACCCACAACTGCCTCCTTTAGACCTTGATCAACCTATGGTCTCGGGTCTCCTAGCAGGTGGTCTGCTGGGAAAATAGGATCCAGCCGAGATGCAACCTACCACGCTAGGTATGCTGGGTTGCCCCCACATCATTAGCTATGGATACATGTGATGCATCTTGGGCCTCATCATCAGAGTCACTCAAGGTGACATTTACTATAGTTAATCGTGACCTATCATTAGGCCTCACTGCACTACCGTATGAGTGCACATATGTCGACACTAATCCACGCACCCCCTACACCTACCCAAACTACCTCACCACCACATCATAGTAGAAGGGCACTATAATGTGATCAAGGCAACTTACAAAGAGTCAATCCCTCTACATATGTGCTAGCTGTCGTTGTTGCCCTATCCAAAACCTTATATCTCTATAGGGTCTCCAAATAACATCTGCACTCTATAATCTATCAAAAATCAATCTCCAGTGCAATAGATCTCCAAACTGCGATGGCCTCCCTAAGGCATAGGCATGTGCTCGTGGCACTGACTAGATTACAACTGTCAGTATCCCCGTAGGCCAGGTGCATGTGATATGATCAAAAGTCCACACTTGAAGGAGCATGTAGGTCATCAATCTTTGTTCCTCATAATGCACATAGCGATCCAAATTGTGATACAAGTGGGCAAGCATGCTTCGTCTCCACACAAAGACTATCCTATGCTCCTCGATTGCCTTGACAGCGTGGATGAGGCCACCATGAAGGTGAGTGCCTTACCCATCCTGTGTGATGCACAAGGTGATGATAGCAATCATAATGTGACGGACAAGTAGTGTGACTACCGTGCCCTACTCTGGCCAACTAATGCAGATGTGCCCTAATGAGCCCCATAATTGTCCTTTTTAATCCCTTTTTTTTTGTTTTTAAGTACCTTTCTGTAGACACTTTTATCTTTCTTGGACCAAGACTTTATATAATATTTGGATAAGCACTATATTAATTATATGATGCTTTAATGAATGTTGCATGGTTAAAATAATTATTTTCATATGTAATGTGGTGTGAATAAGTGTGTTTACAATAACGTTTATGATTAGAGATTTCTCTGGGACTAACTCCTTCCTGCAGCAACTGAGATTACTAACCTGCATCTAAGCTGTAGAGTTCCTATAGCCAAGCCAAGAGGATTCCTGCAGCAACAGTGCAAAAGTGTCCACATCTTATCCTATAGAAGTTCCTGTAGCAAAAGCATGCAGTCACTAATAATTGTCCAGTGGTGACTTGTTCTCTATGTATAGACAAAGATAAGATGTAGGGGACATTAAGGAGCAATATGCAACAAATGGAAAAGTATTTTACTCTCCAATTGAAGACGTGTTGAGGCTAGTTGACACCAGAATAACTACTTCCATGTTTCTTGGATGAAGTTTGTTTCGTCCCAATGTCCTAATTAAAACTCTCTTCTCTGAATTGTTTTAGCTTTTGTTTCCTAGTTTCATTATAATTCTTTAGATATAAAGAATCATTTCCTTGCATAAAGGAAAGTGAATTAGTTAGTTGTTATTTTAATTAATGTAGGAGTTGTAAGATGATGTATATATCTGTCTTCGCCTAGTTATCCATAAAAGAAGATTTTCCATATGATTATAGCTTGTTTTGATTCCAGTCAATAAAATAGAGTATCATTTCATATTGTTTAATTATTCTTGTTCTTGATCTATGGTGAAGAAGAAAATGCATTGATTCAATAAATTAAGTTAGTAAAAGGAAGTAAGTAGTCAACCCAAGTCAGGGCCCACTTGCGGAAGACTACCACCTGTTTGCTTTAGTTTCATGTAATGAGATTTATATCTTCAAGCTAGATTCATTGATTCTATTTCAGTTATTATTTTGTTGTAGTTAAGAACAGTTACACAACTTATTTTCTAAATTTATAAACTTGCATTCCTTTTCCAGCATTTCAATCATTTCCATTTCATAGATATACACAATTGAATATCCAGAATCCTCTAGCTGTGCATATAGTATAGACATCATGCCAAGTACCGCGTCCCTGGGTTGATAGATTAAATGTAGCTTGACTTTACTCACTGAGTTGCTTGATTTAGGATGATTCCATTGGGTTGCATGCATGCCTTAGCTGCATTAGGTTTAGTGAGCATTGATAGAGCTCAACATGCCCTAAGTCATCCAATGGCATGAGTCAGCCTAGGCAGTGCATTTGTCCTACCTGGACATATGATGCTGACCACTGCTTGATAATCATGACAGTGTGACCTTGCACTGGTAGCTGAAGGATCTAATAGACATCCTCTAGTGTCATTGTCATGCATCCCATCTCCATGAGTGCCATTAACATGCTATCATGGAACCTCATCGCTGGCATCATATAGACCCACCAGATCTCAACATCTAGAAGGAGTCCAACCTCTGCGACAATCAACGTGCTCGCACAACTATGTAACAACATGTACAAGTGCTCGCCAACGTGCTCCCACATTGTTAGGGGATACTGCAATCACATAAAAAATATCATTAGTACCACACCATCAAAAATCAAAGCCATAATTCAAAAATTCAAAAAATTTGGTAACGTTTAAGGATGCTAGTGCATTTTTTAGATCCCAACACTCATTTCAGATTCTAGCGCATCCTATAGACTATAGCACATCAGAAGGATGTTAGCACACCGATGAGTCCTTTGGCATGCAAAATGAGACAATTAATGAATGCATAATAAAAATTTTGACTCACCTCACGGAGTGTCATGCCTTGCACCATGTGCTCCCCCAGTGCATCCGACTTGGGTGCTCATTAAGCTCATCTACACGACATGTTTGCTCTCCAAGGTGCTCAAAATCCTCCAAATTTGCCAAATATGAATTTACAAATGAATAGTAAAAATGAAAAAATTTCTTACTATTTATAGGAAATTTTCAAAATTTCAACATTTTTCTGAGCTACTCTTCGCTAAAACTTCCATAACTTGGGCTTGCGAACTAAGATTTTCATGCCATTCATTGCATTGGAATCCTAGTTTTGTTGCAAATATGTGCCTAAGTGATGTTGTCATTGATGTCAACATATCCTTGTTGCCATTTGTGTCAACTTTATCCTATTTTTCTGCCTGTATAGAAGACTAGATTGTTGAGGATATTGAGAAAATTAATGAGGATCAATGTATACAGATCATATGGCTGAGGAGTGGATCGTCTGAAGAAGCTCCAGTTAAGTTTTGAAGGGTTTGCATGAAGATTTGAAGAAGTTATGGCCATCTGAGTTGAACCAGTTTTGTAGTGTTCAGAAGAGACAGAGTGACATGAAAGAGGTCTAGATTGTTCCAGATATGTCAAATGATGATTTGCAGATCTAGAGGCATGTTTGGGAAGTCAGTGCATATCATCCATTCAAGTATTTCATGGTTTGGAGATCCGCAAGCAATCTTTCTAATGTGACAGTCATGGCAGATAGTGTTCTTGAGGTTCCGGAGGAAGATGCAAGTGATTCTGATGATTTGGAGGAGGGTGGATGTTTTTGTTGAATTCAATGTGCTTGTGAAGGTCTCTGGATCACGTGACTACTATGTTGGAGGTCTGCATTGAAGTTTGAGCCTATCAAAGAAGATTTCCTTCTTGGTGTTGTTCTTCCCAGTCTTGGCCGATCGGTTGATTCAAGTATGTTGCGGTTGATCTAAAAGCAATTCTATGAAGCCTGGCATGTTGATCAAGGAAGATTTGAGTCCCAGTTATGTTTGGCTAACAACTTAGTGATTCGCATTAAGTCAGTTGTTTATAGTGCCGACCTTGATGTCCATTCCAAGGTTGATGAAGTGTATAAATACTTGTTGATGAGTTGTGGAAAATCATCCTTGTGTGAAAAGAATATAATCTGAAGAAAGGATCAAAGGCATAGCAAAGTAGAGGAGAAGCAGAAGAACAGGAGCTATTTGATGAAGAGTTAGAGAAGAAGTATTTGGGGCAGAGCATAAGTTTTGTGAGAATTTAATGAAACTAAACCAGGCATGAAGGAGATGCTATTTATCAGTTAATTCTTTCTGTATTAAACATAAATTATGTAGGCGATGAGCCTCTCTTGAGCAGTGAGCCCGAAGGCATGTGCCTTCTCTTTTATTTTAAGTACTTTTAATAGGGTATGAATCTTGTGGGTTAACCCCCACTGTGGTTTTCCCTTAACCGGGTTTCCACGTAAAAAACTCTGGTGTTATGTGTGCTCAATTTATTTCTACTCTTATGTTATTGATTCATGCTTTAATGTTTATCTGATTGAAAATTGTTAAAGAAGATTAAAAATAGAAAAGGTTAAAATTTGTGGGACAACTAATTCACCCCCCTCTCAGTCTGGACTAATTCCAACAATTGGTATCAGAGCCAAGTACCTCTAAAAGAAGCTTGACTACTTGAGGAGATCCAAGATGTCGTCTTACAAGAAGAAAAGTTTGAGATTTGATGGAACAAATTAATCCCTCTGGAAAGTACGCATGCAATGTCATCTAGAATGTATGGGTGATGTCTTTTGGTTGATAACCAAGAATGAGTATAAGATTCTAAAGAATGGACCTTCAACTATAGACGAATTCAGAGATGCTGAACACAATATTCAAGCCAAAGAAACATTATTGAGTGCCCTAACTGATACCAAATTGGAAAATGTCCTAGATTTGAAAACTGCTCATGAAATCTAGAATAAGTTAGAAAATCTGTATGAAGGTGACAAATATGTTAAATGTGCCAAGCTACAAATCCTGAAGGGTAAATATGAAAGATTGGTAATGAGTGAAGATGAAAACATTACTTCCTACATGCAGAAAGTAAATGAACTTGTGACTGGTATCAGAAATACAGGTGGAGTATTGGAAGAATCAAAGGTTGTTGCCAAAGTGCTCAGATCCTTACCTGCAGCATACAAGCATAAAGCTGCAGCCATTGAAGAAATCGGGACAATAACAACTGTCATAAGGGATCAGTTAGTTGGTAAGCTTTCAGCATTTGAAATGAGTGAGTTTGGTGATTCTCTCCCTAAGTCTGAATCTGCATTTAAGGCTAGTGTGTATGGAAAGCAAAGATATGATCCAGGTGAAAGTTCTTCAGGAAGATCAAATAGATTTGTGAAGACAAGGAAGGATCTTGAAGATGATCAAATTGAGACTGCAAATCTTGAAGCTCTTATTGCCAAAAGAATGCTAAGAGGATTCGGTAAGTATGAAGGAAAGTTGCCACTCAAATGTTTTGCTTGTAATAAGATTGGTCATTTTGCCTCAAGATGTCCAGAGAGGTTTTCAAAACCAAACCCTAATAGATATAAAGGTCAAAAAAAATGTTACTATGTCCAAGAAGCTGGAGAAGAAGGAGTCACAGATGATGAATCTGATCATGGAGGTTCCACTGAAGGTGATTGGGTGTTCATTGCTATCAAGGAAGAAGATCCGATGTCTACTAAATCTGCTAGTTGTGCAAGTATGGAAAGTGCCTTGGCTGCTTAGGTTGTTGAAAAGGATGAATGGGTGATCGATAGTGGATGTTCTCATCATATGACTGGTGATAAAAGTAAGTTTGTAAGCTTTGAAAAATATGAAGGTGGGTTTGTAACATTTGGAGACAACTCAGCTGGTAGAATCCGTGGCAGAGGATCCATCTCTTTTGATGGTAAGAATAACACCAATGATGTTCTATATGTGGAAGGACTGAAGCATAATCTTCTCAGTGTTGGATAGTTGGTTGACAAGGGTTATGATCTCTAATTCAAGGATGGAAAATGTAGAATCTTGGAAAGCTTTGGAACTAAAATTGCATCTAGTACTCAAACTAGAGGTAACATCTTTCATTTAAGTAGTTTTGGCAAAAGTTGTTTGATTGCTCAGTCAGATCAAAGTTGGTTATGGCATAGGAGGACGTGTCATGTAAATTTTGATAACATTGTCAAGATAAGTTCTACTCAGGCTGTAAGAGATCTTCCAAAACTTGTGAAACCTAATAACATGTGTAGAGAATGTCAATTGGGCAAATAAAACAAAATTTCATTCAAAAGTAAAGAACAATTTTCAAGTGAACGGTTGGAACTTGCGCATACTAATCTATGTGGTCATGCTAAAATTAGGAGTGTGCAAGGAGACATATTTTATGTTGTTGATTGATGATTACTCCTGGATGATGTGGGTAACCTTCTTAAAAGAAAAATCAGAAGCTCTTGACAAATTCAAGGTATTTAAGGGTATGGTGGAAAACGAGATTGGTGTGAAGATAAAGTGTTTGAGATCTGACAGATGTGGAGAATTTACCTCTGGTGAGTTTGATTCATTCTATGCAAAGCATGGAATAAAAAGATAGTTATCTGTTCCTAGGACTCCTCAGCAAAATGGAGTTATGGAAAGAAAGAACCGGACCATTCAAGAAGCTGCCAGGACCATGATGTTGGAAGCAAATGTTCCTCAAGTCTATTGGAGAGAAGTTGTAAGTACCGCTGTCTACACTCTTAACTGGGTGCAGATCATAGGCAATTCTGGTAAGACACCTTATGAACTATGGTTTGGTCATCCTCCTACTGTAAGATAGTTTAAAGTTTTTGGTAGTAAATGCTATATCAAAAGAGATGAGGATCTAGGCAAGTTTGAATCAAGAAGTGATGAAGGAATTTTTCTGGGTTACTCTACTCAAATCAAAGCATATCGGTGCTTTAACAAGAGGTTGAAAAAGATTGTTGAAAGTGCTAATGTCAGATTTGATGAGAGTAAAGAAGGACATCTTAGGTCTTGTAGATATAATTCAGATGAAAATCCAAGTCAAGAAAGGAAAGTGCAAACTCAGATTCAGATCCAGATTGATCCAGAAAATCTAGTAATTCAAGAGGATAGTGCAAAAATTGAGGAACAAGCTCAAGAAACAGAAGCTCAAGCAATTCCCAAAACTCCCAAGTATGTAAGGATGAATCATCCTGAACAGCAAATCATAGGAGATAAAAATAAAGGTGTTCAAACTAGAAGAAGTATTGCTGAAGATCAAGAAGAGATTTGTCTGATCTCAAAGATTTTACCAAAAATAGTAAGTGAAGCCTACAAAGATAAAAACTGGGTAAAGGCAATGGAAGAAGAATTAATGCAAATTGAAAAGAATCACACTTGGGATCTTGTTTCTAGACCTGAGGACAAAAATGTGATTGGAACTAAATGGGTCTTCCGAAACAAGCTAAATGAAGATGGTGAAATTGTAAGAAATAAAGCAAGGTCGGTATGAAAAGGATATTCTCAAGTAGAAGGAATTGATTTTGAAGAAACTTTTTCTCCGGTGGTAAGAATAGAGGCATTCAGATTGTTTCTTGCTTTTGCTGCTTATAAAGATTTCAAAGTCTATCAGATGGATGCCAAGTCAACATTTCTAAATGGAGAGTTAGAAGAAGTCTACATTGAGCAACCAGAAGGATTTCAGTTGTCTGATCAGGGAGACATGGTCTGCAGATTAAGGAAACCATTGTATGGACTCAAACAAGCCCCAAGAGCCTGGTATGCAAGATTAGATAAGTATATACTAAAGCTAGGTTACAGCAAACACACTACTGACAGTAATCTCTACTTCAAGATTGATCATGAGAATATTTTGATTGTTGAGGTATTTGTTGATGATATCATTTTTGGTGGAAATGAGAGTATGTGCAAAACATTTGCTGATCAAATGCAAAGTGAATTTGAGATGGGTGAAATGAACTTCTTAGGTCTACAAATCAATTAGTCAGATAAAGGTATCTTTATATCTCAATCTAAGTATGTGAAAGAATTGTTGAAGAAGTTTGGAATGGAAGATTCAAAGCCAGTAGGTATGCCTATGGTAACTGGATGTAAGTTGAGTAAAGATGATGGCTCCCCTAAGGCAAATCAGAAAAGATATAGATCAATGATTGGAGTACTGCTCTATCTGACTTAGACCAGACCTGATATCATGAATGCAGTTGGGCTTGTTGCTAGATTCCAAGCTGATCCTAAAGAATCCCATGTTGTAGTAGTCAAGAGAATTTTCAGATATCTCAAAGGGACAATTGATTATGGATTATGGTATCCAAAGGATAATGACTTCACTCTTCATGCATATACAGATGCTGATTGGGCAGGAGATGTGGATGACAGAAAAAACACCAGTGGTGGTGCATTCTTCTTGGGAAGTAGATTAGTTTCTTAGCTGAGAAAAAAGCAGGAGGCAATTTCCCTATCTACAGCTAAGGCAGAGTATATAGCAGCAGCAAACAATTGTACTCAAGTCCTGTGGATGAAGCAAATGTTGAAGGACATCATAATTGTGTTTGAGGAGCCCGTCACAATCTTCTTATATGATTCAAGTGCAATAAGTATCTCAAAGAATCCAGTGTTACATTTAAAGACAAAGCATACATCCATCAAGTTTCATTTCTTGAGAGAGAAGGTAAATGAGAATGAAGTCAAATTGGAGTTTGTGTCTTCAAAGGATCAGATTGCGGATATTTTCACTAAGCCTCTTCCCAAGGATACTTTTGAGTATCTCAGAGAGAAGTTAGGGGTTATTACCCTTCCTAATCAGAACTAAGATGCACTAAGGTGCATCAGTCCAATGGAATTCACAGTCATATCTTGTGATCCAGATTGATGTTAAGGAGATACTACTCAGGGGGAGTAGTCAGTTCAAAATTTTTGGGATCAGTCTAAAACAAAAAAGGAGAAAAGATGGCAAATATGTGCCCTTTGCCATTGATGTCAAAGGGGGAGAGAAGTTCATGTGAAAAACTAGTTGCTGATGAAAGGGGGAGCAACGAAGAAAGTAATTACAGAAATGATAAGAGAAAGGGGGAGAAGGTCTTGTCTTGATGGTCAAATTAGTTTTTCACATCATATGTTGCCATCAATGACAAAGGGGGAGATTGTTGCAAATATGTGCCTAAGCGATGTTGTCATTGATGTCAACATATCCTTGTTGCCATTTGTGTCAACTGTATCCTATTTTGCTGCCTATATAAAAGACTGGATTATTGAGGATATTGAGAAAATTAATGAGGATCAATGTATGCGGACCATATGGCTGAGTAGTGGATCATCTGAAGAAGCTCCAGTTACGTTTTGAAGGGTTCGTATGAAGATTTGAAGAAGCTATGGTCATCTGAGTTGAACCAGTTTTGTAGTGTTTAGAAGAGATAGAGTGACAGGAAAGAGGTCCAGATTATTCTGGATATGTCAAATGATGATCTACGGATCTAGAGGCATGTTTGGGAAATTAGTGTGTATCATCCATTCAAGTGGTTCATGGTTTGGAGATCCGCAAGCAATCTTTCTAATGTGATAGTCATGGCAGACAGTGTTCTCGAGGTTCTAGAGGAAGATGCAAGTGATTCTAATGATTTGGAGGAGTGCGGATGTTTTTGTTGACTTCAATGTGCTTGTGAAGGTCTCTAGATCATGTGACTACTATGTTGGAGGTCCGCATTGAAGTTTGAGCCTATCAAAGAAGATTTCCTTCTTGTGTTGCTATTCTTCCCAGTCTTGGTTGACCGGTTGATTCAAGTATGTTGCGGATGATCTAAAAGCAATTCTATGAAGCGTGGCATGTTGATCAAGGAAGATTTGAGTCCCAGTTATGTTTGGCCGACAGCTTAGCGATTCACATTAAGTCAGTTGTTTATAGTGCCGACCTTGATGTTCATTCCAAGGTTGATGAAGCATATAAATACTTGTTGATGAGTTGTGGAAAATCATCCTTGTGCAAAAAAAATATAATCTGAAGAAAGGATCAAAGGCATAGAAGAGCAGAGGAGAAGCAGAAGAACAAGAGCTGTTTGATGAAGAGTTAGAGAAGAATTATATGTGGCAGAGCATAAGTTTTGTGAGCATTCAATGAAATTGAACCAGGCATGAAGGAGATGTTATTTATCAGTTAATTCTTTCTGTATTAAACATAAATTTTGTAGGCAGTGAGCCTCTCTTGAGCAGTGAGCTCTGGGCAGTGAGCCCGAAGGCATGTGCCTTCTCTTTTCTTCTAAGTACTTTTAACAGGGTACGAATCTTGTGGGTTAACCCCCACCGTGGTTTTCCCTTAACCGGGTTTCCACGTAAAAAATTCTGGTGTTATGTGTGCTCAATTTATTTCTGCTCGTGTTATTGATTCATGCTTTAATGTTTATCTAATTGAAAATTGTTAAAGAAGATTAAAAACAGAAAAAGGTTAAAATTTGTGGGACAACTGATTCACCCCCCCTCTTAGTTGTTTGGACTAATTCCAACAAGTTCTACCCTCTGTTTCATCATATACCTTTCACTATGGTGTTACTTTACAAAACGACCCTACCAAATGTTGGATTAAGGTGCCATCAACCTTGTAAATCCTATGACATGGTTTCCAATGTTCTTGGAAAGTCCCAAGGTTCTTGGAGAGTTCCAACATCCTTGGAGATAGGGTGTTAATTTTGTAAATTTATTCATAAGGGATGAAGGTTTCACCATCAACGATAAATTATTTTACTAGTACGGTAAATAATTATTTACTGGCCTCAATAATTAATTAGTTACCAGTAGGTTGTTACAGAATTACTTTTACTGCTCAAGGAATCTCGGTAAATAGTAAATGAGGTGAGGCAGAGAATCTTGGCGCCCATCTTTGGGAGGTGTATATTTGGACTATTATGACACATGTCATAAGTTTGTAAGAACATCTATGATAATTTACAATTGTCATAAGGTGTAAAAGATTCTATGTCAACATATGACAACAATTATTGTCTTATAATTGCCTATTCTTGGTTCTATGTGCCCATATTGGGAAGATGCCTATGATAGGTGTAAGGAAATCTATAAGAAGATGATTTTGGAGTATCCCAAGATAGAGATGTTTGATTTTGTCCATTTCCCACGAATTGTTTTGATGGGTACTCATTTGTTATAAATACGAGACTTGAGAGTGAAGGTTGTGAGTAATAGTAAGAGTTGTTTTGTACACGTGTTGTTGGATTGAAGGCTGAAGAGGAAATTGGAAGGATTGTATTGTAGTCTTTTTTTTGAAGAATAATACAACTTGGGCCTCTCTTCTTGGTGGGTTTTTTCCCTCAAGGGTTTCTCCATGTAAACATTGGGTTATGTGTTTGATCTTTTATTCCATTGTTACCTTGTGTTGTGAGATCTTGCATTCTTATGTTGTTGATTTGTGTCTCTTTATTGCTGCTATCTTATGGTGATGTTATTGATGTTTTAAGTTCATATAAGGTAATTATATCAAGCATGTTAAAGTGGCTAATTTTAGCATCATAAAGAAGTTGAATCTCTTCATGGTATTTCAAGGATTAAGCAAACTTAATTTTCAGATTTACATACAATTTTTAGATTTCTATCTTGTAGTAGTCAAAGCCTTGTATCTCACCAATTGGTATCATATCTTGGTGATTTGATGATTAACAATTAGATTAGAGATTGTTCATTTATTCCAACACGGAAGGCATTTTCACCAATTTTCAAAAAATTGAAGTGGTAGATTTCTACCCTGTTTCTACATTCAAAATTAGCAAGAAGAAATAGGGGGGAACATATCTACCCTCATTTTTCACTCTAGATCATTTTTTCTCGTCTCATTCCCCTTAAATTTTTTCTCAACTAACACACCTTTTCACCCTACAGGATGGTTTTATTTTCTGACAAGTGGTTTTACAGGATGTGGTCCCTAACACTATGGTGTTGTAGGTTCCTAAGTTGGGGGCTCCATTCTCTCACTTGGTGACACTCTGCATCCTCTACAATATCCTTTTGAGCATCCTCTTTAACCATATTTAATTTTAGTAATTTCTTTCCTGTACTTTACCATGCATATGCACGTACTGTCATACACCCGCTAAAGGAGGCTAAATGTAACGTTGTAAATTATGCACGCTCATAATTTCATGCTATGTTTGGTACTCTCTTTAGTGTCCATCCCTTTAGCATGTTTTAGGATCATTTCCAGCCTTGGCCTCACCCTCGATCCACGAGATGTGCCTTTACGCTGCTTTGACCCTCTCCGCTTATCATGTTCAAACACCATAAAAGTGCCAAAATCTTGGCTCTATCCCAAGTTGATTAGACCTTTCAAGAATTGAAATTTCCAAGACTCTAGCGCTTAGCGCAGACGTCTACGCCACACGTAGATGTTTTAAAAGCCTTTGTCAGTCTTGCGATCGTTTTAAAAGTTGTCTTTTTACTTGTGTGATTCATCAAGATTTTCTTGATGCTTATCCGTGCCAAAATGACTCCTTTCCTTGATTTTTCACCTTTGTCCTCTCTATTTAAGCAATTATGTTTGCCATTGCAAAGGATAGATTCTTTTTCGTAGCAAAGCTCTATCGAAATTGAGATCGATTTACTTTCATAACAAAGCTCTGCCCAAGATTAAGAACAAGCATTACTGTGATCTGTTTTATCAAGCTTTTACTATGCTCTTTCCATCAAAGTGTGGAAAATTCTGAAGGATTCTAATTGAAACCGTTACATGCTAAGTGACTTTCACCTCCTCGCTGTGAGGTGATAAAGTTTCAATTAATTCTCATTTTCGTACCTCGATTATTACAATCCATTTTGGTATATTACATATCTTTGTGGGTTCATTTACATTTCCTATTTGTCTCTTGCATATAGAGATCACTGTATAAATCCACTCTAAGTCACAGAGTAGGGTTTATTTTATTAATATCGCATTGCCATTTTATCACTACTCATTACAATTCTAGACGCACTTAGAATTAAGAGCACACACTATTTTATCAAATCAATATCTCTGGTTGTTGTTATGGTGGAAATACCGAAAATAGGATTTGACTAAGGAAAACTCCTCTATAACCCAACCCTTCTCCTATGTTTGTGTATTTCTAGGTTTCATCAATAAGTCCAACGGCCCAAGGAATGACCAAAGAGACTAACACGAAGATCGAGGATCAAAATATGTATTGTACCTAAGCCATACAGACTACAACACAACATGTAGATGTCCGCGTGACGCGCTATTGTCCTAGACAGTGGGCTTCATCCTCTGGTGCCAGGTCCCTCGTTATTTTTCCTTTTTGTTTCTACATTCCATTTTGTAAAATATTTTGTCAATTTCTGTATTTTCTCATTTTAAAGTTAGTTTAGATACCTATTTTCCATTTCAATTGCAACAAAGGGATATAGCTTGGACATTCTCGCTCTTCTAGATTGGATAGTGGTGAGATACACATCTTCATTGGCCAGTATCCTAATGTTAGATAGATAATTGTTCTAATTATGAGTAGATTAGTTAGAAGTAATTTTTCTATTAAACAAAAATAGACCTAAAATTGATTAAACTAAGCTTTAATGAACTACACAAAGTTTTCCATTGGGAAAAAAAAAAATTTAACCTAAGGAGTATAAAATTTAAACGTTTAAAACTTGAAATTGTTGAATTCCTTTAAATCCCCAAAAACTAGGGCATGCACAAAATTAGGGTCAGGGTTCGATGAAAACTAGGGCCAAAGGTTTTTTAATAACTTAGAAAATTTGCACTAATCCTTAATCAAAACTAGATAAACTAACAACAAATTCAATGATGGACAAAGAAAGATCACTCGTTCCCATCAACATCATCCAGACAAAAGCTTAAACAAGAAAAACCCTAATTATTTTGTAAAACCAGAGAATATAAACAAGATGTAAAGAGAATAAAAACTTGGTTTGATTGTAAATCTGCTTATAATAGGTTGGAGGAATCCAATTTGTAGGTGTGTGAGGGAGTCGAGGGGTTGCAAAAGCTAGAGCATTGGATTTCTTGCGAAGAAAGCGAAAAGGTATGGAATTTGGAGTGGTTCAAAGTTTTGAGCAAGCTTCTACGTGCAACATTAATGGTTCATCTATCAAGTTTCAGAGATCGGAGGTAGTTTGCAACAATACCACTCTAGGAGTTTGGAGTTTTAAAGTGACTTGTAATTACAACTGCTTTAGGCTCTAGGAAGTTGAAGCAACTTGCAATTAATAAAGGGAAGGGGTTTGAACAGTTGAAGGGATATGTAACTCATACCAAACATTAGACTTTAGGAAAAATCAAAACAAAAATTAAAACCCCCTTAATAGTAAAATGAACCCCTTTAGGACAAAAGGACCTCTTTAGGACATTCAATTGAATTTAGGATTATAAAACTTGAACATGACCAAGATAAAAGGCAAATATTAATTTCACTCAACCTAAATGAAAAGGCACAAATTTTAAATTTTTTGAAACAAGGGTCCCCCAAAATTCCAATTTTAGGGGCATGTTGTGAAGGGTCACAATAGGAAGCTATGTGTCAAAAGGAAGGAGAACAACTTAAGCACATGCATGAAATGAAATAGACGATTGTGCTTGCAATTAAAAATGGATGTGTAACTAGGTACAATAGAAAAGTGATCAATATTTTTGTTGCAACTTATGATAGTTGAAACCGATGAGTTGAGATGTTGGTTGGATAGAGATGGAAGCAATCTTGCTTCATCATTAATAGGTTCTATGCTGGCTCTTGTTATACATGAGAGAATAATGCTTGAAACTATTTTTGAACATTTTGCAACCATGAGGCAACCTTTGCAAACTATTGTTAAGGTGACAGTTAAATTCATCAAGTCTAATGCATTTTGTTACCTAACTTGTCCATTAACGAAATGGTAACGAATGTAAAAAAAGTGCCTCCAAAGATAGAACATGGTGTTGCATGAAATGTAAGGTCATGTTTAAAGATTACAATTACAAGTACCTTATATGAGTCAAGATATAGACCACACTAGTTGTACCTGGGTTGTTTCCTTTGACGAAGTTGCAACTGAGCTCTTACAGATGTTTGTAAAAAATTTGTACATGTTATAAATATTGTGTTGTTCAAACAATTCCTCTTCACACTATCAACTAGGAATGACATGTATAACACTAAGACATGAATCAAATCAACAATAAGCTTCCCCCAAGATATTACAACAATAGCAAAAGCATTCCTGCATAGATTTGAGGACTTGGAAGTCCTAATAGTTAGACAATTCCACACTAAAGGAAAGCATTATGATTGATATGTAAGTAGATCCCATGTCATGAATGCTCTTGAATACAAGATAAAAAATGATAGGAACTACAAAGATGTTGAAATAGATACTGACTCGCTAGCCTTGCTACCTGATATTAGTATAGATGTTTGAAACATGTTGCATAAATTTAAAATGGACAATGGACAAACAATAGTGCTAGAACTCGAAACTCATAGCAAGGAAGATGAACTTGTCTCTTTCTTTCCAATTGCATGTATAAGATAATGATCATACACTCACTCATTATGAGAAACTTTAACCTTACAAAAGAACTTAGTTTACAATTTCTAAAGTTAGTGAAGGTCAATGAAATAGAAGGTAATCACATGATCCAAACACATCAATGGATTGAACATCATATTTGTTCCAACCACTATATAAAATTTTGAATTCATTCTATAACACCACCATTCAAATATTTACATACACACTCAGACACTTCAACTCTTCATGTAGTCAAATCTATTATCTCAATTAAAACTATTTTTTTCCTCTATAATACTGATTATGAACTATTTCTATCAGAGAGGGATGATAGCTATAGAGAGCACTTAGTGTAAATGCTATAGATTTGAATAGTATTCTTTTTCTTGATCTTACACGTGCTATTATAACACATAGAATCATATGGATGGTGGGTGAAGATGTGTGATCTATTTTAATGTTTTTGAGTTTTATATTAGAATATGGATTGTACAAGAATAATTACATTTTTGTAAACATAGTCTTACAACTTAGGGCAGTTTTGTAGCCATTAGAATCATTAAGGTTTTGTTTCAAATAGTCTATTGGTGGTTGCGAATCTAAGAATTAAATCTGGCAACAACATGAGTATTTGAGAATTCAGAATAACATTTCAAAGTTATTCATTTCAATATGTATATAGAGTATTAATTGTAGTCTAATTAGCAACAAAGTCAATCATATGTATTTCTATGCATGTTCTCCCATTGATTTTTATGAGAAGCACCCAACATCCCACTAATTTCATTAAAAAATTCCAATGCTTTTTCAAAGGTTTATATGATCATACAAAAACTTGATGGGCTCCTCTCTCCACTCATTTTATAACCATCATTATTGTAAATATTACAGGATTATATAATTACACCTTTATTTCAACAACTCTATGATCTTCATATACTCCGCATTGTGTTTTAATGATTATTTTCATAGAATTTATAAATAAGCTCCAAATAGTTTACTAAAAGATTGAAATAAAAGATTAAGCTAATAAATGTTTTTTTTCTTACATTGTAGAGATCAAAACAAATCCACATGGCCCATAATCCAGATCCATACAAAAAATACTCAAAGCTCTTTGAACTATTATTAAGAAGACAATGAAGATACTCAAATTATGTAATCATCACACACTACACAAAGAAAATACAAAGACAACGAAGATTCAGATTCCTGTAACCAGTAAACAAAAATGCAAAAAAATAAAAAATAGCAAATAAATAAAATAAAATTCAATGCATGGTGGTAGTGGATCATAATGAAATGCCACAATAAATACACCACTAAACCTGACACCACTCTCAAAAATGCTTTTGCTATTTTAAACCAAAATGCAAATATTCTATCTCAAAGATGCTATTGATATTTTAAACCAAAATGCAAATATTTTCGCTGCAAGTAATTTATAAATGCCAAGAATAAGAAATATATTTAATGGGAAATGAAATGCTTAATTTATAAAAAAATAAAAAACTAAAAATCAAAAACCAAAAAACAAATTGGAAGATATCTCTCGGCGTATAGATATGTTTTTAAAATATAAATATACTAGTTATAACTATTGTAACAGATGCAAAAAAAACAATGCCTTCCATTAACCATATTACTACTATTTGTAGTGATGACAAACCCAATACCTACTCAATTGGCTAAATTGTAATTCCTTGTATTTCACTTGATTATTGTAAATGAATATATAATTTTAAAAAAATAGTATAATTATACTTTCATCCTATTGTAAAATTAAATAAAGGAAAAAAAAAAAATCTTCTTCTTTCACTTTTCATATTCTAACTCTCCTACTCATAATTACGCCGAGAGGCGTTCTACACTCACATGAAAGATTCAAATTCCATGTAAACAAAATTCATAAATATGTAAATAAAGAAATTCGTGGAAGCCAAATGGATAGAAAAATAGAAAAACTTGGCAGTTATGGAATGAAATCTTTTTTATGTTTGAAGAATATGAAAAATCTTGCAGTATAGTCTCTTTAAATTAACTCATGTAAGCATATCAAATATTCAAGTAATTTATAAATGCCAATAAATTGGAAGATATCTCTCGGTGTACTATAGATATATATTTTTAAATATAAATATACTAATATTATCACATTTGGCTATGTAAATATCTAGTATAAAGGAAAAAAAAAAAAAAAATTAAATAAAGGGAAAAAAAAAATCTTCCCGTTTCACTTTTCATATATATGACATTAATCTTTTATCACATAACGGTTGCGCTCCACATGGTGCAACTGCTAGTCTATAGACTAATTCAAAAAAATAAAAAATCTGTCAATTTGTTTTTGCACAGTATTTGTTCAGATTGTTGGCTCCTTTGAGCACTTTTCCCCAGGTCTACTGTGGTTGACCAGATTTAATTCTAGTACTAGGAGTGAAGATCATGGGAGCATGGCGTCCCCTCAACAGACTGACAGTCATTCTTTTTCGTCAGTCTTATTCTTCTTCCCACACAATAAAATCCATCTCATCATCTACACTATTCAGGCATCAGGTAAAACAATTTATAGCCATTTCTTAATGTTTAATGAATACAAAATTAAACATTACCCAGTTGTAAATGCACTGTAGAATGTTGCCTATATTGTTCTTTTTCCTTAAATTTATGATTATAATTCAGAATCTATTATTGGGTATCTCAAATTTGAAGTTTTAGTATTACATTCCACTTCAGTATTACCGGACTAGGATTTTCTGAGACAGTGATGATGCATGATGTTGTTTGTTTTGAAAAACAAGTTAAAGTTTGTTCACCTGGTTAAGGGTCTAGTTTAAACTTCCAAACAGTTACAGAGAGACAAGTTAAATTTTACAAAGAGCACCTGTTATAGATAATGATATTAGTTTTTTTCACCCAAAGCAGCCAAGGTAGAAATTCAGGAAACTTTTCGTAAAGTTAATGTTTATCAAAAAATCTCCATTTAAATCTCTGGAAATATTTGTGTGGGAGTTGAATTGGGCTCTTCTTTGACCTTATGAGGGGATTAATCCAATCTTAATCAGGACATGTCATATATGTGGAGGAATACCCGCCATTTCAGAATTACAGCACGTTGTAGAGATTCATGGAATGCAGACATGGACACGGTGCAAAATCTCATAGATCAGTCTATGTTTCCCTTGAAAGATCCTTTTATTATGATCAAGCTAGTTCTGCCACCAAATGAAAGTATAACATGGCAGCCAGAGTTACATTGTTTATTGCCTGTTTTCTAAGCCCAAGGCCACCTCAGGATCTAAGACAACAGCCCTTATCCCATCCCACTGAATGATTTCTACAGTTCTCTACATTGCCAGCCACAAGAGTTATCTCTGTGTTCTATACACATCTTTAGGAATAGATATAGGAACAACAAGCACAAGAACACTGAAGATAGGTAAACCCCATAAGACAAACATAATAACTAATATGAGTAATTTGTCCTGCCAAAGTCAGCAATTTATGGGTCCATTCATTTATCGGTTCTGAATTTGTCTATTACCTCTCTCCTGCTGTCCCTTAAGTTAGTGATAGAGATAAGAATGCTCAAGTACTTCTCAGGAAAAGAAGCTATCTGAAATTTTCAAATGTCCTAGATTCCATGTTGAATTTTACAATCAATTGAAGTGAAAGAGGCAAGATTCTCTTCATAGATTTCCTGGCCTGGGGCTTGAAGATATTCATTGAGGCGTCTTCTGAGAGTCCCTGCTTCCACAAGATTGACTTACCCAAGAGAGTTCTATCATGTAATGTCCCCTTTTTCCGAGAGATCACCCATTGGAGTCAGCTAGCCAATTTTATTCCCGTGGGCTAGGTCAAGGAAGCAAGGGAATATTCTGATTAGTTAAATAATATATTTAACTAATTTTGTTGGGTTAATTGATGACGAGAAATGACTTTGGATATTTTTGTGAGCCATGGGAAAAAATAAAATAAATCAAAATAATTTTCGTTTGAGGTGGACGACCTAGGGAGAGGTCAAAAAGTGAAATAACATGTGCTAAAAAGGGTTCGCCCAAGTTGGGAAAAATAAAATAAAATAAAATGATTTAATTTTGGCGCCTAGCATGAGGTCGGCCAAGTTGGGAGAAGAAAAATAAAATAAAATAAAATATATTGCCAAGATGAGGTCGGCTAGGGTTGGAATTAGAGGGAAAATTGGCTATAAATACAAGGTCTCTTGGAGTCATTTCGTCATCCATTCATTATCATTTCTCATTGAGTTTTCTCATTTGGCTGCAACGTTTGTTGGGCTTTATTCCAAGGACGAAAACCCTTGTGAATATCGGTGAGTTGGACAAAAACGTAGCTCATCTTGTGGTGGACTCATAACGGAGTTCAATTTGTACTTCATTGGAGACTTGGAGCTTGAAGCATATTCAGATTTTCAGATCAGCATTGGAGAATTATTCTTTGTGGCATTTTGTGTTGACATTGCACTAGGGTTTTACCCTAGATTGGAGTGCCACCTTCGGAGGAGGCCGATTTGGCTTGTGTGAGGCGATTTCATCATTTGGAGGGTTCCCAAATCCTAGAACTAGCAGCCGCCATCATCCTTGCAAGTGCCGCCATTTTGGAGGGTTTGTTGTGCATCATTCTTCATCATTTGGTATGTACAAACCTAGGGTTTAGATCTGATTTTGACAGCAGCATTCCGGGTCATGTTTGATCATGTTTGAGCCCATGATTTGATGTAATTTCCAGTCATCATATTCTGATTTGTAACAGCAGATTTATATTCAGAAAATCAGACTTTTGTGTTGCATTTGGATGGCTATATCTTGTGTATTTCATGGTGGATTTCATATTTGATGTGATCATCATTTAGAGGCATTATTTGGCATATTTATTTGGCATTATTGGCAATTGTATGCTCACTGTTATATTTGTTTTACAAATCAGAAATAAAAATCAGAATTCAGAAATTAGGGTTTGAGCAGAAATAAAATTCAGAATTTTAGAGCAGATCCAATTAGGGATTTTACCTATCATCAAGAAGTTGCAAGTTGGTCAGGGCTTTCTTCAGGTTAAGCTATCTTGACCCCTTGGATTAAGCCTAAAGTCTGAGACCAAATCAAGTATATGCCTAAGTCAAGTATTTGAAGAACCTTCAACTTCCATATTATCCTTGTCTGAAAATATTCTGTGAATTTTGTAAGAATCTCAAATCTATTGGCATTTTTCCCCAGTGTCAACTTCTTGTATCCTTGATGAAGATACAACCATCTCCCTGTTGGGGAGCATTTCTTTAGTGACCGGAGCAGCAAAATTTTCATTCTCATTTTTGCCTAGGGTTTATTCACATCTCTAGGAATGCAACAACTGAACAAGATAGGTTTGTAGTCAAGGGCTTGCTCCCAGATGAAGTCACCTATCTATGTTTTCACAGGCTTAAGAAATGGCTACATAAGTTCCATGGCAAGACAGTTCTGAGCATAGATTAATTTAATTTTTTCTTTGGCATTTCTACAAGCTGTCAAATAACTCCAAGCATTTGTCCAATCATCTGAAATAAGTTTGCCCTTCAAAATTGAAGAGGACTTTTCATGAATGGATCATAGTGGAAATTCTTTTGTGAGACCAAGCCCTTAGTGCCATGGCTTTAAGAATGATCCTGCATGATTGTAAAAGTAAGGCCCTTCTTAAAGTGCAGGGATTTTATCTGCCACACAGGAGAATACTACTATAAAGTATCTATTGGTAAATAATATGATCTTAGAATCATCTTCATGTTGCTACACTTGTCTTGCCCATTCATCAGCAAATCTGATAGTGGTGTTTGGAGACCCATGAACTTACAGATAAGAGCATGGGGTTCCAAATTATACAATAGAATCAACCATAGCTTTTGGGTTCTCAATAAACCAAGGGTTGGCACCACTGCTTTGCAAACATTCTTTTATCTTTTAGTGTTGTCCTGTTTATTGGTTGTTTTATGTATTTCATAGAGGTTTGTTAGAGTGTTTCAGCTGCCTACCTGAGAGAATATTCTTGAAGTTCATCAAAACCCTGAACAGCTTGTTTGTAGGACAGATGCCACCTCTCTTCTTCACCCTCTGAGGCACCTGCCTTGGAAAAAATGAGAGTTATCTGAGAAAGTCAGAAACCCTTGCAAATCCCTTTACAAGTGTTCCTCTCTTAACTCTTCTTTTATAGCAATATTAATGCTTTCAGTAGAAAATGAGAATAAAACTTCTATGTTATTCTCATAGGTTTAGTAGATGTAGAAATTCCACCCATCATTTGCTTTAATTCTATTACATGCTGATAAGTTTGTGTGGGTTTTTAATGTTTGATTTGAATTTATACAAGCCCTGTTGATTCATTTACCTTTCGTTGTTATTAGTTTTTTTCTCAGCTTTTGGTGTTTCATATACAAGATCTGACATTGATTTGCTTCCCTGGAATTTTGTAGAGCCATGAGATTGCAAGATTATTTTAGTTTTTGCCTTTCAGATTAGACATCTTTTCCTGCATTTGTCTTCCTTGCATTCTTTCTGGTCATGCGAATGGATGGTTTTCTAGTATTTGATTGGCATTTATACAAGACCTAATTTACATTCACTTCCAAGTCTTCTTTTAACAATGAGATTTGAAGACTTTAAAGTCTATAGTATTTGATCCGCCGAAAAAATAATTGTCTAATTTAATTGATACAGAACATGTTTAGACAAATTCTAAGGTGACTAGATTACTTGGTAAAGCAAATTAGATTTAAGCACGAGAATTTTCATCTTGAAATATGTAAAATTTTCAAACTTCTAGGATTTCTTGGTACAGGATACTGGTTTTGAAAAGAGCTGAAAAATCATTTGCAGGCAAACAAGGAAACCCTGATTGAAACCTTTGGAAGAAATGCACTGTTCCGCCAGAATAGCAATTCTGCAGAAAAAATCCAGGTTGCTTCTCAAACCCCCGTTATTCTAAGTCATCAATACCCTTTACTTGCTTTGAATGTAGCGTATGGTAGGGATTAGCAATATAGACTGTAGGTGAATTTGGGAAGCTTCTATGCTTCCTTATTATCAGACATATCTCTGCCATAATCTTCTGGTAAACTATAATTGGGCTGTGACTAGAACTCTGGGTGCTGGTGCTTTATAGTCATTAAATGCATTTGGTTTCTAGAATTGTCATCAGACCTTATGAATTTGGATTTGGGACTGAATGTAAACTTTGTTACTTTTATTCCATACTGCTTATTTATTAACTATGTTCCGTGGGGATACGTCACTGGGGCTCCTGTCCCCTTCCCCAAGTTATTGTTTTATTCAAATATCATTTCTAGCTTTCTATTGGTACTTCTGGTCATCTCCTTTATACCTTCCTGCATTTCTGCCACTTGCAAAAGGGATTCAGTGGGACACAGTTTATCTGTAGTCAATATATATGTCAAGAGCCTTTTAATGTTCTGCCTTGGCTATAGTGTGTAATTATAAATATTGTAATCAGATATGCTGCCACCTATATCAGCTGAGGCTGTTGAGTACAAGACTGTGAGACCTTGCAATGCTAAGTTGGAAAATTTTCTATTACACTATGCAGTCTTTGCAGGGATTTAATCAGTATCCTTGTTGCTGTGATTATTATTTTGTTATTGTAGTTATAGAATCTACGATTGAGTACAGGTTTGAAATTCTTTTGATGCGTCCCTTTCCCAGCTATGGTGTGGAGTAGCAAATAAATATGTCGATCTTCTGTATCAATTATGGTTGTTGATCACAAAACTGCTGCACCTCATTATGCAGGTTGCAAGACTTATGTGCTATTGCTAATCTAGTCATAGATGTAATTAGCACTCTCGCTGATCTACATATTTGACCCATCATGTGCCAGTATTCCTTATTTAATTGATTGGATAAAAAACTGGTAGAACTGCTTTACAAGTTTTAATGGCGTCTCCTTGTATTTTCTAAAATTTTAGTTTTGAAGATTTGTGTTATTTATTGGTCTGACATTTGTGTTTCACATTGCTTTTGACTCTTGCACCTCTTGCAGGTGGTACTTGGTACATATCATAGATTAAATTTCATGACCACCACTTTAGCAGAAGCTCCTTTAGAGAAGGTACTACTCCAGGTTTTAATATGTTTTGTTCATGTTAATGTTATTAGGAACCTGTTTCATAAGTTATGTAGCAGTTAACCCTTTAAGAATGTTGTTTAACTCCCAAAAGAAGGGAACAAGTTGTTCCAACCTTTCAGATCCACTAGCGCTTTTTGAACAAGAGCTAGGTTCTAGTTAACCGAGGATTAGAAGTTCTATCTACAATGAAATTTAAAGAAACAAAATTAATTATCAAGGCTACTGAGCATCAGGTATGTTTTTTGTTGCAGAAAGAGAATGGAGTTCTATGTGAGGGAAAAAAGCTGTATGTGGTTTTTGTATTAGGTAAGCATTAAATTAACTCTGAAATATATAGATTTTATTTTGTTTTTCGTAATAATATGTGCCAATATTATCTTAATCAGGACGATTTAACTTTGTAGTAACTTCAGCATCCAAAGTGTATTTTTCCCCCCTTTTTTGTTTGTACGGTTTTCTTAGCTGGCATTTTGAAAAATATGTCACCCATGACTTCTCATAGGCTACTTGGATCTTCTTGTAAGTGCCTTGTTACTTGTTTATTTTGGTGTGTTCACATTATCTTGTCTTTTGTTCATGTTTAACTAGGCTAGTTAAGCTTACATAGGTAGTGTGAGTCCTAATTAGTAGTCCTTTATATGTGACAATTGTTTATTTTGGTGTGTTCACATTATCTTGTCTTTTGTTCATGTTTAACTAGGCTAGTTAAGCTTACATAGGTAGTGTGAGTCCTAATTAGTAGTCCTTTATGTGTGACAATTAGTCATGTGCACATTCCATATCATCTATTGTGCACATGATTGCCACATATTAGACTTATGCTAGATAAGGCAGAGTTACTATCCTTTTATCATGCCATTTCTTAGCTTCACCCTTGCTTTATATTAAGAAGGGCTGGTATGTACTTTGCAGAAGGTTGTTGATTAGCATAATATTATTTTGGTGGTTTTTCCTTGTGATCATTTGCTATTTCATTTTTAGCTCTTGTGTTAAGATTTTTTTGTAAGGTTTGTTGGTTTAATGAAATTTGAGATAGGAATATACTGTTATTTTCTTACATGGTATCAAAGCCAATACATTTGAGTGAGTTTTCCTTGGTGTTGTGCTTTTCGTGTATTCTTTGTGAAGGGGGCTCAGTTCCAGATCTGTCATATTAGAGCCATTGGAGTGCAGGAAGCCAATATTTTTGGGTGGGTGTTGGAGCAAATCTAAACTCACCATCATGTCCAAAGAAGCTGAGAAAGTCAATTTAGCCTTTTGTTTTGTTTGAAACGGACACCCGGAGTTCAATCTATCAAGTTTGCAAGTTTGTGGGTTTTTTGGTTGTAGGTAACTTTTTGGGGGAGAGTGCTGGAGAAAATTTGAAATCTGCATTGCATTTCAAGTGGCCCAAAACATACGGATTGACTATCCTTTCGTCAAAGACAGACAACTCTACCAAAACCCCTATTTTTCCCTTTGGTTTGGCCATATGGATGGCACACAGTTTGAGTAGAAAATTTAGAAAACTGTAGCAGAACTGGTGACTGTTTTTTGATGATCAAGGAACTTTTCTGATGACTGGTCACTAGCGAAATTTTACAATGACTGTTTTCAAGTGATTGACATCCAACAAACTTTTGTCAACAGTTGATGAACTTTTTCCGTGAGTAGTGACCAGCAGACTTTTCTGGCAACTGTTTTCTCCTCTTTGGCGATTGTTTTTCTGGCAACTGCCAAGGTTGCTGGCAATCCACATCAGCATTATGCTAGCAATACAGTCAACACTACGTCATTTGTACAGACTTGCCATTTCAATAGAACAATCAATCTGCACAGTCAACATGCTGATGTCATCAGTTGCCTTTGTCTTTTTTGCCCTCCAGGAGTGTTTTTGTAGAAACTGTCATAACTTTTGACTTGTTTATTTGCTTTTCAACTTCTTAGAGTTGTTGGAAAGGTGATTAAGAGCTCTTCAACGTGGTGCAAACTATTTATGCTTATTGTTCTATTTGAGCAGTTTTTGTAGTAGTTCTTTTTATGACTTATGGATAGCCATTTTTTGGTCATTTGATGACTTTCTAAGCTCTCACTTTCTTGTATTGTTGTATTTTACCTTGTATTGCATATCTGAAGAGGAAAATATTGTGCTTGTTTAAAATTTGTATCACCTTTATTGGGGTTTTTGTGAAAACAAGAAAGTACAACTTTGGGGGTGCTTTTTTGCACTTTTAAGTGTCAAATACAATTCTGGAGGGTTGCAAGACACAATTTTGGCGCCTCATGTCTCTTGTTTCACATTTGCATTCCTTTTCCTTGGTGCATTGTGTGGTTTTGGTACTTGTTATAATGGATGATTTGAAGCTTTTAGTGTCGTTAACTCCACATAATTATCACACATGGAAACTACAAATGCAAAGGCTTATACAACCAGAACCCACTAAGGAGTTTGAAATATTCATCTGGGTTAAAACACATGATAAAGCATTGGGTCTTACTGGCATGAATGTATCAGAGAGTTTGCAGTGTTAGATTCAAGATTGCGAGACACCCCTTGCAACATGGGACAGTTGAAAAAAATTGTTTGGTGAATTCAATGAATTCAAAGCATTTCATCTGGATACAAACTTGACTTCACTGAATCCTAGTGACTTCCATTGAGGACTATCTTGCCAAATTCAAGTCCATTTTGAACGCAATTGCAAGAATGTGGCATGAACAAGGAAGATAAGCAGTTGATTCTTTTGATCTTGTCCAAGTTGAAGGGTCCTTATCAAACTTTTTTGTTCACTTTCTACTCAACCATGGATGGCTTAGGTACAGAGTTTCAAATGCCCACCTTTGAAACCTTTTGTGAGCACCTAACCAGAGAGCAAACTAATCTTATCTAAATTGAATCCATTTCTAGCTCCAAAAGCAAAGCCTTAGTTGCTAATACTTCTAAAAAGGGCAAGACTGCACCTAAGCCTAAGCTTAAAAGTAAAAAGTTGCTATCCAATGAGTCTTCTACCTCTAAACCCTTCTCTCCAAATCGGCCTAAGCAGAAGACAAATAAGACTTGTTCCTTTTGTAGCAAGGATGGACACTCTGAGTCTCATTGTTGGGCAAAAACATAAGCTCTAGAAGAAGCTATGAAACAAAACACTATTTCTTTCTCAAAGCCTTCTTCCTTTGATTCCAAGGATAAGGGAAAATCCCTCTATTTATGCTTTCGTTGCATCTTTTCTGGATGATCGAGTATTGGATTCAGGTGCTTCTTATCATATGACTAAGTCTTGGGAGCTTCTCACTTCTATTTTAGATTGTACCACTTCATAGATTGCAATGAGTAACTCTCCACACAATGATGTCTTGGGATTGGGCACAATTGAGATGCATAATGGGTGCATCAATATGTACTTTATGTTCCATAGATTTCTACCAACCTAATTTCTATCAATCAAATTTGTCATTCTAGTAAATGGAAGATTGGAGTTTTCTCCACGCAATGTGGTGATCAAAGAGTCATGGAATCCAAAGGTTGTGATTGCTTATGGAGTAGCTCATCATGCTTGTTGCTTGTATAAGTTTGATTCTTCAAGTGTTCATTAGCTTCAACAAACACTCATTGCACATGATGATTCCTTAAGCAAGTTATAGCATAAGTGTTTTGGGCATCTCAACTATTGGCACCTGCAGTAGTTGAGCACATAGAACATGGTGCCACGCCTTCCTAAGGTGTCTTGCATTGAGGGTGTTTGTTGTGGTTGTTCTTGGAAAACATCATCAAGACCCATTTGTGAGAGGCAAGGCTTGGTGAAACAAGGCTCCACTTGAGTTGGTGCCTTGTGATCTCATATCCTTTCTACCTCCATGTTTGGGTCCAAGTATGTTCTCACATTCACTTATGACCTCTCACTATGCACATGGGCGTAGTTTTGTAAGTACAAGAGTGAAGTTTTTGAGCATTTCAAGAATTTCAAGGTATTTGTCGAGAAATAGTAATCTTTTCCTATAAAGAAGCTTCACATAGACAATTGGGGAATATTAATCATGCTTTTTGAGATTTTTGTACTACACATGGCATTCAGTTTCATCACATAGTATCATATACTTCTTAGCAAAATGGCGTAGTACAGGGGAAGAACCATATTTTGATGAGATGGCTAATTGCATGAAAAAGTCCAAGTACATGGCACCACAATTTTGGGTTGAAGTTGTCAATTGCACAAACTACATTAGAATTGCATGCCCCACAAGGCAGTGTGACACATAACACCTGAGGAGACTTGGTCACATCAAGCTTGATATTTCTTCTTTTTAGGTTTTTGGTAGTGAAGCCTAGGCATTTATTCTTGATGAAAATGGAAGGCTACAGAGAAGAAGAGCCAACCACTCATCTTTCTTAGTTGTGAAAATGTAAAAGCTTATCACTTATTTGACCCGCCACTCATGAAGTCTTGTATTGGCATGATGTTGAGGTTGGTGAGCAATACACAACTGTTGATCCTTCATCTCCAACTTCTTCTTCAACTCCTTCTACCCTTTTCATTCCTTCTCATCACAATGGTGATTATCTCTTGGATGATGATGATGAGGTTGATGTGCATGCACCACCACCAACTAATTTACAACCATTGCCACATTGGGTTCGTATTGCATGTCAAGAGGCTAGTAGTTGGGTAGGTGATCTCACAGACATTCACTGTACTTATTTTTAGATAGCCAGAGTAAGTCTTCTCTGTAATGCACATTCAAATGATCCATAGAGCTTTCATGATATGACGGGAATGCCTAAGTGGGTAAGTGGGATGATGCTATGTCAAAGTAGTATTCTTCATAGTTTAACTACTCATTGAGCACTTGGCGAGTCATTGAGCACTTGGCAAGTCATCGAGTACTTGCGAGTTTTTTGAAGCCCTGAGTTTTTGTAGAGTAAACTCGTTGAGTATTTTTGTAGAGTTGTTAGCAAGTTTTCTGCTTGAATTTGTGTGAGTACTTGTTGAGTTCGTGCGAAAAAATCGACGGATGCGGAAAAGGTAACATTATGCAGCAAAAATGCACCAAAAACACTGCATAAACATTAAAAATGCAGTTTTCTGGCATGTGAGTATTCTTGTGCGAATTGGACTGAAAATACACAGTTTCTTGGGTTTTTAAAAGTTATGAAAAATAGTGTGCACCATGAAGGTCTGTGTGTTTTTGAAGGTCTTCATTGGGCTTAGTGGTGAGGGCTCTACCCCTTGACCTTGCCCTATACCACGACAGGGAATGTGCTAGGGGCACTACCCCTGGACCCTACAAGGGGTGCTGCCCCTATACCCCCATGAGGGGTGTTGCCTTGCCCCCAAATCCTCGCCAAACTCATTTGATACACTTTGTAGCTGTATTTTGCATAATTTGTTTTTAAAAAATTTAAGTATTTATTAAGTTGTTGAGTTTTGCCGAGTTGAAATTTTTTGGTTTGTCGAGTTCGAGTTTGCAAACTATGGTATTCTTCATTGATGAAGAATTATACTGGGGATCTTGTGCCTCTGCTGAAAGGAAGAAAGTTGGTTCATTATAAGTGGATTTACTAAACCAAGTATGCATATTGAATCAAGTATGTAGTTGATGGTTCAATTTATAAATTTAAGACTCATTTTTTTGCCAAGGGTTTCTCTCATGTAGAGGGTATTGACTACCTTGAGATCTTTGCACCTATGACAAAGATGGATTTTATCTTCCTTGTGTTATCACTTGCTACCTCCTAGGGATGTACAATGCACTAGATGGATGTGAAGAGTGCTTTCTTGTATGGTGATCTTCACAAGGAAATATATATGGAGAACCCTTTGGGTTTCTGTAGAATTTTTACTTGTTTGCAGGTTCAAACATTCTCTTTGTGGACTCAAGTAAGTCCCTTGAGCTTGGTATGGGAAGATGAATAACTACCTACTTTCGTTTGGTTTACACATTGCCACTTAGATCCCATGGTCTACACCAAGAGGTATGGTGATGAACTTCTCATTCTTTTGCTTTATGTTTATGACTTGATCATCGTAGGGAGTTTACCCCCTTTGGTTTCGGATGTCAAATCGAGTTTGATGGAGCAATTTGAGATGATAGATTTGGAACTTCTACACTACTATCTTGGTCTTTAGGTCATTTAGTCTAATGTAATGTGCACCCTAGTTTTTTTTTTTTGAAATTACACACACAGAGAAAGATGCAATGGTTAAGTTCTTCCACACTCTTCTGATCACCCAGATCCCGATGTGGGCAAGGTGAGAGCATACTAGTGCTTCAGAGTTAGCATTCAAACCCAAATCAAACTGAAGTGACAATCTTCCACTTATTCAGTGGGAAGTACAAGGAAATGTAAACCAGGTGCATCCACTTATTCAGCGGGAACCTAAGCCATGCATGTAAAGTAAATCCAGGTGCATCCACTTGTTCAGTGGGAACCTGAGCTCTGAAAGTACAAGAAAGAAGGGCACATCCACTTGTTCAGTGGGAAGCCAGTACAAACAAAGAAATCTAATCTAATTGGCACATCCACTTATGCAGTGGGAAGCCATTACAATGTTTGCAACTATGAGAGTATTACAATGAAGAGCCATCAAGTTACAACATGCAACTGATTAGTTTATCAAACCAATTTTCATTGATGAAGATATAAGCATAATCAATACTGGAAATATGCATAGAGCTGATCAGAACTTATTACCATGCCACTGTTTGCTGACTGTGATCAGAAATATCTCTGCTGTAGCTTGTACGGCAGTCCATATGGATGTTTATGCATGCTACTTCCCCCTTGGAAGCTCCCTCTAGACTATCTTTCCCAAATCTTCTATCTTCAGCACAGTCAAAGACACCTGACAAGGATCCAAATCCCGTCAAAACTGCTACAGCAAACAAGGCAAGGAAAAGCCACGTCCGTACAGGTCTGGTATGACCTGCTGAAAGGTACAGCAGGGCTGGGAACAACTATATCAGCAGAAAACACCCTAAAAACTGCTCAGAACTGATCGTAGCCATTGCACAATGAGGTTCGATCACCACACCAACAGTAAAATGAACTTCAAGGTATTGCACATTCATATCTCTCTGCTGCAGTACGGCTGAAATGTAAGGCCAGTCATGAAGGTACAAGGAACTTCAATGGAAACTATAAAAATCACTCCAAAATGCCATTATAAAACTCACACAGCAATCCAAAACTCCACCCAAACCAAAACTAATCAAAATACATCAAACTCATGAAGCTCAGTGTGACTCTTGGATGAAATCACCATAGACTCAGCTAGGGTTGATCTCCCACAACCGAAACCGGATGAAAGATTGAGGCTAAACAACCCCAAGAAGAAACTCTGCTCAACAACATAAGTTTACAGAAGACATAAAACTATATCCAAATGCATTAACCCCCAAAATGAGCGAATTCTACTTTTAAATAACCCCACACCAAGCCCAGAATAGCCAAAGAATAGGGTTTGACCCACTCTGGCGCCACTGAGCTAATGCTCATCTAATAATAGCAAAGAATCCTATTGAATGCCTCTGCAGAGGAGCGCCTCCTCCACCCCCACGGACACCCCAGGAATAGGCAAGAATAAAAATGACAGTGGTCCCACCAACCCCAGCGACCACTCCAACAATAGGGCCACCACTTCTAAAAAATAATAGTAGTTTCAATGTGCATGATAGGCATAATAATTATTTAACTATTATCAATTTTTAGAAGCTATATTTCCCTCACATATTGTTAGCCTTCGGGAAATAGTAGAAGACTAACCTATTTTTCAAATTGTTTAATGCTGAGAAAAATGGGACATTACATCTAAGGATGGGATCTCCATTTCATTGTTGAAGTATGCCCTTGACTTGCATCGTTGATTTTGCATGCTTGATTGCAAGCTTGCATGGACTCCATTTCAGTCAGGAGTTACCTTGCCCACCAACTATACCATGTTGCTAGTTGATGTTGTGTCAATAGTTGGTGGACAACCTTTTCTATTTGACTCACAATCACCCAAATATCTCTTTTGCTGTTGGACTTGATACACAATCATGAGAGTCATTGGAAGTTAGCCAGATGCATTGTCTGGTATCTTTGAGGCACCATCGACTTTGGTATTCAATACGCATTTGGAGGATCTTCTTAGATCATGGGATTCACTTACTCAAATTGGACCAGTGATGTTGATAATCGAAAATCTGCCGTTGGCTGTGTATTGACTTGGTACTAGTCTTGTTGCATGGTTTTACAAGAAGTAAACTGCTATTGCATTATCATCTTTGGCTTTTGATAGAGCATCTTACCACTCTTTGGTTTGACAATCAAATTGCATCAACATACTAAACATATTGAGATCCACATGATCTTCATTTGGTAGTGTAATGTCGGAAAATGCCCCCCTGGGGGCTTTTCCCTCAAAAGGTTTAGCTCTCGGGTCTCTAGTATGCATTTAGGACATTTTGCATCATAATTCAACATCCTGATGGAATGAACCCTCGGTATCATGACAAATGGGACCTAGGGGGACCCATTGAACCTAACCTTGCCCAAAATAGGGGGAGGACTTGGGCGCCCACGCTCTAGTCCTGCCCTATTTTGGGTCAGGCCCAAATTTCTAGTGTCGGTTTATGACCGTTATTTGGTCCCTAGGCCGACACGGTAAGTTTGAATTTACGAAATCTTGGCGGGAATGTTTGTAGTTGCATATATAAACATGTTTAGGCATTCATTTGTAAACTAGATGATTACTAGCAAGTTATTGTGTTCTAAAGGTGATTCAAGGCTTTCATTGTGTTGCAAGAGCAGATTTGTGTTGTCTATGTGTTTGTGTTTGCAGATATGAGCATCCATCTCCTCATGGAATGAAGAGCTTCTTCCTCCCATGAGATCTTCACTACAAGGTGACATCTATTGTGATTATTGAGCATTTATCATTTGGTTTTTGCCTTTGCCTCCCAAGGCACACACTCTCTATCTGACAACGGTGTTCGGAAGGCTTGAATGTCTCTCCGGGCCTTGATTGAGGCAAGCCTCTAAACACCACAACCCCCTCCCAAAGTTTTCATGATTGTAGGTTACAGGTTGAAGTTGCAGACAAAGTGAAGTTGTAGGAGGGTACAACAGAGTGTTGAAATTGCAGATCAGTGAAAGAAACAACTACCTGGACTAGGGCACCCACTCATTAGTCCTCAAAGTTCCGCAACGGGAAAATCTCTGATACAACAGATACAGGTTGCAGACCTTGTTTCTAGATCTCGACAAAAAGCAGGGCCTTGGACTTGGGTGCCTGCTCTTTAGTCCCCGACTTTTCCGCCTTCGGACCCCGAAAACAGGTGCACAGTTATTTGATATTTTACATCTTTCTGCGGAAGCATTTTCCGTAATTCATCTGTTTACTGTCATATTTGCATAATTAGGGTTTTAAGGCATAATTGAGCATAAGAGAAGGAAATTGTCAATCTAATCATAAAAATTCAAGTTTCCCTACATCTCAATAGTGACCTAGGGTATGATAATACATTGCAACTCAACCCTAGGTCCTTGAATGTAAGGGTGAAAGGAGGATATACACCAAAACTACCAAAAACCAAACTATCCAAATTCCACCCATTACAGGTAGCTCATCTGCAGTTGTGTTTTTAGCTTGAAGTATTGCTTTATTGAGGAGTAGATTGCTAAAATTTTCACTAAACCGTTTGCTATGACTCAATATGTTCATATTCAGTAATGCAGGTGAAAGAAGGGTCCTTGGGGGGATATATTAGATACATCTTGAGTTTTTCTTCCTTTATTAATCACATTGTACATGGGTACCTAATTAGGCCTTGTTGTCGGGTTCCATATTTGATGTTTTGCCACATTTTTTCATTTTGTCACTCCCTAAGTTGCACTTAAGGGGGGTTTTGGTGTGTTCATATTATCTTGTCTTTTGTTCATGTTCACACTAGGTTAGCTAAGCTTACTTAGGTAGTGTGAGTCCTAAGTATTAGACCTTTATTTGTGATAGTTATGTGTACATTCCATGCCATGTATTGTGCACATGATTACTACATGTTAGACTCATGCTAGATAGGTTGGGGTTCTTTTGATAATTTATGGGGGTTCTATAGTGGCCCCATCCCAAGAAAGAACTCAATAGAGAACAACAAAAGCTACAAAAAAAATCTAGGACATAAGTCTCCAACTAAAGCGAGTCCTCTAACAAAAACTTGGAAAGATAAATACCCTCAACTAGAAAAAGCAGAACAAACTACTGTTTTTTCTTATGGGGTCTAAGAACCATATGGCTAGAAGATCTTTTCCGAGAATCCTTCCTATTTGAGACATCAACCCAAGCAGCAAATACATCTTCCTTAGCAAAATCTGATGATTTTGAAATTGGAGGGGATTGTTGGGGAGAGAGAGTCACCTCCTGTGTCTTAAAGATCTTTTGAAACACAAATTCAACAAAGCTAGTCCTTGATCCCACAAAGCCATAGGGACCTCATTGATTGAAGCACCTATAGGTAGGTGAGGAGGAGAGGGGGTAGGATCCAATAAAGCTTTAGGAGGATTCACAATAATTGAAGCTGAGGATTGATTCTGCCTTGAAGGGGGTAGCAAATTTTAAGTTTTCTCAGCCCTATGAGAAATAGGCACTACATCTAAAGGAGGAGAACGCATCACTTTAGATAACAAAGGAGGCCAAAGATTAGTAGGAAGTTGAGTAGAATCCAAAGTCAAGGAAGAACATGCACCTTTAGAGGTGGGAGGCAGGGAAGCTTCGATGTGATTGGAAGGAGCTGTTGGAGTACAGGAGCACTGAGAGGGGGGGTGAATCAGTGGTCTATAAACCATAAAAACTTCTGGCACCTTTTAATTCGCTGAAAGGAAAAATACAAGAGACCTCAAGATTTCATTAAACACATATACACAGGAATAATGATGATAAGAATGAACAAGACCATCATAACACAATCATTAAGACATACAGATAGACACAAGCATAAATCATAATACCAGTTTTAATGAGTGGAAAAACCCTTAAAAGGGATAAAAAACCACTCTTAAATTCCTTCACTTTATTGAGCCTCACTGGCAAAAATGTTTCTAGGAGCACCAACTCCAATAACACATAAGAGCACCAACTCAAAACACCAACAAGAGCACCAACTCCAATATCAATAGGAGCACCCACTCCCTGACACAACCTCACTGGCAATAAGTTTGCAAGAGCACCAACTCTCTGCATACAGAAATAAAAAAAAAATTAATTCAGGGGATTACCCTAATTCTCTACAGCACAAAACCTTATAACTCCTTTTGTTTTCACTCAACAAAGTCTCCTTCAATCACAAATCATTAACACCATGTCAGTAGCAACAAATCAAACATGTTTCAATCTCTGCAAGCAACTGCAATTTCCTTTCTTGCATTGAAGATAACCTCTATACACCATAAACTGATCTTCAACCTTCAATCTCTGCAAACACCAAGATTTTCTTCACAAAACTGATCAATTTACATATTGGCATGTAGACTTACCTTTTCTCATCACATATCAACGACCAAAACTTATAAAAACATCACACAGTTCTCATACTAAATTTTACTAGCCCTCTGCATCATTAGAGCTTTCAAAAAGCTGCTTTAGAGCTTTATATAGCCTTCTGCCCATCAATTTTAGACAGTCTGGAGTGACAGTTGGTGTTCAAAAAGCAAACAAAAGGCTACCAATCGATCTTCTTTCACGCCATTGAGAACTTTTGATTTGAGCCGTGGATTCTCCTTTCGCGCTCATGAACATCCGGTGACTTGGTGTCCCCGGTGCCCCTTAGGAGTCGGGGCCGGTCACCCGACGTGTTGAGGCCCCTTAAAACATAACTTAAGTTATGTCTTAACCGATCTAGCAAGTCACCTTCAAAAAAAGAGATAAAGCAGCGACGGGTGACTTAGGGTATACATAGTGTGCCTTAAGAACTTTAATTTAGGGTTTTTGTTCCCTTAACCCCTTAGCACATCAAACCCTAATAGGAGATATGAGGAGATAAGCATATTAGACACACCAAAAAGAATGGTGATGACTCTGCAGAGGCCTCAATGACTTCAGAGGAGATTATATCAAAGTATGATAAACAGTTTATACTTGTGCAATCTTGGAAGAAACAATAGTGCACAAAGTGTCAATAGACACTAATCAAAACATAAGCTTTTTATGTAGACACATCCCCTGACCATAATATGACAAGTCTTATGAAGCATGAGGGATGAAGATCAACATCAAACACTGTCTTATGACTCTCTGTCATACTTGCATGATGTCTCTACTCTGCATAAATGTCAACATTGTACTTGACATATAAAAATACATTGTGCTCTTGAAGACACATTATGAAGAATTGCATTTCCCTTGCACTATCAAAGACAGTCATGCTTCTCAAACCAACCTTGCCAAACATTAGCATCAAACACCTCATTATCATGAATAAGCAATATCATGAACTTCATGTCATAATGCATATGAACTCTTGTGGTCCTAAATATCTGATGCATGATATGAACATGTATGAGCAACATCACCATCTTGCTGCATCACCTTACTGCCTCAAACTCTTCCTTTCTCTGTCATCACAAAGATAAGACTCCTCATGCTTCACTGTCCTTTTGTCATCCACTGTCCTTTGTCATCAACTTTTGCCATCAAGGACAACCAATACAACATGAGCATCATCATCAGGAGGCAAAGTGGCAATCCAAACCAATTGGTGCTTAGGATCCGCAATCTTCCACCAAGTAGAAGAGGGGCCATTTTCCCCTAATTTCCTCAAATCATCATCATAATGCATATGAACTCTTGTGGTCCTGTATGAACTCTTGTGGTCCTGAATATCTGATGCATGATATGAACATGTATGAGCAACATCACCATCTTGCTGCATCACCTTACTGCCTCAAACTCTTCCTTTCTCTGTCATCACAAAGATAAGACTCCTCATGCTTCACTGTCCTTTTGTCATCCACTGTCCTTTGTCATCAACTTTTGCCATCAAGGACAACCAATACAACATGAGCATCATCATCAGGAGGCAAAGTGGCAATCCAAACCAATTTGTGCTTAGGATCCGCAATCTTCCACCAAGTAGAAGAGGGGCCATTTTCCCCTAATTTCCTCAAATGATCAATAACCATATGCCCATAGGTGAAACATGACCGGCAACAAAAAGCTACCTTTTCGTAATCGAGAGGTTGCAGCCATATCTTTTCACCAACTTGTAGCTTTAGTGCCTCTAGGAGATAGTTTGACATGTCCGTCTCAACCAACATCTGGGCACAGATCAATTACTCATTTCAGGGGCAATAGGTATCAATTTTCCCAAGGAGTTGCCAATAATTGCAAGATTAATAGGTTGCTAGAAGTGGAGAGGAAGGTTTAGCAATCAAACCCATGTCGGTGCTAAAGCAAAAGTAGCAAAAGAAGGGAGAAAATCAGGGAACCAAGGTTTCATGCATAGCAATTAAGAGTCCTAGTACCAAGGACTGACTTCCACAAGGATTTGCTTATCCTTCTTAGACTCACAAACTGCAATGAAATACCCTTGCACACGCAGGTAAACCACTAAAGATTTGATAGCAAGTGTTTCCAAGATTTGGAAACCCATGTATGAGGATTTTCCAAACTTGGTCAAAGGTTTTGGAACTTGCAGATCAGATCCACTTTAGAGTAATTGTCCACCTCTTCCAATGTCTCAAGCTCCATGACACCATAGGGATTTGAGCAGGTTTGCAAAAAAGGCACCGGTGGGTGAGCTACATTACGGTGGTTGAAGCATCCAGAGCAATCCCCTACTTAACACCTACCATACTTTCCTTGAGGTTACTATAATAGCATCCTTCGATCCCATATGAACATTTGAAGATCCACTGACACCAACAAAGTCGTCTGGTGCAAAAACAAAGTAGGCTTAGTTCTCATACCTTGTGACCCAACAATGATCGCCACCGATCCATTTTTTGCAGCAGCTGCATTTGAGAGTGAGGATGCGATGGAGAGTAGTAGATGCAGGAAGAGACATTAGGGTTTTTCCTATAAAACTTCTTCCTATTTTTATAGGTTTAATTGCTAGATAGGATAGAGTTACTATCCATCTATCATGCCATTTATTAGTTTCATCCTTTGCTCTATACAAACAAGCCCTTGAATGTACTTTGTAGAAGGTTGTTGATTAGCATAAATCGTTTTGGTGGTTTTTCCTTGTGATCATTTGTTAGTTCATTTTTAGCTTGTGTAAAGATCCTTTTGAAAGATTTGTTGGTTTAACAAAATTTGAGACATAGGAATATACTACTATATTCCTATAGTTTGTTTTACTTTCATATTGAGGAAGCATTTTGTCTTTGTAGATATGTATGAGTTGTGTTATGCACTTGTGTAAGAGTTATGCAAAGCACCAATTAATGAACAAGAAAACATTTGCCCAACATACAATCATGCATGCCTTTTCTCTTCCATTTTCAGATATCTGTAGAATTTTCTTCATAAATTGAAATATTGTCAAAATCCGTTAAGATATTTTATCAAAGTTATTGGATACACCATTTCCCCTCATGGAAATGTATTCCCATATCTAACGCAAGCACAAATATAATATTGGGATATGCATTTGTGTTTGGATATGGCCTGGACACAGTAAGTTGATATATTGGATAGTTCTGGTACATTATTTGAGCAATATCCAACAAAGACTGAAAAAGAAAGAGAAAAGCTCAGGAGAGACAAAAAAATGCACACCAATTAGTATTACAAAGAGAGGTGAGACATCTTTCTCCTCATATATCCCATTTGTCATTGTGTTTGTATTTGGAGGACATTAGGTTAAGAAATTTGTAAGGCCCAACCTTGTGGTGATAATTTTGTAGTACCATCTATGTGTTTCAATGAGAACTTTTGGTTTGATTGCTTATTTTTGGATACATGTGCACTTTATATTTTCTATTTCTGATAATTAAGATACTACGACTCTTTTCCAGTGTAATGTGTTCGGTGGTGATGGAAATTGAATTCTTAGAAAATTTTATATCTAATTTCATTTCTTGTGTTTCAGGTGATTAACTATTGACACCATGTATTCCATGATGTGATGTTATATGTTGCTTTGGCTATATACTACCATGAATATACTTGACGTGTGCTGGAGTGTACAGATAATAGGTTTATTTGTGTTGGATTCAAGAGGAATAACCTACATGCCAAGCCACCTAGTCCTCTTTAAATGTTATAGAGAGGCTGTTAACCTTGTGTAAATTAACACTACTAAGACCTAATCATAGGGTGATTACAATATTGTCTCGCTTACTTTAGATTAGAGTCTTAGACAGATGTGTTTATGTCAAGTCGTAAATGTTACCATTTTAAAATGTGAGTGTTATTTGTGTTATGTTAGAGGTTTTGTGTTTTGGCATTGGGAATGTGTAGTAGAAAACCCATGTAAGCTTGTGTTCGAATATACCTCATCTAAGTGTAAGTTAAGCATGTAGCGTTGGGGGATGTGAGTCATTTTAAAAAAAATAAGTGTTCTATTGATTATAAAATATGAAGATTACAAAAATTGCAGCAGCAATAGTCATAGAGATTTCAGGTGTTATAGAGAAAACGAGTCTACAAAAGACAAAATCAGATTAGCTGGAAACACAGCCCATCAACAAAGCCTTTAAAATACTAGAATAGGACCATCATTGTTTGCCAGATTTTCTTTTAGCTTTGAGTGTTGAATCCAAGGTGGATTGCTTGCCAGCTGCAATGTTCTCAGAAGTCTCTTTAGATCTAATTTCAGCATTCTTCTTTCTTTCTTTAGTTTTTTGACTAATAATAGGAGAAGCAAGGGCATTATCTTCTTCCACCTCTTTTCCATCGTCAAGTGCTGGTACTAACCATTCTTCTTCAGCTATGCCTTTAGGTAATGCTGCCTCTTCGAACACCTCGTTTGCCTTAAAATCTGTAGAAGCACCTAAATTTTCCATAGGAACAACATCCTAGGACAAGATAGAGAAGGGATTGATGGAAGAGGGAACTTTAACATAAGTATTTAGATTTTTGAAAGTCTTCATTTTGGCCCTCTTTCTGGTGGTTAGATTTAGGCTTTTTATTGTAGTTCCTTTGGAAATGTCCATGCTTATGCCAGAAATTGCATTTGAATGGGATGCGCTCATAGTCAATCCTCTGAGTGAAAGAGAAATATTTCAAATCTCAGGCTAATGGCCTCAGGAAGCCCATTATGGAGATCAACTTCCACACAAAGACCAGCAACAAAATAATTTTTTTCCTTTGGGCTAAGCCCACATCTTGTATTCCCAATAGCATTTCCTACTGCCTTTAAGGCTTCATCATTGCATAAATACAGGGGAAGGAAAGGGAGTCTTACCCAGACCAGCACCCTTGAGGGTGTTTCTTTTGTTGGATCAAAATTAGGTGTACAATGATTTAGGTACAGGCCGCAGGTGCCCATAAACCAGGGACCATTGTGCAAAATCAAGTTTTTCTCCTCTTTGACAAAGAAGGAAGCAATGTAAAAACGCCTCCCACACATTGAAATGTCAATATTACCTTGAATTTTTGGTCTCCATTCTTTGCCCACCTAGTTTTCTAGTGATTTGTAAGAGGCCCAAGCACCAGTCAAATTGCTCATCAAAGCCTGCTCACTAAGATTGATAATCAATTCAGTAGACTTCCCAAGGGGAGAACATCATCCTTGTGGTTAACTACAAAGTTTTTTGTTGTCATTCCCTTGTTTGCAGGTAACAACAACAATAGAGGATTTAAGGTTTGGTGAGGCTTTCATCCCAGCATCATTCCCAGCAGCATCATCTCTATAAGTGTGAGCAACCATGAGAGTGGTGGGACAACCCAAAATACAAGCTCAGAGAAACCAAAAGGCAAAATCCAGATCTTTCACGCATCCAAAAAACAGTTCATAGAAGTTAATTGCAGCACTAGCAAGAATGTTCACAAGAGGAACACACTTGCAAAGAGCCACAGCCAATCCAGGTGGCTACTTGGCTAGAACTGGTAGCCCTAAAATGTAGATGCAAAATCATTTATCCTTTCCCCTCAAGAATTCAATACCATTGGGGCATGCGAGTCTTAGACAATGTTAAATCAAGAAGAAGAATTGAGGGAATAATAAATAAAGAGAAATAAAAATCCTTTAAGAAAAAGGAAAAAAAATTAATAAATAAAAGGAAAACAAAATTTAAACAAAAAAGAAATATAATAAATAAAAAGAAAATGAAAACTTTTTAAAACAAAAGAAAAGATAATAAAGGAGGAAAAGGAAAAAAAACCCAAATGCATTTTTGTTTTTGGGATTTTCTTTTGGCAAGGTGGCGACCATTATGATGCCACCCTCCTGCACATTCTCAACTCCCAACAGGGGAAGTTAATGTTTTGATAGGGAAAATCAATGATTTGGACAGGAGAAAAGATTCTGGCAGTATGGCGATTTGCTTTGGGACAACGTTCAAAGGTAACAATTTGATTGGATTTGATGAAAAGAGGGTTTCTTTTTCTGATTTTTGTTAGGACAATGGTGAGGATGTAAGAAATATGATTTTGAAGTTTGTTTTTGTCCGTATATGTGCAATAGAAAAGGGTTTCAGGAGAGCAGAAAAGTTGTAGGAAGATTTAGGGATATTTGGAGAGAAATTTACAGAAATTCTTGGAGGTATTCTTGAAGATAATTTAGATAGAAGTTGCAGAATATTTTTGGGGAAAAACAAGTGCAAAAAAAATAGGAAAAGAGAAGTGTAGGAAAAAAGAAGAAGATATGTCTGTAGCTTCACCCTAATTTGCTGCTCTTCTTTGGAATAACTGGCAACAGCTACAGAATCACTAAAGCAAGTTTATTTAGCAGTTGCAACCTCACCATAAAAATCTGTTTAGGAAGCATGACAAGTAGGCTTCCATTCTTTCAGCTGAAAATAAAATAAAATTTCTGATTATCAGCTGAAAATGGTATGCTTATTTAAGTATATTAAGTTTAATAAAAAATGATAAATTTACTGAATATCAGTTTGCTGATTTCTGTATGTCAAGTTTTAGGAATCTTGTGAAATCTGTGTTGAATTTGAATTTTAGTGTTGGAAGGTGGTTCTAGCTTGTTATTTGGGGGTTGACTAGGAAGAGTGAACCCTATGAGAAATTAGAAAATTGATATATTATAAGCATGGTTATAATTGTGATAGTTGCTGGTTTCTCATTGCCTTGCAGGGGTGAAAAGAGCCATGAATTACTCTAAGTGCATTACATGGGTGAAAAGAGCTTTGCGATTACTCCGAGTGCCCAAGGAGGATGAAAGGATCCATATGAAATTTATGGCAGACATGCATGTGAATAATCTATGAATGATATCTATGACAGTTATCTATTACAATTTACAACAAATGATGAATGGTATGTTTGAAAGCAAGGTTATGACAAAGTTTATGAGTATGGCATGAAATGGAAGAAAACTTTGAGTGCCCATGAAAATGGGTGAAAGGAGTGGTGGTGAAAACCCTCTCCTAGCTTCCTCTTGAAATGAAAAGAAATACTTGTGTACATAGTTGGAAGACTCGCAGAGTAATCAGCGAGTCGCCAAGTACTTGTAGGTATTTTTGAGGGCTGAATTTTCATAGTATAAAATCATGACTTGGGAATGCAGATTTCTCAACAAATTTTAGGGCTGAACTTGCATGAGTACTTGGTGACTCCAACCCTAAAATTCACCATACACTGTTTGTACGCACAAACATGTTTTGGACACAGTTTTCACACTACAGATTGTTTTGCCTATTTAAGCCATAGATGCTCACAATTGAAGCTCACATAGCATTTGAGCATCCTTGAGCAAATTGGAGAGAGTTCACAGCAGATTTGAGAAATTTTGGGTTTCCAGGTTAGTTCTTTTTTTCCTCCCCTCCTTTTTTTCCAAGCATGTCAATTCTTTCTAGCATATTGATTTTTGGTTTGTAAACATGATTTACAATTTACATGCATTGAATTCGATTTATGTAATTTTTATCATTGATTTATGCTACCTTTTGTGAATGAAATTGCTGATTTTTTTAATCCTTCTGAACATAATGTTTGTGTTTAGGGTAAAAAAATGTTATTTTGGATAAATTAATTAATACTATTGCTATTCAATTACCTTATTATGTTTGAAATACATTTTATGTGAATTTTATTTTATTTTATTTGTTCAAATTGTTTTTTTTAAATGCCATTTTTTGTATTTAAACATGCTGCATGTTAGCATACAATGGCATCCAACTCCACATTGATCTTATCATCAACAAGTGGAAGCCATCCTTTTGGAACCCATGACCTCGCTTCGAAATATGTCACAATGGGATTGGTCCATGGGAGTGTGATTTGCACTTTTTTGCATGAAGAAGTTTAATGGAGGCATCAACCACCTCAAGTACCATATTGCATGCATTCCTTGCTGCGACACCAAGCCATGTGAAAAGCCAACAAAAGAGGCAAAAATAGAGATGCGGATAGTCCTTGCATTGTTGGATGAGAAGAAACTAGAGAGGGTGAGGACACAAGTAGCCATAGCAATAGTCATTAATCTTGACTTGCCAATGGAAATGGAGGTAGATATGGTAGACATTGTGGGCTCTAGTCATGGTCCATGCATATGAGGCATATCCACCTCATCTAGTTCAAGTAGAGCTTAGTTATAGGGCTTTTATGTACCTAGAAACATACTTGGAGCACAACCTTCATTGTAGGGTACAAGGTGAAACAAGGAGGTGCACAAGGAAGCAAATAAGGTGTGCAAATTTATGATTTTACAACCTTCCCCTCAACGTGACGAAGAGCCTGTATTGGGAGAATTTGGTGATGGCATTAATAGTTATAGGTAAAAGGTATAAAGTGCCCTCTCAAAAAGACTTCAGTGGGAAGTTGCTGTAGGATGCTGCTGCAGATGCAAAGTTAATTCTAGAAGAACAAAAGAAAATAGTGGTGAAAGTTCATATGCGCCATTATTTAGATGGGTGGATGGATGGAAGGAACCACACCCTTATCAATTTTTGGTGGCTTCAAATTATGAGATAGTTTTCTTGAAGTTAATTGATGCCTCTAACAAAGTAAAGAATGCAAAAACTTTGAGCCTAATGCTGGAGGAGGTTGTCTTAGAGGTGGGCATAGAGAATGTGGTCAAGTTATCACTAACAATGCAACAGTATACATGGCAGTTTGGAGATTGCTTTAGAAGAGACATCCATCACTCTTTTGGACCCTTTGCGTGGCCCATTGTCTTGACCTTCTTTTGGAGAACATAGGCAAAATTGATTGGGTGAGACTGGTTGTAGATGATGCCAAGAACATCACAAAATACATTTATAATCACCCTTGGATTCTCAGCTTGAGGAAAGATCACACCAAGGTGAAAAAGCTTGTGCGACTAGGTGTTACAAGGTTTGCAACTGACTTCCTAATATTGCAAAGCATTTGTAATTTGTTGACAACATTGATGCAAATGTTTGTGAGTCAAGCATGGCTAGACTCAACATATTCAAAGAAGGTTGATGGAGAGAGGACTACAAAGACAGTTTTTTATGACACTTTTGCAAAGAGAGCTATAGAAATCATCTAGGTAACTTAGAAATCATCTAGGTAACTTCAAACTTCAATTTGAATTTCAAATTAAATTCTTTATTTTCAATTTTTAAAAGTATTTACTTTAATTGTAAGTTTGTAACTTTAATTTGTTTGTACTTGTAGGTGTCAGAGCATTTGATGAGGGTTTCTCTCTTGGTGGATGGGGATCAAAACCTGTTGAGATACATTTATGAGGCCATGGATAGGGCCAAAGAGGTTATCCAAAACTATTACAGGGGTAATAGAGACAGATTTGATCCCATTTGGAAGACTGTTGATTGAAGGTGAAACAACCAACTCCACCAATCCATTCATGTAGCGGGGTACTACCTCAATCCCATGTTTTTCTTCTTCAATAGCTTCATAGATGTTAATGAGGAGGTTATGGAGGGCCTATCAACATGCATTGAGAGGATGAGACTCGAGGTTGAGGTGAGAGACCTCATTATTTCTGAGTTGCAGAATTATAGGCAAGTTAGGGGAGGCTCTTTTCTTCGACACTAGCTATTTGAGGGAGATCCACATAGACACAAGGTAACAAAAATTGGAGTCTTTACTTATATCTTACAAGTTACAAATTACAATTATTAATATTGCTTACTTACAAACTTTTGGATATTTTATTTGCAGGTGCTTGGTGGGGATATTGGGGTGGAAAGGGATATTGGGGTGGAAATATTTCAACTCTTCAAAAGCTAGCTTGTTGAATTTGTCTCAACCATATAGTGCTTCTGGATGTGAGCATAATTGGAGTTTGTTCTAAGCCATTCACACGAAGAAGCTTAGTAAGTTGACCCAACAACTTCTTAATGACCTAGTTTTTGTTCAATACAACCTTTAGCTTCGCACAAGAAAGGTGGACACATCTGCACAGGAGCTTATAGACTTGAATGATATTGATCCCTATAGTGATTGGACCATGCAGGATGAGGAGACTCCCATGTTCATAGAGGATGATATTGCTGATCTCGAGAGGCAAGCTATGGAGAGTGTGTAGGTGCAACAAAAGTAAGAGAGTTTGGGTTGGATGACATCATTGTAGATGATGTCCAACATGATGTAGAGGAGGAGTCACTGCCATTTAGTACCAGGGTGGAGTTGCAGGTGCAACCTTCTAAGCTGATTGAGTAGCCGCAGCCTAGTGTGAGGACTAGACCCCCTCTCCAATTTTTCACTAGAAAGGGAAGAGAAAATTCATAAATTCATGACATCGATTTTTAACTTAAAATCTTGTAATTGGTAACTTGCTTAGATATGCAATTTATGACATCGATTTTTAAAGACAATCATCATAAATTCATAATAGTTAGCAGCTAGCTGTTGTATTTGCATGGTGATGCAATTTTGTACTCTATTTGTATTAAATCTAATAGAAAACACTTCCCCGACATTTTATAGACTCATTTGATACATTTTGTAACTGTATTTTGCATTTTTGTTTTTTTAAAGAAATTTAAGTATTTTTTTAAGTTGCCGAGTTTTGCCGAGTTGAAATTTTTTGGTTTGCTGAGTCTGAGTCTGTGACCTATGCTTGTGTAATCTATTCATACTACCTTCATATGAGATATTTGATGTTTAACTTGTTGGCACTTTCTATGAGAAAGATTAAATGTAATCCAATCATGTATATCTGCACCTTTGGGTGGTTCTGTAGCAGCTGCAGAATGCTATAGTAGTTGCTGCAGTACCTGCAAGAACTGCCATGTGAAAGCAGAAACTCTGTAATATATCTTGGAGTAGTAGTTTTCAGCTATAGGAGCCAATTGTTTGTGACTATGTTATGTAATTTCTTGTGGAAAATGTATGTCTTGGACTCCTTGAGTAAATGTTACAAAAAGAGGAAATCTGAACTTGTAGTTACAAGATATGCTGAACTTACACTTTAGAATTATGTTGTTTCATCAGCAAGTGCCTTGTGTGTTATGTTGAAAACATTGTTGCGCATAGTGATGGTGTTGGTTGAATTTTATGTTACAAATTTGCTGTGCTTTATGAGGTGAGACAACTCTGTTTTTTAGTTGAAAGATCTGCTGAAAAGTTAGGGCAAATTTTATGTGGTTAGACAAATTTTATGTGGTTAGACTAGTGATTATCGGACGACAAGTCTGTTATGAAATTTTTGTAATTATAGTGAAAAAAGCAAGGAGGATGTTATTTTTCAAGAGTGATTTTGATTGATTTAACTAAACTGTGATATGAAAGAATATATGATAGATTAAGGCTGTATGTCTTTCTGTTATTCATATGTTTGAAGGTCTATGATAAATAATCCTAGGTAACTAGATAAGATAATTATTCCTTAGTTGCTGATGGAGAACTATCCCTCAGCTATTGAAGAAAGTTGTCCTGCAGTTGTCACACAACTATTCCCTAGCATTGCTGATGGAAGAGGTTAGATTTTCCATTGTAGCCATAAGAAGTTGTAGGGCAGTGCCATGATTGTGTAAACATTGTAAAATGCTGTAGGATGACTTGAGAGACTTTTCATGGCTATTCTTATGAATGCGTAAAATTAATTATTGCATAATGAGATAGTTCCATTATCATTAACTTACCAAATATTGTGAGAAGAGTGCCATAGATCTTAGTTACTGATGATTGTTTTTAAAAATAAAATAAAAATTGCTAACCTGTTTGACTGTTTTATTGAGTGGTGCTTAGTTGGGGTGTTACATATGGTACTAGAGTCAATTGCTATACCAGGAGCAATGGGAGAGGTAGTGAGCCTATTCCCACATGTGCTTATTTCTATTCATTGTGTGACAAGATGTGTCGATGTCAGGATTGTGGTTCCCCTTTGAGAGAAGAAGCCCCTGAGATTCAAAGAGAGGAACCTCATCTTAGGGAAGAGCAACAGGATGACCTTGTAGGTTTGGGACCTTAGATTCTTCAGGCTATTCAATAGTTGGTTGGAGTGATACAGGCAGGACTCAAAGTGTTTCATGCTTAGAACCTGCAACATTCTCAGGAGGTGCTAGGCCAAGAGGGTCGTAGGGAATGTTCTAGGAGTCCTCCAAGGGCCAATGCAAATCAAGATCTTGAGGAGGAAGTTCAATCAGTTTGGAGAGGACCTTTGGTACGAGGCAAACAATGTGATGACCAAGATGTTCTTCCTTCATGTTGTGAGGCTGGGGGATCGCATAGGAGATTTCTTATGACTTCAGCCTTTGACACTTGCAGGTTCATTAGAGGTTTGAATGCAGATATTACATGTGCTGTATGTATTCTTTCTTCCCCTACTTTGGAGGTTGCAATGAGAAGGTATATCTTGTAAACGAAAATTGTGGTAGGTCACAAGAGGCTCGAGAGCGGAAGCAAAATTGGTTTGAGGCACAAAAAAAGGCTAAGTATAGAGATTCACGACCTCCTCTTAAGGGAGGGTTTAGGTCTACTTCCTTACTATCTAGACCTCCTTAGCAACATCAATGGTCTCGTCCTCCTCATGATCTTCATAGAGATGGGTAGTACTTGGCAGGGACAAAGTCAATTGAGAGAGTTAAGACCTTAGTGACCAAATCCAAGACCCACCCATTCTCAGTATGTCACTGGGGAAGCACTAGTCAGTTCCAATAGGACAAGTGTTTAGCAATCAAAATGGCCCTCATATAGGACAAGAGTCATCCATATTAGTGTGTTTTTCTTGTGGTGAGATGGGACACATGGCTAAAGAGTGTCCACAAAGGTTTTTTGTGATTGTTAGTTAGAAGGTATAGGGCATAGACTAGATAATAGGCAACCTTGATAGAAGCCATTGGATGTATGCAGCTGTGGATAACAATTAGGCAATTTGTTAGGCCATTGCCATTGAGACTATAGATATGATGGTTGTGGTGTTCCGGTTTTAGTGCTATTTGACTCTAGAGTGTTTGATTCTTTTATTACTCCTTGAGTAGAAGTGGCAAGAGTCATTCCTCAATGATATTATTTGACTTCATGGCATTCCATAGAGGATCATTTCTAACAAAGACCCAGTGTTAACTTCAAATTTTTGGACTTATCTTTAGAGAGCATTGGGTACACAACTCAACTTTAGTATCACATATCATCCTGAAATGGATGGAGAGACAGAGCAAGTGAACTATTTATTGTAAGATATGCTTTGCATGTATATTATGGACTTACAATCCAAGTGGGAGGAATACTTAAATTTAGTAGAGTTTGCTTATAATAACTTCCACAGTTCATTATGTATGTCTCCTTTTGGGGGCATTGTATGATGGACTTTGTAGAACACCCTTGAGTTGGGATAGATTGGAGGATGGAGTGTCTATTGGCCCTACCTTATTGTAGGACATGGAGAACTAGGTGGTTTTGATTCAATAGGGTCTCCAAGAGGTGCAAGATCATCGAAAGAAGTCTGAAGATACCGAGAGAGTGCATTGACACTTTCTTGTGGGTAACAAAATGTTCTTGTGGTTACAACCTCATAAGAGCCCAATCTGTTATGGAAAAGGTTCTAAGCTTGTCCCCTATTTTGTTGTACCATTTGAGATTTTGGATTAGATAAGCCCAATTTCCTATCGTCTTGCCTTACCACCCAACTTGTGCCACATCCATGGTGTTTTTCATGTGTCAATCTTGAGGAGATATGTTCTTTACAACACCCATGTTTTGTATTGGGCTTTCTTGCAGGTTGAGATGGGTGGCCAATTGCCTTGGAGCCCGTTCTCATTTTAAAGCTTTGGAAGCTAGGCCTTAGGAGTTGAGAATTGGACCAAGTTAAGGTCTTATGGAATCTTTTTGATGAGACTTCGGCTACTTGGGAGGATGTAGTACAATTGTGGGTACTTCATCCCCACCTCTTTTAGTGACTTCTAGGAAGAAGTCTAGTCTTAGGGGAGGGGGATGTAAGGCTCAACCTTGTGGTGATCATTTTGTAGTACCATTTGCATGTTTCAATAAGAAATTTTGCATGTTTCAATAAGAAATTTTGATTCAAATGTTTTTTTTGGAAACATCTGCACTTTATATTTCTTATTTTTGATAAATAAATACAATTTACTCTTTTACGATGTAATGCTGGCTAATTATGTATATGGTGGTGATGGAAACTGAATGCTCAGAAAATTTTATATCTAATTTCAATTTCTTGTATTTTGGTTGATTATGTTAACACTGTGTATTCCATGATGTGATGTTATATGTTGCTTTGGCTATATATTACCATAAAAATAGTTGATGTGTGCTTGAGTGTGCAAATCATAGGTTTAGTTGTGCCAAATTCGAGAGGAATAACCTATGTGCCCAGCGACCTAGTTTTCTTTAACCATTATAGAGGTTGTTAACCTTGTGTAAACCATGTGTAAATGAGCACCACTAAGTCCTAACCACAAGGTGGTTAGAGTATTGTCTCCCTCGCTTCAAGTGAGCTGAATGTGTTTATGTCAAGTCGTAAATGTTATCTTTTGAGAATGTGAGTGATAATTTGTGTTAGTTGATGTTAGAGGTTTTGTGTTTTGGCATTGGGAATGTGGTGTGTAGTAGAAAACCCATGTAAGTCTATGTTCATATATACCCTTTCTAATTGTAAATTAAGCATTTAAAGTTGGGGCATGTGAGTCTTAGATAATGTTATTTAAAAAATAAAGAAGAAAAATAAGGGAGGGAATAATAAATAAAGGGAAATAAAAATCCTTAAAAAAATAAATAAATAAAGGAAAACAAAAATTCATCAAAAAAACAAAAAAAAAGAAAGAAAAGAAATATAATAAATAAAAAGATGGTGAAAACTTTTCAAAACAAAAGAAAAGATAATAAAAAAAGAAAAAAAAACCCGGACACATTTTTGTTTTTGGGATTTTCTTTTGGCAAGGAGTTGATGGCTGTTATGATGCCACCCTCTAGCACATTCTCAACCTACAACAAGATAAGTTAATGATTTGATAGGGAAAATCAATGATTTGGATAGGAGAAAATGTATGGCAATATGGTGGTTTACCTTGGAACAACATTCAAGGGTAAAAATCTGATTCAATTTGATGAAAGAAGGGTTTCTTTTTCTAATTTTTGGTAGGAGAATGATGAGGATGTAAGAAATCCAAACTGAAGTTTGTTTTCGCCTATATATGTGCAACTGAGAAAGGGGTTTTGGGAGAGCAGAAAAACTGTGAGAAGATTTAGGGATATTTGGAGAGAAATATACAAAAATTCTTGGAGGGATTCTTAAAGACAGTTGGGAGAGGAGTTGCAGAATTTTTTTTTTGAGAAAAACAAGTGCAAAAATTTGGGAAGAAGAAGAGAAGAACAGGGGAAAAAAGAAGATATGGCTTTAGTTCGCCCTAAAAAAAGAAGATATAGCTGAATTTGAAGATGTTAGTGATGATGAGAGACCAACACATGAACCACGCAATGAAGGCGTTTCAAGTTCAGATGATGAGTTGACAACAAAAGATAAGTTCGCTATGGCATTAATGAGAGTAGAGAGTAAATCAAAGTTTGACCTTCCTTGTTACTTAGGAAGTTTGAATCTTGAAGATCTACTAGACTGGATCAGTGATCTAAAGAAATAATTTGAATTTGAGTCGGTTGAAGACCTTAAGCTAGTCAAGTATGCCATTGCCAAGTTGAAGGGTATGCTACCTTATGATGGGATTATGTGCAGAAAGACTGGGCTAAGATGAATAAGTTGAAAATCTCTATGGGATTGGGTGATAACAAAACTAAAGTGTAAGATTTTGTCATCCAACTACAATTTGGTGTTGTTCAAGAAGTTTCAAAATTTGCAACAAAGAGAACTATCTATGAAGGAGTACACTGAGGAATTCTATTGCCTTAGCATCTAGTCAAGTCATACTGAAGATGATGTAGAGAAGGTATCACAATATGTGAATGGTTTGCGGGCTACAATCTAGGATAAGATTTGTTTGTTGCCAATTCATGTAGTGGAGGATGCCTACCTGTTGATGTGTTTTCCTTGCACATGCAAACTCAGAATAAAATACTAAGTATTCTATCCTCTCTTGAACAAAGTCTCTCAAATGCTAAACAATGTGATCAATCGAGACAACTCCAAGGTTCCTTATTCGTGTTTTGCTATGGATAGACTCAGTAGTTGATGTGATCATGCTGGTAATCACAAAGGGACTTACACTGAATATGCTCCTTACTCCACTCAATGTGTTACTTCTTCCTTATGAAATGGAACTTCTTCTAACTGGCTACGAAAAGAAAATGCAAAAGACAAGGGTTGAGAAAGCTAATTTAGGGACAATGAAGTGATGGACAATGCTTCGATAGACAAATTCCTTCCAACTGAGCTTCGCTTCGCCATGAGAGCAACAACTACACGAAACTAGTGCAATCTTCAAAGGAAATGTGAAGGATTTTCAAATTGCAAACATGCATCCAAATACCCACAGCTGACGCAACTTGAATGAACATCCATAATCGAACTATTGCAACATGAAGTTCAGGCTAACTTTGCATTGCAAATCACCATCGGCAATCCACAAAAAGTATGAACCGAGGAATTTATCAATATCTTCACATTTATTCATCAAATCAATGAACTTTATCTAAAATCTATCTAATTTGCTTTGAGTCATCTTCAAGAAATTGGAAACCATGCTAACATCCCAAAACAACACAAGTTTCACCAAGCTTCAATGAGAATGTATTGATTTTGGTAGTATCTTTACAACAATTTACCAAAATCTTGTCAATGCTTCAAGAGCTTCTACTCTAACATTTTACCTCTTAAGAACTAATGATATTTCTAATGTATATCCTTACAAATGAGAGAAGTGAGCCTTATATAGAGCTCAAGAATTACAATGAATGGCCAAGATTGATTTGCAAATCAATGGCCGAGATTGAGACAACACAAGGTAGTTACAACAACTTGCTATTTTTAGAACATGAGAGAGGCAATGAAGGCACGTTTCCCAATGTGATAAGCTAGAAGTGGAATCTTTGAAGCATCTTCCACATGGGCATCCTCTTTGGCTACTTATTTGTTGTAGGTACATTGAATTTGGACTGATGATGTGGCGAACTCTGATTGGCTTGATGATGTGCACCTGCCACCTCAGCAACTTGCAAACTGGTTTGATTTTCCTCATGTTCACATTGCTCGAAATATTTTCTCAAATTATGGACTTTTTGAAGTAGTCTCTTGATTTTGGATTTTCAACTCTGGAACTTTGCATCTTTCAAACTTGCAAATTTGGGAATTTTGTCGAATTTCCTCTTGTTGTCTTGTCATTTTCGTATTTTGAATGTAATTCATGAATTACTTGATGCTCATGCTCATTTCGCATCTCATGTTGTTCTTGCGTAGGATTGAACTCTGGATGGTGCAAGAGGTAAAAGATGTTTTGTGCGCGACTTCTTGGAGTAGATTGCATATGATGGATGTAGATGACTCATGGAATAGGTAACTCTGGAGCTTGAAGATGCAAACAAATTCCTGGAAATGGAGTTCTGGATGAATGTTCCTCTCATGATGCTGGATTCTTGAACATGTAGGTAGAATGATCTTCTAGATGCTTGGATGATGAAATTTGCAAGATGAATAATGAAGTTCTTTCACTCCAGCGATGAAGTTTTCCTCTTGAAGCAAGGTGGATGATGGTGAGCTCGATGATGAAGTTCAGTAGAACTTTCCTCGTTCCAGTGAAGGTGCTTTCTTTGGATGTAAGGTGAATGAGCTTGATGACACTTCGATCCTCTGGATGCTCCTTTGGATAGCTTGTCTCCACATACTTTGATCTTTCACTTGATCTCACACTCTTTAAACATTCGTCGCTTACAGTGCCAACCTACAAGCAAGATACCCCAAGTCAGTACATCAACATGATACATGATATAAAGGAAATTTAACAACAAAATTCACCCTCCTCATGAATGTGGAACAAATAAAACAATTTCAACACATTCATAAGACAATTTTCAATCTAAGCCGACTTATTTAATTATGCAAAGTGATTCTGTTTCCTATGAAAGTTTCAAAAAAGGTGGAAATTGTTTGGGTTCATGTAATATGCGCCCTAGGAAGGGCGCAAAATGTAAGCTCTAGAACATTTTCCTCTTTTTTCGAATTTCGACACTTAGAACTTTTCTTATTTTCTCCTCTCCAATCTCCTCTTGGCGAACTTCAAATTGTGGCATGGGATTTGGATTAAATCTTGTTGGAAATAGAATCACTTTTAAAGTTGTTGAGGATTGAACAAATTGTCTTCATCTCCTCATGTGAAAAGATTCTTCTTGCATGGGCGCATAATGTTCATTGAAGAACATTTTCCTTCACTTCTTGGGCGCGAATTGTTCATGGGTGAACAATTTCCACTCTGTGTCTTCTATCGTGCCTTTGACCTTCACTTGAAGTTTCAAATCAATCATTGGATTTTAAGATGCTCCTTAGTCGAATTTCCCTTATGATAATCTTGGGCGGATTTTACATGATGATGAACATTTTCCTCTCCTTGTAGGGCGGATTTTGTAGGGTTGAAAACATTTTCCATCTTTTAACACTTCCACACTTAACACCCTTAGTAAATTTCTTCCAAGTTCCTTGCACTAAATCCTTATAAAATTGTATCAACTTGCAAGAATTGGATGTTTTTCCAAGTGCAAAGATCCTCCTCTAGAAGGGCGCAAATTGCATGAGGCAGAACATTTTGCGACCTTGCTATACTTAGATATTTTTTGACTTTCTAAACCTCTTCTTGATGATCATTTCACCTTAGGCATTCAATCATTACTTCAAGCATTCACTCCAAACTTTCAAGACAAGCTCCGATTTTCAAGACTTTTCTTACTTAAACAACTTTCTTCATGACTACCTAAGGCGGAAATTGCATGGAGTAGAACATTATGCGCCCTAGCATGGGCGGATTTTGAAAGGGGTAGAACATTTTCCTCCATTTTCAACTCAATCATGACTTTCACTTTGAATTTTCAAAACAAGGATGATTTCTTAGAATGTTTCATACTTAGTCAAATTTCCTTGTTCCTTCTAGGGCGGATATTACATGGAGAACATTTTGCACCCTCAAACTCATCCTCTAGCTAGGGCGCAAAATGCAAGGGGCAGAACATTTCCCCATTTTGCATTTGATTTTCACTTTGCCTTAGATATTTCCTTGAAACTTCAAGTCAAGGCTAGATCCTTAAGATGCTTTATACTTGATCAAATTTCCTTGTGATAAGTTTGGGCAGGTTTTGCATACTCTAGAACATTATGCGCTCTTCTCCTTTTGATGAACATTAAAACCTTATCTTTGATCAACATCAAACCCTCACTTCAAACTCCTCAAGGCAAGCTTAGATTTGTAATATATCTCACATTTGACAAGTTTCCTTGGTACAAACCTTGGGCGCAAATTGGAGGTTCTAGAACAATTTCCTCACTTTGCAACTCATCTCCAACTAGGGCGCAAAATGCAAGGGGTAGAACATTTTCCCCATTTTGCATCCACCATTACTTTCACTTGAAGTTTCGAAACAAGGCTGAACTCTTAGGATGTTTCATATTTAGTCATTTTATCTTTGAAATCTCTCAAACTTCAACTTTGTCATTCAACACTTAGGACAAAATTTTCCTTGAAAGTTGTTTGTTGAGTTGTCTTCATTGAAAGGGAATCTATCCTGGGTGGCTTATGCAAGGTGCAGAACATTTTCCTCTCCTTGTAGGGCGGATTTTGCATGCTCCAGAACATTTTCCACCTTTCTTACTTAGACCTTTTTTGTCTTGACATTTCAAAATCTATCATTCAATGCATGAAATTAGGTTGAATTTCCTATACTTTATATATTTTGAAATATACTTCCAGGATGTTTGAGATAGGTCTCAGATCCATAGGATTTAACATGCAGATTCTAGATTTTTGAGGATCCACCAGATTTCAGACTTAGTCAATTTTCAGGATCTCAGAACATCAGGATTCCAGACTTAGTCAATTTTCAGGATATCATGATATGCACTAGAATGAGAAGATACAGACTCCTTAGCCAGAATATATCGAGACTTGGGCAAAACAACACTACCAAAACCTTACAAGCTCAAAGAAAACCTAAACCCTAAAGCAAAGCAACGATAGAGAGCAAAAAAAAAGACGGGGTCCCCATTTGCAATGGGGCAATGTGTGATTACGTCACAACACTACCAACTTGCACTAAGGACAAAGAAAAGTTGTCCCGCAAGTAGCAATCAATGCAAGGTAAGGGCGAGATTGGAAAGGGCAAGCAAAGCAATAAGCAAGGGTATGTGTAGAGGAAGTCCATAGAGTCCAATGGTAATGCACAAGGCTCCAAGGAGGAGCAAACTTCCAAGAAAAGGGAAGGCTAAGGAAAGGGAGGCTGCGAAAAAGATTCCAATGGAACCTGTTATAGATGTGGAGAAGCAGGCCACAAGGCATTTGAGTGTCTAGATGCCGCACAGTAATAAGGATGTGCTGAGAAGAGAGTGCACATTGCACAAGGTGATGATGAGTTAGGTAGTGAAGCAGAAACCGTAATCCTAGAAGGTGGAGAGAGCTTGATATTGTACAAAGTATTGCTTAAGCTTGTGAAGGAAGACAAAGAACTATGGTTGAGTAAAAGTCTTTTCCACACTGTGTAAATCTAAAGGAAAGTGTTGTAAGGTGATCGTAGATGGAGGACGCAATGATAATTTTGTGTCCGTAGAAATGGTGGAGAAATTGGGCTTGAAAGTGGTATTGCACCCTAATCCTTACTATGTTTCATGGTTGCAAAAGGGTCAACAATTAACTATGAAGGAACAATGTCTAGTTGCCTTCCATATTGGAGGATATTTTGATGAAGTATGATGTGATGTGATTCCTATGGATGCTTGTCATGTGTTGTTGGGTAGACCATTGTAGATATGATGTGTGTGCCATCCACAATTGGAGGAAGAACACTTTCACCATCACCAAAGGTGGAAAGAAGTTTGAGATGTAGCCATTAAAGGCCAAGGAAGAAGCCATAGACAACAAGATAATGTATTTGACTGCTAAAGAGTTTCTCAATGAGATTAAAAACTTGTGGGAATGTTGTGTTATTTGTTAAGCCCATGCTAGTAGAAGAAAGTAAACTACAAAGCTTTGAGGAGCCAAAAGTGGAAGTACTGCTAAAGGAAGTTGAAGATACTATGGACAATGGAATACCTGAAGGATTGCTATTAATGCATAATGTCTCACATTGTATGGATCTAATCCCAAGATCGAGTTTACCAGATAAGGGACCATATAGGATGAGTCTTGATATGAGTGGAGTTGAATAGACAAGTTGAAGAACTATTGAAGAGAGGTTTGATTAGGGAAATTATGAGCCCTTGCATTTACTTGTGCCAAAGAAGGGAGGAGAATGGAGGATGTGTATTGACTCCCATGCTATAAACAAGACCATCATCAAGTATAGGTTTGCATTGCCGTACATGGATAACCTAATAAATTGTTTGAGTGGAGCATGTACTTTTCCAAAATTGATCGCGAGAGTGGTTACCATCAAATCAGAATCTATGAAGGGGATGATTGGAAAACATCTTTCAGAACCAATGATGGATTGTATGAGTGGCTAGTCATGCCATTTGGGCTAACTAATGCACCGAGCACCTTTATGAGGTTGATGAATCAGGTCTTGAAGCCATTATTGGGTAAGTTTGTTGTTTATTTGTGTTGTTATATGGAGCCTAATCAGACTCGGAGGTTAAATTTTCCCCACTTTTATCGGCGCGGTTTCCCCCCCTGGCGCGCTCCCTGGCACGATACAAGGTGGGGTTGAGGGGCAGTGCCCCCGAAACCTCAAACGATTTTATTATTTTATAAAGGCGTTGAGAGTTATTTTTCTATTGGTTGACATAAAAAACCCTATTTTTGTAACCGACATAAGTCTTAATAAAACGACTAAGGGTTAGGGTTTCCGTTGAGATATTGTATTGTAGCATTTGCAGCGGTATTGAGTTGCAAGGATTGTTGGTTGTAATAGGTTTGATTTGCTGGATAATAATATTGGACTCTTTGTTGGTGGATGTAGCCCGAGTTTGGGTGAACCATGTTAAAACTTGTCTCTCGCTGTTATTATTTCTGTGTATTTTCATTCCTCTGTTTAATCTTTATTTGCATTTAATTGATATCTTCTGCATGCAATTCCTAACAATTTGAATGACATTCTAGTGTTTAGCAAGACAAAGGAGGAACATCTTGTATACCTTCAGTAGGTGTTTGGGCAATTGAAGAAGTTTTGTGTGAACTTGTAGAGATGCAGTTTCATGCAAAAAGAGTTCATTTACTTGGAATTCATGATATCTCAAGATGGATTGAGAATGGACCTTGATAAGGTTCAAGCAATTGTTGATTGGTCGTTACTGCAAAGTGCAACAAAGGTTAGAAGGTTTCTTGGTTATGTGAATTTTTATAGGAAGTTCATCAAAACTTTAGTTTGATATATGGGTCTCTGACACATTGCATTTGGAAAGGAGTCTTTGAGTGGACAACTGTTGTAGAAGAGTCTCGAACTCTTGAAGAAAAAAATTGTAGAAGAGTTGGTGTTGGCACTTCTAGACTTTCAGAAAGTTTTGTAGGTTGATTGTGATGCTAGTGGTAAAACTATTGGTGCTGTTTTGAGTCAGGAAGGTTTCCCCATTGCTTATTTTAATGAAAAATTGAATGAAGCTAAGAAGTATTTAGTTTATAATCAAGAGTTCTTTGCTATTGTTCTAGCTTTGTGTAAGTGGAGGCAATATCTATTGCCAAAGGAATTTGTATTCTATATTGATCATCAGGCATTGAGATTCATTAATATCCAGGTAAAGTTGAACCAAAGACACATGAAGTGGGTAGAATATTGACAAGGTTACTTGTTTGTTCTCCAAAAAAGGCTAGTATAACAAACAAAGTTCTAGATGCTTTGAGTAGAAGGCAAGCATTGTTTGTTGTCTTCCATGATAGTTGAATTGGTAGGAATGGAGATGATGAAGGATCTGTATGCTATAGATCTAGATTTTTTAGATGCCTGGAGAACTGCATAGAACCTTGGGTTGGAGGTAAAAGTTCATTTGAGGATTATTTTGTCTAGGAAGGATATCTTTCGGAAGGAAATAGTTATGTATACCATAGAGTTCAATGGGAGAGAATCTCATCAAGGAACTACATAGTGGAGGACTTGGAGGACAACTTGGTGTAGATAAAACTTTGGCTATATTGGAGGAGAGGTATTACTAGCCATATTTGAATTGAGATGTCAAAAGGTTTGTTGAAAGATGTTGAATTTGTCAAGTTGAGAGAGGTGTTGCCCAAAATATAGGATTGTACAAGCCATTACCACTACTAGAGAGACCTTAGGAAGAACTTTCCATGGATTTCGTCCTTAGATTATTGCGAAATTAGAGAGGTAATGATTCTATCTTTTTAGTTGTAGACAGATTTTCAAAAATGGCACACTTCATTCTTTGTCAAAAGTCAAATTATGTATTGAGGATTGCAAATTTGTTCTTCAAAGAAGTAGTTAAGTTACATGTGTTGTCATAGAGTATCACTTCAGATAGGGATACTAACTTTTAAATTCATTTTTGGCCAACATTATGGAAAAAATTGGGTACATAGTTGAATTATAGTTTTGCATACTATGCATAGATCGATGGTCAAAATGAGGTTGTCAATAAGAGTCTTGGTAATCTCTTAAGAAGCTTGGTGGGAGACAAAACAACATAGTGGGACTCTATATTGGTGCAAGATAAATTTGCATTCAATAACACAGTAAATAGGTCTACAAGTAAGACACCTTTTTAGATTGTTTATGGGACATCCCCAAATGGTGTTATAGACGTAATAAAGATTTTAGATGATAGATGCATTAGCGCAGATGTATAAGACTTTGCACAACACATGAAGGAGGTGCATGCACAAGTTAAGAAACAATTGGAGATGAGTAGTGTTGATGATTGTTTTTGGACAAGTCAACAATAGAGTAAAACCCTAAGTATCCCACTCTCTCTTGAATAAAGTTCTCCACAGGCTAAGCTATGTGATCCAGTGAAGTAACTCCAAGGTTCCTTTTTTATAACTCATGGTGGATAAACTCAGTGATTACATGTGATCTTGCTGGTAATCACAAAGGGACTTATGTAGACTTCTTCATTCATTCAACTTATTTCTCCTTTCAGTGTGGATGAAGTATACACGATGCATCAATGATAAAAAGGGAAAAAGATAAGGGTTGAGAGAACTAATCTAAGGTCAATGAAGCAATGATGATGCATGAATAGACAAACTCCTGAATTAACCTAACTCCACTTTGCCAAGGATGCCTACAACTACATGAAGTTGGTGCAATCTCCTAAGGATAGCGAAAAGTTTTCAAATCATGAAGGCTCATATAAGCTCCCATCGGATGGCGCAGCTCAAACAGCATCCACAGTCGAACTTAAGCAAATGATGAGGCTCAGACTAACTTTACACAACACTTCACCAACGATGAATGTTAAAAGAATGAGCTAGGAGTTGATCAAATATCCAATACATACATACATTACATCAATGAACTTCTAATCTATTTAGAAACATCTCTCTACTTCATCAAGATACAAGAAACCATGTCATTTCACAAGACAACACTTGAACACCAAATGAATTCCAATGTCTTTTGCATTAATCTTGAGAAATATTTACAACTTCAAGTACTCTCAGAGAATTTTGAGAGTCTCTTCTACTCTATTACTGGCTGCCTACTCTACTAGCTACTCTCTTACAAATGAGGCAACAATGCCTTTATATAGAAGTCCAGAGTTACAATGAATGGCCTAGATCAATTCAAATAGCCAAGGGCTCAGATCATGCCATCTCAGCAATTAGTTACAACAACTTGCTATTTTTAGTACATAAGAGAGGCAATGAAGGCACGTTTTCCAAGAAGATAAGGATGAAATAGAATCTTTGGAGCATCTTCCACATGGACGTCCTCTTTGGCTTCTTGCTTGTTTGAACGATGTGGCAAATTGTGATTGGCTTGATGATGAGTGTTTGCCACATAGGTGCCACCTTAGCATATTCCTGAATTGCATCATCTTGTATGGTATCTTCGATGTGATTGCTTGAATGAACTTGCATGTTTGGGAATACTTTGTTGATCTTACCTTGTTCATCTGGATGTGTATGATATATGTTGCTCATTTGACTAACTCTGTGTACTTCTTCTTGCAGGATACATGATGATCTTCTTTGGATATATCTTCTTGAAGAGTGTAGTGTAGACGATGATGATGCTTTCTTCATAATATAGAGTATATGATGATGTTCCATTGATAACATGGAGTAGGAGACTCCTCAAAGACTTGAAGATTGTGAAAGAACTTGAAGTATATGGATGAATGACCTTGGAATGTTTGATGATAATGAAGATGAAGTAGTATACTTGCCATGTTGACCCTGAAGTGATGATTGATGAACAAGCTAATTGATACTTGAAGTTGATAGAACTTGGAGCTTAATGGACAGATGTTGAACTTGATGTCATTGATAATGAAGTGTTCCAGCATGATGGTGAAGTGTTCCTTTGGGGCAGCCACATGATGTTTCCTCGCAGCGACTTCCTCTTACCATCATCCCTCGCTTGAAGATGACTCTAGGCACTTAGCTCCCAGGATGACTTCTTAGCTCAGTCCAAGCTCCTTGTTCCTGCAAACAAACAAAGAAGCAATATCAATCACTTGACTTTATAACATAAAATAATCATCACTAAACATTTTCTAACACTTCCACATCTAAGCGCACTGGATGCCAAATTGGTTCTTCACTCAAAAGAACTCACAAAACTTAAATTCAGACTCATATGGGAGTGGCGCAGCAGATCATATTTTCATCCTCTAGTTGAAATGTTTCATAAAACTTGTTCTAGACCTCCCCCAGTAGTGGCGCATTAGTTAGCAATTTCTATCCTTGCTTGGAAGTCTTACAAAATTTGAATTAAACTTCATACTTAAGTGGCGCACTAGATAGGATGGATCTCCTAGAAAGTGTGTCAAAAACTTGAACTTAGACCACCTTCACATGTGGCACAACAGATCAAGATTTTAAACTCTCCTTAAAACCTCATAGAATTTGTATGTTGACACCCAAAACAACCCTCTCCACCTTGGCGCACTGGTTAAGGTTTTTGAATCCTCTTGAATTTGGCACGATGAATAAGTGTTTTGATCTCCTTTTGATGGAATGTTTATAAAACTTGACTTCATCATCATTTAATTGTGGCGCAGCAGATCAGGCGCATCAGATCAGGAATTTAGATCCTCTTGAAAATTTCTAAAATTTGCAATTTAAAACCTTTCCCTCAAGTGCATTGGACAAGGGTTTTGATCTTCTCTAAAACTCTCTTGAATTTGCATTTTGACACTCAAAACTAACTCCTTTTGGTGCTGCAGATCAACATTTCATTCCTTGCTTGAGCACTTCATAAAACTGAAATTTAACCTCACATGGGAGTGGCGCATTGGTTAAGACTTTTGATCTCTCTTGAATTTGGCGCATTAGATGGATAGTTCACTTTCCTCTTGGTCTTGGCACATTAGATCAGGAATTTGGATCTTCTTAAAACTGGCGCAGCAGATCTTGATTTTATATCCTCCTTGAAAGTTACACCTCAACCACCAAAATGGACTCTTCTACCTTGGTCACAATGGATGAGTATTTTGATGCTCGGATAAAATGCCTAAAAAATCATCATTATCTCCTTCTTGTCAAGGCGCATCAGATAGAGATTTTGAATCCTCTTGAATGATGACCAGAAAAATTGAACTAGACTCCCTTTAGCAATGGCGCATTGGATGAGGATTTTAAATTCTCTTGAAGACTTAGCTTTGAACCATCATTTTCACCTTTTGAGGAGGGCGCATCACATATGGCGCAGCAGATAGGGATTTTGATCTCTTCTAAAACGTGTCTTGAGAATGACAAAGGTTGGCGCAACAGATAGGGTGCATTGGTTGAGGTTTTTGGTTTCCGGCTAAAATCATCTTCATCAATCAAAACAAGACTTGCAATCAATCTTCACCAAAGTGGCGCATTGGTTCAAGCGCATTGGATCAAGCGCACTAGATCATGATTTTGTGCACCGGTTGAAAGCTCTCATAAGGGCGCATTGGATCATGAATTTGAATCCTCTTGAACACTTAGCCATTTTTTTAGTATTCCTCAGGGTAAGGTATATTGAAAAATATATTTAAGTATAAGTTGGAAGCTTTAAATATTTTTCAATATACCTTTCAGGATGTTTGAGATAGGTCTCGAATCCACTGGATGTAACGTGTAGAATCTAGAATTTGGAGGATCCACCAGATTTCAGACTTAGTCAAATTTTCAGGATTTCAGGATATCAGGTTATCAGACTTAGTCATTTTCAGGATCTCAAACATGCATCAGGATATTACGATTTCTACTACGAAGCTATAGACTCGAACACCACTGACTTCATCATGAAACAAACTTAAGACATCATCCAAAACTTAATGCAAAGCATCAGAGCTCAAAAAAAAAGGGGGTTCCCCATTTGCAATGGGGCGATGTGTGATTAGGTCACAACAAGTAGCACCAGGTATAAAGCTAGTGCAAATGAACATAGATGAGAGAAGACTTACTCAGAAGTGGAGTTAATCATGGCACACTTAAGAAATGAAAGGTTTCCTACAAGAACTTATAATAAACTGAAACCCAAGAAGATTGGTCCTTGTAGAATTTTGCACAAGGTTTTTGAAATGCTTATGAAATTGTGTTTCTAGAAGGTTTGTCATCTCCCCAATATTCAATGTTGCTGATTTATATGCTTATCATGAAGCTAAAGACATTTTTAATAGCATATTTTTACCAGAAGAGCTTGATTGGGAGCAACAAGTGCCTAAGAAGCAACAAGAAGCAATACTGCAGGTTTTGGATATGCATATAAGCAAGAAAACTAGGAAGGAGTACAATGAATATCTTGTTAGATGGAAAGGAAAGAGACTAGACGAGGGCACATGTATTCTTGAAGAGGATAAAGAAGACCTGTAGGATGCTAATGTTCAACCTTAACCCTTTGACATTCAAGGAAATGAGATACAAACTTTACAATACGAACCCAATGATATAGCCATCAAAGGTCTACATGCATCTTCTTTACTCTAGGGTATGTTGTATAAGGAGCTTGGCGTCTCTCCTCTAAGATCGTATGGCAAAGGCCACCATTCTCCGATACATAAATATGCGGTGCCTCAACAATCCATTAGACTATAGCATATAACCTTTTACTTTCTCTAAAGGTTGTGTCTGTCTAGATAGCCTCTACTAAACCTTATGGTAAAAACCATTGAATGGAAGATGCTCAAGTATGTGCTCTCTCAAATCTATACTTAATGTCATTGTGGCGACCAAATGACGCCTTCCACTTAAAGCATCGGCCACCACATTCTCCTTACCTTTGATAAATTGTACTTAAAAATCATACCCACACAAAAACTCCATCCATTGCCATTGATGGGCACTAAGATTTGGTTGAGTGAAAATATACTAAAGGCTATGACAATCAATTTGGAGCTCAAACTGCCTTCCAATGTAATGTCCCAATTATGAATTTTGCAATTTACGATTTTTTTTTTTTAATTTTTTCTCTGAACTTTGAAACAAATGATAACTGAAACTGGAAACAGAAACAAATGATTCTGGCATTCAACTTTGCAGATTTGTGGACAAGTATTTCTGAATATATAGGAGATTATAACAACAGTAGGAACTTCTTAGCATAAAGTACTTCTACAATAAATAATGACAAAATAGTGTAGACTATAGAATGTATTGGTAGCATGCTTATTTCTGAATGCTTACAATCGAAGTAATGTAATTTGGAATGCCAATGCTACAGTAACAATGGAATCTCAACTTCATATACAATTCAAACTTAACAACTTCTGCATAAGACAACAGTTAGCATCTTATCGCCTACAGAAATATAGGCTGTGACTTCATGGATTACACTTCACTATAAATGTAGGATCACAGATCAAACTTACATAACTAGTAGGTTGCACTTTGTTTACTGCCTAAGTGGTCTAATTGGTTTCAGACAGAGTAACCGAGAAAGATATTTGCATTATCACAGTGCACTGAAATAAATTACATTGTACGAGAATAACAACTAGAAAGAATAACAACCAGAATTGGTACTCAAAAGATCAACTGCATATATTAACTCAGAACAGTAAGTCCAAATACAATCCCCAAAAACTCCCTCCCCATGCAATGGCATAACAAGTACATATATAGTTTTGCCCGACGGTTGCCAACCGTCGCCAACCATCGTACCGATCGGGAGTAACTACTTGCCGGAACTAAAACATAAACATACTTCCCACAACCACTAACAAAACATATGTTGCCAAAAGTAATAAACTATGTAAAGTACGCCTAACATCATCCCCCCCCCAAAAAAAACTTGTCTTCCAGACGACTACAAACAAGAGCCCAAATGAACTAGGAAGTAGGAGGGTCAGTAGACGTCCCTGGAGGTGTGGATGCCGTCCCTGCTGATCCAGGAGTCCCCTGCTGAGGTTGAACTAACCGCCGAAGCCTGTAAACCTCCTCAGTCCTTTGTTTTAGATGTGTTGAGGCGACGATATGCTTGTCTCTGGTGAGAAGTACCATCTGGATAGCCTCGGCCAACTGCTGTTTTGTTTTCTCCTGTGTCGCCTGAGATTCGACCAACTCCTTCCTTGTGGTTTCTAGTTCTACTCTGAGTGCCTCGGCCTTGTTCCTTTCTAGATGTGTGAGCTCGGCTTCCTGTGCCAACTGCCGTTGGAAGTGCACCTGTTGCTCATCAATTTTTTCCCTTAGCTACTTACTCATCACTGCAGCCTCCTCCAGTCGTTTGTTGCACTGTTCTGTCTTTTGAAAATCCTCTTGTCGAGCATAATATAATGCTCTGAACTGGTCCTCAATGCTATGAAGGGCTGCCAGTAGCTCACTGTCGGCATCTCCTACTCCCAAGTCTGGTCTCTCTGGTTTCCATGCCCTCTGCATCTCCTCGGTAATTACTTCTGGCCAACTCTTATTCCAAAATACCCGTAAAAACTCCGTCTCAGCATTCTTGACAAAGTGTTCAATTCTTTGTACCTCTGCACGTATTACTGGCGAAGAGTATTGGGGGTTGACCCTGGCAGCAATATCAGATACCCTCTGAAGGATGGTTCCCATAGACCCTAAATCCTGTGCATACCTGAGAATGGTGCCGAGTGGGTCACTCTCATCTGGCGCACCCATGTGTACTGTCAACCCAGCTGGCTCAACCGAGCGAGAAGTATCCTCTGTATCATCATCAGCACTGTCTGTCCTACTTGTGCCTTCCTCCTCTGAGCTTCCTGTGGCTGTGCCTTCCTCCTTTGCTTCCGAGTCACTAATCGTTATGGCAACATCAACTGCTTTCTCCTCCTCTGACTGTACTATCTCACCTTCAAGTGCCGGTGGTGGTAAAAGGGATCTAGCGGGGCTTAGAGGAATGTCTGCCAACTCTGAAGGCATGCCTAGTAGCTGAAGCCAAGCATCTACTTGTAATGAGCTGTCTGCATATGCTATGCTCTCTGGAGATCTAGTCTCGAATGGAGTAATCTGCCCTGATGGGAGAAGAACTGGTACGGTGTTATCTCCCTTCATCCTCATGACTTGACCCCAAGAGACGTGCGTGGTACTCGGCCGAATTGGAATCTCTGCTTGGGTGCGTGTGTCTAAGTGCAAGTGTGCATGCTTCTTTGTCACTGAAAAATCCCATCTGTTCTCCCCTACTGGTACTATAGGACTGGGGCTAGCAGGGTTGCCAGGAGTGGCTGAGGTTGACGAGGCCTCAATGCAATCCTCCTCGGCACCTTGTGCACTATACGAAGCTTCCGACGAAGTCTCAGGTAACTCCCGCTGCTTTCTCTTTTTGCTGCTCCGTGACTCCTCTCCCTTCCCACCTTGTGCAGGAGCCTTCAGGTTTGTCCATCTGAAGACGGTCGGCCATGTGGGGTCGTACTGCTCATCTGGCTGAAATGGAGCTTGCGCCAATGAGGGGACGTGAGTGCAGATGGCGTCCAGGAATAGCGCAATGGCTTGCTGAGTCATGTAAAATGACTTGAGTCATTTTCATGAACTCGTGAATCTTGTCGGAGAGAACTGCTACCCAGTTGTATATTGCACCCTGGCTAAGGCCAATCATATAATCCGACATCCAAAATGGAATGTTTGACGAGCGTGAGGCTCCTGTCAGCCGCCTCCTAATGACATCCATTATGCACCGCCATTCTTCATTCGCCAAGTGATCTCGACGAAGTTCTCTATTCCCTGCAGCCTTTAATTGATTCTTTTCTTTCTCACTCAGGTCTGGTCGGCAAACCTTTGCCATAATGCTGTCCTTGTGTCTTCCGGTCATTTTCTGTTTGCCGACTGTAAATCCTTGGCGCGGTACACCCATCACTCTCTCGAAATCCTGTGGTGAGAATGTGATTTTGACCGATACATTCATAAATCTGATGATCGTGTGTTTTGCTCGGGGGTTGTAATTCACCACCATGTTCTTCAATATTGCCTCAAACTCTCTGAAATTGAAATAGGGCATTTGTATTACTTTGTCCACTTGTGCCTTCTGCAGTGCTCTTTTGAGAGGATGATCGTCAGCATGGCTGTTCCACCACTGTTTGCACTCACTCGCCGTAAGACTTTCCCACTGCAAGGAATCCACTATGATTTTTTCCTTGTCTTTCCCTTTCCCTTTTGGCTGCTTCTTCTGTGCTGATGAACCCACGTCAATTTGTGGTGTCTGTGCTGGTTTTTCTTCCACGATTACCTTTGCCGCCATCTTTTTATCTTCGGCCCGACTTGATATCTGAGGTTGCTTTCCCCTGTCCAGTGCTCTAGTAACCCTGTTTGACATTTCTATGTTCTTTTATACTTCTCTGGGACCGTTACTTTTTTCTTCCACTTGCACTGCTAATACAGGAGAGTCCGTACGGCCACCACAACAGAGAGACCAGACAGAAAAAAATCCGTACGTAGGAGAATGGTACGGTAGAAATTCGTACGGCAGACCCCCTTTTCTTGACAATTTTCCTTCGTACGGACAGCAATTGAACCCTTTCGTACGGCCATCAATTAACTCTTTCGTACGGCTTAGCAGGATGAATGTACGGCAGAACCGTACGGGCTATGTGTAGCGTGCAAGTCGTACGTCAGAAATTCCTTCCTTCGTACGGTCGATTTCCTGTACGGCAACTTTCCCCTTCAATTCGTACGGCCTGTCCTTTCCAATGTTCGTACGGTCAGCAAGAAGAATGATGAATGTTTGCTTCGTACGGCCTTTTATGGGTTCATACGGCCCTTCCGTACGGTCAGCAGTTTTTTTTTTTTTTAATTCAATTTTAATTTTAAATTAATTTTTTTTTTTCTATTCTATTTTGCTTTTTCCCTTACCTGACTTGTCGATTTTAGATTTCTCGAACTTTTTGTCCTCCCAGTTCTCCAGGATCTCGATTTCCGTCAGTTGACGGAAAATGCAGTTTATGTAGCCTTTCTGTCTCAGACAATCGTTCGAGCAACATTTATCAATTTCCTCTAACTCCCATATCCGGTCGAAGATCGTTGATTGATCTCTTACCCATGTCAAATTCCACCCCATTGGCTCCTAGACCCACTGGAATGTTTTTCCGTCTTCATTCATCTTTATATTCACGTTCCTGCATCTATATTTCGCTTTCCAGAGCCGACTCCTTGGAAGTTGTATGTGAGGTAGTTTGAGTGGCCAATTTTTTCTCCTCAACTCCCAAACTTCGTCAGAGTAGGGTGATCTTTCCATAATGAACATTGCTTCTGCTAGGTACTTCCTTCTTGGCGGGTCCCGGACCTCCTTTGGTAGTAGGAACTCAAATTTGTCCCGTAGTTGATTGCATTCTTTTATTCAGTTGTTCCAGTTCTCTTCTTCTTCTTCCTCTTCTTCGGGGTAGTTCTTATTGATCCATTTAGCACCATAGTCTTCGTCGATTTGGCCCTCACGGGCTTCCATCCGCACTGGCTTTGGTGCAAAGAATCCCGTGACTGGTTCAAACTGAGTACTTGCATTTACCATTCCGTCAACTTTGTTTTCTGTCTCCTCATGTTGTTTGCCTCTTTCCTCCTTCACGCCGTGGTTTGTTAATGCGAATCCCAGCATATTGATTTGTATTGTTTCTCTTTTTCTCTCTTTATAAATCTTTAGTTTTGACCCATTCACTGCTTCGTTGATTGGACTTCCATCGAGATTATCTAGCTTTATAGCCCCATTGTCCATCAATTCCCGTATTCTGAACGGTCCTAACCACCGAACTTTGAACTTCCCAGGTTTGATTTCGTTACAGCCGTTATATTTTAGGACTAACTGCCCGGGCCGGAACTCCATTTTCCGTAGGTGTTTGTCGTGCCAATACTTCCGGCGTTTCTGCATGATTTCCGTCGACCATTGAGCCAAAATTCTTTTCTCGTCCAATTTATTCAACTGAAACAGTTTTTCCTCCAGGCTCTCCATATCTCCTAGTCTGTTTTCCACTGCAATTCTCAGACTTGGGACGAGGTATTCTGCTGGTACTACCGCTTCTTGCCCATACATCAACTGGAAAGGTGCGTGTCCAGTCGTTACCTTATAAGTGGTTCGGTAAGCCCATAACACCGCTGGTAACCTCTCTTCCCAGTCTGATCCTTCGATTCCGCATGACTTGTGGATTACCAAAACGAGCACCTTGTTTGTTGACTTTGCCTGCCCATTCGCCCTTGGATAGTACGGACTTGATAGGGTGTGCAGGATTTTGAATTCTGTAGTCATGAGTCGGATGACGTGGTTGACGAAATGTCCTCTGCGGTCACTCATCAATTGAATCGGAATTCCATATCTCGTCACAATCTGTTCGTATAGGAACTTTGCCGTGCTCAATGCAGTGTTATCCTCTAGTGCCTTCGCTTCAGCCCACTTTGTCAGGTATTCTGTAGCCACTATTATATACCGACATCGGTGTAGTTGGCTGACCTTCAGGGGTCCTACAAAATCCAGCCCCCATCTCTCGAAAAGTTCTTGAGGTTGTGATGGCCATAGTGGCATATAGTCCCTTTTTAGCGGTTTCCCTACCCTCTGACAAGTGTCACATTGAATTACCCACTCTCGGGCATCTGTGTGTAACGTCGGCCACCATAGGCCGGCGAGTAGTACTTTCCGTGCCGTGGCATCGGGGCCCATATGTCCCCCTGCCAGTCCCTCATGTGCTTCTGCCAGTACACCCCTTATCTCTTCTTCCATCACACACCTCCGGAGAATTTGATCGGGCCCCATTTTGTAGAGCAGCCCGTTTATCAGTTGAAATGTCTTACTCTTCAGTGCAATCTTCCGTCGTTCACTTGTAGACATTTCTGGCGGAAACGTTGAAGTGGACAAGTACTCGCCAATTTTCTCGTACCACGGCGGCAAGGCCGCAATGTGGAATAGGTGGGCATCCGGAAAGTCTTCATTGACCCCATCTCCTGGTTCTCCGGATTTGATCCTTGAGAGCTGGTCGGCAATTACATGGCTTTTTCCTGGTCGTACAATAATGGTGAAAGTAAATTCTTGCAGAAGTAACAACCATCTACTGATTCTGCCTTGAATAATTGGTTTGTTGACCAGATACATTAGAGCTTGATGATCCACATAAAAAGTGAATGGTGTTGCCAAGAGATAATGCCTGAATTTCTGTACGGAGTAGACCATTCTTAAAGCCTCTCTTTCTGTAGTACTGTAATTCTGCTCCGCTTTGGAGAGCAACCGACTGGCAAAGTACACTGGATGATCCAATCCATGAGATCCGACTTGTGCAAGAGTGGCACCGATTGCAAAGTTTGATGCGTCTCCGTGCACGTGGAATTCCTTATCCCAGTTTGGATAGGCTAGGATAGGTGCACTGATGAGTCTTGTCTTTAGTTCTTCAAATGTTTTCTGTTGTTCCTCCAACCAGACAAACTGTACCCCTTTCCTTGTCAACATGTCCAATGGGTACGATATCTGGGCAAATTTTTTGATAAATCTCCGGTAGTAACCGACATGGCCGAGAAAGGATTTTACTCTGGTGACATCTTCTGGAGCCTCCATTTCTACAATTACCCGAATCTTATCCGGGTCTGCTTTTAGTCCTGCTTGGCATACAATATGGCCAAGAAGTTTCCCTTGTGACACCATGAACCGACATTTCTTTGGGTTTAAGGCCAACCGTGCGGCCCTGCAACGCTCCATGCACTCGGTGAGGGCTTTGAGGTGAGTCTGCTAGTTGTAAATTGACCAGTCATCGAGGAATGCCTTGAAGTTTCCCACCGACATTTTGTCAAATATGTGTAGGATAATCCTCTGAAAGGTGGCTGGTGCATTGCACAAACCGAACGGCATCCGGTTGTATGCATATACTCCATTTTCAATCACAAATGTTGTCTTCAGTTTGTCTTCCTCGGCGATGCTGATTTGGTTATATCCCGAAAATCCATCCATAAAGGAATATATTTCGTGACCGGCCACTTCTTCCAAAATGGAGTCTGTGAATGGGATGGGGAAGGGGTCTTTGATTGTTACCGCATTGAGGCATCTGAAATCCACGCAAATCCTGATTTGTCCCCCTTACTTCTTAAGTGATATTACAATCGGAGACACCCACTCACTCGTTTCTACCTCAAATATTATTCCTGCTTCGAGCATTTTTTCAATTTCCTCTTGTACTTTTGCCGCATAGTTCTTATTCATGCAAGATGGCCTTTTCCGTACTGGACGTGCTCCTGGTATGAGTGGAATTCTGTGGACGCATAGTTCTGGTGGTATCCCCTTCAGGTCCTTGTAGGTCCAGGCAAACACATCTTTGTACTCTAGAAAGATTCTGAACGCTGCTGCCTTGAGTACGGGATTCCAGTCGTCGCTGGCCAGAATTATTTTAGGGCTGCTTTCCTCGCCGAGATTAACTTTCTTTGTTATTGGCTCTTCGTACATAATCTTCTTTTCCGGCTCAAACTAGTGTGCCGGAGTACTGTCTACTTATGCATTCCCTTCCTTATATTCCCTGTACATCGTTGGGAACATGTGGGTTACTTCCCTCCCCTTCTCACTTATTCGTTCCAATGTTTCACCGTCGTCTTTCTGTTCACTCATCGTTCCTGAGTTTTCACCGATTTCTTTTATTGAAATCATGTTGCACTGTGGCGGAAAAAACTCGTAGTCTTCCATCTGCCAATGGAATAGCCCGCTGAATGAATTTGTCTCATCTTCTGAGCATTCTTGTAATTTCAGCACCCCTTCATCATCGGGCTCCATCGGCCCTTTCCCACTTTCTGTTGAGTCCCCTCCATCCGAGTCAGAATCTGACGCCAACTCTTCACTGACGGTTTGTGTCTTCAAATCAACGACAAACTTCTTACGTCCATTTTCTATGGACAGAGTGTTTTTCTTCCAGTTGTGGTTGGCCTTGGCGGCTATTAGCCATCCTCGGCCAAGTAATGCATCATATGATGCATTTTGTGCTGTTATGACTACAAAATTTAACAAGAATTGCTGGGTACCGATTCTTACCTTTTGAGCCATTAGCACTCCCAGCGCCTTGATCTCGTGCTGGTCGGCTCCCACTAACTGGAAGTTTTGTGGCCATAGAGTAGGCTTCCCGAGGCTCTTCCAGGTTGCTTCTGGTAGTATGTTTACTTCGGATCCACCGTCGACTATAGCATTTGTCAAATTCCGTCCAAGGATTTCCATGTGTACTACAATCGGTTTCTTTCCCGTATCAATCGCCAGCAACCTCGGGTCGAGTACTTGTTCTCCCGTTGGCGGTGGTTCTACTATAACATCTTCCGTTGTGAGGTTTTGGTCTTCGTGCGAGTTGTCCTCCATTACCTTGGATATTGCTACTTTTAACTGAGGCAAGCTCTGGAGAAGGTCTGCCAATTTAATTGGTACGGTAGCTTGCAGTACTTGACTTGTTATGTTCTTGTCCGATTCCGATTGTATTGCCTTTTTGTCTGGGTTCCTCCGTTCGGTTCTCATGGCAGCTTCCACTTCCTTCCGCGCCTCTCGGAGTCTTTCTTTTTCCGTACGGGGGTCTGGATAAGTGGCCTTTTTCCACTGTGCTCGAGTGATAGCAAGGACTTCATCAGTTTCCTTGAGATTGATAAGGTTCACCCCTTTCTGCTTCGGACAGTCTTTTTCCTCGTGATCCCCAGGCCCACACCACTTGCACAGTGCATTTATTATGTTCTGATTGTTGTTGGAGCATTCTCTTGCAAAGTGTCCCCACTCGTTGCGCTGCCGGCACTGTATCATCGGTCGTCCTTTGCTGTCGTATTGCAATCTATTTCTGGGGCTGTTATTGTTAAACCTTTTGTTATTCCTGTATCCTCTCGGAGATGCATTCGGACTATTTTGAGGTTTCGGCGGTGTGGTCGGCGGAGTTGATGATTCTCCTTGGGTGAACAACACTTGGGTACTTCTTGCTTTCAAATTAAATGGACATTCCTTGATTGAATGTCCCATTACCTGACAGATGTCACAAAATAATTTTCTCGGGCAGTTTGCCTTTATGTGACCCTCGCCATTGCACTCTGTGCACCATAACTCTCGACCTTCTCTAGTTGTCTCTTTATCTGTTTTCATTTCCTTCATCATGCGGATCATGTCCCTTCTCAGCGCCTGAATGGTTTTCGACTCGTTCTCATTGCTGTCATCCCTCGTACTGTCATCATCTTCAGTTCTTCTTTTACTTCGGGATGATGTTTTGCTTTCGCTTTCTATGTCCATTGCCCGATTGTATGCTTCCGCGTACGACGATGGGGGTACCACTTTCATTTTTTTCTTAATGACGAGACTAGCCCTTCAATGAACCATCTTTTCTTCAGTCCATCGGCTGGCTGCGTTTCCAGTTTCCCGAGTAATTTTTTGAGTCTTCTATTATATGCCCTTACGTTTTCATTCTTTCCTTGTTTGGTATTGTAGATTTCAGCTACAATCTCATTGTCGTCCCTAAGAAGTTTAAATTCATCCTCGAAGGCTTTTCTCAGTTTGTCCCATGAGGCTTTCTGTGTTGCCCCTAGGTCTGTATACCAATCAATGGCAATACCCCTTAGCGTCGCTGGAAACACTTTTACCCAGTAGTCTTCGTCCTCTTGTCCGTTTGCCACCCAAATGGTTTCACACTTTTTACAATGTCGGACAGGATCCTCTGACCCGTTCCCCATGAACTTCGGCAACTTCTGCCTTTCACTCGCCGGTGGGGTCACCATCTTTTTCCCGAGGCACCCTCTCTGTGTCTTTGACCCGATTGGACTGGTTCTACCGTCTCGTTCCGGTGTGTTCCCAACACTGCCGGCCACGTACGGTTCCTTCCCACTTCCGGTTCCGGCGTCCTCTACACTTCGAGTTACCTCTGGCTCTCCTTGGTTTTCCCTCTGGGCAGGGGTCTCGGGCTCAGGTCCTTTGTTCCGCGGCCTTTCGTCTGAAATGGACAATGCCACAATCCGACGTATACTATCCTCTAGTTCTTCTATCAGATTATTTTCTTTTCCTTTATTTGTTATTGGTGTTCTAAAATTATATTCATCATCCCCTTGATCTACCTCTTCATGTCGTTCATTTTCTTTTTCAACAATCTGTTTCAATCTTTTTCTACGTTCTTCTTGTTCCTTTTGTCTTAATGATCTTACTATTTCTTCTGGTGTTACTTGCCCCACTGGTAATTTATTCTTGTCCTTATTCAGTTGTATGGGCATTAATTATGCTTACCCTTTCTCAGTTGTACGGTGTGCGATGGCGATCATCGTCACGTTCCTCCTCTTGTTTCAGACGTTCTTCATATCTTCTGAGAATTTGTTGTCATCGCACTTCCCTCTCTCTCTCCTCTCGAATATCTTGGAAGGCTATCAAGTTCCTTCCCAGAAGTCGAGGAATGCGGTCCAAAAGATTATCCACTTCGCTATTAACACACAGGTTCTCCGAAATAACCTTCTGTGGAACCTCTCTGCGGATAGACTCGTCTCGCACGTATTGTCCGACTGATAATAACCACAGTTTGACTAATTCCTGAGTTACTTCATCTTCTCGGCTTCTGGGTTCATTCTCCTCTCTATAGCTTCCCTCGCGCTCTTCTTGAATTTCTTGTATAATTTCTTCTACGTGCTTTCTGTCTTGTACTTCCTCGTCGTTATCGACCGGTTGCCCCATTATGCTGCCATTCTCCCGTCTAGATGTTCACCGGATTCGCTTAGGCAACGGCGCCAAAATGTTTACTGCCTAAGTGGTCTAATTGGTTTCAGACAGAGTAACCGAGAAAGATATTTGCATTATCACAGTGCACTGAAATAAATTACATTGTACGAGAATAACAACCAGAAAGAATAACAACCAAAATTGGTACTCAAACGATCAACTGCATATATTAACTCAGAACAGTAAGTCCAAATACAATCCCCAAAAACTCCCTCCCCATGCAATGGCGTAACAAGTACATATATAGTTTTGCTCGACGGTTGCCAACCATCGCCAACCATCGTACCGATCGGGAGTAACTACTCGCCGGAACTAAAACATAAACATACTTCCCACAACCACTAACAAAACATATGTTGCCAAAAGTAATAAACTATGTAAAGTATGCCTAACACACTTGTCCCGCGCTTACATGTGTATGGATGTAGATGAAATCATAGTGATTGTGGAGTATATTATGTGAAGTGGCCACCTCCCACGATGTTGGTAGACATACGACTCCTTGGTATACTAGTCAAGCTGCTGCAGCCAATGTATAATGAAAGTTAGGCTGCACCAAAGGTGGAATCTCAATCGTTGTGGTTTAACTGTTGCGGCTAGGTAATGGTGAATGCTAGGCTGCCCAAGATGCTGTAAATTGCCAATAACCTCTACAAAATAAGTGTCGCGACCCCTATGTAGATTGCTTGCTGATGCAAATTAATACACGATGCCCACGTTCAACCCAAGCTCACAATCATGTGCAGATTTGCTTCACAAATGGCTACTCAGTGATGTAGTGGGTGGCAACGACCAAGGGAGTGCTTCAAAAAAATAGTTAATCTCCCAACAGCGAACTGTAGCTGCTCTCCTTCACTTGCAAATTGAATGCTACAGACTGAACTTGGCGCTAACCAGTAAATTGAAATTTTCCACAACACAATTAGCAAAGCTCATAAGTGAATCATCAATGATGGGAATTCAAACCAGATCTGCTTGTAACTGTCAACCGCCAACCTAAAAACATGCACAATTTCTCCAATTTTAGTCCAACTTGCAACCCCTGAACGAAATTGTGAAAGCAAGAGGCAAAGGTTTTTGTCCTCACCTCCCGTATGGAGAGCTAAGAGGGTTTTCATCCTCCTAGATCTCAAAATCAGCCAAGGGTTTTCATCCTTGGATGAAAATTAAAAAACAAAGCTCACAATGAAAATGCCAAAATGAAATTTTGATGATGAAACGAAGATAGGCGCCTCCTTGATATACCTTTCCAAATCGGACTCTTGGGTCCTAAATTTCCCTCCAAGTATTTAAAAATACTTTTTATTTTATTTTTATTTTAACTATTTAAAAATACTTTTTATTTTAATACTAGTGTTTAAAAACACCTTTTATTTTAATATTATTAATTCTTTTTCCTTGTTTAATCCTCTAGCCTTTGGGAAAAGGGGATAGGCTAGAGGTCTTCTTCCATGCTGCTAATTCAAAAAAGGGGACATAATAGTCCGCCCTTCCTAAAATTGCTTGTCCTCAATCAATTGAAGATTAGGATGATCAAGAATCTTAGCACCCTTCCAAGTGGCATCCTCAAGTGGAAGACTCCAATGCACCAAATACTCTATTATGCTTTTGTTCCTCAATTTCTTTTATTGCATATCAATGATTGCTTTGAGCCCTAAAATCAACTTACCCTCATCATCAAGTGGTGGCAACTCAATAGGAGTGACATGTTGTCCAAGTGCCCTTTTGAGGCATGAAACGTGAAACACATTATGGATCCTGCTATGTTCGGCAACTCAAGTTCATAAGCAACCTCTCCAATCCTCCTTAGAACTCTGTAAGGCCCATAAAATTGTGGCTTGATCTTTCAGCTTCGCTCCTTTTGAGGGAAGATTGCCTATAAGGCTGCAACCTCAAAAACACCAAATCTCCAACCTCAAAAGTCCTCTCTAAGTGGTGGCGATCTACATACATCTTTTGCTGATTTGTGCTTGTTGGAGATGTTCTTTGAGTGACTCCAGAATCTCTTGACTCTGTTTGACCAAATCTCTTGCCCTAGGCACCCTACTATCTGTAATGACCAAATCCCTAAAAGAAAGAGCATGATACCCGTACAAAGCTTTGAATGGAGTCATACCTATAGACATGTGATATGAAGTGTTGTAGTAATGCTCTCCAAGGTAGAGCCATGTGATCCAAGCCTTCTACTGCTCTACCACGTAATTCCTCAAATATCCCTCAATCCACTTGTTCACAATTTCTTTTTGCTTATATTTTTGAGGGTGATAGCTAGTGCCGGTCAACTCTGTGCCGGTCAACTGAAAAAACTCATGCCAAAATAAACTAAGGAACCTGCTACCCCTGTCACTCACTATGTTCCTAGGCAAACCATGAAGTCTAAATACCTCTCTAAAGGACAAATCAAACACTTGTAGTGCCTTGAACTCTGAAGATATAACAAAGAAATGAGCATATTTAACGAGTCTTTCAACTACCACATAGATACAATCCTTACCATGAACTTGTGGAAGGCCAGTGATGAAATCCATAGAGATACCTGTTGATGATTGTTTTTCGACAAGTCAACAATAGAGTAAAACACGAGGTATCCAACTCTCTCTTGAGCAAAGCCTCTCAAATGCTAAACAAAGTGATTAGACGAGACAACTCCAAGGTTCCTTTTCTTATATTTCGTGGTGGATAGCTCAATGACTTAGTATGATTTTGTTGATAAACACAAAGGGACTTACACAATTGTTCAAACAACTCGTTGTTTCAATGGAGGAGGCAAACACTTAGATTATCTAAGTACTGCAACTTATGATGTATGATATAACAATGGAGTACTTGATCCTAAATTCTAACCAGATTGATAAAAAAAGGAACAAAAGATAAAGGGTTTAGTAAAACTAATCTAAGCCTAGATGTAAGAGATGATTACTGCTTAGGTGAAATCAAACCAACTCTGGCTTTGCCAGATTAAACAACTACACAAGGTTGATGCTATCTTCTAGGGTTATACAAGATGTTCAAATCATTTATGCTCATGAGAATTCAACAAACATAAAGATCAAAGTTAAGCTCAATTCATTCAGACCAACCATACATTGCAATTTGCAAGCCACAAACTACAAATGGTGTGAACATAGAGATTTCACCACAAACAATAATAAAACCTTCCACCAACATAACACTTAAAAAGAAAACTTAATTAACTTAACATTCGCTTGAAGAGATCAAAACCATGCAACACTTAGAAACATATAGAGAATCACCAAACAATGAGTCTTATATTATTTCAGAGAGCTCTTGCAACAATTTTCAGAGTCTTCAATCTTACAAATGAGAGTAAAAGGAGCCCTTATATAGACCTCAAGAATACATGAAGGGTCAAGATCGATTGGCAAAGCCAATGGACCAGATCATGCCACATCACAAGTAGTTACAACAAACTCCTATTTTTAGTATATGAAAGAGAGAACAAAGGCACGTTTCCCAAGAAGATAAGGATGACAAATCAATAGCCTATGAGGAGTCTCCATGTGAATAACCATCATTAGTGTTCTGGAATTCAATGAATCTAGACACTATTTGCTTGACGTCATCAAAAGGTACATTTGGCATATTCTTAGTGGTTCCTTCAGCTTCAAGTACATCATCTGCATAAAGGCCAAGTGTCTTCTCCCAATCGGTCATCTTAGCTTTGTTGGTGCCCAGGTGGACAGCAAGTGAAAATATACTATCAAGCTTCTCATCAGAAACGTCATCCTCTTGGAAGTAGAATGCTTGAACTTGTTCTTTCATATTATCAAGAGTCATTTCTCCAAATGGATTGCATATTTTCATCAAGGATGCATGTATTCCATCTTGAATTCTTTGAAGTACACTCCTTACTCTTGACATATCTGTTTCAACCTTATCAAGTAGCTGTCCCTTATTGCGAAAGCAATAGTACCAAGAAGAGAAATCATATGTTATGCCTTCTTCAATCACTTCAGCATGTATCAACTCATCAACTGAAGTCTCCATCAAGCTCTTCAAATGTGGCATGTATTGTTCTTTGATAACCTTGAACTCAGCACAAGCTGTCAACAATGCAAGCACCCTTTCCTTGAGATCAACAATCTTATCATACACTTGCATAATATCTTCCAAGTGTCTATATGTGGTTTCCTTTGACCTTTTCATCCAATCTTTCAATCTGTGAGATGAAGACCTTAACCCCTCAAGATGTACAACTGTTTCTGGAGGAAGAAGAGATGGAGGTGTAGAAACCCTCTCCTACCGATGGATAGGATGAATTAAGTGTTGAATATATTGCTCCAATGCTTGACACCTTTGCTCAGCTTTAATCCTGCCTTATGTTTCCTGCCTTATGATAGCTCGAGCATTATCAATTGAATCATGAAGTTCTTCCACTTGCGCTCCAATCAATGGACCCAAGTTGATTGTATTAATGTCATAATCTCCAGGTGTAATATCTTCTACATTCTTCTCAAGCCTTGGAATAGCTATATGTACTTTCCTCACACCAGTTTCATCTTTGGTTATCTTTGAAAGAGTAGTTGCTTTCTTCTTTGGTTTTTCAGTAGACATATCTAGGAGCAACTCTTCAATTGGAATAGGAGGATATTTTTCAACTTCATAGCTTTCCTTAATTCTATCCTGCAGCAACTCTGGTAATGATGAAAGATCCCTTAACTGTTGTACTTGCTTCCCTTGTACATGCAATGATTCTTCTTTGGCTTCATCTTTGTCTTCAGTGTCAACCTCATCAATGATTTCAGTATCATGTGGACTTAAAGGCATCTCTTCAAATGGAGTATCCGGGGCTGTATCCTCAACAACTTGTACAACTATATCTTGATTTATTGGAGTATCACATGGCTATCTAGATGAAGCAGTTTCAATACTTATTCTTTTCTTTTTCTTGCTTGATTCTCCTTGTGTAGATTCAAGTTGTTTTCTTTTCTTTGCTTGACTCGAATCCCTTTCATTATCTTTACTTCGCGAACTCCTACCAGGTGCACTATGTTGTTCCTTCTGTTCAACTTCTCCTATTTCGGTGTAAGTGAGCTTTTTCCCTTCATCTATCAATGCTTGTACTTGCTCTTTTACATGTTCCTCAGTGATAGCAATGATAGGTTCTATCAACTCTTCATCATAAACTCTTTCTCTATTAGACCAGTCAATGTCATAAGGCAGGTTCTGGATCTTATTGTATTCATCACCTGAAAGAGTTCTATCATCATCTAACTGATCAGGAATCCTCAGTACTTTTGTAGCTCTCACCAAGTCCCATCTTAACCTTGAACATTTCTGCATCCTTATATCATTATCATCAATGGCATTCGCCCAATGATCTTCAAGCTGCTCAACATGCTGGTAGGAAGAATATGATTGCTTAACAGCTCCATGCGGATCGAAGTTCTCCCTCCTTGAATTATGAAGATGTAAATGATATGCTTGAAGCTCAATCTCTGAATGTTCGGTTGCTTGAAGTGATGAACATGAATAATATCTCCCCAGCTTGAGAGGAAACTGAACTCCAGCCTTCTTTCTTGCCCTTTGCATCTTATGGAACTCCAATAACTGTCTTGAAACTTCCAGCAACACCATCCTATTAGTAGGATACCTCGGCAATCTGTATGGAAAGGATGTGAAGCCCTAAATTCTGATATAGGTAAACTTGTCATATTGAATGTAGTACCTTCCATATTGTTCAATGAAGTTCCTAGCAGCACCTGTCAATCTTCTATGCAGTTCTCCTCGCAACTTTCTCACTATGTACATGGCAAAGGCATCATTAAACCTCTTATAATGATTGATATTCTTCAAATGCAGCTGTGGATAGCACTGATGTGATAGGATTTGGCCAGACTTTACTCCTACTTCTCCTTTAGCTGTTAATCCCTTATATACCACATTTCTTGCCAGAATGTAAACAAGATAGGAAGTCATGAAGAAAGACTTTGTCTCATCAAATTTCTCAAATTGTTCATCAAGGCAATGGCTTATAAGCCCAGCCCAATCAACCATCTTATTCTTTGTAAACACATGATCAAAGTAAGTATACATCCATCCTTCAAAAGTCGAGCCTACCTGTTACTCGATTCAAGAACATGATGAAGTAACTTATCTCTTGTTTGAAATCTGCCTTGTGAAACTTTGGATCCTCAGGATTGTATATCTTGATTGATGAATCTATCATCCACTTCTTCCTTACTTCTTGTATGTAGTGCTTGGGATTGCCTTCAAAAGTACATTGGGCAATTGTAGGACAAATGAACACTGCCTTCCGATTCGGGATGTTGAAGATCTCATGAATGGCTTCTTTTTGCAAGTAGGCTAGGACAGTCCCGTCTTTAGCTACAATTTGTCTCTTCTCCTTGTCATAGTGCTGAATACATTCTAACACTAACTCAGTGCTAGGTAGGGTAGGTGGGAAGCATGCTGCTTGTACAATTCCACTCTTTGCAATGGCCTTGATGTCTTCATTCCTCGTGATGGCGAGTAAGAAATCCTTCATCTCCTCCAAGTTGACGTGTCCCATGTTGGTATCTCCCACATCCTTCCAATGAGTCTCGAGCTTGGAGTTGGGTATGGTGGACTTGGCATCCATCTTGATCATTACTTGCCGCTCCTTTGCCGTCGTGCCCATCTATCTACAAGACAACACTTGAATAAGTGACTTGATATGATGAAATTTCACTTAACAAACCTGATTTTTGATGATAAAACTATGAAAATCTGCAAAATTAAGTAAATAAAAGGCAAATTTATGAAGTAAAAGGTGGCTGAAACATACCTTACACCAATTTTCTGACCTAGAAAAGTGCAAATTTCTGTAGAAATGATAAAAATCAGTTAGGAAAATGACAAAAATCAGACTTCAAAGTGCAGATCTGCCTCCAAAAAAAATGCTGCTCCTTCAAAAATCGCTCCTTGAGTAAGTGTGAATGAAAGAATGTTGAAAATGACAAGGGCGCCCTTCTTTATATAGTGAATTCACCTACATTTAATGGAGGTCGGCCAAGAAGAGGGTCGGCCTAGTTAAGCATTTAATGTATTTTTTCAAAATTTTGAAGGTTTAAAACTGTTTTAGGCGCCAAAATGGATGGTAAACTTGATGAAGGGCGCCAAAACTTCTTGAATGTCTCCCAACACACAATGCACCTTAACCTGGCCTAAATGATAGTAAACCTTTCTTCTCATATCAGGCACACTTATGAGATTGTTCAAGCCAAAATGAAAGTGCTTTGGCGTCTTGACTTCGATGAAGACCCCTTAACAACTAACCTTAATCAAGCTCAACACCTTAAAACTTCAATCATATTTGCCTCTAGACATTCATGATGATACTTAATCCTCTCCCAAGACGCTTCAAGTAAGGTCTATTAGATACAACTTTCCCTAAGAAGACTTGACATGTTGAACAAACTTTGGGAATAAAAAATGGAGTAGGCTTCTTCAAGGCGCTAATTGAGGGAGTCTAAACAAGAATATGCGCCTAGAATTAATTTGCTAAAACTTGGCCATTTGGAAGTTTTGACACAGGGCTCCCTTTGAATGGTATCCTTATCTAGGCGCCAAAAATGGTGAAATTGCACAAGAAGAGGGCCTAAGGTCTTTAAGGACTAATCCTTGTTTGACATGCTTCAAAGCTTTGCCTCACATCCAACTTCTCAAGGAGTCTCCTTGTTTCCATGCACTTGACCTTATGATTCCTTGACTTTGAGGCGCATTTGGAACATTTTGTGAATTGAAATCAACTTTAAGTACTTCAAAGAGTTAAAATCTTTCAAGGCGCACTTATGAGATAGTTTTGGATTGATATCTTGTCAAGGCGCCAAAGTAGGGTTGTCTGGATACTAGAGAGCGCCTAGACTCATGATAGGTATTCAGAAACTCTCTTCACTTACCTCGACCTTCCCATTGTTTGCAATTGTAAGCTAGTTCCACCTTAAGCGCCAATATAGATGAATTTGAAGGCAAGGAGCACCAACACATCATGAAAACCTCCAATATTCCCTCCACTTACCAAGGCGCCCTCTGTAGGTTGTTTTGCATAGAATTGGTGCCCTCTCCACCATACTTGTTTCCACACCTTATAACATCATTCCCCTCCTTCAAGGCGCTCAGAATGATAAAAAGAGTGACCATAAGCGCGGAAACTATCATGAGGACCTCAAAATGCCTTTCATCTTCTATCATTTAGATTGCCTCCACAAGACTCCATCAAGGCGCTCCTTTGAGGTAGTTCAAACAAGAAAGTGCGCCCTTGGCTCTAGTAGATATTCTTAGGCATGGTGATGAACTTCTAACTCATGTGCAATCTTTAGATTCTACCTACGGGTGAACAAATGAAGATTAGTGACTAGATATGATCTCTTGAATATCATTTCACAAGTCAAACATCATGAAATCAAGAATTACTCCTCCCAGGGCGCCAAAATGGATGAAATTAAAGGCAAAGGGCGCCTAGATTTATAACTCTTGACCACCTCCTAATACTCTAAGGACTTGGATCTTCCCCCATGTGAAAGAGCATTTTGGAGGATCTCAAAATATCTTTCTGTCAGAGCATCATTGGCGCCAAGATGACATTCTTTTACTTACCTTTCACAAGACAATATCCTTCATCGAAGGCGCCTAAGGTGATTATTTAAATACAGGGCGCCAAGATAGATGAGATTCCACATGAAGGGCGCCGAGATAGATGAGAATAGGCATAAGATGCGCCAAGGCCATTGGGCACTCATCTGGGGTGATTCTGGCGAAAAGGAGCGCCTTGGACCTTTATGTCTAATTTTAGCCATTCAGAGGCTCCTAACACTAGGCGCTCAAAAGAACTTACATTAGTCAAAATGTGCCTAAGACCTATTGCGCTACTTAAAGTTTCAACTTTTCACACCATCAAGGCGCTCAAGGTGATAATGGAGGTGTAGATGGGCGCCAAGATCAACACAAGGACTTTCTTCACTTGTTTGGATTTTGTAGGGGGGCAATTCTCCAATTGGGTGTTGTATCTTAAACTCCTAACATTCAGTCCTCGAGGTGCTAAAACTATCATCTCTCCAACCCTCCCTTCTCTAGGCGCCAAGATAGATGAAGTTAAAGGCAAAAAGCACCCAAACTTATAACTCTTAATCACTTCCTAACACTCTTGATCCCCTCCTAGGCGCCAAGAACGGGCTCTCCAACAAGTAAAAGGCGCCCAAAATAGGAATGCTACTAATCAATGCCTTCAAACTCCTAGGCGCCAAGACTAGTTCTACAGAGAGGCAAAGTGCGCCCAAGGTCTCCTGAAATTTTACTTGTCATTTTTTGTGCTTTAAACAATGGTGAAGGTCTTAGAATGACTTCTCTCCTTTAGGTGCCCACTCCAAGATGTCTTTTCATGTACCCTTTCCCAAGGCGCTCATAAGGGTTGTTCTGAGTAGTAAAGTGCGCCTAGATGCTTCAAGGCTTATACTTATCATCTTTTATGCCTTGAAACAATTATGAAAGTCCTAAATGAATCCCCCATCTAGGTGCCCAAACTTCTAAGGTGTTGCTTGAAATCTCATTCCATCTAGGTGCTAAGATCAACACTTAACCATTTCTATTTGGAGATCCTACTTACTGAAGCATGTTGAACTCAAGGCCTTACTCACAAAAAACCCTCTGACTTTGATTTTAAAGAAGTCTCTATATTGCATTTACAAAGCTTGATTGGTTGACTGACTCTGAGGTGATACCAACAACTAACCTAGAAACAACTAATCCTATAGGAAAAACTGGGGGGTCCCCATCTGGAATGGGGCGATGGTGTGATTTGGTCACAACAATACCCTCCCATTTTTGCTTTGGAATAGGCAATGGCTACAACAAACCTGCTAGAAAAACCTACTCTGTTTTGTTTTTTTGGCATGCAACACACTCCCTAATGTGCTTAAGGACATCCTCTTCGAGTCCTTTACAAAAAAAATGTCATGTCCCCTTTCTAATAAATTTAATTTGGAGAAATTATTAGCCTATTCCTATATTTCCCATGGGCTAAGGAAAAATAATGGGAAATATTTTATTTAATATTTTAGTTGTAATCCTACAAATTAAGGATTTATTATTCCTGGGAGCAATTAAATATTAAATATTACTATTTTATTGCACAAGTGGGGTGTGGGGTTTTATGAGGTGTCATTCATAACTCCCAAAGGTAAAAATAGAAGATCTTATGACAGATATGACATAATCTATGGCAGCTTGTCAGAGGGAAGTTATTGCTTATTTTTAGTTGGAATCTTGCATCGGTTATGACAAGTGAGTACCATTTGAGGGTATTTGTTGGAAATAAAATTATTTTAATTTATTTTCCAAGAGAGGGGCGTTCAGAATTTATGGGCTCTATTTATATGCGGGGATTTTCATACAGAAAGAACTTTTGATCATATTTTTTTCTCAATTTTTTTGTATGAGCATATATGCTCTTACAATTCCTTCTGTGGACGAAAACGCATTGAAGGTATAGATCAGTGGATGAAAACCCATTGATTTCTAGAGGCAATCCTATTCAGAGGTTGCATTGGAGCTTCAAGGATTTGCAAGATTTTGCAGGTTGTTCCAGTTGTGTAGTGTGTGTGTGTGTGTGTTGTTTGCAGGTTTCCAGTGAAGTTGTGTGGAGATTTGCAGGTGTCATTTTTTCTGGAGTGTGTTGCTGTTGTAACTCAATTTGCTGTTGTTGTAAATCAGTTTTTTTCTGTTCATTTGTCCTTCCAGACCAGCTTTCGGAGTAGTGAAAATTCATCTTTCAGATTGGGGCAAAACAGTGTTGACAATGTTGTGCAGATTTGTAGTTTCTGTGAGATTTTGTGTGGAGATTCATTTTCGGTGTTGGTGCTATGTCTTGTGGGAAATATTGCTGTTGTATCTTAGTGTTGCTATTTTTTATCCATTAATATCAGCTTCAGGTGTTGTAGAGTTTATCATTTAGTTGGAGCCAAAATATTGTATTGTTGTGTGATTTTTGCAATTTTTGTGAGATTTTTAGGAGTAATAGTTTCAGATTTTTGTGGCTGCTGTAGATTTTTTTTGGATGTCATAACAGCCCATATTAGTGTACAAATCAAATTTCATAAATTGAAGAAGTTTTCGGGGGTTTCTGTGACAAAATTGCCAAATTCTATATTGACTAGTTTGTCAAAAATTGTGATAAATTTGTGTATTAATGTGGGATTTTGTAATGTCCCCTTTTAGGTTATCCTTGATCTCTTAACCTGCATACAAGAATAACTACTAGAAAGGGACATTAGGACTATTAAAGATTAATTTAGTAATGAAATCAATACATCATAATCATAATCAATAATAATGAACAAGAATATAACATTATTGGAGAGAGCATTTATTGAATTGTATTTCTTCATACTTTAATATACTTATACTTGATATGTCTTTTGCCTCGTGATATACTTTGGGAATGGTGATCGTCGTGCCCGGTCGTTAATCTAACTTAATCATCAACCCTAGCGGAGGCGGGGTTATACTCGTTAAGGCGCTGGATAACAATGCTCCACTGCCATAGGCCCAAGGGTTTCATTGCACACCCGGCAATACTTCACCACTTGAAAGTCACCTACCGTTTAAGACTTATTAATAATAATAAACCGCCCTTCCCTAACAGCCCAAACGTCCTCATAGGGGCAATAGACAAAGATTAATGATGCGGCAAGGCACGCAACGTCCCTCGTATATCATGGGCAAGACTAAGTATCGTTATATATATATATATATATATATATATATATATATATATATATATATATATATATATATATATATATATATATATATATATATATAAGTTAGAAATATCATACTGATTTGTAGATTTGTTCTCCTTAAGGATGTACAAGTGATTCTATGGAGCACAAATGATGATGATTGCCTTGATTTCTCACAAGGCTGCTACAAGATTCAAAATTCCTTTATGCAAGGATGTTCCTTTAATAGGAACTAAATTTGATAATGTTTCCTTCACTAAGAAGGGATATGCTTATGGCAGATCACTGCTCTATATATATATGAATCTGTTATATATTTATTTAAGCCTTTGACTGCTGCAATTTCTGATAAAATATTGAATGCTTGAAGAAATGATGATTGATTGAATTATATTAGAAATGTTTGTTTAATGATCCAATGATTTTGAATTGCTGCTGATCGATGGAATGATTCCATGTTTATTGATAGTTATCTATATGAAATTTGAATTCGGAATATATCTTGTCTTTCTCTGTCCCGATCCATCATTCCCTTTGAACTTATATACCATTTAGATCTTACCGTTGGAAGGGTATATCCCAGCGGTCATGCCTTTTTAGACAGTGATTGCTTTAACTGATTCGCTGTCTTTATTAACAACGATTACTTTATGAGGAGCCCGATAGTTCTTAATCAATCCTCTATTTAATTAATTACTAATAATTCATTTGTAATGTTTACTTTATAACATTAACTTATAATATAATAATATTAAATTATTAATATTTATATATATTTATATTTATATTTATTTTTATATTTGTATTTATATGTTATATTTATATATTATATATTATATTTAATAGTATATTATTATTATTATAATAATAATTAAATTAATAATATTTATATATTGTTATTTATATTTAATTATTTAAATAAATAACTTGATTTAGAATATATAAGATTTATATAATATTTAATTTATTATTTAAATATATATTCGGTTTACTAATGTCATTCATATCTTTAATTTGAATGCATAATACATAATTGTTTCAATTATAAATTAGCGATATGGGGACATGACAACCCTCCCCACTCAATATTGGTTGTTCTCAAGCAATCACGAGTTCTTTCATTACCGTACACTTTTAACGTCTACCTTCCGATATGTTGAGACGAAATCGTGGTTTTGATCTAGAATGAATATTGCTTTAGTGAAGAGAAAATGATTGTGATTCCATAAAAGAAAATTGTGACCAAAGAATACTTGAAAGGTCTAATGAAAGACAAATGTATAGGTAAGCATTTGTTTGATGTGTTGAATAACAACGATGTGATGCAAGTATCATAAATGAAGATGTGGTTATAGACAATGAAAATATTCCAATGCTAAAGAATTGAGATTCCAAGATTCTAATGAATGATGAAGGCATCTTGATATTTAATTACGAGATTCTGTCTTGTACTTGTCATCATGTGGTTTTACCTTTTAATATTTTATTGACCTCAAAATTGAGAAGAGTCATGCTCTGGAGGAGTAATTGTTTATATGATGTCATGAAGAGAAAATTTATGATCAAAAAAGATTTGGTAAGCTTTTATTTGATTTTGAATAACAATGTGATTGAGGTAATACAAGTGTTGTAGATGAATATGTAGTTAATCAAGTGAATGCAGGAAGGAAAAATCTTTTTCAATGTTAAAGAAGAAATTTGGGAGTATTGAGAATCCAAGATTTGAGATTTGAAATGAAACAATATTGATGAAAAATCTGAAAGATGAAGCTAATGATATTGTAGAGAAGGTAAATTCAAGTAAGACTTTGATTGCTGAGCAAGTTGTAGAATAATCAATGAACGATGATAAGATAACGTAGAGGATGATCCTGGGATTGTGGGTTATGGGCCCACATATAACTTAGCATAAGCTTATGTAACAACTATCATTCACAGGATGGCAGGAAGACTGCTCTGATACCACTTGTAATGCCCCCTTTTAGGTTATCCTTGATCTCTTAACCTGCATACAAGAATAACTACTAGAAAGGGACATTAGGACTATTAAAGATCAATTTAGTAATGAAATCAATACATCATAATCATAATCAATAAAAATGAACAAGAATATAACATTATTGGAGAGAGCATATATTCAATTGTATTTCTTCATACTTTAATATACTTATACTTGATATGTCTTTTGCCTCATGATATACTTTGGGAATGGCGATCGTCGTGCCCGGTCGTTAATTGTAATGTCCCCTTTTTAGGATATTGTTTTTGTTAGTTTAGCCTATCACTGGCCCTCGTAGGCTAAAGCAGATGGATAGAGGGTCCCTTTTGGCCGACATCAGTGTGTTATTTCTCTCAGAGCTCAGTTTTGGTTCAGGTTTGGCCTTCGTTGGACTCAGTTTGACACACTATTTATAGTAAGACTGTGGTTGTAGAGAGGGACCCCTTCTATTTTTGGTAAGGCGGTTGGATGCATAGAGGGTACCATGGTGAACCCCCATGTTCAGACAAAATTGAAAAATGATGTCTATTTATAGAGATAAGTGATTTTTAATTATTATTAAAGGTAATCTTTCATAATAATTAATTATTATTAAAAAAGGACATCATGTGGTTTATAGACCTTATATTATAAGGGGGTTATAATGATTTATTTTAAAAGCCATTAATAAAGTACATTTATATTTGCATAAAAGTGAGCGCCCAACTTGGAGATATTATAAAGTATTTATTAAAAACCTAAAAGTGGACTTCAAAGGCAAATTAAATACACTTCCTGAGGTCGACCTTGGAGAAGTTATAAAAGGCATCAAAAAGCAATTGGATTCATTCTTGAAGACATTTTTATGACTCGTGCTTATGATATGAGAGATGTGTGTAGGAATACACAAGGGTTTCAGTCAATTTCAGCATTGGAGAATGAAAACTCTTTATTGCTTGATAGTGGGCTTCATTCAGAGGTTCAATCTGAGCTTAATTGTGAGGATTTCTGCAAGAGTAGAAGGGTTTTGAAGGAGACAACATTGGTGTTTAATTTATAAATACCAGCCGTACAGGTACTGTCCGTGGAGGCTAAGGGAGCTGCGATTCCAAATCATTTGGGTATTGTTGTGATAATATACATTTACATGGGCTAGCACTTCCTTCCTATATTCAGTTCGTGGCATATTTGGAGGGTTAAGGATTACATGTGAGGGTTTGTGCTCAGCTACAACCTGGTTTTCATAACAACAAGCTTATATAATAATTCCAATAGGTGATTGGAGACCATTTGCTACAGCTATCGATTGGGGTTTTCACTTGTATTGGGTGTCATCACTTTTGATGGGAAAATCATGGTATTTCAAGGGTTTATCTTTGCCATATGAAGTTTACAACTAGCTGTCAAGACACACATCAGACCTGATCAAGGCATATATCCACTCATTATATCATCCTTGGAGAAAGAAGAACAATCCATAATCATATTACTGGTATGCTAGTTAGTATTAGCTTCCAAATCTTTAATTTGGAGTGTCTTTAGACTTTATATGATTGTATCAGTTTGATATAAAGTGATCAGACTCTTGTATCTTTCCTATATTGCAATAAAATTGTTATCATTGGGTTCCCAATCTATTCTATGTTGTTTGCATATCAATTGCCTTTCAATCTTGCATGTTATTTCATGAAAGAAATGCAATAAAACCAAAACAAGACACTCAGAAATAAAAATCAGACCATGCACACCAAGTGTTTGACAAAATTCCAAAGAAAAGAAAGTTGAAGAGTTGGGTCAGTTTGAGCAGGGACACTACATTTACCTAATCATCAACCCTAGCGGAGGTGGGGTTATACTCGTTAAGGCGTTGGATAACAATGCTTCACTACCATAGGCCCAAGGGTTTCATTGCACACCCAACAATACTTCACCACTTGGCTCAAGGGTTTTATTGCACACCCGGCAATACTTCACCACTTGAGAGTCACCTACCGTGTAAGACTTTAATAACAAACTAATCTCCACTGCCATAAGCCCAAGGGTTTCATTGCACACTCGGCAATACTTCACCACTTGAGAGTCACCTACCGTGTAAGACTTATTAATAATAATAATAAACCGCCCTTCCCTAACGGCCCAAACGTCCTCATAGGGGCAATAGACAAAGATTAATGACGCAGAAAGACACACGTCCCTCGTATATCATGGGCAAGACTAAGTTTCGTTATATATATATATATATATAAGTTAGAAATATCATACCAATTTGTAGATTTGTTCTCCTTAGGGATGTACAAGTGATCCTATGGATCACAAATGATGATGATTGCCTTGATTTCTCACAAGGCTGCTACAAGATTCAGAATTCCTTTATGCAAGGATGTTCCTTTAATAGGAACTAAATTTGATAATGTTTCCTTCACTAAGAAGGGATATGCTTATGGCAGATCACTGCTCTCTATATATATGAATCTGTTATATATTTATTTCTGCCTTTGACTGCTGCAATTTCTGATAAAATATTGAATGCTTGAGGAAATGATGATTGAATGAATTATAAATTTATATTAGAAATGTTTGTTTAATGATCCAATGATTTTGAATTGCTGCTGATCGATGGAATGATTCCATGTTTATTGATAGTTATCTATATGAAATCTGAATTCGGAATATATCTTGTCTTTCTATGTCCCGATCCATCATTCCCTTTGAACTTATATACCATTTAGATCTTACCATTGGAAGGGTATATCCCAACGATCATGCCTTTTTAGATAGCGATTGCCTTAACTGATTCGCTGTCTTTATTAACAGCGATTACATTATGAGGATCGGCCATTTCCTTGCCCGATAGTTCTTAATCGATCCTCTATTTAATTAATTACTAATAATTCATTTGTAATGTTTACTTTATAACATTAACTTATAATATAATAATATATATTAAAATAATATTAAATTATTAATATTTATATTTATATTAATATTTGTATTTATTTTTATATTTGTATTTATATGTTATATTTATATATCGTATTTATATTTAATAGTATATTATTATTATTATAATAATAGTTAAATTGATAATATTTATATATTGTTATTTATATTTAATTATTTAAATAAATAACTTGATTTAGAATATACAAGATTTATATAATATTTAATTTATTATTTAAATATATATTCGGTTTACTAATGTCATTCATATCTTTAATTTGAATGCATAATACATAATTGATTCAATTATAAATTAGCGATATGGGGACATGACGGATTTTGTTTTTTTCACTTAGATCTGAAATTTATTTGATAAAATATTTATTTGGGACATTAGCACTTAGATCTGAAAGTTATTTGTTGAAAATATTTTATTTGGGGATATTACAAAAAACACTCCCTTGTTTGTACGTTTTGTAGTACCCTGGATGGCCTACCAAAGGTGTGTCATGACATGCTCTCATAACCCTCTCCTTCATCTTTGACTCTGGAACAAGATATACCCTATCCTTGTAAAGGATGAGTTCATTAGCCACCTTATACTTGTCATCCTATAACTTGCCATCCAAAATATCAGTAGCAAATGCATTCTTGGCATACTGAGCTATTATAGAAACCTTCCAATTAGAAGATATATCGGTCATGGAGCACAAATATGGTTTCTTAGTTAATGCATCAATTACAATATTATTTTTCTCTTTAACATACTCAATGTCAAAATCATAAGCCTATAACTTACCCACTTCTGTTGCCTATCATTCAAGTCTTTTTGATTGAGGAAGAACTTTAGACTATTGTGATCTGCTTTCACCACGAATCTCCCACAAATCAAATATTGTCTAGACTTAGCAAAGGCATGCATGATGGTCAACATTTCCTTGTCATAGATAGAGAAGCTTATTTTGGACTCCTTGAGCTTCCTACTCTCAAATGCTATGGGGTGCTTATTTTGCATCAAAATTGCTTCAATTCCCTCTCTAACACAAAAGGAAGTGAAAGCCAAAACAGGACGTGAACTCATTACCTCCTTGAGCTTATCAAAAGCTCTCTATGTTGAATCACTCCAAGAAAAGGCTCCCTTCTTCGTCAAATTAGTCAATGGTGCAGCCAACTGTGAAAACCCTTTGACAAACCTCCTGTAATAACTGCAGAGACCAAAGAACCCTCTCAAGTGTGATAGAGTCTTGGGTGGAGGCCAATCTAGGATTGCCTTAATTTTCTCATCATCCACCCTAACACCTTGGGCACTAATCTTATGCTCCAAATACAAGATCTCCGTCAATCCAAACTCACACTTAGAATCCTTAGCAAAGAGTGACTGCTGCTCTAAAATACCAAGCACCTCATCTATGTGTCTCAAGTGATCCTCCCAAATCTTGCTATAAATAAGTATATCATCAAAGAAAACCAACACAAACTTCCTCAACTGATTAATAAATACCTAAATCATACAAGACTAGAACGTGGCCGGTGCATTAGTCAAATCAAATGGCATGACCAAAAACTCATAACGCCCTTAATGACATCTAAAAGTTGTCTTATGCACTTCCTCATATCTCACCCTTATCTAATGATACCTTGATCGAAGATCAATCTTGGAGAAGTATACCGCCCCATGAAGCTCGTCTATCAACTCATTGATCTTAGGAATAGGGTAGTGGTTCTTGATTGTCTTCTTGTTTAGGGCCCTATAATTAGTGCACATCCTTGTGGTACCATCCTTCTTAACCAAAACCATGGAAGAAGCAAATGGGCTAGAACTTGGTCTTATGTGTCCCATATCTAACAATTCCTTAATCACCTTCTCAATATCTTCCTTATGCCTCCTAGGATGTAATGTCCCCTTCACAAGTGTGAGCAATTGGCGGAGACCCTTAGCCTGTATTAATTCTCGTAGGCTAAATGGGGATGTAAAAAGGGAATAATTAATTAATTAAATTAAGTTGTCAAAAATTATTCATTTTTTATTATTTTATTTAATTTTTTTAATTAAAGTTGGACAGTTTATATTAAAGTGACTTATTTCGGGGCCCAAAATCAAATTTAAATTAAAAGTCATTTTATGGGGGAAATAAAATAAAATTTCTTGAATAGTCTAAAAGGGAGTATAAAAGGCGGAGGTGAGAAGAGAAATTCATATTCTTGGCATTTCATTTTTCTAAAACCCCAGTTGTGGAGATTGAGCTATTGTTCAACTTTCTTCCCGAGGATGAACACCCTACGGTGAAGATTGGTTTTGAGGACGGAATCCCTCCTAGCCAATTTGTGGTGGATTCATATGGGATTCACAAGTGAGCTTAGCGTTTGGAATTTGCGGAGATTTGTGTTGAAGAGTTAAAAATTATATCTATGTTTGTTTGAGCATTTAGTGTAGTTGCAGATTGTGAGATTATCGAAAAGATTTGCATAGCAAATAATAATTGATATTGGAGTGCTTGCCCTGGTTCGAAGTTGTATGCTAGATAAACGAAATATTATTCTTAATAAAAAACCAGTTGGAAGTTGATTGAATATCTTTGAAAATGTATGTAAATCAGATGATTGAGGTGAGATTCATGTATTGCTGGCTTAATCAATTCTAAAGACCATCCGTTGTACGTACTATTGTGACGTTTTCACACATCGCCCCATTGCAAATGGGGACCCCGTCTTTTTTACCTTTAGGTTTTAGAGTTTGTTGGTTTGGTAGTATAAATTTGCCCAAGTCTCGCCGAGTTTTGGGTCAAAGTCCATGAGATGATTGAAGGAATTGACTAAGGAGTGGAAAATTGGCCAAGGGATGGATATTTAACTAAGGGGTCCATATGTCTTCACCCTAACGCATGTCCCTGAAACCCTGAAATTGACTAAGTCTAATTTCCTAAAACCCTGAAAAATTAGCTGAGTTTGAAATTTGGTGGATCCTCAAAAATCTAGAATCTGCATTAAAATCCCATGGATCTGGGACCTATCTCAAACATCCTGACAGTATATTTCAAAATATTTAAAGTATATCCTATACTTAAATATATTTTAAAATATACTATCAGGTAGGGACCCTCAAAATCTGGCGAATAAATTGTGAAATTCCTAAGGAAAATTGAGTCCTGGACCTTGGGCGCAAAATCCTTGATCCCATGAAAAGTGCGACAAGGAAATAATCCACAACCTAAGGAAAAGTGCGACAAGGATGAAATTCCAAGACACCAAGGAATGTGCGCTCAAGGAAATAATCCACAACCCAGTGAATGTTTACTGACAATATGGTGTTTCAACCAAAACTTGGAGTAAACGGAAATACAAAAGTAGTAGTATAGTGCATTATACAAATTGCTCAGAACGGACCATTGTATTCATTCATTGCTTCACAGAAAACATCACAATGTTCATGACAGCAACATACACACTTCATTATGACTCCAATGTCTGCATATCCACTATTGTCAAAATCACCTATATCTGTCTACAATGCATTGACGATTAAATACTCGTGGCCAAGGTTGGTTGTGATGCCAACCGTTGGTACCGACTCCAAACTACCCGATTTGTCGGTTGGTACCAACAACTAATTACATCATTTGTTTACTTAAACTATTTTGCTATCTACATCTATCCCCCCCTCAAAATTGGTTGTCTTCCAGACGACATTTACATCAAAACAACAAAATTATGACAGAAACTCAAAAACATCCTACTGAGAGTGGGGAGGTTGGAAGGATGTACCTGGATGTACTGAGGAGGTTGGGGTGGCTGATCGTTGCTGTGCCTGTAGCTTCCTTGCTTCCTCGGTCCTTTGCCACAGCTGGTGTTGGGCCACTAGCTCTCGCTATCTTGCTGCCTTCACCATTGCTTGCACTCATTTCCCGTCAGTCTTTCCCAGGCTTCCATTCCTGTATCAGCACTTGGTTTTTTTCTTCTCCTCCGATGCAATCTTCGGCCTGTAGGATGCAATCTTCTTTCCCTTGTCCATTTTTTTTTCACCTCACTGAACAATCTTCATAGCAACAATAGTGTAGTGTATGGCAACTTCCTTGATGACCTTATGCAATCCCTGAAGTCTTGTGTACGGCTTCCCTTCGTTCGGCTCCTTCCCTGTACGGCCTTCTCTGAATTTGTACGGCAGCCTCTGTGAAATCTGTACTTGGCGGCCTGATGTCTTTTTCTCTTCTTTTTCTGACTCCCTCGTCTTTCCGTACGACGTTTGGACAGTTTTGTGTTTAATTTTCAAGGGACGGGGGGTTTTTAATTTGTAAGGGGCAGGGGAACACCGTACGTCGTACGGATTTTTTAAATTTTTTTGGCCCAGGTCGTACGTCGTACGGATTTTTTTTTTGGTTTCTCTTCTCCCGACATTTTTTTTTCGTCTTTTCCATGTCAAACTGAATCTGATTTGTCTATTTTTCTCCGACGGGTTCCACGTTCGATTCGCAACTTCGATTGGAATTGTTGTCTTAAAAAAAATAAACTATCTGACTTTTGAACATTATTTTTTCTTTGTTGATTGTCACCGATCGCCAAAACATTGCAAGTCGACGGAAATACTCTATAGTCCTTATTCTTTCTGTATGGTCTCTTTCTGGCCGGTGTTTTCAATGCTGTGTTCCTGTTGTTAGTTTCATCACCTCGATTGACCTTGCTTGTCAACGACTCTTCATACCTGATCACCTCGTCTGGTTCAAATGTATGTGCAAGTATATTATACTATTATCTATCTTGGCTTCACCCTCTGTATATTCTTTTTGTGCCTCTCTTGGTCGACTTGTCTGTTCTAGTCTACTTGTCTCTACCACTATTTGCTCTGTTACTTCCGGCTGATTATTACCTTCCTCCCCTTTGTCACTCATTACTGGTTCCCTCTTGCCAAGTGGTCGAGTGTTTGTCAATCCATCAAGTGCTTTATTTGTGAACAATGTTTCACTCGTCGGCCTAGAGTTGCCCAGACTTTCATTCGTCGGCCGAGAGTTGCCGAGAGTTTCACAGTTGCCGAGTGTTTCACTCTTCGACCGAGTTTTGCCAAGAATTGCACTGCCATGACTTGCATTGCTAGGACTTGCATTACGAGGACTTGCATTGTTCATCGGAGAGCTCTCGCCGACTTCTTTTATTGAAATCATATTACATTCCGGTTGAAAGAACTCGTAATCTTCCATCTGTCAGTGGAAGAGCCCACTAATTGAATCAGTTTCATCCTCAGAACATTCTTGTAGTTTTAATACTCCTTCCTCATTAGGTTCCATTGGTCCTTTGCCAATTGACTCCCCTCCGTCTGAATTGGAATCCAATGCTAGTTCCTCACTTATAGCCTGTGTTCTCAAATCTATGACAATCTTCTTACCTTTGTTCTCTATTGACAATGTGTTCTTTTTCCAGTTGTGGTTGGCCTTGGCGGCTATCAACCACCCTCGGCCGAGTAATGCATCGTATGACGCATTTTGTGCTGTTATGACTACAAATAGTTATTTTGTGCTGTTATGACTACAATACTCTTGTCTGACTCTGGTTGTACAGTAGTTATTTTTCTGTTCTTCCCCTCCGTTTCCATTGCCATCTCTACTTCTTTTCTAGCCTCTCGAAGTCTCTCCTTCTTGGTTCTGGGATCTAGATACGTCGCTTTTTTCCATTGTGCTCGGGTGACCGCAAGGATCTCTTCATCATTTTCCTTGAAACTGATGAGGTTTACCCCTTTCTGCTTCGGACAATCTTTTTCTTCGTGATCCCCAGGCCCACACCACTTGCATAATGCATTTATTGTGTTCTGATTATTGTTCGGGCATTCTCTTGCAAAGTGTCCCCATTCGTCACATTGTCGGCACTGTATCATGGGTCGCCCCTTGTTGTCGTACTGCAATCTGTTTTTGGGGCTATTATTATTAATCCTTCTGTTATTCCGGTAACCTCCAGGGGATGCATTCGGACTATTTTGAGGTTTCGAGGGTGTCGTCGGCGGAGTTGACGATTCTCCTTGTGTAAAGAGCACCTGGGTACTTCTTGCTTTTAGATTAAATGGGCATTCCTTGATTGAATGTCCCATTACCTGGCAGATATCACAAAATAACTTTCTTGGACAGTTTGCTTTTACATGACCTTCCCCGTTGCAATCGGTGCACCATAATTCTCGGCCTTCTTTAGTTGTCTCTTTATCAGTCTTCAGTTCTTTCATCATGCGGATCATATCTCTCCTCAATGCCTAGATGGTTTTTGACTCGCCATCACTGCTGTCATCAACCGTACTTTCATCGTCCTCGGTCCTTCTCTTACTCGGGGAAGATGTTTTGTTCTCACTTTCTATATCCATCGCCCCATTGTACGCTTCAGCGTACGATGATGGTGGTACGACTTTCATGTTTTTCCTTAACGACAGAACTAACCCTTCGATGAACCATCTTTTTTTCAGTCCATCGGCTGGCTGAGTTTCCAGTTTTCCGAGCAGTTCTTTGAGCCTCCTATTATATGCTCTTACATTTTCGTTTTTCCCTTGTCTGGTGTTGTAGATTTCCGGTACAATCTCATTGTCATCTCTTAAAAGCTTAAACTCATTCTCGAAGGCTTTCCTCAATTCATCCCATGAGGTCTTCTGTGCTGCCTCTAGGTCTGTATACCAGTCAATAGCTATACCTCTTAGCATTGCTGGGAACGCTTTTACCCAGTAGTCTTCGTCTTCTTGTCCATTTGCCACCCATATGGTTTCACAAGTTTTACAGTGCCGGACAGGATCCTCTGACCCGTTCCCCATGAACTTTGGCAACTTTTGCCTTTCACTTGTCGGTGGAGTCACCATCTTTTTCTCGGGGTACCCTCTCTATGTCTTTGACCCGATTGGACTGGTTCTACCGAGTCGTTCTGGTGTCTTCTTGACACTGCCGGCCATGTACGGTTCCTTCCCACTTCCGTTCTCGGCGTCCTCTACACTTCGAGTTACCTCTGGTTCTCTTTGGTTCTCCCACTGCGCAGGGGTCTTGGGCTCAAGTCCTCTGATCCTCGGCCTTTCGTCTGAAATGGACAATGCCACAATACGATGTATGCTATCCTCTAGTTCTTTTGTCAGTTTCTTCCCATTTTCTTTTTCTCTATTTGTTATTGGTGTTCTAAAGTTATGTTCATCAACCCCTTGATTTATTTCTTCATGTCGTTCATTTTCTTTTTCAATAATCTGTTTTAATCTTTTTCTGCGTTCTTGTTCCCTTAGTCTTAGTGATTTTCTCAATATTTCTTCGAGTGTTTCTTGCCCAACGGGTATTTTATTCTTGTCCTTATTAAGCTGTATGGGCATTAATTATGCTTACCCCTGTCAGTTGTACGGCGTGCGACGACTATTGGCATCACGTTCTTCCTCCTGTTGTTTCATACGTTCCTCATACCTCCTGAGTACTTGTTGCCGTTGCAATTCCCTCTCTCTTTCTTCTCGAAGGTCTTAGAAGGTTATCAGGTTCCTTGCCAGGAGTCGAGGAATGTGGTTCAAAAGGTTATCCACTTCGCTATTGACACGCAGGTTTTCTCCAATAACCTCCTCTGGAATCTCCCTGCGGATGGATTCGTCTCACATATTGCCCGACTGACAATAACCACAATTTTACCAATTCCTGCGTTAATTCATCTTCTCAGCTTCTTGGTTCATTCTCTTCTCTATCGCTTCCCTCGCGTTCGTCTTGAATTTCTTGTATTATTTCTTCTACGTGCCTTCTATTTTGTAATTCCTCGTCGGTGTGGATCGGTTGCCCCATTATGCTGCCATCTTCATCGTGTTTTTCTCGACCCTGGTTACACCCGACGGTTTGCTCGTTTTTGACGACGCCACTTGTCCAATGGTTTTCGACGACTCAACTTGTCATCGACAACCAACTTGTCATCCGATGGTCTCTGACAACTCAACTTGTCATCGACTTGTCACCCTCGACCCGTTTTCGAACAGGCAACGGCGCCAAATGTTTACTGGCAATATGGTGTTTCAACCAAAACTTGGAGTAAACGGAAATACAGAAGTAGTAGTATAGTGCATTATACAAATTGCTCAGAACGGACCATTGTATTCATTATTGCTTCACAAAAAACATTACAATGTTCATGACAGCAACATACATACTTCATTATGACTCCAATGTCTGCATATCCACTATTGTCAAAATCACCTATATCTGTCTACAATGCATTGACGATTAAATACTCGTGGCCAAGGTTGGTTGTGATGCCAATCGTTGGTACCGACTCCAAACTACCCGACCCGTCGGTTGGTACCGACAACTAATTACATCATTTGTTTACATGAACTATTTTGCTGTCTACAAAGTGCGACAAGGAATTTATCCATGACATGATGTGCGCATAAGGAATTTATCCACAACCCAGTGAAAAGTGCGACAAGGAATTTATCCATGACATGATGTGCGCTCAAGGAATTTATCCACAACCCAGTGAAAAGTGCGACAAGGAATTTATCCATGACCTAATGTGCGCTCAAGGAATTTATCCATGACATGATGTGCACTCAAGGAATTTTTTTCACGACTTAGCCAAAAGTGCGACACTGATAATCCACAACATGATGAAATATGCGCTCAAGGATAGAAATTCCATCACATGGCAAAATGTGCGACAAGAAAACTCCACGGGTATATGAAATGTGCGACCAAGGATAAGGAGTCCTTAACATAGTTGAAAGTGTGCCTAATGATAATCCACCTTCACATGAACCTTATCCCAAGGATGAAAATCCACGATCAAGTGAAATGTGCGACATGGAAAGAATCCTTAACACCCTTGAAAATGTGATTTCCTCCAAGCAAGAGTTCCATGATCTACCAAAAAGTGTGACATGGAGAATAGAATCCACGACATAAGGAAAAATGCGACTTGGAATTTTTCCATGACCCCATGAAAAGTGCGACTCGGAATTTTAAGGACAAAATCTTGATGGACATGGAAATTGCACTCCAAGACAAGGATGAAATCCACGACCCTCAGAAAAGTACGCTCAAGAAAAATCCAGTGCTAGAAAAGAAAAAATCCATGATGAACATGAAACTGCGCCTAGGATTCTTAGCCGACTTGAACACAAAAAAGTTGAAATTCAATGGAAAATCTATGGAAAATTGTGAAATTCCTTGCCTAGGACGACCCGGTTTGGATTAATTGCAAGAAAAATGAAGAAAATCCTTCATTTATTCAAGAATTTGTGAATGAAATTGATCAAAGTTGTGTATTTTTCTTGAATCGTGCAAAGTTATTCATGTTTTATCTTAATGTTGCATTAAGGCTTCTCATCCGCCTTTGCTATTATGGATTTCTCTTCGTTTTGCAGGTGTTCAAGACGAGGATCACTTTCCATGAAGAGGATGCTAGACGAAGATCCAGTCGTTCAAGGTGGATACTGTTGATTGTTTTTAGACAACACAACAATAGAGTAAAACACTAAGTATCCCACTCCCTCTTGAGTAAAGTCACTCAAAGGCTAAGCTATGTGATCCAGTGAGACAACTTCAAGGTTCCTTATTCGTGATTTGCAGTGGATAAACTCAGTGAATACATGTGATCTTGCTGCTAATCACAAAGGGACTTACGCAGACTTCTTACTTTATTCAGCTTGTTTCTCCTTTAAGTGTGGATGATATATGTACAATGTCTCAATAATGAAGAAAAGGAAAAAGATAAAGGTTTAAAAGAAACTAATCTAAGGTCAATGAAGCAATGATGTATTAATAGACAAACTCCTTAATCAACCTAACTCCACTTCGCCAAGGGTGCCTACAACTACATGAAGTTGGTGCAATCTCCTAAGGATAGCGAAAGGTTTTCAAATCATGAAAGCTTATACAAGCACTCATTAGACGGCGCAACTCAAACAAGCATCCACAATTGAACTTAAGCAAATGATAATGAGGCTCAGATTAGCTTTACACAACATTTCACCAACGATGAATGTTAAAAGCATGAGCTAGGAGTTGATCAAATATTCAATACAACATACATTCCATCAATAAGCTCTAATCTACTTCTAATCTACTTAGAAACATCTTTCCATTTCATCAAGATACAATAAACCATGTCATTTCACAAGAGAACACTTAATACCAAACAAGCTCCAATGTCTTTGCATTAATTTTGAGAAATATTTACAACAACTTAAAGTACTCTCAGAGAATTTCGAGAGTCTCTTCTTAATCTACTTCTCTATTCTACTGCCTACTGACTATTAACTTTACAAATGAGGCAACAAGGCCTTTATATAGAGTCCAGAGTTACAATGAATGGCCTAGATCAATTCAAGTAGCCAAGGGCCCAGATCATGCCATCTCAGCAACTGGTTATAACTTGCTATTTTTAGTACATAAGATAGGCAATGAAGGCACGTTTTCCAAGAAGATAAGGATAAAATGGAATCTTCAGAGCATCTTCCACATGGACGTCCTCTTTGCTTCTTGCTTGTTGAATGATATGGCGAACTGTGATTGGTGAATAATATCTATATGCCACATAGGTGCCACCTCAGCATATTCCCAAATTGCATCATCTGTGTGATGTCTTCAAACATGATTGCTTTGAATGAGCTTGTATGTTTGAGATGTATCTTTGTTGATCTTGCCTTGTTCTTTGTAAGTAGGACATGTATGATGTATGTTGCTCATTTGCTTAACTTTGTGTACTTCTCTTCGTAGGATATAGGTTGATCTTCTGTGATGCTTCGTTATAGAGAGTAATATAGATGATGATGATTCATTGATAACATGGAGTAGGAGACTCCTCTCAGAGACTTGAAGATGAAAGAACTTGAAGTATGGTGGATGGATGTCTTTTCTAGATGTCATTGATAATGAAGTGTTCCGGCATAATGATGGTGAAGTGTTCCTTTGGAGCAGCTATCTTCAATCTTTACTTCACTCCTTGCATGAAGGTGACTCCAAGCTCTTGCTCCTTGAATGATTTCTCAGCTTCATTGATGTTACTACAACACAATAGAAAGAAACAATATTAAACTATTGACAAATATTGAATCTCATAAACACATAGAAATCATTTTGTATACTTTCCAACACATTAGACATCTTTCTAGCCAAGGCGCAGATTTAAGTCAACATATATGTGAAAATACGCCTTGGTCAAACTGGCCTTATACTTATTACTGCTGTGATTTCAAACCACTGGGAAGTCCTAGAATACTTCCCCTTCTCAAGGCGCTCAGTCCTAGATGTGAATTCAAGTACTCTTCCTAAGGCGCAAATCTATGTTTCTGCAGAAGTGAAAGTGCGCCTAGCACTAAATTAGCTCTATATTTGTTACTTCAATGATTTCAAGGAATGGGAAATGACTTCTAATGCATCCTTTCTTCAAAGTGTTCACTACCTAATGTAAATTTATGTATTCTTATTGGGGCGTTGATTTGGGTTGTTAAGAGTAGGAAAGTGCGCCCAAGATGTCTAATGCAAATCTTATGACAAAACAAGGACCTTCATGATGAGCTCTTACTCTTTGCACTGGAGGCGCAGATTTGAGTCTCTGGAGGTGTAAATTGTGCTTTAATACTTAACTAGTTATTTGACCTTCAATGATTTCTAGCTCAAGTTTAGACATTTAAGAAATTCTTCATCTTGCAATCAGATTTGGTTATGTCAGACTCAACGATCATGCAGATGAGGGGCTGATTTATATGTCCATGAAAATTCTTAATGGCTTAGGGGCACCTTGTGATATCTTGAAGTGAAATTAGCGCCTAACTGCCTTGAAGACTTCAATTCATCTAAAGGAGTCCTTGTTTTAACTTAACCTGATTTTGATGCTTAAACGCTTTCCTCAGCATAGGCGCAATTGGAGGGTTGCATAGTCATGGATCAGCGCCTTCATATGATGGGTATTCTCTTTAAGGTTAAGCACTGATCTGATGTCTCAGGAGTCAGAAATTGCGCCTTGCTTATAGGCTAGTTCTATTGATTTCAAACACCTTTTAAACACCAAAAAAAAAAAAACCTCTATGGCCCTAGGCGCATGGTGAGAGTGGTACAAGCATGAAATAGCGCCTTCATATGATGGGTGTTATTTTTCAAGTTTAGGCGCAGATTTGAGGTGAAATGGATTGAAAATTGCGCCTTTAATTGCTTAGTTTGTTGCTTATCCTCAAATGACTTCCAATGTTTAAGAATTTGGGTGTCTTTGGAACATCCTAATTGCTAGGTGCTCTTTATGAGTTTTCTAGATAAAATCAGCGCCTAGATCTTCTTAACTTGCTTCTTGACACTCATCAATTTCAATTTCATATTTAGATGTTTGAGACTCTTCTCCTTTCTAGGTGCCACCCTCATGTCAAACTGGAGGTTATTCCCAATGAGGCGCTGCTCTGATATCTAATGAGATGTGAGTTGATTCATGCCTTTCAAGGCTAGGCGCTGAAATTGATTTCATGAGTGGAGATATGCGCCTAGCTTTACTTAGCTAGTTTCTTGACCTTTCACTCACTTTCATTCACTCATTGAATTCTCCTAGGGGATCCTCTCATTCCTCATATGCTAGATTCCAAACTTTCATGCCCTCTTCACTTAGGCGCCAAAATTGGATAAAAAAGACAAAAAGTGTGCCTTATTCTTAGAGGGTGCTCCCTTCATTTTTCATGGATCCAAACACTTATAGAGGCTCAACAAAGTTATCTTGAGTCTTAAAACTCCTTCAACTTGCTTGATAAATGTCCCTTTGATTATTAGGCGCCCAAACTCATCTCTCAAACAAACTACTTCCTAGGCGCTCATGATGACTAAAGCAGCAAGAAATAGCGCCCGAGCTTTAAGAGATGTTCACTAGCCCCTAAGGCGTACTTTGATGATGCTCAAGGTAAGGAATAGTGCCTTGTTTAGATGTAACTTTTACTTCATAATTTCATGATCTTCATGGCTTACATGGGCTCCTGTGAACTTTTGCAACTCCAATTCATTCATTATTTATTGATTCCAACCGGATTTCTCTTCTAGGCGCCCAAAACGAGCTCTTCAATGGTTGAAATGCGCCTAGACTTCTTGGCTTGCTTTTAGGCATTGTGATGATCTCAAGTCTCTTTTTACCAAGGCATTGTTGTTTAAAGACCTCTTACTCTAAGGTGACATTACAACTCAAGGTTCTTGGCCTTCCTATCTCCTAGGCGCATCTTGATGACTATTTGAATGTGAATTGGTGCCTAGACTAGATGAGGACTTCCTTTGCTTTCATATGCTCAAATCATTATAATTGCTCGTAAAAGACTTCATTGAAACCAAAACCTCCAAGACTTGTAGTTTCAAGTTGATTTCTCTCTAGGCGCAAATGTGAGGTTACACAGGGGAAACGAGCGCCTGGACTTATGATGCTCCTTTTATGTGTTTGATCAACTTTGGAACTCAAGGTAGATTGCTTCTCTTGAGGCGCTTATCCTTTATACTTTAGAATATCCATTCTATATCATGGTGCTCAAAGGATGCTCTAGAGGTAGAGGATGCTCTAGATGTAGAGGAATGTGCCCAAGCCTTCTTAACTTGTTCTTTCATGTGAAATTTTAATTTCTAAGACATTTTGAAGGTCAACACTTCACTCTTGAGGCAGGATGTCTTGGTCATGTTCTCACAAACTTAGGCATTTTCAATGTTTGAAACCCTAATTGGAATCTTGAAGTGACTAGTTGTCTATGTTGCAGTGCTATTCGTCTCAAAAGACTCGACAATTTGGCAATGCTATGGACTCACACATCAATGACTCATCATAACGTAATCTTAAGACATCATTCAAAACTCAATGCAGAGCATAGGAGCTCAAATAAGGGGGTCCCTATTTGCTATGGGGCGATGTGTGATTAGGTCACAACATCTAGCGTCAACCCGAATAAATTTTCTTGAACATTTCGAAGACAAAGACTCAATCCAGACTCAGAAACTTCAGACATTCCCCCTCTACTCATCAACTAACTAGACGACGAACTCAAAAAGGAAAAGAATCATAGATTGGATCAAGACACTACACCTCTTGATGTGTGATTAAAGATAGATTTCAGTTAATACAGTTTCTTAAGTGTTCCAAAGATAAACAAAAGTCAAGTTTCAACATTTCCATGTACACCCACACACCAGGTCAAATAAACATAACTACCTGATCAAAGAATCAAAACCAATTGCTAGCGCGACTATCCATATTTTGAGGATCCAAGTGCGTACACTTGCATTCAGTCCCATCCCTTAGACACTAGGATCATCTAAGTTCAGCTGTCTCAAGCTAGGTAAATTCATGAAAAGCGGATGAATGAACACATATACATATGGCTGAAACGGACAATGATAGTATGCAATGGCGTTGGACGGAATAATGATGGAATGGATATGATATGGAAATGAAATGACATGAAACGGAAAGGAGTGAAATGAGACAGGGTGTCTCTACGCATGACGCCTGTTTGCCAGGTTTTCATCATGGTACTTATCCAAGGCGCCGCCAAAGGTGGTTTTCACCTGTGGACGAAAGATTTTTTATTTACTATTTTTTTTTTTTTTTGAAATAGGATTAACCATTACACACGGCACCTGTTTGCCAGGTTTTCACCATGGTAATGAATAGAAAGAACTCTAGAGTCTGATTCTGCAAACAACACCATGGTCCATACAAAACCATGTCAAGTACTGAAGTTGGCAGTGAATGACGGATATGAAACAGATGGGTGAAAAAGTGAACGGAACAGTGGACTATGATGTGGATTATATGGTAGGGAAATGAAAAGTATATCCAAACATAAACCAGGTGAGTAATAGGATATGCTGGATGGTGGGAAATGGAAACGGATGGCATATAGTGGAATGAATGGAATGAAACCATAATCAACGTTTGTTCATATCGACCTAAACTTCGAAGCTTGCAAGTGGAGGGGAAATGAATAAAGGAACGGGAATGATGGTTAGTGAATGGGTGAAGTGGTAATCTTCATAACCCACACGAACTTAGAATGTTTTTCTGATTTTATTTCGTGAGATGAAGGATTTTGATATTTTAGATGGAATAGAAATGGAATGGAATGGATGGAAATGGACTTACTGGATGCGGAAGCCTCTTCGGATTCGGCTTCTTGAAGTTAGGCTCCTGAACTTTTACTTTGGCCTTTTCTTTTCTTTTGGAAATGTGGAATAAAAGAGCTATCTGAATATTGCTTTGCTCAAATTTGTTACATTTGTGCTCTGAGGCATAAAGATTTTTTTAGGAATTTCTTTGTTTCAGGGGTAACAACATCCAAGTATTTATTTCATGGAAGTATGAGATGGGCGGATGGATTGCAAGCTTCTAGTTCAGACGACACTTACATTCGTTAATCATGATTAGGAAATAGGTGAATGGATGACGGAAATATGGTAATGTGATTTGAGAAAGATGGAGGTAAGATGATTGGCGGAAAGTATGTGCAGACATATGCTTTTGGAGTCAGCATAGCAATGGAGGTGAAAGGGGATACGTATGAAATGGGCGTATAATGTATTCATGCTGAACGGATGGAAGTACCAACATCATGACCTTACTTTCTACATAGTGGCTAAGGCCATTTGAAAAGGATATTGACATGGAAATACTCCAAATGATTCATAAGGACTTCAATTTATCTTTTTGGAGTATGCAACGAACAACAGGATTATATAAATGATTCAGACATCAGACTTGAATTCGTTGTTGGATGGAAAATACAACGTGGATGGAAACTTTATTGCTTTCAAATGGAGTGATAGGTGGAACGAAATGAATGGAAGTATGCAGAATGCTTATTATGGCGTGAGGCGGAAACATGAATTACCTTGAGATTTTCACTTAATCCAGGCTCACAAAGACTTTCCTAGAAACTTCGGGATTGTTAAGATATGTAAGATATAAAATCTTGAATACTTCAAGCAATACCGAACAATTGACTCATCTCCCAAGAGCAAGCAGTTATGCTATCTGATGCTAGTGATGGGATCCACGGGGAATCCATCAGTCATGACCCAAGTTTCTCAAAGGAAAACATAAGAATTCATAAAATTTAGATTCAACATTTTAAAACATTATGATCAGAAGAGAATAGTGTCAAGACACAATAGATGATTAGTTTCCAAGTCAAGTCCAAAGTCTAACTAGATGATAAATTGAGAGAGAAACGTCTTCGGACTCTAAGACTTTCATGAGTGGATGTCTAAGAAATGAACTAACATGTTATCACGAATTGAAACTAGTGTGTGTTTAAGATAACATCACCTTCTTACAAATAGGAAACCCAAAACGACAACCAAACAAAACAACTAAACAGCAAACAACTAATCTATGAAAGCAAACAACAACAACTAAGGAAAACAAACAACAAACAAGCAACACGAAAGCAAAACTAAGCTAAGGACAAACCAACACTTGAGTCAAATGACCTCAAGGGAACAAATCTACTCTAAGACGTAACATGAAATGAAAACCTTACTCTAACCTAGCTATGTACAAGCAACAGAGGGATGCAACCCAAGACACTAAGTATATACATGCCCTAGCATGGCTTTTCAGTATGAACAACAACAGTAATGCAACAGTGATAGTCCTCAACCGAGCAAATTCATCCTTGAACTCAGACCGTTGACCCTTCAGGTGACATACCTCAAACGTAGAAAAAACTTTTGGCGGTATTATGATCAATTGAGGGTTCTCATCGGGACCATGATTTATCCAAATGCAGGTTGTTCTACCCAAACCTCCATAATCAAATTCATACTCAGCATGTTCAATATGTTCAAGATCATTATCAATATCATTACTATCAGTGCTATCAATGCTATCAATTAGAAGTTCATGATGTTCAAATTCAAAATTCTTCCAATCAATAGAAGGGAAAGATACAACCTGATGTTCGCTGTTTTCAATGAGACATGGCCTACCAAGCATTCGATCATATTCAAAGCATCCATCAGGAGGTCGCCATTGATGTTTGATAAACTTCTCATCTTCTTCATATTGCATGATCTCGTCATCCAACTCTTTTGTGATCTCTCGCAATGGTGTCAACAACCTCTCGATCTCAGCATCCATAACTGTAGCATGCTCTTCAATCGTCATTCTCTTCTTAGGCTTGATATCTTCTTGTATAATGATGGAAGCGTCGAGCGTCGACCTGAATTGCTCTTGTCTATTCACGGGCTCTTCTTCAGCATACTCTTGAATAATAGCTTCCAGGTTCCTTTTCAGTGCTTCCAATTCATGATCTTCTAACAATGTTTTTTGTACTTCTTGTAGCTCATTCTCAAGGATCTCTTGATGTAAGGTAGATGCATATTCCTCAAGAAACTTATCTTCATCAAATTCAGGTTCCTGCCACAAGCTCGAGCTTCTTTCTTTCTCAATTGCCGCTTCGAGTGATCTAACATCTTTCAAACCTTGTTTACAATCCTCTAATGCTTTTGATAACTTCTGTCTGAATGCTTCAATCTCTTCAGGATTGATAAACTCATATTCATAGTCCTTCTCACTGGTACATTGCTTATCAAGGTTCTTTGTAGTAGAGACTTCTTCCTCAACAGGTACACCAGCTTCTACTTCCTGCATGGCTTGATGAATTGCTTCCCAGCATTTCTCACAAGTGTATTCCAAATGATCTATATCATGCACCCTACACCAATTTCTAGAAAGCAATATATCGTCTACATTTAAATCCTTGGACCATTCTTTACATCTTTCATGATTTTCTCTTTCAGCTCCCTGAATGCTTCACCATCGATAGGAGTATTAGGATCTATCTTCGAAAATACTACCGGCTCATGTACTTGTAAGAATGAAATTTTCCTTTGCACAGCTAAGTCCATCCTTGATAAGAATGTTATACAATTTGCTTCTCTATGATCATTTGTATTATGAATACGACATCCATACTTGCACTCGAAGTCCTTCAAGCTCTTGCCACCAAGACGCTCATTCAATGACCACCATAGTTGGAGAACAATTGGAGTTGAATTTGCAGGATTATACCCAACAACTTGTTGCATATCCAATCTTGAGTCTAGGGTTGAGAAATCCATCTAATTTTTTTTTGTACTTCAAAATTTTTTTTTTTTTGCTTTTTTTTGTATTTTCTGAAATTTTCTACTTTTTTTTTGTATTTTGGAATATAAGAGATCTTGAAATCTCGAATCTTTCCTTCAAAGCTCACTTCAAACTTCAATCCACCACTCGGAGTATCTAGTTGCTCTACTTGAAATGAAGAATATCCATGTTCGGGCCCTCCTTCTAGCGCCAAAAATGTTGATGATTGTTTTTAGACAACACAACAATAGAGTAAAACACTAAGTATCCCACTCCCTCTTGAGTAAAGTCTCTCAAAGGCTAAGCTATGTGAGCCAGTGAGACAACTTCAAGGTTCCTTATTCGTTATTTGCAGTGGATAAACTCAGTGAATACATGTGATCTTGCTGCTAATCACAAAGGGACTTACGCAGACTTCTTACTTCATTCAACTTGTTTCTCCTTTCAGTGTGGATGATATATGTACAATGTCTCAATAATGAAGAAAAGGAAAAAGATAAAGGTTTAAAAGAAACTAATCTAAGGTCAATGAAGCAATGATGATGCATTAATAGACAAACTCCTTAATCAACCTAACTCCACTTCGCCAAGGGCGCCTACAACTACATGAAATTGGTGCAATCTCCTAAGGATAGCGAAAGGTTTTCAAATCATGAAAGCTTATACAAGCACCCATTAGACGGCGCAACTCAAACAAGCATCCACAATCGAACTTAAGCAAATGATAATGAGGCTCAGATTAGCTTTACACAACACTTCACCAACGATGAATGTTAAAAGCATGAGCTAGGAGTTGATCAAATATTCAATACAACATACATTACATCAATGAGCTCTAATCTACTTCTAATCTACTTAGAAACATCTCTCCATTTCATTAAGATACAAGAAACCATGTCATTTCACAAGACAACACTTAACACCAAACAAGATCCAATGTCTTTGCATTAATTTTGAGAAATATTTACAACTTCAAGTACTCTCAGAGAATTTCGAGAGTCTCTTCCTAATCTACTTCTCTATTCTACTGCCTAGTGACTATTAACTTTACAAATGAGGCAACAAGGCCTTTATATAGAGTCCAGAGTTGCAATGAATGGCCTAGATCAATTCAAGTAGCCAAGGGCCTAGATCATGCCATCTCAGCAATTGGTTACAACAACTTGCTATTTTTAGTACATAAGATAGGCAATGAAGGCACGTTTTCCAAGAAGATAAGGATAAAATGGAATCTTTAGAGCATCTTCCATATGGACGTTCTCTTTGCTTCTTACTTGTCGAATGATATGGCGAACTGTGATTGGTGAATAATATGTATATGCCATGTAGGTGCCACCTCAGCATATTCCCAAATAGCATCATCTGTGTGATGTCTTCAAACATGATTACTTTGAATGAGCTTGTATGTTTGGGATGTATCTTTGTTGATCTTGCCTTGTTCTTTGTAAGTAGGACATGTATGATGTATGTTGCTCATTTGCTTAACTTTGTGTACTTCTCTTCGCAGGATATAGGTTGATCTTCTGTGATGCTTCGTTATAGAGAGTAATATAGATGATGATGATTCATTGATAACATGTAGTAGGAGACTCCTCTCAGAGACTTGAAGATGAAAGAACTTGAAGTATGGTGGATGGATGTCTTTTCTAGATGTCATTGATAATGAAGTGTTCCGGCATAATGATGGTGAAGTGTTCCTTTGGAGCAGCTATCTTCAATCTTTACTTCACTCCTTGCATGAAGGTGACTCCAAGCTCTTGCTCCTTGAATGATTTCTCAGCTTCATTGATGTTCCTACAACACAATAGAAAGAAACAATATTAAACTATTGACAAATATTGAATCTCATAAACACATAGAAATCATTTTGTATACTTTCCAACACATTAGACATCTTTCTAGCCAAGGCGCAGATTTAAGTCAACATATATGTGAAAATACGCCTTGGTCAAACTGGCCTTAAACTTATTACTACTGTGATTTCAAACCACTGGGAAGTCCTAGAATACTTCCCCTTCTCAAGGCGCTCAGTCCTAGATGTGAATTCAAGTACTCTTCCTAAGGCACAAATCTATGTTTGTGCAGAAGTGAAAGTGGGCCTAGCACTAAATTAGCTCTATATTTGTTACTTCAATGATTTCAAGCAATGGGAAATGACTTAGAATGCATCCTTTCTTCAAAGTGTTCACTACCTAATGTAAATTTATGCATTCTTATTGGGGCGTTGATTTGGGTTGTTAAGAGTAGGAAAGTGTGCCCAAGATGTCTAATGCAAATCTTATGACAAAACAAGGACCTTCATGATGAGCTCTTACTCTTTGGACTGGAGGCGTAGATTTGAGTCTCTGGAGGTGTAAATTGTGCTTTAATACTTAACTAGTTATTTGACCTTCAATGATTTCTAGCTCAAGTTTAGACATTTAAGAAATTCTTCATCTTGCAATCAGATTTGGTTATGTCAGACTCAACAATCATGCAGATGAGGGGCTGATTTATATGTGCATGAAACTTCTTAATGGCTTAGGCGCACCTTGTGATATCTTGAAGTGAAATCAGCGCCTAACTGCCTTGAAGACTTCAATTCATCTAAAGGGGTCCTTGTTTTAACTTAACCTGATTTTGATGCTTAAACACTTTCCTCAGCATAGGTGCAATTGGAGGGTCGCATAGTCATGGATCAGCACCTTCATATGATGGGTATTCTCTTTAGGGTTAAGCGCTGATCTGAAGTCTTAGGAGTCAGAAATTGCGCCTTGCTTATAGGCTAGTTCTACTGATTTCAAACACCTTTTAAACACCAAAAAAAAAAAACCTCTATGGCCCTAGGCGCATGTTGGGAGTGGTACAAGCATGAAATAGCGCCTTCATATGATGGGTGTTCTTTTTCAAGTTTAGGCGCAGATTTGAGGTGAAATGGATTGAAAATTGCGCCTTTAATTGCTTAGTTTGTTGCTTATCCTCAAATGACTTCAAATGTTTAAGAACTTCCCACCTTAGGCGCCATTTGGGTGTCTTTTTAACATCCTAATTGCTAGGTGCTCTTTATGAGTTTTCAAGATAAAATCAGCGCCTAGATCTTCTTAACTTGCTTCTTGACACTCATCAATTTCAATTTCATATTTAGATGTTTGAGAGACTCTTCTCCTTTCTAGGCGCCACCCTCATGTCAAACTGGAGGTTATTCCCAATGAGGCGCTGATCTAATATCTAATGAGATGTGAGTTGATTCATGCCTTTCAAGGCTAGGTGCTGAAATTGATTTCATGAGTGGAGATATGCGCCTAGCTTTACTTAGCTAGTTTCTTGACCTTTCACTCACTTTCATTCACTCATTGAATTCTCCTAGGGGATCCTCTCATTCCTCATATGCTAGATTTCAAATTTTCATGCCCTCTTCACTTAGGCGCCAAAATTCGATAAAAAGACAAAATGTGCGCCTTATTCTTGGAGGGTGCTCCCTTCATTTTTCATGGATCCAAACACTTATAGAGGCTCAACAAAAGTATCTTGAGTCTTAAACTTCTTCAACTTGCTTGATAAATGTCCCTTTGATTATTAGGCGCCCAAACTCATCTCTCAAACAAACTACTTCCTAGGCGCTCATGATGACTAAAGCAGCAAGAAATAGCGTCCAAGGTTTAAGAGATGTTCACTAGCCCCTAAGGCGCACTTTAATGATGCTCAAGGTAAGGAATAGCGCCTTGTTTAGATGTAACTTTTACTTCAAAATTTCATGATCTTCATGACTTACATGGGTTCCTGTGAACTTGTCCAACTCCAATTCATTCATTAGTTATTGATTCCAACCGGATTTCTCTTCTAGGTGCCCAAAATGAGCTCTTCAATGGTTGAAATGCGCCTAGACTCCTTGGCTTGCTTTTAGGCATTGTGATGATCTCAAGCCTCTTTTTACCAAGGCATTGTTGTTTAAAGACCTCTTACTCTAAGGTGACATTACAACTCAAGGTTCTTGGCCTCCTATCTCCTAGGCGCATCTTGATGACTATTTGAATGTGAATTGGTGCCTAGACTAGATGAGGACTTCCTTTACTTTCATATGCTCAAATCATTATAATTGCTCTTAAAAGACTTCATCGAAACCAAAACCTCCAAGACTTGTAGTTTCAAGTTGATTTCTCTCTAGGCGCAAATGTGAGGTTACACAGGGGAAACTAGTGCCTAGACTTATGATGCTCCTTTTATGTGTTTGATCAACTTTGGAACTCAAGGTAGATTGCTTCTCTTGAGGCGCTTATCCTTTATACTTCAGAATATCCATTCTATATCATGGCGCTCAAAGGATGCTCTAAAGGTAGAGGAATGCGCCCAAGCCTTCTTAACTTGGTCTTTCATGTGAAATTTTAATGTCTAAGACATTTTGAAGGTCAACACTTCATTCTTCAGGCAGGATGTCTTGGTCATGTTCTCACAAACTTAGGCATTTTCAATGTTTGAAACCCTAATTGGAATCTTGAAGTCACTACTTGTCTATGTTGCAGTGCTCTTCCTCTCAAAAGACTCAACAATTTGGCAATGCTATGGACGCACACATCAATGACTCATCATAACGTAATCTTAAGACATCATTCAAAACTCAATGCAAAGCATAGGAGCTCAAAAAAGGGGGTCCCCATTTGCAATGCGGCGATGTGTGATTAGGTCACAACAGATACGAAGAGTTTCAAGGACCCGAGAAGGAGACTACTTCCAGTGACAAGGAGACTTCATAAACTTCCAGAGGAAGATGAAGGATCTTTTCAAGACATATCAATGACACAAGGAAAGCTAGCATGAAGATCGTCCAGGCGTTCAAGGTGGATACGAAGAGTTTCAAGGACCTGAGAAGGAGACTACTTCCAATGACAAGGAGACTTCATAAATTCCAGAGGAAGATTAAGGATCTTTTCAAGACATATCAATGACACAAGGAAAGCTAGCATCAAGATCATCAACAGAATGGAGAATTCACTTCGAATCCAATATTAAGGAAGAGAAGATCAATCCTTAGAAATCCAAGAACAAGAATCCAGTAAATCATTCATCAAGAGGATCGAGTTCAACGTCATGAAGTCAAGGATTACACAAAGAAATCCAAGACAATGCAGAATCCAAAGGAAGTACAACACAAAGACGAAATTCCCAAGTTCAAAGAATGTTCAAGAGATAATTGCTCAGAATATGCTGAGGTGGCATTTGGTCATCATCAACCAATCAAAGTGTGCCACGTCAAATGTCCAGATTCATTGAACCTTGCCACCAAAGAAAGAGATAAGGGAGGCGCCTTTCTAGAAGATCGTGTGTTGTTGATATTTCATTGGTCAAAAGTGGTGGTAGTTTTTGATATAGATAAGCTGCTAGCACGGGAGCAGAACCCGATAACAAAAGCCAAACAGCAGCAGAACAGGCCCAAGGCCACCAATAGCCGACTAACAGCCGATTAATAGTTCATCAAAAAACATAAACAAAATATTAAACGAGTCTTTAAACAAGTCTTTTAAAACATAAAGGAAGAACCACCTAGCTAAGAAGAGATTTCCAGTCATCAGATATCATATTGATTAAATTTTCCTGATCCTCCAGCAGAGAATCCACGGTCTTCTTTCGGTCCATCTGCAGAATAGAAAAGGCTTCAGCAGCCTTGTGGGATGACCTCAGAACCAACTTAACCAGCTTCTTGACTTTGTTCTCCATCACAGACAAGCGAGATTTAACTTCAGCAAGCTCGACTTCCAGCTTCTTGTTATCAACATCCCTTCTCGCGCTCATAACTTCCTTGTCAGGGGTTTCCTGCACCTCCGTTTCTTCCTCATTAGTATCATAGAAAGAGTTATTCATAGAAGCAAAGTGGCTCGCGCCATCCTGATCCTGCATAGGGGTGGTTTTGGTTCCCTTCAATTCAACATCTTGCACAGTGTCTTCTCTATCAGAAGCAGTGGAATAATCCACAATCTTAATTCCCTGGGGCGTACCTCCCGCCAATCTAGAAGATCTCCTCAAACTCGGTCTTTTGGCAAAGCCCCCCTTACCCAAAGCAATTTCTTTAACAATCATAACCTCCTCCTTCCCCAGAATCCCCTGCTTTTTACTAGATTCTTCAACCCCTTTCCTCTCACCTCCCTCACTACATCTCTTCTTACTAATTTTGTTTTGAGTAGGACTCCCTCCCTTACGTTTTTTGTTATCCTGCATACTACCTTCCATTAGGGTTTTGTTATCTAAATCTTGGCCATTGATTCTAAAATCAATTTGGGCCCTTCATTGTAATCTTTGAGCTCTATGTAAGGCTCATTCTCTTCATTTGTAAAGGATGATTTCTCTAGGATCTTCTCTTTAGATGATTTCTCTTGGAGCTTCTCTTTAGGTTCTTAGTTCTGGATCTTCTCTTTAGGCTAGGAACTTTTGAAGAGTTGGAGAGACTATTGTGAAATTGTTGTAAAGATACTACCAAAATCAATACATACTCATTGAAGCCTGGTGAATATTGTGTTATTTTGGGATGTTAGCATGGTTTCCGATTTCTCAAAGATTATTCAAAGCAAATTAAATAAGTTTTAGTTGAAGTTCATTGATATGGTGGATTAATGTGAAGATATTTGATGAATTCCTTGGTTCATACTTTTTGTGGTTTGCTGATTGCAAGCTACAATGCAAAGTTAGCTTGAACCTCATTTTGCAATAGTTCGATTGTGGATATTTGTTCAATTTGCGTCAGCTATGGGTATTTGAATGCATATTTGTAATATGAAAATCCTTCATTACCTTTGAAGATTGCACTAGTTTCGTGTAGTTGTTGCTCTCATGGCGAAACGAAGCTCGGTTTGAAGGAATTTGTCTATCAAAGCATTATTCATTATCTCTTTGTCCTTAGGAGTAGATTAGATTTCTCCTAACCCTTTCCTTTTGTTATTTCTTTTTAGATAGATTGGAGAAGATTCCATTCATTCATAAATCTAAGGAGTGAGGAGTAGATTTCGTCCATGAGTAAGGAGTGATTTAGCATAAGTCCCTTTGTGATTACCAACAAAATCACATCATTCCACTGAGTCTATCCATGTGCACGTCAAGACCTGACATTCAAGGAACCTTGAAGTAATCTCATTTGATCACATAGTTTAGCATTTGACGTACTTTGTTCAAGAGAGGATAGAATACTCGGTATTTTATTCTAATGTTGTTGCTGTCATAAAAAACACATCAACACGTACCATTTCCTCTCATAGCCGTACTGTATTCTATGCATAAGAGATTGTCGTACAAGGAAGATGGGAGTAGCACTAGGGATTTGGTTGTTTGCATATGCTTAGGAAGGAATCGTGGGAAATCTGTGATAGTGTGGGACCCTCAACCCTCAACTTCAGATGCCAATCTGAAAAAAGGAGTTTAGACTCTTATTTGTTTCCTGGCCATAACATTACACACAAGGATTGGAGTTAGGCGCAGCTTGGAGGCCATTTCTAGCAGGCCAAACTATTCCCACAGGGCCGTACTGTTGTCTTGGGCAGAAATTGGTGCAATTTCTGATTATTATAAAAATTTAATGTGAGTGACAGTGTACAAACAGCTACAGCAATCATAAAGATTTCTGGAATAATTTTTTCTTGTACTCATCAAATATATGTATTGAACACAGCTATTAAGGGGTTAGTATTTTAAATATATATCTCCAGATTTCTGTTATTGCACAACATGTGTTTGGATGAGGAATTAAGTATGTGAATTTATTCATCTTCCTGGCATTTATTTATCATGTCATTTATAGTGGTTTTCCAAAATTCATGTTAGTATAGGTAAAGGGAAAAAGCCTACACCAACACCCCCCCTTAAGCGTAGCTTAGATTGGTGAAAAGATGTTTCCCAACAAATGAAGTCTGATGAGGTACCCATGTACAAAGATTTTCCCCCCAAAGAGAAGAAGCCCCCTCAAAAATGAAGGAATAGAAGCTCCCCCCACAAATAGAGAGAGAACACCCCCCCAAAATAGAGAGTAAGAGTGAAGGTCAAGGTGACCCCCCCTCGAAAAAGTGAGAAGGATAAAACCCCATGTGAGGAAAAACTCCCTACCGAAAAAGAGATGAGAAGAGAGACCATGCAGCACCCCCTGAAGTAGCCTTTTGCGCCAATGGTTGATGCTCGAAACTAAATATGGAAGATGGTCCACGATCATCGAACAATTTTCCTCCCTTTAGGAAGAAACAAAACCAAAGGTGAATGCAGAATGTCTTCCCATTCTTGAAAGGAATATGAGGGAAGAAAGCTTAGAATGTATGAAGTCTTAGAAAACTGCTCATGTGTCTCCATGTCGATGCCGAAAGATGCCACAACCAAATCAGGGGCCCCAAGCCTAACTAATGAAAGTGACAATCTAGACAGAAATAGAACAAGATCCAAAGATAAAGAAGATGATGCCTTCTTTAAAGATGCCTTCTCTAAATGCTGCTCAAGAATCTCTAAGCCAATGCCAAACTGTGACAAATGCTGATATGGTGGATTAGGTACCATAAAAGATTTAGGTACAGTAACCATGGATGTATGGTGCTCACCATAGGCAAGAGCTGCAAGACAACTGGACCAATGAGAATTTGGTACTTTTGCAGAGGCGTTCAACATGAATGATGACCGAGTCGAATATGTAGACTCATAAATATCTATAGAAACTGTCATTGTGGAAGCAGATGTAGGAAAAGAAGCGTTGGTGTGAACCACCTCCCAGGAGCACAATCTGCAAATAAACCTTCAGAGAGATAAATATTTCATTGAATGAGTGAATAATTAAAATGAGATGCAAAAATATTGTACAGAACCTTGCTTATAAAGGCAAGGAATGATCGGGTGGAGGCAACCAACCGTTCAACTACTGAAACGATAATTTTAAACTAAAAATTAATATGCACCTAATAAATAACTAATAATGTTGGATGCCTAAGTAAACTTAAGCATAGGTAAATATGTAAAACCATATTTACTCCAACACCCCCCCTTAAGTGCAACTTAGGGAGATTATTATGCAATATGGGTCTCGGCTACACAACCATGTTAGGTACCCATTTACAATGCAAAATGCAACGCAATGCAATCTCTCGCAAGCGAAGAAAAGGAGAAAACACTGTGGGACAAACTTCCTCTCCAAAAGAGAAAAGAAAACAAGATGATGCATGGAGGACTCACTAATACCCCCAAGGACTACATACATCATGTATATACAATCAATGATCCCCCCATAGGAAGGAAAAATAGAGACATTATCTCCCCCCCATAATGAAGAAGCTCCAATGCCGATGAAGTATGCCTGGAAACAAAAGATGATCCAATGCTTACAAGCAACACCTCTCCCCTTAGGAAGAAACAAGTCCACCCAATGATGAAGAAGCCACTCCATGTCCAACTGAAAGGAGGAGGAAGTCAGTCTCCAAATAGAAACCTCTGAAGACTGAGGAGTCTCCATGCTTAAATAAGCAACCATATAAGCATGATCAAACTCAACCAAGAAATGTGACAAATCAAGTGAAAAAGGAAACTCATCGATGTCAATCTCCAAAGAAGATGTAGATGTATCAACAGTTGTGCTAGAACTGTCATCAAAGAGGAGAGAAATCCCCTCAAATATGTCTCCCAAATCTACAAGATGAGACTCCACAAACAAATCTGAGATACTTGTCAAATACTCATCCAATAAAGCAAGATCTGAAAAACTATGATCAACCTGCTCAAGAGAAGAACTCAAATTTGAAGAAGCAAGAGGTGGAGGAGGAAGTTCAACACTAGTCTCAAGAACACCAAGATTCAAGTGACCAAACTTTTCCTCACAAACATGACTCACCCTTGATGGAAGGGTATGAACATCAGCTAAAGGAATATCATCATCAGGAGCAAAATGAGAAAAAGAATACAAGTGAGATGCATGATCCACAACCCCTGTAACAATGATATCTCTAGTCTCTATGTCCTGAATGTATACATGATGAGTGAACTCAACTGTCTTACCTTGTGCACCATGAGTAATTTGATAAACTGAAAGGAGATTAGTGGTCAAGGAGCGTACACAAATAACATCATTAAAACATTCTTCACCCATATCAATAGAACCTTTGCCACAAACCTTCATGTATGTATTGTTACCCATCAAAATATTAGATGAACTACAAGGCTCAAAAGAAGAGAACATATCCAAAGAAGATGCCATATGATGAGATGCACTTGAATCAAGAAGCCATCTCCCATTTTCAAGAATAGTGGAAGACAAGAGTGCTTTACCTTTCATCCCATTAGCAAATCTTGCATTCCCTGACTGTGTAGATGAAGATGCTGCCGAATGTGATGCGGGAGGAGGAGAAGAAGACTCTGATGAGGGTAGCGGGATGTTGTTCTTCTGAAGAAGGTGAGTAAGCTCATCAATCTTCTTAGTATAACATCTATGCTCATCATGTCCGGATTTCTTGCAATAAGCACATTTGATCTTCTTTTGTGATGGTTCCTCTTTAGAAGAGGTCTTGGTCTCAGGAGTAGGCTGTGAAGGAGGATCCTTAACTTTCTCTTTAAACTTAGAATCCTTATTCTGCTTCTTGTCCTTGCCACTTGAAGCCTTAGGATCTTTTGCAAGAAGTGCTTGAGCCTTTGTAAGTGTCAATGTGCCCATTTGTGCCAACTTTGCTTGTTCCCTTGTGAGTTGCGTTGCAAAACCATCAAGAGAAGGCATTTTGTGTGCACTACCTAGAGCATCCATCGTAGCATAAAATGCAGAAATAAATACAGAATAATCAGAACGTAACTTAGAGAGAGTAGATAGAATCAATTGCTCATCATCTTTTTTAACCCCACATTCAGTCAATTGCAATATGAGAGAATTAAGCTTGGTGAAGAAGTCCTGAATATTGTCAGAATGTCTAGGATCAAGATTCATTAGTTCATTCTCCAATTGAAATTTCCTCATCTTATCTGGCTTACCAAAAAGATTTTCTAAGGTAGTCCAAATATCATTAGGATGCTTACAAGATAACACATGATATCTCAAATCAGGAGAAATGGACATAATGAGAGTACCAAGAGCTTCATCTCTTCGATCAAACCATTTCCTCTTTTCTACAACACTTGTGGGTTCAGGATCTTGGTCAAAAGTAATCCTTTGCAACTTCAACTTTCTGTCGATATGCGGTTTGCGAAAATCGGCCTCCGTTTGCAAAAGATATGCAAAAATGAAAAAAAGGCCTATATAAGGCACTTTCAAAGCACCAGGGGGCTTAATATGCTAGGCACTTGGTCACACCATATGAACACCATGAGCACAGGGGCGTAAAATTTGGGGCCTTTCAGGCCAAGTGGATCTCAATTGTTGAATTATGTGGCGGGTTCCCGCGCCACATAAACTCTTGAACACCAAGTCAGCAAGTCACACACAAAGCACCAACATCCACAAGGGTCTACTCAAGGACTCCATGCGTGAGCGTGAGCCTTTACAAGTGCTCACGGTAGACAAGTGAGTGAAAGGCTATTTTAATAGCCAAAAACTTTGTTATGCCAACAATGTGGGACTAAAGTCCCTTGCCACGCCCAAAGGAAGACAATGAAAGGGCCCACTTCGCTTCCACCGTGAAATGAAAGAACCCTAAATTGAAATATTTTGTTGCAAACTTTACAAATGTGATGCAAGAGCATCCTTGGTTCAAGAGCAATCTTGCATCAACCAAAAACATTTGCATTTCAGTTTGTTTCTTTTCTTTTCCCGTTCAATTCAAGCAGCTTAGTCAATAGCAATTTTTGGATTTTGGTCCGCATTCTACCGCAGTTGCATCTTAGACCTTGCGGAGTTGGTCTTAGCATCTACATTCATTCATGCACAACATATCCGAATTTCAAAGCATTTGGATCAAGTACCGGAAAGATATCACTATCAGAAGATCACCAATTTTCTCAGAGCAGAGCATTCTGACAGTCTTAGTTAATCAGCTGAAGGAAAAGACTTGCGGAGCATTTCACAACCTTCGAAGCTTAACGACACATCATTCTAAGTTGTTTGGTTCGTGACCAACCTTCCCCAAGATCCGCACATCATTCCATTCATTTGCAGAGGAATTCTATTCATTTAGGTCTGACCTACTCGTGTACACACGTTACAGCTCTTCATTGGAGTTTGTGATCTTCCTTGGCCGACGCGGAGGAATCTTATGTTCCGGATATGATATATATTGATGTAATAGATGCCTAGGAAAGTAGTGATGATCAATAGCATAAGTTCATAGTTTAGGTTTTGTATGAAGGAGCTTCAAAGCTACATCTTGAGCATATTTTGATATTTTGTAATCAGGCCTGTGAGCTCTAATTGTAAGCCCGCATGCTGCCGACCAATTTGTATTTGAATTCAATGATATACCAAATGACTGAATTTGCATTTACGTCATATCTTTGAGTTGTTTCCGTTGTGTTTACTCTTGCTGCATGGTCTGGACAGTTCATTCTGTGAACCCTCCTACCGTGACTGCACCAAGTGGTATCATAAATTTTAGTTCAGTTTGTAACCCTATGACAAACAATGAGAGGTGACAAAAAAGACTTTAAGTGGACATCAGGAGTAGACAAAAGTTTTGAATTATTGAAGCAGAAAGTGATTGAGAAACCTGTTTTGGCTTTACCGGATTTCAATAAGGTATTTCAAGTGGATTGTGATGCAAGTGGAAATGCAATAGGAGCAATATTAAGTCAAGAAGGTAGACTGTAACATACACCCTTGGTATATGTTTTGTTGTGTATTTTTTTTGTGTTTTTGCTGTTTTGCTGTTTAGGGTTTTATGGGGTTTTCTTGCATGTGCGTTTTTTCACAAAATACATATAAAATGAACAATATATAGAAAACTCAGAAAAACTAAAAGAGATATCGACAAAATAACAATGACCTAGATTGTATTTAGCCAAGATATGAATTATGGTAACATACCCAGATCAAGATTTACAACTTTGTCCAGGAGCTGTAGCCGGACCGGCAACAAGACCATAGAAAATTGCTCACAACTTCGAGAACTGAAGAGGTAATTTATTACAATCAGTAGCAGCAACAAAAATAGCTCCAAACGCCAAGATTTGGGAAGGTATATGCCACCAAACAATGAAATATTGCAAACACCAAATACCCATGTCCTCCCTTGGATAGTGCGACCAGCTTGGAGTGTGTATCAGTAGCTGCAAATGTTTAAACCCTTTGAAATCTGTCACAATCTATCTGTAGAGTAATATCAGCTCTCAACGCCAAGGATAGATACCATTTTTCAGCTCCAAACTCCGTAAAATCACTTCTAAGAGTGGTACGACCCTTCTAGGAGGTACGGCTTGCTAGGAACAAGCTGCAACAACAAATAAAACTCAATCCCAATACAAAACCTGTCCTTTATTCTTTGTTTGGACCTGCAACACAAATCTCCATGATAATATACTCATTCCAGATCAATACTTCATCAAAATGTCTTTGGTGAAAGCACAAATGAAGCCTCCGTATGAAGCCTCCACAAATCTTCTCCTGATTCGATTTTTCACACATGAGGAAAGGGACCAATGCCGGGGTTTTTGTCCCAACATAGCCAACTGAAACCCTAGAGCCAAGCTCTAAAAGCCAAAGCACAATAATCTCACAAAGAGAGCAAATTCAATAATCTTCGCCTGAACCAAATGAGCCTTCTTTTCCCCTTTTTGTTGCCCTCAAGCCCAACGCCCAAGATGAGGGGTTTTTAATTTTTTTTAATTTATTAAACATCCCCTTGTCTCTCCATGAGGGGCGCCCACCTCCTAGTAGACTCACTTTAAGTTATAACTTCACTTTATAAAATAATTTTATAACATAAAGTCACTTTGAGGTCTCATAAATAATATAAGTTAAATATCTAATTTGACTTATATTATATTGATTTGAACTCTAGTCACATCGAGACCATGAATTATGTGCAAAGGACCTCCACAGTTGCCTTGCTAAAAATGGCAAGTGCCTGGCACTTAACTTACTATAAATAGTAAGTCCCCTGAAATGACCCCCTAAACATCTCCATTAGCCTACGGGAGTCTGATCATAGGCTAATCCCTGTCCACTGATCCAATGGGCTAGATGGGGGACATTACATAGACCTATAGCATATTTCAGTGAGAAGTTGAATGATGCAAGGAAGAGATATTCAGTTTATGATCAAGAGTTCTATGCCATAATTCAAGCCTTGAAGAAGTGGAGACATTACTTGTTGCCTAAGGAGTTTGTGTTGTATACAAATCATCAAGCTTTGCAATATTTGAATAGTCAAGGAAAGTTGAATCAGAGACATTTATGGGTAGAGTTCATGCAGTGTTATACCTTTGTATTGAAGCATAGGAGTGGAAAATCAAACAAAGTTGCAGATGCATTGAGTAGTAGAAGAAACTTGTTGACAAAGATGACAGTTGAAGTGATAGGTTTTGATGAATTGAAACATATGTATGAGGGAGACACTGATTTTGTAGAACCTTGGAAAGCATGTAAGGAACCTATTGTGACAGATAGGAGTAAGTGGTTGGATTATTTCATTCAGGAAGACATGTTCAGAGGAAATCAGTTGTGCATACCTAGAAGTTCCATGAGAGATAATTTGATCAAAGAGAAACATAGTGGTGGATTGGCAGGACATTTTGGCATTGGTAAGTGAAAACTACTTTTGGCCTTAGTTACATAAGGATGTTAGCAAATTTGTGCAAAGTTGTAGAGTTTGTCAAGTGGCAAAAGGGAGTAGTCAAAATACTAGATTGTATAAACCTTTGACAGTACCGGAGAGACCTTGGGAAGACATAAGTATGGATTTCATAATGGGATTGCTTAAGACACAAAGAGGACATGATTCAATATTTGTCATGGTAGACAGATTTTCAAAGATGACACATTTCATACCCTGTAAGAAGACAACTGATGCAGTGCATGTAGCTGACCTATTTTTCAAGGAGATTGTGAGATTGCATGGATTACCTAAGTGCATAATTTCAGATAGAGACACAAGATTTCTTGGATACTTTTGGAAGACATTTTGGAAGAAGATGAAGACAGACTTGAAGTTCAGTTCAACATTTCATCCACAGACTGATGGACAGGCGGAGGTAGTGAATAGGAGTTTGGGAAACTTGTTGAGATGTTTGGTTGGAGAGAAGGCAGGAAGTTGGGATTTGATTATTTCACAAACAGAGTTTGCATATAATAATTCAGTGAATAGGAGTACCAGAAGAATATCTTTTGAGATTGTTACCGGAGTAAACCCTAGAGGAGTTGTAGAGTTGAGAGAAATCAGTATGGCAGATAAGAGAAGTGCAGAAGCAGAAGAATTTGCAGAACATATAGAGACAGTGCATAATCAGGTGAAGAAGCATTTGGAGGATATGAACAGCAAGTATATGGAGCAAGCAGATGAGAAGAGAAGACATAAAGAGTTTGAAGTTGGAGATGAAGTGATGGTGTACTTGAGAAAAGAAAGATTTCCAGTTGGGACATATAACAAGTTGAAGATGAAGAAGTTTGGACCTTGTAGGATACTCAGAAAATTTAATTCAGGAAATGCATATGAAGTAGAGTTACTAGAGACATTGAGTATATCACCTATTTTCAACATTGTAGACTTGTACTAGTATCATGAAGCAGAGTTCAGTGACAACATGGAAGAAGACTTGAAGAAGCAGTTACCACAACAAGCACCGGAGCAGATTGAAGACATTTTGGACAACAGAGTTGGACGCAACACCAAAGGAAGACAATACAAAGAATATCTTGTGAAGTGGAAAGGCAGACCAAAAGAAGATTCATCATGGATTTCTCAGGCTGAGGTAGACCGTCTTGGTTTTCCTCTAGCCCTAGCAAAGTGAGGGACTCACTTTTTCAATAACTCCGGATGTTTGATGCAGGAGCATCCCTGGTTCAAGAGCAATCTTGCATCAACCAAAAACATTTGCATTTCAGTTTGTTTCTTTTCTTTTCCCGTTCAATTCAGGCAGTTTAGTTAGTAGCAGTTTCTGAATTTTGGTCTGCATTCTACTGCAGTTGCATCTCAGACCTTGCAGAGCTGGACTTAGCATTTACATTCATTCATACACAACATATCCGAAATTCAGAGCATTTGGATCAAGTAGCGGAAAGATATCGCTATCAGAAGATCGCCAGTTTTCTCAAAGCAGAGCATTCTAACAGTCTCAGTTAATCAGCTGAAGGAGAAGCCCTGTGGAGCATTTCACAACCTTCAAAGCTTAACGACACATCATTCTAAGTTGTTTGGTTCGTGACCGACCTTCCTCGAGATCCGCACATCATTCCATTCATTTGCGGAGGAATTCTATTCATTTAGGTTCGACCTACCCGTGTACACACGTTACAGCTCTTCATTGGAGTCTGTAATCTTCCTTGGCCAACGCGGAGGAATCTTATGTTTCGGATATGATATATATTGATGTAATAGATGCCTAGGAAAGTAGTGATGATCAATAGCATAAGTTCATAGTTTAGGTTTTGTATGAAGGAGCTTCAAAGCTACATCTTGAGCATATTCTGATATTCTGTAATCAGGCCTGTGAGCCCTAATTGTAAGCCCGCATGCTGTCGGCCAATTTGTATTTGAATTCAATGATATACTGAATGACTGAATTTGCATTTACGTTATATCTTTGAGTTGTTTCCGTTGTGTTTACTCTTGCTGCACGGTCTGGAGAGTTCATTGTATGAACCCTCCTACCGTGACTGCACCAAAATGCTAAAGTCTGAAGCAAAAATATATATCGCTGCTCCCAACACGCACCCCACAGAATTGTTGTGCTTTGTTGGATCAACGGAGACTTAAGCAGATGAGGTGGTGGTTTTGGCCCTAGCCACGGATCTGAGGTTACAGCTGCTTCACGTGGACACCAACAGGGCGGAGGAGGTGGCCGATTCCGTAATGGCGTTGCGACTCATGTTTTCTCCCGCCCAGAAATGGAAATATGCCGACTATTTGATCAATTGTTTCTTTGATAAAATCTCCAGGGCTATGTAGGCAGGGGTTCCCATAGTGGAAATACGTTGTGAATGAAGCAAAAAAGTCATAGAGGGTTGCGATTAAGAGGAGATGGCCTGGTGGAGTGTTGTTTGGAGGCCGAGGGCAGCCGAGGAGTCCATGCCACAAGTCTGGAACTCGCAGAGGGACCGAAGAGGGCCGGCCATGGGTTCTCAGCAACCAAAAATGAAAGGTTATCGAACCCTCGACATCAAATCAAACCAGAACACGCCCAAATACGCCTCAAGAAGATGATAAAGGCCAATATGCCCAAAAAACACGACCATCAATGCAACAACAAGACCACAAATGTTCCAAACCATCGATCAGAACCTCACACCAGTAACAATTTATATGCAAATAATAGGTGAAATAGAAATTAATAAAATTTCAAACGCCAAAAATCTCGATCTCACCAATTCACTGATGAAAAATCTCAAAATGGAAGGAGCTGTAGATAGTTGGCTCTGATACCATGTTGGTGTGAACCACTTGCCAAGAGCACAATCTGCAAATAAACCTTCACAACCGAATGCGTGAATAATTAAAATGAGATGCAAAAATATTGTACAAAACCTTTCTTATAAAGGCAAGGAATGATCGGGTGGAGGCAACCAACCCTCCGACTACCGAAATGATAATTTTAAACTAAAAACTAATATGCACCTAATAAATAACTAATATGTTGGATGCCTAAGTAAACTTAAGTATAGGTAAATATGTAAAACCATATTTACTCCAACAAGAAGGAACAAGAGGGTCTGAATGTGCCCTCATAACATTTGAAGAAGAATGAACTCCATAGAAGCTGTCATCAAAGAGGAGATGAATGTCCTCAATAGTGTCTCCCAAATCCAAAATGTGGGACTCTACAAAGAAGCAAGAGATGTCAGGTAGATATGTGTCCCAAGGAACTCTCTCTGGAAGACTGATATGAACCTACTGCATTGAATTACTTGAATTCATGGAAGAAGCAACACTGAACTCAAATAGAGCAACAGGAAATGGAGATGAGATTTGATTGCATGTCATCGGACTACATTGTTCATCCCCAAATGATGTGTCTGCACAAGATGCCTTAGTGTGAACATGTGAAATATCTGCTAATGCTAGATTAGAAGACTTTGGCAAATTGATGCCATTGTCTATATAGAGTTGTCTCAATTCATGAATAACCTTTATCATGCATTCATCTTAAATGTGATTTTTTTGACCACAATAACCGCATTTTACCTTCAATGATTTTGGAGGATTTCGAAGAATGCTTAAATGAAAAGGATTGTGAGTGAGAGACATGATTACAAAACTAGCAAGAGCAAAAGATCAACACCAAGAGACCCCCCTGAATCACTCAATCAAAGAACCCCCCAACAAAAAGATTTGGCACTTCATATTTAGTGCGTTTACAGTTGGCCACCAACAAGAAACACCAAGTGGAGTTGACTTCAATGCATTTACAAATCCTCAAGAATTAGTATATATTGAAAGTACAATTTTGGCACAATAACAAGTGACCATTGCGAAGTACACGAAAAAATATGCACTTTCAAAAAAAGAATCCGCTCGATCTGAGGTTGTATGCAAAAGATATGAGCCTTTGAAATTCTCAAAATGAGAACTGCATAGTATCATCTGTGAGAATCTGTAAATTCTGGAAAAACCGTTTACCGAAATATGAAACCATCTATACCAGTGCGGAGAGCACAAAAATTTAGCCCAAATAAAAAAAGTTACTTGGAAAAAGGAGGTCGGGAGCCTGAGATATGAGCTTGCAAAGTTGAACTACAAAATTGAAAACTTCAATAGAGAGGGGTCAGCCTGTAATGTCCCCTTGCTCTTCACAGTGTTAGTCTATCATTGGGTTCCTGTAGACTGAGAATTTGATTAGGGAACCATTGTTGGTTTGGCCTTGGATGTGTATTTCAGAGGTGTAGAGGTGGCTTGGGTTCAGATTGGAGCAGTTGGCAGTGTCTAGTGATTACTTGGCTTGTTTAGTGCCATACTTGCTATTTTTAGTAAGTTCGGGATTGGTGCCGTTTCAGGATTTTCGGAGTTGGATTGGATTCGTCTCGTCGAGACCTTTCCGGCAAGCTATTGAACATGGAATTCCGAGTTCGTTGTGGCTTTCATTTTAAAGTCTGAAGTTATGAATATTTATTTGACGGGACTTTATAAAATATTATGTTAAGTGACTTTATGGAAAGAAAATATAAAAAGGGTCACTTATGGAGTTGGGCGCCCATCCTAGGGGGGAATAAAGTAATTTTTAAAACATAATATTTCCCTCCTAAAAGCCAACACCTTCTTGGAGAAGAAATAAAAGGTGGGAAAAGTGAGTTCATTCTTTATGCTTGAATATTGTGAAAAACTTGCTTTTTGGCTCTGCTAGGGTTTCGTGTGAGGGTTTGAAGGATTGAATCCATAAGGCTGATTGGGAACGAAAACTCCCTTCGGTAACAACATTCTACAGATGTGTAATACCATCCAAAGGTGTTATTGAGGCGGATGCATCCAGTATTCGCAGTTGTGCTTCATTGAGATTTAGGTGTTGAGGGTTTGAAGAACTATATGCTATCTCTTTGTAGATTCAATGGAGTTCTTCTATGCGGATTGCAGGACTGTTTATAATGCAAATTTGAGGAGAGTTTAGAGTGAGTTTGGGACTGCATTTATCATACCTTGCTGGTCGTACTTTCTAGCAGGCTGGCCGTACTTTCTAGCAGGCTGGCCGTACCTTCCATAAGGGAAAATCGCTGCATTTGTGGGACTGTTTGGCCTTAATTCTAGGCGCATAGGGCAGATAAGAGTGTGCAGGAGTTTCATAGAGATTGCAGACCTGTTTGGAGCAGATCCTTGTTGTGTGCTTTCATCCTAGGCCGTACCATCTTGCCTGGAGGTGACGAGGGGTCTGTAGAGACTCATTCTTCATTGCTGGTTGCCATTTATCAACTCAGTCTGAGGTGTCTAGGGCCTCTATGATTATTGTAATCCTTTGGATGCTCAATACAAACATTTCTTGGTGATTTGGAGAACTTCACTACCCAGTTGCTGGTCCAGCTTCATCATGTGTATGAAGTTGCATTTCATGATGTGGTTATGTGTTAGTAATTCATTATATGATATTTTATGAACTAGATCTTTCATATTTTCTTCATATCTATTGTACTTTTTCTGGGTTTTCAATATATGCTCCATATTGTATTGTTTCGGCGAACACATTGCAAGAAAACTAAAACCCCTTCTGCATCTTCTCTCTAGTCTGAAAGAACACACAAAAAAAAATTAAAAATAACACTATTAAGATCTTAAAAAGAACCAACAGGTACGACACATTACACAACCAAGGAGGGAGAAAATGATGACGTCATTCCCTGAATATGCTAAAACTTGTTGGAATATTCCCTTCAGTTGGAATATTCCAAAACCATTGTTGGTTTGGTGTGAGATTGCTTGAAAGTACAAAAACCATAGTTTTCAAAATTGAAACTGCCTTTTTCAGGCATGATTTGTGTAGAAAGGTGGTTTTGGCCGCTTGGGTAGCGAAAAATAGTGGCACAACCTTGAAGTGTCGCCCGTGGCAGGGGAGAAATGATGTCGAGTGCCGCAGGGGTGGTAGCTTGGAGGTGCCCGAGTGGTGGTCGATAGGGCCAATGAGAGCTATTTGCGGAGAGGGCTGAGGCCGGCTAGGTTAGCTTGGACTGCCTATTCGGGTTTCCGACTGAGTGTCCGGGTCCAGCCTGGCACTAAAAAAAATTTGCAATTTTTTTGAAAATTTCTGGAAATTTGTGTTATGCTTTGGTAGGTCCGTTCGGCTAAGGAGAAAAAACTTCTGATGGCCTCGGGTAAATTGCTCTGATTCAATAGTCAATGTTAGGGTTTTTGGGTCTTCTAAGCACGATGGTAGGGTCATATTTGACCCAAATTGCTCTGAAAAATTAGGTACCCATCGGATCTGGCATGCACCTCCCAACTTCAAACTCTTGTAGATCTGGTCTTCGGTGTCTGGTCTGGATGAAGTAAAAGGCAAAATTGACTTTCTTAGACGTTGTGAACTCCATGGTGAGCTTAAATTTGATCCAAGAATCACTCGAAGCTACCTACAATACAAAGCCACAAAACCCACTGGAATTTGGTATTTCTATCAAGTTTTTTGATTCTCCAGATCATCATATGATGCAAGAGAAGAGCATACTGAACTATCAAGAAAAAATATGATCTCTATTCCTAGATCTTCAGAACGACTAGCCCTAGGCATTCACCCGCTCTGATACCATGTTAGATTTTGCTATGGAGTTCTCAAACGCTGTGAACTCCATGGTGAGCTCAAATTTGCTCCAAGAATCACTTGAAGCTACCTACAATACAAAGCCACAAAACCCCCTGGAATCTGGTATTTCTATCAAGTTTTTTGATTCTCCAGATTAGAATGAAGGATGCAAAAGAGATTAGAAGTGAAGTTGCAACAAAATATGCATTGCAATATTACAATCAGATTACAAAATGCAAGCTAGGTAGTGAGTTTATATAGACTAGGGAGAGGGTGGAGGTGGCAAAACCAACCAATAGGGAGTGACTACCAAGCGGTCGAAAGATAGCAAGAGCATCTTCCCAAGATAGCAAATGCCTCCCTTGTAGGATGACGACACCTCAAACTACCCACTCACCTAATTAAACTCACTTTATTAACCTAAGCAAGCTTAATAATGTGTAGAAAAAACCTTAGGTAAAGGGGAAAAAACCTACACCAACAAACTTCAGCCACCAATGTAAAAAAAGGAGTTTAGACTCTTATTTGTTTCTTGGCCGCAGCATTACACACAAGGATTGGAGTTAGGCGCAGCTTGGAGGCCATTTCTAGCAGGCCAAACTATTCCCATAGGGCTGTATTGCTGTCTTGGGCAGAAATTGGTGCAATTTTTGATTATTTTAATGTTAGTGACAGTGCAAAAACAACTACAACAGTCAAAGATTTTTGGAATATTTTTTGCTTGTACTCATCAAATATATGTATTCAACACAGCTGTTAAGGGGTCAGTATTTTAAATATGTATATCTCCAGATTTCTGTTATTGCACAACATGTGTTTGGATGAGGAATTCAGTATGTGAATTTATTCATCTTCATGGCATTTATTTATCATGTCATTTTGTCAAACACTTGCAAAGACGCACAAATAATTATCTCAGTGCTGGCATTTTGTTAAACCGTTGTCAAAATTCATAAAAATTACCTTGGGACATTACATAGGATGTCAATAAGGGGTAGTGATGACTGGCTTAGAGCCTTCCTCCAAATCAATGACATGCTGAAACCCTCTATCCGGTGGCAAATTTGGAGGAATATCACTGACCACCATGCTATGCTTGTCCAAAATGGATTGAATATCATAAGCATGATGAGATTTCTCATCCGGGGATGAACTTGTATCCGCAATCAAACATTGTGCTACCCAAGCTACTTGGCCTCTACGAAAAGCGCTCTCCATCCTCTTGGCTGAAATAACTCGTTGATGGCTGTTTTGGCACATCAACTTTAAGTAGAACAAAAGTCACTCTACTTCTCCTGAAAGGTAACCTAATGATGTTAAGTTTACCCCAAGGTCCCTATTATGCTGGGTCACAGCAGTGTTGGAGCAACTGAGTGGACAATGTGATTGTTTATTCAAGGGGCTTGTGTTGGTAATTTCAAACTGGATTACTTAGCAACCTCTGATAGGTGGATATTCTTTGAGTACAAGATACTAAACCTACTTCTATTCTACGCAAAAAAGGGAAAAAGGGGTTAGGGTTTAGAAAGGAAAGTGAATGCAAAATGGTTGGACAGCCTCTGCACCTGGCTTTTCACTTCACATAATAATGTCAATGAGATCAAATTAAACAAGCAATGAATGACCAGTATTTCACACAATCATGTACATTGCAAGTGCAAGATTCTAAGGAAAAGAAGCAGAAGAACAGGAATTTGAAAACACCATAACACATGTACAGAATTCAAAACCCTATTCAACCACCAAATTTAAGATTTGTTAATTAGGCGCAAGATTCACGAACATATGCTGAGTGCAAGGAAAAGAAACACAAGTACATTACCAGCATAGGGCAGAAACATAGGAATAGTCCCAAAAATGTCTTCTCATTAATTGGCAAAATGCTGGCAGATTACAAAAGAGCAGGATCCCCACACTCTATATGCATATCAAGTCTGCCACTTATATGCCTTCAAAATACAAAGTTTAGCTTGCGCTCGCACAAGTTCTCTATGTTTCCCCCCTTTTCAAATGACACATCTTCCCTCTATTTATAAAGAGCCTCAAAATTACAAAAATAAAGTTTACATGTCGGCACATAATCCCTTGAGTGGGTTGGCCTCAAAAAATATAACAATATTAATTACAAAGAATTAGTTTCCTGTCGGCACATGGGTTTGGAAGATTTGGATGGCGGTAATGACCTCCCCCGTGCCCGACCCTTGATGGTACTTGTCCTTGATCTTTATGGAAAGATGAGACTTCTTCACTTTGTCCTGCAATTTGGACATCTCTGCCACTTGGTCTTGGAAACTTGTGAATAGGGTTTTCATCTTCATCAAATCATTAATCCTCTGTTCAGTGAGGGGTTGTTGTAGGAGATCCTGGAATTCTTTGGTCAGGTGGGAAGTAGGTAAAACTATAGCAGAAGAATCTTTGAGTGTGCAAGGGATGGATGAAATGAACAGTTCTAGTTGAACCAACTTTTCTTTCACTGCTTCCATCTTGGCCTTTAACTTCTCCTTGCACCTTCTCAACACTTTGGTCTTTAGCTTCCCTGCAAGCAGCCATTCATTAGGTAGCCCTGCAGGACTGCTGCTAACCACTCTCATCTGTATAAGCTGCGCTGGAGCAGTGCCTTGCATTTTTTGCAGGATGGGGAGTTGTTCGCACATGACCAATTCATTGCTGATGGAGCTTTCTGTTTCTGCCATCTCCTCATTCTTAGCATCCAACAAGTGGTAGGCCTTCTTGGGCTTTCTTATGATCTCTACCCCAAGGGTCTCCAATGAGTTTTTCCATGCTATGGCTGCAGGGAGGATCCCTTGGGGGTCAGCTGGCTGTTGATCCTTGTTGAGTGCCTCTAATAGAGCTGGGGCCGAGGGTCCTCAGTCAGTAGGCCCAACCAAGTGCTTGATGTATGTTTTTAAATGAACAATTTGTCCTTGGAGGTCTTCTTTTGTATCTTCATCCTTCTTCATTTTGTCCAAGATGGTCGAGACAGACTCTGTGAGGGCATGTTTTTGCTCTTCCCTTGTTTGGTGCCCCAGAGTCACCTGTTGTATGTTATAATCAGCCATGGTCATGGCTGTCTCTTCCTTGTTTGCCACTGGCGTGGCTATATGATCCGTCCTCATTCCCTGTTGATCCACTGTAATGTGGGACAACACTCTCACCTTTTTCTTCTTTGGCTGCTTCTGGAGGACCTCAGCAATAGTGGTCAGGTCTTTGTCTTCAGTATATATCTTCTTCCTCTTGACCACCACTGCATTCAATCAAGTAAGGGAGACTTTGCCCTGTGGTGCCAATGGGTGGTGGAGATGACACATGATGTGGAGAAGTCTCATGTGGTGGAGACCTTGTTGGTGAAGGTGTCAACACCACCGTCTTCATAGAATTTGCAAATGCTTCACCTTGCGTAGGGGAAGAGGTGGCCAAGTTGACAGTCTTGTCCAAGTTTAATATGCCCTCTGATCCTGTTTCCTCTTGCAAAGGTGGGGATGATGCCCTTCTGTGTCCTTGGTGATGAGGTTGAGGTGGCTGGTGGCCCTTGAGAATGAGCAGTAGCAGAAGGTGAAGCTTGTTGAGTATTCGGCTGAGGAGGAGGAGGCGGCGAAGAGGCCCGAGTGTCTTGCTTGGGAGGAGAGGGAGTGTTTTGCCTGGTTGCAGGGATGGAGGCTATTGTCACTCCTTCAGTAGTGGGTGGTGGTCCACTCATCTTTCGTACCAAGGGAATGTTGTCTTCCTCTGCAGTGCCCCTAGAATTTGCTAATATTACCTTGGCCTTTTCTTTCTCCTTGGCAGCAACAGTAGCTTTGGTATCTCTTTTGGCAGGAGCTGCTTTAGGCTTCTTGGTTGCTTGGGATGACTCATCCTGACCTACCTTCTTAGATTTATCCTTCTTTTTGTAGGGGTCAATCATGGGGAAAGGCTTAAGCATCCATTTCTTGGTCCTTATAAGAACTTCCTGAGCTCTGTCCTCTAGAGAGGCATTCTCATCGACATTATCTAGGGGTTGATTGTATACCATGTTTTGTTCATAAATAGGGTCCAACACCCTTCCATCCTCCTTCATTCCCTTAGAAACTTTTGGGAGATCAATTAAATTCAGCTTCTTCACTAGGTGCACATCTAACCTGGAATAGTGTCTAAGCCTGACCTCATGGTCATCCATACAATCAGCCCAGTGGTCTTCAACTGCATCTTCATGTACAAACCATGTTCCAATGAGGGGGCTGACCCACCCAGTTGGATCAGACCTAGCTCGGGCAACATCAAACAAGTCCAATCCCCAGTGTTTCCTTTGAGTAGCCAACAACTGCTAATTGATTTATGAAGTAGCAACCTTGGGTTTATTGGAATAAAAAGTCTCCACATAGGTGATGGGTATCTTCTCATAGAGCTGAAAGACAGGGATGCCCAATACCGTGTCTATCATATCAGAAGTGATATCCAAAATAATTTGTCCAACTGGCCCAACAATCCTCTTACTCCTGGCCTTGTAGGCCTTTGCACATGCCAAAACCAGTTCTGGAGATTGGAGGGAAATACGGAAGGCCGTAGCCTGAATTAACCCCGATGTAGCCATCTGTTGGGCTTGGAAGGATCTCCCCTCTGCAGTGTTAATCTTCTTCAGGAACGCTTGCACATTAGGAGCTCCCAAGTCCGTGTCCCCGATCTTTGAGAATTGGTAGATCAATTTGGATGGGGGAAGGTACCCCTTGTAATCTTGCTTCACCTCCTTGACAGGTGCATCCTCCACCATGGTTATAATTCTGCAAGCAACGTGACAATTAGATCAAATCACATCAAATACATCAGCTATTATCAGAAGTACAATGTAGCGGAGATCGGGCCCCGAGCCTAATCCCTTCCTGCTTCCATTAGGCTGTTAGATGGTAAAGCAACCCGCGATCCTGATCTTGCTAAAGGAATGTAAAGGTAAGTCACTGGGGGTCGGAGGTTGGGTTTAATTTAGTTCCTTTGACTTCTCACTCATAATTACTAAGTGAAAGCCCCACGACCTCGATCCCGATAAGGTTATGCAAAGGTACAAGTCGGTGATCGGGAGTCGGGTGAGACTTAGTTCTTTTGACTCCCACCTCGCAACAAGTAAAGAGAAGACCCATGACCCCGATCCCGATAGAGTTAGACAAAGGTAGATACTGGGGATCGGAAGTTGGGGACGACCACGTTTTCATGCTATTCCAACTTGCAACAATCACAAGGTCTGCGATCCCGATCCCGCTAAAGTTGAGTAAAGGTAAAATCGATGGGATTCAGAGTCGGGGCAGACTTGGTTCTTCTGACTCTAAGGAAAGCAACCTATTAAGGGACCGGCCGTGAAACCGATCCTGCTAAAGTTGAAAACTAGAGCAAATGGCAACGGAGACTAGGGTTTCGACAGGATTCCACTTGTTTGTTGAAATTAAGGCAAAATCACCAAGGAAGCCATTTTAATCACACTGCCTAAGAGATAACCAAGAGAATCACCTGTTTAGATACAAACCCTAAGACCATGAGAAACCGGGAGTTACACCATACAACACATCTAGGACTCGAACAAGGAAACGCAATCCCATGTCAAATGTAGCGACCAGACCACATTCAAACCATAATTGTGCAGAATCGATTGAAAAAGCAATTAAAACACTACTTGGTTCGAAGAAGTGGTAAGCTATAAACGACGGCTTAGAAAAAACCCTTTCCTATCAATGTCCAACGCGTCCACAACTCTCTATCAGCTAAAATACTTTGGCACAACCACGAAGCAGGAGCAAATTGCAAATGTAGGAGTTGGTTGAGGAACTAAGATTACAAGATGCATAGACGAAAATGAAAAAGTGATTGCTGAAAACGCAATAAAAACCCCTTTTGACGCATGAGAAACTGACCATAAATGCGTCGCCAGGGGTAGATAGGGCACCGGTCATATCCTTCGTCAGGGGTAACCCTCGGGGTTGTGCCCCCGAGCATGCCAGGAGGACAAACCTCGAAGCCCCGACATAGGTGACACACAGTGCTAATCTAGTGTCCCTTAGGGTGGGGAGTCTGGAGACCTTTTACAGTCATGCTAGCACGACTAACCAAACCCGTTGGTCAATTCCGCATAGAAGGGTCGTCGGGAAGTCGGGGATGTTTCTACTGTCGTTTTGGAACGACAAACCCCGCAGACTCGACATGCAGACACATCACAACACTCAAAATGAAACCAAGTGAAATGCAGATGAAAACCAGAAGCTGAACCAGAAGGCAAGAAAGAAAAAGGGGGCCTCTATTTGCCATGCCTAATTGGGGGTGTGTTGTGGAAAAAGGACACAACGTAGCCCTAGGAGCTCCATTAGATAGGCCTCAAAGAACCACCTCCTTCCCTTCGGATTTGAACTTCAATTCCATAGTTTGATAGTTTTGGGTAAACTCTCCAAGTGAGTGCAATCATTGCACACCCAAAACCACATTTGTCTCACCTATGCCAACCACATAAAAATCATCACGCACTTTGTGCCTCCCCAAAGTGATGTCAAGCTGCTGAATCCACTTGGTAGAAGGGACAGTAAATCCATCGGCCACAATCTGAAGCGATCTTCCTCAATTTTGAGCACTCAACTCAAAATTATGTTACCTAGGATATTTTAATACAAGGACATCTTAGACGCTGAGAAATCTTGAATCATCCAAAAAATATTTTCTTAATGCTTGTTTTTCATTTGAAGGTTTTAATTGTTACAGCAGTTTTTTCATTCTTGTTGTAGATTCATTTTTTGACTTAGTCTGCTGACTATGCATTTCAAGTTACGGATAGTGTTTCTCCTATGTGATACCACATATTAATCAAAGAGCCTCCAAATTGTAATCAAAGCATTGTATTGGGACTTTGAACCTATTCATGTCATGTGTCAATGATTGTATCTAGTTACCTTATTGTATGTCATGTTCTTTTGCCAAAAGGACCTATATTAGACTATGTGCTAGTGCATTTGAATTGCGTGCTAGTTAATTAAGTATTGGTCCTAGGAAGGTTCATTACGGAAGCCACAAGAAGTATCAATTCTTATATTTTTCTGCACCTATGTTTGAAGGGGTCATATAGCAACCATTAAAGGAATGCACCCAATCCTAAGGAAGGATAACTGCTCGAATCACTTGATTTTGGGCCCCCTGGGTACTACCACATGTGCGTAAGGGCATTTTACTTTGTAATGTCCCTTTCTACAACATTTCTTATTTTTGCCCTAAACAATAATCCTAACTCAAAATGATAATTGCATTAAATTTATAAATATGACTTTATCTAAAATTATGAATTTTATTATAATATTCAGATTTATATCTTATGCAATAATTCTGAAAATAGAACTTATCTTGATTTTCTGCTATAATTTTCCTTCAAAATTGCAGCTATTCTCCTTGAATGATTGTCCCTAATATCTACCCAAGTTAGGGGTTTTCGTCCACCAACTTGCTAAGAGAAGTTAAGGGGTTTCGTCCTTAAATCTCTCAATTTACCTTGGAGGGGCTTCGTCCTCCTTGGCTGTAATATTCACTTGTAATAAGTCATAATATTGATTCACAAATTGATTGCTTCCTTTGATTCATTGATTTGCCTTCCTTTTATATCTTATTGTTGAAGGAGTCACAACCCCTCATACACCCGCTGCCCTTTGAAAGTGTCACAACCTTTCATACAACCGTTGCCCTTGATAAATTATAATTTAATTTTAATATTCACTTGCTTTATCCCAAATCGCAAGTATGAACTAGCGCCCCATTTTTCTTAAGTATTATCTCAAACAACTTCTATGCTATTGGCGCCATTATAATCTCAAGTGGATTAGGAGATTTATACTTTTATTTCTGGTTGTCCTGTGAACTATACTTGGACTGGGTAAAACTCAGGTGGCCACTATAGATTGTTAACACATTTCTTTGTATAATATTAATTATCCTTGCCTTTCTTGGTTACATAGGAGTTTAGAAGAGTAGCATTCGATTGTGGAGACTGTTATAGGGGTTATGCCTTAAATGATATGACAACTGTGTATTGAAAACATGTGCTTAACATATGATGGCTGGTGCTAAGATTATGATGTTGGTCGCCACTTTCTATGACTCGTATATATGTTTGAGCCTCTTTTTCATAGAGTTGTGTTTACTGCCTAAGTGGTCTAATTGGTTTCATACAGAGTAACCGAGAAAGATATTTGCATTATCACAGTGTACTGAAATAAATTACATTGTACGAGAATAACAACCAGAATTGGTACTCAAAAGATCAACTGCATATATTAACTCAGAACGGCAAGTACAATAACAATCCAAAAACTCCATGCCCATACAATGGCGTAACAAGTACATATATAGTTTGTCCGACGGTTGCCAACCGTCGCCAACCATCGTACCGATCGGGAGTAACTACTCGCCGAAACTAAAACATAAACATACTTCCTGAAACCACTAACAAAACATATTTTGCCAAAAGTAATAAACTATGTAAAGTACGCCTAACATCATTCCCCCCAAAAAACTTGTCTTCCAGACGACTGCAAACAAGAGCCCAAATTAACTAGGAAGTAGAAGGGTCAGTGGACGTCCCTGGAGGTGTGGATGCCGTCCGTGCTGATCCAGGAGTCCCCTGCTGAGGTTGAACTAACTGCCGAAGCCTGTAAACCTCCTCAGTCTTTTGTTTCAGATGTGTTGAGGCAACGATATGCTTGTCTCTGGTGAGACGTACCATCTGGACAGCTTCGGCCAACTGCTGTTTTGTTTTCTCCTGTGTCCCCTGAGATTCGGCCAACTCCTTCCTTGTGGTTTCTAGTTCTACTCTGAGTGCCTCGGCCTTGTTCCTTTCTAAATGTGTGAGCTCGGCTTCCTGTGCCAACTGCCGTTGGAAGTGCACCTGTTGCTCATCAATTTTTTCCCTCAGCTGCTTACTCATAACTGCAGCCTCCTCCAGTCGTTTGTTGCACCGTTCTGTCTTTTGAAAATCCTCCTGTCGAGCATAATATAATGCTCTGAACTGGGCCTCAATGCTATGAAGGGCTACCAGTAGCTCACTGTCGGCATCTCCCACTCCCAAGTCTGGTCTCTCTGGTTTCCATACCCTCTGCATCTCCTCGGTAATTACTTCTGGCCAACCCTTATTCCAAAATACCCGTACAAACTCCATCTCAGCATTCTTGACAAAATGTTCAATTCTTTGTACCTCTGCACGTATTATTGGCGAAGAGTATTGGGGGTTGACCCTGGTAGCAATATCAGATACCCTCTGAAGGATGGTTCCCATAGACCCTAAATCCTGTGCATACCTAAGAATGGTGCCGAGTGGGTCACTCTCATCTGGCGCACCCATGTGTACTGTCAACCCAGCTGGCTCAGCCGAGCGAGAAGTATCCTCTGTATCATCAGCAGTATCTGTCCTACTCGTGCCTTCCTCCTCTGAGCTTCCTGTGGCTGTGCCTTCCTCCTTTGCTTCCGAGTCACTAATCGTTATGGCAACATCAACTGCTTTCTCCTCCTCTGACTGTACCATCTCACCTTCAAGTGCAGGTGGCGGTAAAAGAGATCTAGCGGGGCTTAGAGGAGGAATGTCTGCCAACTCTGAAGGCATGCCTAGTAGCTAAAGCCAAGCATCTACCTGTAATGAGCTGTCTGCATGTGCTATGCTCTCTGGAGATCTAGTCTCGAATGGAGTAATCTGCCCTGATGGGAGAGGAATTGGTATGGTGTTATCTCCCTTCATCCTCATGACCTGACCCCAAGAGACGTGCGTGGTACTAGGCCGAACTGGACTCTCTGCTTGGGTGCGTGTGTCTAAGTGCAAGTGTGCATGCTTCTTTGCTAGTGAAAAATCCCATCTGTTCTCCCCTACTGGTACTATAGGATTGGGGCTGGCAGGGTTGCCAGGAGTGGCTGAGGCTGACGAGGCCTCAATGCAATCCTCCTCGGCACCTTGTGCACTATACGAAGCTTCCGACGAAGTCTCAGGTAACTCCCGCTGCTTTCTCTTTTTGCTGCTCCGTGACTCCTCTCCCTTCCCACCTTGTGCAGGAGCCTTCAGGTTTGTCCATCTGAAGACGGTCGGCCATGTGGGGTTGTACTGCTCATCTGGCTGAAATGGAGCTCGCACCAATGAGGGGACGTGAGTGCAGATGGCGTCCAGGAACAGCGCAATGGCCTGTTGAGTCATTTTCATGAACTCGTGAATCCTGTCGGAGAGAACTGCCGCCCAGTTGTACATTGCACCCTGGCTAAGGCCAATCATATAATCCGACATCCAAAATGGAATGTCTGACGAGCGTGAGGCTCCCGTTAGCCGCCCCTTGATGACATCCATTATGCACCGCCATTCTTCATTCGCCAAGTGATCTCAGCAAAGTCCTCTATTCCCTACAGCCTTTAATTGATTCTTTTCTTTCTCACTCAGGTCTAGTCTGCAAACCTTTGCCATAATGCTGTCCTTGTGTCTTCCGGTCATTTTCTGTTTGCCGACTGTAAATCCTTGGCACGATACACCCATCACTCTCTCGAAATCTTGTGGCGAGAATGTGATTTTGACCGATACATTCATAAATCTGATGATCGTGTGTTTTGCTCGCGGGTTGTAATTCGCCGCCATGTTCTTCAATATTGCCTCAAACTCTCTGAAATTGAAATAGGGCATTTGTATTACCTTGTCCACTTGTGCCTTCTGTAATGCTCGCTTGAGAGGATGATCATCAGCGTGACTATTCCACCACTGTTTACACTCGCTGGCTGTAAGACTTTCCCACTGCAAGGAATCCACTGTGATTTTTTCCTTGTCTTTCCCTTTCCCTTTTGGCTACTTCTTCTGCCCTGACGAACCCACGTCAATTTGTGGTGTCTGTGTTGGCTTTTCTTCAACAATTAGTTTCGCTGCCATCTTTCTGTCTTTCGTCCGTCCTGATGTTTGAATTTGTTTTCCTCTGCTTTCTGCTCTAGTGACCCTGTTGGCCGGTGAGAATGACATTATGACCTCTTTTATGCTTCAGTTGTGACCGTTATTTTTCCTTCACACCTGGATTGTACCGTCTTGAACTTGTCCAGTCAGCTTGTAGAATCTGCATGCAGCCAAGGAGTCCCAGGAAATTCCGTACGACCAGGTACGAATTGCACAACTCCTTCGTACGGCGGTAGGCGGCATGAGACGTACGGCAGCCACCAAATCGTACGGAGCATACAGCAGAGCACCGTACGGCCACAGTTCTATTCTTCGTACGGCCTCCTCTCCACTTGCCGTACGGCCTCTTGCAATTTCCGTACGGTGATTCTCTTCCAATTTTCGTACGACCTCTGCAATCTGCAAATTTCCGTACGGGTTTTCAATGCTTCGTACGGCCTCCTTCCGTACGGCCTTCTCTCTTCGTACGGCTTCTTCTGTACAGCTTCCATACGGTCTTCTCCTCTTTCATATGGCTTCTCAGTACGGTCTATTTAACCCTTTCGTACGGCGGTCAGCAACAATGAAGAATGTTTGCTTCGTACGGCCCTTTATGGTTTCGTACGGCCCTTCCATACGGTCAGCAGATGAAGTACGATTTTTTTTTTTTAATAATTTTATTTTATTTTATTTTTTAAATTTTTTTAATTCTATTTTTCTTTTTCCCTTACCTGACTTGTCGATTCCAAATTTCTTGAACTTTGCCATCTCCCATTCGTCTTCCCAGTTCTCTAGGATCTCGATTTCCGTCAGCTGACGGAAGATGTAGTTTATGTAACCTTTCTGTCTCAGACAATCGTTCGAGCAACATTTATCAATTTCCTCCAACTCCCATATCCGGTCGAAGATCGTTGATTGATCTCTTACCCATGTCAAATTCCACCCCATTGGCTCCTGGACCCACTGAAATGTTTTTCCGTTTTCGTTCATCTTCACATTCACGTTCCTGCATCTATATTTCGCTTTCCAGAGCCGACTCCTTGGAAGTTGTATGTGAGGTAGTCCGACTGGCCAATTTTTCCTCCTCAACTCCCAAACTTCGTCACAGTAGGGTGATCTTTCCACAATGAACATTGCTTTTGCTAAGTACTTCCTTCTTGGGGGGTCCCGGACCTCCTTTGGTAGTAGGAACTCAAATTTGTTCCGTACTTGGTTGCATTCTTTTATCCAGTTGTTCCAGTTTTCTTCCTCTTCTTTCTCTTCTTCTGGGTAGTTTTTATTAATCCATTTACCACCATAGTCTTCGTCGATTTGGCCCTCACGGCCTTCCATCCACACTAGCCTCATCCGCACTGGCCTTGGTGCAAAGAACCTCGTTACTGGTTCAAACTGAGTACTTGCAAATACCATCCCGTCAATTTTGTTTTCTGTCCCCTCATGTTGTTTGCCTCTTTCCTCTTTCACACCGTGGTTTGTTAATACGAATCCCAGCATATTGATTTGTCTTGTTTCTCTTTTTCTCTCTTTATAAATCTTCAGTTTCGACCCGTTCACTGCTTCTTTGATTGGACTTCCATCGAGATTATCTAGCTTTATAGCCCCATTGTCCATCAATTCCCGTATTCTGAACGGTCCTAACCACCGAACTTTGAATTTCCCAGGTTTGATTTCGTTACGGCCGTTATATTTCAGGACTAACTGCCCGGCCGAAACTCCATTTTCCGTAGGTGTTTGTCGTGCCAATACTTCCGGCATTTCTGCATGATTTCCGTCGACCATTGAGCCAAAATTCTTTTCTCGTCCAATTTATTCAACTGGAATAGTCTTTCCTCCAGGCTCTCTGTATCTCCTAGTCTGTTTTCCACTACAATTCTCAGACTTGGGACGAGGTATTCTGCTGGTACTACTGCTTCTTGCCCATACATCAACTGGAAAGGTGTGTGTCCAGTCGTTACCTTATAAGTGGTTCGGTAAGCCCATAACATCGCTGGTAACCTCTCTTCCCAGTCTGATCCTTCGATACCGCATGACTTGTGGATTACCGAAACGAGCACCTTGTTCGTTGACTCTGCCTGCCCATTCGCCCTTGGATAGTACGGACTTGATAGGGTGTGCAGGATTTTGAATTCCGTAGTCATGAGTCGGATGACGTGGTTGACGAAATGTCCCCCATGGTCACTCGTCAATTGAATCGGAATTCCATATCTCGTCACAATCTGTTCGTATAGGAACTTTGCCGTGCTCAATGCAGTGTTATCCTCCAGTGCCTTTGCTTCAGCCCACTTCGTCAGGTATTCTGTAGCCACTATTATGTACCGACATCGGTGTAGTTGGCTGACCTTCAAGGGTCCTACAAAATCCAGCCCCCATCTCTCGAAAAGTTCTTGAGGTTGTGATGGCCATAGTGGCATATAGTTCCTTTTTAGCGGTTTCCCTACCCTCTGACAAGTGTCACATTGAATTACCCACTCTCGGGCATCTGTGTGTAACGTTGGCCACCATAGGCCGGCGAGTAGTACTTTTCGTGCCGTGGTGTCGGGGCCCATATGTCCCCCTGCCAGTCCCTCATGTGCTTCTGCCAATACACCCCTTATCTCTTCTTCCATCACACACCTTCGGAGAATTTGATCGGGCCCCATTTTGTAGAGCAGCCCGTTTATCAATTGAAATGTCTTACTCTTCAGTGCAATCTTCCGTCGTTCACTTGTAGACATTTCTGGCGGAAACGTTGAAGTGGACAAGTACTCACCAATTTTCTCGTACCACGGCGGCAAGGCAGCAATGTGGAATAGGTGTGCATCCGGAAAGTCTTCATTGACTCCATCTCCTGGTTCTCCGGATTTGATCCTTGAGAGTTGGTCGGCAATTACATGGCTTTTTCCTGGTCGTACAATAATGGTGAAAGTAAATTCTTGCAGAAGCAACAACCATCTACTGATTCTGCCTTGAATAATCGGTTTGTTGACCAGATACATTAGAGCTTGATGATCCACATAAAAAGTGAATGGTGTTGCCAAGAGATAATGCCTGAATTTCTGTACGGAGTAGACCATTCCCAAAGCCTCTCTTTCTGTAGTATTGTAATTCCGCTCCGCTTTGGAGAGCAACTGACTGGCAAAGTACACTAGATGATCCAATCCATGAGATCCGACTTGTGCAAGAGTGGCACCAATTGCAAAGTTTGATGCGTCCACGTGCACGTGGAATTCCTTGTCCCAGTTTGGATAGGCTAGGATAGGTGCACTGATGAGTCTTGTCTTTAGTTCTTCAAAAGCTTTCTATTGTTCCTCCAACCAGACAAACTGCACCCCTTTCCTTGTCAACATGTCCAGTGGGTGTGATACCTGAGCAAAATTTTTGATAAATATCCGGTAGTAACCAACATGGCCGAGAAAGGACTTTACTCCGGTGACATCTCCTGGAGCCTCCATTTCTACAATTACCTGAATCTTGTCCGGGTCTGTTTTTAGTTCTGCTTGGCATACAATATGGCCCAGAAGTTTCCCTTGGGACACCATGAACCGGCACTTATTCGGGTTTAAGACCAACCGTGCGGCCCTGCAATGCTCCATGCATTCGGTGAGGGCTTTGAGGTGTCTGTTGGTCGCTGTAAATTGACCAGTCATCGAGGAATGCCTTGAAGTTTCCCACCGACATTTTGTCAAATATGTGTAGGATAATCCTTTGAAAGGTGGCTGGTGCATTGCACAGACCGAACGGCATCCGGTTGTATGCATATACCCCATTTTCAGTCACAAATGTTGTCTTCAGTTTGTCTTCCTCGGCAATGCTGATTTGGTTATACCCCAAAAATCTGTCCATAAAGGAATATATTTCGTGACCAGTCACTTTTTCCAAAATGGAGTCTGTGAATGGGATGGGGAAAGGATCTTTGATTGTTACTGCATTGAGGCATCTAAAATCTACGCAAATCCTGATTTGTCCCCCTTCTTAAGTGATATTACAATCGGTGACACCCACTCACTCGTTTCTACCTCAAATATTATTCCTGCCTCAAGTATTTTTTCAATCTCCTCCTGCAGTTTTGCTGCGTAGTTCTTATTCATGCGATATGGCCTTTTCCGTATGGGGTGTGCTCCTGGTATGAGTGGAATTCTGTGGACGCACATTTCTGGTGGTATCCCCTTCAGATCCTTGTAGGTCCAGGGAAACACATCTTTGTACTCCAGAAAGATTCTGAACGCTGCTGCTTTGAGTACTGGATTCCAGTCGTCGCCGACCAGAATTATTTTTGGGTTGCTTTCCTCGCCGAGGTTAACTTTCTTCGTTATCGGCTCTTCGTACATAATCTTCTTTTCCGGTTCAAACTGATGTGCCGGTGTACTGTCTACTTCTGCATTCCCTTCCTTATATTCCCCATATGCCGCTGGGAACATGTGGGCTACTTCCTTCCCTTGATCACTTTTCCGTTCCCATGCTTCTCCGTCGTTGTCTTTCTGTTCACTCATGATTCCCGAGCTTTCCCTGATTTCTTTTATTGAAATCATGTTGCATTGTGGCGGAAAAAACTCGTAGTCTTCCATCTGCCAATGGAATAGCCCGCTGAATGAATTTGTCTCATCTTCTGAGCATTCCTATAATTTCAGCACCCCTTCATCATCGGGCTCCATCGGCCCTTTCCCACTTTCTGTCGAGTCCCCTCCATCCAAGTCAGAATTTGACGCCAACTCTTCACCGACGGTTTGTGTCCTCAAGTCAATGACAAACTTCTTACGTCCATTTTCTATGGACAGAGTGTTTTTCTTCCAGTTGTGGTTGGCCTTGGCGGCTATTAGCCATCCTCGGCCGATTAATGCATCGTATGATGCATTTTGTGCTGTTATGACTACAAAATTTAACAAAAATTGCTGGGTCTCGATTCTTACCTTTTGAGCCATTAGCACTCCCAGCGGCTTGATCCTGTGCTGGTCGGCTCCCACTAACTGGAAGTTTTGTGGCCATAGAGTAGGCTTCCCAAGGCTCTTCCAGGTTTCTTCTGGTAGTACATTTACTCCGGATCCACCGTCGACTATAGTATTTTTCAAATTCCGTCCAAGGATTTCCATGTGTACTACGGCCGGTTTCTTTCCAGTATCAATCGCCAGCAACCTCGGGTCGAGTACTTGTTCTCTCGTTGGCGGTGGTTCTACTATAACATCTTCTGTTGTGTGGGTTTGGTCTTCGTGCGAGTTGTCCTTCATTACCTTGGATATTGCTACTTTCAACTGAGGCAAGCTCTGGAGGAGGTCTGCCAATTTAATTGGTACGGTAGCTTGCAGCACTTGACTTGTTATGTTTTTGTCCGATTCCGATCGTGTTGCCTTTTTGTCTGAGTTCCTCCGTTCGGTTTTCATGGCAGCTTCCACTTCCTTCCGTGCCTCCCGGAGTCTTTCTTTTTCCTTACGAGGACCTGGATAAGTGGCCTTTTTCCATTGTGCTCAAGTGATAGCAAGGATTTCTTCATTATTTTCCTTGAGATTGATAAGGTTTACCCCTTTCTGCTTCGGATAGTTTTTTTCTTCGTGATCACCAGGCCACACCACCTGCACAATGCATTTATTGTGCTCTGATTGTTGTTGGGGCATTCTCTCGCAAAGTGTCCCCACTCGTTGCACTGCCGGCACTGTATCATTGGTCGCCCTTTGCTGTCGTACTGCAATCTGTTCCGAGGGCTGTTATTGTTAAACCTTCTGTTATTCCTGTATCCTCCGGGGGATGCATTTGGACTATTTTGAGGTTTCGGCGGTGTGGTCGGCGGAGTTGATGATTCTCCTTGAGTGAACAACACTTGGGTACTTCTTGCTTTCAAGTTAAATGGACATTCCTTGATTGAATGTCCCATTACCTGACAAATGTCACAAAATAATTTTCTCGGGTAGTTTGCCTTTATGTGACCCTCTCCACTGCACTCTGTGCACCATAACTCTCGACTTTCTCTAGTTGTCTCTTTATCTATTTTCATCTCCTTTATCATGCGGACCATGTCCCTTCTCAATGCCTGAATGGTTTTCGACTCGTTTTCACTACTGTCGTCCCCCGTACTGTCATCATCTTCAGTTCTTCTCTTACTTCGGGATGATGTTTTATTTTCACTTTCTATGTCCATCGCCTGATTGTATGCTTCCGCGTACGACGATGGGGGTACCACTTTCATCTTTTTTCTTAATGACGAGACTAGCCCTTCAATGAACCATCTTTTCTTCAGTCCATCGGCTGGCTGCGTTTCCAGTTTGTCGAGCAATTCTTTGAGTCTTCTATTATATGCCCTCACGTTTTCATTCTTTCCTTGTTTGGTATTGTAGATTTCAGCTACAATCTCATTGTCATCCCTAAGAAGTTTAAATTCGTCCTCAAAGGCTTTTCTCAGTTCGTCCCATGAGGCTTTCTGTGTTGCCCCTAGGTCTGTATACCAGTCAATGGCAATACCCCTTAGTGTCGCTGGAAACGCTTTTACCCAGTAGTCTTCGTCCTCTTGTCCGTTTGCCACCCATATGGTTTCACACGTTTTACAATGTCGGACAGGATCCTCTGACCCGTTCCCCATGAACTTCGGCAACTTCTACCTTTCACTCGCCGGTGGGGTCACCATGTTTTTCCCAAGGCACCCTCTCTGTGTCTTTGACCCGATTGGACTGGTTCTACCGTGTCGTTCCGGTGTCCTCCTGACACTGCCGGCCACGCACGGTTCCTTCCCACTTCCGGTTTCGGTGTCCTCTACACTTCGAGTTACCTCTGGCTCTCCTTGGTTTTCCCTCTGTGCAGGGGTCTCGGGCTCAGGTCCTCTGTTCCTCGGCCTTTCGTCTGAAATGGACAATGCCACAATCCGACGTATACTATCCTCTAGTTCTTCTGTTAGATTATTTTTCTTTTCCTCTATTTGTTATTGGTGTTCTAAAATTATGTTCATCACCCCCTTGATCTATCTCTTCATGTCGTTCATTTTCTTTTTCAACAATCTGTTTCAATCGTTTTCTACGTTCTTCTTGTTCCTTTAGTCTTAATGATCTTCTTACTATTTCTTCCGGTGTTGCTTGCCCCACTGGTAATTTATTCTTGTCCTTATTCAGTTGTATGGGCATTAATTATGCTTCCCCTTTCTCAGTTGTACGGTGTGCGACGGCGATCACTGTCACGTTCCTCCTCTTGTTTCAGACGTTCCTCATATCTTCTGAGAATTTGTTGTCGTTGCACTTCCCTCTCTCTCTCTTCTTGATTATCTTGGAAGGCTATCAAGTTCCTTGCCAGAAGTCAAGGAATGCAGTCCAAAAGATTATCCACTTCGCTATTAACACGCAGGTTCTCTGAAATAACCTCCTATGGAACCTCTCTGCGGATAGACTCGTCTCGCATGTATTGTCCGACTGATAATAACCACAATTTGACTAATTCCTGAGTTACTTCATCTTCTCGGCTTCTGGGTTCATTCTCCTCTCTATCGCTTCCCTCGCGCTCTTCCTGAATTTCTTGTATTATTTCTTCTACGTGCTTTCTGTCTTGTACTTCCTCGTCGGTATCGACCGGTTGCCCCATTATGCTGCCATTCTCCCGTCTAGATGTTCACCAGATTCGCTTAGGCAACGACGCCAAAATGTTTACTGCCTAAGTGGTCTAATTGGTTTCATATAGAGTAACCGAGAAAGATATTTGCATTATCACAGTGTACTGAAATAAATTACATTGTACGAGAATAACAACCAGAATTGGTACTCAAAAGATCAACTGCATATATTAACTCAGAACGGCAAGTACAATAACAATCCAAAAACTTCATGCCCATACAATGGCGTAACAAGTACATATATAGTTTGTCCGACGGTTGTCAACCGTCGCCAATCATCGTACCGATCGGGAGTAACTACTCGCCGAAACTAAAACATAAACATACTTCCCGAAACCACTAACAAAACATATTTTGCCAAAAGTAATAAACTATGTAAAGTACGCCTAACAAGCTGCACCTCACTTGATGCCTCTTTATTGCCCAACACCACTATTCGATCTGTAATCTTGACTGGTTGGAAGAAAATCCCAAGATGCCATATACAGTTGGGTATTGATGGCAATATTTTGAAAACGGGACATTACATACTGCATTTTGGTCAGCCTTGCCTTAGTACATCAAAGGCTACTTGTAAGAAGGTGACAATTCATTTGAAAGAGAGCACTGAGGAGGCAGAGGAGATCAAGGAAAAACAGCATTGAGGATTGGTTGATCCATTGTAATTCGCCACACGTGAACATTCTGTAACCATGATCATTGATATATATATGACATAGAAACACATATTTCATATATATATATATGAAATATGTGTTTCTATGCCATCTGGTGTTCTTGTTATTGAATCCTTGTTTAAGACTTGTGTTTCTGTTGTGTACTCTTGCATTTGATTTGCAATTTCAGCATTTGTGCTGTATGGATTCATTCTTTCACCAGGTGGCATAGAAACACATATTTCATATATATATATATATATATATATATATATATATATATATGAAATATGTGTTTCTATGCCATCTGGTGTTCTTGTTATTGAATCCTTGTTTAATACATGTGTTTCTGTTGTGTATTCTTGCATTTAATTTGCAATTTCAGTATTTGTGCTGTATGGATTGATTGTATTTCACTAGACCCTCTATCCTTGACTGCATCATTTAGTTTTTGTGTATGCTTGTGCTACCCTAGCTGCACCCCTTCCTAGTTGGATGGCAGTTCCAGCTTGTTATTTGGGGGTTGAGTAGGAAGAGTGAACCCTATGAGAAATTGGAAAAACCAATATATTTTAAACATGGTTATGATTGTGATAGTTGTTGGATTTTGAGTGCCCTGTGAAGGTGTGTAATATCCCTAATAGGATCTGCCCTAGAATTCTGATTTTCTGATTTCTTTTTCTGCTCAAACCCTAATCTGAATTCTGATTTTAATTTCTGAAGTAAACATAATCATGGGCAGCGAATATACGTGTGCCAAACACTCAAATAAACATGCCAAACATGTGTGCTTATGAAGACAACATCAAACATGAATCCAACCATGGAATACAACCATCCAAATGCCAAACATGTGACAAATAAATCTGATTTCTGAATGTAGAAGTCTGCTGCTACAAATCTGAATATTCTGAATTGAATTTACCATAAATTCATGGGCTCAAACATGCCAAACATAGCCCAGATTTCTGCTCATACAAATCAGACCTAAAATAGGTTTATACATACCACAAAATGGTGAAAATGATATCAAAATGTCAAATCCTAGATGGGTAAATCCTCCATGGTAGGCGCTTAGGGTTTTATGCTCCAAAATTGTGAAATCGCCCTCCTTGGGAAGTGGCGCTCAAAATGGGGTAGAAACCCTAGCAACAATCTTCGTCCAAATCCCTCCAAAATGGGCGCTCAAACCTGCTCCAAAGAATATGCCTTGAATGCTCAAGAACTCCAAATCTCCAATGAAGTGCAAGTGTGAACTCCGTATGAATTCACCTCCAAGATGGAATTGGGTTTTCGTCCAATCCACCAAATATTCCTAAGGGTTTTCGTCCTTGGAATATGCTGAACTAAAAGTGCAGCCAAGAGTAAAACTCCAATGAATAAAATCAGATGTGAATGAATGATGCAAATGACCTCCAAATCGCCTTGTTTTATAGGCATCCAAATAGACTTCCTCATGGCCGACCTCCCTTAGCAAAATATATTTTATTTTGTTTTCTACTTTCTTCCAATTTTGCCGACCACCCTCGGCATTTTATTTTATATTTTTTAATCCTCAAATTGGTCGCCCACCTTCTTGGCAATTTTCCTTTACTTATTTTAGTTCACCAAGAGGCTCACAAAAATAGTAAAAGTCATTTCATATCATAAATTGGTCCAGCAAAATTAGCTAAATATAAATAATCCGAAATGATTAGGATTACTTACTATTTAACTAATAAATTATTCCCTTGTACTTCCGACTTAGCCTACGGGAACAAAATAGGCTAGCCATCTCCTGTTGGGTGATCACTCGGAAAAAGGGGACATTACAGGGTGAAAAGAGCCATGAGTTACTATTAGTGCCCTGCAAGGGTAAAAAGATTTGTGTGTTACTTTGAGTGTCCTATGAGGGTGAAAAGAGCTTTGTGATTACATTGAGTGCTTAACGAGAGTGAAAGGATCCATATAAATTTTATAACAGACACGCATGCAAACAATCTATGAATGATATCTATGACAGTTATATATGACAACAAATGATGGATGACATGCTTGAAAGCCCTTGGGCCTTATGTCAAAAAGTTTGAGTATGGCACAAATTGGCAAAAAAACTTTTAAAGTGCCCTTGAAAATGTGTGGAAGGAATGGTGGTGAAAACTCTTTCCTAGCATTGCTCTTAAGATGAAATCCTGAATAAAAAGGATTTGTGGTGAAAATTGAAAATATATGAACTTGGTGTATATATGCTTCGTGTCTTCAGCCCATGACTGTTACAGTATGGTTTTCTTGTGTATGTATGTTGTAGTATTACCTTGGCACACGTTTATCCTCTTGGCTCAGGGCATGTTTAGTACACCAGGTATTGGTTGGGTTGTGAGCACTCATCTAGCTTGTGACTTGTTTGTGCACATGAAGACCTCAGGTTGGTAATAGTGGTTCCTTGCCAGCTGAAAGGAACTACTTGTGTAATCTATTTGTACTACCTTCATATGAGATAAATGATGTTTACTTTGTTGGTACTCTCTATGAGAAAGATTAAATGTAATCTAGTCATCAATGGCGGCACCTTTGGGTAGTTCTATAGCAGCTATGAACACTACAGTAGTGGCTGCAGTAGCTGCAAGAAGCGCCATGTGAAAGTAGAAGTGTTGTAATATATCTTGTATTGGTAGTTTTAAGCTATAGGAGCCAATTGTATGTGACTATGTTACATCATTTCTTGTGGAAGATGTTTGTCTTGGACTCCCTGAGTAAATGTTTTGATTTTTGAAAAGAGAAAATCTGAACTTGTGCTTGTGAGATATGCTGAGCTTACACTTGAGGATTATGTTGTTTCAGCAGCATGTGCCTAGTGTGTTATGTTGAAAACACTGCTGCGCATTTGATGCAGTTGGCTGAATTTTATGTTACAAATTCGCTCCACTTTATGAGGTGAGACAGCTGTGTTTTTAAGCTGAAAAATCTGCTGAAAAGTTAGGGGAAATTTTATATGATTAGGCTGCTGATCATGGGATGACAAGTCCGTCATGTAATTTTTGTGATTATAGTAAATAGAGCAAGGAGGATGTTATTTTTCAAGAGTGGTTTTGATAGATTTAATCGAACTGTGATATGAAAGAATACATGATAGATTAAGGCTGTATGCATTTCTGTTATTCATATGTCTGAAGGTCTATGATAAACAATCCTAGATCAATAGATAAGAGAACCATTCCTTAGTTGCCGATGGAGAACTATCCCTCGGCTGTTGAAGAAAGTTGTCTTGCAGCTGTCCCACAGCTGTTCCGCAGCATTGCTGATGCAAAGTTGTCCTGCAGTATTGCTGATGCAAAGTTGTCCTGCAGTATTGCTGATGGACGAGGTTAGAACTTCCATCACAGCCAACAGAAGTTCCAGGGCAGTGCTATGATTGTGAAAACACTATAGAATGCTGTACGATGACTTGAGAGACTTTTCAAGCTATTAGAATGGGATTACAAGTCCGTCATGTAATTTTTGTGATTATAGTAAATAGAGCAAGGAGGATGTTATTTTTCAAGAGTGGTTTTGATAGATTTAATCGAACTGTGATATGAAAGAATACATGATAGATCAAGGCTGTATGCATTTCTGTTATTCATATGTCTGAAGGTCTATGATAAACAATCCTAGATCAATAGATAAGAGAACCATTCCTTAGTTGCTGATGGAGAACTATCCCTCAGCTGTTGAAGAAAGTTGTCTTGCAGCTGTCCCACAGCTGTTCTGCAGCATTGCTGATGCAAAGTTGTCCTGCAGTATTGCTGATGGACGAGGTTAGAACTTCCATCACAGCCAACGGAAGTTGCAGGCAGTGCAATGATTGTGAAAACACTGTAGAATGCTGTAGGATGACTTGAGAGACTTTTCAAGCTATTCGTATGAATACCTTAAATTAATTATTGCATGATGACATAATTCCACTATGAGTAACATATGGAATACTGTGAGAAGAGTGTCATAAATCTTGCTTCCTAATAATTGTTTTAAAAAAAATATTGCTATCCATTTTTTTGACGTTTTGTTGAGTGGTGCTCAGTTGGGGGATTACATAATTTCTATTTTAATTTTATTTTTTTTGTATTTTTAAAAAATTGTTGTACTTTCCCACATATCTCTGTGTCTTATTAAGGTTTCTCAATATTGCCATATCCATACCGGACAGTGTATTTGTGTTGCTACTTGTATCAATATTCAACTTACATTATTAGTAATAAAAGAAGCATTGTTAAAAATACTGTTCAATAAAGAAACGGCCAATTTACCTGCTTACTAACACACTTATATTAATCGGCAAGGCTACTTTTCTCTACAGTTTAGTTGTGTGTATTGCCTCCTGCTGCCAGATGGTCTACAAATTTTTCTCTTTTTTTCGATATCGTTTTAAAACTTTTCTGTAGATTTTTTTTTTAATATTTATAGATTTTTTCTACACTCAAAAATACACACATGTGGGTGTATTGATGCAATGTAGTATGATAGTTTTCCCAAAAAATGTATTGTATCTATATTTGTATCCTAGTAACTCGTAATATTTTCTTGACCATTGGCTATAAAAAAATGAAATATTTAACTTCAAAATAAATAAAATGCAACTACCTTTTGACTTTATGAAGAAAAGAAATTGCAGAGGTAGAATTAAATGCACAAAAAATGGAACACTTTGCTGGAAAAGAAAAGAAAAGAATTTTGATGATTTGTTGTATTAAATTTTGGTACAGTCTGATAATGTAATGGACTATAATCATAGGTCTGCAGATATAATTCGAGTTTATAGTTTTTGTTTGAAGTTACATTTTATAATGGGTTCAAAATATTGAATAGTTTAGTTGCTGTTTTCTATCTTAATTCTTGCATCAAGTACAAGATGTCTAAGGACAACCTAGTAACACTGGGAGAGGACATGCCTGATACAAAACAAAGCCGGATGATTTGTTGCAGGTTTTTCTGCATTATGACAACGTAATGCATTCTAATTGTGGGTCTCTAGATCAAGTTTTGTGTAAAGCAAGTGTTCAAACTTCTATTAAATAAAAGCTTCAAAATCTAAAATTTGATGTTTTTTGACTACTTTTGTCGTCAGGTGGTCCAGGCAGTGGGAAAGGTACTCAGTGTGCAAAGATTGTTGAAGAATATGGATTTACACATCTGAGTGCTGGAGATCTGTTGCGTGCTGAGATTAACTCCGGCTCTGAAAATGGGTATACAGCCAGTTCTCCCTATTCATGTTTGACTATGCCTTTAGGTATAAACTATATGCCAATCTGAATTCCTCTCTTTGTAATTATTTGTTGTTTGAATGTGTCATATGAGGGTCTTCTGTGCTATTTGTGTTTTTCAGAACAATGATTCAGAATGTGATAAAGGAAGGAAAGATTGTTCCCTCAGAAGTGACAGTTAATCTCTTGCAAAGGGCAATGCGGGAAAGTGGGAATCATAAATTTTTGATTGATGGGTTTCCTCGAAATAAAGAAAACCGTATGGTATTTGAACAAGTTGTAAGTGCATTTTAGCTCTTAAACTTACTTTTGAAGGATTGCAAAATCTGTGAATCCAGTTACAAATTGCATGCAGTTTTAGTTCTTTGAGGTTGCTTTATAAAACACATTTAAAATGCACATATGGAAAAAATAAGGTAAATGTAAGGTAAATTTTTAGGTCACTTCTAACTGGGACAGCAATATGGTGTATGAGGCACCCTTTGTGGACCTACTTTCCATTTACCTTATATATTGTTCAATGAGGTGTATAATGTTATCGCCCTGCAAATTCAAACACGGAGTAGATTGGAAGTACTGAAGATGAGGAGCATGTTGAGAATTGGGGCTTGAACTTGAATCACCATCAGAAAATTGCTCTGCCTTATTGCTTAACAATGACCCAGTGTACAAATTCTGAGCTTTAACTTGAATTGTTGTCACAAAATTGATAATTGCTCCACGATACCCCTAAAACATGGTCCAGTGGATGAAACTAAACAGCATGCTGATTATTGGGGCTTGAAATTGAATCATTCTCACAATATTTGCTCCCCCATGGCATAGTTTACAATGTACATAGCCAAAGCCAAAAACAATAATCGTGATTCACAATAACATTGCAAGAAATTGTTGGTGTAATTATACAATTGCACCTTATATTAAGTTTACTTAGGTAATTTAATTTATTTTGTCATGTTCCCCATATTAAGGCATTGTTTAAATTAAGATTTGAATCGCTTCCGTCAAATGTGATGTTTGTTGTCGTCGATTTGAATGATAATCATGTATATGATAATACATTTAATAAACATATTTAGTATTATCAATATATTAAATAATATTATATATAATTAAAATACAATATGTTTATTGTATTATCAATTTGAGTATTATTAATTATAATATATATAATTCATAATATATATGTTATGTTAATATAAATATAAATATTAATATAGATATTATATGATTATAAGTATAAATATATATACTATATTATAAATTAAATATTATGAAATAAATGATATATATTAAATATTCATAAAGGGCCGATCCCCTTTGAATGATTGACCCTTTTCCAAAGAGAGCGCTCACATCATTATTTCTAGTATCATATAACTAAAAAAGTGATGAAGAAAAGTCTCCACTAATGCAGCGCATGTATTAATATTAATTACCCTTTAAAACCCATGAGGAGACATCCATTATGAATCAAAGGGAGGTGACTTCTGGTAGAAACAACCGATCAGGGTACAAAGGAGGATCGGGGGCTTTGGGAAGGATATGCCTTCACTACTCATCCTCACGGGCTCAGAAATAATGATCATCGAACGTTCTCTGAAGTTTAACATAAAAAAAAAAATTATAATGTACATCCCAATGTAATATATGTATATATATATATATATATGGAATCGCTCATTATAAAGAAGGGAAGATATCATAAGATGCGATTGCTAAAGGATACAAGAATGAGGTCATGGAATCATCAAGCATTCAAACTACATTAAAATCACCATGAATAAACTCCATAAGCAATATGCATCTCAGGCATTAAGAATCAATTGGCAGTCATGGGAATATCATTGAATCAATCACAGGCAGATCTTCTCACCAGAACATTTTATTCAATCATTTGATCTCATTGAAGGTTATGACTCAGCAGATTTAGATCAGTTTCGCCCTGATATCAGCAGCGGCTTCTTGGCAAGACCTGGGCGTAGTTATTGTGAGCATCATGGCAACCTTAGGGTACCAAACATTAGGAGAATTCATCCATAGTTGGAGCACTGCCTTGAAAGACGGTTTTCAGACTTATAGATCAGATTTGAAGCACTACTTGGAGATTTGAGTTCGACAGCACCTTTCATATCAGTCTTGATATCCATTACCGATTGGCATAGAAGGTATGTGCATACTCTAATCAGACATGAATATTAGCATAATAGAATAATCTGTAATATAGAATAAATAAGTATTTGGGACAGATTGAGATATAGGATAAAATGTTATAGTTCTAATGGACATCAAAATAACAATTGTTAGAATGAGAATGAATAGCCTAAGAATGATCAAGGCATATGAATATTTATATGAGGAATAATATTCCTATAAAAAGGCATATTGAATATTGCCAAGTGATGTGAAAGGCAATCATGGGATAGTAAAGATAATTTCTAATGAGTGTAATTCATAACCATGGAATACCTAGGATGATAATAGAAGCCTCATCATTAATCCACCTACACACCATATAGATAAGAGACGGGGAATTGGGTAAGCGGTTAGATATTTGCACCTAGGTAAATCTCGAGTTGGCGAAGTATCGCAATAGGCGATGAAACCCCTCCGAGCCAAGGGTGAGCCTTGGACCTATGGTAGCATAGATATGTTATTTATGTCCTAATGGTGGGTACAACTCGAGCTGGTGAGAAATCACCCCTCCGAGCCAAGTGGAAAACACTCGTCTCAAGCTGGTGAGAGATTACCCCTTCGAGACAAGAAGAAAACCTTTGACTCAAGCTGGTGACACCATCACCCCTTCGAGTCAAAGGAGAAAAGCCCTTGGACCCATGGCCGTAGGTCTTGGATACTAGCGCCCTAACAATCCCTCTCATATTGGGTGAGTGGTCTGATTAATGTTCAGGCTCATGAGTGTCTCTCCCGAGGTAAACCATGGAACATATATAACAGATATGAGGAAATGTGAAATGCATTTATGTAATGAATTTAATATGGGTTATGATTATAAAGTTACTAATCTTAAAGGGAAATGTGAAAGGTATATGTATGTGATATTGATATTTATAAATGGTTATTAACCCTAATTGCAATGAGATGATATTATAAAGATGAATTGATTACTAATGTTCTCTTTTACAAGTTGAAATTGTGTGCAAGGTTGAGGAAATTTTGGCTTGCCAGAAGGGAACATTACAAGTGGTATCAAAGCAGTCATCCTGCCATCCTGTGTATACTGGTGACTTATGCTCTCATGTGAATACCTTGTGATATTATTTGTATTCATGCTTCATGCTTGATATACTCGTGTGTTGCTTCATGCTTATTGTGTATACTTTGGTATTTATGTGTATACTTGGTGACCTTGGGATGGTGGACGTACCTGCGGTGTAGTATGGGATGCACCAATCCCCTTTCCAAAGGTTTGATAGTATAATTATTGGTATTAATGCATCTTATGTGTATTCACACTTTGTGAGTCCATGTATTCACGAGTGTGCTTCATGACTTACGCTTCCTGTGTATACTTGTATTCAAGGGTATACCTTGTGACTTATATAGTCAAGTGTATATCCTATAACTTGTATTGGCATGCGTGTGTATGCTCTATGATTTTGTTCTCAAGACTATGTAATTGTATTCGAGTGTACGCTCTATGATTTGTATTCGTATTTGAGTGTATACTCTATAATTTGCATTTGTATGCACCTGTATGCTCCAGGTGTAAGATACCCAACTAATTCTACCAAAATTTTTCCTTACTTAGACAATTGTACTTGCTATCAACTCATCAACTATTTCAACAACACAAAGATATTCATCAAAGATAACTATTTGAATGAATCAACCTTAAGCTGGGTACTTGTTTTATTACTTGATTCAATCAACTCACAATGTCTTATTACATGGATAATGCTTTCAATGGCATGAAGTTACACTTTATTCAAATGGAATTACAAAAGCAGGCCTTGGAGCCTTGATGATTACAATGCCTTGCACACTAGATCAACTTAATCAAACTCAACGATGTCAACTGAATGTCAACACCTCACAGTACAACAAGGGAGCATCACCTTGTCAGTTGAGGGAGCATCACCCCAACACTTGAAACTCGCAGGCCTCAAGATTACAAGCTCAGCAGCTTTGCAGAGAGAATTTTGTCAAATGCATGGATGCAAATGAATGAGAGAGCTCCTCCTTTTATAGGCCTTTCAAAGGTAATGAAGGCACGTTTCCCAAGAAGCATATCCAAGGGAATATTCCATCTGATGACTCATTCTGAGTTGGCAAGCTTATCCAGAGACCTTGACACGGATCCCGAAGACCTTCTGTGGACCAATGAGAGCTTAGGTAGTTATAACTACCTTATCTCCTGACTAGGCGCCAAGTTGAGATGTCTAGAACATGAAAGTGCGCCCTGCTTGCCAGTTGAGGAGATTGCACCTGGAGATTGCGCCTAACTTGGAAAAAGCTCTTCAATGTTATCAAGAAGGGTGCCTTGACACTCAACTCAGTCAATCCTCATGAGGCGCTCATTGGAGTTGAGGTTAGGCGCTACTTTGAGGTTAGGCGCTAGATGAGGTAGGAAATGCCCAAGAAGTGCGCCTTGCTATCACTAAGCGCCAATTGAAGGTTGACAAGGACTCTAGAATGCGCCTAGAGTTCTAGACTTCCTATTTTGTTGTTTACAACCTCAACCACTGCAATTCTGGTGTTCTTCTAACTGGGCGCCAACTTTGGAGAGTTCACAAGGGTTTTGGCGCCTTGGTAGCAGCTTATCACCCCCTTTCAAAGAACTTTGACAACAACTTGACTTTGAATGATGGTCATCTTACCTTATGATGAAGCGCCCTGTTCCAAAACTTGTTTAGAAGACTTGCAACTATCTTAGGCGCATCTTCAAGGTTGTCTGAGCAAAAACTAACATCACAACACCTAGGCGTACTTTTGAAGATGCATTCTAAACCATCAATTATCATTTGACATAGGGCGCCATTTAAGGTTTACTTTGTCATGCTCTAGCACCTAGGCGCTTTGAGGAGATAACTTCAACAAGAAATGGCGCCTTGATAAGGAGAAGTTCTCCTGTTGGATGATGTAACTTGATGCTAGCGCCTAAAGTGAATAGGCCTTCTTCCTTGTTCCACTCACTTAGAAAACTTCGTCATGTTGATTAATCAATCATTTCCACCGGATCTTTTGAAGACAGGATTTCACTTGATCAATCCTTCAAGGAATTCACCATTTGCAAAGGAGTCTAGGCGCAATATGAGGACTAGGCGCACTTTGAGTGTTGTGAAGGCTAGGAAGTGCGCCTAACTCACTTAGACCACTTCAGTGATTCCAAACTCAACACTGGATGATCCTTGCTCAGTCTATAACTGCTCTAGGCGCTTGGTTGGTGGAACCCATCCAGGTGGAGTGCCTTCTGTTTGAATCCTCATCTTCACTGCCAGAAGTGACTCTTGAAGCTAGGCGCCAGAAGGGAGGAGTTCTGCCAAAATGGGCGCCTTGCTCATGACTTAGTGGATTTTGACTCAAAACTTCTTGATTTTACCTGCAAAATAACACCCAAAGTTAGTCAAAACCCAGTTCATTCCCTTATCATTCAGAATTAGCCTCCGGGAATGAGAAGTAGGCTAATCCATTCATCACTTGGTGCTTAAGCCGGAAATGGGGACATGACACCAGGTATTTATGTTTCATGTGTATGCATCTGTTTATATGCTTCATGCTTTTATGGGTATTACTTCATGCTTTAACTTCATTGCCTTACTTGTATGCTTCCTGTGTGTGTATTTATGTATATTCTTGTGTGTATTCACATATTTTACTTCATGCTTCCTGTCTGTGTGTGTTTATGCATATTCTTGTGTGTATTTACATTTCTTATCTGTGTAATCTTGTGTATTTTCGTGTATTGCTTCATACTTGTATGCTACCTACTGGTATGCTTGCTCATATTGATGAATGTGTGTTTCTCATATCTAATATATATTCTCGGCGTGTATACTTCAAGCTCCATATGTGTTCATACGCATGCTACTAGACAATTATGTGTATGTTTTATGTGTACACTTCATTGAGTGTATTTGTACATGCAAACATATATTCTATGACTTTATATTTGTATACTCTGACTTTGTATGCTCTATGAACATGTATGTTCTATGAAGATGTATTTGTATGCAAGTGTGCACTCTCTGACTTGAAATTGGTATTCGAGTGAATACTCTGTGATTTGAATTCGAGTGTATATTCTATGACTTGTATTTGTATGTGATTGTATGCTCTATGACTTGTATATTCTATGACTTGTGATTGTATGCTCTATGCCTTTGCAATTGTATGCTCTATGACTTTGCAATTGTATTCAAGTGTATGCTCTATGACTTTACAATTGTCTTCAAGTGTATGCTCTATAACTTTGTACTTGTATTTGAGTGTATACTCCATGACTTTGTATTTGTAATTGAGTGCATACTTTATGATTGTAATTATATTTTGAGTGTATACTCTATGCTTGTATGTGTATTTGTTTGAATGCATACTCTATGATTTGTATTTGAGTGTATTCTCTATGACTTTGTGCATTCAATTGTATAATTATGACTGCGTGTATTCATGTGTGTACTCCATGACTTGTATATGTTCAAATGGACACTTCATGACTTACTTGTATTCATGTGCATACTTCATATTCGTGCGTATACTTGCGTGTTACATGTATGCTTCATGCTTGTGTAACACATGCATATACTTGTATATTACATACTATGTTCATGCTCCATATATTTTGTGTATCAAGTATTAAGCGTATAAGCTCTGTGTATGTTTCATGCACTACGTGTATTTATGATTTGTGTTTCATATATAATAGTGTGCATATACTTCAACATGGATCCTCTCTCTTCTATCGTAAATTATCAGCACGCTATTTTAACACTTCTACGATCTACCTTCTCTACAATGTCATTAAATTTTTCAAGATGTCTCGTCACTTGTTGGAATCTTGGAATCTCAATACTCTCAAATCCTCTTTAGCATCGAAGATATTTTCATCGTCTAAACCCACGTCTTCATCTATGATACTTGCATCACGTCATTACATCCAACAAATTCTTATCTCTACATTGAACATTCATTAGACCCTTAAAGTATTCTTTGATCACCTAGTCTCTTTCATGGAATCACAATTATTTTCTCTTCACTAAAGCATGTTCATGACTTCGTCTCAACACATCGGAAGGTGGCGTAAGGAAATGAAAGAACTCACGGTGATTGCTTGAGGACAAGCAATTTCGAGTGGGGAGGGCTGTAATGTTCCCCATATTAAGGCATTGTTTAAATTAAGATTTGAATCGCTTCCGTCAAATGTGATGTTTGTCGTCGTCGATTTGAATGATAATCATGTATATGATAATACATTTAATAAACATATTTAGTATTATCAATATATTAAATAATATTATATATAATTAAAATACAATATGTTTATTGTATTATCAATTTGAGTTTTATTAATTATAATATATATATATGTATATTATTATACAAATATGTATAAATATATTAAAGAGGTAATTATATATATATATATATATATATATATATATATATATATATATATATATGTTATGTTGATATAAATATAAATATTAATATAGATATTATATGATTATAAGTATAAATATATATACTATATTATAAATTAGATATATTGACTAACATAAATTAAATATTATGAAATAAATGATATATATTAAATATTCATAAAGGGTCGATCCCCTTTGAATGATCGACCCTTTTCCAAAGAGAGCGCTCACATCATTATTTCTATTATCATATAACTAAAAAAGTGATGAAGAAAAGTCTCCACTAATACAGCACATGTATTAATATTAATTACCTTTTAAAACCCATGAGGAGACATCCATTATGAATCAAAGGGAGGTGACTGCTGGTAGAAACAACCGATCAGGGTACAAAGGAGGATCGGGGGCTTTGGGAAGGATATGCCTTCACTACTCATCCTCATGGGCTCAGAAATAATGATCATCGAATGTTGAAGTTTAACATCAAAAAAAAATTATAATGTACATCCCAATCTAATATATATATATATATATGGAATCGCTCATTATAAAGAAGGGAAGATATCATAAGATGCGATTGCTGAAGGATACAAGAATGAGGTCGTGGAATCATCAAGCATTCAAACTACATTAATATCACCATGAATAAACTCCGTAAGCAATATGCATCTCAGGCATTAAGAATCAATCGACAGTCATGGGAATATCATTGAATCAATCATAGGCAGATCTTCTCACCAGAACATTTTATTCAATCATTTGATCTCATCGAAGGTTATGACTCAGCAGATTTAGATCAGTTTCGACCTGATATCAGCAGCGGCTTCTTGGCAAGACCTGGGCGTAGTTATTGTGAGCATCATGGCATCCTTAGGCACCAAACATTAGGAGAATTCATCCATAGTTGGAGCACTGCCTTGAAAGACGGTTTTCAGACTTATAGATCAGATTTGAAGCACTACTTGGAGATTTGAGTTCGACAACACCTTTCATATCAGTCTTGATATCCATTACTATGGCCGATCGGCATAGAAGGTATGTGCATACTCTAATCAGACATGAATATTAGCATAATAGAATAATCTGTAATATAGAATAAATAAGTATTTGGGACAGATTGAGATATAGGATAAAATGTTATAGTTCTAATGGACATGAAAATGCTCATAACTATTGTTAGAATGAGAATGAATAGCCTAAGAATGATCAAGGCATATGAATATTTATATGAGGAATAATATTTAGGATATAAAAAGGCATATTGAATATTGCCAAGTGATGTGAAAGGCAATCATGGGATAGTAAAGATAATTTCTAATGAGTGTAATTGTAATGTCCCCTTCTAGTCACATGGTTAGTCCATCATGGAGTTCCCGTGGGCTAGCAGTTTGGTTAGGGAACTGTGGTTAGTTTGGCTTTGGAGGTCTTTGTTAGTGTTGGAGTTATGGTTTCGCATTCAGTGGATCCAGTTGGCACCCTCGTGGTTGGCTCAAGGGGCTCTTGGTCGTTACTATTTTTAGTAAGTCTGGGTTTTGTGTCGGTTCGGGAATTTCAGAGTTGGATCAGATGCGTTTCGTCGAGACCTTTCCGACGAGCTAAAGATCATTGAATTTCGACACCGTCTTCATAATTATTTTAAAGTTCGAAGATTTATTAATGTAATATTAATATGGACTTTATTATATTTTGTGGGAAAAGTGACTTTATGGAAAATAAAGACTTAATGCAAGTTGTGACCTTGGGCGCCCATCCCTAGGCAAGTAAAAGTGTTTTTTAAATGACAAAGTTCCCTCTTAAAATCCAATGCCCATCTTGGAGGGAGAATATAAGGAGTTTTGTGAGCTCATTTCATTTATGCTATGTTTTATGATATTTCTCATTTTGAGCTCTGCTAGGGTTTCATATTGTTTGGGGTTTGAGGATTCGAACCATAGGCTCTTGGAGACGGAAACCTCCCTGAGTAATAGTATCCCACAGGTGTGAAAGATGACTCAACGGTGCCATTGATGGTGGATGTATTCAGCATTCACAAATGTACTTGCAATGGAAACATTCGAAGTTGTTCTTGAGTTGATTTGATAGACCTTTCGCAAATCACTGTTGTATGCTAGTATTGGGAGTTTTGAGGCAGATTTCAGTGGATAGAAAGAGTTTATTGCTGCTGTGTGCTTTCCCTTGCTGGCCGTACTGCTGGAAGAGGAGTTTGGAGTGTGATTTGGGGCTGAAACCATTGAATATCTGGTTGCCTAGCTGTAGCAAGTATTTCCTATCAGATTTGCAAAGGTTTTGGAGTAGTTTCAGTGCTGTTTGCAAGCATACACAACAGACATGGCCATACCATGTCAAGGAGGGACGTGGGTATTGTAGGGAACTTCTCTCTTTGCTTCTACAACTCATTCTTGGTCTTTGGGAGGTGTTTAGTGCCTTAGTTGTTGTTGTCATACTTTGTATGAGCCATTCTTGACATTTTATGGAGTTTTGATACATTTCCAGCCATACCCACTTGTTGGTCCATTTCTGGCGGTTGTACCAAGTTGCATATTTTCATATGGGTATGTGAGTAATTGTTTCCTGGCTATTTTACTATCTAGGTTGTCATTAGTTTCTTCAGATTCATTGTATATTTTCTGGGTTTTCTATTATATGCAATATATTGTGTGCTCCGGCACCACATCTGCAGGAAAACATAAAACCCCTTCTGCATCTTCTGTCTATCTGAAAGAACACACAAAAATCTCATAAAATAACACATAAAAAGATCTTTTAAAAAAATACAAATAGGTACGGCACATTACAGTGGTATCAGAGAGCAGTTGAGGAGATTTGTGCTGATTTTCTTTGATGATATATTGATTTATAGCAGGACATGGGAAGAGCATCTAAAACACATTGACATTGTTCTGAACATCTTGGAGAGGGAGTCATTGTATGCCAAAATGTCAAAGTGTGAGTTTGGGATGACCAAGTTGTTGTACTTGGGTCATATCATCAGTGCTGGTAGTGTGAAGGTAGACCCAGAAAAGATTCGGGCAATTGTGGACTGGCCACCGCCAAAGAATCTCTCATATCTTAAGGGATTTCTTGGCCTTTGTGGGTATTACCGCAGGTTTGTGAAGGAGTTCTCTCAGTCGGCTGCTCTCCTTACAGATTTGACTCGTAAGGATGCTTTCAGTTGGTCAGATAGGGCACAGGAGTGCTTTGACAAATTCAAACAGATCATGAGTACATGCCCTGTGTTAGCTATACCTGATTTCAGCAAACCTTTCTAGCTACAGTGTGATGCCTCAGGTGAAGGCATTGGTGTGGTGATTATGCAGGATAAGCACCCCATAGCATTTGAGAGCAGGAAGTTGAGGGGTGTGGAGAGGAGTTATAGCATATATGACAAGGAGATGTTAGCCATCATGCATAAGTTGGCTAAGTTCAGACAGTACCTTGTGGGCAGCAAATTTGTGGTTAAGACAGATCACAACAGTATGAAGCATTTCCTTGGGCAGAAGGATTTAAATGAGAGGCAACAGAAGTGGGTCAACAAGCTACAGGCCTACGATTTTGACATTGTTTATGTCAAGGGGAAGAAGAATGTTGTTGTTGATGCTCTATCTAGGAGGCCCCATTTGTGTGCACTTGGTGCTATTGCAGATGACTGGAGAGAATTGATTTCAGTAGAATACGCCAAAGATAAGTGGGCTGCTGGAGTGATTGATGGCACCATCAAAGATGACCGGTACACAGTGGTAAATGATTTAATCATTTACAAGGACAGGATCTTTTTGGTGTTAGGTTCACAGATGAAGCAAAAAGTTTTGAGGGCATTCCACGATTTGCCTATGGCAAGGCATTCAGGATACTTCAAAACTTACAGGCAGGTCAGAGAGAGGTTCACTTGGAAGGGCCTCGGACCGAGGTAATGTAGTATGTGAGAGAGTGCCCGATATGTCAGCAGAACAAGTAGGAGCACTCACTTCCAGGAGGTTTATTGCAGCCCCTGCCCATTCCTGAGAGGAAGTGGGATAGCATTTCTATGGACTTTATCACAGGCCTACCTAGAGTCCAAGGCAGGGATTGTATTTATGTAGTGGTGGATAGATTGACGAAGTATGCACACTTCTTTGCTATTCCTACCACCTACACTGCAGCTCAGGTTGCAAAGTTGTTCTTTCGTGAGGTATTTCAACTCCATGGGTTGCCTCGGAATATTGTCAGTGACAGGGACAGCAGGTTCCTCAGTAATTTTTGGCAGGAGCTCTTTAGGTTGTCAGGGACAGAGCTCACACTCAGTACGAGTTACCACCCCCAGACTGATGGTCAGACAGAGATAGTTAATAAGTGGGTGGAAGGATACCTCTGAAACTATGTTTCAGGACAGCAGAAGGCATGGGTTAAGTGGCTTCACATGGGAGAGTACTGCTACAATTTCACTTACCACATGTCCATTCAGATGTCACCCTTCATGGCATTGTATGGTTATGAGGCACCGAGCTTTGTTGTTTTACTATTTGGTGATAGCAGAGTACCAAAGGCCAAAGACTTCCTTCAGGAGAGTCAAGATATTATGAAGGCACTAAAGGAGAACATACAGAAGGCACAGAATCAACAAAAGCAGTATGCAGATTAGCAGAGAACTGAGCGATCGTTTGAGGTCGGTGACATGGTTTACCTTATGCTGCAGCCTTATAGGCAGTCTACTCTCAAGAAGAGTGGAGCGGAGAAGTTGAAGCCACGGTATTATGGACCTTTCAGGATCTCCAGGAAGATTGGAGAGGTGGCTTATGAGTTGGAGTTACCAGCAGGGTGCAGGGTACATAATGTGTTCCATGTTTCTCGCCTCAAGAAGCCACTGGGGCACAATGTTACACCATCAGTTGAGTTGCCTCCTCTTGATGAAGAGGGGAAGTTGATATTAGTACCCGAAGCAATTATCGACACCAGGGATCGTAATTTGAGGAGGATTATCAGAGAGTACCTGGTTAAATGGAAGAACCTGCCGGTTGAGGATGCTACATGGGAGAACGAGTGGATATTGGAGCATCCTGATCTGAGATTGCTTGAGGCAAGCAATCTTAGGGACGGCGGACTGTAATGTCCCCTTCTAGTCACATGGTTAGTCCATCATGGAGTTCCCGTGGGCTAGCAGTTTGGTTAGGGAACTGTGGTTAGTTTGGCTCTGGAGGTCTTTGTCAGTGTTGGAGTTATGGTTCGCATTCAGTGGATCCAGTTGGCACCCTCGTGGTTGGCTCAGGGGGCTCTTGGTCATTACTATTTTTAGTAAGTCTGGGTTCTGTGTCGGTTCAGGAATTTCAGAGTTGGATTAGATGCGTTTCGTCGAGATCTTTTCGACGAGCTAAAGATCATTGAATTCCGACACCGTCTTCATAATTATTTTAAAGTCCGAAGATTTATTAATGTTATATTAATATGGATTTTATTATATTTTGTGGGAAAAGAGACTTTATGGAAAATAAAGACTTAATGCAAGTTGTGACCTTGGGCGCCCATCCCTAGGCAAGTAAAAGTGTTTTTTAAATGACAGAGTTCCCTCTTGAAATCCAATGCCCATCTTGGAGGGAGAATATAAGGAGTTTTGTGAGCTCATTTCATTTATGTTATGTTCTATGATATTTCTCATTTTGAGCTCTGCTAGGGTTTCATATTGTTTGGGGTTTGAGGATTCGAATCAGAGGCTCTTGGAGACGGAAACCTCCCTGAGTAACGGTATCCCACAGGTGTGAAAGATCACCCAACAGTGCCATTGACGGTGGATGTATTCAGCATTCACAAATGTACTTGCAATGGAAACATTCGAAGTTGTTCTTGAGCTGATTTGATAGACCTTTCGCAAATCACTGTTGTATGCTGGTATTGGGAGTTTTGAGGCAGATTTCAGTGGATAGAAAGAGAGTTTATTGTTGTTGTGTGCTTTCCCTCGCTGGCCGTACTATCCTAGCTTGGCCGTACTGCTGGAAGAGTTTGGAGTGTGATTTGGGGCTGAAACCATTGGATATCTGGTCGCCTAGCTGTAGCAAGTATTTCCTATCAGATTTGCAGAGGTTTTGGAGTAGTTTCAGTGCTGTTTGCAAGCATACACAACAGCCATGGCCGTACCATGTCAAGGAGGGACGTGGGTATTGTAGGGAACTCCTCTCTTTGCTTCTACAACTCATTCTTGGTCTTTGGGAGGCGTTTAGTGCCTTAGTTGTTGCTGTTATACTTTGTATGAGCCATTCTTGATATTCTATGGAGTTTTGATGCATTTCCAGCCATACCCACTTTCTGGTCCATTTCTGGCGGTTGTACCAAGTTGCATATTTTCATATGGGTATGTGATAGTAATTGTTTCCTGGTTATTCTACTATCTGGGTTGTCATTAGTTTCTTCAGATTCATTGTATATTTTTTGGGTTTTCTATTATATGCAATATATTGTGTGCTTTGGCACCACATCTACAGGAAAACATAAAACCCCTTCTGCATCTTCTGTCTATCTGAAAGAACACACAAAAATCTCATAAAATAACACAAAAAGATCTTTAAAAAAAATACAAACAGGTACAGCACATTACAGTAATTCATAACCATGGAATACCCGTGATGAAAATAGAAGCCTCATCATTAATCCACCTACACACCATATAGATAAGAGGCGGGGAATTGGGTAAGCGGTTAGATATTTGCACCTAGGTAAATCTCGAGCTGGTGAAGTATCGCAATAGGCGATGAAGCCCCATCGAGCCAAGGGTGAGCCTTGGACCTATGGTAGCATAGATATGTTATTTATGTCCTAACGGTGGGTAAAACTCGAGCTGGTGAGAAATCACCCCCCCGAGCCAAGTGGAAAACACTCGTCTCAAGCTGGTGAGAGATCACCCCTCCGAGACAAGAAGAAAACCTTTGACTCAAGATGGTGACACCATCACCACTCCGAGTCAAAGGAGAAAAGCCCTTAGACCGATGGCCGCAGGTCTTGGATACTAGCACCCTAACAATCCCTCTCATATTGGGTGAGTGGTCTGATTAATGTTCAGGCTCATGAATGTCTCTCTCGACGTAAACCATGGAACATATATAACAGATATGAGGAAATGTGAAATGCATTTATATAATGAATTTAATATGGTTTATGATTATAAAGTTACTAATATTAAGGGGAAATGTGAAAGGTATATGAATGTGATATTGATATTTATAAATGGTTATTAACCCTAATTGCAATAAGGTGATATTATAAAGATGAATTGATTACTAATGTTCTCTTTTACAAGTTGAAATTGTGTGCAAGGTTGAGGAAATTTTGGCTTGCCAGAAGGGGACATTACATATTTACTTAGGTAAATTAGGAAATAAAAGCACATGTCAACTCTCTTGATTTATGGGACTCTTTGCCACCTCTACCTCATTTATCTCCTTGATTGACAGTAGTTAGGTGCCACCTCTCCCTCATCAAGATAATTTCATTTGACACCTTTGCTTGTATATGTTGAGTCAATAACTAACTCAACCTTCTCTGGGGCACCTGTCACCCTAATTTGTGCATCCTATAGTAGTCCATTTCTTTTGTTTTACACATCTTGGACCTTGAATACAGATATTTGAATGTTGTTATTCTTATCTTGCATTTGACTTAGTGTCATCTTATTGTTTTGTTCCTAGGGAGATTTAATCATTGCTAGTTTTTCTTGCATTTGACTTAGTGTCATCTTATTGTTTTTGTTCCTAGGGAGATTTAATCATTGCTAGTATTTTATTAAATCTAACATGGTATAAGAGCCTCAACCTAGGTTCGATTCCCTCAAGTTACATTGAAGGGGGGGTGTTGGACTGACTGCCACACCTCGGGGAATTGATCTCGTGGGCTAATTGCCACCTTGGGAACCTAGGACGAACTACCCACTTGAGGTGAAGAAGCTAGGTTTGGAAGTTACACTGTAATTTTATAATTACACTTTATATTATGTTTACCTAGGCAATTCCTTTTATTTACTTAGGTAAATTAAGAAATAAGAGAACATGTCAACTCCCTTGAGTGATTGGATTCTTTGTCACCTCAACCTCATTCATCTCCTTGATGGTAGTTAGGTGCCACCTCTCTCTCATCAAGATGAGTTCACTTGACACCTCTGCTCCTACATGTTGAGTCAATCCATAGATCACTATGACTATCTCAACATCCTTTGGGACACTTGGCACCCCGACTTGTGCATCCTAGATTCTATATATTGTAGTCCATTTCCTTTGTTTTACCCATCTTAGACTTTGAATATAAATATTGGAATGTTGTTATTCTCATCTTGCTTGCATTTGAATTAGTTGGCATCTTTTTTTTTTTTAATTCCTAATTCTCCCGAGTTACATGGGGGGGGATTGAACTAACTACCGCACCTCTAGGAATTGATCTTGTAGACTAACCGCCACCTTGGGAACTTGAGACTAATCAACCACTAAAGGTGAAGAGGCTGGGTTTGGAAGTTTACTAATACCCGAGGGTTTGTTTTAGATAGTACATGGGTACCTCATATGGCTTGTCTTGCCAGGACCCATTTCTTTTTTCCTTAAGTTACACTTAAGGGGGGTGTTGGTGTAATTATATAATTGTACTTTATATACAGTTTTAGATTAATAAAAGGGGTTTCTATTGGGCCCCCTTCCTTGAATTACAAGGTTTTGTTCACGGGACCCACATCCCATACAATTCTTTTGTGGGATATTGCTTTATTTAACTCTCTACCTGTAGGGGATACCACTACAATTTACAATCTTCTATTCCTCTTGTTGGGCTTCTATAGCTTGCATGCCTTCCCCTTCTCGTATCTCCTCTTGCAAGGCATCCTCCTCCTTATCACTCCAGTGTCCTCCAGCATCGCCTATGGGCCTACTGCAGACTCTTAATGTGCACCTCCTATTTCCCCTTGAAGGGCATCCTCCTTATCACTCCACCGTCTCATCCTTAGTGTCACTTGCGGGCCTACCACATACAATATCAATTGAAGCGGGACTACTGCTTTAGCATGCCCTTACGGTGCTATGATGGTGGTCCTACCAATTGACTACAATCTTGTTGACATAATTGCACCTTATATTAAGTTTACTTAGGTAAATTAAGAAACAAGAACACCTGTCAACTCCCTTGATTGATGAGATCCTTTGCCACCTCTACCTCATTCATCTCCTTGATTGATAGTAGATGAGTTCACTTGACACCTCTACTCCTACATGTTGAGTCATTCCACAAATTACTATGGCTAATTCAACCACCTCTGGTACACTTGTAATCCTAACTTGTGCATCCTAGAGCCTATATATTATAGTCCATTTTCTTTGTTGGACCTTGAAAACAGATATTGAAATGCTGTTATTCTCATCTTGTTTGCATTTGAATTAGTGTTATCTTTTTTTTGTTCCCAGGGAGATTTAATAATTGCTAGTTCTTTATTAAATCTAACATAAACATGGTGTCCTAGATTGGGTGCTTGTATTTTATACTTGCAACAAATTCATATTCTAGTATGCATGGTCTAAGATTATCTCTTGGTTGGTCCTATCGGATTTATCTTATGTCAAGTTTTATATGTAGCAATTTCACTAGCCTGGGCATTAATTTCTTCCTTACTGGCATTTTGATGCATTTCAGTGTTGTTTAGTAAATGCCCATAACAAAAATGCTTTTCATATTACAATTTTTCGGTTAATTGAACATGAGTCATTAGACAATTTCCTTTTCATTGGTATGGTTTTACTTGTCTTTGGAAGTCTGCAATATTTTTGCTTTCTAGCTCCTCTTTAACTTATCTGAAATACAGAGCAACATAAGTTTTAGACTTTTAGTCTATGATTAAAATGTGAAGCACATATATGCCACGGTTTGGTGACACAGAAAACAAAAATATACGGTCAAATTTTCAAAGTTGAATGACTAGCCAATATTTTAATGCCAAACTTTCATTTTGGAATCCTTTTATACAACTTTTATTAAATTTCATTTTATAGTGATCAACATTCAAAATGGGGTGGCTGGTCTTTAATAGACAATGAAGTATACTTTTTTCTTTAAAGAGAGGTTACAAGTTTGAATCCTGCGGGGGGTAGGATATGCACACCTTGTATTGAAGCACAATTAGGTGCCTCCTACATGGTGGGAGCATGAAGTAGTCCCATATACTATAAGCCAACTATAAGCTATGCCACCCAGCATCGTGGGCTATAAATTGACCTTTCCTTTTCTTTCCTTTCCTTTACATTTTGAACTTAAAACTGTTAATTTTTTTAAGCTACTTATACTTGCTACATCTAAGGAGGTATGGTGTTTTTTGTCAATGTAAGTAAGGAAATATTTTGCAGACAGGAATTGAACCGGAATTCATTCTTTTCTTTGATTGTCCCATGGAAGAGATGGAGTATCGTGTTCTTAACCGAAATCAGGTTAGCGCAATACGCAAGCCTTTTCCTTGTTCTATTATTCTGGTCATTGTTATTATAAACAAAAAAGCTATATGTAATTATTTCATCTTATTTATTGTTAGCCTTGTTTTCTAGGGTCGAGTTGATGACAATATAGAGACAATAAGAAAGCGCTTTAAAGTTTTTTGGGAATCAACTCTGCCTATAGTTGATTACTATGACTCAAAGGCGAAGGTGCATAAGGTAAGAGTCACTCAATTCTTTTACTTTTAGCAGTATAGTCTGTTGTCTCGTTTAGGAGATAATATTCTTACGACTTACCAAATGATATTGACATGGCCCCATATAACCTTTGATGGCTGTAATAGGCTATCCCTTTCCCTTCATTCCTACCATATAATTTCCCAAGATAATTAAATTGATAATCATGAGTATAATATAGGTTGTATCTTCCCCTGTTTTTGTTTGTTTACCAGACTAAGCTCTCTTAGCTGTTGTGAATTTTTAAAAAAGATTCTTTTGTGTTGTAAATTTGAGTGACCTTATTGGATGTTATGATAGTGAAGGGGGCTCAAGTATATTGCTTGTGCTAAACATACACGAGGGACAATTTTATGGATATTAAAAGCTTTTTCAGTTTGCCTTCTTTTCTTCAATTTTTCTAGTTTGTATCTAATCTGTTTTTTAACACATGCAGGTTGATGCAACAGGGACAAAGGAAGATATTTTTGAGGGAATTAAAGTGCTTTTTGAGCCTTCTGTTCAAGTATGTTAATTAACATTTTGAGCCTTCTCTTGCTCTATTAAATGGGTGGAAACACATAACAATGTTGTTCTTTCATGCCTTGCTTCACCATCTATATACAGAGGGGGTTGAGGAGATAAATGCTTTGTTCTGCCAATTTTTAAAATTCTGACACTGTAATTTGTTAACAGGAAAAGCACAAAGATAATGATGTGAGAATTGATTAGATTTAAGTGTCACAGCATTAGTGATGAGAAGGTAAAGATGGTGTTTTATGAAATGAAACATCCATAGCCTTTTACCCTATTAGTATTTATGTTTCTGCTGAAATCCAACTGAAAATTTTATGAAGGAAACATTGAAAGGGCGCAGTTGAAATTTTGTCCCAGACAATCATTTTTGAAAGAATTAATTAAAATTACCAAACTTTGCAGTTAGTCATGCTTATCTCAGTACTTTTGTCACATTCATGAGATTCATAATACATTTTGAGTAGTTGGTGTTGCAAGAAAATCCACATCACATATAACACCAAGTTACATAATGTGTGTTTCAAAACTACAAATGACACGAAGTGGAAGGCAGCTTTTACATAGTTCCAAAAAAATTATATAAAGCAATGCCATTGAATCATTATAGCTTACAGCATAAGTTAAACTAAGCTCTTCTCGGCACTTAAAAAGTTAATAGTATATCCTTGATCATGATTAACTTATGGGAGTTGGTTTGGATATGTAACAATGTATTAAATCCTTTCCTAGAGCTGATGTACTTCTCAGAACCAATGTGCTTTATTTGTCGATTGCAGGATTTTATTTTAAAAATTTCAACTATTGCATGCTTTTTGTGACTTGAATTTGGCAATGTATTGGCAAATCTAGAGTTAAGAGGTTTACTTGTAATTGACATTTTTTTTTTTTACAATTAGTAGGAGGAGAGATCTTTATTGTTTATGATAAACTTGTTAATATTTTTAGTCCACTTAGGACTTGATGCAAATAATAAGTAGAAGTGAAAGGATGCAAGCTCATCTTAGGACAACCAAAAGATCTTGTATTTTGTAACTACTTTGTGTTGTTCCACATCTCTTTGAATTAGGATTTTAGTTTTTCTAGTTGTTTTGTAGTCATCATGTTGAGGTCTAGTTTAATTGGTTTGAATGGCATTTTAATTTGAATTTTGCACCTTTAGCTTGTACCCTTTGAATTGAGTGATTTGATCAAATTTTGCAATCCCAAGGATCCTTGGGACAAGTTTGCATAGATCTTGGATGAATTGCACCTTTTTGCATTTGAATTCACATTCAGGTAGTCTTTAGTCTATAAGTTAAACTAAGCTCTTCTCGGCACTTAAAAAGTTAATAGTATATCCTTGATCATGATTAACTTATGGGAGTTGGTTTGGATATGTAACAATGTATTAAATCCTTTCCTAGAGCTGATGTACTTCTCAGAACCAATGTGCTTTATTTGTGGATTGCAGGATTTTATTTTAAAAATTTCAACTATTGCATGCTTTTTGTGACTTGAATTTGGCAATGTATTGGCAAATCTAGAGTTAAGAGGTTTACTTGTAATTGACAATTTTTTTTTTTACAATTAGTAGGAGGAGAGATCTTTATTGTTTATGATAAACTTGTTAATATTTTTAGTCCACTTAGGACTTGATGCAAATAATAAGTAGAAGTGAAAGGATGCAAGCTCATCTTAGGACAACCAAAAGATCTTGTATTTTGTAACTACTTTGTGTTGTTCCACATCTCTTTGAATTAGGATTTTAGTTTTTCTAGTTGTTTTGTAGTCATCATGTTGAGGTCTAGTTTAATTGGTTTGAGTGGCATTTTAATTTGAATTTTGCACCTTTAGCTTGTACCCTTTGAATTGAGTGATTTGATCAAATTTTGCAATCCCAAGGATCCTTGGGACAAGTTTGCATAGATCTTGGATGAATTGCACCTTTTTGCATTTGAATTCACATTCAGGTAGTCTTTAGTCTATATGTTGAGAATTACAGAGAACAATAATACCCAATTGGCCATGCACCCTATGAACTTGGTAACTAAAGAAAATTATTCAAGCCCAAGCATCCTTTAGATTAGTTTGTGCATTTCTTGGAAGAATTCATACATTTTTCGCAATTGACTTCACATTTATGCAGGAGGATCCCTATTATCCTTGTATCTTGTGAACTTAGTATGCATTACCAAGACAATACCTTATCTAACACATGTTTATGTAGTCTTGAGATTGCACATTTTATGGAAGAATTCACACAATTTAAAACATCCAAATTCAACTTTGGAGTTTGCTTCTTCAACAATCTTGTAGCGTGCAAATTTCACAAGAATTGCTACCTTCAATGTGATTAAAACCAATGATACATCATAACCATGAAATATGGGATGTAGGTAATCAATATTCTTGATCATCCCTTATAGACTTGTAATACTGTGTGAATCCAACCTTAAGTTATTAATGTTAGGAATTTGCAGGTCTATTTAAACCAATTCCATATAACCCAATAAGAGAAACAAGATGCAGAAACAACCATAATGCAAAAGATCAATGAACAAGCAACAAGGGAACACAAGATATACTCTGGGAAAACCGTTTGTAGGGAAAAACCTAGCCTCCAAAAGCATCCATACTCCATATATTATTCAGCAATAAAGCAATACAAGAGTTACAATGAATACCTCTGAACTATCAAGCACCTCCAATGCAACCTCCATGTGTACAAACATGAATCCACACATCACCTACTATGCTTCACAATCTGCACTTATAGGGGAGAACTCAAGACAATGACAGCCTTTCTCAAAACCCCCGTTCACCTATAATGAAATATCCAACCAACCTCAAATAATAACCTTGTGCTTGCTTTTATAATATAAGCTCACACATTACATTGAGAAAACCATGTGCCCCAAAACCATGGGTAACACAAAACCACTTGACCCCACATTTGACTATTGGTACTAACTTTTCTCAATAAATCAAATAATACAAATAATATAATTAATCACTCTATGTGTCCCACACATAAAATAATTAACCTAATGTTACAATACAACTTGTACAAGTGAACCCAAATAATTACATAGTGTGATTAACCACACCACCTATGTGCATCACAACTAAATAATTATTTAATTACAACATTATAAAATATATCAAAAATATGCAATGGTGTACAACACCATATCCCAACATTCTCCCACTTGTTGTATACATTGCATAAGGGTCAATACATGAAATACATCATCATAGGCAAACATGAAATCACATGAATCTTTAGAATGCTCTCGTGCTCCATTAAGATACCTGCAATAGAAGAAAGTGACCACCATCTCAAGCAAGAACTCTTCTCATCCTCCAACATGCCACCCATGGAAGAAAAGGAACATGCCAAGGTGAAGATGCACCAATCCAAAGACCACAAGCATCAAATCCAAGTGATAACATAAGGCTCCAAGCTACTGTCAAAGGTAAAAAACCCACATGACTGAAAATAACACCCACAACATATGCTAATACATCCAACCATCCATACCTCATAGGTATCAACAACATCAATAAACTTATGCCAACAACATATTCAACCCATATACTGCAATAACAAGCTCCATAAATAAAACTTGTCAATGAAGAGGACATACATCCAGGGACTCCCACTGCATGGATAATGTCAAATTTAAAAATAGATCCAAGGCATATCAAGTTTATCAATCAACACTCAAACCAAGGTGTGGCTAATCAACAAGCCAATGTAGTATCAAGAACAATCACAATGATCCACACATGCATGATAAATCGCTGTATACTTTCTCACAACATGTCACCATAACTCTTCCAAGTCCAACCATATCAACATGATCCTCTAGGAAGTAGCCATAAGACAGAGAGAAAACCTATAAATCATAATGTCCTACAAACACCTTAAAGTGCTAAGCTGTGTCAAGTATGATCTCCTCTACAACCCCAAATGAAAAGCCTCAACAACACCCAACCATTCAATCTCATAAGATCAAATGAATATATGTAACATGTAACCAACATGGATGTAAGCCTCTCTAATCAAGGTAGACCAAACTCATAACCATTCCATAACTAGGAATAAACCCAATCACATCTCCTAAACTCTTCAAAATGAACATCATAAATCAAACCATATGAACAAGGAGATAACAATGCTAACATCCCTCAAATGAACCATCCAGAACCAATAATTGTAGCTCAAGATATATATCTATGAGATGATGAAATATAAAGTAAAATACATCTAAAAGCATGGGCAATACCTCATAGATGATAAACTGTCGAATAGACCAAGAGTGGGGAATGAGAATGCTCCTCCAGGATACACCAAGTCACATAGACTCTCTCCAAGAACAATCTCCTCTAGGTCCATAATGAACTCACGTCCATATCCAGGTGTAAAGCTCCTCGATCTAACTGTTGAAACCTCCAAAGAGTAACTGTCTCAACAAGTGTCTCTAATCACAAGAGAACTCTAGCCTCACCTAAGTCTCCAAGTATCCATGAGCACCTGTAACTGACCAATACATGCCAAACTCCAAATGCAACATAGCACCATCATGAAGTAATCAAGCAAATGATCAAAGTACTCAATACCAAGAGAATAAACAAGACCACTATCAATGCTCCTACTGCACATCTGCATAATCAAGAAGCCCATCATGACATCATGATCTAACCATCTCCTCGTAAGATCACATGCAACAAAGTGTACAATGATGCATACATCCTATCTCAAGAGAACCTGTATCATGTCAAAAACTCTAAACCGGTATCAAGAATCAAGACACAATATCAACATCTCTAAATCAAGGGTAAACATGTCAAACTGACAAACCATAATCTGACACCTTAACCAAAGACTCAAAGAAGTCCTCCATGGTAAATCAAGATGTCAAACATCTCCACTCTCATGAAGATAAACATCTCCTGTCACCTGAACTGAAAATGTCAAAGAACTCTCAAAACCAAGAGCTCCTCCATGACACCAACATCCACTGCAGAAGATCATCCATCACGTATGATGAATCCAACATGTTGCCAAAGCTCCCACTGAAATTGTGATACTGAGCTATCCATGACAACAAAATAACCATCTCCTAAATGAAGACTATCCATGGCCCTATACCAATCAAGGAATCCCACTGTAACATCAATAGCTCCCAAAAGATCTAATGAACCAAAAATCTCTAAACAAGAAGATAAAGGCATCACTATCAAAAGCTAACATAGAATCATGTATCCAAGCTCTCCATGACATCGTGATAAACATGCTATAAGTCCCAACAACCAATTGTCCAGGCACTCTAATCATCCATCCTCTCATCCCAAAGCAATCATACCAATGCATAAATGACCACAGACAAGGCCAACTAACAAAGTCTGCATAAACATTGAATCAATCTGGTGGATATAGACAGTCCACATCCAAGTTATCCCACTATAGCTAAATAGGTGATCAGCCTACAAAACTACATAACTCGTAGATCTAAACAAATGTAACATGCAAACTCATTATCACACTAATAAACTGCAAACTGAGATATCAAAGAAGACAACCTGTAGACTCCAAGACTCAAACACCAAATCAACTCTAGATTTGATTTGCCAACAAATCCACAAATGAATACCATAGTCAAAGAACTAATCAAGCATCCAGGAGATAAGAACAATCCCCTAAAACAACACCACAACACCACCTGTAATCATGAATCGAACATCATAGCCCATACCTGTCAATCGCATACATGATCATTTCGTGCCAATGCAAAAGTGTAACTGCATATCCATGACACCATAATAATCATCATAGTTGTACCTGTACTCAACTCCCACTGAAACGAGACTCCAAGTCTCACACAAGTATCAACCATGTCCTCAAACCAGAAGACAACCTGTATCTATCTCCATCAAAGTCGTAACTTTAAAAACACCTGTAAACCTGTATTAGGAAGCACCAAATCTGATAACCTGCTATACCATGCTGATGGTCTCATAGCAATATGTACTCCCACAAGTTTGTGCCAACAAATCCATCCAAATGCACTCGTAAATGCACTCTGAATCTCATGCTCCTACAAGTGAACAAATAAGTACCAAACTCTGTCTGCACACTAAATTGAAAATCTACACGATCCAAACTGTAGTACACTGCAAGAGCTCTCCAACGCCTATTCGAAATCCAAAATCTGATTCTGTATGCGAAAGTTATGAGCATAAAACTGTACTGGAGTAATGTGAGCTTTAGACACCAAATTCTAACACAAACAACAAAATCTGATCATGAAATCTATACCACTGTGTAGTGCTCGGAGAGAGCTTTCCGACGCCTATAAGAAGTTGAAAAATTGATACCGTATGTGAAAGTTATGTCTCTCGAAAGAAAAGGGCACTTCGAGGGCTAAAATAGGGCAAATTTTATATGAATTTTCGTCTTTCAGGCCTCCTGGACTCAATGGTGTAGTCTGTTTTGTCCCAGGAGGTCATCTGTGAAATTTCCTCCTTAAAACCCTTATGAGGCCACACCTGAAAAACCCTCTTCAGCCATGATTTTTCAATCATCAGATCTGCAACATGCACAACAAATCTCCAATACCCAGAACCCCCAAATTGCAATACAACCTGCACAAAATCTTATAATGCCTTCAATCCTTCCATGCATTGCCATGGCTTCCATTTTGCACCTGATCTACGCACACAAGGGTTATACATATCCAGGGAGCTCACACCTCTCTCAACCATAAACATGGCTCTGATAGCAATTGTTAGAAATTTGCAGGTCTATTAAAACCAATTTCACATAGCCCAATAGGAGAAACAAGATGCAGAAACAACCATAATGCAAAAGATTAATGAACAAACAACAAAGGAACACAAGATATACCCTGGGAAAACCGTTTGCAGGAAAAACCCAGCCTCCAAAAGCATCCATACTCCATATATTATTCAACAATAAAGCAATACAAGAGTTACAATGAATACCCCTGAACCATCAAACACCTCCAATGCAACCTCCATGTGTACAAACATGAATCTACACATCACCTACAATGAAATATCTAGCCAACCTCAAATAATAACCTTGTGCTTGCTTTTATAATATAAGCTCACACATTACATTAAGAAAACCATGTGCCCCAAAACCATGGGTAACACAAAACCATTTGACCCCACATTTGACTATTGGTACTAACTTTTCCCAATAAATCAAATAATACAAATAATATAATTAATCACTCTATGTGTCCCACACACATAAAATAATTAACCCAATGTTACAATACAATTTATACAAGTGGACCCAAATAATTACATAGTGTGATTAACCACACCACCTACGTGTATCACAACTAAATAATTATTTAATTACAACATTATAAAATATATCAAAAATATGCAATGGTGTACAACACCATATCCCAGCAATTAAAGTAGCTCAAGTTGATGTAAGAGAAATTAAATACTTGGCAAAGAGTGAATGACTAAACATAGTAGGCAATGCAAAACAAAGTAGAGGAGGATAACATGCAACCAAGCTCACAACAACTTGCACTTGCTTTAAATTGATCTTATGACATTCATGTGACAATTCAAAACTTCCTATTCCATCACGTATGTATTTTGTAATGAAATTACTTAGCACAAGAGAAGAATATCAGAAAAAAGAAAATTAAAATACTTTATTATAATAAGCCACTTCAAGGGGCCAACCTCCAAAAGTCTTACAATAAGAAAAACTTGCACTATGATTGTCAATAAATACTCACTACCTCCTATTTGTAGGCATCATTGGGCAATATTAATCCCCTAATCCCAATGAGGTTGATCTAGCTTACAATAAATGTACTTAGAGATTAATAAATGACTCAAATAAGTATCCTTATTTGAGTCACAATTGGTTATCACATATACCAATACATTCAATGGGTTAAAGATGTAGGATGCCCTTGCATATCCTCCCTCTCCCTTAGAAAAACGTTGTCCTCATTGTATACATCAATTGTGGATGTTTGTGCATGAAAGCTTCATCTTTCCATGTAGCATCTTTGATAAGTGAATTCTTCCACTTGATGAGGTACTCTAAGATTATCCTAGTCCTCAACTTCTTTGTGTGTGTCTGGAGAATTACTTTAGGATCCAAGATGATTCTTCTATCTTCATTGAGCTTAGGTAACACCATTTGTCCTTGAAGATCTATTGTGTAATATATTTCTTTAAGCAAGGGACATGAAGAACTTGATGTATTTTTATTGTTGGAGATAAATCTAGCTTGTATGCCACATTGACAATCATTTGCAAAATATGATAAGGACCATAATATTTGGCCGAGACCTTTTTTATTCTTCTTTTGTTGCTTAGGGGCATTTCTTATCTCGTTGCAACCTTAGAAAAACCTAATCTCCTACTTCAAAATGCCTTTCACTTCAGTGTTGGCCAACCTGCTTCATTTGGTTTTGTGCCATGGCCAAATTTTTCTTGAAACCAAAAAATACCTATTGTTTATATTGAATGTGATTTTTCACAACATGAACTCTTCTTAGGCCCTTCTATGATGATGTAATGAATGGAGGGTGGTATTCATATAATGCCATAAATGGCAACATTTTAAAGTAGTGTAAAAGGAAGTGTTATATTACCATTCTACTAGTAGTAGCCAAACCCCCCATTGAGATTGCTTATCTAAAGTCAAACAACTTAGATACCCCTCCAAGCAATGTTTAACTATCAATGCTTGTCCATCTAATTGGGGATTATATGAAGACCTATGAGCTAGGTGAGTACCCAAACAAGAGAATAAATCTATCCAAAAATTACTAGTAAATATGGGATCACAATCACTTACCATAACCTTTGGAGTACCATGCTACTTATGTATTTTCTTCATAAAGGCTTTTACCATTGTAATTGCTACAAAAGGATGTGATAATGCAAAAAATGGACATATTTTATAAGTCTATCTACCACTACCACGATAACATTCTTCTCTTTAGACTTTGGCAAGTTTGTGGTGAATTTGATGGAGACCTCTTCCCATTGTTTGGTCAGGGATAGGCAAGCACTACAAAAGACCTAGTGTCTTAATAGTCTCACCTTTACTTCTTTGACATATTAGACATGTTTTGCCACAAATGTCTGGACATCACCTTTAAGCCCTTTCCAATAGTAGTCTTGCTTGATCTATCAGTATGTCTAAATTTTTTGAGTGACCTTCCATTGAAGAACCATGGAGCTCCTATAGAATCTTTTGTTTGAGGGTTGAATTCTCGCGCAAGTACAATTTATTTATACCATAGGGAGTCACCCTTCCAACAAAACTTATCTAAGATGCTTGGATTGTTTACAATTGTTAAATGAGATTCTAGGTAGTAGTGTCTTGTTGCCACTTTAATCTTGCTTCTTCAACCCAATCTGCTTGTAACATTGAAATGGCACACAATAATGCCTCATCCTTGCCATCCTTTATAGATACTACATTAGCTACTACATTCTCCTTCCTTTTATTATATATGAACTCAAAGTCATATCCCAACATCTTAGTGACCTATTTTTGTTGTTCTTTAGAGGATAATTGTTGCTCTAGGAAATACTTTAGGCTATTATAATATGTCTTCACTCTAAAGTGTCTACCCATCAGATATGGCCTCCATTGTTTGATTGCATGTAGAATAACTAGCACTTCCTTCTCATAAATTGGTTTGAGTTGATTCTTACCCTTTAATTGACAACTTTCAAAAGTAATGGGTCTTCTTCTTGCATAAGAATTGCTCCTATACCATGCCTTGAAGCATTGTAATCTACAATAAGGTGAAATATGGGGTGGAAAAAATTAGAGTGGTACACAACCTCCTCTAGTCTCCCAAATGTTGTATTTGCTACCTCATTCCATTGAAAAGAACCATTTTTAAAAGCGACGTGAGTGGTGTTGCTATGCATCCATAATTCTTTACAAATCTTCTATAGGAGCTAATGAGTTTCTAATGGTTTTAAGAAATTACCACTCCAACATGGCCTTGATTTTGTTAGGATCAACTTTGACTTCTTAACGAGACACAATGTGAGCCAAGTACTCCACCTTTTTGAGTCTAAAAGCACAACTAGAAGGTTTAGATTAAAGTTGATGTTGTTTGAGAATTTTTAATGCATGATCAACATGGTGTAGATGGTCTTCCCGCATTTTGCTATAAATCAGTATATCATCAAAGAAAGGTAAAACTTTCTAAAAATGGCTTAAAGATGAAATTCATGAAGCTCTAACATGTAGGAGCATTAGTAAGACCAAATGTCCTCATTAGAATCTCATAATGAACCTCATGAGGTATAAATATTATCTTGGGAATATCCTCTTCCTTAATTTTAATTTGGCGATAACCTGATTTGAGATTTAAGTTTTGTTAAAAAAGCATAGCTCCATTTTTTTCATCTAACAAATCATCAATCACTAGAGTAAGAAACATATCTTTGATAGTTAATTTATTCAATTCCCTATAGTCTAGACACATGCACTAAGTATCATCCTCCTTACGAAACATAACCATTGGAGAATAATAAACACTTTGGCTAGGACAAATCACACCTACAACCAACATCTATACCATTTTCTCAATCTCACTCTTTTGCACATGTAGGTAATGATGGCTTGATGTTATGTGGTTGCCCCCTGAAACTAGCTTTAGCCATGATCTTGTTCTCTTTTGGGTGGTAGATCCTTTGGCATCTCTCCAAGTACTACAAGATGCTTATTAATGATGGTTTGAAGGTCTAGAGATGTTTGAGATGGTGACTTTTGAGCTTCTAGTGAAAATAATTGTGACACAAAACCTATTGACCCTTTCTTGAGACATCAATGCATTTGAAGAGAGCTTACCATTTGTGAAGCCTTTGCTTGCAATCCACTTAATTCATTTTTTCTGCTCTTTGAATGAAAGTGCATGGAGAGCTCTTGGAAATTCATCTTGATGATGCCCAAAGTCATGGGGCATTGGTCTCCCAACACTCTATCTACTCCCCACATAAGAATAAAAAACATAGGGCTAATCAACATGTTGGTCATTTGTACTTTGACATTTCCCTAAACAACTAACACCACCCCCATCTACAATCATAACTTGAAATTCTGGTGCTAGAAAAATTAAGCAATTTAAACATGTGGCTAACTTTTTGTTAATGAAATTGTGAGCACTGTTGGAATCAATTAATACTCACTCTATTTTTTTAGAAATCCCACTACTTCGAGGGTTGGTGGGGTACTAATACTTGATAGTTCATGCCAAGATTTTGTTGGTTTGGGCTCTTCCAATGATTCCTCTAATGTCACTTCTATCTCTATATCTTCTTTTTCCTCTCCTATCACTCCTTCAATATAGAAATGATTCTTCTTTACATGTGTGTCCCTTACTATATTTACTGTCATAGTTAAAACATAACCCTTTTGCTTTTTTTTCTTCAATTTTTTGGGCATCAACATAGTAGGTTGAGGGAAGCATGGTGATGGGGTGCTAAGATCTTTGATGCTATTAAATGCTTGTCTCTTAGTGGCTAAATTTTTTCGTCTAACTTCTTTGCCATAATAATGGATTGACAATGTCATAACCCTTATTTTTCCTAATATTTAATTTGAATTTTAAATAATATTATTAAATATTATTGGGATTAATTAATTGACTTGATGTGGAAATGGCAGGAACAACACTCTCTTGGCAGAGAGAGAGTATCATCGAGGAGGGGTCATTTAGCCGATTGATAGCGAATTGCATTGCATTGAAAGGATCTCTGCACAAACCACATAGATTTCATATAGATTAAATATTTGCATTTATTTTGCATAATTAATTTAAAGGTTAGACTAAATTAGATAGCCGTAAATAAATTTATGATTGCTATATTACATTTAGAATAATTATTTTAATGATAGACTTCTGAAAATATCTAGTTGTGTCAAAGGGCCCTTGACCTCTGTTAGTGAAGTTGAAAGGTTCTGAATGAGCCCACCAGGGATCAAGTCTTGCTGAGTGCAAGGCCCCCAACACCATAAGGGATGAGGCAGGGATCGTGCCTCGGGTGAATTTGGTGGAATCGATACCCCTAGTCCTTGGCTCTCAGTTGAAGAGGTTCAGCCTAAGGCTCATGCTTCTGAATGATGTAGCAAAAATGAATTTATGGATGGCCTCCATAAAAAATATCTAGTTGCAATATATATTGCATTATTTTGAATTATTATTTTAAGATATTTAAATATCTTTCAGAAAGATTCTTTGTGCATGAGTAAGTGGATTAAAAAAAATTAAATACTTTTTCTTTTAGGGAAAAAATGCTCTCGTTAACAAAATCTTTTAAAGAGGAAAGTAGATTAGAGATTTTGCACGGAGGGAAGACTAAAGAAAATTAGAGGAGAAAATGCCCAAAAAGCAGAAATGACCAAAAAACAACTTTGGTCGAAAAAACAGATGTAACGAAAATGCAAAAAAAAATTCCGGGTATGTTTTGTATTTGTTAGTGGGAAGAGAATTTCTTCATATCTTCATTTAATTATTCTTTTCCAAAATTCCTGTCACTCCAGCCGATTGTGTTTATATTTTTTAGGAATGTATAAGTCAAAGATCTGTCTGGGCATTATAGATCTTTTTATACTATAGATTTTGGTTTATATTTCTTATGATTGTGCCTTAGCATGCGTATCCTACTGCAAAGATTAATTTGCATTAACTGTGTGAGTTCTCTATTGTAAATACTTTGTGCCTTATCATTCAACATTTTGAATCCTACAATCATGCAATCCATAAGATAATATCTCTAAGACTTTTGTCTGTACCATCTTATTTGCTTGTTTGAATCCAAGCCTTACCATCAAAATCATTATTTTAGTTGGTCTTGCACCTTGCTACAGAGGATATGCTTATGGAATCATAGGAAAATATTTACTTATTCTTTTGTTTTTGATTAAGGTAAGCAGGGATTTTGAAAGGGCCCTGACCCTTTTACAATAAGGAAGATAAGACAATGAAGTTCAACAAATCAAACAAAAGGCAAACACTAGACACCATCAACAAGACAGTGACAGAACAACTATAAAAACAACTACAAAAGACAATACAATGCCCCACAATCAGGGTGGTTTGAAGCCAAAATTTTCCAAAGAGTTTTGAGAATCCACAATCATATTTTCCTTAAAGCTAAGATCCTTTTGCACAAGTCTCCTTTTATTTTTAGGAAGAACCAAAGGGCAACCATCCTTTCGGGCTCCCAGATCATAAGCCTCTCCATGACCCTCCATCGAAGGGGGCTCCATCACAGTAGGAGCACTCCCCTTATAACCCTCCTCCACAACCTCAGTGTTGCTATTACAGTTTTTATCAACAAAAGACATTTGATCTTTTTTCTACCATACAGGATCATGTTTCTTCTTGCTAAGGCAATCCACCATTGCATGTCCCACTTTGGAGCAACAATGACAAACAACTAAAGATTTTTCAAATTCAAATTGCTGCACCCACTTCCCCCATTTGGAAGATAAGGTAATCTGAGACGGGAGCACCCTCTCATCCTCCACAAGTGTACAAAATCTTGCAAACAAAAGTCGTTTCTTGAATTTAATGATTGCATCAACTGTGATGTACTGCTCAAAAGTGTTGGCAATGACACTCAATATTTTTTCATGTCAGTATTCCAATGCCAGACCTGGTAATCTTACCTAGATCAGAAACTTGTTAATTTTGTCCTTCATGGGGTTAAAACCTGGATACTAGTTCTTAAGACAAAGACCATTCTGCCCTAGAAACCAAGGGCCTTCCAAAAGGATCCTAGAACAATCAACAAGGTTTGAAAAGTAAAACAAGAAAAAAATTGTTCAACAGAGCAATTACCTCAACCCTTCCCACAAGATTCCATTTTTGAATAACCCATCTTCTAAGGACATCAATGTTGGGATGGTAACCACAGAATCTACCAATGAGCGAGCTGTTGAGCCAATCACTAGAGCTATAAACAAGGTTGTTTGGAATCAAGAGATGAGGATTTGAACCCTCCCCCTCAGTCTAGGAAGGAACAATAACCACATCAAACAAATCTAGAGGAGGAACAACCTCAACCGACTTAGGGGAAGCCTCCTCCATAGCTGAAACATCAGATCCACATCTAGCAGAATAAACCACAGGGCCATCCAGCATAATGCGTTGGCCCAAAGCTACACCAACCACATCTATAGCCAAGGATGCCCTAGCCGTCAGAGAGCTAACAGACCTGCAAGGAGCCTCTGTTGGAACAACATCATGGGACAGGGGCTTAGCCGCCAAGCCCGACTCAGAAGAAATATTCGAAGAGGGGAGCAAAAAGCCCTTTGTGAGTGCTCTTCCAAGGTCTCTCGCCTCAGAAATAGACGAAGCCAGCCTCCTTGAAGATGATTTCGCTTGCAATACCGATCTCTATGCCTCCATCCATAACTCCAATAGGGTTTCCTCGCTATCAACCTCGTCTTCCTCAAAAGGTCCTGACCATTCATGAAAGTCTCCATCATCCTCATCCCCTTCGTTTGGACCATCATCACTCCTGCTTTGTCCCTGTTTCAAAACCCCATTCCCGCACCCTTTGTCGCTCCCATTCTCGCTCCTCATCATCGCTCTTAATAATATACTTATTCTTTTGTAATGCCTCTTAATATTTTTAGTTTAAGACTATATTTATGCTATCATTTTTGTAGGTCTTTTTCCTGCACCATTTTTAGGGAAATCTTTGCACTTGGCATTTCCATTTCCCTGCACCTTTTACCTTATCATCTAGTTTTGAAAATAAATTATTTAGAAGTCAACACATGCTTAATTTACTTTTTATCTTTCTTTGTGCCTCCTTGTAGCAGATTAAATCTGCCTTGTTTAGCCTGCGCCTCCATATTGAGCATCATCTTATTTTTTTTCTAAACACTTTTGATACAATCCATCTTGTAAATCATTGCACTCCATGAGATGACGTCTCTATGAGTTTTTTTTTTTTCCAAAAGATCAAGCACTATAAAGACTAAGTTGATCCCTACCATTTGTATCTTGAGTCTTTTGTAAACATAAATTTCTCTTTTAACTTACTTGTTGTCTATCCACGGCTTTAACATATGCTATTTATTTTCCTGTTTCAAATTTGAGATGGTTGGTTAATTTTTTTCTTTTTTAACACAAAAAAGGTGGTGGAACCACCCATACCATATATTATAGTAAGAACATAATTACAAGGAAAACCCAGGAATTTATCATCTGGCGGTCAAAAAATATAAGTATTACGTACAAAATAGAATGATCAAAAGGACATCAAACAAAACAAACTAGTTAGAATTTGAGTCATGGTGCTCTTCAGGGGGTGGCAAAGGGAACAAGAGGGCATGAGCCGGAGTCCCTGGTGCTCAGGGAGGTCCTAGACCCTAGTTTGGCACGCGCATCCATAGAAATCTAAACGCATTAAACACTTTTTTAGCACTATCAGCCACTCTGATAGGCAATTGGAACCTATGTGCATTCAGGGGACAATTGAAAACATTGTAGCAGTCTAATCTTAAACCTCTCTACACCCCATGTATACACACACCGCATGATGTGATCTTTACAACAAAGCTCTATCGAAGATGCCTCCAATGCTGGCCTCACCCTCCTGAAGGTCATACACTACCAACACCTCCCTCTGTTGAGACATGGACCAGCTAAGACTCGAACTTAGGACCTTCCATTCGCTGCTGGAGTGCTCTACCACTGAGCTACTGACCCCTCTTGGACCAATCCATCGTCGGTCCGGGTGTGGCTTATTTCCGTCACCAACACCCCCCCTTAAGCCACACCTCTCGTGTGCTTGGGGCTCCTAGCCTGGGCCTGGCTTTGATACCATGTTGAGACATGGACCAGCTAGGACTCGAACCTAAGACCTTCCATTCGCTGCTGGAGTGCTCTACCACTGAGCTATTGGCCCTCCTTGGACCAGTCCATCGTCAGTCCAGGGGTGGCTTATTTCCATCACCAACACCCTCCACTTCTCTGCACTAAGAAAAACATCCTTGACAAAGGCATAACCAACAATGAAAGAATACTCTTGATCCTGGGTAAGATAGAAGAGATTGGAAATGAACGTCGCTATGATCTCTGATCCTTTAATCTGCTTCTCCTGGTTGGAAAAGGTAGTACCCAAGAACACATCGAATAGCGAATTCCACGCTATTGCACTCCACTTCAAATATCTGCCTAAGAAAGACAGTGTTTAGTGCCCCGTGGTAGATTGGTTCGTCATCCACCGACGGAAGGAAAATTCGCTGGTTGGGGATCCACATCGCCATCGCTAGAGCTGCAAAACAAATACACACAACAAGGTGCAAAGAGAGAAAGAACCGATAAACTTCGTGTCACTCACCGCTTAATATATCACTCGCTAGAATTGAAGGTTGTCGTTGATCTATGCGCACCAAAGCCAAGGAGCTGACGTGCCATAATCTAAGCCTTGCTGTGACTTCATTAATTCTTTCGATTGGCATCTGTATAAGGGTCTAATCCTCAATTAATACATATGTGCCAAAAAGCCAAAGCCAATACTCCAGATTGCTTGGTAAGAAAGGGAAGATGATGTAGTCAATACTAAAGAGTACTGAGAATTTAATTGGTACACTCTCCTGTGATCTCTAATAAATATAGGCCACTCAATGCACTAGTTTTCCCATCACATGACTTTAACATTACTAAGGATTTGAAAGGAGTTAATCGGCAACTCAGTGTTCGAGATCTTGAGAGATATGCCGTTAATGGCTTAACTTTGAAACCTGCATTGAACATCACATCGTCCTTCCAACTGTTCAATCTTGATGACGCTTCAACACTCCAAATTGTGTCCGTAACTCTTCTTAGCTGGACACCAAAACCTCAGCCTATCCCACTACCGAGATAGGATCCATTTAAATTCAAAGCTCATTAATACAGGCTGGTGCAAAACCCATCCTTCGCCAGCCAACGAATCCATTCATAAGATGTTTAATTGGACGTTATCAATAGATTTTTATGTCTCAGGAAAATCAAGAAAGCCCAGCTAGATGGTTGGTTAATTATGAGCAACTAAATGTAATTTCTATTGCATATTGTCCAAGTGCACCTTCATGTAGTAATATGTTTTGATCTATTTATTCACTTTACTAAATCTATAGATATCGTTGAAATGTGGCATTAATTCTAATTTTAGACAAGATTTCAAAGATTGTTTTCCCCTCTTTCAACATGACTTCATATCGAAATTACTGAAGAGATTAATTAAATGATAAGTTTTATTGATACTTTCTAAATTTTGGTATAGTAATAAAGATTATATCTTAGTATGATTATATCAGTCATCATCTGAATTTATATTTATCTATTAGATAAAAATATTAGAAATGATATTGTGACTTATTGAATTTCTATATATATTCTTTTGCTTTTAAGATGTTATGAATATCTTTCTATCCCTATTGAGTATTATTTGATAATACATAACTGAATGTTGGACGAAGTTTTTATCTTCTTTCAACACTATTAGATGATTCTTGTAATTCTTATGCTAGAATAAAGTAATTAGTTATACCCATTTATTGTTATTTTTTTTATTGGATTGGTTAGAGAAATTTTGAAATGTTTCCTTTCAATAAGAATTACCAGAATATTAGTACGAGATTATTTATGACAATATGGATGCAACTTTGACATAGCATAGTAATGAATGAAGTAACTTGTACATCTTTTTTTTTGAAATGCTTATGTGAGTTAAATCTATCTCCTGATTATATATGTGAAGTCTTGTGAGAACCTATTGTCTATGATTTAACATAACTAGTCCTTAGACTTTTGTATCCCTATAGTTTGGGGTTAAATCTATGATTGAGAAGGAGTCTAATTTATGTGAGCAACATCTTAGAAGAAAGATCATTAAAGACTTTAATATTGTCTATTTAAGACTTGTCTTCGGAATTGATGTGTTTGTTGTGAATGATCATCATCGATAACATCATGAATGATGTATTGTTGATTGCAAATATGTATTTTCTATTTCTGTATTTTTGTTTGTTGAGTTAGAGAAAGAGCATGGACGAGTGCTGAATATGGGGTAACAGAGAAGATAGGTGCTGAATATAAGGTACCAGAGAAGGATGACATAAAATATGTTTTGGTCAAAACTTTAATAAATCAAATTAATTATTTGCATTGGTTTGAATTACTCTCTATCATATTATGATATATGTACATTTCCAATTGTTTTTCTATTGTTAAATGTTAGAGATACCATGCTACACCAGATTCCTTCACGCATGCTGACTTCAGTTTGCTAGACCCCTTGCGAAGGGTCGAGCTGCTCTTGTTTTGGAGTAAGACCGGGGAGGCATAAGCCTTGTGATTGGGCGGTTAATCACCTCGATGATGTTTTCTCTCCACTAGGTTCAATGGTGATATTGTATGATGCAACTTATTGTTGTATAATGTTGTAAAGGACACAGTTCTATTTGTACTCTAAGCTAATGTCGAGTAGCTTTTGTAATCTTATTTTATTTGAATATATATTGAGATGAGAGAGATTTATTTCATAATAAATTATATTTTTTGGAATAAATTTTAATTTGTTCCCTTTTCAACATTAATTTATTCTGGTTTAATGGAGTGGTCTTTACAGGTAGACAAAAGTTGGTTTGAAAATGTGTACCTCATATTTGATGTGGTCCTTTAGTTCCCCAAGATATAGGTCTTTCAAATTTCCTTTGTAACATTTTCTTAATTTGGTGAGCTGGTTGAAGCAGTCACCCATAAGATAACTACCATAACTTATTGTGAGTTCCTCTTGGAAAACAAATCATGTGACAACACTTTTTTCTTCTTCTAATCACATAGCCAATGATACCAAATGAATTGGTGTTTCCAAATATAAGGATGTCATTGTGACCTTCTATTGATATGGAACTTGATGAAGATAAAAGGAATGCTCCATTTGGATCCTTGCCACCAAACTTATGCATATCCATCTTTGGCAAGAAATTCCTAGATCTTGCAATAGAATTAGTTGGGTGTTGGTCTTGATTTAGATTTGAACCAAAGCAAATCCAAGAATCCTCATTACCCTTAGAATATGTATTTGCTTCTCAAGTCTTGTGATGTGACTCTGCCCTTAGGGAGTCCAAAAAACCCATAGGAGAAGATAGTTGTTTAAATATGTTAGATCAAAGGCCATCTAGATCTAACTTGGAAGCCATTATCAAAAAAAATTCCTCAACCTTAGTGGTTGTTGCATTCAAATTAACTTTAAGATCTGGGGACTCCATCTCTTCTATAACTAGATTCTCTTTGTTAGGAGATTGTCTTGGTGTGATTGATTCCTTCCCTTGCCTCTTGTTAAAACCCATGCCATGGTGTTGCCACATTAATTTCATAATAACTTATTCAAAGCAAATTTGAATAATCTAATTTTTTTACTATGACTTTCTTGAGTCCAATCCTTGGTCAAACGAAAATAAAAAATAGATGCTCCATAGAATTGGAAGTGAATTTGGTGAAAACCCTAATTTCACAATAACTCCTTCACAAATGCTTAAAATTTCATCAAATTTGGAACGGAGCTTCTTTAATGTGTCCTTGATCACCGCTTTTGATTTAAAAAAAAATACAAGTATGAGAGATATGCGCTTGATAACACCGCCACCTAAACATAAAACAATTGTACCTTTTCTCCCTTTCAAGGTGCTAAGAACATGCCTTGATACCACATGTAACGAAATTACTTAGCACATGAGAAGAATTTAAGAGAAAAAAAGATGCAAATATTTTATTATAATAAGCCACTCTGAGGGAGCAACCTCCAAAAGTCTTACAATAAGATTACAACTTACAATACAATACTCAACAAATACTTTATAAGCATTATTGGGCAATATTGATCTCCTAATCCCAATAAGGCTGACCTTGCTTACAACAAATATACTTAGGGACTAATAAAAGACTCAAATGAGGATCATATAAACCATACTTTGTTATCACATATCTTGATACATTCAATAGGTTAATGGCATAGTAGATTCTTTGTAAGGACTTTGAGAAAATAAATAGAACTAAGAAAGAATAGTGGGGTCTTATAAAAAAATGGGAGACATTTAGAGGAGGTAATCTAGAGAGAACGGGGAACAATTAGGGTAGTGTAGAAAGTGAAGAATATCTAGCATAACTAGAATTATTGTCTAAATTGTAAGGATTGTCTAGGTCAAGTTTGGAGCATATTCAAGTTAAAACAATAAAGAAGTTTGAGTGAGCCCTTTACATACATGATCTTGTATCCATTTTTTCAAGTTAATAAAATTGAATTTCCTAAGATTAAATTGTGCTTTCTATTGTGTTAGTGTACTTTAAATTGGTTGTGTGGTTGATCATTGTTAAATTATTTTTTGAGTGTGTAATTAACAACTCAAAAGGAATATGATTGATAAAAGAAATGGGATGGAAAAAACTTCATGTGGAAAATGAATCAATGTGAATTATTGATGTAATAAAAAAAGGATGGTGTAATGACTAGGAAATAAACAATATTATTCAAGAAATTAAAATGGAGGCAAAGTATTGAGTTCTCATACCAACATAGTTAGAGGGTAGAAAATATTGCGCAAATCTAATAGTTAATTTGGAGGTGGAAAAGTTGGTCAAGATGGTTTATAAGTATTCATCCTTTCCTTTTAATGAAATAAAACTTATCTTATAAAATTACATAGGAGCTTTCTCTTTATTAAAAATTGTAAATAATAAAAAAAAAAGTACATAAAAAATTGTCTTTATGTACACTTAATGGTGCTTTTTCTCAATTACATTAAAAATAAATAATATGATGGATAAATGATGAGAGCCACTAACTTTTATTTGCCAACTTTCTAGTAGTGGGAATTCACACACTATATAGAAATGGAAATTGATACTTTTCCATGTTTACTTAGGTAGCACCTTATGAAAGTTTGGTTACTTCAACTCTGATTTGAACACCTTCCTTAAATGCACATCTTAATATTGATTATATGATTCAAGAAGACAATTGGTAACTATGTCCTTTACACATTTTCTAAAGGTGAAAGACATGTAGAATCATGGATTAATTTTAAATTAAGGTAATGTTAATTTTATTGGTTTTTTACTTAGTAAAATGATTATTTAAATCTATTACATATTTTTTTGTTTGGGGTTACTTGGGTTTTTAGCTTGGTTCGAGTCTAGAGAGACCCTTACAAGGGATCTCTTCCCATGGATTTATTGTCAAGACTACTACTGGGGGATCTTAGTCCCCAAGGCATTATCGCCCCAGTTCAAACCTGTGAGCTCGTTGGCCCAATGAAGGTCCACAACTTGCGAGCAAGCCAACCCAATGAAGGATTCGTGAAGGTACATATCTTGCGAGCACGGTAGCCCAACGAAGGCACAAGGCCTGCGAGCTCTTTGGCCCAATGGGGGTTTGAACCGTGGTGGTGATCACCACAACCAAGTGAACTCACCACCACATTACGCCCTTAAAGGCTTAAAGCTATTAAATATTGAATGTTTAGTAAAATGATTAATAAAAGGTACTAAATGTTTAGATAAATGATTAATAATTAAAGTTACTAATGTATAAAAGTAATTATTTTGTTATTTGATTTAGTTTTAATGATTTTAAAGTAACAAATATTTATATATTTTTATTATAGAATTTCTACTATTATATAAATTGTATTTATGTTTTTAATTTTGATTTAATATTATAATAGTGAAAATTTTATATTCTGTATTTTTTAAATTTATTTTGAGTTTATTTTGAATTGGTTTGTTCTTTGTACAATAACTAATGTAGAAGTAGTGTTTTTATGTGTAAAAGTAAATTTTTTGAGCTTCCATTGATCTCAGATTTATATATCTTAAGGATCTAGGTTCACCTTACAAATTACCTATTTTCCACCCTAATTCAAAATTGCACCATGGAATCACACTTTTAAAATTCAAATGTTTAAATTGGGCCTTCATTGTCCCCTTCCAAATAACTATTACCTGCTAAATTAAGCATGACAAATTTTAAGTTATATTCTAGGGTGCTATATAAATTGATGAGTCCTAATTCATTTTGACTTGTAAAAGTTAGCTATGAAGGTAGCCACCCAAGATCTAGGAGCTTCAATAAAAGCATAGGAGAGATCCAAAATGAGATAATAATTCTATTCTATCAAAGGATTCAATAGGTCCCCCCACAAAGAAGTAGCTCTTGTGCCAATGGTGGATGCCTGAAGATGAATAATGGAGAGTTTCCAATACTTGCAAACAACATTTCTCCTCTTAGGAAGAAACCGATCTAATGCAAATGTAGAAGAAACTCCATATCCAAGAAGAGAGATGAGGGAAGAAGTCTCATGATGTGTGCCTCTGAAAATTGCTCAAATGTCCATATGTTAGGATCAAAGGATGTCACAATGCAATGAGGTGTAAACAATCCAAAAACTTGTATGGACTCATGAAGAACAATCTACAAGGACAAAGAAGATGAGATGACAATTGTGCTCTAATTGTCATCAAAGAGGAAATGCATATCCTCAAATATGCCCTCCAAATCTGGAATACGAAACTCACAAATCAAATTTGATATACCTGTCAAGAAATCATCTCACAAAGCTAAATCTGAAAGACTAGAATGATCCTGCTTAACTAAAGTAGAGGAATCCATGGCAATGCTAATCTCTGAAGAAGGAAGAGGTGGAGGAGATGGAAGCTCAACACAAGTCTCAAGAACACCAAGGTTCAAGCAACCAAACTTCTCCTTAGAAATATGATTCACACTCGATGCATGAGTGTGAATATTAGTCAATGGAACTGCAACATCATCAAGGACAAAATGGGAAAAAGTGTACAAGCGAGATGCATGATCAAACATCCCAACAACAATGATCTCTTTACTCTCGAAGTCCCTAATGATTACTGAATCAAGTGTGAACTCAACAGTCTTTCCTATGCCACTATGTGTAATCTGATAGATGGAAAGGAGACTAGATGACAAGGATGGTACACAAAGTGCATCATGAAAGTGCCTTATCCCATGTCAATAGATCCTTTCCCACAAACACACATATATGTGTTGTTCCCCATCAGAATGTGTGGTAAAGTACAAGGCTTAAATGAAGAGAACATACCTTGTGATGAATCCATATGATGTAAGGCTCCAAAATCAAGAAGCCATCTCACTGACTCAAGACTTGTAGATGCCAAGAGTGCTTTTCCTTTTAGCCTATCTATCCCATTTTTTATTGTAGTTCTCCCTGACTATGTAGATGATGATGGTGTCGAAGAAGAGGATGAACTAGATGACATGGATGAAGGCAATTGGATATTGTGCTTTTGAAGGTGTGTCAACTCATCAATCCTTTTTTCATAACACTTATGCTCACCATGTCCTAGTTTCTTGCAATATGCACAATTTTGTTTTCTCCTTCTTAGATGATTCCTCTTTGGAAGAGGAGTGTTGTGCCCTACACACACGCCCCACATTTTGTGCCAGCAAAATGGGGACCCCTCTTTTGGCATCAGTTTCAATAATTTCTTCACTACATCAATCTGGAGCATCTTGATGATTTGAGGTCCTGTTGGCTCAATGGTGTTGCAGGGTGCAATTGATTGTTTTTGTGTTTATTGTGGCTCATTTTGATGGTTTGATTAGGTTTCTCTAAGATTCAATGATAATGCGGAGGTTTACAATTCTTTTGGAATTACCTTGATGACTTCGCATTTCATCTTAAGTCCTGATAAGCCCTCGTGCATCTTCATCAATTATTAAAACTTCTTGAATTGAATGAATTAATGGTTTGGCCTTTGCACCTAAAGTCAGATATTTGCCTTTTAACACCTTCTCTTTCACTTGATTGGTCAATTCTTAGAGTATCTGTGTTCACTCATGTGGTTAATTATCTTTGGCAAATGGTCAGTTTTGAGCCTTTGCGGGACTTTACAAGGTCTCCAGATATGTCCGACAGACACCCCTTCACCCGCATCCTTTCCACCCCATCCTCCTGCAAAACTATTGAAGGCCTTTTATTAAATCTATTCACATATCAATTAAGTGCAGGAGTATATAAAAAGAAAGACTTCATTTATGGTTTGTATCAAGCAAGGTGATCATTGAAGAAATGAAGGAAAGAAAATATGGTTAGATAAGTTAAAATGCACATGAGGATAGAAAGGCGGAGCCATATCACCCAACCGGATGCAGAGAATCAACCCCGACTAGATAATATCCTATAACACCCCATATCCCCGCTTATCCGGTTGCCACCCTTTCTCTCGCCATATCTTGTAGTATGTAAAACTCCGCAAACTGCATATTTATTTGGACATCCATCAAAACATCGATGGTAGAGGAATTTTATCAAGCACTGTAACTATGAGCGCAAATTAAAAATGAGGGAAGTATCCTGCACTATGCCTAAATTGGAAAGAAAGGAAGGATTAATGGTTCATTTTGCGAGGCTCCATAGTGGATGCGGATGATATCATATCCCCACCAAAGCTTTAAAAGGTCTTGTTGCGGGTTATCCAAGCTCCACTGAATATATCCAGTCAGACGTGAAAGTTCCACAAATATCCAGTGAGTGCTTAATCTCCCGCAAATATCTACTTCACACTCCCAAACTTCCGCAAAGCCCTCATAAGTTGGATTCCATCAATGAGATTGATTTTTTTTTAACAAAACTAAGAATCTATCATAGAAATTGTAACCAGCTGATTCGAGGGGCTCTCGTGGTCTTCATAGATGTCACAATGCTTTCCTAATAAGCACCATTCTATCTGGGTAAATTGATTCAAGAAAGGGTTGATATGGAAGTCTTGTGAAAGGATGACATGACAAGGTTCAAACATTATGATAATCATGCATACAAGTTTGTAGACAACGAAGGGGAGTCATAGGAGTTAAATGGCACAGTTTCATGGCTTGGTTACAGAAGAAAATGCACCAGAACTGGAGGAAGTTTTATTCAAACTATCTTATATCACTATTACAGAAGCGCATAACTCTGAATAGGTCCAAGATCATTGTCATTAGAAGCATTTGCGAAGCTGCTCCGCAATTAAACAAATGAGATCAAAATGATAATAGAACAACCATAATGGTATAAGGATCTCGGGGAAGCATTGTAATAATAGTATGGAGAGATTTTTATGAGAATACCAAGGGGAAAATGTTGCTGCTGGTCAACTACAATGAAAGACCTTTTTACTTTCTTCAGTAACCTTCCAAATCATTGGTGTGGAAGCATAACTAATTAGTTGTCACAGTCATGATGAAGATTCATTGATAGGATAGTCAAGGCTTCTTTTGAAAGATATTAATATAAACTGTCATACATCTCATGCAAGATTTAATAAGGTCTAATGAATCTATAGGTGGCAGTCTTGGTAAGTATGATACAATCATATGGTTGATAGCACATCCTCAGGATGTTCCAAAATATCTCCATGTCATTTTCAATATACAACTTATGTTATCGAGGGCTTACAAGTTAAAAGGGCACAATGGACCTTGAATTTGATTTCCCTGAAGGCACCTCACCAAATTCAAGGTAATTAAGATATCCCTAAGGATGAACACAGTGAGCATTCATATTGTGGACTGTTATATCTGGTAAAATTAATGCAATTGCACAATCAAAAGTAGGGGTCTTTTGCACAATCAAAAGTAGGGGTCTTATTTTAATGAGGGGTGTAAGGCTCTTACAAACAAATCAAGGGTAGCCATAATACTGTGATGAATTCTAAATAAAGACAAATATGAAAGGTTTGTGATTGAGAAGGCATCCAATAGTATTACCCTTGGATGTATAAGGGATGAATTGAAGTTCAGGTATAGAAGAGAGACTTGCCCATGTCAAGCAAGACAGTACAACCATGGTAGTTTAAATATTTGGTAGAACCTTAGTGGAAAGGATACTACAACAGTCTTATTCCTGACCGTGAAATTTGTAGTCATATGGATGTTTTGAAGGGTGTAGTCATGAATTCGATAACAAGACAGTTTTGCTTATAGTTTTCATTTAAGGCTCTGAGGCTATTGTGAGGATTGTGAAGTGAATGGTGAAGTTAGGAGCAATCTACAGGAATGGGAAGGTCATCAGGAAGCTAAAGGGAGATTATCTCATTTTAGATGGAGGACATAATGCAATCAAGATGGCTAAACCAAGGGTGGTTGTCCTAGCCCACTGTCATAAACATTTTGGATCCCTATTAATGATGATGAAAAGAGAAGTGGTAGCATGATAGAAGGGTGGAAGCATGATGAGAATAATCAATGAAGAGATTGTCCTAACCTTAACAATTGCCCTCGGAACTACTCAAACAAGCCCAAAAATGATTTTTTTTGACAATTCAAAAAATTTGGGGCAGCCATGCATCCTGATGATAATTTATGATGGCTTCACATTGAGATGAAGGATTTACCTTGTGGTCACTATTGATCAGGGAAGTAACTCAAAGGCCTGGAAAGGGAAGTATGCTCTGCTTGTATTGATGTTGAGGAGTTTAGATTGGCTCAAATATGTGGTTAAGCAGGATAGCTGGACAATAGAAGGTACTAGAGAAGTCAATACATCAATAAGGTTCCCAGATCAATGAAGTTGGTATGTTGAAAATCAGGAGTCCAATTGAAGCCTCCCAAGATCCTGAATCCAGTGATTAAATGTAGAAAATCAAGAAGATCAGATTGCTATCAGAGATTGCAAAGAATGTAGATTGTTTCAAGTTTAGTTTCAGCATTGTTTGTACCTGCAGTAGACAACAAATCCACCCAACATGTCTCCAGTTGGATGTACCTTCATCAAAACATGCCACATACTCCTTTTAAACCAATTAACTCATTGGAAAAGTGATTTGTCCCATTAGACAACTCAAAAAGTTGTTTGGTCCTGTTCTCATGAGCTAAAAAGTTGTAATTTCATCTTTTTCCTAAAGGACAAAATTAATTCAAGATTGTAACTGGCCACCGACCAAAATCAAATGTTGTCAAATCTAGACCCTTGGTGTTGGTTTAATCCTCTCCATCCATTGAAAAACTTACTATGCTTGCCTCTCTATATAAAGGCAACCTCTCTCATTATAAAGGTGATAAGAAAGGACTGAAGAGAAAAGAATTATTGAAACTTTGTTATTTTTCTGAATCAATGAAACAAAATTTCATTTGCTTCTGCCATATAGGTTCCTTTTGTTGATTGGATGTGGTTCTCATGGTTCCTCTTCACCTTTCTGATTAGTTATTCAGTTGCATTTATGATTAATTATTCATATATTTGATGGATTTCCTGTCCATACCATTGATGGCTTGATGATTGTATGTCATTGTGCATGTTTAGTCTAGACATATTTGTATGAGCTAAGTTCGATTGTGTGAGTTCATTAAATTGTGCAAGGAATTGGGTGTTGGATGAACTCTTTACAATTTAAAAATGTTGGAGTACAATCAACACTGAGAGGGGGGGTGAATCAATGTTGTATCAAAAACCAAGTTATTTGTTCCTTATCAAACTTGAAAAGAGATGAATAGATAATCAACCATGACAATATGCATCATCAAATGAAGAAGTCAAATACTGAATGTACAAGTATGAATAACAATCAAATCACACAGAATTAAAACCAGAACACAAAAGATTTCACGAGTGGAAAACCCTCTCAGGGATGAAAAACCACTCAAAACTGCTTCATTGGCTTAATCAAAAGTTTCACTTATTACAAAGCCTCAATGGCTACTTTGTTTAGAAGCACCTACTTCAAGGAGCACCAACCCCTAATACATTTAGGAGCACCAACTTCAAGGGAACCAACCCCTAATACATGAATATGAACATATACAAAAGAAAAACTCTGTTTCTCTACAAATCAAAACCTTCTTCAATCTCTGAAACACATTTATTCACTCAAAAACTTCTTCAATCTCTAACAAATTTGTCAATCTCTGCAAGAACCACTGACTTCAATTGTCTTCAACCTTCAAACACTACAAACACTATAATGTCCTGCATAAAACTGATCAGCTTCTTCATAAAGGCATGAAACAATCAACTTATAATCTCAAAACAACAAATTCAATCTTCAATAAATCTTTGCAAATGATTCTCTGTTACACTGCATATTGTATTTATCATGTATATTTCACACCTGCACATTATATTCAACATATTCTTCAAAAAATGTGGTAATTGTTATCTCTGCATGTCGGTATAGGCTTCACCAACACATAGCAACAATTAAAAAACAAAAAGACATTGCATACTTTTCACAATAAAAAACTTTGGCCCTTTGTCGATGAATAGAATGGGAAAAATCAGTCTTTCTGTCTTAAATAGAATTAAGCTCATCAAATTTAGAAAAGGCAAGTGTTCGTTGATCTTCTAAAAAGAATTTAAAAGGCCACCATTCGATGCAGATTTCACGCCATAGTTAGATTAAACTCGGACCTTTCGATTTATGCTCCCGCCAAAATCATTAAAAAGACTTTGAATTACCGAAGCCCCTAGGAGGTCGGGGCCGGTCTCCCCATGAATTAAAGACCCTTAGTTGTAACTTAAGTTATCTTTTAACTGATTGAGCCGGTCAACTCAAAAATAGAACTAAAGCACTTGACGTTCAACCTAGGTCTTTTAGGATGGAGTTTAGGAGCTTTAAATTAGGGTTTTGATGCCTTGGACACTTTATCACAAATCCTTAACTCTGAAAAATTACAAGTTATGCATCTTATGCCCAACACACTGAATGATAATAACTCTGCACAGTCCACAGAGACTTCAAAGAGCTAACTTTGTCATGAACAAACCTTCATACCACTGTCACATGCATTGAGCCATATCAACATCAAGTCAAGTATTTGGATCATATTGAGAGCATTAAAATGAGGTATAGCAGTATCAACATTGTGATCAAGAGTAGTACTTGTGTATGATCCTCTATGTGAATGAATGGATTTCAATCAATGATATCAACACAATCATGACTATATCAAGAATCCTCAACAACTCAAAATACATGAACCTGATAAGATGGCATAAATGATCATGAGGCAAGATCAAACTGTTCTATATGTCCTTACCAATGATATAGTGAAAACTATCTAAGGTATAATGAGTATACTGAATTATGAGTACTTGTCAACCAAACATGATGAGTACTTGTCAACCATGAAGATGCACTTGGCAAGACAACAAAGATGCCAAACATAACAAACTCCCTGTTTGGCTTTAGCATTGATGTCAAAACCATATCACCTTTTCAATATCACCCTTTCATTTACCATTCTCCCCCTTTTTGGCAATCAATGGCAAAGACTTCCCTTCAATATAGTCAAAGAAAGAATGACATCATACCTTTGTCTGCTGATAGTATACTGCTGCACCAAGACCTGAGTTGACAGTATAGACCTACACCAAACTACTTTGTCCTTTGTCCTCCAACTTCAGTCTGCTGACCCTCTGTCTCACATAGTTTAGAAGAAGAAATAAAATGAAATACAGTCCAAAATAAGACTGTTCCCTAATTTCATTCAATGCAGTCCTCTGTTTTATGAAATTTTAACATATTTTCAACTTACATAAATAGAAATCAGTAAGAAAACACTGCCTCTACCTGTTCATTGTTCCATTGAATCACTGCCTCTATCTGGTAAAGAGAAAGAGCACTAAATTACAGTTACAATAGTCCAAACTGCCACAACTAAGACTGTCACAACAAAAAAATTCAAAACTAAATATGAAAAAAATACTGCCCGTGCTATTCCAAACACCAAACCATGAAGAAATGTTATCCCATGTTATTCCAAACTTCAATATTCAGAGATACTGTCCTGCAACTTATCATGGCTGCCCTGTAACTTTATGAAAACTTTGAAAACAAAAATAATAAAATTGATTGGATTTCAAGACTTTATAAACAAACAATTACTCCCCCTAAATCCAATATCATTATAAACTCATTGAAGAGAGGAAAATGATAAACCCCAAGCCTCTGTCTCAGGGATTCATATACTTCTTTTGAAAAAGGTTTTGTAAAGATATCAGCCAGTTGATCAGAGGTATGAACATAATCCAACACCACATTATTTGCAAGTACCTTTTCTCTTAGAAAATGATATCTAATGGCAATATGCTTGGTCCTAGAATGCATGATTGGATTCTTGGACATATTAATGGAATTTGTATTGTCGCAAAGAATAGGTACAAGTTTAGATACCTCCACTTTGATGTCTTGGAGTGACTGAACCATCCAAAGAATCTGAGTACAACAAGAAGATGTTGCAACATATTCAACTTCAGCAGTAGATAAAGAGACACAATCTTGCTTGTTACTATGCCAAGCAACTAATCTACCACCAAGAAAGAAGGTTGCTCCACTTGTGTTCTTCCTGTCATCAGGACATCCTACCCAATCAGCATCAGTATATGCAAGAAGAGTGAAATCATTGTGTCTAGGATACCACAATCCAAAATCAAGAGTACCCTTAACATATCTAAAGATTCTTTCAACTGCATTTAAATGTGATTGTCTAGGACATGCTTGAAATCTTTCTACCAAGAAAATTGCCTGCATGATATTAGGCTTAGAAGTTGTTAGATACAAGAGGCTTCCAATCATGGATCTATATAAGGACTATTCTACCTCAGGTGAATCATCATTTTTGCTTAATTTGTACCCTGTCTGTATAGGAGTACCCACTGGTTTACATTCATCCATTTGAAACCTCTTAAGCATTTCTTTGGCATACTTGACTTGTGAGATGAAAATTCCCCTTCCAAGTTGAGAAACCTATAAACCAAGGAAGAAAGACAATTCTCCAAGCATAGACATCTCAAATCCTGATTTCATAATGTTAGGAAAGGAATGGCTCATATCATCATTATTGCTTCCAAAAATGATATCATCAACATAGACTACTACAACCAAGATATCCTCACCTTTGGCAATATAGTACAAATTGCTGTCCACTCCACCTTTAGTAAGTCCTTGCTCTTGCAAGTACTTATCCAACCTGTAGTACCATACTCTTGGGGCTTGTTTTAAGCCATACAAGGCCTTTTTCAACTTGTATACATAATCTGATTTGTCTTTGCATTCAAACCCTTCAGGCTGCTCCATGTAGACCTCTTCTTCAAGATCACCATTTAGAAAGGCTGATTTGACATCCATTTGGAACACCTTGAAATTTTTGTAAACTGAAAAAGCTAAGAACATCCTTATTGCTTCTAGTCTAGCCATAGGTGCAAACGTTTCATCAAAATCAATCCCCTCAATTTGAGAGTAACCTTTACAAACCAATCTAGCTTTATTTCTAACAACTTTGCCCTTATCATCAAGTTTGTTTCTAAAAACCCATTTTGCACCAATAACATTTTTACCTTTAGGTCTTGGAACAAGTTCCCATGTCTTGTTCTTCTCTATTTGATTCAATTCCTCTTCCACAACTTTAATCCAAGCTTCAACCTTGCTAGCCTCCACATAGGTTTTTGGCTCCATTTCTGATATCAAACAAACATGTGCTTGATTACTTGTGGCAGCAAGTCTCCTCCTTGTTAACACACCACTTTCTTTATCCCCAATGATCAACTCATGTGGATGATCTCTTTGCAATGTCTTTGAAGGAGTTTTGACTTTAGTTTCAATAGGCTTTTCAGGAGTTTCTTCTTCCACTTGAACTTCCTCTTCTTTTTCTAAATGATGATCTTTTTCTTTGTCCTTGATCAGCTACACACATGGCTGCAAATTCTCATCCACCTTTACATTAGTACTCTCTATAACCTTTTTGGATCTCTTGTTGAAACATTTATAGACTTTACTATGTATGGAATAGCCTAAAACATACCCTCATTACATCTAGGCTCAAAACTTCCCACATTATCATTATCTCTCTTAATAAAGCATTTACTACCAAAATCTTAAAGTAGCCAACACTAGCTGACCTGCCATACCATAATTCATAAGGAGTATGGTTAGATTTTACCCTCAATTGTACTCTATTTAGAGTAAATACTGTTGTATGGACAACTTACTTCCAATAAGTATTGGACAGATTTCCATCATGAAGTAATTTCCTTGCCATCTCCTTCACAGTCCTGTTCTTTCTTTCAGCTACTCCATTCTATTGTGGAGTTCTAGGAGCAGAAAATTATCTTTTAATCCCATGTTTCTCACAATATTATTCAAACTCCTTGGATGTATATTCTCAACCATTATCTGACCTTAGACATTTGAGCTTGGGATCTAATTCCTTTTCCACCATCTTCTTAAAGATCCTGAATCTTTCAAAGGATTCTGATTTGTGCTTCAAAAAGGTCACCCAAGTCATTCTAGAAAAGTCATCAATAAAGAGCATAAAGTATCTTTCACCACCTAAAGCCTTAGTCCTTGTAGGACCACACAAATATGAATGAACAAGTTGTAGAGGCTTAGAAGAAGAATACTCTTTAGATTTAAAACTAACCTTAGTTTGCTTACCAAATTGGCATTCTTTGCAAGTAGTATTGCTTGGCTTGGAGATGTGAGGCAGATTTCTAACATTTTGATTTTTGTTGATCTTCTCAAGATTATCAAAATTTACATGACCAAGTCTTCTATGTCATAGCCAACTTTCTTCAACTTGACCCATGAAGCAAATATGTCCATCTGCACTTCTATTTTCAGTCTCATGAAGATTGTAGATGTTTCTACTTGTCCTTAACCCTACTGCAACAACTTTTCCTGATTTCTGTTTGATTTTACAACCATGAGCATTAAAAACAATGTTGAATCCATTGTCACAAATTTGATTGACACTTAATAGATTATCTTTTAAGCCTTCAACATATTATACATCATGTAAAGGAGTCTCATCATCTAGAAGAATGGTACCTTTTCCTTTGATTAAAATACAAACATTATTACCAAACATGACTGATCCTTCAATATGGTCTTCAAACTTGATGAATTTGCTTTTGTCTCCTGTCATATGGTTAAAACAGTCACTGTTTATAACCCATTGTTCTTTCTTCTTGGCATGAAAAGCAGTTTGAACAATCATGGCTTCAATATTCTTTCTCATTATTTTAGGTTTCCAAACAAGTATTTTCTTATCATCACTTGATGAAGACATTTTGGAAAGAATATTCAACCTAGTTTGTTGCACTTTCAGGTTAGGCCTACAAAACTTGGCTATGTGCCCAAAGTTGTTGCAATTGAAACACTTCAATCCTCTTAAGAACACAAGAGGATTTCTTGTCAAAAAAATTGCTCTTCTTCTAAAACCAAATCTGCACTCATTTGCTTTGTGTCCATACCTGTTACAACAAAAGCAATAACCAAGAAAATGCATATTATACCTGAAAGACTCACTCCTTTTGAAGTTTGTTGCTTTCATGATACTTTTGTTATTGATATCAGCCTGTTGAAAGATTTTGGTATGTGAGCTTTGTCCTTCTTCAAACCCTAGACTAGATTTGTCTTTGAAACCTTTTTGTTTATCCAAGAGATCTTCAAGTTTGTCACTGCTCCTGCACCTATCAAGTTTTCTTCTTAAGACTACAATTTCAGCTTCTAGAGTATAACACTCTTTGACTTTGACATCTAACTCCTTGCTTGTAACATCACCAATTATTTTACTCTCCTTAAGACACAATTTTAGGTCTACAATTTGCTTCTCATAATCAATGATTTTGTTGATCATAATTTCATTGTCCTTTTGAAATTGATTTCTTTGAGCAATTGCCTTATTTTTAAGCTTCTTAACCTCACCAAGAGCACACTTCAACTCACCTTCAAGATCAACTATTGCTTCATCATTTTCTGATTGATCTTCACATTTATTATTTTGATTTTAATTTATGACAGCCATGAATAAGATCTTTGCACCTTCCTCAAAAGACTCCTCTGAACCACTATCAATTATATCAGCACCTTTTATAAACAAACTCTTCTTTTTGAAATTGCTTTTCTTTTTGGGATTGAATTGTTTCTTATTTTCTTCTTCATCACTATCTAGATCTTTGTAAGGACATTTAGCAGCAAAATGTCCTATCCTACCACATTCAAAACATTTGAATGGAAGTTTACCTTGATACTTTCCTGTAGATCCCTTTTTCAATCTGCTGACAAAGGAAGATTCATGATCATCATCTACCTCTTCTGAATCAAACTTAATCTCTTTTTCCTTTTTAACTAATTTAAATGCAGCTTCTTTACTTGATGGAGTTTCATTACAAACCCTCATCTCAAAGGCAGTAAAGGTACCCTGAAGTTCATCAAAGGTCACTTTGCTCAAGTCTCTCTCTTCTACTACAGAAACCTTGGACTCATATATTTAGGAGTTAGAATCCTTAAAACCTTGGTTACAACTGCCTTTTATTCTAAGGTATCACCCAAACCTCTAATAGCATTAACAACCTCTTGAACCCTGAGAAGATAATCAGCCACCTTTTCATCATCATTCATTTTGAGACCTTCAAATTTACCTCTGTAAGATTGCAACTTTGCTTCTTTGATTTTTTCATCTCCCTGATAGATATTGGATATCTTATCCCAAATGGCCTTAGCTAATTTATAATCCATGATTTTGACAAGTATCTCATTGGACAAACCACAACATATTGCCTTTTTGGCCTTAGCATTGTTTTCATATGCCTTCTTCTCATCAGGAGTAAAAGGAGGATTTGTTGCTTTATACTTATTTTCTATAGCAGCATACACATCATACCCCAAAGAAGACAAATATGACTCCATTCTATACTTCCAGAAAGCATAATTAGACCCATCAAATAAAGGTGCTTTGTATGTAGAAAAACCTTCTTGACTACCCATGACTAGTACTCCACTTAAAGGACCTACCAAAGTTAATTAGGCTTCTATAGGGAGCCTATGCTCTGATACCACTTGTTGGAGTACAATCAACACTGAGAGGGGGGGGTGAATCAGTGTTGTATCAAAAACCAAGTTATTTGTTCCTTATCAAACTTGAAAAGAGATGAATAGATAATCAACCATGACAATATGCATCATCAAATGAAGAAGTCAAATACTGAATGTACAAGTATGAAGAACAATCAAATCACACAGAATTGAAACCATAACACAAAAGATTTCACGAGTGGAAAACCCTCTCAAGGATGAAAAACCACTCAAAACTGCCTCACTGGATTAATCAAAAGTTTCACTTATTACAAAGCCTCATTGGCTACTTTGTTTAGAAGCACCTACTTCAAGGAGCATCAACCCCTAATACATTTAGAAGCATCAACTTCAAGGGCACCAACCCCTAATAGATGAATATGAACATATACAGAGGAAAAACTATGTTTCTCTACAAATCAAAACCTTCTTCAATCTCTTCAATCTCTGAAACACATTTATTCACTCAAAAACTTCTTCAATCTCTGACAAATTTGTCAATCTCTACAAGAACCATTGACTTCAATTGTCTTCAACCTTCAAACACTGCAAAATGTACTATAATGTACTGCATAAAATTGATCAGCTTCTTCATAAAGGCATGAAACAATCAACTTACAATCTCAAAACAACAAATTTAATCTTTAATAAATCTCTGCAAATGATTCTCTGTTACACTGCATATTATATTTATCATGCATATTTCACACCTGCACATTATATTCAACATATTCTTCAAAAAATGTGGTAATTGTTTTCTTTGCATGTAGGTATAGGCTTCACCAACACATAGCAACAATCAAAAAATAAAAAGACATCGAATACTTTTCACAATAAAAAACTTTGGCCCTCTATCGATGAATAGAATGGGAAAAATCAGTCTTTCTGCCTTAAATAGAATAAAGCCCGTCAAATTTAGAAAAGGCAAGTGTCCGTTGATCTTCTAAAAATAATTTAAAAGGACACCATTCGATGCAGATTTCGCGCCATAGTCAGATTAAACTCGGACCTTTCAATTTTTTCTCCCGCCAAAATCATTAAAAAGGCTTTGAATTACCGGAGCCCCTAGGAGGTCGGGGCTAGTCTCCCCACGAATTAAAGACCCTTAGTTGTAACTTAAGTTGTCTTTTAACCAATTGAGTCAGTCAACTCAAAAATAGAACTAAAGCACTTGACATTCAACCTAGGTCTTTTAGGATGGAGTTTAGGAGCTTTAAATTAGGGTTTTGATGCCTTGGACACTTTATCACAAATCCTTAACTATGAAAAATTACAAGTTATGCATCTTATGCCCAACACACTAAATGATAATAACTCTGCACAGTCCACAGAGACTTCAAAGAGCTAACTTTGTCATGAACAAACCTTCATACCACTGTCACATGCATTGAGCCATATCAACATCAAGTCAAGTATTTGGATCATACTGAGAGCATTAAAATGAGGTATAACAGTATCAACATTGTGATCAAGAGTAGTACTTGTGTATGATCCTGTATGTGAATGAATGGGTTTCAATCAATGATATCAACACAATCATGACTATATCAAGAATCGTCAACAACTCAAAATACATGAACCTGATAAGATGGCATAAATGATCATGAGGCAAGATCAAACTGTTCTGTATGTCCTTACCAATGATATAGTGAAAACTATCTAAGGTATAATGAGTCTACTGAATTATGAGTACTCGTCAACCAAACATGATGAGTACTTGTCAACCATGAAGATATACTATTTTGACATCAATGGAAAAACAACAAAGATGACAAACATAACAGAAAACTCTTATGTTTTCTTAAAAGATTGCACAGTCTCTGTAGCGTTGTGGGCTGCCTGGTTAAGCAGAGATTTGTTTACTGTTGGGAATCTGTCTATCAGTTTGTTGATCATTCCTATAGATGTCTATAGGACTTCTCTATCCCTTCTCTCTCCTCCATTTCTTTTGCATTTTTTTATCAGATCCTGTTAGATTAGGTTTCATAAACTTGCACATTATTGTCACATAATTCATATTTAGTGAATGCAAGTTAGAAGATTGTTTGTTGTAGACTGAAATCACACTTTTTGTGGCAATTTGAGTATGCATCAGTTTGTTTATGGTTTGTCAAATTAGAAAATTGATGAATCCATGTGCAATCAAACCCAAATGCATTAAAGTTTGTCTGCATTGCATGTAAGTCCCCTTGGTTGGAGCAATGAAATACATATCCACTGAGTTATCCTGCAAGTCGAGACTTGACATTAGAAACCTTGGCGCAATATTATTCTAGATTTCTTGGTGCAATATTATTCTAGATATCCTAAATTTCACTTGCGTTGTTATGTGCAAAAACACCCATCAACAAGGACTTCTTTGATTGTGATTCTTTGGCTTGCTCATTATTCTTGAAATTATTTTTTTTCTTGCCTTTACTATTTGAAGCATTTTGATCTTTTGTGCTTTGATTAGCAATAAGAGCATGTGGTTTTGGAGACTTCAATGTACCCATGTGTACTAACTTTGCTTGCTCCCTAGTGAGTGATGTAGCAAAATCATCAAGCGAAGGCATTTTGAATGTAATACCAAGAGCATCCATAGTAGCATAAAATGTAGAAACAAAAATTGAACAATTAGGACCAAGTTTGGCAAGGATAGAAAGAATTAATTGAGTGTCCTCTTTCTCAATACTACATTGTTTTAGCTACAATTTAAGTGATTTTAGTTTGGTGAAGAAGTCTTGGATGCTATCAAAATCTGTAGGATTCAAACCAATTAGTTCATTCTCCAATTTAAAACCTCTCATAATATCTTGGTTTCCAAATACTCTCTAATGCAATCCAAATTAAATTTCGTTAAGTGCAAGATTCAATGTGAAAAAGGAGATAAGGAGAAATAAACATGCATAATATTCCATAGGATTCATCACATCTATTATACCACTTCCTTTTTTCTGCAGTAGATGTTGGTTCAATTTATATACCCATTATAAGCCTATGTAAACCAAAGCTTCTCAAATTAATCTCAATTTGTTTCTTCCACTCATGATAATTGTATGGGGTGAGTGGAGTAATTTTTGTTTGATCCATGATGTAGATACACTTGAATATAAAAAATGAAACAACACAAGTACAACCCCTTTTTAATCAATCAATGAGATCCCCCCAACAAAATATGATTTTGACACATTATACTTAGTGCAATTATAGTTACCACCAACCAAAACAACAAAGTGGTTTTTGATCTTAGTACATTGCAAATGCCAATTTAAGCCTCAAACTAAAAGTATAATTTTTATGTGGAATTAGATCAATTTGATTACAAATCTGAGAAGTACACAAAAATTGATGCACTTTAAAAAAATTCACCCAAAATGTTACTGTATGAGCCCAAACAGAGCCCCAAAAGTTCCCAAAACAAGAACTACACAACAATAGGTGTGAAGTTTTATAATTTCTAGAAAAACCAGGCACCAAAATAAAAAACTAATTACACCACTTTGAAGCTTGTGACATTCTGCCCCAAACAAAAAAAATTTCTCCAAAAAAGGAGCTTGTATGACTGAGAAATAGGCCTTTGAAGTTTGAGTGCAAAATCAAAATTCAATCTAGAGTAGGGGTTGGTTGGAGGAAGAAATACGATGATGTAGTGCTAACATTAGTGTTGGAAAATGGGAGAGAGAACAAGGTAAAGTTGTAGCTATGTAGCTTTAAAATATTTTCAAATATGAAATTAATAGCATGTGTAAATCTGAAAATTACTTTCAATTTAGATGTCATAGTATTTCTCCAATTTAAACAGTGTAGTAGAAGAAAATAACTTGCAAGAAGAAGACAAGTATTTACATGGAGAAACCCCTAAGGGAAAAAACTCCACACCAAAGGTGTTTATTCTTGTATTAAATCTCTTGTGAAAGATTACATTCAATACTGAAATCCTTTGATTCCTTGATGCACTTCAAAAGCTTCTTCAATCTTCAAACCCGTAAAAAACTTCAAAAGCTTCTTGCTTTTTTTTCCTTCTAAGTCAAAAAAAGCTTCTTGCTTTTTTTTTTAATTCTTTTTCACAATTCAACTCTTTGGAAAATGTATGGGGCTCTTAATTAATTAATATGAAGCTTCATAATTCAAGAGCTTCTTAATTCAAAAGCTTGAAACTCAAATTACAATAAATTGTAATTGAGAACATGGCTTCCAATGCTCATGCAAAAACTAAACACTCTAAATTGAGAAGACTGAACTCAAACAATGTCCAAGCTTTTAGTTAACTATCTCTTCATGATGTGGGTGCCCAAGTATGCTAAAATTGGCTTTGCCAACATCAAACATATTTCCAAATAAAAGAAATAACAAAAAGTCTTCCAAATGGGCATCCGTATTTGCCCAATTACTTTCTGTTGACTGAAGTGATCAATACACTTCAATTTCATGCAAACAACATGCAAGATTGATGTCCCCAAGGTTATTCTGAATTACTTTGTTCTGTACATGCAAGTGACATGCAAACAATGGATTCAACATGCAACTGATACCCATTTCCTGAAACGCTGAGAAGTATCATCCTGCAACTTTCTGGAGTTGGAGTGTTCTAGAAGTAATATCTTAAAATTGACATGCAAACATTTGCAACAACATGCAACTGATACCCATTACCTGAAACACTGAGATGTACCATCTTGTAAGTTTTTGGAGTTGGAGTGTTCTGCAAGCAATCTCACAAAACTGACATGCAGCAACATGCAAGGTCATATAAGTCCATAGGAGTGACATGCAACAACATGCAAGCACATGCAAATGACATGCAACAACATGTAATGTCATACAAGTCCATAGGAGTGACATGCATCAACATGAAAACACATGCAAGTGACATATAACAACATGCAAGCACATGTAAGTCCATAGGAGCAACATGCAAGCACATACAAGTAACATGCAACAACATTCAAGTACATGCAAGTAACATGCAACAACATGCAAGGTCATACACGTCAATAGGAGTGACATACAACAACATGCAAGCACATGCAAGTCCATAGGAGCAACATGCAACAACATGCAAGCACATGCAAATGTATAGAAACAACATGCAACAACATGCAAGCATATGCAAGTAACATGCAACAACATGCAACAACATGCAAGTACATGCAAGCAACATGCAACAACATGCAAGTACATGCAAGTGACATGCAAAAATATGCAAGTCCATGCAAACTTTTATTAACTCATGCAAGCAATATTCAATTCATGCATCTCTAACACTTTAGTTAACTCCAACATTATATCCATGCAAGGTGTCTCAACATTATCCACTCATGTACATAAAAAAAATACAACTCCAAGTCTAAATATAAATCCCCATCAAAAGGGGACACCCAAGTTTAACTCCCACTCACTAGGAGTTATCAAACTCTCAAAATAGACTTAGGAGAAGTCAACAAAGTTTTCATGTCCCCCACTCTAAAAATGGATGCCCAAGTTTGAACTTATCAATTAAGAATTGATTACAAAAGTCAAAGTGATATAATTAATAAATAATTAATCTCTCAAAGTTTTTATGTGTTGGGGAACACATTCCAAGAAATTTGGAGACACATGAATTGGTTAGGATTCCAAGTTAATGGCAACTTATCCCAACATTCTCCCACTTGACATTATACATTGCAATAACTCTAAATGATATAATCAAACTTTAAATCACAAGGAAAAACATCCCTAGCCATCAATGTACTATTGATTCTTCAACATGCTTTTGTGCTCCAACAAGATACCTGCAAAAGCAACCATGATAACCATCATCTCAAACAAGAACTCCTCACATCATGTCACCCATGATAAATAAGAAACAAGCCAAGGTAAAACATATCAACTATCACTGAAACCTGCACCAATCTCGACATGAACACAAGCATCAAATCATATGATAACATAAGACTCTGAGTGTCTGCCACATTCATACCAAATGGAAAAGCAACCACAGCAAGTTGCTAGCTCATCCAAAATATCAGACCTCAAAACTAGGGTAAACAAACCATCATAAGTATAACTCCATGCCATCAACATACCAACCCAAAACTACAATTAAGTCCCTATAAAACAATCCTGCTAATCATCCATCCTCCCATCCCAATGCAACATACCAATGTGCAAATGACCAAAGACAAGGTCAACAAACAAAATCTGCAATAACATTGAATGGATCTGTGGATATTGACAGTCCACATCCAAGTATTCAATACAACCAATGGGTAAAGACAACCCACTAAATTTGCACAACTCATAGATCCCAATAGTGAAACATGCAAAATCATCTTCACATCAATAACCTGCAAACTGAGACAACCAAGAAGATATCGTGACAATAAAGAGCATATAGATCCAAGAACTCCCACTGCATGGGTAATGTCAAATCTGAAAATAAGATCAAGGCATTTACAAATCCTCCTATAGCACTTCTCTTAGAGGATATGGCTAACTCCTCTACCATATAGTGTCAAAACATATAATGATATGCATAAAAAATCTCTCATTACCAATCTCTGAATGACTCTCTAAAGTCCTCTTAACCAATGAAGAAAAAGATCAAGGAGCTACCAAATTATTGTTAGCAACAATAACACTTGACTCCAATTCAAACCTCAACTCCATAAACATGAGAAAATTTAAGAAAACAATATACCAGGAAAGAGAGAAACTGCAAAATCATACCATGTCTTTATACCACACTAACCTGTGCCAAACTGTGTAAAGTAAGATCTCTTTCAATACTCCCAAACTGAAAAGGTATCAACATCTAACATCTAAAATATGATGAAAACATGGCAGCAATAGATGTTAATCTCTCACTGAAGGTAGATCAAACTAGCCAAACATTCCCACAACAAAGGGAATTAGCCCAAAAACCACAAACCATTTCTGTACCTCTCCAAAACAAATCCTCAGAACTAGTCCCGTAGCTCAAGATCAAATATTAATGAGAACAAAAAAAATCCATAAACCCAGGCATCTAATCCTCAACAATCCTTTTCAAGACTAGTGTAAAAGAGAAGACAAGATACATATAAAGAATGCATCTAATAATCAGGTGGGCAACACCTATTAGATCATTTACCTACCGAGTAGACCAAGAGTGGGATGCAAGATTGTCTTTGCGTATAACACGAAGCAATAAAAGATTATAATAAAGAAAACCTTCTCATAAGGTCTATAATGGACTCACATCCATTTCCAAGTGTAGACTTCTCGTTCCTTTTGTTGACATTTCATAATGAGAAATCCTTCCAACACATATCTCTAAGTTCAAGAGATATCAAGCCTCACCCAAGTCTATCTAGTATCCATGAGTTTTCAACAATCAATCCATGCCAACTTCAAATGCAATCTTCACAATCATGAAGCTCCAAGAAAATGATTAATACTTCAAAACCAAAGAGAACTAACCAAACCATTGTCAAAGTTCCAACTATAGAATCAGGAACATATCAAGACATCATGATCTAACATCTTCTCAAAAAGAAGATCATATGCTCCAATGAACATATTTTGCTTTTAAGAGCACTGTATTATGCCAAAACTCTAACTCATGATCAAGAGTGCATCATGACATAATACTATACATCCTCTAAACCAAGGATCATATATAAAAAATTGATAAGTTATAAACTCAACACCTCACCAAAAACTCCAAGAGTCCTCCATGGAAAACCAAGATGTCAACACCTCTTCAAAAAACATGAAGATCTAGCATCCTCTTTCAATAGAACCAAAAAATGTCAATGAACCCTTACTGTAAACTAAAGGCATAATCCAAGAGCTTCTTATGACACCAACAACCATTGCAAAAGATCATCCATCTTCTAATCAAAGATTTTGCATGGCTCACAACATTGCAACAACAACAACTTAGAACCAATATCTTTAAACAAAGAAGATAGAACACATTATGTAACTGCACAAAAATCCCACTGAAAGTGATACCAAGTTATGCATGGTATCATGATCAACATCATTACCAAAATTCCACTGAAAGTGAAAAATGCTTCTTATGCAACATAACTTTACTTTTATAGATTCCAATGAATAACTAAATCAGATACTCCAAACTACCCTTTTGTCTCATTACAAAAAAATACCAATGTAATTAAGGTGACCAAGAAAAGGCCTACCAAATAGAACCCTCATCATCTTATTCAAAATATCTGCATACATGCAACATCTTCTAGGAGAAAAGAACATGATCAATGCTTTAACCTTTAATAACTGAAAAATATATTCAACCCCACATCAGTAACATGCAAAACAAATGTAACTAGGTATAACATGTAGATTTCCAAGACTCAAACACTAGAATCAATTCTAGATCTAATTTGCCAAATAAATCCTAATAGGAGAAACCATAGATCATAAGAACCCAACAAATAGCCTTGCAAATCTAAAAATGTTTCCATCCAAAAAGTATCTGAACACAATTTTCCACAGATCTACAAACCACAGATTTTGGTTAATATGTAAAACCTACAAAACCATATCTCTATAAATCTGAAACCACTTAAACATCCAAACATTCACACCAATGAACACCATCAAATATGTCATCTGAAATAATAGAATATCATAGATCTACAAACCCACAATCTTTTGAAATAGGAAAACTGTGAAAATCTACATATTCAAAAAAGCATGAATACGAGAAAGTAGAAACCATGTTGTTCAGGAGTGTCCATATCATAAAAAATACCAACTCCACAACCTCCATACAACCAGTGGTAAATCATCTAGTGCTTTCATGTAACCATGGACTAAAACCATGAACCCAACATAAGCACTCCAAACTGTAGTCCAAGAAATGAGTGTTTTTCCATGTGATTAAGGTACCGGAAGTAACCATCCAATCTAAACACCCTTTCACTGCACATGACCACAAGGTAAAGGAATAAAACCACCAAACAAGAGAATATACACATATTGTCAAAATGGAGCTCCAAATCACTACCACAAGATCAACTCCATAAAGATCCATAATCTTGAGCCTCAAGAGCCCAACAAATATTCTTTTGACAATATCCATCTGAGAGGTAAATACCATGGCTTCCAAACTCATAAATCTACAAAACAATGTTAACACATAGAACTTCCCCTGCAACCAAAATTCCTTCAATACTTAAGAAAAAATCATCCCTCTCTCACTGCAACCAATATCTTTGATACCACATGTTAGAAAATGGGAGAGAGAACACGGTAAAGTTGTAGCTATGTAGTTTTAAAATGTTTTCAAATATAAAATTAATAGCATGTGTAAATCTAAAAATTACTTTCAATTTAGATGTTATAGTATTTCTCCAATTTAAACAGTGTAGTAGAAGAAAATAACTTTCAAGAAGAAGACAAGTATTTACATGGAGAAACCCCTAAGGGAAAAAAATCCACACCAAAGGTGTTTATGCTTGTATTAAATCTCTTGTGAAAGATTACATTCAATACTGAAATCCTTCGATTCCTTGATGCACTTCAAAAGCTTCTTCAATCTTCAAACCTGTAAAAAATTTCAAAAGCTTCTTGTTTTTTTCTTTCAAAAGCTTCCTGTTTTTTTTTTTTCCTTTTAAGTCAAAAAAGCTTCTTGCTTTTTTCTTCTAAGTCTTTTTCACAATTCAATTCTCTGGAAAATGTATGGGGCTCTTAATTAGTTTATATGAAGCTTCTTAATTTAAAAGCTTGAAACTCAAATTACAATAAATTGTAATTGATAACATAGCTTCCAATGCTCATGCAAAAACCAAACACTCTAAATTGAGAAGACTAAACTCAAACAATGTCCAAGCTTTCAGTTAACTGCCTCTTCATGATGTGGGTGCCCAAGTGTGCTAAAATTAGCTTTGCCAACATCAAACATATTTCCAAATAAAAGCAACAACAAAAAGTCTTCCAAATGGGCATCCATATTTGCCCAATTACTTCCTGTTGACTGAAGTGATAAATACACATCAATTTCATGCAAACAACATGCAAGATTGATGTCCCCAAGGTTATTCTGAATTACTTTGTTCTGTACATGCAAGTGACATGCAAACAACGGATTCAACATGCAACTGATACCCATTTCCTGAAACACTGAGAAGTACCATCTTGTAACTTTCTAGAGTTGGAATGTTCTGCAAGTAATATATCTTAAAACTAACATGCAAGTATTTGCAACAACATATAACTAATACCCATTACCTGAAACACTGAGATGTACCATCCTGCAAGTTTCTAGAGTTGGAGTGGTCTGCAAGCAATCTCACAAAACTGACATGCAACAACATGGAAGGTCATATAACTGACATGCAACAACATGAATGTTAGCTCACAATATGAATGTAGTAACAATATTGAATATCAAAAGGTGGCTCACTGCCGAGGGTTGAACTGATTAAGTAGCATCTTCACCATGCCTGAGTTCAGTTCCATTGAAGCGCACAATATCTCCTCTGCTCTGCTCTACTTTTTCACTTCGCATTATCTCTTCATCTTCACAACAAGGACACTCATTCACAAATTCATTACACATATTTATACAATTCATCAACCTTGGAATGTACATCAAGGTCGGCATTATAATCATCAACCATTGGAACAATCTCCAAGGTCAGCATACATACATCTATCAAATTAGGACTAGACCTAAAGATATTTGTGGTCTACATGAATAAAGAACACTTCATGCCTTAGTACAGACTCAATTACATCTTCACATGCTACCACATGCTTCTACAATCCAAGAAATTCATCTGCAAAGAGTGTTAATCATTCAGTTTGGCTAGACTGGTGCAATGATCAAGAACACTCGAACACACACTTCCAATATCTTTATTACAGCTTGTAGATCAAACACACATCTTCAATACATATAGGGGATATCCATGAACATCATAGAATCATTTTGAGACTAGAAAATCCAATTGCAACAACTCTCAACTTATTTCACTTGAAGATGGATCACAGACTACTCTCAATCAGACACTGTCAAACTCTGCTAATTAGAAACTTGCTTTCCGGAGCTTCAAATCACATATCCTTTGGAATGAAGATGACAATGGACATTATAAGCTTAAGTCCTGAATTGCAAAGCCAAACTCCAATCTGCAGAGAAATGCGAAGCAAAACACTTTCTCCATGTCACTCTGCAAACCTTGCCAGACACAGTCTTCACACTGGTGAATGATACTTTTCCGCACAACGATCCAGACCACCAAATTCTAGATTTAGCATCTTTAGACACCTTTCTAAATCATATCCAAAGCTCATGCTCTAGTCTTCACTATAGAGAAAATGTGGAGCAAACTAATCAGATAGTGTTCTTCAATCAATCACCACACAACAATATCAGAAGATATAGTTGACACAAATGACAACACAAATATGTTGACATCAATGACAACACCAATTAGCACATACTTGCAACATTCCCCTCATATCATCCTAATCCATCATATCCATATATCCTTTCTATCATTCCCATCCGTTGTCCCTACTTGACTTTGATCTTGATAAGGACTAGGGCATGATCTTGAAACATGCTTTGAAACTCTCGACATAGCAAATCCTTCCACAACAAATCTTGTAAATGTCTTGTTATGACTTATGCAGTATGCTATATCCCTGTAGTTTAGCATCCCAAAAGGCATTTTTTAGAGTAGGGCATGTTATTTCTTTGTGACAAAGTCCTTGGAGATTCTCCATCCTACAACCCTCATGCTTCTATCCACAATCCCTTGATTTTTCTATCCCATTCATCTTGCATCCTTGCTTCTAGACTTGGTTTTCCCTTGTCATTGGTTACCATATGGAGACAAGCAAATCCCATTCAACAACAAAAAATAAAAGACTATCCAAAAGAAAATCCAAATCCAACCCTGATCCCTAAATAATCCATCCAAACACAAGCAATCCAAATCCATTTCACTATCTAACATAGAATCCTATCAATGTAATCCAAATCAATCCTAAAAAACAAACAAACTCATCAATCTTATCCTTAGTCTTTCTTATCTCTAAGCACATCATCATGAATTTTGAGATATATCATTCCCTCATCTACCTCCCTTGCATATATTGTTTCTTGGAGGTGCAACAAGGCCAATCATTAGGATATATCGTTCCCAATCTACCAATCATCATCATTATCAAAATCATGTTCTTAGCTTGACTAGGGGCAAAATCTTGTTTTCTATTTTTTCATCTATGCTTATGTGTGCTATTTGCTTGATGGATTTATCTTTTTTTATTATATCTGTATAAGTTCTTGCAGCATATCATGACAACAACATCATTGTCTTTCATATCATGGTGCCAAATGTCATCTACCTAGTTGCAACTTTATCTTTTTGGGCTAGTCATTTATGCATACGACACATTATCAACATGATCCCTTATATCATGATGCATAATGTCTATGATATAACAAACACCATGTTTCTCATAATAGTTGGCATCTTGTACAAGATTCATAGCATGTACCTTCACAATCCCAACTCTTCACACCCCATCATATCCGTTCCACCTATCCTTTCATCATCATCTCTATCCTTTCATCATTTGCATTCTTAAAAATGAACAAAAAAAGTATAATATAGTCATTTCATCCCCCATCCTCTATAAACATCCACACATCTATCATCTTCTATTCGCACATTATTAACATTCATCATTCATCTTTAATTTTCATCTCTTTTCCATTCCTCCACTAATCTTTTCATCCTTAACATGGACATCCTTTAACTAATTCCATCTATGATCACCCATCCTTTTATTCATTGTTAACATCCAAATCTACTCAAAGCTATATTTCATCCATTTCAAGAGCACACCCATGTTATTCCAACCTGCCTATCCTCTCAAAGGGGCATCTAAAACCAAATCACCAAAATCATTCAAAATCAAGGTTGACATTTTGAATCCAAAATTAATGATCAATCATCATCTAATAAATCAATCAAATCCAAACCATCAATCCATCCTAAAATCAAAATCCCAATGCTTAGGGCATCTTATCATCAATGTCGTTCCTACTGAGTGCCTATATTTGCTTTCTTTGAAATGCCATTACTTTGCAACCCCATTTCAAGAAGGGGCAAAGTGTAGACACTTAAATTACACCGCTTCCTAACATCATACTTAAACATTACATCTTAATATTATTCTAATATTACATTAACAAATCTTCATTATCATGCTAATTCACCCTTTCATTTACCCTCACTAGTTAATTAAATAATTTATATTATTTAGTTAATTAGACTAATGTTCACCTATTTATTTCAAAATAAATAAATAAATCCATTTTATCCTATCATAAATCTTCCATGATTCATTTCTATTTCTAACTAGTGTGCAACTAGTTACATAAATAAATAAATATATTATCATATCTTCTTCATGATTTATCTTAGCCTTATCTTGATTTTTTCCTAAATCTTATCTTTATCCATCTTCAAATCCTATTCTTATCCCTCCATCCACTATAAAAAATCTTTAAATTCATTCTCAGCCTCTATCAAAAGGGGGAACGAAGAACACAAATACATTGGTACACACTGCAGAAATCTTACACAAACTTGTGAGCAACCACATTCATTGAATCATTGAGCACAACTTCCATTTGCAAGTACAACAAGGTTGCATTGGTGAGATCTTTTATTGTTTTCACTCTTTTGTATGCAACTTTAGCTCAACCAGAGGTAGTGTTAGATATGAAATAGTTTCTATTGTTTGTATTACTTTGGTTTCTATTTATTTTATGTTTTAGCATCTACAAGTAGTTTAAGATTTTCATTAATTTTAAGTTTAGATTAGATTCATTTATTTTAGATTAGTTGTTAGATTAGATTTATCTTTTGTTCATTTCTTTTGTAGGAAAAATAAAAGCAATTGCAATCTTCTTTAGAATTAGCTTCCTTTGTGTTTTATTTGTAATACTATTATAATTATTCGAAATTAAAACACAAAGGGATCTAGAAGTTTGGGTTGGGTCAATTAATGATCTAAATTCCATAATATCTTCCCTTGCATATGATATGAGTACTTTCGAGCATTTTTTTTGTAAAATAAAAAATTGAATTAATTTCTATAGCATTAAAATAGATCATTCTTAGTTCCTAGGAAGATTTCCCCAATAGAATTATTTTGGAAAACCTTTGTAGACACCCTAGAGGAAATTTCTCCCAAGAGTATTTTCGGAGAATCTTAAGTGAAAATAGGGAGAACAATTCTCTAACACATAGCTTGCATCTAATCTAGGTAAATCAGTAAAAGTGTACATCTTTGGAAAACTGTTATTGCCTCGAAAGTATGTTTTGGCTATTTATTACATTTTTGTTTTCAAAAAAGAATTTGCTTTATCTTTTGAATATTTAATTTTTTGCTACAATTTAATTTCTAAAAAACAAAATATTTCTCCAAAAAAGCTAGATATTAAGTTTTTTATATAATATAATGGGGGATATACATTCCATTGCCCAAAAAAGAGTCTAAACTAAATACATAGAGGTCGATTTAAACAACCAACAAACTAGCAAAAGGATGGCCAAAGAAGCACAAACAAACACCAAGGTCAAAGGCCACCAACCAAGTAGAGAACTAAGAGTAGATAAAAAAAGACAACCAAAATCTTCACAGAAGATTGCCATCATTATTGTGTTAAGAAACAAGGTTAGAGGTTACAATAAAACACTTAGTTTAGTGATCAAATTTGATTTAATAAACTATAATGAATTAGTAATATGAAATGAGTTATGAAAATGAATGAGTTATGATAACCACAAGATCATCTACAAAATATAAAGAAGAACATCAATAAACGTGGGAAAACTCTTTTAGGTAAAAAACCCAACGCCAAAGAGAGCTACAAGCTTGTATTACTATGAAATAATAAAGTACATAATTCAGTTAGCTTCTTCCTTCAATCCTTGTCTCCTTACACCTATAGTCAATCCGAAAACATTTCAGTATAGTAACCTTGCTTTAAATTGTGATGTTAAACTACTATCCCAAGCCCTCATTTTTAGCAAAATAGGCTAGAAGAAAAGCCACTAATGGTAAACCAACCATGCAGAACTACCAAGGGAATGTCATGACATGTGTCCAAGAGTTACTTACAAAATTTTAAAAGGTTCTTGACCCTTCTCACCAAACTTGGACAAATTACTCTACAAGAGAACACAAAAACTACATGCATGTCCACTAGAAGACTAAATATGGCTCAACAACCCATGCAAGGGTGTCATATAAACACCCATCATAATATGCTCTTACAACTTGTCATAACCTATTAAAATATGCTCTTACATCTTGTCATAAGTAATTCCCCTATCATAGATTCCTTTCCACTTCATGCCAAGTGTCAAAGGATGCCTTACAAATGTAACCCCCTATTCAATTCCCCTTACAATCAATATTGTCATGTGTTTAATAGTTGAATATTCCATTTCACATGTGTCTCCAACTTCTACATGGGTATTCCATTTGGCTCATTCCATGATCTTTGGAGATACATACATGCAGTAATATTTACAAACATTTAATCCTAGCTAGCATCTGGATTACAAAAATGTTTACAAGGACTTGCAAGGTGAATATCACACCTAGTCCTAACATTCTCTCACTTGATATTTACATTGTAAGACAACAATAGAGAAACATAAAAGAAATTAAGTCTAAGGGAGGGCAAGGCCCATAGTCTCCTTGCATCAACAAAATTTATCTATGCTCACTAGCTTAGTAAGCAAGATAGCTACATTCACCAAAGTGTCAACCTTCTCTATCTAGACCCTCTTATGATTTATCATCTCTCAAACAAAATGATATTGTACATCAATATGTTTGGTACAAGGATGGTACACATGATTGATTGTTCACCAAGTAGACATCACTCTAATTGTCACAATTAATCTTTACTATCATGCTCTCAAAGCTAATACCTACACACAATCTCTGTATACACACTTCTTCCTTACAAGCCATATACTCTATATCTATAGTGAAAAGAGCAAATATGGCTTGCATCTTGCTCATCCAATTAATTGTACCTCCAAACAAAGTAAAAACATAGCCACTCGTAGACCTCATGCTATCCAAATCAGTTGCCTAATTTGAATCCACAAAGTGTTGTACTTCCAACAACTTGCCAACATTATCAATCCCATGATAATAAATGCAAAATTAATAAGTTCCACAAAAATATGTAAACACCCTTTTCACATAGGTTTAATGCTTCCTACCAAGATTATATAGATATAAACTAGCTATGAACTTCCATTGCTTGGGCAATATCCTTCTAGTACAAACCATAAGATACATTAAGCTTCTTATGATAATATCATAAGGAACATTATAAATATCTTCAAAATAATTATAAAATTTAGGACATTCTTCTCAAGAAATCTTAGTGCCTACCAATAAAGGCACATTCACTAGTTTACTATTCTTCATACTAAATCTCTGCAAAATAGTTTTAATGTACTCTCTTTGATTTAATCAAAGCTTTCTATTAGCCCAATCCCTATTAATTTTTATACTCAAAATGTATTTTGCATCCCCTAAATTTGTCATATAAAATTTACTTGAAAATTGAATTTTAAGCTCCCTAATCATTCCTTTATTATTCCCAATGAGAAACTTATCATCAACACATAAGACAATCATTAAAATATGACCATTAATATGTTTATAATAAATAAAATTATCTTGACTTCTAACAGACCCAAGTTCCAAAAGACAAACATTAAACTTTTGATACCATGTCTTAAGTGACTGATTCAAACCATACAAAGATCTCTTCAACTTACAAACTATATTTTCCTTTTTCTTAACCACAAAATTATCAAGTTGTTTCATATAAATTACTCTTCTAGATCTTCATGTAAAAAATAGTTTTAACATCCATTTCCTTTACTTCTAAATAACAAATAGTAGCAATAGAAAATATGAATCTAATGGAACTCAACTTAGCAACAAGAGAGAAAATTTTACCAAAATCTATTTCCTCAACTTGGGAATAACCTTTTTCCACCAATCTAACCTTGAAACTTTCCAACTTACCATTTGCTTTGTTTTTTTAAAATACTCATTTGTAACCTATGGGTTTTCTCCCTTCAAGGAGGTCCACTAGATCCCAAGTCTTACACTTGCTCAAGGCCATCATTTCCTCATTCATGGCCTCTTTCCAAGACTTGCTCTCCTTATAAGATAGATCTTCCATCACAAATCTAGGTTCATTGTTAGTACTATTGAAAAAGAAGGTAGAACTGTTGCTATAAAATTTAAAATTTTGTGTATGCAAAGCTGAAAATAAGATTAATCTGTAACAATTAATGAACAAGTGATTTTACACTTTCAACCCAATGTAGAAGAGAAGAGAATAGAAGAGAAATACTTGCAATAATGAAAACAAGTATTTACGTGGAGAAACCCTTGCGGGAAAAACTCCACACTCAAAGATGTTTCTTGCTTGTATTAAATCTCTTTGGAAAAGATACATTCAATACCAAAATTCCTCTAAGTCCTTGATGCACTTCACAAAAAATGCTTCTTGCTTTTTTCTCTAAGTCTTTTCAAAAAACTTATTACTTTTTTATTCTAAGTCTTTTTCATAAATCAACTCTCTGGAAAATGTATGGGGCTTTTAATTAATTAATGAAGCTTCATAATTTGAAAGCTTGAAACTCAAAATACAATAAATTGTAGTTGATAACATAGAAACCAATGCTCATGCAAGAACCAAGTGCTCCAAATTGAGAAGACTGAACTCAAACAATGTTTAAGCTTTCAGTTAACCGCCTCTTCATGATGTGGGCACCCAAGTTTGCCAAAATTAGCTTTGCCAACATCAAACATATTTCCAAATAAAAGCAACAACAGAAAGTCTTCCAATTGGGCGTCCATATTTGCCCAATCACTTTCTGTTGACTGAAGTGATCCATACACATCAATTTCATGCAAACAACATGCAATATTGATGTCCCCAAGGTTATTCTGAATTACTTTGTTCTGTACATGCAAGTGACATGCAAACACCAGATTCAACATGCAACTGATACCAATTACCTTAAACACTGAGATGTACCATCCTGCAACTTTCCAGAGTTGGAGTGTTCTGTAAGTAATATCTTAAAACTAACATGCAAGCATTTTCAACAACATGCAACTAATACCCATTACCTAAAACATTGAGATGCACCATCCTGCAACTTTCTGGAGTTGGAGTGTTTTGCAAGTAATTTCTTAAAACTAACATGTAAGCATTTGCAACAACATACAACTGATACCCATTACTTGAAACACTGAGATGTACCATCTTGCAAGTTTATGGAGTTGGATTGTTCTGCAAGGAATCTCACAAAACTGACATGCAACTACATACAAGGTCATATAACTGACATGCAACAACATGCAAGGTCATACAAGTCGATAGGAGTTACATGTAACAACATGCAAGCACATGCAAGTGACATGCAACAACATGCAAGTCCATAGGACTAACATGCAACAACATGCAAGTACATGTAATAAACATGCAACAACATGCAAGCACATGCAAGTGACATGCAAGTCCATAGGAGCAACATTCAACAACATGCAAGCAACATGCAAGTACATGCAAGTAATATGCAAAAAAAACATGCAAGTCCATGCAAACTATTCTAACCACATACAAGCAATATCCAATTCATGCATCTCTAACACTGTAGTTAACTCCAACATTATATCCATGCAAGGTGTCTCAACATTATCCACTCATGTACATAAAAAAACATGAGTCCAAGTCTAAATATAAGTCCCTGTGAAAAGGGGATGCCCAAGTCTAACTCCCACTCACTAAGAGTTATCAAACTCTAAATTTAGACTTAGGAGAAGTCAACAAAGTCTTCATGGCTCCCAACTCAAAGTGGGCACCCAAATTTGATTTTATCCAATTAGAAATTAATTGCAAAAGTCAAAGTGATATAATTAATAAGTAATTAATCTCTCAAAGTCTAATGTGTTGGGGAACACATTCCAAGAACTTTGGAGACACATGAATTGGTTAGGATTGCAAGTTAATGGAAACTTATCCCAACATTCTCCCACTTGACATTATACATTGCAATAACTCTAAATGATATAATCAAACTTTAAATCAAATACAGTGATCAAAGCCAATGGCCTTCCTGTACCAAGAGAACTTATTTGTAGTAATTGGCTATGTAAGATAATTTGTAGCATTAACCAAAATGTCAACTTTTTTAATCAAAACCTTACCAGTCTCAACCATTTCTTGCAAAAAGTGATACTAAACATCAACATGCTTAGTATGAGCATGATACATAGGATTTTTGGCTAAACAAATAGCACTCTGACTGTCAAAATTAAGTCTTACTATCCTACAATCAAAACCAATACCTTTCCCAAGTCTCTTTAACCAAACTGCCTCTTTGGAGGTGTTACCTTTTAATTCACCCTTATTCAATTTTTTGTGAACCTTCCCTAAGCAAAAGTCGACCTGCTATCTTACCTTATTGGTCATATGTTTATTTCTTAAGTTAGCTCTTTGTTTTTAAAATTTATCCCCTTGTCTTCCTATGTGCGAAATTACTAAAGAATTGAACCTTTGAACTTGAACCCTTTTCAATGGTTCAAGAGTTCAATATTCAATGCTTCTTAAGAAGTCGTGTACACTTAGTCCCCTTGTGTAACTCAATTTATATCTTTGAACCTTTCGGTTGAACCTCATAGCAGAGTTCAACAGTTCAAGAGTTCAACGGTTCAGAAGTTCAACGGTTCAAGAGTTCAACGGTTCAATGTTTCTCGAAAAGTCACAAACTGTTGGTCCCTTTGTGTAACTCAATTTGTGTCATTGAACCTTCGAGTTGAACCTCATTTTGGAAGTTCAAAGGTTCAACATTCCGTGACTTTAGTCCCATTTTTCCTAAAGTCTTCTTTAAGTCAAAATTTGCGAGAGATTTTAAAAGAAGTAAATCATTTAGAGGGAAATATATCCGGAACATTTTATGAAATGGAAAGTTCTAACTTTGAAAGGTTATGAGTAATCATTACACATTAAGGTCGTGTGCGAGAACTACTTACAATTAATGCACCTGTCAGAATTTGCATCCTATCAAGCAAGTTCAGCACAAGTTAATTGATCCAGTAATTATTCGACCTATTTTCATGCCTTTTATCGAGAAAGGACAGGCCATTTTTAATAGTAAACACACAGGGTGATGCAAAAGGAGAAGCAACGCTGGAGGTATAAGATTTTATTGCCCAGTTTCACAGTAATTTCTGATCCATTGAAGGTGAGTTCAACTTTTCCTATAGCTGATTCCATTACTTTGTTGGAAAGGAGAATCATTTTGAGTTTCTGGTATTATTAGAGAAGTTCAAAACATTTTTCATTATATCTATCCAATCTGTAGCCATGAAATATGCTTGTCATGGCTCCGAACACGGTCCTAGTCTTGTTTGTTCTCTTCCTGAATTCGGGGATACCTCTCTAGCTCAATATGACTTAGAAGATTTTAAGGAGAGGGTTAAAAATTCTATGTCAACTCCTATGATGGAGAAAATAGTCGAAATTGGTTTAGTCGAAGCTGCAGCCTTTCGCATGGTGGTACAATGCCCTGAATTAGTTCTGGAATGTATGACCAGATATGATCCCCAAAATAGGTGTATCAAAACTGCAGATGGCAATGTGTTACTACTAGTCAATAGACAAACCCTAATGACTGTGATGAAAATTCTGCCTAAAGAGCCATATTCTGATCTTAATATTACTTCTTCTTACAACTATTTTTCATTGAAGAAATGAAACTACAGGAGTGTAATTGCAAGGAATTGGCTATTGAAATTTCAAAAGGGAGGATCAAGACTGCCCAGACCACTAACAAGAGAACACATCATACCAGAAGTAAAGGATATTATGGTATTGCTACACATGCTAAAAGGTAACTCTCAGGCATTTTATTGGGAGGACTGGATGTATTTCTTCATTCAGGTGATCCTCCAAGAAGAACAGTATTTGGATTGGGCGGAAATCATAGCCGAATATATGCATATGGGTTTGAGTAATTATTTGGGGAATAAGGATTTTTATATGTCTTCATATCTCTTTTACTGCCTAGCGTCTACAAGAGAATGGAGAGGGTTGCCTCATGCATCTTTGGTTGAAGACAACAAAATTTATGACTATTATTCACATTTGCAGATACAAAATTGTTATGAAAACTATGGAAGGGTTAATGATGTTTTTACTGGTAGGATGACTTATGAATTGGTAGGTAATGTTAATAAGAGGATGTCTGATGAAGCCATGCAGCTAATTAGTATTTATGGTTTTTTCTTTATTCAGTTTCCCAGATTTACTTATATCAGAGTTGGTGGTTTTGATGGCGAACCAGTGAAGCTGCCTAGATATGTTTTTGACCGCTTTGTATTGATAGAAGTTTGTAGGCAATTAGCCCATGTAGATAAGAAATTTCCAATGAAGAAAGAATCTGGTATATCTTTCCTTGTTGAACTTGGACACTATTCATGTCCGTCAAATTTTTATGCTTTAAATTTGGAGGTGGACCTAAAAAAGTTCAATTTTCAGCACTATAACGCCAGACCCCAGTTTGATAGCAAAGGTTTTGCTAGGGACAATCTTGATTTTGGAACGGGATTTTCATACATTCCCTAGATAGAAGACTATTGGGAGGATTGTCTAGATAAATTTGAAGTTAGAAGAAAGCTTTGGTGCAAGTTCTCCTTAGGGCAAATAGTTACACTCAATCTAAATATGAATATCTTTGGAATAATTGATGATGAAGAACAGGTGATTGATCCTCATTTTGAACAAATAAAATAGCTACCTATTCCAAAAGTTGATTGGGATATAGGTGAAGAGGATTGGATTGAAGTCAAAACCCTTCCAGTGATAAGGAGAACTAAGAAATGGTTAAGGGAATGTAGACTGAAGGAGGTTCAAAATGAAGATTCCCAGTGATGTGCGCCAATTGATGAATTACCATCTCCAATAAGCTTTTCTAATCGGCCTATTACTATCTGTGATCCAGGTGCTCCCAAGCCAAAAATTGGAAAGGGTTCTGTTATCAAAAAGTCTAAGAAAACCCTTGCAACTATTCTACCTCCTCATGCTACCAGATTAAGGACTAAAAGCAGGAAGAAGGAGACTTTAGAAAGAATAATTGTGGATTTAAACTCTGAAGAAGATTCAGGGGAAGCAACGGGCGATAAAGGGTTTGATTCACCAATGGCAGAAGAGACCAGTACAAACCAACGAGCAGAGGTTGCTTCAGATTCTTCCAACCTGATGATGATATCAAATGTGCCTTCTGAACAACTAGATCCTGGTAAAGAAGTTCCGCCCCTTGCACCAAAATGGTTGGAAAGCTCAATTAGTGATAAAAAAAAAGTTTCGTTTTCATTGCCATGGGAGGACATGGTTAGCAAGTGTCTAGGAAAGACTCCTAAATCCAAAAAATTGAAAACCACATCCAGGGTGGACATTGACCCTAATACAGGGAATTGGAGTGTAGAAATAACCTGGCCAACAACTGATGAAGAAGTTCAAGATCCCATAGTTCAGGATTTCACAATAGAAAGAATAGATCTTGGGACTGCATCACGTGCTGCGGACATACACCATCTGGAAGCATCTACCAAGAGGATAGTCAGCTGTACCTAGAAGGATGAAAAAGATAAGAGGGAGTTGAAACAAACTTTACAATCAATGGCTGAGTATATTGATGCCATTCATAATCCAAATCCCCAACCTGTTTCTCAACTACCTCTGTCTTTTGACCCAAAATCTCCAGTCAATCAGAAAATGCTAGATCAGATACACAGAAACAAAATGGTGACCAGAGTGTTTGATGATTGGTTGGATGGTATCATCCAAAAGGGTACAGAATACATTAATGAATTAAAAAGCATATATGATGAAACCATGGCTACTATCGAAGATTTGAAAACACAAAATGCTTCATGGGTAAAAGATGAAGGTAAATGGATGAGTGTGATAAATCAAATTGATGAAGTTCAGAAGTATGGGGTAACAAAGTTTTTATCAGAAAAGAATATAACAAGTCTGAACGATAATATACTGTATGTGAGCAAGAGAAACATCGAATGGAGGAATTCAGTATCTAGGCAAGGGTGAATTGAATTTACAAAAATGATTAAAGAGATAATTGAGTTTACTTAGTCTTTACAGCATGATCTGGAATGTATTAATGTGAAGTATATTAAAGATGATGGGGAGCCAGAAAAGGATATCGATATTGTGGTTCAATCCGTCAGAGAGAAAATCAATTTTGTTAAAGAAAATGATAACCTATTAATTGAAGATTTCTCTTGGATATCAAAGGTAGAATCACTTCTTCACCTCTGTGTCGATGCACTCCTGGAGCATGCGGAGAAAGTAACAAAAATTTGAAGAGAGAAAGATGTTTGGAAAGCAATGGTTAAACACAATGGCATCCCTAACTTCTCAAAAATCTAGGAATTTGTTACCGCATTTCAGGAGTGGAAGGCTCAACGTGTCTCCTCAGCCGAACAAAGAAAATCTAGAGATTCAAATCCGATGCCCCAGTCATGATCGTGCTTTCATAATTTCTTTATTCAGTTATTTAGTTGGAACTATGTTTAAAACTTTGTCTTTTAATGAGCTTTTAAGAAACTAAAATCCCGCGTGGGTTAGAGTTGGTTTTAACTCTGGGTTTAAAAGAACGGTTAATTAGGGTAACTATATATATGTTTTTAGTTGTTAAAACTAGGGGACAGAAAAGTTAATGAGAAGATACAAGGAATTTTGGAGCTGAACTTTTTCTATTTTACAATATATGTGATGTTTGTCTGAAACATTTTTCATCTGTGAATGAGAAGGAGAAATGATTACTATAGTCTTAAATTTGTGTGCTTAAGTTATTTGAAATCGGGTTTATGTGCGAACTCTTCTTTCATGTGGTAATTGTTCTTTCATTGGATAACTCATCATATATGTTTTATCATTTATTGGTTCAGCAATATACATATTTATATATCTGATTATTATTGAAGATGGAATCTGTGTATTCTATCACCGAATGATGTTGTAAAGAAGAAAGATATCACATTCATAGCATGATGATGTATGGATGTTAGTTTACCTTTAATGCTTTCTGGTTAAAAGTGTATCTGAATGATTAGAATAATTTGAATTCATTGATTATTTTAAAGGGAGCTGTACCTTAATTCAGAGGGGAATTATTCTTGATAGTTCACCCATTTGTTGTTTAACTTATTTGTTCTTGAAAGAAAGGGTTATAGAGTCAGAACAAAGCATTTTTAGACTAGGACAAATCTATTAGCCAACAGTTTTTGGTGACTCTACTGGGGAAATCGAAGTCGTTTGTTGAATGATTAGTCGCCTTAATATGAAGCAACAATGGTGCTTCCTCATGAAAATACTATTCTTGTTCTACAACCTAATCTTGGTTTTCAAGACGAGCAGGAAGATATAATTGGTTAGTTAAATACTCTTTGATGGTGTGCCCACCGAAATATTGATGATTATAGAAGAGCAAGCCGAGTATTAGACAGGGAAGAAGAATTGGCCGATAATTTGAGATTGTTGTTACTCAGACAAAGAAGGAGGCAAGCAGAAAACGTAGTAAGAAATCAAGCCCCTGAAGTCTGAAGAGGTCAAGAATAGCCTAGAAACCAATAACTACCTATCTAATTACAATATCATAAACTAGATTCCATAAGATACACAAGATCTTTAAGGAGAGAGGGAGTTGAAGATCCTACTTTTCAAACGCTGCAAAGCCTGAATTTTCCCTATATTCCTACTCCTATTAGAAGAGCTAGAAGTAGACCTCCCAGCCCTCCTAAACCCTCTACATCCTCTGTCTGTCAAGCCTTAACTCTTTCTGGTACTGTCATTCCTTCTGCTATAAGCTTTCTACCAATGGCTCAACCTTGGGGAGTAGCTATAGGACCTCTAAATTTAGGAGCTAACCTGAATCCTCTAACTAAAAATGTAAGGGAAAACTTACCTAAATTCAATGGACATGGAAGACAATCACCAGATGAGCATCTGAGTGCCTTTGCCGCAGCATGTGGTGTGTTAGGTGTGCAACATCAAGATGTAGCCATAAGGCTTTTTGTCCAAACTCTAACTGATACTGCAGCACAATGGTTCTATCATTTGTCTGACTCTTCAATTACAATCTGGAATGATATGAAAATTGCATTTGAAAATAGATTCAAAACCGTAGAAGATGAACATTCTCTTCTTCCTCAATTGACTCAGCTCAAGAAATAAATTCACGAGCCTATGAGGGAATTTATAGCCAAATTCAATAGAATTGTGCACAAAATCCCAAATGCTAAGAGGCCAACTACTGAGAATTAGAAATGTTTCTTTATCAATTCTATGCCCCCTGATATTAGTTTCCATCTTAGAAGAGGTGTAGTTGCCGACTTAGCGATCACACAAACCTTGGCAGTTGGGTTAGAAGATGATCTTCTTATGGCTGGAAAATGGAAGAGAGAAGTCCAAGTACCTAATGCTCATCCCTCATCCTCTACAGATCCTATGGTTTAAAGGCTAGTTAATGATATGATCATTTTGAAAAGATAGATGCCTAAGGTTGGTACTTCATTTCAACAACCATATCAAGATATCGGCAGGAGAAATTTTAATCAACAGACAAATACTGGTAGGACATTGCCACTTACATCAGCACAACCAAGGTTAACTATTGAAGCTCCTCCTGGAAGAGGGAATATGTGTGCTTTTCATTTGACTGCTGATCATGATGGAAATTCTTGTCCGGAGATGCTTAGATATGATTAAATGGCCGCTACTCAAGATGTATTGGGAGAGATTACCGAAGAAGAAAGGAACTTTGAGGAACCTGGCAACTCTAAAATACACTTCCTAGAATATGAATTAGATTCAAAAAGAGGAGGTGAAATATTGGTTACTCTCGAAGATCCTTCATGTGCTGTCCTCACCCAAAGTCAGAAGAATATGAGATTTTCTAATACTCAAGAAGTGTCTGGTAAAGGTAAGGAACCTCTGATGCTAATCTGAAGACCCAAGAAATTAAATTATTACATAGAAATGATCGTGAAATTTCTTTTGATATTTTAGAATTTTGTAAGTCTGCAAAGATTCAAATATCCCCTGCTGAATACCTCAAGTTAAAACCCAAAGAACTTGATAAATTGGTTAAATATGTCAAAGGTGGCCCTACACAAATTGAACCTGAAAGTCAACTAAATTTAATACTGAGTCTCCCATTGCCCAATTATTTGCTTCTCCACCTGAATCACCCACGCACACTCCTAGAATGGCCCTCAATTCATCTAATGATACTTCTTATATGGCCGATATGAAGCCCAACCCATTTTATATTTCTTTATTCATAAATGGCCATAAACTCAGTAATTGTATCATAGACTCAGGTGCTTCTGATAATATTATGCCTTCTTCTGTAGCCAAAGCCCTAGGCCTATCCCTTACAAAGACATTTGGTAGGTGTTACTCCATGGATGGCAAACGGATTTCTTTGCTTGGACAATTAAAGATGCAAGGGTTGCTCTTGCAACCTATCCTGATAAAAGAGTAAAGTTGACTATCTTGGTAGCGGATATTCCTGCTAGTTATGGGATGTTGTTGACTTTTTGCAAAGATTTAGGGGGGCAGAATAAATTGGATTGGTCAGAAGCTACAATCCTAGTGGGAAAGTAGAAAGTTAAGCTAGAACCTGAACCTAAATGCAAGTTTACTGTATATCCTTCTGATGATCCTAAGTCTCAGATTCTATTTGAAGAATGTGAATTTGGAAACTATTTTCTCTCTTCTGAAGATATGAAGGAAGAATCCATCCCAAAGTCTATTCATTCAGATGATCTATGGACCATGGAATTTGATGGTAGTTGTGCTACCATTGGTTCAGGAGCAGGGATTGTTTTGATCTCACCTGAAGGTAAAAATTTTCCTTACTCTTTCAAGTTAGAATTTAAAAATACTAACAACACTACAGAGTATGAGGCTCTATTGCTTGGGTTAAATGAAGCCAAAGGAAAAGGTATAAAGATACTCAGAGCAAAAGGAGATGTTGAATTAATTGTTAAGTAGGTGAGAGGCATTTTTTTAGTTAAAAATGAAAGATTAAGACATTACAGGAACAGAGTCTGGGATGAGATAGAATATTTTGATGCCTTTTCTATTGAAGCAAGTCCCAGAGATTTGAACACATGGGCAGATTATCTAGCAGTGTCAGCTTCTCTTCTTCTCCCACACCCTGATTTTAAAAAGGATTCATATAGAATAGAACTGGTCTACCGTCCTAATGTCCTAGATAATGCTGAAAATTGGCAAGTTTTTGAGAATGATAGGCAGATCAGAAAATTCTTGGAGAATGCTGAGATGTTCTTGGGGACTTATTTTGAAGGTTCTGAAGCAGAGTGTAAAGAATTTAGTCCTGATCCAGGGATCAATTCAAAGGATGATGTAATTCAGTTAAAGGGAAACAAAATCCCCAAAGGATTGGTCTCTCTAGAACATTTGTTCACTCGACAAGATGAATATACCAAAGGCAAATTTGTTCAGAATCCTGACAAATTGGGGGATTATGAGAAAATAAACATTGGAAGTAAAACTAATCCTAAATGGATTTCTATTGGTAGGTGTTGTTCGCCAGAGGAGAAAAACAAATTGATTAATCTATTGATTAGGTATAAGGATGTCTTTTCTTGGTGCTATGATGACCTAAAGGATTTTAGGAGTGGGCAATTTTGACATCATATTCCTTTAAAAACAAATGCAACTCCATTTAGGCAAAAGTTGAGAAACTATAACCCAAAGGTTGCTGAGGCCATCTTTAAGGAGATCGACAAAATGTTGAAGGCTAGGATTATTTATCTGATTCATCACTCCACCTGGGTGGCAAACATTGTCCCAGTACGCAAAAAGAATGGAGAAATAAGAATCTGTGTTGATTTTAGGAATCTGAACCAAGCCAGTTTGAAAGATAATTATCCCTTACCTGTGATGGATCACATTTTACAAACAGTTGTTGGATCTGAGATGATGTCCATGTTAGATGGGTTCTCAGGTTATAATCAAATAAGTGTGGCTGTAGCCGATCAACATAAAACTATTTTCACTACACCCCGAGGAACTTTTGCTTATAACTGTATGCCCTTTGGTTTGATTAATGCTGGTGCAACTTTTCAACGGGCAATGGATTTATCCTGTAGAGATCTAAAAGATAGAATTATTGTCATTTATCTTGATGATTTGACTATTTTCTCTAGAAAAAGAGAGGATCATCTAAAAGATCTAGAGATCATTTTGCAAAGGTCTCGGAGTCATGGAATATCTCTTAATCCTAAGAAGTCAGTTTTCTATGTAACAGAAGGTAAGTTGTTGGGACACTTAGTTTCAAAGGATGGAATCAAGATTGATCCAGAAAGGGTTAGAGCAATACAATAGCTAAGTCTCCCTTCTAATAGGATTGGAGTTAAGTCTTTCTTTGGCCATACTAACTTCCTCAGAAGGTTCATTCTTGATTTTTCTAAGATTACAAAACATATTGTAGGGATGATGAGTGAAAAATAGGCATTCAGATGGAATGAGACTGCTAAGAAAGCATTTGAAGATATTAAAGAAGCAATTGCACAAACACCTACTTTGGTAAACCCTGATTTCCAAAAAGATTTTATTATTTATTGTTATGCTTTAGAACATACCATGTTTGGTATCTTACTACAGAAGAATGAATTGAATGTAGAAGCCCCAATTGCCTTTATGAGTGTTCCTCTCAAGAAGCATGAACTTAATTATTCTTTAACTGAGAAGCAAGCTTTCGCTGTGGTAAAGGCTGTCAAACAATTTAGATATTACATACTACATTCTCATTCAATTGTATTTGTGCCTAGTTCGGTTGTAAAAAGCATTATGACTCAATAGGATGTTGGGATGAACAATAGAGCAACATGGGTTGCCAAAATTCAAGAATATGACTTGGAGGTTAGGCCAACCAAATTAGTTAGAGATCAAGGTCTGTGCAAATTGATTGCTGAAAGTAAGGAAGAAGAAGAAGAAGAAATTCCCAGTGTCCTATTGGTAAGTTTACAAGATCCATGGTTCCTAAATGTGGCACACTATCTTACTTATAGAGACTGTCCCAGTCACTTATCCCCAAAGGAGAAAAGGAATCTGAGGTTAAAAGCAACAAAATATGTCATTTGGGGTGATGTCTTATACAAAAAGGGACTGGATGGAACCTTTCTGAGATGTGTAGATAAGGAACAATAGCACAAGATTTTGGAAGTTTTTCATAATGAAGCCTGTGGTGGACACTTCTCTTCTTCGATCATAGCCTTCAAAATCCTTAGAAATTGTTATTATTGGCTAGGTATGTTCAAAGATGCATACAGATGGGTAGCTAACTGTGAAAAATGCAAAATGTTTTCAGGAAGGCCACAACTTGCAGCATTGCCTCTGAGGCCTGTCATTATTGAAGAACCTTTCAAACAATGGGGATTAGACTTTATTGGGCCTCTCTCACCTTCTTCAAGTGCTGGACATACACACATTCTAACAGCAACAGACTATTTTACAAAATGGGTTGAAGCAGTCCCTGTGAAGAGAACCACTTCAGAAGTAGTGTGTAATTTCCTTAGAGAGAATATATTGGTGCGTTTTGGTGTTCCTCAGAAACTTGTAGTAGATAACGCCACCAGCTTTTCCTCAATTGAACTTACTTCTTTTTGCTATGAGAATAGTATATCTCTCTCTCACTCATCAGACTACTACCCTCAAGGGAATGGACAAGCTGAGTCTAGTAATAAAATTTGATAGCCATCATGAGAAAATTGGTGAGTGAGAATCCCATACATTGGCATAAAAGATTGTATGAAGCACTCTGGGATGATAGAGTAACCCTAAAAAGGGTAATAGGAATGACACCTTTTGAGCTAGTTTATGGAATATGAGCTCAGTTATCATTGCCTCTGGAATTATCTGCAGCCAAATTACAAAATGTCATTGAAGATCAATACTTTCAAGATTCCTTAGAGAAAAGAGTTATGTACTTAACCAGGATTGAAGAGGAAAGGAATGAACTGGTCGATCGGATTACTGCTCACCAAGCTAGGGTTAAGAAGATTTTTGATCAGAAAATAAGGCCCAGAAAATTCATGGAAGGAGACGAAGTGCTACTGTGGGATAGGAGCAGAGAACCTAAAGGAGCACATGGAAAATTTGATTCACTTTGGAAAGGACCTTTCAAAATCCATTAGGTACTAGGTCCTAATTCTTTCAAATTGGAATATCTAGATGGATTAGTTTTACCCCTATCTTATAATGGATAGGACCTTAAATTGTATCGATTGTAAAACAGGTATCCCCTATTTTGTACATAGTCTTTCCTTTGTTGTCATGTGTTGTCATTTTCCTTTTCCAGTTTTGGTTTGCCTTGTTTCTTTTTCTTTTGTCCCTGTGTTTCAGTTTGTGCATAACTAGAGTTTCTGAGTTCTCTACATTTTGTCATAAAATGTAGTCCCCAGTCAGAGCCAATGTTACCTTTTAATTCACCCTTATTCAATTTTTTTGTGAACCTTCCCTAAGAAAAAGTTGACCCGCCATCTTACCTTATTGGTCATATGTTTATTTCTTAAGTTGGCTCTTTCTTTTTAAAATTTATCCGCTTGTCTTCCTATGTGTGAAATTACTAAAGAATTGAACCTTTGAACTTGAACCCTTTTCAATGGTTCAAGAGTTCAATATTCAATGCTTCTTAAGGAGTCGTGTACACTCAGTCCCCTTGTGTAACTCAATTTGTATCTTTGAACCTTTCGGTTGAACCTCATAGCGGAGTTCAACGGTCCAAGAGTTCAACGGTTCAATGTTTCTCGAAAAGTCGTGAACTGTTGGTCCCATTGTGTAACTCAATTTGTGTCGTTGAACCTTCGAGTTGAACCTCATTTCAGAAGTTCAAAGGTTCAAAGGTTCAACATTCCGTGACTTTAGTCCCACTTTTCCTAAAGTCTTCTTTAAGTTAAAATTTGCGAGAGATTTTAAAAGAAGTAAATCATTTAGAGGGAAATATATCCGGAACATTTTATGAAATGAAAAGTTCTAACTTTGAAAGGTTATGAGTAATCATTACACATTAAGGTCGTGTGCGAGAACTACTTACAATTAATGCACCTGTCAGAATTTGCGTCCTATCAAGCAAGTTCAGCACAAGTTAATTGATCCAGTAATTATTCGACCTATTTTCATGCCTTTTATCGAGAAAGGACAGGCCATTTTTAATAGTAAACACACAGGGTGATGCAAAAGGAGAAGCAGCGCTGGAGGTATAAGATTTTATTGCCTGATTTCATAGTAATTTATGATCCATTGAAGGTGAGTTCGACTTTTCCTATAGCTGATTCCATTACTTTGTTGGAAAGGAGAATCATTTTGAGTTTCTGGTATTATTAGAGAAGTTCAAAGCATTTTTCATTATATCTATCCAATTTGTAGCCATGAAATCTACTTGTCATGGCTCCGAACACGGTCCTAGTCTTGTTTGTTCTCTTCCTGAATTCAGGGATACCTCTCTAGCTCAATATGATTTAGAAGATTTTAAGGAGAGGATTAAAAATCCTATGTCAACTCCTATGATGGAGAAAATAGTCGAAAGTGGTTTAGTCAAAGCTGTAGCCTTTCCCATGGCGGTACAATGCCCTGAATTAGTTCTAGAATGTATGAGCAGATATGACCCCCAAAATAGGTGTATCAGAACTGTAGATGGCAATGCGTTACTACCAGTCAATAGACAAACCCTAATGACTGTGATGAAAATTCTGCCTAAAGAGCCATATTCTGATCTTAATATTACTTCTTCTTACAACTATTTTTAATTGAAGAAATGAAACTACAGGAGTGTAATTGCAAGGAATTGGCTATTGAAATTTCAAAAGGGAGGATCAAGACTGCCCAGACCACTAACAAGAGAACACATCATACCAGAAGTAAAGGATATTATGGTATTGCTACACAGGCTAAAAGGTAACTCCCAGGCATTTTATTGGGAGGACTGGATGTATTTCTTTGTTCAAGTGATCCTCCAAGGAGAATAGTATTTGGATTGGGCATAAATCATAGCCGAATGTTTGCATCTGGGTTTGAGTAATTATTTGGGGAATAAGGATTTTTATGTCTTCATATCTCTTTTACTGCCTAGCGTCTACAAGAGAATGGAGAGGGTTGCCTCATGCATCTTTGGTTGAAGACAGTAAAATTTATGATTATTATTCACATTTGCAGATGCAAAATTGTTATGAAAACTATGGAAGGGTTAATGATGTTTTTACTGGTAGGATGACTTATGAATTGGCAGGTAATGTTAATAAGAGGATGTTTGATGAAGCCATGCAACTAATCAGTATTTATGGTAGTTTCTTCATTCAGTTTCCCAAATTTACTTATATCAGAGTTGGTGGTTTTGATGGCGAACCAGTGAAGTTGCCTAGATATGTTTTTGACCGCTTTGTATTGATAGAAGTTTGTAGGCAATTAGCCCATGTAGATAAGAAATTTCCAGAAGAAAGAATCTAGTATATCTTTTCCTGTTGAACTTGGACACTATTCATGTCAGTCAATTTCTGACGCTTTAAATTTGGAGGTGGACCTAAAAAAGTTCAATTTTTAGCACTATAACGCCAGACCCCAGTTTGACAGCAAAGGTTTTGCTAGGGACAATCTTGATTTTGGAACGGGATTTTCACACACTCCCCAGATAGAAGACTATTGGGAGGATTGTCCAAATGAATTTGAAGTTAGAAGAAAGCTTTGGTGCAGGTTCTCCTTAGGGCAAATAGTTACAATCAATTTGAGTATGAATATCTCTGGAATAATTGATGATGAAGAACAGGTGATTGATCCTCATTTTGAACAAATAAAACAGCTACCTATTCTAGAAGTTGATTGGGATAGAGGTGAAGAGGATCGGATTGAAGTCAAAACCCTTCCAGTGATAAGGAGAACTGAGAAATGGTTAAGGGAATGTAGACTAAAGGAGATTCAAAATGAAGATTCCTAGTGATGTGCGCCAATTGATGAATCACCATCTCCAATAAGCTCTTCTAATCGGCCTATTACTATCTGTGATGCAGGTGCTCCCAAGCCAAAAATTGGAAAGGGTTCTGTTATCAAAAAGTCCAAGAAAACCCTTGTAACTATTCTACCTCCTCATGCTACTAGATTAAGGACTAAAAGCAGAAAGAAGAAGGAGACTTTAGAAAGAATAATTGTGGATTTAAACTCTAAAGAAGATTCGGGGGAAGCAACGGGCGATAAAGGGTTTGATTCACTAATGGCGGAAGAGACTAGTACAAACCAACAAGCAAAGGTTGCTTCAGATTCTACCAACCTGATGATGATATCAAATGTGCCTTCTGAACAACTAGATCCTGGTAAAGAAGTTTCGGCCCTTGCACCAAAATGGTTGGAAAGCTCAATTAGTGATAAAAGAAAAATAGTTCTGTTTTCATTCCCATTGGAGGACATGGTTAGCAAGTGTCTAGGAAAGACTCCTAAATCCCAAAAGATGAAAACCACATCCAGGGTGGACATTGACCCTAATACAGGGAATTGGAGTGCAGAAATAGCCCGACCAACAACTGATGAAGAAGTTCAAGATCCCACAGTTTAGGATTTCACAATAGAAAGAATAGATCTTGGGACTGCATCACATGCCGCGGACGTACACCATGTGGAAGCATCTACCAAGAGGATAGTCAGCCGTACCTAGAAGGATGAAAAAGATAAGAGGGAGTTGAAACAAACTTTACAATCAATGGCTGAGTATATTGATGCCATTCATCATCCAAATCCCCAACTTGTTTCTCAACTACCTCTGTCTTTTGACCCAAAATCTCCAGTCAATCCGAAAATGCTAGATCAGATACACAGAAACAAAATGGTGACCAGAGTGTTTGATGATTGGTTGGATGGTATCATCCAGAAGGGTACATAATATATTAATGAATTAAAAAGCATATATGATGAAACCATGGCTACTATCGAAGATTTGAAAACACAAAATGCTTCGTGGGTAAAAGATGAAGGTAAATGGATGAGTGTGATAAATCAAATTGATGAAGTTCAGAAGTATGGGTAACAAAGTTTTTATCAGAAAAGAACATAACAAGTCTGAATGATAATATACTGTATGTGAGCAAGAGAAACATTGAATGGAAGATCTCAATATCTAGGCAAGGGTGAATTGAATTTACAAAAATGATTAAAGAGATAATTGAGTTTACTCAGTCTTTACAACATGATCTCGAATGTATTGATGTGAAGTATATTAAAGATGATGGGGAGCCATAAAAGGATATCGATATTGTGGTTCAATCCGTCAGAGAGAAAATTAGTTTTGTTAAAGAAAATGATAATGTATTAATTGAAGATTTCTCTTGGATATCAAAGGTAGAATCACTTCTTCACCTCTATGTCGATGCACTCCCAGAGCATGCAGAGAAAGTAGCAAAAATTTGAAGAGAGAAAGATGTTTGGAAAGCAATGGTTAAACACATTGGCATCCCTAACTTCTCGAAAATCTAGGAATTTGTTACCGCATTTCAGGAGTGGAAGGCTCAACGTGTCTCCTCAGCCGAACAAAGAAAATCTAGAGATTCAAATCTGATGCCCCAGTCATGATCGTGCTTTCATAATTTCTTTATTCAGTTATTTAGTTGGAACTATGTTTAAAACTTTGTCTTTTAATGAGCTTTTAAGAAACTAAAATCTTGTGTGGGTTAGAGTTGGTTTTAACTCTGGGTTTAAAAGAACGGTTAATTAGGGTAACTATATATATGTTTTTAGTTGTTAAAACTAGGGGACAAAAAAGTTAAGGAGAAGATACACGGAATTTTGGAGCTGAACTTTTTCTGTTTTACAATATATGTGATGTTTGTCTGAAACATTTTTCATCTGTGAATGAGAAGGAGAAATGATTACTACATTCTTAAATCTGTGTGTTTAAGTTATTTAAAATCAGGTTTCTGTGCGAACTCTTCTTTCATGTGGTAATTTTTCTTTCATTGGATAACTCATCATATATGTTTTATCATTTATTGGTTCAGCAATATACATATTTATATATCTGATTATTATTGAAGATGGAATCTATGTATTCTATCACCGAATGATGTTGTAAAGAAGAAAGATATCACATTCATAGCATGATGATGTATGGATGTTAGTTTGCCTTTAATGCTTTCTGGTTAAAAGTGTATCTAAATGATTAGAATAATTTGAATTCATTGAAGATTTTAAAGGGAGTTGTACCTTAATTCAGAGGGGAATTATTCTTGATAGTTCACCCATTTGTTGTTTAACTTATTTGTTCTTGAAAGAAAGGGTTATAGAGTCAGAACAAAACATTTTTAGACCAGGACTAATCTGTTAGCCAATAGGAGGCATGTGTAGCAGCCATATACTCTACTTCTGTGGTAGACAAAGCAACCGTGGGTTGCCTCTTACTCATCCAGCTCCAAACAAAGTAAAAACATAGCCACTTGTGGACCTTCGACTATCCAAGTCACCTACCCAATCAGAATCAACAAAACCCTGTATGTCCAATGATTTATCAGCACTATCAATACCATGATAAACCAAACAATAATCAGAAGTTCCTCACAAATATCTAAACACCCTCTTAATATAAGTCCAATGTTCTTTACCAGGGTTAGCCATAAACCTTCTTAAAACTCCCATTGCTTGTGTAATATCTAGTCTAGTGCAAACCATTGCATACATTAAACTACCAACAACACTAGCATAAGGAATATTAGACATCTCTTCAAAAGCATCATCAGTGGTAGGACACATTTCTAATTTCAGCTTAGTACCAACATGAAAAGGAATACTAACTGGTTTTCAATCATGCATATTAAATCTTTATAAAATTATATCAACATACTTACTCTGACTTAACCATAGTTTTATGTAAACATGATCCCTGTTGATCTCCATTCCAAGAATGTATTTTGCAGCCCCTAAGTCCTTCATATCAAAAGATTTACAAAGATGAGTTATAAGCTCTCTAATCATTACCTTGTTGTTTCCAATAAACAACATTTCATCAACATACAAGACAATAATTAGAACCTGATAATCAATAATATTAAGATAAGCACAATGATCTTCTTCACTTCTAACAAAACCAACTTTCAATGCAAAAGCATCAAACTTCTGATCCCATATTCTAGGTGACTTTTTCAAACCATACAAACATGTTTTCAATTTGCAAACCAAGTCTTCCTTCCCTTTAACAACAAAATCATCAGGTTGCCTCATATAAATCTCCTCTTCAAGATCCCCATGCAAGAAAGCAATTTTAACATCCATTTGCTCTATCTCAAAATCAAAATTTGCAGCAATAGACAAAATGAATCTAATAGAAGTTAATTTAGCAAATAGAGAGAAAATTTCATTAAAATCAACACCCTCTCTCTGGGAGTAGCCCTTAGCTACCAATCTAGCCTTGTACCTTTCTAGATTACCATTTGCACCAATTTTCTTTTTATAAATCCACTTACAACCAATGAACCTTCTTCCTTTGGGAAAATGCACAGGATCCCAAGTGTCACAAGTGTCCAAGGATTTCATTTCCTCGTGCATAGCTTGCAACCAAGACTCGCTCTCTTCCAAAGATAGAGCCTCTCTGAAAGATCTAGGTTCGTCATTAGTACTCAATAAAACAAATATACAACAAAAATTGGGAGGGCTATACCTATCAATTGGATTTCGTTGCCTTTTGGATTTTCTTACAGTAGGAGTAAGAGGCTCTGATTGTTCTTCTATATGCTCTTCTTGAACATCATTATTTAAACTCTCTGAACTCTCTTCTTCTTCTCGATTCTCAAACCCATCTAGTTGTTCTTCAACATGTGCATCTTCTTTCTTATTTGTATGTGTTTCAAAATGCACTGTTTTGCCTTTTTCTTGTTCCTTTAGTTTTTCTTCACCTTCATAAGCTCTAAACTCTCTAAAAATAACATCTCTTGATAAAATCATTTTCTTGGTTAGAGGGTTCCAGAGTTTGTAACCTTTTACATTCTCACCATAACCTACAAAGATGCATTTTTGAGCTTTTGGATCCAATTTAGTTCTTTTCTCTTTAGGCACATGAACAAAAGCCTCACAACCAAATATCCTTAAATGTGAAACAAAAGGTTTTCTTTTTAACCACACTTCATAAGGAGTTTTATCTTCAAGAATAGAGCAAGGAGATCTATTAATTAAGTAACAAGAAGTACTTATAGCCTCGGCCCAAAAACACTAATCTATCTTACCACTGCTTAACATGCTCCTAGCTCTTTCCATTAAGATTCATTTCATTCTTTCTGTTACCCCATTTTGTTGGGGAGTATAAGGTGTTGTTTTTTGTCTCACAATACCTGCATGCTTACAAAATTCATCAAATTCCTTAGAACAATATTCACCACCATTATCTGATCTCAATGCCTTTATTTTAAAATCTGTTTGCTTCTCAACTCAGGCCTTAAATTCTTTAAACTTAGTGAAAACTTTAGATTTTGCATTCATAAAATAAATCCAAGTGTATCTTGATACATCATCAATGAATGTGACATAATATCAAGATTTTGCAAAACATTCAACATCCACAGGTCCAAAAACATTTGAATATATAATCTCTAGTAAACTCTTTGCATTATTTGTTCCACTAGGAAATGAAGATCTACTTTGTTTTCCAAACACACAATGCTCACAAAAATCATTTTTTCCAACAGAATAATCTGAAATACCGTCAACCAATTTTTTTATTAATGATGGTTCTAAGACCTTTTTCACTAATGTGGCCCAATCTATGGTGCCAAAACATACATGTATTTTTAGTGTCTGTTACATTGGCTAAATTATTCAAAGTAGATGCATTTAATCTAAACAAGTTTCCCATCTGAGATCCTTTAGCAACCACCCACTTCCCTCTTACCAACTTGCAACCAGACTTATCAAATGTCACATTCATTCTGAAATCATTTAACTTTGATACAGAAAGTAAATTTCTTTCTAGTCCTGGAATATGCAAAACATCATGAAGGGATTTAACCCTTCCATCACTGAGATACAACTTTACCTTTCCTTTGCCAATTATCTGTTTTGTACTATTGTCACCAAGGAAAACTTCACCTCCATCATATGTTGAATATTTTGAGAACCACTCCTTGTTGGGAGTCATATGGTAGGAGCAGCCTGAATCAATAAGCCAAGCAATATTACTTATTGTGTTAACTGAAATAGTTAATGCATCATTGTCACCATCCTCCGAGGATTTTTCAGTGGAAGAATCAAAACTCTTCTTCTTGTTCTTACAATCTTTCTTCACATGTCCCCATTTGCCACAGTTCCAACATTTTACCTTGCTCTTACTGGGGGTTTTAGAACGACCCTTAGACTTACTCTTCGTCTTATCTCCTTTGGGTGTCTTTTCCTTAGTTCTACCCCTTACATGAAAACCATCTTGGGATCTGTCATTTTTGGACTTTCTTCTCATTTCTTCTAAAAGAAGTGTAGCAATGATATTGTCCATCTTTGGATCTACACCACTACCATTGATAACAATAATTAGATTTTCTCAAGATTCTGGTAAAGAACATAATAATAAGATACATTTATCCTCATCCTCAAGATTAACATCTACAGATGCAAGTTGACTTAAAATCAAATTAAATACATTCAAATGGTTTGCAACAGAATCTCCATTTTTCATCTTTAATGAATATAACTATCTTTTGAGGTATAACTTGTTTGTTAAACTTTTGGTTTGATAAATATCACCTATCCTCTTCCATAGCTTGTATGTTGTAGACTTAGTAGAAACATTCAAGAGGATGACATCTGCAAGGCACAACCTTATGGTTCCTCATGTTTTTTTTATCAAGTTTCAACCATTCTTCATTAGACATAGTTATATATGGATTCTTCTCATTTGAAACAACAACACATTGTTCTCTTTCTTTCAAGAGATCTTCCATTTTCAATTTCCACATCTCATAGCCAAATCCATTGAATTTCTCAATATCCATACAAGAGGTAGAATCCATTGTATACAATCTTCTTCATAGATCTGCAAAACCTACAAAACAAAGCTCCCACTGCAACCAAAAAACCTTCAACACTTTAAGAGCCCTCACTCTACACAACTGTTAGCTCTGATACCAACTATTGAAAAAGAAGGTAGAAATGCTGCTATAAACTTTAAAATTTTGTGTATACAAAGCTGAAAAAAGATTAATCTGTAACAATTAATGAACAAGTGATTTTACACTTTCAATCCAATGTAGAAGAGAAGAGAATATAAAAGAAAAACTTGCAATAATGAACACAAGTATTTATGTGGAGAGACTCTTGCGGGAAAAAACTCCAAACTCAAAGATGTTTCCTGCTTGTATTAAATCTCTTTGGAAAATATTACATTTAATACTGAAATTCCTCTAAGTCCTTGATGCACTTCAAAAAAAATGCTTCTTGTTTTTTTCTCTAAGTCTTTTCAAAAAACTTATTTCTTTTTTCTTCTAAGTCTTTTTCACAAATCAACTCTCTGGAAAATGTATGGGGCTCTTAATTAATTAATGATGTTTCATAATTCAAGAGCTTTTTAATTTGAAAGCTTGAAACTCAAAATACAATGAATTGTAGTTGATAACATAAAAACCAAGGCTCATGCAAAAACCAAGTACTCCAAATTGAGAAGACTGAACTCAAATAATGTTCAAGCTTTCACTTAACTTCCTCTTCATGATGTGGGCACCCAAATTTGCCAAAATTAAGTTTGCCAACATCAAACATATTTCTAAATAAAAGCAACAACATAAAGTCTTCCAATTGGGCGTCCATATTTGCCCAATCACTTTTTGTTGACTGAAGTGATCAATACACATCAATTTCATGCAACAACATGCAAGATTGATGTCCCCAAGGTTATTCTGAATTACTTTGTTCTGTACATGCAAGTGACATGCAAACATCAGATTCAACATGCAACTAATACCCATTGCCTGAAACATTGAGATATACTATCCTGCAACTTGAACTGGAGTTGGAGTGTTCTACAAGTAATATCTTAAATCTGACATGCAACTGACATGCAAGCATTTGCAACAACATGCAACTGATACCCATTACCTAAAACACTGAGATGCACCATCTTGCAACTTTCTGGAGTTGGAGTGTTCTGCAAGTAATATCTTAAATCTAACATGCAACTGACATGCAAGCATTTGCAACAACATGCAACTGATACCCATTACCTAAAACACTAAGATGTACCATCTTGCATGTTTCTGGAGTTGGAGTGTTTTGCAAGAAATCTCACAAAACTGACATGCAACTACATGCAAGGTTATATAACTAACATGCAACAACATGCAAGGTCATACAAGTCCATAGGAGTGACATGCAACAACATGCAAACACATGCAAGTGACATTCAACAAAATGCAAGTACATGCAAGTCCATAGGAGCAACATGAAACAACATGCAAGTACATGCAACAACATGCAACAACATACAAGTACATACAAGTAATATGCAAAAAACATGCAAGTCCATGCAAACTATTCTTACCACATGAAAGCATTATCCAATTCATGCATCTCTAACACTATAGTTAACTCCAACATTATATCCATGCAAGGTGTCTCAACATTATCCACTCATGTACATAAAAACACACAACTCCAAGTCTAAATATAAGTCCCCATGAAAAGGGGATGCTCAAGTCTAACTCCCACTAACTAGGAGTTATCAAACTCTAAATTTAGATTTAGGAGAAGTCAACAAAGTCTTCATGGCTCCCAACTCAAAGTGGGTGCCCAAGTTTGATTTTATCCAATTAGAAACTAATTGCAAAAGTCAAAGTGATATAATTAATCTCTCAAAGTCTAATGTGTTGGGGAACACATTCCAAGAACTTTGGAGACACATGAATTGGTTAGGATTGCAAGTTAATGGCAACTTATCCCAACAAGTATAAGATAAAATAAATACATAAGGAAAATTTGATGGCCTATACTTTTCAAATAACTTTTGGTATCATGTGGACCTTCTCAAGGGTGGAATAGGAGACTCTTCTTGTTCTTATTCCAACTTTCATTTGAATCATCATCTTCTTCTTTTCCTACCCTTTGTCCAAATTGTTTATGGGCATCTTCTTTCTCTTCCTCTTTGATCTAAAAATGCACCTTCTCATTTTCCTTTGGTTGTTCTGAACTAGAAAAGAACTCTAAGCTCTCTAAAAACCACATTATTAGAATACATCATTTTCAACATTAGAGGATTCCAAAGATTATAACCTTTAACATTTTCACCATGACATATAACAATAGGCTTTTTCATATTTAAAATCTAACTTAGTTCATTTTTATCTAGGTACATGAATATAAGCCTCACAACCAAATACCCTAAGGTGTGAAAGCTATGGATTTTTACCTATCCACATTTCATATTGTGTTTTATCAACTAGAGTAGAAGCATGAGACTTGTTTATCAAATAAAAATTAATACTAATAGCTTCAGCTCAAAACTTTTGTTCTAGCTTTTTACTACTTAACATGCTTCTAGCTCTATCAATCAATATTCAATTCATACTTTCAATTATCTCATTTTTTGGGGGTGTATAAGGAGTAGTTTCTTTTTGAACAATACCAATGTATTTACAAAAAATATTCAAATTGAACCCTAGAGAAATATTCCCTCCATTAATTGACCTGAAAACTTTTATTTTCTAACTTGATTTTCTACAAGTGCCTTAAACTCCTTGAACTTGCAAAAAACTTTAGATTTATATTTAAAAAAACAAATAATAAGTATATCTAGAGTAGTCATCAATAAAATAAACATAATAATAAGATTTACCAATAGAAGGAACATCCATAGGACCAAACACATTAGTATGTATAAATTCTAAAATCTCTTTTTTCCCTAGTGCTTCCAAAAGACTTGACATAGTTCAAACATGCAATGCTCACCGAAATCAAAGTTCATAATTTTTTTGAAAAACCAACAACCATATTTTTATTACCCAAGGTTTTTAACCTTTTTCATCAATGTGGACCAATCTATGGTGACATAACATGCATGCATCAGATGGTTCAATTAGATTGACAAAATTACAGAAACTAGAAGCTTCCAGCTTAAATAGGGTTCCAAAATGACTTTCCTTAGCCAACACCAAGTTCCCTCTAGCCAACATGGAATCATCTTAATCAAAAGTGATATGCACATTAACATCATTCATCTTAGAAACATAAATCAAATTTCTATCAAGCCTAGAATGTGCAAAACATTAGTAAGATTTTTCACTTCACCATCACCAAAATCAATTTTACCTTTTCTTGACCAACAATCTTGGGATAACTCTTTTCACTGAGAAACACATCACTTTCATCATATTTCTTATAATTTTAGCACTACTCTTTATGAGGAGACATATGAAATGAGTCACCTGAATCAATTAGTCATGAGTCATCACTAGCAAGAAATGCATCACCACTAACATAATCATCCAAGGATTTTTTAGTAGAGGATTCATAATCCTTATTGTTTTTCTTAAGTGTACACTCCTTAATGTGGCCCTTTTTCGCACAATTCTAATATTTCACTTTACGCTTACCAAGTGATTTTGATCTTGTCTTAAATTTAAACCTCTTCATATCACCCTTTTTCTTATCCTCCTTTTTATTAGAGCTACCCTTAACAAACAAGACGTCTTTAGACCTTTCATCCATGGATTTTCTTCTATTTTCTATTGTTAAACAAGGTAAACTACTACAAATGAAATCTTGTTAACAAAGTTTGGAATTATGAAAGATCGATTATGTCATCATTTGATGAACCATAAATGAATTTGTTTAAGTATAAATCAACAAACTATAATATTTAAACATATGACACCAAATCTAGGTAGAGTGACCCTTTCGAGAAAAAAAACTCCACCATCAAAGAGAGCACACATCTATATTATTTTTAAACCAAGAGTACATAATCAACAAACTTCTCCCTTCAATTTAATAGCATTTTGGCAACACTCGTTGTTGAACACACCAGGATACTGAGAGGGGGGTGAATCAGTATCTAAACAAACTTCAAATCCTTTAGAGAAGATTAAAACTTAAGCATTACAGTATCAACATAAACATGATAGATCAGCACAATGCATATCAACACATAACACCAGATGTATGTGGAAAACCCAAGAAGGGAAAAACCACGGTGAGGATTAACTCACAATATATGAAGCTCAAAATTATAACTTTGTTTTAGGGCTACAACCCAAGAAATCTACTACTCCCTACTAACTTTGTTTTAGGGCTACAACCCAAGGAAGCTACTACTCCCTGAAGACTTGGTTTTAGGGTCATTCCCAAGGAAGCTACAACTCCCTACTGACTTTGTTTTAGGGATGCAACCCAAGGAAGCAACTAATCCTTGAACTGAGAGTGAACTCAGTAAACATTACAGCATGATAGTCCTTCTACTGTCTGAAACTGACAATGAAGCTACACTATGGAATTATGAAAGATTGATTATGTCATCATTTGATGAACCATAATGAATTTGTTGAAGTATAAATCAACAAACCATAATATTTAAACACATGACACCAAATGTAGGTAGAGAGACCCCGTCGAGAAAAAAACCCCACCATCAAAGAGAGCACACATCTATATTATTTTTAAACCAAGATTACATAATCAACAAACTTCTTCCTTCAATTTAATAGCATTTTGACGACACCCATTGTTGAACACACTAGGATACTGAGAGGGAGGGTGAATCAGTATCTAAACAAACTTCAAATCCTCCACAGTAGATTAAAACTTAAGCATTACAATATCAACATAAAATGAAAGATCAACACAATGCATATCAACACATAACACCAGATGTACGTGGAAATCCCAAGAAGCATAAAACCATAGTGAGGATTAACTCACAATATATGAAGCTCAAAATTACAACTTTGTTTAAGGGATACAACCCAAGAAAGCTACTATTCCCTGTTGACTTTGTTTTAGGGCTACAACCCAAGGAAGCTACTACTCCCTAAAGACTTGGTTTTAGGGTCACTCCCAAGGAAGCTACAACTCCCTGTTGACTTTGTTTTAGGGCTACAACCCAAGGAAGCAACTACTCCATGAACTGAGAGTGAACTCAGTAAATATTACAGCATGACAATCCTTCTACTGTTTGAAATGGACAATGAAGCTACACCTTTGATTATAGCAATTCTGCCTCTTCACCCTTCTTCTAATGATTGGATCAGTTAGACACACTCTTCACTTCCCTCCTGTCACAAAAATATCTTCAAGATGAACTAGGAAAAACCTTGTCACTTCTGCTCTTTCTCCTTCAGTTGCACATCATAATGCATGTAATATTCATATTTTGCTCTTCACATTCTTATTTTACAATCATACCTCACCTAGATCAACTAGGTTTACAATATATACATGAAATTATATTGATTACATTACAGGTTAGCCAATACAATAAGAATATTACAATTTACAAGTCATCCAGAGATCACACTACATGAAACATGCATAGGGCAAGCCCCATCATGAACTACACATCTCCAAGAAGAGGTCCACACGCTTTGAGGATCCCAAGAAATGCTTAGCCCAGTCCTAAACATCCTTCATAGAAACATCCTTTAAGGAATAACATCTACATGCTTCAAAAATTTGAATTAGGTCGCCCTTAAGCAAGAACACATGAGTCTTGTAACACAACAATCTTCACACTCTTTTCAGTACTCATGAATGTCCAAACATTGCTTGTTCTTCTTCTAGATGAGTCGATAGGACCTATACACCATCTCCAAATGCTCCTTGAACTCCACACAACAAGATCTTTGTGGCACACACCTTCAACCTTCTTCAGTTGGCTAGGTAGAGGCATAACCTGGCAATATCATCATTCTGGACCTCAGCTAGTTCCAGAGAGAGCAGAAAAACACCTTGCAGAGAAATTGGAGACAACACAAGATCATCAGGACCATCTTCCATCAATCAATGTACCATTTCATGCCACAACAATTTGGCGCACATCATCAGCATATGTCCTAAGAACAACTAGGCATCCAGACCTATTTGTATCTGTAAGCACAAAAAATCATGCACAGCCTCCACAAAGACCCCTATGATGATATATAATCCTTGTCATGTACATGTAAGCATGAAATAACATCCTCTCAGTAGAAATACTCTCAATGACATGTCATTTCTTTCATCTTGTGTTGCTTCCCCTTTATCATTCTCTCTCTCTCTCTTTGTTGTCGACACTTTTTGACACTTGTCAATTTGTGTTTTCTGAGCTTGCGACCCTGTTCCTAAGCCTTGTATGCATCTTGTAGGCAATTTTTCACCTTTCCCCAATGTTTTTCATCTTCTCCACCCCCTAGAAGCCTTCTAGAGGTTCCCCGGAGCCATCTCCCACTTTCAGTTTTTCAGTTTCACTCAACCAATCCAAATCTCCCCCTATTATTTCTAGATCTCCCACTGGGAGATCCTGCTTTGCAAGTGGAGATTTGGATTCTTGCACATGACTCACCCATTTCTAGAGGCAAATCCCCTCCTTTTTATCTCCTCAACCATCTCCCATCATGTATTTTCACCCAGACCCCTTCCTTTCTGGATCTCTCGTCGGGCGGCCCTACTAAATCAGGATCTCCCCTCGGGCGACCCAGGGTCACCCCCCGGAGACCCATGGAAGACCGTACTAGTGAAAGGTACAACCCGTGGGCGACCCTATCGCGTTTCCAGCCGCGGGAAAACTTGAGTTTCTAACTCGAAAAAGCTTTGTTTTTGCTCATTTTTCTTCTTGTTTGCATGGATTTTCGAGCCTAATATGAAGTTAACTATTTCATACACCCACACATACATAATTAGCTCCATTTCATCTAAAAATAATAGCTCATGCATTCTCATGCATTCCTATGCACTCCTTCTTCACTTCTTCTTGAGTGATAAGCTTTTACTAGGCAAATCACTCCAATTGTAGCCCAGATCACTCTTGAATCCTCTATGTTAACTCTCCAATCTAATTAAGTTAACTCTAATTCTTCCTCATCTCCCATCCCTTCTTCTAACCTATAAATACCCCCCTCCCTCAAGCACAAAGGGAGGCAATTTCATTATGCACACAGCTCTTGCAAGTTATTTCTCTCCACATTCAACATTTTCATGCTCATATAGGATGAAGGTGCCTTTTGTTTGTTCATTGTTCATCAATATTTCACATAAATCTCATCACACATCCATACAATGCTCAAATCAATCCATCATGCTCATCAATAGCTCTCATTGAGCTCTCTTTGCAAAGCTTCTAAAGCTTCTTTTGCTTCTTTTGTCATCTTGTCGCCAAGAAGATTCCCCGCTGCCTCAAGAGGATATGAGGTTGCCACACAAGGAAATATGAGGGTAGTGGAAGCTCACAAGTCTTCTTTATTTCAGGTTCCTCTATGCTTTCTGTCAATTGGTAGTAATTAGATAACCAAAATTGCTCTTGGGATCAGTAATCTTATTGCTTTTTCCTTGATAGGATAGTTAGATCTTGCATTCTTAGAGTAATTTGCTTTCATAGTTTAATTCATTTACATGCAATTCCTTTCTTAAATTAAATCATTCCAAATATTCAAAAAATTCCCAAAAACATAGTTAAAATTACATTAGGTAAATTCTTTGTAGCTTGCATTCATTCTTTGATTCCTAGATTAAAAGCATCTTTTATTTTCCAAAATATCAAAAAAAGCACAAAAACAAGTTTTGCATTTCATATAGTTGCATTCATTAAAAAATATAAAAAAAGAACAAAAACATTAGATGCTTAGGTAAATTGCAAACCCTTGATACCATCACAAGGTCAATGATAGTCAACATTCAGTCAAAACCCTTGATTCCATCACAAGGTCAAACTAGGTCAACGCACAATCATACCTTAGGTCAATCAAACCCTAAGTCAAACCCTAGGTCTAGTCAAGGTTAGCTCACATATGCCTATCTCTTGTCTCAACTCATGAATGTGCCTAGGATTAAGAGGTGAGTGGGTGAGGGCAATCCTCGACAAGATAGAGGAAATCCATCTGAGACCACAATAGGACCCACTTGTCTTACAACAAATAGAAGAACATAGACAACTCTTGCTATGAAAAACATTCATCCAATACTTTGAAAGACAACAAGCCATCAACAAAAACAACATCTTACCCGTACAAAGGTGGAATATCAGAAAGCCTAATAGGAGAAGAGTGACTAGTGACCCTTGGGGTCATACGGTTATCTCTACAACAACGATCATTGAACGACACATCTACACTAACACACAACAACATAGGCCTCAAGACATGTCGACCCCTCTCTGCGAAGTCCAGCTCTCCAACGAGCCAGACCAACCTTGTGTTTTGCCTCCTCTCGACTGGCTACTACCACGAGAGCAAGAGTGACGTGACAGTTCACCCCATGGCAAGGAGGGAAGGGTCCATGTGTGCACCAAAATCTAACTTGACAGCCCTAGGCAACTAAGGTTGCAATTTTGAGTGTACATATTTTGGTGAACCTGAGGTGAACTAAAAAACCTTATGGTTATGTTGTTTGTGTTCCCATTACTTGGATCGCATTATCACTATCACTTACACCATCAGCTTCACCACATACTTTGGTGAACTTGATGTGAAGAGGAAAAACTTTTGTTTATGCTTTTCGTGTTCCAAATGTGCAGATCACATCAACTTAAAACATTCAACACATTCAAAACAACAATCGTTAAGCATTTTTACTTTATTCTTCAGAGCCAGTTCCACCGCTTTAGCCTCTATTGCCTTCGTCATCATTTGTTTCATTTATTCTATGGTGTCTATAGCACCCTCGAATATGACAGAACCTGATCTAAAGTAAGGGAATATTCCCTCAAGAGAACCAGAAACTCCTTTCGATAGGTATGTGTTGCTGCATCCAGATGTACCAATCACAAGCTGCTATGATTACGAAGACTCTGACTATGAACAAGACCAAAGAGAACCTAGACATTCTCTATCAGTTAACAACCCAGATTGGGAACACAATCTGACCATACCAAATGTACCACATAAAGCTAGGAGGGTAAGGTCAGAAATACATCAACCCGATCAACCTTCCACAAGCACTTCAAGTACTCATCTTGATGAGGAAGTGAAACGGTTAGAAAGACACCTGCAAGAGGTAAGAGATACCCAAGAAGCATTAAGAGTTTCCTTGCAAGAAGAACAAAGAGATAATGATGCACAAGAAGAAGCATACCATCATGACAATACTCGAAGAGAAAATCCTAGAAATGAGGAAACACCTAGAGCTGCCACTCCTACAGACTTAATCACAAGTGCAAAGGATTAGAACCTTGGAAGCAAAACAAGTTGTTCCGAAAAGAAGGTAGAGATCCCATGAACAAGACTAGGGGGCATCCCAGAATCCCCCCTATCTCAACTATTATTCACAAAATACAAGTAACGACACGTGTCTAAATGGGAACCCTCTTGTTCAGAACAATCCAATAGTGTTGGGAAATCAAACAAATCAGATAATGGGTTATCAAAACCCTCCTATAGGGTTGTTTCTATCAACCCCTCAATCGCAAAGCACCTTTCTTGAAACATATCTCGAGTACTTGAAAGAACCTCTCGATATAAGCATAAGGAATGTACAGTTACCTCAGCCATTACCTGATCTCCCAAAATTCAAAGGAAAAGGAGATCTGAACTCGCATATAAAATCTTATACCACTGCGATAAGAGAACTCCTTCCTTGGGATGGGGTTGTTTCCAAGATTTTTCCAAAGGCCCTCGTAGGAATAGCTCTGGATTGGTACTATCATTTACCAAAGACTTCAATTCACTCATTCAGACAACTAATTAGAGAGTTTGTCATGGCATTTGACATGAACAAACTCGTCAAAATAGGAATCAGAGAGTTCCTAACCATGAAACAAGAACCAAAGGAATCTGTAGCTCACTTTGTTACTAGATGGAGGCGAGTCCTCTAATCCTCAACTAGCACCTCAAACATGGACCACCGTGAATTATGTGATATTTTCTTACACGCCTTGAACAAGGACATGAGAGAAGACATTCAAAAATTACCATACAGATCCTATGAAGAAGCATTGGAAAGTGCTTTAAGGATAGATCAAGCCACCATTGACAGTAGTAGAAAGGTCTACGGGTCAAACAAAAAGTTAACAAGGGAAGACATGGGGAACAACGCTCCTGTCATCAAGATTCTTAAGAACAATAGAAATGCAACCACTGATGGGGTGACAGATCAACCCCCAATCAAGAAGGTAAGAGACAATTACAATGGGAGAGACTATTATCCTCCTAATGTCAATGCGATTGACCAGCCTAGAAACAATGGATACTACCCTAGGGACAACTATCAGAGTTGGAATAGTAATGAAAATGGAAATGATGGAAGGTATGAAAGACCCCCATATGAGTACAACTAATTTTGTTCTTTTTATAGAACAAGGGGGCATAGCACAGAATCCTATAGAGAATATAATAGATTCATAGCGAGATTACCGAAAGATCAACAATAGTTTTTCATAGAAATGTTCTTGAACCTGCAGGAAGTCACACTGGATAACAAGGGAACAAGACAAACCCAAGGCCGGATAGCTCTGCAAAACACCAACATGAGAATCTATGAAGATCCATTTCCCATGCATAAGCATGCAGAGACATCAAACCAAAATGAAGTAGCACAAGGTAGCAACACTAGCATCCCACCACAACTAGGGTAGAAAAGAGAAGCTAGGATGATGGGATTGGTTGAAATAATCCATAATGAAGAAGATAAAGACCTTGATAATGAACAAAAGGAAGTATATGAGGGTGCCGTTTCGGTAGTGGAACCAATACCAACTTCAGTTGAACCTTATGAACTTATCAAAGACTTAAAAAAGACATATGCTCACATATCATTCATTGACTTACTCAGGAACTCCCCTTCACATCGCTCAACGCTACTAAAAGCAATAGGGCTGAAGTATCTCGATCAAATTACTCCTACACCTAGTGAGTAGATCAACCATGTGGACTATGACATCAGCCCACCGAATTCGGAACTCAAGGATCAGGGTTCTTCTTTGACTTAAAGCAAATACCTTCTAAAGCCGAGCTAACCAAGAAAGGAGACCTTGCATTGTACTTACAAGTTTGGATCTATGAGACTTGCATCAAACAAACCTTAATTGATGATGAAGAAGTAGTGAATATAGTTCCATTCTCCCTTTTAGAGAGGATGGGTTATGGGCACACAAATATGACCGCTTCACGAGACACTTTAAGTGGCTACAATAATATAAAGGCTACTACGATAGGGAAGATCACACTTCCTGTGACTCTAGGGCCCAAGACTGTCCCAACCACATTTTACATCATCGACAAGGACACATGATATAATTTACACCTTGGCAGACCATGGATCCATTGGATGAAAGTTGTTCCATCAACGTTGTTCTAAGAGGCCCGATTCCTACATCTGGGGAAGGTGTACGTTGCGAAAGGAGATCCAAAACCTTTCAGCATGTTGAAATCAAACACATCAAACAAGCGTATAGGCATCCCCATAGATTATGAACTTCCCACCAACAAACTAATTGTCCCTAGTCCTACACCTCAATCAATATGCATCAAGTGAATAGAAACTCCAAAGAAGACCATAAACACCGCGGAGATGAAAACCTTAGAAAATGAGGTAACGTCAAAACAATAAGAAATTATCTCCAAGGAAAAGATAGTTAAGATCATGGAATGGATAGAGCAGGATGTACCTCTCCAATTCCCTCTAGAAGTACTCATGATCAATATTCAACCTACCTACAAGCTCTTCCCTTACATAAGGGAGAAACCTCATAGAACTGAAGGTCCAGTGTTTGAAACCACTACATTAGACTTGAGGAATACAGACCTGCATGCTTTCTCAGATACTGAGGAAGACATGACAGAGAGTTACACTCCTTTGTCACCCTTAAGTGAATCACGTGTCCCCAAGACACCAGAGGAAACAGAGTCATACAAGCCTCTTACACAAATAGAGGATTCATATATACCATTCACACCCATGGAGGAGGTGCATTCTATTGACAATGAATCAACCAACGCAATAGGGATGCTACCTAGGATGTTCATGGTGTCTCAACCACAAGAGTGATCGACCACCTATGCCTCAGTGCAATCAAACAAACTTGGCGAGTGGGAAGCACCTTTAGTATAAATTGAAATGGTTGAAAGACTTCCAGATGAAGACGAAGAAAGTGAGGGTACGTTTCACAAGGAGTAGAAAATGAGAGTGTCAGTCGGCATTGATGATCCTATCATTTTTTAGTTGCCATGAAGTTACATCGGGTATTCTAAGGATTTAAGGCTAGAACCAAATGGGAGGACAAGTATAAGCTTTGTCCCTCCTAATGAGCAAAGGGAGCCACAAACTCCCTTCAAATTGTTCTAGTTTTTGCAAGGCATTCAAGATAGACAAGACATGAAAGTTTACATGCAAGAGCGATTCGACACGCTGATGGAATTGCTAAGGTGCGATGGAGTCCTGTATTGGACCCCTTCCCATCAACAAGCCTTTCCAGAATTACTTCATCTCATACTGCCAAGGGAAACCATTGAGTTGGAAACAATAGAATCAGACAACAAACCTTGTAGAATAGGAGAACTTGTCCTAAGAAGAGGTAGCACAAAAAACAAAAAGAGAAGACGAAAGAGAACATTCATGGAGGACTGGAAAGGACCTTACATGGTTAAAGGAGACGTCATAAACAATGCCTATCTCTTGTTCACAATGGAGGGAGAAGAATTTGGTGAAACAGTCAATGCCTTTCACCTCAAGAAATACTGTCTAAAATACCAAAAAAATCATAAAATCATAAAAATACAAAAAAAATTATAAAAATAAAAAATGTCAAAAAAAGAATTTGTTTCTTGCATTTCAATATCATTATGTTCATCTTGCATTACAGTCAATGACTTGCTCTTATATTATTTTCATTTTAGTAAGGAGTCTAAGGTTGCCTAGGTATACGTGATCCTTTTAGGACCTAGAGATTCCCCATTTTTCACAATCAACATATCCGTTTTCATTCCCAGTGATTCTAATCAAAGCCTAACTCTTAGCTTTACACTGATCCCAATCTTAATGAGCCAAGATGTTAGGTCTAAAAAAAGTTAGTATTCAAACCTACAATATTCAAAAGAAGCTTGCAAGAAGACCTTCCCAATTATTCCCTAGTAGAAGAGAAGTCCGACCGGATTACAAAAAATTTAGGTTGTGCTCAACCTCTTATCTTTCTTGGCCAAAAAAGTCAGGAGGATCAAAACTCTGAAGGAAGCAATCTAAAATTTGAGTGAATAAAAAAAGAGTGATCAAAATAAGAGTGTTGAGAAAAGTGAGAATTGAGAGATCAAAGTATTGCATATCAAAAGTTCCAAAAGTATTCATTTTTATAAAAAGTCAAAATCCAAAAAAATGAGAAAATAAAGTGAGGCATTCTAGAAAATACAAAAAAAAAAGTGAAAAAGAAAAAAAGAGAGAGATACAAAAAAAGAGTGAAAGAGAGAAGATTGTTGAATGTCCGTACTCTTGGGTGGAGATCAGTCTAAGCTCGAAGCCTCAAGGGTGATATTCTAACAGAGGAAATAAAAGAGAAAGGTACAAAGCACACACATGCACTAGCTGAGCAAAGCCAAGAGTCTAGTAGTCTATAGGATCATTTTCTATCAAGGGACCCTAGTTCTTTCCCATTTATCCTTTACCCCAGGTCTAACTTGCTTGCTATCTATGATCTAAGTCTAGCGAATGCCAACAAAATTTGTTACTTGTCTAAGTTGAAATCTTGTCAAATTGTCTTATCTAGATAGGATCAATGTTTAGCCTTTAGCAAATCCTAAATTCAAAAGAACTCCATTTCATTCTCGCTCCCCACTTGAGTTCTAAATTCCTATCTCACAACCTTGAATAAATATCTTATATCAGGACGACTTGCAATCCCTTGGATTCAAAATTGTATTAAAGAGCAGTCATATTGTTTGTTCCACATTGCATTCATACCAAAATTAGAAAAAGAGTCTCAAAGCAATAAAGTCAATGTCATAACTTGTGACATTCAATAGAAGTAAAAGTTTCATTTCAAGCATCCCTTATGTTCTTGCATTTGCATATTGCAAATTGCATCTCATATATATGCCAAAAAATTACAAAAACATGTCATCGTCATCATACTTGCATTATTAGAGTTGAAGGTCAAAACATAATCAAAAGTTCTAAAACTTCCAAAGTGCACAAGAGATGAGTACCCATTCGATGGACAAAACCATAAAAAAATAAACTTTCATTGATATATCCAAAGTTTACATGTATAAGAGTAAAAAGAGCTAAGACAAAATGCTCTCGAGGAAAGTAAAGGCTCCCCATGCCAAGGGGGCACAATTTCAAAGGAAAAGAAAAGTAAAATCATGGATGGTTCCCCTTGATGGAACCCTAAGGACTCCTGCTCCTCTGCCTATGTGTTCCACTAGTTGCTCCATGAGATCTATGGGAGCAAGGCATCTTGCTATAAGCGTGTGATTGCGAAGGCCCTGCTGCACTAGCATCTCGCCGTCCAAATCCAAGATGAGCCATCTCACGAAGCACTTGATTCTCACCCTGGAGGATGAGATTCTTAGTCTTCAAATCCGCACTTGCCTGACATCCATGATAGGAAGGAGCAAAAATGTCAATGTGTTGCCTAGCAATAGGGGGCACACCAAGATCATTCATAAGTGTCTCTTGAGTCATCCTAGTGAAGGGGACAACCAAGCTAATATTGACCTCATCAAAAAAATCCCTCCACTCCTCAACATTACCTGTGAATCAGAAAAGAAAAAAAATGTGTTAGTTCTCCACAAAAAAGAAAGGAAAGAGGAAGCACAAAAATACGAAAATAATAAAGAAAACGTAGACTTACGTGGGTCACTAGGCTATTTGGTAGGGTCAAACTGCTGCATCACCTCATTAGAGTGAGGAGGTCTAGGAACCACAGGTGGACCCTCTAGAACATCATGAGCATAATTAGCATCATTAGCATCATCAGAACCATCGTCCTATGCATCCTCTGGCGGGCCCTCATCTGACTAATCATCCCCATTAGGAATATAGTCCTCATCAGTAGAATCTGAGTCCTCGACCACAATAAGTGCTCAGGAAGGATTCCCTCTCCCTCCCCTCTATCCTCCTCTCGAAGTCCTAGGAACTCTAGTAATGAAGACTTCGGGAGTCAAGGGAGTCCAAGTAACCGTCCTCTGACTAACCTCGCCCATCTCCTGGACAGATCTATAGCAGGTAGGCATGGGGGTAAATCCTTAGGAAAATCCTTACCGAATTGCTGCAAGACACGCTCAACGCGATGAGCCTTGACCATACCATTACGGTCTGAAAGCTCTAATACTCCAAGGCAGTACTCCCTGATCTTGCCATCACGTGACCATGATCCTTCCAAATCCACATAAGGATAAAAAATTATGTCCTCATCTGTAAGAGTAGCCACAGTCCGCAGAGAAGTATCAAAGTGACCCACCTGAATCCACTTAATTGTTCTCATTAGTCGTCTATCAGGAATTGGAACCAACTTCTGATCAAACCTAATGTGCTCAAAGATCCAAGTCATAATCAAAGAAGAATGGCTAAAATCTAGAGCCCCTCGTAGTGTGATGCGATAGAAATCTTTGTATACCATCACCAAAATGTCTGGCCCCCAAGAATAGACTCTACCCTGCTCAAGACCTTATATAATTAGTGCCCAACACCATCTCAAGCGAGCCAAGGCCTTGTCTCCAGATAGCCTCGATGCAATCAAGCCAATTAGAAACTTCCTCAAATGAGGAATGCAAAGTCGTGGCACAAAGGTAAGATGAACTCATGTCTGATCCTCGAGGCGACTCACCCCCATGAACTGTGTCCAAGAAACCTTGTCCTCAAAGGACTCACTAGTAGGCAGGACAAGAGGATGCCCTCTCACAAGAACTCCAAGTATACAATAAACATAGAAAAGAGTGATAGTCCACTCTTCTAAAACCTATGGGAACCTGAAGGTGTTCATATCTGCATCCCAGTATGTCAGGATATCATAACAAATGTGTGCCACAGGATGAATAACTAGCACATGACAAACTCTGGCTAATCCCGCTCTCCTCAAGATGGCACAATCATCATCACTCAATGAAGCAAACATCTCTAAGAGCCACAACTACTCTTTGCAAGCATTCCATCGAATGCGCATGTCCTACAAATCAAAAAAGAACTTTAGATTAGATCTCATCAACTCACAAAAATCCTAAAAATCATAAAACTTGTAGAAAATTTCACAAAAAAAAGGCGTATAAACCATCAAAATTGCAATAAACAGGTGAATACAATAGTCAAATTAGATCAAAATAGAGTGAAGTAAACGTCAAAAAGAATCAAATTTTGAACATAAATGATCAGTCAGGGTCACCCCTTTCATCAGATCGGATCTCCCCTCGGGTGACCCACATGTCAATAGGATCTTCCCCTGGGCAACCCTATTGTCACTAGGATCTCCCCCTGGGTGACCCTGTTGTCAGCCAGATCTCCCCTGGGTGACCTACCTGGAAAAAGAGGTGACCCTATGTGGAGATCCCACAAATAGAAAGTGCTCTAAAATCTTTGTTTCTTAGCTGATTTTGGTAAACAAAGACCGATCCTACTCTAAAAGATGAAACAAAGACAATACAACAGAAAAAATCACCAAAAACAGACAATTTTAAGAGATTTTTTCAAAAAATTCAACCCAGGGTTTAGAGAAGGGTTTTTCACTATTTGTGTACCTAATTCTCAGTGGCAGAAGAAGAAGTGGCCATCTTTGATGGAAGTTTGTCATTGATGTCAAAAAGGTGTGTAGTGCCTTCATGAGGTTTGGTGTGTGAAGTCAAAGTGCAATGAGTGTGAAATGTTGTTGTGATTTGGAGATGTGAGGTCAACAGTGTTGATGGTGCTATGTTGGATTTATCATGTTGTAGGATGCTTCATTGCTTATCATGTTAGGATTTGCATTACTTTGTGTCTAAATGTTCATTGAGGATTTGATGTTGATAGAGTTACTGATGTGTTACATAGAGTTGGTGGTGTTTCAAGACAAGGTGTGGTGCAGTGCTTCATAACTAGGTATGCATTTGAACAAGATCTAAAAGTGGTTGGTGAATGTCAAGAAGTGTGTCAAGGTGCAGGTTGTATGTCCTCAGTTGTTTTGGTGAAATAAGACCTCAGTCAAAGATAATGTTGGTATTTGGAACAACTTGTTTAGTATTTAGAACAGGACCTCATTATATTGGAACATGATTTTAGTATAAATATGGTAATGATCATGGTTATGATGCCCATGACATGGTAATGTTGGATCCATGACATATCAGGAGGTTATTGTGTTTTATCATTATGCAGAACTTGGTCATGCTTCACATTATAGTTTATATCATAGTATGCTTCACAGTATGTTCTTAATGTCAATGGTCCTTATTTGCAGTTAGGGTTTAATGTCAATGGTTCTTGTTTGAAAATGCCTTCTCTGCCCATCATATGATTATAATGCACTTTTGTTTTAATAATTCATTGACTTGCAATAGCAAGTCACCTTCACTAAAGGTGACCTACTGAAGGGCATTTAAGTCATCATTTCAACCGGCCTCTTCCTTCTTCCTAATCAATTTCATCAGTATTAACTTGTGAACATGGGCACCAAAATGTAGATCAGTGGTCTCCTTTAAATTTGAGAAGGGCGTGATTAGAAAAATCTATGGTTGCAATTTAAACCTTGCTTTCCTTGCTCGAGATTGCACATTGACGTGCAAGTGGCCGTCAAAAGCTTTTTAACTGCAGAGATAAAGCTTTTTAAAAGGCTATTTTTAGCCATTAAAAAGGGGCAGATCATTATGAGATTTCTTTCTATTTTTTTGGGAGATTTCTTTCTATTTTTTTAATATCTTCCTCGTGGAAATAGAAGACTAAAGGAGGAAGTTTAAGAGTTTTCTTTTAAATGCCTTATGGGTAAAGTTTAAAGGCTTTTTTAAATGCCTTGTTTTTCCTATTCTTATAGAGATGGAAATAAAGTTCAAATATGGAAGAGAATTTTTTTAACAAAGGGCAGTTTGGTCAAAATATTATTGAAGTCTTTTATTTATAGGTGAATGGATTTTTTATGCAGAGTAAATAAAATTACAGAGTGGCTTTTAATAAAAGGATGGAAGTCTTTTATGAATTGCGTGAAGAAATTTGCAGAGAAGATAAAGAGATTGAAGGGATATGGAAGAAATGGAAGTCTTTTATTATTCTTATTCTTTTATAGGTGAAGAAAAATGAAAAGAGAATATGAAAGGTCTTCATGAAGATGAATTGGTGTATTATTTTTATCAGGGCAGATTGAGTTTTTTTTTATGATTTCTAATTTTTAAATGGTGAAGATGAATATGCAGAGAAGAAGAATATCAAAAGGGTCATTTTTTTTAATAACATTGCAGGTGCATTATGAAGGGGATCTTGGACTAATTTTTTGTTATGTGAATATGTGAATGAGCAGAAGGAATATGAAAGGACATTCAATTTTTATATAATGAATTTGTAGGTGCATTGTGTATTGATTTGAAGGTCTGAAATATGTAGAATTGAAGACATATTTTGTGAGAATTTTTGAAGAGAAAATGATGTGAACCAGTTGAATATTTTGTAAGATGTATGAGATGATATTGCAGGTGACTCAAGAACATTTTGAGAAGACATTATGAAGCACATATGTAGAGCAATTGATTTCCAGACTAAGAAAGAATGATATGTGGTTGTGGTTTTAAATGGCTCAAATTGAAATGAGACTTTCAATTTTTGAGAGGGCTTGAAGTATAGATTTGGCATAGGTTCAGAGACTTCAACATAGAGGATAAAGGAGTCCTGATTTTGTATTTGAGAAGGTGGTATTTGAAATATGTATTGGTTGTATACAAAAGGAGATATAAGGTTGAATGTGTTGTAGAGAATCAGGGTAACCCCTGAATTGTTTTCTTGTGTCCAAAATAATTATTTGTTTCCAGTGAGGCTGGTATGGTCAGTGAGATCTCTTTGTAGCCAGTGAGGCTTGTATGGTCAGTGGGACTTGTTTGTAACTAGTGAGGTTTTTGATTAAGCCAGTGAGGCATTTTAGAGCGGTTTTTCTTCCCCTTGAGGGTTTTCCACTCATCAAATCAGGTGTTATGTTTCTTGTTTGTCTTCATGTGTTCATGTGCCCTAATAATTTGTTCTTAAGATCCTGATTCATACCTTTCATTATCACCTTTGTGCATATGTGTTTAATAGATCATTGATGTCTTCCTCTCTCTTTATCTTGTAAGTTAAAAGGTGAAAAAAGTTGTAAAAGTTTATACAACACTGATTCACCCCCCCTCTCAGTGTTGTCCTGGACTCCAACAATCTTCGCGATCTCCTCAACAATATCTACCTGACAACTATTCAGATGATCAATTATGTTGCCGATTCACTCAAATCTCACTAATTTGCTTGCTTTGCTTGCCCTTAACTTAGTTTTTTTATGAATTCTTAGGTTAGTTTTCTCTTTTATTCATCTCTCATGCATCATTTTACGTGCATTCATTCCTACAAATCTCATCGACAAAGGCAAACAACTAGTCAAACTCTCACGATCTATGGTAAGTTCGTCATTTAAGTTTTCATTATTCATTTTGATATATTCAGATGTTAGGCTAACACTAGTTATTGTAGGTACAATTGTGAAAAATTGACAACAGGTAAGGCCTAGTTCAGGAACGGTACCTACCCTTCATGTAGACTACTATCCCCGAGGGGACAAATATGTAAGCACAAAAATCATGCACAACCTCCACGAGGACCCCTATGATGATATATAATCCTTGTCACGTACACATAAGCGTCAAATAACATCCTCTCAGTGGTGTGTCATTTCTTTCATCTCGTGTTGCTTCCCCTTTGTCGTTCTCTCTCTCTTTGTTGTTGGCGCTTTTTGACACTTGTCAATTTGTGTTTTATGAGGTTGTGACCCTGTTCCTAAGCCTTGTATGCATCTTGTAGGTGAGTTTTTGCCTTTCCCTAATTTTTTTCATTTCTCCACCCCCTAGAAGCCTTCTAGAGGTTCCCTAGAGCCATCTCCCACTTTCAGTTTTCAGTTTCACTCAACCAATCCAAATCTCCCCCTATTATTTCCAGATCTCTCGCTGGGAGATCCTGCTTTGCAAGTGGAGATTTGGATTTTTGCACATGGCTAACCTATTTCTGGAGGTAGATCCCCTCCTTTTTATCTCCTCTACCATCTCACATCATGCATTTTCACTCAGACCCCTTCCTTTCCAGATCTCCCGTCGGGTGACCCTACTAAATCAGGATCTCCCCCTGGGTGACCCATGGGTGACCCTGTCATGTTTCTAGCCGCAGAAAAACTCAAGTTTCTAACTCGAAAAAGCTTTGTTTTCACCCATTTTTCTTCCTGTTTGCATGGATTTTCGAGCCTAATATGGAGTTAACTATTTCATGCACCCACACATGCATAATCAGCTCCATTTCATCTAAAAATAATAACTCATGCATTCTCATGCATTCCCATGCACTCCTTCTTCTTCACTTCTTCTTGAGTGATAAGCTTTTACTGGGCAGATTGCTACAATTTTAGCCCAGATCACTCTTGAATCCTCCATGTTAACTCTCCATTATAATTGAGTTAACTTGCCTTCTTCCTCACCTCTCATACCTTCTTCTAACCTATAAATACCCCCCTCCCTTAAGTACAAAGAGAGGCAATTTCATTGTGCACACATCTCTTGCAAGTTATTGCTCTCCACATTCAGTATTTTCATGCTCCTACAGGATGAAGGTGCCTTTTGTTTGTTCATTATTCATCAAGATTTCACATAAATATCATCACGCATCCATACACTACTCAAATCAAGCCATTGTGATCATCAATAGCTCTCATTGAGCTCTCTTTGCAAAGCTTCTAAAGCTTCTTTCGCATCTTTTGTCATCTTGTCACCAAGAGGATTCCCCGCTGCTACAAGAGGATACGAGGTTGCCACACAAGGAAATCTGAGGGTAGTGGAGGCTCACAAGTCTTCTTTATTTTAGGTTCCTTTATGCTTTCTGTCAATTGGTAGTAATTAGATAACCAAAATTGCTCTTGGGATCAATAATCTTATTGCTTTTTCCTTGATAGGATAGTTAGATCTTGCATTCGTAGACTAATTTGCTTTCATAGTTTAATTCATTTACATGCAATTTCCTTTCTTAGATTAAATCATTCCAAATATTCAAAAAACTCCCAAAAACATAGTTAAAATTGCATTAGGTAAATTCATTGTAGCTTGCATTCATTCTTTGATTCCTAGATTAAAAGTATCTTTTATTTTCCAAAATATCAAAAAAAGCACAAAAACAAGTTTTGCATTTCATATAGTTGCATTCATAAAAAATATAAAAAAAGAACAAAAACATTAGACGCTTAGGTAAATTGCAAACCCTTGATGCCATCACAAGATCAACCATAGTTAGCATTCGATCAAAACCCTTGATTCCATCACAAGGTCAAACGAGGTCAACACAAATCCAACCTTAGGTCAATCAAACCCTAAGTCAAATGCTAGGTCTAGTCAAGGTTAGCTCACATATGCCTATCTCTTGTCTTAGCTCACGAATGTGCCCAGGATTAAGAGGTAACTGGGTGAGGGAAATCCTCGACGAGATAGAGGAAATCCATCCGAGACCACAACAGGACCCACTTGTCTTACAAAAAATAGAAGAACATAGACAACTCTTGTTATGACACGCATTCATCCAATACTTTGAAAGACAACAAGCCATCAACCAAAACAATAGCTAACCCACACAAAGGTGGAATATAAAAAACCCCAATAAGAGAAGAGTGACTAGTGACCCTTCAGGTTATACGGTTATCTCTACAACAATGATCATTGAATGACACATCTACACTAGCGCACAACATAAGCCCTAGGACATGCTGATCCCTCTCCACGAAGTCCAGCTCACCAACAAGCCAGACCACCCACATGTCTCGCCTCCTCTCGACTGGCTACTTCCACGAGAGTGAGAGTGATGTGGCAGATCACCCCATGACAAGGAGGGAAGGGTCCGTGTGTGCATTGAAATCTGACTTGATAGCCCAACGCAACTGAGGTTGTGATTTTGAGCATACAATATCACAACTGTCATTTGAAAACTAAACTTGTGGACCTCCAAACCACCTAGTGGTGCCTGCATAAGCAATCAGGTTTTAAGCATTTAAATATGCAGGCCCCTTCCCAAGAATCCAAAAATTCTGACACTTTCGACCCCTGTAGTTGTAAAATATGCATTGGCGGGTGTAAAATCTCCATCGCCCTTTGAAAAAATTAGTTAGATGCATTTCTGAGTGCATATCGGGCTCTAAATGTGCATATACAAAGGGGGAATCTTTCGCAGATTCCTGGGAATATTCCCACTTTGTATATTGGGTTGTATGTAATGGTGCATTGAAAAATATACAAGGGCGCAGATGCATTTACTATAGTGCTGGAGATACAAGCAACAAATATACATTGTAGGCATATTCCAGGGAAGATTCGCTATTTGTTTGCAGAGGAAATATACAAAGCAAAATATACAAGGGCATGCTAATATACAATTGCTATAGTGGCAAGGCCGATATACATTTGGTGGGGTCTGCCTCACATGCAAGGGGCTTTGTATCTCATATACAAAGAATGTATATGTGATATACATTCGAAATATACAATCGAATATACGAGGAAATATGCATTCCGGACCTGAAGGAGGAATAAAATGCAGTGAATAAATATTTCAGGTCCGTAGGTTGTATAAGGCGCTTGTATATGCTGATATACAAGCTGATATGTAGTGAAAGAGATACAAGCCAGATTTCAAAGGGAGGTACATTCTGATGCATAATGGTTTGAAGTCCACGGCATGCATGTATGTGGTGTTTGTACATGCTGATATACAAAGGGTTAAGATACAAGCCGGATCTGAACCGGTTCTCAAATTGTTCTAATAAAATTTGGGGTCCGACTTGTATATCAGGTGTTTGTATATGCATTTGTTCATGCATATACAAGGGCGAAAAGGCAAGATGGTGAAGGCAGAGAGTCAGCGATGGAGGATCAAGGTGCCTACGTGGCACGATATCATTGGTTCGCAACTTTTCAAAGGTGTTTTGAGCTGCAGATCTCAGCAATGGGGAGGTGATCGACGGCTATGTTTTAATTTTGCTGGAGCGATGATTTTCTTTGTCTGCGGCCCATTTTTGAGCGGGAAAAACTTCAGATGTGTCCGCTACTGCATTCCAGAAGAGGCTACGGGTAGCTGAAGCATTAATGGTAGAAATGCAGCAGTATGGGTGAGGCGACAGGTGAACTACCAGGATTATGAAGAGAACCTTCAGGCGGCGGTCCAGACCCTGATTCCATCTGCTCCTTTCTCCTTGTCCCTCTGTTGTATTAACTTTTTTGAGCGCCAATCTGATCATGCATTGTATCTGGCAAATTTTTGATTTTCCTTGTAATTAATGTGTTGAGTACACTTCCTTGTTGTATAAGGAGGACTGTGTTACTCATTTTTAGTGGTTGAAGACCTGGGCATTTTTGTGTAAATAACGAAATACAGAGCATTTCCTTGCGGTTCTATCTCATTTTGGAGTTTATGTATTGCATTTGTGATGTATCTTGCACATATGTTTAGTTTCAGTGTCAATTTTATATGAAAAATGCTTCTTGCATGTGTTTTGCTGTCTGTCTCCACTTATTGTATGCATCTCTTCTTCTGAATTTGGTTGCTAAGGGTTTCTCAAATTCTAGAATACAGATTTATGTATTGCATACTTGATCTCTAACTTCCATTCAAGGAGTGGATTAAACTGTTTTAGGTTAAGGTATGGAGAAGAGTGTATGTCAGCTGGGATATCTGTAAGTATGGACAGTCAAATACTTATCCTTGGGTGATGTTTGTAAGGCAAGCATCAGTCCTAACCCCTTGAAACTTGAATGCTAGTTGCAAGCCATTCTTATGTATATGTCTATTTGACTCCTTGCCCTGAGATAGGCACTGGTCTGATCTTGTGAAGTAGTTATGTTCCAAAGCCCCCCTTGTCTTGCATCCAAACATAAATTCAAAACCATTCCATTATCCCAACCTATTAGTTGTAGGAGTAGGATTAGGAACCCCTGCATACTCTCATCCTTAACCAGACAAATAAGTCCAAGAATGTTGCCAACCTTGTGATCTATCATGCAGATCTTGGTCCATACATGAGAGTATTCTGCCTGTTGCTGTCAAGCTAAATATTTTTGTCATTGTTGGTCTAATCAATGTTACATCTTTAGTTATAGGGATACCCCCCTTGGTGCAGCAGAACCAGAAGTGAAGGGGAGGCAGCTCACGCAACCTCCCGTATTTGTTGGCCGAATCTGCCTGTGCATTGGAACTAGCAAACCCTCTGTTGATTCGGGAAAAATAACCAACACCACCTAAAACACATATGGATTCACTCATACATAGCTCTGAACATATCCTCAAAACCACATAAGAAAATCTTCATTTACGAAGGAATGCAGAGCATTCCAATCAGCCTTCATCATCACATTACTCTACCAGAGCACAAATCAGAAATCAATTGCTTGTAACTTTCACTGTGGAGGAGCAAATGATCTGAAACTTTGGATTTAGCACCTTTACAACATACTGAACTTAACTTCTAAATTTCATGACCATATCTTCAAATGTGGAGGTATGCAGAGCATTTTACTGAGCAGCCTTCCAGTCAGCTTCCTACAACAGAGACCTTCACCAACTTTCGGAGGCTAAAACCTTCATATAGCAGCACATACATCCTTAGGAACAACAAGAAGGATCATATAACATGCTTTAGGTCATCAGCATCATCTTCGCATCCTCAACATAACTTCTAATTATCATCTTAATATATCATCATTCATTTTAATGCTTCTAATTCCCATCTTAACATTTCATCATGAAATCATCTCTGCTGACCACGAGCATGCACAATACACCTTGTCTTGACATCCATCCATGAGCATCAGTAACCCACTATGAACATCAGCATCATCCCTATGAACATCAGCATCATCCCTATGAACATTAGGAACATCACTAAATATCAGCAACCCTGAACATCAGTATCATTATTGTATTTAACTGCATCTCTATTACCACATTAGTATATCATTCACATCAACCATATCAGACAACCATAAAGAGAGTGCAGACATTACTTAGAGTGTTGACATCAATGACAACACATATTTCCAACACCTATCTACATGTAAATAACCCATGAAACCTTTATCCAATACATACAATATATAGAGAAGAATTGAGAGGAAACCACAAGTGGATTCCTAAAACCAAGACAACCCAAAACCATGGTGTGGAAAAAACACAACACCTTTATGTGACAAATCAATGCACATCCATAAATAGTAAATGTAACTCACAAGCATCTTTGACCACTCTACTTCATGGAAACACTCCCTCAAAAATGGTGCTCCAATATGAGACCACTTAACTTGTGAGACCCACTAGATATTGAAGAAGGTGCTCTAGTTCCCCACTTAGCGTTGAATGGGAAAGTAACATAAATGAGCTTTGACCAATTTGTAATCCCCATCATCATACTCCACCTTCCTCCTTGAATTGTATTGCAACTAATATTCCAAGTCAATCAGGGGAATAATAATAAATAAATAATCTCTCAAATACATGGGTGTCCAAGTATCCATTCCAAGGAAGTTAAATATGCAACATTGTACATTATGATTATAATTAAATATCATTCTATCCTAACATTCTCCTGTTTGATATTATATGGTTGCAACATTGTACATGCTTGGGTTTTATAGGTGGATTAAATTTTGGAGCAGCCCAGTAAAAATTTTGAGTGCACCATTTGATTTGGTAACACATAAATCATAAAGTTTGACTATAAATTTGCCTATATTTGAGCACTTTGTCTCGGAAGGCATATTTTTTTCACTAGTCTACACACACTACTTAAATATCATCCACTTCAATGGTCAAATAGTCAATAACAATTTTACACCTCATTCACAATAAAAAGTGGTAAATATTTGTCCTATTTTATTAGCCAAAATTAACCTTTGATTGTTGAAATGGATGATATCTAAGAATAGCCATCTACACATTGCTCAAAATCCGTACTTGGTTTGCCAGTTTGAATAATGACAACAAGTTGATTTCATGTCTTAAATATGTGATAAGAGGGAGGCTTGGTGTGAGATCACATTATTGGTTCATGTTGCATGTTTTTTTGGAATGCATTCATTTGTGGTTTGATGAGGCCAAGGGAGTTCAATTAAGCACTGTGTGGGCAGTCTACCTTTTGTGGTTCTTGGTTTTCTTACGCGTGCTGGTCTCTTTACTAAATCCTTAGTGGAGTCAATGGTTGGAGCCACCACTGTACTCCTAACAAAAGCTTCAGTGATCACATATTGCAATTTTGACCAGCTCTTTTAGAATACCATCTCTGAACCTTTGAATTATTCTTCTAGCCATGTACTTGTTCAAGTTATCGTACTTTGTAGCAACGTTTCAAATGTTCATGCTTTGTCTGACAATAATCTCTACAAAGACCAACATAATCTCTATCAATATCATATCTTGGCCGTAGGATAGGCGGGTCGTAAGGCTTAGGCTCTACAATGTCATCACTGTTTAGGCACCTTTGGGCCCTACAACCACTTCAACTCAACCACCTCTGCATTTGTTAGCACACAATCAACACATGTCACCCTACAACATAGACTATTGTGTCATTTGTTAGTACAATTCATAGATGTTGACATCATCAACCATACATGCTGACATCATATGCCACCTTGGCCATCTATATAGCTTGTACATGTTGACATCATCATTTATTTAGCTACATTATGTTGATGTCAACATCCTCTTTGGTTTTGGGGGGACTCGTCTCTAATGGAGTTTTCTATTTTGCACCTGAACTTCAGAGGCCATTTTCTAAATAGAAAAAATATATTTGAAATCACACTAAAATAAACTACTAATCTTTGTAATTGTTGGCCCTGATGTCTTTTCAACTAGTAATAGATGTGTACTTGTGTTGTCTCTTTTTCACACTTTTCTTTTTTGCACTATGTGCCAAAATTTAGTTCCTCTTCTTACACCATACAATAACTGTGGTTGGAAATCTAAAATGCTAAAATATCTAAGGAAGCTAGGGTTACAATGAATCACTATGGGTTTAGAAGGTGAACCAACTTTAATTGTAAAATAACTTAAGTGGTATAATAAATGTGATGAAGCATATAGAACATTGTGTATGTCTATTTCTCCTGATATTCTCTTTCACATTGAATATGCAAATAGACCTAATCAGGTTTGGAATACATTGGAGGGTTTGTTTGGGAAGTAGGATGTTTTGAGAGGCCATCAGTTGGAAAATGAGCTCATTAGTTTGAGCCCTAGTAGTTTTGACTCTATCTAGGACTTCTTCACTAAGTTAAAATCACTACTTGATTGCAATTGAAACAATTTGGTATTGAAAAAGAGTGCAATTAGTTGATTCTTTCTATTCTTGCCAAATTTGGTCCCGAATACCCAATTTTTGTTCCTACACTCTATGCCACTAAGGATGCCCTTGGAACTGCATGGAAGATGCCATCACTTGATGATTTTACTACCTCACTTACTAGGGAGTAGGATAAGCTCAAGTGCAGATGTGTACTCTGAAGTCTTCAAAGTCGCATTCCCTTATTGCCAATTAGGACATAAAAGACCAGAAGGCTTAAAATGACAATAAGGAAAAAAAAAATAGGGACAAAAAGGATAATGGATAAGAAAATGATTAAAAATCACCCACTACTTCTAAAGCAACTTTTGATACCTCCTCTTCAAAGGGTGATAAACCTAAGAAAGAGAGGGTCAAATGTGCCTATTGTAAGAAAAAAAGTCATGATTGTTACAAATATGTGCATAAGTGGGTTGTCATTGATGTCAACATATCCTTGTTTCCATTGGTGTCAACTGTATTTTGTTTTACTGTCTGCATAGAAGATTGGACTGTTGAGGATATTGAGAAAATTTATGGTAATCAATGCATGCAGATCATGTGGCTATGTAGAGGATTGTCAGAGATTGCTCCAGTTAAGATTTGAGAAGTCCACATGAAGATTTGAAGGAGTTATAGTCGTCCGGTTCTTGCAATACTCAGGAAAGACAGAGTGATAGGAAAGAGGTCTGGATTGATCCGGTAATATAAAATTGTGATCTGTAGATCTGAAGGCAGGTTTGGGAAGTCAATGTGTATCATCAACACCAGTGGTTTGTGGTTTGGAGGTCCACAAGCTATCCTTCTAGTTTGACAGTCATGGCAGAGAGTGCTCTTGAGGTTTCAGAAGAAGATTCAATAGCTTCTGATCATTTGGTTTAGAATGGATGTTATTGGTGAATTCAATGTGCTTGTGGAGGTCTCTGGATCGTATGACTACTATGTTAGAGGTCCTCATTGAGGTTTGAGCTTGTTGATTGAATATTTCCTCTTAAGGTTGATGATCTACCCAGTTTTGGCCGACCGGATGTTCCTAGCCTATGGCGGATGCCTCAAAAACATTTTTATGAAGCGTGGAGTGGTTATAGAAGCAGATCCAAGTCTTAGTTGTGGTTGGCCGACAGTGTGATGATCTGTGTCAAGTTTAGCTGACCTTGTTGATCATTCCAAGGTTGATGAAGTATATAAATACTTGTTGAAGAGGTATTGAAATTATCCTTGTGCAAAAATAGATCAATTTGAAGAAAGGATCAGGAGCAAAGTAGAGAAGAAAAGGAGCAAGAGTAGTATAGAGTGTGATGAAGAATTTGGGGTAGAGCAAAAGTTCTTGAGCATTCATTGAAACTGAATCAGACATGAAGTAGATGCTATTTCTCAGTTAATTCTTTCTAAAGAAATTTTGTAGGCAGTGAGCCTCTCTTTTGAGCAGTGAGCTCTGGGCAGTGCACCTGAAGGCATGTGCCTTCTATTTTATTAAGTACTTTTAATAGGGTATGCATTTTGTGGGTTAACCCCCACTGTGGTTTTTCCCTTAACCAGGTTTCCACGTCAAAATCTTGTTGTCAAGTGTGTTGATTATGTTTCTGCTCTTATGTTGTTGATTAATGCTTTAATGTTTACATCACTAATCTGATAGTAAGATAATAAAGAAGGTTAAATCCAAGAAAAGTTTTGTGGGACAACTGATTCACCCCCCCTCTCAGTTGTCTAGTTCCAACAATTGGTATCAGAGCCAGATTCTCGCATAAAAGCCTAACCGCTTGAGGAGATCCAGGATGTCGACCTACAAGAAGGATAGTCCAAGATTTGATGGAACAAATTATTCTGTTTGGAAAGATCGCATGGAGTGCCATTTGCAATGCATGGGCGATGCCTATTGGGCAATAACCAGTGTTGAGTATAAACCTCTAGAGAAAGGTCCTTCAACTCCTGATCAAGTCAAATATGCTGAAAATAATCTTCAAGCTAAAGAAGCCTTGTTGAGTGCCCTGACTGATTCAGAAATGACAAATGTTTTTGGTCTAAAAACTGCTTATCAAATCTGGAAAAAAATGGAGTATCTGTATGAAGGTGACAAATATGTCAAATGTACAAAGCTACAAAGTCTGAGAGGAAAGTTTGAAACTATAAGGATGAGTGAAGATGAAAACATCACATTTTACATGTAAAAGATAAATGAACTTGTGTGTAGCATCAGGTGTGCTGGTGGAACTTTGGAAGAATCATAAATTGTATCAAAAGTATCGAGATCTTTACCAGATTCATACAAACATAAGGTTGCATCTATAGAAGAAATCAGGACAGTCTCAGAGGTTACAAGAGATCATCTGGTTGGCAAAATTTTATCTTTCAAATTAAGAGAGTTTGGTGATTCTCTTCCCAAGTCTGAATCTGCATTTAAAGCCAATGTGTATGGAAAACAAAGATATGATCCGGGTGAAAGCTCTTCTGCAAGATCAAACAGATTTGTAAAGACAAGAAAGGATCTTGAAGATGTTAAAATAGAAAGAACAGATCTTGAAGCTTTTATTGCCAGAAGAATGCCAAGAGGATCCGGTAAGTTTGAAGGAAAATTACCACTCAGATGCTTTGCTTGTAACAAGATTGGTCATTTTGCCTTAAGATGTCTGGAAAGGTTTTCAAAACCTAACCCTAATAGGTATAAAAGTCAGAAGAAATTTTACTATGTCTAAGAAAATGGAGGAGTAACAGATGATGAATCTGATCATGGAGGCTCCTCTAAAAATGATTGGGTGTTTATTGCTATCAAAGAAGAAGATCCAGTGTCTACTGAATCTACTAGCTATGAAAATGTGGAAAGTGCCTTGGCTGCTCAGGTTATTGAAAGGGAAGAATGGGTAATTGATAGTGGATGTTCTCATCAGATGACTGGTTGCAAAAGTACGTTTGTGAACTTTGAAAACTATGAAGGAGGACTTGTAAAATTTGGAGACAACTCAGCTGGTAGAATCCGTGGTAGAGGAACCATCTCTTTTGATGGCAAGAACAACACCAATGATGTTCTGTATGTGGAAGGACTGAAACATAATCTTCTCAGTGTTGGACAGTTGGTTGACAAAGGTTATGATCTTTGGTTCAAGGATGGAAAATGCAGAATCCTGGAAAGCTCCAAAACTGAAATTGCATCCGGTACTCAAACCAGAGGTAACATCTTTCACTTAAGTAGTTCTGGGAAAAGTTATTTGATTGCTCAGACAAATCAAAGTTGGCTATGGCATAGGAGGATGTGTCATGTGAATTTTGACAACATTGTCAAAATAAGTTCCACTCCAGCTGTAAGAGATCTTCCAAGACTTGTGAAACCTAATAACATATGTAGAGAATGCCAATTGGGCAAACAGAACAAAATTTCATTCAAGAGTAAGGAACAAGGTTCAAGTGAGAGATTGGAACTGGTACATACTGATCTCTGTGGTCCTGCTAGAATTAGGAGTATGCAAGGAGACATATATTTCATGCTGCTAATTGATGATTACTCCCGGATGATATGGGTAACTTTTTTGAGAGAAAAATCAGAAGCCCTTGACAAGTTTAAGGTGTTCAAGATGATGGTTGAAAATGAGATTGGTGGAAAACTAAAGTGTCTGAGATTTGACAGAGGTGGAGAATTTACCTCCAATGAGTTTGATGCTTTCTGTGAAAATCATGGAATAAAAAGACAGTTATCTGCTCCTAGGACTCCTTAGCAAAATGGAGTTGTGGAAAGAAAGAACCGGACCATTCTAGAAGCTGCCAGAACCATGATGATGGAAACAAATGTTCCTCAAGTTTATTGGAGAGAAGTTGTGAGTACTGCTATCTACACTCTTAACCGGGTGCAGATCAAAGGAAACTCTGGTAAGACTCCTTATGAGCTTTGGTTTGGTCATCTTCCTACTGTGAGATACTTTAGAGTCTTTGGTAGTAAATGTTATATCAAAAGAGATGAGGACTTAGGTAAGTTTGAGGCAAGAATTGATGAAGGAATATTTTTGGGATACTCAACTCAAAGTAAGGCCTATCAGTACTTCAATAAAAGATTGAAGAAGATTGTTGAAAGTGCAAATGTTAAAGTTGATGAAAGCAAGGAAGGACATTCCAGGTACTCCAGATATGATTCTGATGATCAAGATGAAAGTCAAAATCAAGGAAGGCAAGTTCAAGTTCAGACCCAGATTCAGTTTGAACCGGTGACTCCAGAGGTTAACACAGATGATGAGGAACAAGTTCAAGAAACATAAGCTCAAACAATCTCCAAAACTCCCAGGTATGTAAGATTAAATCATCTTAAAAATTAGATCATAAGAGATAAGAGTAAAGGTGTTCGAACTAGGAGAAAAATGTTTGAAGATCAAGAAGAGATTTGTTTGATTTCAAGGATTGAACCTAAATCAGTAAGTGAAGCTTGCAATGATGAAAACTGGGTCAAAGCAATGGAAGAGGAATTGATGCAAATTGAAAAGAATCACACATGGGATCTAGTTCCTAGACCTGAGGAAAAAAATGTGATTGGAACCAAATGGGTCTTCCGGAATAAACTAAATGAAGATGGGGAGGTGGTAAGGAATAAGGCAAGGTTGGTATGTAACGGCTACTCTCAAGTGGAAGGAATTGACTTTCAAGAAACTTTTTCTCTAGTGGCAAGGATAGAGGCAGTTAGATTATTTCTTGCATTTGCTTCCTTCAAAGATTTTAAAGTATATCAAATGTGAAATCAGCATTTCTGAATGGAAATTTGGAGGAAGAAGTCTACATTGAGCAACCAGAAGGATTTCAGTTTTCTGATTAGGGAGATATGGTTTGTAGATTGAGAAAAGCCTTGTATGGACTCAAGCAAGCTCTAAGAGCCTGGTATGCCAGATTGGATAAGCATTTGCTTAAGCTAGGATTTAGCAAAGGTAGTGCTGACAGTAATCTCTACTTCAAAATTGATCATGAGGACATTCTGATTGTTGAAGTTTTTGTTGATGATATCATTTTTGGTGGAAATGAATGCATGTGTAAAGCATTTGCTGATTAGATGAAAAGTGAGTTTGAGATGTCAATGTTTGGTGAGATGAATTTCTTCCTAGGTCTACAAATTGTTCAATCAGATAAAGGTATCTTCATATCTCAGTCTAAATATGTAAAAAAATTGCTAAAGAAATTTGGAATGGAAGACTCAAAGCCAGTAGGTACACCTATGGTAACCGGATGCAAGCTAAGCAAAGATGATGACTCTCCCAAGGCAAATCAGAAAAGATATAGATCAATGATTGGAGGATTGCTTTATTTAACCCAGACCAGACCTGACATCATGAATGCAGTTGGACTTGTTGCCAGATTTCAAGCTAATCCAAAAGAATCCCATATTATGGCAGTCAAAAGAATTTTTAGATATCTCAAGGGGACAATTGATTATGGACTATGGTATCCAAAGGACAATAACTTCACTCTTCATGCATATACATAGGTTGATTGGGCAGGAGATGTGGATGACAGAAAAAGAACTAGTGGTGGTGTATTCTTCTTGGGGAGAAGATTGGTCTCTTGGATAAGCAAAAAACAAGAGGCAATATCTTTGTCTACTATAAAAGCAGAGTACATAGCAGCAACAAATAATTGCACTTAGGTTTTGTGGATGAAGCAAATGTTGAAGGACATCAAAATTGTGTTTGAGGAGCACGTCACAATTTTCTGTGATAATTCTAGTGCAATAAACATCTCAAAGAATCTGGTATTGCATTCAAAGACAAAGCATATATCTATCAAGTTTCATTTCTTGAGAGAGAAAGTAAATGAGAATGAAGTCAAGTTGGAGTTTGTGCCTTCCAAAGATCAGATTGCATACATCTTCACTAAGCCTCTTCTCAAGGATACTTTTGGGTATCTCAAAGAGAAGTTAGGGGTTATTACCCCTCCTGAGCAGAACTAAGATGCACTAAGGTACATCAGTCCGGTGGAATTCACATTCATATCTTGTGATCCGGATTGATGTTAAGAAGGTACTACTCAAAGGGGGAGTAGTCAATATGCAAATTTTGGGATCAACCTGAAGCAAAAAGGGAGAAAAGATAGCAAATATGTGCCCTTTGCAATTGATGTCAAAGGGGGAGAGAAGTCATGTGAAAAACTAGTTGCTGATGTAAGGGAGAGCAGTAGTTACAGAAGTGAGAAGAGAAAGGGGGAGAAGTTCTTGTCTTGATTTGATTAGATTCAGTTTTTCACATCATATGTTGCCATCAATGACAAAGAGGGAGATTGTTACAAATATGTGCATAAGTGGGTTGTCATTGATGTCAACATATCCTTGTTGCCATTAGTGTCAACTGTATCCTATTTTACTGTCTGCATAGAAGACTAGACTGTTGAGGATATTGAGAAAATTAATGATAATCAATGCATGCGGATCATGTGGCTGTGTAAAGGATTGTTAGAGATTGCTCCAGTTAAGACTTGAGAAGTCCGCATGAAGATTTGAAGGAGTTATGGCCATCTGAGTAGAACCAGTTCCTATAATACTCAGGAAAGACAGAATGACAGGAAAGAGGTCCGAATTGATTCGGTAATATAAAATTGTGATTTGCGGATCTGAAGGCAGGTTTGGGAAGTCAATGTGTATCATCAACACCAGTGGTTCATGGTTTGGAGGTCCGCAAGCTATCCTTCTAGTTTGACAGTCATGGCAGAGAGTGTTCTTGAGGTTCTAGAAGAAGATTCAATTGCTTCTGATCATTTGGTTTAGAATGGATGTTATTGGTGAATTCAATGTTCTTGTGGAGGTCTCTAGATCATATGAATACTATGTTAGAGGTCCGCATTGAGTTTTGAGCTTGTTGATTAAAGATTTCCTCTTGAGGTTATGTTCTTCCCAGTCTTGGCCGACCGGATGTTCCTAGCCTATGGCGGATGCCTCAAAAACATTTTTATGAAGTGTGGAGTGGTTGTAGAAGCAGATTCAAGTCTCAGTTGTGTTTGGCCAACAGTGTGATGATTCGCGTCAAGTTTAGCTGACCTTGTTGATCATTCCAAGGTTGATGAAGTATATAAATACTTGTTGAAGAGGTATTGAAATTATCCTTGTGCAAAAACATATCAATCCAAAGAAAGGATCAGGAGCAGAGTAGAGAAGAAAAGGAACGAGAGCAGTATAGAGTGCGAAGAAGAATTTGGGGTAGAACGAAAGTTTTTGAGCATTCATTGAAACTGAATCAGGCATGAAGTAGATGCTATTTCTCAGTTAATTCTTTCTAAATAAATTATGTAGGTAGTGAGCCTGTATTTTGAGCAGTGAGCTCTAGACAGTGTGCCCGAAGGCATGTGCCTTCTATTTTTTTAAGTACTTCTAACAGGGTACGCATTTTGTGGGTTAACCCCCACCGTGGTTTTCCCTTAATCGGGTTTCCACATCAAAATCTTGGTGTCAAGTGTGTTGATTATGTTTCTACTCTTATGTTGTTGATTAATGCTTTAATGTTTACATCACTAATCTGATAGTAAGATAATAAATAAGGTTAAAGGAAAGAAAAGTTTTGTGGGACAACTGATTCACCCCCCCCAACAATGATAAACATGATTGTATGAGAAAATGGATTGATCACTTGACACAAATTCTTGAGAAGAATAATATTAGTGTTCTTGAGTCTATCTCTAAAATATCATCATGTACAGAGTCTTCTAAGGCACATGATAAAAGTGTTGTTATATGGAGCCCAATCATACTCGGAGGTTAAATTTTCCCCACTTTTGTCGACGCGTTTCCCCTCAAATTAATTAATGGGGGAATTGCATATTATTTTATAAAGGCATCGACAATTATTTTTCTATTGGCCAACATATAAAACCCTATTTTTGTAACCGACATAAGTCTTGATATGAACGGCTAGAGAAGGTGAAAAGCTTAAGGGTTAGGGTTACAATTCATATTGCATTGTAGCATATTGCAGTGGTATTGAGTTGCAAGAGATTGTTGGTTGTAATCGGTTCTATTTTTGTTGGATAATAATATTGGACTCTTTGTTGGTGGATGTAGCCCCAGTTTGGGTGAACCATGTTAAATTGTCTCTCGCTATTTTATTTCTGTGTATTTTCATTCCTCTACTTAATCTCTAATTATCTGCATTTAATTGATATCTTCTACATGTTATTCCTAACAAAAAGTAAAGGGAAAGGAAAGGGCAAGGCCCTTGTTGCAATTATAGCTTCATCTTTCAGGTCGGTTACTTGACTCTCATGCTTCTCACCACATGGCTTCATTACAAGTTGAGTTATCATCTTTAGAGCCTTGATATTTATCTCACATACCAATGGGTGACAACTCTTCTATAAGTATATGCAAGAGAGGATTTGTTGATGTCCTTTGCATACCCACCTTGTCAATTAATCTCCTGTCTATATATTAGATTACTCATAATGGGATTGGTAAGAGAGTTGAGTTTACTCTTAATTCTATGGTGATTCATGAACTACAAATTGATGACATTATTGCATTTGGGAGGGTAGATCATCACTCTAGACTATATGCCTTCTCACATTTTACTCTAAACACCTTCCATAGATCTTCATACTAATGTAAGTAGTCTCTCTGATGAGTAGTATAGTTATCTGAACTTAGCCCAGTCTAAGGTTTCAAAAACATGTGCTAAGACTCCTTCATCTACTCCTACCTCTACCAAGATTAGAGTTACTTCTAATGTTCTATTTTAGCAAGACCATCTTATTTGTCTTCTAGATCTTGAGGACACTTCTAGGACATTGCTCTCCTTTTTGAGGACATTCCTCCTATACTTGCCACCTTGACAAAGTTGAGTTTTGCTTCACTAGAGGCTTTCAATGATTCTTTTGAGTTAGTTCATATTCTTCCTTGCCTGCCTCATTGGGACCTCTATCTACCAGACATTTCACATCTATTTGTGGACTCCCACCTTTTGGGTTTGGAGGACACTTTTGAGGACTTAGCCTTCCTCTTTACAAACAGTGGTCCCTCAACTGCATCAGCATCTTCATCTTCTTTTGTATCTTTTCTTCATATGTTTCCATTTGGTTTTAGGAGGTCACTTCCTACATTTAGACATAGGACTCCTAATTTGGTTGTGTCCCCTTTTAGCACCAACATAGTGACATTTGAGCAACATCCAGAGATCTTTATCTCACATTTTCTTCCCTCTTATTCCTTTCTAGAATGGGAAGATCTCTTGCATACTTTGTTGGATTTGTTTTTCATAAGGGAATAAGTGTATAGGATCCTACACATTTGCAGTGGGGGGTAGCGGGGGGTGAGTGGGAGGTTGCATGGTTCTTCTCACTTCTTTTCTCTCTCTATTTAGGGGGCTATTTTCTCTTATCATGGGAGGGGAGCCTTCTTCTCTTTGGGTGGGGTTATGTACATGGGTACCTCATTAGGATACACATTGTTGAGACTCATCTTTTCTACACCTATTTTATTTAGATTGCTTAGGCAGACTTATTTAAGCTTAATAATGGTGAGTGGAGTGATAGGTGTCCCTCTCTTCAGTTGGAGTTACACATTCCCTATTTGGATATTGAGGTGCATTCATATCTTGGGAGTTATATTTATTTATGGTTGAGTGATCTACCTTCCTCCTTTGCATTTATACATGTACTCACCTAGCTTTGTAATCCTAGAATCTAGTAAATTTTCTTATGTTGTATATGCTCTTTTGATTAATGGAAATAACATTGTTTAGCCTATCATTTGGTATTGAATAGGTTGTGGCTATCACTATGCCATTTGGTCTTGGTTGATTTCTTGCTTCTTGCAAAATATAACACAAAGCAATCATGGGCTACCTCTTACTCATCCAACTGATAGCATTGCCAAATAGAGAAAACACATAACCATTAGTGGACCTTCAACTATCTAAGTCTCCTACTCAGTTTGCATCAACAAGCCTTGTATGTCGAATAACTTACACACATCATTAGAACCATGATAATATAAACAATAATTATAAGTCCCTTGTAAATATCTAAATACTCTCTTAACATGAGTCAAATGCTCTCTACCAGTGTTAGACATAAACTTGCTAAGAACTTCCACTGCTTGGATAATATCCAGTCTAGTACAAACCATTGCATACTTTAAGCTACAAACAACACTAGCATAAGACACATTATAGATATTCTCTACATCAACATCTTACTTAGGACACATATCCAATGAAAGGTTAGTGCCTATAGGTAAAATAATACTCACTGGTTTGTAATTGTGCATAGCAAAGCGTCACAAAATGATCTCAACATACTTACTCTGACTAAACCAAAGCTTTCTATGATCTTGGTCCTTACTAATTTCCATTCACAAAATAAATTTTGCTACCCCTAGATCCTTCATGTTAAATGCACCAAAAATTTGAGTTTTAAGCTCCCTATTACCTTGTTACCAATAAACATGTCTTCCACATACACGACAATAATTATAATTTTATCATCATTACATTTAATGTAAGCACAATGATCTTCTTCACTTCTAACAAAACCCAACTTCAAAGAAAATGCATCAAATTTTTAGATTGGATGAGATAGTCAGAGTGCCATCAGCTTGGCAAAGAACTTGACAAGTGTCATGCCCGGATGAAGCACATTGATGTTCAATACCATTTTTTGTGACATGGTGGAGGGTGGAAGGGTGATGCTTAAAAAGGTTGAAACTTTGGAGAATGTTGCAGATGCATTGATGAAGCATGTACACATAGAGAAATTCAGGGGGTGGAGCGAGTCTATGGGCATCTCTACCCTAGAGTTAGTTCACAATTTGATGCAATTTTCTTTATGCTCTTGTAAGGCATATGACAAGTGGGAGAATGTTGGGATAGCTTTCATACACCTTGCAATCGTAATGTTTGAATTATTTTATTTAATTATTTATTTATTTTTTGCACCCACATATTTGGGGTGTCCCACTTGGAGTGGCACTTGGTGTCACATGTAGTTTGTATTTTGGCAAGTGAAGACTCACTTAGTGTCATGGATTTTGCTAATTGTGACTATGACAGCTTGTAAGATGTGTAAGAGTTGTTGGAAAAGGAAAGAACATGATGAGAGAGATAGAGAGAGTTAATTGTGGACTTGGAGAAAATAATGAAGCAATTGTGGAAAAGGTAGGATAAGACTACATGAGGGCCCAAGTTTGGTAGTGGTAGTTTCTAATTAGTTGTCAGTTAACTAAGATTGATTAGGCTGTTGGAACTTATGCATGGATATGGAGGCCTAAATTAGATAGTAGTTTCTAGCAAATGGTTTTAGAAACCAGTCATGTTTTGTGGTTTTGTACATGCCTATATATTGAGTGCTCGAGTTGGAGGTTTTATCATAATGTTTTGCAGGTACCATTATGCTATTGAAATATCTCAAGCAATATATTGATTTGTACGTTCTCCTACGAAGTCTTGAGCTTGGAGTTGTATTATAACAATTGGTGTTATCATAATACAATTGGTTCAACTTTGGAGGTTGTGTTTTTCTAGAAGGCTCTTCCCAAAGTAATATTGTGTCATGTCATTGCATGTCACTTGCATATGTCATTTTCTTATTAGAAACCATTAGATCTATGTCTATTTACATTATTCTAGCAAATGACTTTAGAAACCATTCATGTTTTGTGGTCTTGTACATGCCTATATATTGAGTGCTTGGGTTGGAGGTTATATCATAATGTTTTGCATGTACCATTATGCTATTGAAATATCTCGAGCACTATATTGATTTGTATGATCACATGTGAAGGCTTGAGCCTTGATTTATATTGTAACGATTGGTGTTATCATAATACAATTGGTTTGACTTTGGAGGCTAGGTTTTTTAAGAAGGCTTTTCCCAAGGTAATATTGTGTCATGTCATCATTGCATGTCTCATTCTCTTATTAGAAATTGTTAGATTTGTGTCTCTTTACAATATTCTAGAAAATGGTTTTAGAAATTATTCATGTTTTGTGGTTTTGTACATGCCAATATATTGAGTGCTCGGGTTGGAGGTTTTATCATAATGTTTTGCAGGTACCATTATGCTATTGACACATCTCAAGCACTATATTGATTTGTATGTTCTCTTGTGAAGGCTTGAGCGTAGAGTTGTATTGAAACAATTTGTGTTATCATAATACAATTGGTTCAACTTTGGAGGCTGGGATTTTCTAGAAGGCTTTTCCCAAGGTAATATTGTGTCATGTCACTTGCATGTGGCATTTTCTTATCAGAAATTGTTAGATTAATGTCTCTTTGCATTATTCTAGCAAATGGCTTTAGAAACCATTCATGTTTTATGGTTTTGTACATGCCTATATATTGAGTGCTCTGTTTGGAGGTTTTATCATAATGTTTTGGAGGTATCATTATGCTATTGAAATATCTCGAGCACTATATTGATTTGTATGATCCCCTATGAAGGCTTGAGCCTGGAGTTGAATTATAACAATTGGTGTTATCATAATACAATTGGCTCGACTTTGGAGGCTGGGTTTTTCTAGGAGGCTTTTCCCAAGGTAATATTGTGTCATGTCACTTGCATGCGTCATTTTATTATCGAAAATTGTTAGATTTGCATCTCTTTACATAATGTCTCGTCATATACTAGTGTAGGAATTGTTTCCACCATCTTAGCATCCTTTGAAATAATTAGATAATTAGGGTGAATATATCATAATACATGCATATATGGATAAGGTAGGGGGTAAGAGTGCAGGAATGTGTGTAAATGGGATGAACAACAGTATGGGGAAATGATGCCAACGTGGCATAAGATTGTGATGTGAAAGTAGTTTTTTCATGTCAAATAAGATTTAAAAAAAACATATATTAGCTCACCACAAAAATAATGAAAGCAAGTGCAAGAAGATGGAAACTTATCAACTACAAAGCAAATAACAACTATATGCATATTATAAATTCATGTAAACTATCAAATTGTCGCTATTTACACAAAGTAAAAAGCTTACGAAGAAATGAGAACCTTTTAATCAAATGAGTAAAAATGATTCAATAATTATATACACCTACCAATAGCCAATACAAACTTAGCCCGTGTTGGATAATGTATCAAGGAAAGTTTATACATTTAAAATAATTTTTAAAAAATAACAAAATGCATTAACCAATCAAATGGAATCATATTTTCTAATAGTCCTAAAAAAACATTTAATACTTGAATTAAAAATCAACTCTCTAAGAATTTTTGGTACATTGATGGAGAGTGCTCGCATAATATTGTTTCTCTTGGTATTAATCTAAGCCAATTATTAAATATCATATTCTCCTTTTGTTTATATTTATTTAGATGTACAAATTAAATTAGTAGCAAAATTTAAACTGGGGTGAGAGAGGCTCGAACTCTCGACCTCAGGATTACTCAACTTAGCTATGAGACCTACGCGCTAACCAACTGCGCCACCACCCCTCCTGAAAGGCGGTCAATGACCATAATTATTTGTAGAAAAACAGCAATAGAAATATGAAATCACCCCTACACTGATTCTTAGCTTATGTTATGTCCCCCCTCACAACCATTGAGGTTACAAAGTTAAACGTGGAGAATACGCAAACAAGACAATTGAAGCTTTGCGCCCTTACTCCTCTTTTCAAAATTAAATGCAAAAGTAGATGTTGCAAGCTGCAGGGTCTTCCAATGGAAAAATGTAACACACGGAAGCTTCAGCTAATATCAACAATATATCAGAGCCAGGTTTCGATCCTGGGACCTGTGGGTTATGGGCCCACCACGCTTCCGCTGCGCCACTCTGATGCTGTTCACATTAAATGGAAAGAGAAACGTATTATAATGTTTTTCCATACGGTGAGCTCCGTCGTAAAGTAAAAGGTAAAGCAAGAATAGTTAACACAATGTCTGAGCCCAGGTTCGAACTGGGGACCTTTAGGTGTGTGGGACTAACGTGATAACCAACTACACCACCCAGACACCAGATACTCATGTTTCATAATATATCAAAAAAACCTTTCAAACATCTACTAATCTGTTCTCCAATACCATTAGGAATGAAATGAATGCACATGCATATTCAACCTCATACTCGCTCCCTAGTCGATTTATTAAAGAGCAACATCCATTCCCATTCCAGCGTGCCTGCGCATCACATAAGGCCGAATCGAGGCAAAGAGAAATAATGTGCCGCCACCTCTATTTCATGCGCGTTGGTAGTCCAACGGTTAGGATAATTGCCTTCCAAGCAATAGACCCGGGTTCGACTCCCGACAGACGCACGGCTTTATAGACCAGAGATGGAACTTTTTTAGGCCTAAACGCAAGTTTAAAGTTTCTGGTACTTGTAAGCATTTAACGAAAAAGGAAAAATTAAAAGTTCCGTTGCCGGGACTCGAACCCGGGTCTCTCGGGTGAGAGCCGAGTATCCTAACCAACTAGACTACAACGGATCGCATGTTATTTTGTGTCATTAATTTTATATTTAATATCTTTTCTGTCAACAACTTTTTCTCCTCCATTTTCTACCCAAACCATAGTATAGTAAATTGCAAAACTCGATGCCTTAGCGAGTAAGCAACTCCTCAACAAAAACTAGGAAAAAAACGAAAACCGTTTGTGTACATTAAGGGAGTCACTAAATGTCGTTGATCGTGTGTTTCTCTAATTCCCGAGTATTTGGGTTTGAGTTTTAATCTTGTAGTTTACTATTTACATCCACCTTACATGTCTTATTCTCACTCTTCTCACTCATACGGTACAAAATCCTTAAAAAAGTAAGTTCTCCTTAAAAAAGTAAGTTCTTTACTAAAGGCTCCAATTTAATCTTTTTGTATGGAGACTTGGTAATCTCTTATGTATTAAACCATATCTAACTCCAACACACACATACACACTTATATAAAAGCTACATAAGACAAAAGAACCCATACGACCAATGAAATGGTTGGACTTTGCCACATGTGTTTCCTCTTCCAATGATTAGCACTGAAGTGATCGAGTGTCCCAATTGGTTCATGTCCTCTAAGGTGTTTTCTCACAACTTATATATGACAGCCTACTGGTAGCTCTACTTCGTCCACATTTAGTTTTAGGATATTCTCTTTCTAGTTTAACCTACATAATTTTTTCTACATACCCACATAGCTTAAGTGTTTGCATGCTTAATAGCTTAGCATCATCACGTTTTAAATTCTCATTTCTTGCATTGCTAACTTGCATAAGTGGATTTTAGGTTACTCAATGGCACATGCAATGTTATGATTTCTTATTTGTCCAATTTTTATAGGGATGTTAAGCTTTCTATACATCATATTAAAACATGCATTCTGACATGGACTCATACATTATATGTTTGCTTTTAGATTTCTGAGCTTTACACATTTGTCTATATTTACTTGAGTTTGCAACTAATGGTAGTAGTTTAAATTTTATAAATTCATCATTTTCTACCTTGTTCGGTCCCTACTATCTTTATTTCAAGAGCTTGCATTGCTCAAAATTAGATCGCCCTAATAAACTCTCTAACACAAAAAATATATAACTCCATCAAAAAAGAACTCAAGGATATCCACCTTGCTTGTTTCAATTCAATTTTTTGATTTAGTGTAAGACAAATCTTATAAAATCTTTTTAGAATTTGAACTGTACAAGAAAGGCTAGATTCTTGTTTGTAGGGCAGCTCATACTACCTTACAAGTCATTGTACATCCAACCTATTGAATCCCCATACCTAGACCCTGGAAGGGGAGTTGGAACTAGTCATCCTTAACCACCCTAGAACTAGGATGTGTCTTCCTTTATCTAAGGGCATTAGATCAACCGATCCCTTTCACCAAGGTAATTATCTTATGTGATATTGTCTTCCTTAGGGATCTCAAGTTAGTGTTTTTGTTGACATTTCTATATCTAAAATTATTTCCCTGATCCTTCAAGAATCCTAGAAATATATCCACGTAAGTGGAAATGAACTCTAGGATGGCATCCTAATTGCACCGAAGTCGGTTGTTCCTTCCTATATAAATTTCTACGCATCCCACATCCATTCACATTGCATTTGAATGTTTTGATTTCCATCGAATCAATGGGACATCGGTTTATCCATTTCCAGTCACTTTCTCGAACAAAAATTGTTGCCCATTTAAACAAAGTTTGAGCTCAACATCCACATTACAATCTCGACTGCATTCCTCATGTCCTTACGGTTTGAATGTCCTATGAATGTTGTGTGATCTTATTTGATCCATCAAGGTGTATATGATGAAAAGAGAAAAAATCATTTAAACATAAGAGAATTTATATGCCTCATCTTTATAACCCCCCAAAAAGTGACAACACGACTACCTCTCATCTCCCCTGCCACCTCCTCCATACATAAATCACATGAACTAAAGCCAAGGAATTAGTTCATGTGACCGGTCAAGCATGAGGGATGTACAATAACTTGTAAGGTAGTATGAGCTACCCTTCAAACAAGAATCTAGCCTTTCTTGTATGATTCAAATTATAAAAAAAAACATGCAAGATTTGTCGTATAGCAAATCAAAAAGTTGAATTGAAACAAGCAAGTTGGATATTCTTGAGTTCTCTATTGATGGAGTTATATTTTTGCAAGAGAATTTCTTAGGTAGATGACTTTTGAGCAATGCAAGCTCCTAAAATCAAGATAGCACAAACCCAACGCGGTAGAAAATGAGATGAATTTAAACTGCTACCACTAGTTGCAAACTCAAGTAAAAATAGACAAATGCCCAAATCTTAGAAATCTAAAAGTGAAAGTATAATGTATGAGTCTTTTGGCTTTCAAAACTATAGGCCCTTTTCTCTAGTACCACTACTCAAATGGGACAAGAGGAACAAGATATCTCAGGCAAAGAAAAGGAGACATTGACAAGGAGAAGAGAGCTTGGGACCAAGTCATAGGTGTAGGGTTTCTCCTCTTCTACTTCAGGATATTCAAAGCCTAGGAGGGTTATCCCTTGAGGTATTCTTGATAGGGAAATTAATGGGAAATTATAAAATAATAGCTAGGCCTTAATTTCCATGCCCTAATGGCGAACACGAGTAGACCTTTTATATGCATTGAAAGAATGTAAGAAATCTTTGGGACGTAGACCAAAAGAGAAAAATGGGAGAGGGAAGGGAAGGGAACAACAAAAATAAACACAAAGACATACACACACATGTCTAAGTATAAACAAGACTCAAAAGTTGTAGCCCTTGATGTGAAAGTACACAATAGACACCAATCATTTGTATACTTGCAAAGAGTGTCATATCCATGATACATGTTAACCCTTGTGGAAGAAATCATGGATTTTTTTAGTGGCGAATATTCGCCAATTGGCGAATATCGCTAATCGACTAAGTCAGAATTGGTGAATAAATCACATCCAACATGGTGGTCAAATCACATAGTTTTTATGTATTATCAGTCGAATCCATATCCATTCGCCATCGATTTATTTTATGAGAATCAATGAAGTAAGATTTTCGCCATAACAAACTATGCGTTTCAAATGGGCCGACTAATATTTTCGCCTGGAATTTTAGAAGCAAGTACTAAATCACCTATATATTCGCCAATACTATTAAAACAACATTGTGTATCGGGACACGTTTCGCCAACTCCATTAAATGGTCGCTACGCGTGAGGACCCATTTCGCCAACCCCATTACATGGTCACTGCGCGTGAGGGCCCATTTCGCCAATTAAACTTTACAAGTAGTTGATTATGAGGGGCCATTTTGCCAATTTGCATGACACCTCCATGCTAATCTTAGGGCCATATTCGCCTTGGAAATTTCAATGTATGTAGTCCATCGAGGTTTGATTCGCCGACACTTAAATGTATTCCTTATATAATCACGTGGGATTCGCCAAATCTTTTTGATATACCATATAGAATTCCCGCGGAATTCGCCAAATATGGAATGATATAAATACAATCGAAACTCTGATTTATTCTTACACATTTTGTTCAGTTCTAAACTTGTGACTTGTGAGCTCTCGATTTAGCGAATAGCAAGTCAGTGAAAACCTAAACTTAAAGGTGAGTGATCATTTCTTCATAGTATTAGTGTTTTAAGATTTCTTTATGGCTTTATCTCTCTTCCATTCTTGATTCAATCTTAAAGAAGATATTTAGTAGGGAATGTGATCTATATTCTATGAGTATGTCCTTAAACAAGAAGACATTTTTTCCAGCTTTTATTCGAAGTGGGAGATCAAGATGTCAAGCTACAAGTGCAACAAGGGTGGTGAAGGGACTGGGAGGCCAACAAAATGCAGAAAAGGTGGAGTTAGTATATAGTCTTACTTTGGAACTGGTAATATTTCTGATCCATCAAATCAAGATGGAGCTACACCATAAACTCTTGCACCAAATAATAATGAAGAAGCCATTCGTAATACCTCACCACCACCAGAAGGTGGGATTACCATTGAGTTAAATGAGGATGGCAATACCGCAAAATATATTCCAACGGATACCTTAGTTATCCAGAATGAGGATGGTAATACTGTAGAAGATGTTCCAAGGGATACCCTAGTTAGCCAGAATGAGGATGGCAATATCGCAGAAGATGTTCCAAGGGATACCCTGGTTAGCCAGAATGAGGATGGAAATACCACAGAAGATGTTCCAAGGGATACCCTAGTTAGCCAGACTGAGGATGACAATACCATGGAAGATGTTCCAAGGGATACCCTGGTTAGCCAGAATGAGGATGGCAATACCATAGAAGATGTTCCAAGGGATACCCTGGTTAGCTAGACTGAGGATGACAATACCATAGAAGATGTTCCAAGGGATACCCTAGTTAGCCAGAATGAGGATGACAATACCACCGAAGATGTTCCAAGGGATACCCCAGTTAGCCAGATTGAGATAGTTGACTTGGATGAAAAAGAAAATGCTGGCATTGTAGATGATGTTGGCACGAAGAAAAGAAAAGGCAAATCAAAAGATTCAAAAGATAAATCAAAAGATTCAAAACTGGGGCGCGAGTGGGAAATGTCAAGGAATTTTCAGCTTGATTGGGTGTCAAAGTACCCATTCATTGAACCAGTCGAGAAAGCAAACAAAGATGAACAACCAACAAAATGCAAGTGTGTGATTTGTAGTTGGAAATGTAAAAGAGATAAGAAATTGTAGCTAAAGCTTGACACTATAGAAAAGCATATAGGTAAAGTTTATGAAAAACAAATCATAGATGGAAAGGAAACATCAGTAGTAAGATGGAAATCAAAGGAAGAATGTCTTCATGTAAAGTATGCTATGGAATATGATGAGCATAAGAAAAGAATGCCAAAGCTTGCTGCAAGTGGAGGTACAATCAAGGCTCAATTTGGAAAAGCAATGGAAGGAGCACAACTGGCAAAAACTGTTCAGATGAGTGTTGTTTTTCATATTTTGTCTAGAAGGCATCTTATGACAGACTACCCAGAGTATAGTAATTTATTATCTTTTTTTAGTGTTCCTCACTATCCTAGCACACATTGGTCAATAAACACTGGATGGGAATGGGAAAACTGTCTCACTGCGGTGGAAAAGCAAGATTTAAAGGAGAATGTAAAAGAGTCAAACTTCATTGCATTATCTTTAGATGAAGTTACTGCGGTAGATAATACTTCTTGGGTCTGTATGCATGTGTATACTGTAAAAGAACATGTACACCGAGTTCATCTACTCTGTGTTCATAAATGAAGGATAGTTCAACATCACAACATATATTTGAACTAGTTAAGAAGTCTTTGAATCAAATTGCAGGTATTGATGACTTGACAATTGCCAAAAAGTTGGTATGTGTAGGAGCTGATGGGGCTACAGTAATGCAAGGTCATAGGACTGGTCTTTGCACAAAATTACAAACTACTTGTGCACCATACATGCTTGCCATTCACTGCATGGCCCACATAATGAATTTAGCATTTAAAATTGTAAGCAAATTTCCTACAGTATCAAAAGTTGAAAATCTAGTCCGCGAGCTCCACGCATACTTTTGCCGAAGTCCCAAATGCTTTGTGAAATTTCAAAATTTTGCTGAGGGAATAACAACAGGAAATAAGCTTCTTAAGGATGTTGATACCAGATGGATCTCCTTGCATGGACCAGCTCAACGAGTTCTTTTAGAATATCCATCCTTGATTAGAACAATGTACGGGCATCACAACACAGTAGACAAAGCTCCTGACCTCTTACATAGGTTAAGCGATATAGAGACACTCTTAACTTTAGCTAGTCTTCTCTCCATGCTGGATGAAATGAACAATCTTGTGAAGAAAGCCCAAGATAGAACTATGTATATCTATGAGTATAGCAAACTACGTAGAATGACATGCATGGCCCTCGATAATCTATATCTAGATCTAACTTCTCAAAGCCCAAATTTTTATAGGTGGTAGATAATTACAGATTTGAATCATCATGAAAATTATTTATAGTTTAATGCAAGCGGGGAGTTATGTGTCTTTGTACGTGGATTTGAGATACCAATGCATCATTGTAAGACAGTCAGGCACTCTATCAGAGAAGTACCTGTTAGAAAGGATGATTTTGATGGCATTGTTAAATCTGTTAGTAGTAATTTGAAGGAAAATGCAAGCAATCTTTCAACAGAGATTTATAATATCTAGCTCAACGAGTTCTTTCAAAATATCCATCCTTGATTGGAACAATGTACGAGCATCGCAACACAGTAGACAAAGCTCCTGACCTCTTACATAGGTTAAGCGATATAGAGACACTCTTAACTTTAGCCAGTCTTCTCCCCATGCTGGATGAAATGAACAATCTTGTGAAGAAAGCCCAAGACAAAACTATGTATATCTATGAGTATAGCAAACTACGTAGAATGACATGCATGGCCCTCGATAATCTATATCTAGATCTAACTTCTCAAAGCCCAAATTTTTATAGGTGGCAGATAATTACAGATTTGAATCATCATGAAAATTATTTACAGTTTAATGCAAGTGGGGAGTTATGTGTCTTTGTACGTGGATTTGAGATACCAATGCACCATTGTAAGACAGTCAGGCGCTCTATCAGAGAAGTACCTGTTAGAAAGGATGATTTTGATGGCATTGTTAAATCTTTTAGTAGTAATTTGAAGGAAATTGCAAGCAATCTTTCAACAGAGATTTATAATCGATCCCCTCGAGATGAAATACTTAATGCCATGTCTATTGTGTATCCTCAATTTTGGGTTCAAGGCCATTGAGATAGCCCAAGATTTTTTCATCAAAACGTAACTACGCTGACTGCACACTTTTCGAAAAGTGTAGAATGCAATGAACAACAAATAGAAGGAATTATAGATGGAAATAAGCTTAAAGGACAATGTAGTCAGTTTGCAAGAAGTATGATAGACCAGTTTAATACCATGGAGAATCCCTTCGAAACTGGATCGATAACAAAGGCCTGGAAAAACTTGGGTCAGAGTGAAATATTGCGTGATTCAATATTAGAATATTTCAAACTTGCTGATTTATGTCAAACAATGATATTGGGTTCGGTGGAAGATGAGAGAGTTTTCAATGCATTGGGGTTTTTGAAATCAAAGATAAGAAACAAACTAGACAAGAATTTGGAAAATTGCTTGAGGGTGTTAGGAAGTGCGTATAATGTCAAAAAGTTTCCTTATGAAAGGGCACTTACAATCTGGAAGTCCATATGTGAAAGAAGAGGGTTGTGCAACTCTTCAAGTTCAAACACTAGTAGTGGTGGGACAAATGACAGTGACACAATGATAGATGAATTTGACTTTGGGACTCAGAATCAAGACGAAGAAAATGAAGACCAAACTCAGAATCAAGATGACTCTTTTTCTTTTTCTGAACGTCAGTTTGAGGACCCTGACTCGATTTGGGAAATGGAAGTAAATTAGCAGTTTCTAGGTATTTAAACTGCATTTCATGAATTATATTCCAAAACTGTAGTTGATGATATTTTAAATTTGTATTCCTTGAAATTGTGAATCAAATTGAATACATTAACATATTATTAATTATTTCATATTTTAATTGTGTCATACTGATAAGTTTTACATGTACTTAGCGATTCATCATTCAACTCAATGCTTAATATTTCCTTGCTAAAGTTTATTTGTGCATAAAACATAAAATTTGCAGTAAAGTAGAATTTTGGTTTCTGATTTGATATGGTAAATAAAATTAATTTAACATATTAACAATAGTAGGATATAGAACAATGAACATCAGCAATCGTTGAATGTGTATTTAGTAGTTGAAACCAGAGTTTATTTTCAATTGATAAATTAAATAATATAGATAATTGAACATCAACACATTACTGAATTTGAATTTTCTATTGATTTTTGAATGAAAGAGTACATAGAGGCAATGAAAAATCTTGCTCAAGAGTCAAAGACAACTCTGCACAGAGCTGAGTTGGAAATCGGAAAGTTGAAACTCATAATATCAATATCAAATCATTCTAACAAATTTTTTAGCAAATTCCACTATTTAGGTGGTGGAATTGTCATTTCTTCTAGCTGATGTTGTCTGACTTGAATTTTTGTTAACAATGTATGATCGAATTTCAATTTGGATCTTGGGTCTGACTTGAATGTTTCAGCCAAATATACATTCAAGAGTATCAGTTGTTTGATGAAATCCAAAAAGTTTGCCTCATCTGGGTTCCCAAGAAACTGGTCCAAATCAATCTTCCTTGCATCCTCCATCTTCTTTCTAAAATTATCCTTTCCAATGAATCAGTCATTTATGTCAAAACCCTGTGGCAAACCAAGCTTTGTCAAGTTCCTTACCTTTTCATCCTCCTTCTTAATCTTTGTTGCAGCCTCAATCACAAATTTTGTTGTTTCACGCATTCTTGAACACTTTTTAATGATAGATGTCACCTTCATTGCGGCTTCAATCCGATTAGTAATGCCTTTTGAAATCAATTCATTGTCACTAGCTTTGTAGACTGTTTCTAGAACTTGATTTGCAGATTTATCTTCTGCCTGTAGTTGCAGATTTGTGTTGTCCATTAAATATTTGCTCAGCTTATCAAAATGTAGTCTCATGGCATCAATGACTTGAAAGAATTCACACAATTGATCAAACCTCTACATTATTTCTTCCCAAATCTTTTGTTTCATGTGCCTGATTGTTTGTCTACAAAATTCAGTTAACTTTTTTTGACAAGATTTTATTTCATTTTTTGCTTCCATAAGCTGTGCGGCCAATGTTCCATTTTTTTGCCTCTCTTTCTCCAATTTTTGTTCCCACTGTTCATTTGCTTTCCCATTGCTTTGTCTTAATTTTTCTAAAGTGGATTTTTCCTCATTATATTTCTTTTTGATCTCATCTAACTCTTGCTTCAGTCCATTCAATTCCACCTCTGTTTGTTTATCCTCTTTGCTTGTTGATGTAGAGGCAGATTTTTTTATTCTTTTTTCTAATTCATTGCTCTTGTTATATGTTGCTTTCCTCTTTGCTTTCTCATTTGCTGCAGTTATAGCAGACACACTCTCCATCAGTTGCTTCTTATCCTTTTTTATACAATTCTGATTTCTTTTTAAACTTTTGAATGTAATCAAAACCTGGGGACACAGGAATAAGGGAATGCTTAAATGATGAAGGAATAGGAGTACTTGCAATTTCTGTTATAGCCACACTAACTGGGGGAGTTCCTGAAAATAATTCCTTTGTAGTGGAACTGGTAGTTGGACTTGGACCTGCCATAATCCTTTGTCTCTTCTATGTCCCTTGATCACTGAGTGTTTGTGTGGTATCTTGTATTGGTGTCCTCTTGTGTGTAACTTGTTGTTGGACATGTTGTTGTAGCACATGTTGACTAAGTTCTCCACTAGTGGCAGTGCCAGTCGCACTAGGGTCTCCACCATGGGCATGTCCAAGTTGTGATTGCATCTGACCATGAGGATTAGGATTTGAATCTGTAACAAAATCAATTCTTTCAGTTCTACTTGTATGACCTTGGTGTATTTTATCAGCTAATCTAGCTCTAAGGCCTCGTTTATCAAATGGTTTTCTAGAAGTGGTGACTACATCTATTGGTTTCCAAATGCCTTGTCCTTGGGACCCCAAACCATCACCTTGATAACCCAACTTTTCTGCTATGACTGCTCCTGAAGTATATGATTTTTTTGTGTTCTGACTTAAACCAGGTTTGTAAATGCCTTGTTCATCCCTATCATCATCAAGTTCATCATCTCTATCACTTTTAGTTTCTTCATCTTCACATTCATTTGGATGCTCTATATTCCACAATTTGCTAAACTCTTCATCTTTATCGATTTCTCCATAGTCTGCATCAGTTCTCGGTTCACCTAGATCCTTCCTCATAAACCAAAATGTAGCAATTTTTGACAGTGTCAAGGATTTTTTTGTAACAGAATCATCTAGATAATCTGGCATTTTTGCTCTAATAGATGGTTTATCACTTTTTCTATAAAAATTGTTGTACCTCCTGATTTCATTCTCTGTTGGTGCTCCTGTAATTTGGACCTGGTGTAATGCCATAATTTCTACTGACAACTATTCAAAAGAAATACCTTTCTCAGCAGCAGTTTTCTCCATTGCAATTTTGACCTCATCCCAGAAATCCTTGTTTCTCAAGTTTTCAAGCAAGGGTTTACATTGATGTTGAATTCTACTTGCAGCATTCCTATTGGCCACAATCATTGTTTTAATGGTGTCACATGGATCATACTACCAGTGATAGACAACATCAAAATTAAAAATTTTCAAAAGATCTTGTGCCACCTTAAATGCTTTTCTCTCGAATGTGAACCCTCCACATGAAAAAGGTAAAGAAGGAAATAAGGTCTTCTTTTGCTGACCGACAAAGTGTAGTTCATCAGTACTTTGCATCTGCCTTACATATTCCAATGCAAAAACCCTTTCTCTCACATGTATTGGAAGTTTGTATGGCTCTACTTCTAATCCATAAAATCTTAGCACAATATATTCTTCCAATAAGTACCAATCAGCCAATTGTATTTCTTTTCCTAGTTGAATGAAATCTCTACATGATATAGGCAATCTAGGCATTGGACTATTTGTAATTGCTTGATGCAATGGAGCCAAAAAGTAGTCTACAAAATGATTGTAGTTCCTTCAAGAATCATGCATCCTTATCTTAGTGATCCAATCATATACTGGAGCCATTTTATTTTCCTCAGCATTGCTCTAGAGTTGAATCTGAAGCTTGTTGTTCTGAAACATTCCACTAAATTTGAATAGAAAAAAATAGCACAAGTATGTTGTGAACCTAAATGTCTTGGTGGAACCTCCTTTAATCATTAAAAATTGTTTATGCATGGATTCTACAATGTGCTCAATAAATTTATATTTGACATATACACCATTACCATAATGGATATTATATACCATTTCAAGGACGCTTGCATCCACTTCCCAATTGCTATCCAGTTCGAGGCAAAATGCTAGCATGGGAATAGTATCCTGAGCCCATGATTTAAAATTTTTTAAAGGATAAGGAGGCTCACGGTTATCTTTCAAGATGTTTTTTTCTTCAATTATTTTATTTAGGAAAGAATTTTTGTTCCTTTCATCCGCTGCTTCATAATCACTAGGAATCTTTTCTAGGTCAATGTGGACGTCTCCAAATTCTTGGGTTGTAAACCCCAACACTTTTCCAAATTCTTTTGCATTAATGGATAAAATTTCTTCTTTGGTATCCTTATTTACAATTGCTCTTTTGTTACCATCATAATTGTGGGCACAGGCCATGATAAATTCTGGGCAAGGGAAAACCTCATGTAACATCATGCACCCTAATCCAGTTACCCATGGTGTATTGATACTATCAACATTCTTTTTCTTGACAGCCTTATTCTCACATGAAAATCTGAGTTCTGAGGTAAATCTACCATACATGTTAGGATCATAAATATCATGGTATTCATCAGTCAAACCTAAATTTTTAACCAATTCAGAATAATCTATTTTTTAATCTGTACTTGCTCTGCCTTTCCCAAAAACTTTGTCTGGTCTGCTAGTGGTGGTAGACATGCTTATACAGTGTGAAATTTTTCTTAAGTCTCTCAACCCTAAATGCAAAGTTTGACAAAATAAGATTTTAAGAAAAAAGTTTGAGAAAATAAGATTTTAAGAAACGATGAAACATAACCTAGGGTTTCTATGTTTTGTCTTACCGACTTTGTTGGAAATGGCACTGCAATGAGCAATCTGAAATCTCCCTAGTGCACTGCAATGAGCAATATGAAATCTCCCCGATGCCCCGTGTGTTGATCCTCTCGACTCTCACTTAAAAATAAAATCACTTAGCAGTAAAAAGTAGAAACTAGAAAGTTTGCTTTTTTTTATGAAGTGACTTTTTTAGCGAATGAAACATCACGCCAAGTTTCAACGTGTCGTTATTAGTACATGTCTGACAGTTGTCCTGCATTGACAGCTCACAACAATCTCTAAACTGTTGATCTTTGTAAATCTAAGGGTTTAGGGTGATTCCAGAGATTTAAGTTTGCAAGCCTAGCATTCTATGCATTTCATTCCGGAATGCAACTAGAACCATCCATCAAATGTTCATCGAATGACGAGTATTTTATGATATAAACAATAAACACAATCTGCATTTCTTCATTCATTTAATGTTCCAGAATCCTGAATAACCTTGAGCTATTTAGATTCAGAAGAAAAACACACACAACTTGGAGATAGATAACCATATACATGCAACAAAGCATTACTCATTTAAAAACAACATGAAACTGCTAGATTTATACCACCCAGCAAGACTATATCTTATTATTCCGTCAAAATTTGCCAAGTCTAAAACAACCAACCCTATGAAATGACTCAATGAGCAAGACAGTTCCTTTATAGATCAGGAATGTGCTATCAACATTGAATACATTGTACTTCAAATTGTTACAGATACAGAGAACAAAATCTTGTCAATCCTCAGTTCCATATTTGTCATTCCACTCATCGTATGTCTCCTCTATCGTCCAAGGGAATGAAAGTATTTCTTCAATCTGGCCATTATAGCTGACATACCTGGCATCCAACATACTTTTTACGTGGTTACAGAATGTAGAAAGATTCCTTTCAAGAGTGTTCAGATTGTCCAATGCTAAGATCAGTACTTGCATACTCATAGTTGGATCACTTGCAATTGCATCACAAGTGGGAATTAATCGATAAAAATTATCTACAATCTCCTTTCTCCACTTGTCCAAGTCTTTTTTTTCCATCACCATCCAAGATGGGAGGTAACCACTTAGTGTCCAACCCTTCAAAACCCCGCAACCTCTCTTTCACAATTGAATCAGATTTCAACTGGAAACTGGCCACATCCTGAAAACACTTCAACATGTTAAGCACCTTCTGTATGTCAGCAGGTGCATTGGAATCATACCTGGCACACCTCAGAAATTCTTTGACTTTTTCAGTTCTATGTAACCATTTTTTTAAAGCTCAATAGTCTCTGTTTATCAGACTCATGCTTTTCATAGGCTGGTCTCAACTGTAAGTAGGATTTCCAAGCCTCATCAACTCTGTTCAAAATGTTTGTCACCTTGTTCTTGATCAAGTTGGTGACCATCTCTTTAACCTTGTTATCCTTTTCCTCCTTCAATCTCCTATTATCCTCCTTCAACTCTCTAATCTCTACAAGGAGAGGTTCTGTATCCATTGGAACAGATTCTGCAGTTGGGATCACTGGAGGAGGGGCTGAAGTACTGGCTACCAATGACAGTTGTTGCTTCAACATGTTTATCTCTGCAACTGCCTTAGAATAATCAAGTTGCAGCTGATTGTAATCCTTTTGCAATTTGTTAGCAGTTGCTTCTGCAAATTGTACATTCTGTACATTTAGGTTTGCAGCCTAAGGAGCAGGGGTATCATATACTCTTTTTATTATTACATCCCCTATCAGCTCTCCTAATTGAACCCTAGGCTTTTTGTTGTTTGGGGCTAGAGCCCATATTGCCAATGTTTCAAATTTAGGGTTGAAGGCTACACTAGAGAGGGCCCTTTCAATCTCTTCCCCTGTCACATCTGAATCATCTCTGGTGATTGTATCAAATGCAATGGCATCTGATAGAGTCCAGTGAGGTAGAAGCAGAATATTACTTTTTGCCACCAGTGCTCTCCCTTCCTCTGGAGTCATTTTACTTATAGACTATTGTACTTCTTTTAGGACCCTTTGAGTAATAACATCATACTCCTTTGGGTCTGCTCCAGCCTTGGCATCTTCAATTTTCTTCTGAAATTCCTCACTCCTCACTTTCAAAACATAGCTCCTAAATTCAGGAGTGTTGACAAATTCATCATCCTCCATAAACTTGTCACAGGCCATCACCCTAACATCTTCAATATCAAAAGTAGGGTTTCTCATTACTCTCATTGCCCTATTCTTTGGGGATGAATAAGGTCTCAGTCTATTAGGTGAATGAGGGCCAGTTTCTTGTGCATGTTCCTCCTCCCTCTCTAGGTCAACTACCTCTATCTGCTCTGGGTTCTCCAAATCAATAATCTTGGCCCTTTTGGCAGGGGAGGGGCTAACTAATTCCCTCTTTACATCATACTCTCCACTTGAGCTACCAGGCTCATAAGCATATCTCTATTCTCCTGTAGGGGCAGAGGCAATCAACTGTTCTGCATTATCCAACATTTTCTCAATTCTCTTGATTGGGTCTTGCACATCTGCAAATGCACCCAGATATGCAGGATTCATGTTTCTCTTCATATTCTCACTGGCCATGATAGTAGCCCACTTGATCCTCAAGTGGTGGACTTCATTCATAGTAAAATAATTCCTGGCAATGTCCTCATCGTAATCCACCTGATGAAAGTACTGGACCCTTCCCTTGTAGTTGTTGACTCTAAATTTGGTTTTGCTGATGAATCCCTCAAGGTCAAAAGACCTTGGTTGTTCCAAATACATTCCAAAACATTGCATAACTGAATAAATTTGGCCCAACCCACTCTTATCAGGGATCACAAAATCACAAAATCTGATGGAAGAAGGGAAGAATGAACCTTTCTTGCAGTTCCTAAAGTGCTTTTTGTCAGAATCATTTAAATGCCTTATAACTTCTAAAAATGCCACCCTCTTTGGCACATATTTGGGCAGTATGTGAGGTGCAGTCTGGCATCCATAGACCCTTATGCAAGTAGTATACTCATGATAGAACCAATCACCCCAATTGTGATCAATTCCAAGGTGGGGAGTCTTGTCTAGAGGTAGTAGGAAATCCATTACATCAGGATGCAACCTTTCACCCTCTGGCTCCAAAAATCCAAGGATTCTCCTCACAAAATATTATTCAAAGATGACATAATCTGCTGTGACACAGTGCATATCCAGCATACATGTCCATACTTGCAATGGCAACTTGTTCCCTTGAGCATCTGAATCCTTGACATGCAAATTGTGGTGCCACATCCCTAATAAAGCAAATAAGTACATATGACACAACAAGGAGTACCATATGAATTCAACTTGGACATCCGGTTTAGACAAATTATTTTTGATCTTTGTCATCTGATCATGCATATGGTTAGCTATGAAAGTGGCATAATCATATGGTTCCTTGACATCTGGTTTCTGAATATCAACAGCCATCATCATCAAAGAAATAGACATTCTTTCTAAAGCATCTCTGCCTAATACTTGACACAAACTGTGATAGGTTCTGACAAAATATTCATTAAACATACTGCAATGAAAAGACTCCTCCTCATCATCTAAAATCTTTACTAATTTCCCACCAACACCCCTTGGCCTGTGCTTTGGTAAGTTATATTCCCTGTAATGTCATTTCACAGTCTGGTATTTTTTCTTGAAAGCCTTGAGGTCAATTTGTTTGCTGGCTGTAGGGTCCAAGTTGAATATAGTGGCAATGTATCCTTTGGTAAACTTGATCAATGTTGAACCATTTCCATCTATTATTGTCCTAGTGGCTGGATTATACCTTAATGTTGTTGACCTAATTAAGTCAGGGCCAGGGAAAACATTGGGACAAATGAGCTTGGATAAATCATATTTCTAGGCATGACAGATAGGGGCCTTATAGTTCATCCTCTTATGCCAATGCTCAAAGAGGATCCAACTTGGGACAAGTAATTTGGCATCCCAGAAATTATAGCAGTAGTCAAGAAATTTATCCTCGGCTCCACCTGGGCCATGCAATTTCAAAATTGTTCTAGTGGAACCAGGGATTTGGATCATAAGATCCTCATCTAAGCTTCATTTTGAAGTGGAAGGCTGGCCTAACTGACTCATTTTTCTTTTATGAGGGTAGCTTAGGGTTTTTATGGTTGACAACGGCCCTAAAAGCTTCAAAATTAATCTACAGTTGGAAAAACCAGGCACATAGGAGGAACAATTACTTATTGGTTTTCCACACTTACAGAAGCTTGAGATTACTTTTTCCTGCTGGTTCTAATGATTTCTTCTGAATGCAGTCACGCTCTCGAGAATACCTTAATCCTTGAATTCCTGCACAATTCTCTGTATTAATGAACTTCGTGCTGCAAGAATTCCTACACAATTCTCTGTATTAATGCACTTCGTGCTGCAAGCACTTTGAAATCTTTCTCTTTTGAAACTTTGAATTAGAGCCATTGATCTTTTCCTTACATTCTGAAATCTACGGTCCTGATTGGCTGACTAGATTTGACAATCTTCATCACCATTCGAAAAATGTACAAGTCAGATACGTGGCAGCACCTCGCAGCATAATAGCTTGTGATGGCCCACCTCTTACCTACCCCGCCTGGTGTGCCTCACTTCTCAAAAAAGAGAATGCCACGTGTCGTGATGTCGCGACCGCGTAGCGCAGATTCCAACCAAAGAGATTCTCCTTGCGATGATGCGCAACTGTTGGATCAAGTCTTTTGCCACCTTAGATTTTTTGACATGTGTCATTCTGTCGCAGCTGCGCAACAAATATTCTCTCCTGACAGATTCCTCATGGGCCCTTGTGCGACCATTAGATTTCACCCTTCCTACAACTATTGGATCAAGTCTTTAGTGGGATAGGATGCCAGCTTTGATTTTTTGACATGTGTCATTCTGTCGCAGCCCCGCAACAAATATTCTCTCCTGACAAATTCCTCATGCGCCCTTGTGCGACCATTAGATTTCGCCCTTCCTGCAACCGTTGGATCAAGTCTTTAGTGGGATAGGATGCCAGCTTAGATTTTTTGACGTGTCATTCTGTCGTAGCCGGCAGTGAATATTCTCTCCTGACAGATTCCTCGTGCGCCCTTGCATGACCATTAGATTTTGCCCTTCCTGCAACCGTTGGATTAAGTCTTTAGTGGGATAGGATGCCAGCTTTGATTTTTTGACATGTGTTGTTTGTCGTAGCCGCGCAACGAATATTCTTTCTTGACAGATTCCTCATGCGTCCTTGCTCAACCATTAGATTTTGCCCTTCTTGCAACCGATGACAGCGGGTAACCTCTAGAATCCTAGATTAAGGGGCCGGTCAACTTACGAATATTAGGACATGAAGTCATGACCTCACTGACTGACAACCTGCTCGCATATTAACTTCTTAAACAATTAAAAAGTGGACCCTGCTAGCTTGCTAGGTTAACCCGTTCCCCACCAAGCTGTGACCAACAAGATTAGGTAAAAGGGGCTGGTAAACAACACGGTTTTGATGGCTCAGGTTTCAACTTAGACAACCGGCAACCGGAGGTAGCAAGTCAACATAAGATTACGCAGAGGGTTTCTTGTATGAGATGTCAACCATTGATATTTGGAAATCTAACGGTTCAAGTGTCAAAACCTAATTATGCAAATATTTCAAGCATCATGCATGTAGATGAACTACACTATCAATAGAAAGTGTAATTTTACTTGTGCATATAAAATTTCGTTATTAATTCTATCTAAAAACAACCAAATTGAAATCAAATTAAATCCAAAAAGATTGAGAGTTCACATATATTATAGCTCTCTTAGTTGTGCCTATCTCAAGAGTCAAAAAGCAAACAAATGCCAAGCAACATTATAAACCTCTAACCATAACAGAGAGTCAGAGACCATCACCAAATCCATGTCAACATATATAAATTAAAGCAAACATATAAGAAGCAACATTAGAAACCTCTAACCATAACATAGACCAAATTATATTAATACAAAAAGTAGAAATTATATTAATACAAAAAAGATTTACACTTGGGTAATTATATTAATACAAAAAGATTTACACTTGGGTAATTATATTATTACAAAAAGATTTACACTCAAGAAATTATATCAATACAAAAACCACTCTAGTGGCCAGCCCAGGCTCCAAAAAACACACAGCACCAGAGAGGCTACCATAGTACCATAGAAATCGCTAGCCCCTTGACTAAGTGACTCCTCGAAAACTTGCCACCCTACCAGCCCAGTATGAAAATCACCAAAAAAGTGGCCCTGAGAGCCCGACCACTCCTACGGCCACTACGAGTATAATCCCCCCGTATTCACAATGGCTGCGAAGTATTGAAGCCATACCGGAGTATTGTCTGTGTCCATTCTAATTGCCCATCGAAGAAAGTGTCTCCCATGAGCCACCCAAAGCCTATGCCTTCTGAGTTGTTGCTCATTCATGTTTAGGAGGAACAACTGCCTAGCTACGCCCTCCTGTCCCTCCCGCAGCTTCTCCAGGTCTCTCAGCCATGGGATACCGACCCCCAATTCTGCATCAATCACCACATCTAAGTCATCCAAAAGAATATTTGGAGTGAATACCCCCCGTAGAATGATCAGTGCATCCACCTTTGCCTCTCCTAGGTCTAACAAAGAAGCCAAAAAGCATGAGGAAATATCTAAATTTACCCTATATCTATCCTCAGAGACCAAGAAGTCTTTATCGAGGACCATCTTCACTGCCTCAAGGAAGAATAGGTTTTGCTGGTTACAAATGTTCATTGGTCTGCCATCTCTGATACGGCCCAGAAAGGCGACCTGGTGCTTATTACAGTGGAGCCTTATGGGAGTCTCCATGTTATATTTTGAGCAAGCCAGTCAAGTGTCATTTTGCTGGATACCTCCAGGATTTAAAGAAAGATCATTAACTGACATGCATTTATTCATTTATTCGTTGTCCAGATTTTTTGTAGCGTCAATCTTCGGCTCATGTAAGGATTGACCATTACCAAAAGCTATTTAATAACTTGTCAGATCTATTTAATAAATTAAAAATCAATGCTTGGGAAAAGTATTTTGTAGGCCACCAAATGAAATCGATATCAATGATTCAATATATAAATTTATAATAATATCATATTTTATATAATATAATATATAATTTTATATCAAAAATTTCATTCTTTGAAACATCTATGATCTATATACATTGTAATTTCAAACCGTAATTATTTCTATATTATTTAGTAAAATTTAACATCACCCTTCAAAAAGATTGGAGAATTATATCGTACATGAACCTCTAACCAACCTTAGTTCTAAATAAAACTCCTATCCTTCGACCTTCAAACCTTGCTTTGATCCTCCAAAATCTTTTTGGTTCCTCTTTTCGACGACGCGTAATGAATATTTCACTGTAGTCCATAATTATCCTATTAATAGGCAATGGATTTGTTACAAATTTAATTGTGTGCTCATTCACAATGTCAGTCAATGATTCACTATAGAACCTTGCATTATATGTACAAGAAACCACTAGGCATGGTAACAATAAGGCCAGTAAAGGAGAATTAAATTGATTTTCTCGAGGTCACTGGCAATTGAGTTGCAATACCAATTCCATGCGTATATTCAAATTTCTAGTTTCTCATACATGCATGCATGTGTGGGAGATTCAACCCACCACCCAGAATAGAATGCATCATTTGCAAATGTTGAAAGTGTCGATTCTTGACACGATTTATTCCACTTGACGAATGCTCGTATTTCTTCATTCCTAGACATGCAAAGCAATAACAACCTGCATAGCCACACACAAACAAAATTTTGCATCATATTAGATTCTTATTACTATTCTACATCTGTGAACTGAGAACTCTATCACATAGTTAAAATCAATATCATGAATGATCACAAAATAAATACTTGGTAACTTACTTTCTTCGCATAGCTGCTGTAATGAAAGCCATTACTTTGAACTTTTACAGTCTATTGATTCTTGACCTATCTGAAACTTAGTAATGCAATATAAGTTTGAAACACTAAAGACTATCATATATACATTAAATGTACGTCCGTGACAAATGGGTAATAAATAATAAGCAACTCCGTTTAATTGATATTGGCTAATCTGTGTGGTTTGTCACGACTCAGTACTCACTTGCCATTAATGAACTTAATTGAGCATTGGCTAATCTATGTGGTTAAGTGTGTTCAATCAAATCAATTGTACCACCACTGACCATTTGATGCACCCTAGAACGAAAGATGAATGGTTGTAGTTCAATTCCGGAAGGTAGATCTCCAACGCTACACATTGCTAACAAAATCCTTCGGAATCAACTAGCAACCGTTATATTATTAGATCAACGATTGACATTTATATAAAATATATAATATATTTTATTGATTATTGTGCAAAGGTGGTAGTGCGGCAGAGCGTAAGTCCTCGGTTGTACAACTACAAATTTGGGAAATTGGGTGTGTCAATACTTATGCCGTCAATTTGCAATCATCTGACAACCAAAATCTATTAGAATTTTTTCCATTTAATGACATCCACGCTCGAAGTGACCTCTGTCCTTTCGTAATAAATAAGGAATGTCATGAAAAGTACAATTGCATGTATTTGGGAAGGCAATTTATGTAGCTCAATTAAATAATTATCTATTAATTTTTGTTAAACAGAATCATTGTTACTTGACACTTGTCTCTATTCCGGAGACTTTATGTAGAAAGATGGGTGTGTCAGAACTGTAGCTCGGAATGGAACTTCAACTAAAGTTTGATGCCATTCACACAGTATGATTTTTTATTGGCATAACAATTTATTTCGCCAATTGATTTTTAATTGGTTTGAAACTATATTTAAATTCACCAATAATTTTTTTATTGCTTTGAAAATTGGTTTAATTCACCAATGTAAATATATTTTCTAGTTTGAAATTAGATTTTAATTGCCAGCACAAATATTTTCTTATTTTGAAAACAGGTTTAATTCGCCAATGTAAATATATTTTCTGGTTTGAAATTAGATTTTAATCGCCAGCAAAAATATTTTCTTATTTTGAAAACAAGTTTAATTCGCCAACAGAAATATTTAATTGGTTTGAAAATAGGTTTTAATCGCCAATGAAAATATTTTATTGGTTTTAAAAAAAATACAATTCGCCAGGATTTTCCATAGACCTCTAGTGATTACAAAAGATTCGCCAAATAAGATTTTTTTTTCCTGGAAAAATGAAAAAAATTGCCAATAAAATTAATATTTTTCTCGAGAAGTATACATGATTCGCCAGATTTATACACCTTCTCCGAGGGGGGGGTGGTTCTTAAAGTTATCCCTGGAAGAAATGCATGGCACAAGGCCATGGACAAGCTGCAAACTAACTCTTACCCTTGTCAAACACAAATTGGATGAAAGAGTTGTCTATCCTTAAAACAAGAATGCTTTCCACACTCAGTTGCAACACAAATTATCTCACATGTGTATGAAATATGGACCACCACGGCATGAGAAACACATATCAAACCATTTTTTAGAGTTGTCAAAATAATTGAACCATAGGAAGAAAAGTTTAGATCCATCAATCAAAGGAGCAACATGACGTTTCAACTATTTAGGTGGATCTTCAAGGACAAGAAATCCAAATCCAAATGCTAGCACTCATACGGGATCTAGGAGCCTGCTACCGAAGGTGGATATGCACAAGTTTGATGGCAAGGATCCATTGACTTAGATAAATCAAATGGATAATTTTTTATGCACATCAAATTCCAAGTGGGGAAAAAGTGAAAATGGATTCCTTATATCTAGAACCAGAGCAATTCATTTGGTATTGATGGATATGTGCTCAAAGGAAGATAAAGGCTCTCAAGTTAACACATGGTCAATTTTTATAGAGGAGCTATAATTGCACTATAGAAATACTGTGTTTGATAACTACTTCAGCTAGTTAGCCAAACTGTGACAAACATGATTAGTCAAGGATTATATTCAACAATTCCAAAACCTATCCTTGTGAGTAGAGAAGATTCCAGGGGAGAAATTGAATTACTTGTTCCTTGGTGGCCTCAAAGATCACATTGAACATGAGGTATGAATTTTTCTTCCTATCACTATATCTAAATCTTTTGTCCTATCTCGTAGGGTAGAGGAGAAGTTTTCAACTCCTAGAAGGTAGAGATTCAATGGCATAAGAGAAGATAATTTCAGCACAATCATTCCCTCAAGCCACTAGATTAACTCCCCAAAAAATTAAGGAAAAAAGGGCAAAAGGGTTATGCATTAATTGTGATAGGAATTATAGTAGAGGACATAAATGTTCATAAAACAAATTGTTCTAGAGGAAGAAGATGATGAAGAAGAGTTTGGCAATGAGCCAGATGAGGAATTGGGAGATACCCAACTAACCATTTATTGACATGCACTTTCTAGCATTAACACCCCACAAACCTTCAAGGTAGTGTATGTCTTGAAGAAAGAGAGACTAATAGTATTGATAGACTTGGGAATCACTCATACCTTCATCAACACGAAGATATCTACTCGTTTGAATTGTTTTATCTATCCAGCTCCAAAATTTTAGGTCATGATTGCATATGGGGGTACTGTTTGTTGTTCAAGAAAATGCCATAGCATCAAATTATCCATGGGAGAATATAAACTTGATTGCCCTATGTTTTCTATCTCCATGGGTGCAACAAACATTGTGTTGGGAGTCCAATGGCTTACTACATTGGGGACAATTGAGATGAACTTATAGGAGTTAATTCATATGTTTTCACTCAGAAGGAAGGAAATCAAACTAAGAGGGTTATGTTCCAAGTCTCCACACAAGGTAAGTTCTAATCAAATGAAAAAGATTCTTAAACAGGAGGAAAATGGGTTTGTAGCCCAAATGTTTTCATTAGAAACATAACACCCAAAGACTTCAACACCATTGAATCTAAAAATAGTTGTAGATAAGAATTCAATAATTTTTGGAGAGATGATAAAAGGATTGCCTCATAAAAGAGATCATGATCATGCCATTCAACTAGTACTATGGAGCCAAACACCAAACATCAAGCCCTATAGGTATCCATATGTACAAAAAAGTGAGATTGAGAAGATGGTTTAAGAGATGCTAGAGGTAGGTATTATCAGGCATAGTCAGAGTGTTTACTCCTCTCTAGTGGTAATGGAGCACAAGAAATATGACACTTGGAGGATGTGTCTAGATTACAAAGAGCTCAATGAGTACACCATAAAAGATAAGTTTCCTATATTCTAGTAATTGATGACTTGTTAGATGAGCTTAATTATGCTATTTATTTTACCAAACTTGATCTTCATTCTAGTTATTGAATCAAATCATAATTAGAGATGAGGATGTACATAAGACAACTTTCCAACCCATGAAGGCCACTATGAAATTTTATAATGCCTTTTGGTCTCACAAATGCACCATCTACATTTCAAAGTTTGATGAACTCTATCTTCATGGCATTTCTATCAAAATTTATTTTGGTATTTTTTATGATATCTTAATATATATCAAATCTTGGGAGGAACACTTGTAGCATGTAAATCAGGTTTTGGACATTATTGAACAACATCAAATTAATGCTAAGCCATCCAATTGTGTGTTTGGATTTAAAGAAGTAGAGTACCTAGGTCATATTGTTTCACACAAGGGATTCAAGGTGGACCCTCACAAGATTAAGGCTATTTTAGAGTGGAAAATTATTAGGACCCTAAAGAAACTATAGAATCTCTTAGGGCTTATAGGTTACTATCATAGATTTGTAAAGAATTGTGGTAGAAAAGCATCACCTCTCATAGCCTTGTTGAAGAAGGATTCCTTCTAGTGGAATGGAGCAGCTACCAGGGCATTTGAGTAGCTAAAGGAAGCCATGTGCACAACTCTAGTTCTAGCTACTCCAAATTTTTCTAAAAACTTTAGTGTGGAATGTGATGCTTTAGGATGCAACATAGGAGCAGTACTCATGTAAGAAGAAAAACCCATAGCCTTTGAGAGTCACCAACTCAAAGGTAAGAATTTTTTTAAGTTGGTTTATGAGAAGAAAACATTGGCCATATTGCATATAGTCAAATAATGGAGGTCGTATTTAATGGGAAGACACTTTAAGGTAAAGACAAATCATGATAGTTCACATACTTCTTGGAATAGAGGTTGTCATCTAAAGAAAAACACAAGTGAGTCACAAATATGTTGGGTATGACTTTAAGATCATCAGATGAAAAAGGAAAGGAGAATGTTGTGGTTGATGCTCTATCTAGGAGGGATGAACCCACATAGTCACTATTGTATGTCATTTCCATATTACATGTAGTTTTGATAAATGCTTGCATGAGAAGAGTGGGATAACGATAGGGAAACTCAAACTCTCATTGAGAAAATCCAACAAGATTCAAGTGTGTCAGATAAGTTTGTATGGAAAGGAAATGCTTGAAGGTACAAGGATAGGTTGTACCTATGTAAGTTCACTAGTAGAATGCTGGCAAATAAATGACTACGTGACTAAAACTTTTAGTCACGACAACTAAAAATGACCAAATTCTAAACATTTTTTGCAACACAACTATAAATGACTAAATAAATGACTAATTTGATCATCATAAGTGACTAATTTGATCCTAAGTGGAAAATTAAGTAGAAAGTAATAAAAAAGAAAGTGAAAGCTTAGTTTTTTTTATCATCATAAGTGACTAATTTGATCATAAATGGAGAATTAAGTGGAAAGTAATAAAAAAGAACTTAGTTTTTTTTGGGCGCCAAACAATTTTAAAAGAGATTTTTCATTTCCTTGGGCGCCAAACAATGAAGAAAAGAATTTTTAGTTGAAGTGTCTATTGAGCGGGCTTTTTAGTTTGCTGGTTGTAAGAAGTCCAAAGATTTTTTTGGGCATGGCATAGAACCAGCAGTTGGTTGCACCATCATCTATCCATGTTGAGAAGATCTGGGACAAAGGCACGTTAAGTTTGCTCTGAAGAAACCTTTCTTTGTTGGCTTTGAATTCATCCACACTACAGAGATTCACAAGAGTTTGAAGACCTGTTGCATGCACGAGGAGATTGTCCAAGGTTTTGAGGACAAATCATGCCCACGTTGAGATAATATTCAAGGTTTTCCTGGAAGCCTTCATCAGGTATACTCTATGCCGTTAGGGTTTTTAGTTTTGTTTGAAGTTTCGAGGAAGATCTTGCTTGTCTCTTTTCGTTTGATGATGACCATTTGAAGATTTGTCACGACTATCTTATTTCTTTTGCTAACTGTACCCTTTTCTACATCTTGTAACTATTTGGGTTGTCTCTTTACAATCCATACTTGTACTATGCTAAAAGGCATCTTAGTATTGAATGATTTGATGTGGTTGTCTATTGCTTCTTCTTTCCTCAAGGCATGGAATGCCAATGTAACTCAAAAGATCATTGTGGAACTTCACAGAGTTACAAGATAGAAACAAAAAAGAAACACAGAAAACCTTTATCTTTTGCCCTATTTCTTCTCAAAAAATGTGAATAAAAGAAGGAATCTCTTTGCACTTGGCACAACACAATAGCCTTGCTACAAGCCTTCCACTATGGCCTTAAACCTCCCATAGTAATTAACTCATTGCATTCATTAGTAACCATGCAAAGGTAAGGAATGACAAGCTTGAAAATCTCTGAATGTAGACTCTTTTACCTATCTTTGTAAACACTGAAAATGAAAGAAGTGCCAATCTGCACACTATACCATCTTGTCCAAATAAAAATTCCATGCAACAACACTCACATTCAATAGTCTTAGCCACAATAGGGTATTCGTCATTTCCACTTCTTGCTTTTGTTCCACTGCATCCATCTAACTTGCACTAGTTTTAGTATAGCCTGCATCCCAAGAAGAAACATGATAACCCCCGACTGCCATTTGTATGTAAAAACCCTGTCACTAGAAGTTTGACACTATTTTCATGAGAAGTTCTTGAAGAGAAACAATTGTGCCCCCTAGCTATTTACTGTCTCTGAAGTAAAGCCCCCACTCGGTGTATGACCTTGGTCATAGTGTGTTCATTCAAAATAGTTGTCATTGTTATGACTGGGAGTTTTCTCTTATCTCTGTGACTTCTTACTAAAGAATTGAATCTCACCCTTCTTATTCATAAATTTTGCTTATCCTTACATTGTACATATATTCTGAAACCATTAAGCACATTCAAAATACCTACACTACTTCATGTCCATATAAAAGACTCATATGAATCATCATAGTGACTGTTATATAAGCTTCATAGACTACACACCATACAACTCATACAAACTTATAACAGCGTTTCTCAAGCGAGTACATGAGAATGCATCACCAAAAGTAAGCACATGCATTGAATATATTGTGAGATTTTTTGAGTTGGTTTTGACAAGAGATTTGACCTTTTCATGTGTTACTTAGATCACATATAGTCTAGATTTGAATGTTTATGCATGCCATGACTCTTGATTTTTAGCACACATGGCACATTTGATAAGCTCAACCACTATGATTTAAGTTGTTGTAAATGTTCTTGATTGATTCATTTATTACCTATGTAGTCCTAAGGAAATCTAACTAATACTTCTATTTACCTCAAGCCACCTGCCAACAAAGGATGAAACAAAATTTTAAGGATATTTCTAAAGTACCTTAAGATCTAGGCTCAGACAATCTGAATTATCTCTGTGTTAAAATCAATTATAAAAAAATTGAGAATTTGGAATTAAAATCTAAGGTGTTGGGTTCATACAGAGTATAACTTGTCATGTTAGCCTATTGACATAGGGTTCATGTCATATGGGAGCTCAAAAGGAAGCCACATCATCATTATGGTCATCACTAGTTAAACTAGCAAAGAGAGCCAGACATTATGTTTATTGCAGGCCAAAACTGGGTTTAAATCCATGAAAATCCATGTCTTACTTGACATGAAAATTCTATGTTTAAACCTTTGGCAGGCCCAAAAAGACTGATTTCCAAATTTGTTCATGTCAAGGAACACATGGAATCAAGTGATTATATATGGTGAAGCAAAAGTCAAGTAGTCTAAACTTGTGTAATTTGGTAGACTTGAATAGACCTGAGTTGAAACTGTACATTTTGATTTTTAGGTTGTAAAGAAGACAATTCAAAGAATGCTATCTATAGCTTCAATTTTGTGAGATCAACACAGTAAATTTTGAGATGCAATTTTGCATCATGGACACTAGATGTTTATCTTTTATGTCTTTCGATTTAGTAAATATAGTATTCCAAAGACAGTGCAAGGAAATGATATAACTGTGCCATTTAATTTGCAGTCGCTCATGTTGAATGAAAGGATACAGAGCTTGCCAAAACTACGTGCTGCTTTGGTAAAGGCTGAGGAACATCTTTACATGCTCCCTAAGGATACACCAAATACATAGTTTGAGCACAAGTAAGTTAGATCAATAGTATTTATTTTTTGTACACAATATTGCTGTGTGAGAAGAATTGATATTAGAGTTTGTCTGAGGATGTACATAGTATTGTTGTGTGAGAAGAATTGATTGAGCCTTTGTGACTGTCCTCAACACTATCTTCTTTAGGATGAAATTGCCCTCTCAATCAATAATGAAACTGTATGTTTTGAAGAAAATTTTCACCTTCCAGTGTGCCTTTCTTATCATTGTGATCTCTCCTTTGGTGCTATTGTCGCTTGAAGATTACTATCCTCTATATCATGAAACTTCTAATAGTGCATTGTCATTGTGGTTACGTCATGCATTCTACTCTTTAAAAGTTCCCTATTGTCATGAATTATTCTTACCCCGGGTCATAAGCACTTCCATCAACATTGTTCTTCATGAAGACTCTAACAATGCCTTGGAACTGTCATCTATTGAGTTTTGGATTTATTCTTCTATGACTGTCTTGTGAACTGTGATTAAACCCCTTGTCATTGTCATATGAATGGCTACTATTACTTGTGATTATCGCAGTCCATCTTATTTAACTCTATCCTTGTTGATCATGAATTGTCTACTAACAACTCACTATCTTGTGTGTCTTTAAAGTCATTCACACTTAGGTCATAGTGAGGTATTTTGTTTAGTGCTCATTTTCATATCCTAATGGAGTCATGATCTTTGATAAGACCTATAGATGTGATTATATAAAGGCACCATAAGGACTATCCTCCAAGTCCATACTGTGTATTTGGTTGAATATTATCTTATGGACTATCCTCTTTACCATCTGGTTGTATTCTTAAGGACTGTCCCACTTCATGTAAACCTCTCTTTCCCATGATCAACACCTTGAAATTGACTGTGGTAGCTCCTTGAGATATTCTCCATGCACTCTTTAATACACTTGTAGGTTGTCCTCTTTTGAAACTTTGTGGGATGGAAATATTTATTAGTTTACCATACTGCTTTGAAGACAATCAACCCTTGACAAGATTTATGATGTTTTAAAAGCCCTCTTGACTGCTCAGTTACTTGTCTTTATGTATCTTTTAAAGTCTGTCATACTACCCTATCACTATTATTATTAATTTCAATGCCCCCTTCATGGTTATGCCATCGACTATCATTGTTTATTTGAATAGTCATGACTGTGATCTCTTTTTGGGAATCTATAGGAAAGTGTCATGCCTTATTTTGAAGTCCATTTCCTTAAATCTTTGCTCTCTGCTCGTTGCTCCTATCCTAGGGCTTAGGGTCTCCTTTTTCTCTTTTCCCACTACATAGCTTGAAGTCTTGTATACTGATGTGCCATAGACTCCTTCCAATTTGGGCAGTCGACTCCATTTTGTGAGAATGAATGGTCAATAAAGAGTCAAAGTTTGATACTACTCCCATTGACCCCAAAAATAGTTCATGTGCCTTGTCCATGATTCCACATTTTGCATACATGTCTACTAGGGCAGTTGCAACTACAACAAATGACAAAATTCCTCTATCCTTCATGCTTTGATGGATGTCCATACCCCGATCCAAAGCTCCCATTTTGGCACAAACAGGGAGTATGCTGGCAAAGGTTGTCAAAATTGGCTTTACACCTGCTAATTGCATTTGCTTGAAAGTTTCTAAAGCCTTTTCAACAAATCCATTTTGTGCATATCCCACAACCATTGCATTCCATGAGATGACATCTCTTTGAGGCATTATGCCAAACAGTTCACATGCCTTGTCAATGCTTCCACATTTTGCATACATGTCTACCAGGGCAGTTGTCCTCTATCCTTCATGCTTTGATGGATGTCCATACCCTGTTCCAAAGCTCCCATTTTGGCACAGGCAAGGAGTATGCTGGCAAAGGTTGTCAAATTTGGCTTTACACCTACTAATTACATTTGCTTGAAAGTTTCTAAAGCCTTTTCAATAAATCCATTTTGTGCATATCCTGCAACCATTGCATTCCATGAGATGACATCTCTTTGAGGCATTATGCCAAACAGTTCACATGCCTTGTAAATGCTTCCACATTTTGCATACATGTCTACCAGGGCAGTTGCAACTACAACAAATGACAAAATTCCTCTATCCTTCATGCTTTTATGGATGTCCATACCCTGTTCCAAAGCTCCCATTTTGGCATAGGCAAGGAGTATGCTGACAAACCTTGTCAAATTTGGATTTACACCTACTAATTGCATTTGCTTGAAAGTTTCTAAAGCCTTTTCAACAAATCCATTTTGTGCATATCCCACAACCATTGCATTCCATGAGATGACATCTCTTTGAGGCATTATGTCAAACAATTCACATGCCTTGTCAATGCTTCCACATTTTGCATACATGTCTTCTAGGGTAGTTGCAACTACAACAAATGAAAAAATTCCTCTATCCTTCAAGCTTTGATGGATGTCCATACCCCGTTCCAAAGCTCCCATTTTGGTACAGGCATGGAGTATGCTGGCAAGGGTTGTTGAATTTGGCTTTACACTTGCTAATTGCATTTTCTTGAAAGTTTCTAAAGCCTTTTCAACAAATCCATTTTGTGCATATCCCGTAACCATTGCATTCCATGAGATGACATCTCTTTGAGGCATTCTGCCAAACAATTCACATGCCTTGTCAATGCTTCCACATTTTGCATACATGTCTACCAGGGTAGTTGCAACTACAACAAATGACAAAATTCCTTTATCCTTCATGCTTTGATGTATGTCCATACCCTATTCCAAAGCTCCCATTTTGGCACAGGAAGGGAGTATGCTGGCAAAGGTTGTCGAATTTGGCTTTACACCTTCTAATTACATTTTCTTGAAAGTTTCTAAAGCCTTTTCAACAAATCCATTTTATGCATATCCCACAACCATTGCATTCCATGAGATGACATATCTTTGAGGCATTCTGCCAAACAGTTCACATGCCTTGTAAATGCTTCCACATTTTGCATACATGTCTACCAAGGTAGTTGCAACTACAACAAATGACAAAATTCCTCTATCCTTCATGCTTTGATGGATGTCCATACCCTGTCCCAAAGCTCCCATTTTGGCATAGGCAAGGAGTATACTGTCAAAGGTTGTGGAATTTGGCTTTACACCTGCTAATTACATTTGCTTGAAAGTTTCTAAATCCTTTTTAACAAATCCATTTTGTGCATATCCCGCAACCATTGCATTCCATGAGATGACATCTCTTTGAGGCATTCTGCCAAACAGTTCACATGCCTTGTCAATGCTTCCACATTTTGCATACATGTCTACCAGGGCAGTTGAAACTACATCATCTAACAAAATTCCTCTATCCATTACTTTTTGATGGATGTCCATACCTTTTTCCAATGCTCCCATTTTGGCGTGGGCAGAAAGGATGATGGCAAAGGTTGTGGAATTTGGCTTTACACCTGCCAATTAGATTTGCTTGAAAGTTTGTAAAGACTTTCCAACAAATCCATTTTGTACATATCCAACAATAATTGCAGTCCAAGAGATGACATCTCTTTGAGGCACTCTATCCAACTGTAATATCTGACAAAAATCCCCCTTCCCACTCACCCACATGGTCTTTGGTTGGTCTCTGCGGGAATGCGGGGAGAAAAGTAAGTCCACCGCTCTCCCACACCACATTTAGGGTTTTCTTGCGGGGATGCGGTGTCACTCAGACTGCCTCCCACAAGCCCGCAGATAAACTTGAGAGTCCCTGCAGTGATGCAGGAAAGGACAATATCAATCTAGATGAAGCCATGGCTTATGGGGCGACTCTTCAAGCCGTGGCCTTAAACCAAGAAGACATCAACCTTGTTGTCGTGAGTGACATCACGCCTTTGAGTCTCAAAGTAGGAGTTAAAGGTGGTATTATGAACATCCTTGTGCCAATAAATACTCCAATTCCTACTCGTATCATGAAATCCTTCACCAGGGGTTTTGACTATATCAAAGTAATGTCAATTCAAGTCTACGAAGGAGAAAGAGCATTGACTACTCATAACAATTTCCTCAGTGAATTTGAAGTGAATGGAATTCAAGAGGCCCAAGCTGGAGTGCCATCTGTAGAAGTTTGCTTCCAAGTGGATGAGGATGGCATTCTAACAGTCTCTGCATAGAACAAACGAACATGGGCAAGCAATCACATTATAATTTGTTACAATGAGCAAAGACAGAGAACAAGCAAAGAGGAAGTGGGTACAACAATTGCCAATGCACTGCATTTTCAAGTGGAGGACAAATGGATCAAAGAAATTTACATTGCCAAATATAAACTGAGGTGCTTCATACACAACACGCAGAGCAAAAGTGTATCTCAAGATATCATAAACAATTTAGATGGTGCTCGGGATTGGGTGAAGCAGTGTGAAGACTTAAATCAACTGCAACACAAGTTGAAAGAGTTGCAGGCCAAGTATCAAAATATGAAGCTTCCATTTTTTTAATGTTATTTCAAAATATTTCCATTTACATTTGTGATTTTAACTATTTCAATTGCTTCAATAGGTCAATTTTGAGCAATAAAAGTAAGACAAATATTTACCATTTGTGTTGTGAATGAGGTGTAAAATTGCTAGTGACTGTTTAATTATTGAAATGGATGATATTTAAATAAAATGCTTTCAAACAGATCATGTTATGAAATTGAATATGAATTGTGCTTTTATCTTGGAGCTATGTTAAAATCTAACCATTTTGAATATTGGATATATTATTTATTAGTTCTTGCCTCTATAAAATGCCCACTTATATTTTCATCTGATCATTTTCGTATTAGTGTTGTAGACACCTAAAAATGTCTTCACCACTTAACCGACCTCTGACATCCCCAACATCACCAATTAACCTTCCAATTAATTAATTAAATTCTTATTTAATTAATTATTCATCCCAACACCTAATTTTTCATCATTTTCCCCTTTAAATTGAATTAATTAAATTAATTCAATAGTTCCCCTTCACTAACATTAGCCCAATTAATTAAATAAATGTGCAAATATTTATTTGATTAATTCGCCCCTTTCACTAAACCTAGTTAATTAAATAAATCATGTTTATTTAATTAATTCAACCTACTAATCAACCTATCTGTACCCTAGTTGATTAAATACCTATTATTTAATTAGCTAGTCTAACCTACATGACCCCGGACCTAGGATTAATTAAATTAAACATTATTTAATTAATCCTAACCCCTAATTAGCCCATCCACTAATTTACTACAGCCATTTTAATTAAACTAATCACCTTGATTAACACTCCTCCCCACATCCCACAAATAAAAAATTGATATCTATGCCACATAAATCAATTTTTTATACACACTTGTCATAATCCTCATTAATAATCTCTTACACCCCTTACACATGTCATAACCCATTAATTGGAGCTCTTCCCAAAATAAATTTTTAATTCATTTCTAATCTTCCTCTCTTCCCCATGTGAATTTTTAATTCACATCTAATCCATCTCACCCAACCTCATTTAATTTACTTCTCTTCCCAAGATGAATTAAAAAATCATCTTTATTCTCATCCCTCCATTTCCCATGATTGAATCTAAGCCCCCCACCTCACATTCATCCTCATCCATTGATCTCTCAAATGAATCTCAATCCTTGGATCAAAATCCTCTCCAAAAAGCCTATAAATAGAGCCTCTCCCAAGCCATTTTATCATCCACAATTTGAGTATTGTTATCATGCCAAAATCCCTCCATCCTCTATCATTATGAGCTAGGATTCTAGCGATTTGCACATTAGTTTGAGAGTATTTCACATATGAATCATGGGTAAAGAAAGAGCCTAAGGGTGCAAGGCTTTCCACCTTAGCAAGGAGTTTTGGATCTCACATTTGAAGGTATAACTTTGTATTTTTTCATTTAATTTCTTTGTGTTTATCTTCATTTGGATTTCCTTAACCTCATTTGGCATGCCCGGTGGGACTATAAGGTCCAAACTAACATTTTGAGTGAGTTTTTGGTGTTTTAAGACATGTTTTGCAGGTTCGGCGCTAAATACCCCCTGTTTGGCACCATTTCCTCATGCAACAATGCCATTTATGCATCATGTGGCACCCATTTCTGACTGTTCTCGCGCCTTTTCTGCACGACACCTTGACTAACATTTATCTCATGGTTTAGATTTTTAATAGCTTTTTCAAACATTTTACGGTCTTTTTAAAGTAACTAGCTCTCTTGTTTTACAGAAAAGTCAATGAAAGAGGGGGAGATAATGCCAAAATTTTAGCATAACTTTTGTATCTTTTCCTTATTCATTTGATTTGACTAACACTTTTTAAGGTGTCTTGATCTAGCTTAAGGGTGTTTAAAAGCTATAAGAAGCCTTCTTATAACATTTTGAATCCATATTTGCTATTAACCATCTTTTTTGAAGCCTCTTTTGAAGCATTGCGCCGTTTTGGTGTTATCTATGCCCAGTTCGACACTATCCTGCCCAACAGATAAGACAAATGGAGGTAAAATGACAAGTTGGAGCCATTTCTAGTTTTTGTAGCGCCTTCTATTCTTGTAGCGCCATTTTGACTTTCTGTGGTGCCATCTTTCTGTAATTATCAACAATAATCATCTACCGGTCTGTGTGGCGCCATTTGTAAATGTTGTAGTGCCTTTTTCTTTTTCAACACCATTTCTATATTATGCAGTGCCATTTTCTGTAACACTTAGAAAGAGCTATTGATTTGTCTGTAGCGCCATTTAGGGCTCTTGTAGTGCCATTTACTATTCTGTGACACCTTTTAATTCTATTTTGGCGCTATTTTCTATGCTGACATTGGAATCTGTGCAGGGTGTTGACTATGTTCTGTAGGTCAAAAACGTTTGTCCAAGACATTAAAATCAGACTAATAACATTGTTTGCAGGATTTTATTAGCCTAGAAACACTTCATTTTGTTGCACTAAAAAGAACATTGCTTGCTTAGCCTAGAAAACATTTGGATTTGGTGCATTAAAATTAATCTTGTTTGCAAACAATAGTAGGCACATTTCATTTGGGCTTTAAAAAGAACATAGAATATTTGCTTAACATGTCTTGTGTGCTTGCACATTTGTGTTACCCAAGGGATAGAATCAAATTATCCTCTCCCCTCACTTTCAAAAGGATCTTGGGTGAAGATAAATGGTTATACTCACTTTTTCTTTTTAGGAGTGGGCCTGCTCTTGAGACACATCCGTAAGGAGAATTCATTGGTGACCCCAAGCGGTACTTTCATTTGGTCCGCTATATAAAATAGGATAAGGTGAAAGCCAAGTCCAAATCAGTATAAGCTCTTACCATATGGTGCTAGCTCGAAAGGAAGTCATACCTTGTGTATATGAAACTCCTAGTAGAGCTAGTTAAAACCTTAAGTGGTTTACTGTATGCTCGTAACGTGTCAATCCCTTGAATGTTCCCCCACTAAACACCATTTGTTTTAGTAGCCAAAAACCTTCTATTTGTTGGCAGAGGAGGTCAGAAGATAGACCTATGAAGTCATCCCACACTCTCGCAGTTCAAAGTAGAGATAGAAAATTTCTTGAGATCTTTGGGTCTTTAGGAATTTGAAGCTTGGTGTGCCTGAGAAGTGAGTACTATGTAAGGGGGAGCCAGTGCCACCAAGCTTCTAAGTTATCCACTTTGAGTAAGTGCAGCTGGAGCAATCCATGTGGGAATCCAACAAATATTGTCCTTTGCTCGCCTTAGGTTGTACAAGTGCTTGATAAATTTTTGCATTTTCACAACAAAACCTTTGGCCATTGTGTTCTCTTGTTTGAAGTGTTTTCATGCTTGCTAAGAATAAACATCATTTGACATTATCCAAAAATAATTCCTAAGTCATTGAACCATCATTAAAATATTTGACAATCATTTGAACTTCACAAAATCAAAACTTGACATCAAAACCCACATTTACCAAAGAATTGACAACCACTGCCCTGCTTTGGCGCCATTTCTCACTGTTTTGGCGCCTTATTCTTAGGCTTTGGCGCTATTTCTAAATAAACTTGTAAACGTGCCTAGAAGATTACTTTGGGACCTTTAAAATCTGCACATCCATAATCCATATCCACCTTGCCAAAATCCATCAAAACCATAACCATTTTGACCCAAAATTTTCATCCATATTCCCATTTGGACCTTAGAGAATAACCATTTTCACTATTGGACCCTTCATCATATTATTGAACCCAACCATAATCCATCCCCTTCTATAACTTTTCATCCCTTTTGATTTTTTTACTTTTGGACCTTGATTCATCATCCGACAAATCCATCCAAGTTTCATCCATCTATCCCAAATGAAAAACATCCAAAAATCCCATAATTAAAACATCAATCAATACCAAAAATCATATCCCAAATCAACTTTTGAGTGAAAAATTGAATCTAGATTTTATCCTTTCACATCCTATTTTGCTTGTTGGTCATTAGTCTACCTTAAAGTAGAATAATCATCCCTTTTTGCTTAAGGTCATAAGTCTACCTTGAGTAAGAAGAAAAATCCACCTTGCAACATCTAAAAATCTAAACCTATTTAAGCTCACTTATGTTGGTATGTGGCGACTGATCATGCAAGTATTGTACACTAGTTATGTATCCTCGTCAGGGTTCAGGGTGATGGTTTGTACGATCGGAGTCGGTTGTTAATTTTTGTTAACCGAGAAAAGAAAAATGACATTGCAAAACCCTAATTCTAGAAGCTTCCAAAAAGCTTGTTATAAGCGGCTAGGATATATGGTACATCGATGTATTCATGAGATTGTGATCTGTTTTGCACTGGATAATAAAATCATTGGATGGCCGAGTTTCTGTGGATGTAGCCCATATTGGGTGAACCACGTTAAATTTCTATGTTGATCTCTTTTGTGTTATTCCTCATTGTTATATTTGGGTTATTTAATCTGCATATAATTGTTAGTGCTTATTGCTTTGATCTGGTTGAACCCTAACAATTGGTATCAGAGCAGGTTGTGTTTGTTTATCATCTGTAGGAAGGTCTCACGGTTGAGTGGGAGTCTCACGGTTAAGTGGTAGCAATGGCGGATGAGGGTAAATTGAAGGTAGATAAATTCAATGGGCAGAACTATCAATTATGGAAGATGCAATTGGAGGATTATCTCTATCAGAAGGATTTATGGAGGTCATTGGAAGGAATAACTAAGAAACTGACAACAATGACTGATGAGGATTGGGAACTTCGGGATAGAAAGGCTTTGGGAACCATTCAGCTGTGCCTGGCACCATCTGTGGCATTCAATATAATAGAAGTGAAGACAACAAGTGAACTGATGAAAGCTTTAGCCAAATTGTATGAAAAACCCTCAGCCTCTAATAAGGTATTTCTCATGAAGTGTTTGTTTAATCTGAAAATGATTGAAGGTGGATCTGTGTCAGATCATTTAAATGAGTTTAATATGATTGCCAGTTAGTTAATTTCAGTAAAAGTGAAATTTGATGAAGAGGTAAGGGCTCTCTTGGTTTTATGTTCTTTGCTAGAAAGCTAGAATAGCTTGGTAATGGCTGTAAGTAACTCTGTCTATGGTTCAAATACTTTGAAATTTGATGATGTTGTTGGTGTTATCCTTAGCGAGGAAATGTGACAAAAAAGCATAGGTGAGACTTCAACATCTGGTAATGCTTTGACTGTAGAGAATAGGGGAAGAATAAAGGAAAGAGGAAAAAGCCCTACAAATCGTGGGAAGTCACAAGGGAAGTCGAAGAAAGGCAGATCTAAATCCAGAGGAAAAATGGATTGCTGGCACTGTGGAAAGCCAGGACACTTGAAGAAGGATTGCTGGTCTCGAAAGGGAAAACAAGGAGACAAACAACATGATGACAGTAAGGAAGCTAATGTTGCAAGTAATAAATTACAAGATACTTTAATTCTGTGTTTAGATAATGCTAACGATTCTTGGGTAATAGATTCAGGGGCTTCATTTCATGCCACACCCCATAGGACATATTTTGTAGATTATGTTCAAGGTGATTTTGGACAGGTATATTTGGGTGATGATGAACCCTGTCAGATTGTTGGAAAAGGAAAGATAAAAATCAAGTTGTAGAATGGAAATGAATGGTTGCTACAGGAGGTAAGGCATGTTTCAAATTTGAGAAGGAATTTAATCTCTGCAGGACAATTGGGTAGTGAAGGCTATATAGTTACCTTTTCAGACAAAGTTTGGAAGGTCACTAAAGGTGCATTAGTAGTAGCTAAAGGTGAAAAGGTAGGCACATTGTATTTGTGTATTGGTAATACTTATTCTACCTTAGCTTCTATAGAAATAGTTACTATTGAAACAATTATATCACTTGCTACAGGGACAAACATAATTGTGGCACCATAGACTTGGGCACATGAGTGAGAAAGGGATGAAGATCCTTCACTCCAGAAATTTGCTACCAGGTCTGAAGAAGATTGACTTGGAGTTATGTGAAAATTGTATTTATGGAAAACAGAAAAGAGTCTGATTTATCAAAGTTGGGAAAGAGAAAAAGAGTAAGAAATTAGAGCTTGTGCATTCAGATGTATGGGGACCAGCTCAAGTATCTTCTCTTGGTGGCTCTTGCTATTATGTTACTTTTATTGATGATGCAACTAGGAAAACATGGGCGTATTTCCTAAAACAAAAATTAGAATTATTTGAAACTTTTAAAAAGTGGAAAGCTTTGGTTAAGAATGAGACAAGAAAAAAGTTGAAGTGTCTTAGATCTGATAATGGAGGTGAGTATTATAGCAAAGAATTTGAGAATTACTGTTCATATAATGGAATCCGTAGGTAGAAAACAGTTCCTGGAACCCCACAAGAAAATGGTGCATCTAAGAGGATGAATAGGACTCTTATGGAGCATACAAGGAGCATGAGATTGCATTCTGGATTACCCTTACACTTTTGGGAAGATGTTGTACATACCACTATTTATTTAATAAACAGGGGACCTTCAAATCCTTTGGATGGTGGCATTCCAGAGGAGGCATGGACGGGCAAAAAGGTAAACTATTCATTTTTGAAAACCTTTGGTTGTGAAGCTTTTGTCCATGTTGATATTGAAAATAGAACCAAGCTTGAGGCTAAGTCTAAAAAATGTACCTTCATTGGCTATGGAGTAGATGAATTTGGTTATCGATTATGGGATTATGAAAATCATAAGATCATTAGGAGCAGAGATGTTATATTCAATGAGAAGGTCATGTATAAGGATCAGCTATAGGAAAAGAAGCATGAACATGCCAAAAAGGAATATGTGGTACTGGATGAGATTCTAAAAAATAAAATGCCAGTGGTACCTAATGCTTAGCAACAACCAGTTATCCCACAGACTCCTGCAAGTGTTAGATGATCTACAAGGATAACTAGACCTCCAGAAAGATTTTCTCCATTATTATATTCTATATTATTAACTGATTCTGGTGAACCTAAAAGTTATGAAGAAGCAATGTAGGTAGATACCAAAAAGCAGTGGGAGCTAGGCATGAAAGAGGAAATGGATTCCTTGCTGCAGAATCAGACTTGGGACTTAGTCAAATTGCCTGCAAAGAGCATCACCAAATAAATGGGTTTACAGGTTGAAGGAAGAAGATGGAGGCTAGAAAAGATATAAGGCCAGACTCGTGGTAAAAGGTTTTGCACAGAAAAAAGGTATAGATTTTGATGAAATATTTTCTCCAGTTGTAAAGATGACTTCTATTAGAACAATTCTAAGTCTTGTGGCTACGGAAGACTTGCATCTTGAACAACTAGATATGAAAACAACATTTCTCCATGGGGATTTGGAAGAGGAAATATACATGCAGCAACCATAGGGATATGAGGTCAAGGGTAAGGAGGATTTTGTGTGCAGGTTAAAGAAGAGTTTGTATGGCCTAAAGCAAGCACCTCGGAAATGGTATTTAAAATTTGATAGTTTTATGGCTAAACAAGGTTACAAAAGATGTTATTCTGATTATTGTGTTTATTTCAAGAAATTGGGTAATGACAACTATATTATCCTGTTGCTTTATGTTGATGACATGCTTGTTGCCAGGTCTAACATGCAACATATTAATGAACTTAAACAGAAATTAGCAAATTTATTTGCTATGAAGGATTTGGGTACAACAAAACAAATCCTTGGTATGAGGATCACACGGGATAGGACAAACAAAAAATTATTTTTGTCCCAAAGTGAGTATGTAGAGAAGGTGTTGAAAAGGTTTAACATGCAGAATGCAAAAGTAGTTGTACACCTTTGCCTAGTCATTTTACGTTGACTAAGGAGATGTGTCCAAAGACACAAGAGGAGGAAGACAAAATGTCTAAGATACCATATGCAACAACAGTTGGCATCTTGATGTATGCAATTGTATGCACAAGGCCAGATATTGCACATGCAGTGGGAGCCAGATATTGCACATGCAGTGGGAGTTGTGAGCAGGTATATGAGCAATCTGGGAATGGAACATTGGAATTCTATAAAATGGGTTCTTTGATATTTGAGAGGTACTACTTCAAAGAAACTATGTTTTGGAGGAACAAATTCTACTCTAAAAGGATATGTTGACTCTGATCTAGCGGGTGATATTGATAGCAGGAGGAGTACTACAAGGTATGTTTTTACTGTAGGAGGTACTGCAATCAATTGGATTTCAAGACTGCAAAAGGTTGTTGTGCTTTCAAACACTGAAGCTAAGTATGTTGCTGCCACAGAAGCTAGCAAGGAGATGATTTGGTTACAACATTTTCTGGAGGAATTGGGGCAACAACAAGAAGATAGCCCTTTGTACACTGATAGCCAGAGTGCCATTCATCTTGCTAAGAATTCAACTTTGCATTCAAAAACTAAGCACATACAGCTCAGATACCACTTCATCCAGTTAGTTTTGGAGGATGGGCAGTTGAAGCTAGAGAAAATTCACACAAGTGATAATCCTGCAGATATGTTCACAAAGGCAATTACACGGGAGAAACTGATTTCCTCATCAATTTCTATTGGCCTTCATGACTGATAATGGTGGACATAAGAAACCAGCTAGGCCTATAATCCAGTGGGAGTTGCAAGTGCAGCGGTGTCGTTCATGATCAGTCTCCAAGTGGGAGATAGTTTGGTGTGGAGCCTGATCAGTCTCCAAGTGGGAGATTGTTGCTATGCAGCGACTGATCATGCAAGTACTATACATTAGCTATGTATCCTCACCGAGGTTTGGGGTGATGGTTTGCATGATCAGAGTCAGTTGTTAATTTTTGTTAACTAACAAAAGAAAAATGAGATCGCAAAACCCTAATTCTAGAAGCTTACAAAAAGCTTGTTATAAGTGGCTGGGATGTATGGTATGGTGATGTATTCGCGAGATTGTGATCTGTTTTGCACTGGATAATAAAATCATTGGATGGCTAAGTTTCTGTGGATGTAGCCCATATTGGGTGAACCACGTTAAATTTTTGTGTTGATCTCTTTTGTGTTATTCCTCATTGTTATATTTAGGTTATTTAATCTGCATATAATTGTTAGTTTTTATTGCTTTGATCTACCTGAACCCTAACAACTTATTGGTTTGAACATCTAAATATCATAAAAATTATATCCTCTAAAACATCTAAATCACCTAAGGTTTTCCTTAGTGAAGACATCATCCAACCCATCCCCAAATCTTTCTCACTAAATCATCTTTCCAACCCATTCCATCTTTCACCCATTTGGTCCAAAATTTTTGAAATCGATATCCTTGACATTTACCATCTTTAGGTTGCCACCTTTTTGAGATTTATCTCCCAAAGGTCAAAACCTATAATCAAAATCATACCATAACCTCATCTATCCTTGGATTTAGATTTTAGGGAGTATACTCTCTTGAACCTAAATCTTTGTTCCCTTTCATCACCACATATCCTCGGGTCCAATAAATCAAATCAATTCTCTAAGGTCTCGACATTCATCCACCCCCAATCAAATCCACACCATTGCAGGCCCATAACAAGGTCACAATCCAAGAAGAATCAAGAAATGGCCAACCTTGGAAACAACTTTGGCATAGGAATGCCCCAAATTGACCAAAACAAAATGCCCACAATCCAACAAATACCCTCATTTGATGCCAATGCAATGTTAAATCCCTTCCCCTTTTGACAACCAACTCAAATCACCACCAACCAAGTAGACCAAGATGTCTTAAACTTCACACAAGATCCCAATTCCATGGATATACTCAACAGAGTCCTAAGATTGGATCCCAATAGATATCTTGAGTTCCTCCTCAAAAATAGTGCTAACGTACCTCATAATGCATCCAACTCAAACAACACCATAGCCTCATCACAACCCTCTACATCCCATACCATTCCTAATACATCTCAAGCCTTGAACATAATCACATCCACAAATCCCACCAACGTCTCAGCCACAACCACTTCTACCACCACTAACCCCATTGTTATCTCTACCACCACATCGAACGTAACAACATCTATCCCACAAATCACTCTCACTATCCCCAACAACCCCGTGCATGCGAGTGTTTCCACGAGTGTGCCTCCGCTTAACCACAACATCGTAGCCTTTATGAATCAACTATTCTCTAGGCAATTTCACAACACTTCCAATGTTCCCGTCAATAATCCATCATTTGCTTACACATATGTAATTCCACCCATTACCTCCTCTACTCAAACATCGCAACAAAACCCAAATCAAAATCAAATACCACCCCACATTCTACAACAACTTCACGCTTGTCAACAATACCTCACTCAACTAAACCAAAATCATAACCTCATCCCACAAAACCAAAACCTTGTCCCATAAAACCAAAACCTCATCTTACAAAACCAAATTCTGCCCAACCTCCAACAACTCATCCAAAATCAACAAACATACAACCCGCAACCACCCCCAACGTAAGATTTAATGAGCATTGTGCAAACATTAATCCAAAAGGTGGACAACATGCAACAAGGAAACAAACGAAAGCAATATTCTTTCGAGGATATTTTCCCTTACCCATTTGATAGGACATTATACATGCTTCCCTTTCCAAAAAAATTTGAAAAGCCCAAATTTGACAAATACAAAGGAAAGGGAGACCCTAGGGAACACCTTAGGGAGTTCTATATCGCTTGCCTAGAAGTCTCATATGATGATACTTATTTGATGAGACTCTTTCCATGAAGCCTCGATGGTCAAGCCACCGAATGGTTTGCACACCTTCCTCCCAGCATTAGGACCTTCCCTGAGCTAGTAGAGAAGTTTGTAAATCATTTCTCCTATAATTTTGATCATGAAATATCAATGACGGATCTTTGCAATACCAAACAAAAGAATAGAGAATCCTTCGTTTCCTTTTTGCAAAGATGGAGAGGCTTGGTAAGAAAACTCGATTGGCCTATCCTCGACAAACAACTAGTCACCATGTTTGTGGATAATCTTAGTCAAGAAATGGGATTCCACTTACAAATTTAATGTGCATCTACCTTTGAAGAGGTCATTGACAAAGGCACAACCATTGAGAGAGCCCTTATTGCCAAAGGCTCGATCAAACTCTATGACAACAAAACGTACAACAACAATAACAACAAAGTCAACATCAACGCACCAAACACAAATAACAACACACAATCAAATGAGAACCTCACTTTTGGGGTAAAAACAAGAACACCCTTAATGACAGCATCACCGATGTGAAAGCCGTTCAAAATGTACAAAATCCAACACCACCAAACCCGTCCACAAATAACAATGTCAACATCCCAAAAGGACCGCCAAAATAAAATAACACCCCTAGGAGGAAATTCACGCCCTTAGGAGAACCGATAGAAGATGTTTTAGACAAGATTGTAAAGGGGAATTTGATAACTCTCCCCCCTATTAGGCCTTATGATGAGAATCAATTCAAACCTGCATGGTTTGATGAGAATGCCTATTGCGAATACCATCATGTCAAGGGGCATAAAACATCTGATTGCATGAGATTAAAACATTGCATACATGATCTCATAGATAAGGGTAGTATCGGCTTCGATGAACTACCAAAAAAGTCACCAAATGCAAATCTCAGAGCTTACAAGGATCCTCTACCTGACCACAACAAAGGAAAAGCATCCTCGTCCATCCAAGCTTACAATGTTGTTTCACCTCTCACTTCTTTTGACTCCGTTGTGGGTCAAATAGAAGAATCTTCTAACCATATCAACACCATCACCATTCGAACAAAAACACCTGATTGTTCCATCACTACCTGTCGTGGTTGTGTCTCCATTTGTGGGGCACCCACAAATAATCAACCATCCACATCCACATCCACCAACCCACCATCCGCCCACAAATATAACCTCCTAGATCATCTAGGTAAGACCCCCACACAAATCGCCATCCTTGAATTGCTCTACACATCTCCCCTTCACAAAGAAATCCTCGACAAAGCTTTGATGGAGACCCAAGTCCCCACAAACTTGAATGTTGATCAATTCCAAGCCATGGTGGGCCATATTGCTTCACCCTACCATCTCACCTTCTCCAAAAAGGATCTGCTTTCCTCTGACGACCCATATAATGATGCCTTTTACATTGAAGTCCACATCCACAAGCATATCATAAAAAGAGTCTTAATAGATGGTGGCTACGACCTAAACCTGTGCACTCTAAAATTGTTAAAACATTTGGGATACTCTGATGTGGTTGTGGACACTAGTGAATATATAACCATTAAGGGGTATCATGATACTGAGAGACTATCTGAAGGCACCATCAAACTCCCTATCCAAGTGGGGTAGAAAATCTTGGAGACCAAGTGTCAGGTGCTTGATCTTGACCTCCCTTACAACATTCTCCTTGGCCGACCATGGATCCATGCCATGCAAGCCATTCCTTCCACATTTCACCAATGCTTAAAATTCCCTCACAATGGCACAGAAGTAACTATCTATGTCGATCCCCATCCCTTCCAATATTGTATCTTTTTGGAGGGACATGACCTCACCTTCTGCCCATACAACAACGCCAATAAGAAACCAGCTTCACAAACCAATCCTACATCATCCACCTCATATGTTGACCCTTCCAACATTGCCACTACATCATGAACATCCCAACCACCCAAAGTCAAGATCAAGCTAAGCGACATGGGGTGTGGTGAATACGACCTGCATGGTACCTTTTGTGTAGGATCATTGCCCACTCCTAAGACATTTGGTGCTCCTAGGGAAGAAGAGGTCTCCATGGTAATCATCAAATGCAAACCATCACCCACCTTTGAGAAGAAGCATCTCCTTGATCAGGATATTCTCGAGGACATATCCTCATGGTTATACAAAGATGAAGAAGCAAAGCAAGAAACCCCTGTTATCTCGGCTGAAATCTATGGCAAGGGTCTTCATATTGTTAAGTATATGGGCTATAAAGGACAAGGTGGTATAGGCCTTCATGAGAAAGGGATTGTGGAGCTGATTCAAGCAACAAGAAACCCACATTCTCAAGGGTTAGGATATGGAAAACCAGAGTCTATCCTTGCTAATGGCGAATGTATCTTAGGTGAGGTTGCCAAGGTTTCCCCTACGGTCGATAACATCAATGAAGCAGAAGATCAAGACTCCTTTAGTGATTTCATCAAATTCTTTGAAACCTCCGTATGTACCATCTATACTGTAACCACCCTACCATCCGCCTCTAATGACCTACCTCTTGTATACCTTGAGCTTATAGATTGGGACCAACAAGGACTTCCTGTCCTTGATGTGGCATAGAATGATGAAGCAATAGATGAGATGATGGGGGTTAGAGATCACTTCCCCCTTGGAGACCACAGAGCTGGATATATCATGGAACTCGACACATCCGCCTACTTCAGTGAAACCACCCATGCTCTTAGTCACAAAAACATAAAAATAAAAACAACACCCCCTAGTGAAAACCACTTTGTGGCACTTTCGGGTGAAGAAAAAATCAAAATAAAGGACGTATCACCTAGTGAAAACCTCCATGAGGTGCTAGGAGATGAGAGCATGGGCCTTCCCGAAATAGATGAAGTATATCTAGACATATCACCCATCCTAGTGGAGCCATCGTAGGAAATGAACCTTGGAATGGAAGAAGCACCGGAAATCACATTCAGGGCAGAATCCCTTACAGTCATGGAGTAGGAGAACTTCCTAGCCTTCTTTAAGAAAAAGAAGTTGTAATTTTCCATGGACCTATGCTGACATGCTACAACTAGATCCCGCCTTGGTTGTTCATCACCTTGCGGTACGTCGTGATGCAAAACCAGTGAAAAAAAGCTAAGGAAGATGAATCCTCAAATTGTACTCCTTGTCAAGGTAGAGCTTAAGAAACTCCTAGATGTGGGGTTTATCTATCCAATAGATTATCCCGAGTGGGTATCTAACATTGTACCTGTAGCCAAAGTCACTGGGGGCATCCGGTGTTGTACAAATTTTAGAGATCTTAATAAAACATGCCCTAAAGATGACTTTCAGCTACCCAACAATGACATCATAGTGGATCTCATAGCAGGTCATGAGATGTTGTCTCTAATGGCTAGTTTCTCGGGGTACAACCAAATCAGGATCGCATAAGAGGATCAACATAAAACATCCTTCATATGCCCATGGGGGATATACTATTGGGTTGTGATGCCTTTTGGCTTGAAAAATGTAGGTGCAACATATCAACAGGAAATGACCATCATCTTCCATGACCTCTTCCACCACATAATGGAAGACTATGTAGATGATCTACTAGGAAATCTAAAACCAGAGAGGAGCATTTAAACATGTTAGCCAAGATCTTTGACAGGTTGGAATAGTACAATGTGCGGCTAAATCTGAAAAAGTGCGTCTTCAGGGTCACTTCTGGGATACATATTGTCAAGAAGAGGAATCAAAGTAGATCCTGCCAAAGTCAAAGACATAATAGAGATGCATCCTCCGAAGATACTTAAGTAGCTACGAAGTCTACAAGGAAAGATTCAATCTATCCGATGGTTCATAGCACAACTTGCTGATAAATGCCAACTGTTTTAGCATCTCCTCTACAAGAACACAACCTTTGTGTGGGAAAATCAGTGTCAGGGAGCTTTTGAATAGTTGAAGAAGTACCTCGCTGACCCACCTGTCCTTATTCCACCAAAACAAGGAGAACCCCTCCTCTTGTATATTTCAACAACAAAAATGGCTATAGGGGTCTTGTTGGCACAACATGATGAACAAGGAAAAGAAAGAGCAATATATTATATCAGCTGTACCTTGGTGTCTTATGAGCTAAATTATACTCCAATTGAACGAGCATGCTTAGCTATCATCCTTACTTCACAGAAGTTGAGACACTACATGCTCAATCACAAGACTAAGCTCATTGCCAAGATTGATCCGCTGAAATATCTGCTAACTAGAGCTTCCCTTACAAGAAGAATGGCTAAGTGGGTAATGATCCTAAGTGAGTTTGATATTGAGTACACAGAGAGGAAAGCCATTAAAGGACAGGTCATCATTGATCAATTAGTTGAGGCACCCATCCCAATAGAGCAACCCACACTTGCAGAGTTTCCTAATGAGTCTATATTGACCATAACACCTACAGTAGAACCATGGAAGATGTATTTTGATGGATCTTATACACATCGAGGCTTGGGGGCAAGCATTTTGTTTGTTACCCCTCAAGGAGACACCATTCCCAAATCATACATGATCACATTTCCATGTACAAACAATGTAGCAGAGTATGAAGCTCTCATCATAGGACTCTGCATGGCGATTCAGTGGAGGATTGAGAAGCTGATGGTCTATGGAGATTCCCAACTGGTCATTCGACAAGTAAACAATGAATACAAGACTAAGGATGATAAGCTCTTGTCCTATAAAAGAATGGTGGATGACTTTAAAGGTTACTTTTATGACATCCATTTTGAACAAATTCCAAGGTTGAATAACAAAGTAGCAGATGCCATGGCCACGATAAGATCCTTGGTGGACATGAAGAAAGATAGCAAGAAATGTGTGTTCTTGATCGAAGAAATCCCTATACTGGCTTATGATGTTCCGCAATTAGAACTGGTGTGTGACATTGTTGATCCCCTATCCCCCTAGTATCAAGAGACGTACATGTACCTCCATGACAACATCATCCCCCCAACCTTTCACCCTCACAACGAAAAAGATTCATCCACCGAGCCTCCCGCTTCACTCTTATAGGAGACACCCTCTACAAAAGGAGTCTTGATGGTATGATTTTACAATGTCTAGACTCTAGGGAAGCAGAAGTGGCCTTACAAGAGGTACATGAAGGCATTTGTAGGGTACACTCGAGTGGACCTACCCTAGCCAAGAAGATCTTAAGAACAGGATACTATTGGGCGACCATGGAGCAAGATGCTTACATGTTCGTGAAGGAATGCTTGTCGTGTCAGCAACATGGGGACCTCATCCATGCACCGTAACAAGAGTTGCAACCAATAACAACTCTGTAGCCTTTTTCACAATGGGGACTCAACCTTGTAGGTAGGATTCACCCTCCATCTTCCAATGGTCATAAGTTCATTATCACCGCCACTAAATACTTTACCAAATGGGTTGAAGCAATTCCACTCACTTTCACCACAGGCATCCAAATATCCAAATTCATCCTTCATTACATAATATGCCAATATGGCATCCCTCATTCCATCATCATAGACAACGGGAAACCATTTAAGAACCATGAAGTCTACACTTTGTGTGAGAAATTCCAGATCCAACACCACTTCTCCACACCTTATTACCCTCAAGGTAAAGGTTAGGCTGAAGCTTCTAACAAAACCATCCCACGCATTCTAAAGAAGATGTTTAATGAAGCTGGCCATGACTGGCACCTCCAACTCAATCTTGCCCTATGGGCCTACCGTATGAGCATCCGTACACCTACAGGAGCCACCCCATATTCCCTAGTATTTGGTTCTGAAGCCATCTTACCTTTTGAGGTCGAGCTCCAATCACTTAGAGTCTTTACAGAACATAATCACTGATGAAGAGTATCGAGTTGCAAGGCTGCATGAGTTAGAATTATTGGATGAGAAACACATGGATGCACTCAACCATCTGCAGGCATACCAAAATCACCTACAAAGAAGCTATAATAAAAACATCAAGAACCACAAATTTGAAGTAGGTGATCTTGTCATCATGGAAAATCAGAAGAATTTGCAAGAACACACTAAGAAAGGGAAATTTGAGCCTAATTGGTTGGGACATTATGTTATCACAACCAACTATGGATCAGGGGTATATCAACTTGCAACACCTGAGGGGTAGCCTCTAGATGAACCCATGAACATTTTGCATTTGAAGAGGTTCTATGCATAACCCATCAAGTATCCCAAAGAAAAAATACAAAAAAAAAATCAAAAAATAGAAAAATATCAAAAAATCAAAAAATCAAGAAAAACCTGAATGCAATAAAGTCGTCCAATGGTGAAAATCATTTCGATGACGCCTTGGATAAGTACCATGGTGAAAACCTGTCTCAGGCACCATGTGTAGTGGCTGGTTCCACCATCTAATAAGTCCTCTCTCCATCATGACACTCCACATAACACACATCCCATGGCTTGGAATTCTGAAACATCAATCACCCACCCCGCATCATCCCACCCAAGGCTAATCCATGGAACGAGGATCCTTGTAGGCTTCTTCTGTATAGCTAAAATCCAAAAATCCCAAAAATAATAGAAAATCCAAAAATCCCCAAAAAACATTAGAAAATCTAAAATTCCCAAAAGCATTAGAAAATCCACATGTTGAATCTATAAAGCATACAAGGACAACATCCAAATAGTATGACATGATTAAAGCACCTCACCCAATTCGAACTGGAAATCCCTCAAACATCTCATTTTTTTTGGAGGTGTTAACTGACTTGTGTAGAGTCTTTTGTTGAGCCCCGTAAGAAGTAATGTGGGACATGTGGAAATAGGGCAAACACAAATCAATATAATAATTAAATGTCATCTTGACACTGCCAGACTCCTCAAATAGCCAAATGTATGATGTCAACGCCAGTGACCATATTATTGTCTTAATGCAGTCATACGATATTCGTACAATTTGTTAAAATCTGCACCGTTCTTGTTACTTCAATCTCATCTATTTTTCCGTGATGTAAATCACCCGTAAAATTACGTATTAATGAAAAAGTAATTCTGTGATGCAACTTACCCAATTCAGCATTAATTCATTACAGATTAGGTGTTATGAATGGCAAGCCAGTCATACGCATCTCTCTGGGCAATTGTAGAATCTCAACTCAAAAGCATTAGAAAATCTCAAAAAATCCCAAAAACATTAGAAAATCTCAAAAAATCCAAAAACATTATAAAAATACAAAAATACAAAAACACACATCCTCATCATGCACAACATCTTCAACATCATCACATCCATCCCGAACCATTCCCACATCATCAAGTCTTGCTAGAACTACATATTCATCTCACCTGCATGTTGAAAGTGCCTTAATCTCGTGGACATAGGGTATGTAGGCAGTCTAGAATATGAAGGAAGTATCCAGTACTTAGGTACATAAGATGCGCCTATCCAACCCATTTGGATGGTCTCTATTTACTAAGCTTGCTAGATTTAACAAATGATACACACGTTAAGCATACGCCTGAAACATCATACCTCATGCAAAAGTTATCAAGCAACATACCAACTATAATCATCACACATGGCCCGAATATCCCTTTTTCCCACCTTTCAGAATTTATCCAACAAAACCCAATTGATTCGTGCCCTAGGATATATCGTTCCTACAATGGATAGAATCCATCATCCTATCAACACTTATCTTGGCAAGAGAATACAATGGTTATTTGTGCTTTTTCGGTTAGTCTTTTTGATTCTTGATTTTTTTTCTTCTTGTCTCGTTCTAGGTCATTTCCAAAGCCACCTTGATCTCATTATATCATGGTAAGTGGCGGGCAACACCTGGAATAGACATGGTCATCGTTTCTGTATGATGTGCTTATGGGTTGATTTCATTACTCCAAGAATAGTATTCATATCTTGAAGCTAGGGTCAGTTCTAGCATAGTGCGTCCCATTTACATATACAGGTATTCATACCTTCTATGTACTATGAGAACTTATGTTATGAGTCCCCTTCCCTCAGCTAGGCAAGGTTATACTACCTTGAGCATGCATGAAATCAACCTATTGTTTGTGACTCTAGTCCATGCAATTGTGGGATAAATATCATCACCTAGGTCCTTTCATTCCTTTGTGAAAAGTGTCCTACTTTGCTATAATAAATCTAGAAATGCTCTTAATAGTATAATGCAAGTACTATACCTAGCTCACATCATCTTTCACCACCCATCCAACCATATTATCTGGGCTTATAATTTTAATCCCCCCATCCATCCACTCTAACCCCCCCTCTCCTAACTAACATCTCCTCTCACTTACCCCTTAACCCATTCAACCAACCTAACACATCTAAACCAAAACCCCCTCTAATGAAATGGTATCCAATAACCTAGCACTCCTTGAACCATCCTCACAATCCCCTTTTCCTCTGAACCCATAACCATTCCCCTCCCTAACCTAACCCCCCACCACCTAGCCCCATCACCTAGGGTTTTAAAAGAACATAACATGTGTCATGACTTGACCACTTCGTAAATCATTGCATTAGGTCAAAAGTTGCATTATCATGATCACATAATCATCATTTACATCATTTAACCATTACATTTCCATTTCATTTCATTTTTGCGTCCACAATATAGGTTTATTAATTTGAGCATATATTTCCATTTCATTTCATTTGGCATCCACAATATATGTTTATTAATTTGAGCATATATTTCTATTTCATTACATTTTGCATCCATAATAAATGTTTATTAATCTGAGCATTTATTCTCATTCCACAAACTATTTTACACCCATCTTAATCCACATCATAATCCATAATCATAACATGTATCAACATTATCGCATCATAACGCATAAACAAAACATAAACCATCACATCACAATACATGATCCATCACCATCATAACCATAACATATACACATCATCACGACCCATAACATGGCATAAAAACATCCATCAATATCCATAGTATAAACATCACCCCATCACATAGTACATAAGTACCACCTGCATAGATCATGATATCATAAACAAGACATCCATCCACATGCCAAAAGAATCATAACAGATATTAGAAACATCAGGAAATCCTTACAACTATTAATATCTGAATTACACAAGTATGTGGACAACATGAGGTAGCCATCCCAACAAGTACGATCAGTGTAATCATCGATCATTTCATCACATAACGCAACATAAATAAAATCGTCCATCACATAAGCATGTAATACATAAAACCATCACATCAAAACATCACATCATAATCTGCATCACCATCAAATGCATAAACCATCAAAGCATACATCATAAGTGCATCCATAACATAAACCATCATATACAAACCATAAGCACCATAAATATCACCAACATACATCATCATATATCATATAACATCAAATGTCATCATCATCCATCGCCGCAAAATAATGTACATCGCTCAAAAATCATACAAGTCATGATACAAAAATGCCTCTAAGGGCTCAAAATACATCAATGTACATCAACCCTGGACTGATGATCCTCTGCCTGACTCAGTGGGTGACCTTGGCTGTGGCTGCTACTGCTACTGTACAGGTGATTGTTGGGGTACCACTGGTGGAGGTGCCATGGGATGTTGAACTGACTAGATGGACCACCTGGATCCATGGGACCCTGACATCCTGGATCCACTCTGCTGGCTATATCTTGGAATCCACTGACCCTTAGGAATGACTGAACAATAAGTAGCATGATAATACTTAGCTCACCAAATTTGCTCTAGAAGCTGTCCCTATAACTGTGTGATCTGAGTTTGCATTTGTGATAAAACTAGACCCATGCCAATACCAGCCACAACCCCCTGCAAACTCACCACCTGGGCCTCTGCCTGCTGAGCCCTAGCCTTTGTAGTTTGCCGCATGGCTCTCTCTGAAACCTACTCACGTATCAAGGTGGCTATCTGTGCCTATCCCTGTGTTGCCTAAGCCTATGCCTGTCTCAACTTCGCCTGTAGAATGCTAATCTAACCAACTAACCCATATGCTCTGTTTAGAAATGTAGCTGCCCCACGAAGCTGTATAAGCTCCTACTACTGTCTCTACACTGTATCCTCCAGGCTAGCCAACTGGCCTCAGAGAGTCCCTATCTCCTCCTCATCCTCTACACGGGTCCACCGATGGGATGAACTCTCTCTCGGCACTAACCCTGAACCCACCCTCGAGTTGCCAGCCTCCGCCCTGCCCACTCCCAGAAATGTCATAATAGCCGCGAGAATGTCCTGCTGATACGTCTGCTCCCTCACATGGGGCTCATCTGTCTTCTCTAATGGGGTACCCCTGGGTCCCTGCTGCTGTAAAGGTGCCTATGGGGGTGGCATCAATCCCCTATCCCCTCCCTATGCTCACTGGGCAGGTGGTCTCTGCCTAGGATCCTGCTACCGAGGTGCTCATTGTCCTTGCACCTGTCCTATCTATACTTGTTGTACAGGTATCTGTTGTTGTGGCTACTATGGTTGCTGTTGCTATGAGGCCTGCTACCTAGGCCTCACCACCTGCTGCCCCCCCTCACCCCTGCTATGCAAGAACCTGTGCCTGATGATGTACCTGCTACTATCCCTACTACGGTACCTGCAGTGGTGGTATTGCCTGCTGTCTACCTCTCCCTCTACCTCACCCTCTCGCAGCATCTACCTGCTCATACGCTACTGCTACTAACACCCTGATGAGATCATCATCATCCACCTCCACCTCCTCCACCACTATCTCGTCCTCAACTATGTCTCCCTCCTCCTCCTCTGCCTCTATGGTCATATGAGGATCCTCGGCCGGATTCATCATACGAGTCGGCCACCATGTCAACCACCACTGATCATATGCTGGCGTAGTACCCGCGTTGACCATCGTACTCTTCCAAGCCCACTGCTACAACTATAATGCTGCAAAGTCAGCTATCGCCACCTGTGGTGCTATGGCCAATGGCCATCTCCCATCTCACCCTGTCCAAGCAAATACTGCCATCCCTTGAGGAATATACTACTGCAAGACAAACCAGCGCATAACCCGCGACAAAAGATACATGTTGATGGTGTGATCACCCCAACCCATCAAATACCATGGCTAGAAGGTATAAGGCATATGAACATCATCATCTGGCCACTTCTCTACTCCAATATATGGCCGCCATGTAACCTGAATCAGATCATCCAGCACCCATTGCCAGTAATGTAACTGTCCAACATGAGAATACTTGACGAGTTACCGATACAAAAACACATAGGCCTTGAACTCTCGTCGATAATATCCTTCCCGTGGCCTCGTGATCGCAATATGCTCGAAGGCCTACATGTGCAGTAGTGTGATCCCATTCGATAATGTCGAATCATAGTGATAGACCACAATATGCATCTCATGATACAACTGTGCCAGCATGCATGGCCCCCATGCATAGACGGTCTCATTCCACACCATCCCCTCTATCATATCCCCCCCACCCCACTAGAAAGACTCAAGCCCACCGATCCGGCATCACCATGCCTCCAATCAATGCACATAGAAACAAGGTGAAATGATTTACACCCGCTGCCAAAGTCTCCTTGTAACTCATCTCTCGTATGTCCTCTGACAACTCTGGCTGGCCTAGGAAAAATGCTCTGCCTAAGTTATGTAGAGTAGGGGGTCTCACAATCAAACTAACTCAATCAACTCTTTACCAAACTCTTTACCCAATAATCAAAGTGAATTTCTTCACAAATTCCTCTATTTTCCTAGTAGGACAACAAACACATCTTTTTTGACATAAGTTGTAGACCAGGCCTCATATCCAAAATTTGAAACCTATTTTGAGTACCCATTTGGAATTTATTCAACATATGTGGAAATTAGGGGTGGTTGTTTTGCAACATAGGGCCCTAAAATTGATTGTCCTGTTTTGATAAAGGCCTAATTAGGACAACAAACTAGGTTTTTCGAGCATTACTTTTAGATAATGACTCAAACCCTCAAAAAAATCACCATTTTAGATACCCGTTATGGCATTATTCAACATATGAAGAAATCAAATATGGTTACTTAGGAAGGAAAGGTTCAAAACTTGACTGTTCTACTCTTGCCTAGGTTTTGAAGTGGAGCAACAAATAGGGTTTTTCGGCCATAATTTTCAAACCAAAACTGATATCCAAGAAAGAAGACTTGATTCAAATACCCATTTGGCTCTTATTTAACATATCTTAAAATCAAGGTAGGTTATTTTGTACAGAAACCCTCAAATTTTGACTATTTTCCCTCAAATTAGGCCTACTAGGGTTTCAGACCTGTTTTAGTAAAATAGACATAACTTTTTTGAAACTTGATGAAATTACATGAAACTAATGCCAAATTAAACTAGATTGATATATTTACCAAAAAAAATTGATTTTGAGTCATTATGAGACCGTACAGATCTGTACTACATCAAAGAACAACAAGGAAATGTTTAGAAATGCAGAAAATAGACGTATTTTTATTGCTTCAACTTCCAAAGTTTCAACCACCACACCCTCTCACCATGTCTTCTCCCTTACCAAGCCTTTTTGAAACATTTATAACCATTTCCCAATGGTTCTCAATTAAAATTTCAACTTACAACCATTCAAATTCCCTCATTTACAACTTATGACTCTTCATATTCCATATTTTTTTGCACTTTTACAACTATAACAATATTTGTGCAATATTGACAACTTAACAACTTAAATCACCTAATAACCTATAAATGGACTCAAACACACCTAAAATGGTCTTAATTGACCTTATTACATCAAAAACACAAAACTAAATAAAAAATGAACAATTTGCCTCATGGAGGCATGAAGTTAACTAGGTGCTCCTGCACCATACTCCCGGAGAAAGAGAAATTCAAGTCCCTCTTGAATTGAAGGTAATAACAAAGTTCCACCTTAGAATTCTCTTGCCCGATGTCTTCCATCCTTTGCACTTTGACTTCCTTAGAAGAGCTCCTTGCTGGCTTCATCTTGAATTTGGGTTTATCCTTCCTTAAGGCTGTAATAACACAACTCCTTTTACCCAAACTTGCCATGCTAGATGCTGCTCTCCTCTTGAGGTCTATACAATCAGAAACCCTTTCCTTTTCCTGGCTAATGTCAACCTAAAATGGAACCTTTGTCTTGAAATTAGACCACTCAACCTCATCTTCACCCATTTGTTTGATCAATGCAAACACATAATAGGCTGCACCCTTGTCTTCCATCACCTTGAAGGTTTTGTCTTCCCACTTTGCATGAGAACTAACACTTTTCCTTGAAACATCATCTATTACCACGTCAACATGTTCTTGCAACAAATCTTGACTTTCTAATGGCAATTGATCAATCCTAACTGTTGTTATAACAGTCATATGTTTACTTACCATTTTATTAGCTACCTCTTCCTCTTTTCTTGCCTTTTGTTCTTCAATCAAGGACTCCTTACTATCTAATTTTGCTACTCCCACTTGTCTTCTTCTCTGAACAATCTTCTTGATAGGCCATGAGATCTTCTTCTTGATTGGTAGATGCCAACTTGACTCTTGGTTTGTTAATTGCTGCAACTCAACCTTCCATCTCTCTTCCATCCTTTCTCTCATCTCTTTTAGTTGTTCCATAGCCTACCTCAGCTCTTTTATCTCTTGGTCAATTTCCATTTGTTTTGTCTTTTCTTTTTCCTTCTTCATCTCTTTTTCCTCTTTTTTCCTTTCTTGTTTCTTCTTTTGTGAACCCTCAGCCTACAAGTATCTCCTCAACACATCCATTGTTCTCTTTATTCAAGAAAGTCTCTTTCACCTTGCTTCTCCTTGTCTTTGTGACACCTCACCTAGGTTTCCTCTTTTCTTCACTACCTAGTCTCTTGGCATCCAGGTTCTTTCTTCAACCTGCAAAAAGACAACACACAACCTCCAAAAACTCACTTGCCCAGATCTTTTTGGGCTCTGATACCAATTGATGTAGAGCAAGGGGTCTCACAATCAAACTAACTCAATGAACTCTTTACCAAACTCTTTACCCAACAATCAAAGTGAATTTCTTCACAAATTCTGCTATTCTCCTAGTAGGACAACAAACACCTCTTTTTTGACATAAATTGTAGACCAGACCTCATATCCAAAATCTAAAACCTATTTTGAGTACCCATTTGAAATTTATTCAACTTATGTGGAAATCAGGGGTGGTTGTTTTGCAACATAGGGCCTTAAAATTGACTGTCTTATTTTGATAAAGGCCTAATTAGGACAACAAACAAGGTTTTTCGAGCATTACTTTTAGATAAGGCATCAAACCCAAAAAAAATCACCATTTCAGATACCCTTTTATGGCTTTATTCAACATATGAAGAAATCAGATATGGTTACTGTTATCACTAGGAATTGCACCTGTATGCAAGGCTGGTAAAGCACTACAATTCCGTGTAACATGGAACTAATTTCAGGTTGTGGGTGCCCTATGATGAAATTAGACCTCTAGATTATGGGTTGGTTCCCTTCAGATGTTCTATTGAGATGTATTTTTTTTACTATTTTGGAAAAGGGAAGAAAGAGACTAAGTGGATGCTAAAGGTAAAATGGTGATGCACCTGATTTGAATAAAATAATGCAATTTGATCCACAATGTTTACCCAGAAATCTAACTTTTACACAATTCAAACTTGGTATAAATATCACAAAAGTGATTCTAAGGAAGGTTTGAAAATAGGTTTTCTATGAAGGAAAATATTTTTTCACAACACAAAAATACTATTTCTGGTTAACACAACCTAAGACCTGTGATGATTATATGCTTTAATGCTGTAAACAAGGAAGTGATACAATAATTTTAAAGGTTTAATGATAAAACACAACAAAATTTCATCAAAATCATTTCACTAATAGCACTAAAAGGAAAGGTAATTTAACTTATCTCCAAAAAAACAAACGAAAGTTCTACAAAGAAGACAAAAGTATAACCTGTAACCTGCCGATCTCTCAATAAACCTGTAAAATATGAGCTACAAGAATTCTCCAATCTGTCTGAATCAGAATGAGAATCAAGAACTAGCAAAAACAATATTTTGCTTTACAATATATAGGTTTGCTCTCTCCAAGAGGCATGCAAAAAATATGGACTTGCATATAACTGCCTCTAAAAATAATCATTCCCGAGCAACCTCCAAAATCCTTAAAATTAGGGTCTAAAACTGCCACAAATTGAGCAAAAATAGCTTCAATTTGGGCTTCTCCATATGCTTGACCAAAAAGTTGACCAAGAACCCTAAAAATACTCCTAAAAATCATGCAAAACCTTCTAGGTGGCCTAGTTAACTCAACTAATGAATTCACATGATTTTGCATGAGCAAAATTGATTGTGAGTAAATAATAAAGTAATAGAATAATTACTTAATTATGGGTTACAATTTGTTCTATTTCTGATTTTACAACTTGTGGAAAATAATAAAGTAATTTGGAAAATATTACTTTATTATTTATTTACAATTAATAACTTTGTAAAATCATGCATGATTAGAAGAAAAAATATCACTCCTTATTACTCCAATTATACTTGCCTAATTTGCATGATTTACACATTAAGGCAAAAAATTTTACCCTTATCACTCCATGATCAATGAGAAAACATTATCTTCTCTCTGCAGGATAAAAATCTTAAGTCACTCCATGCAACATAATGTCTCCATGCACAAAAATAGTATGCATAAAAACCTTATGACTCCCTCTGATGCCTTAGTGCATATACATATCATTACATTTTTAAGCCACCTTATATCTCCATATGCAACTTAATATCAAGAAAAAACCCTACAACTCCTCCATGCATCAAAATGCACCATCATATTTGCTTACCTTGTCTACCACTATGCTTTGTCCTCATGCATGCCATATCTAAAATCATACTCCTCTTGGCTTTGTTGGCCACCATGTATAATCAAGAAGGATCCTTACCTTTGGATGTTTGCAAAAGACAAGGAACTTTGACTAGCATGTGTATCATATAATGCATTTTTTGACCATGCTATCCATTGACCACCAAGGAAATTTAAATAGTTTATAAGGCATGAAGCCTTTCTTTCTCATCATATGACCCTTCTTGACTTAATAAAAATCAAGTCATAAGCAATGTCAGTCGGCCACTCGATGCTATGATGGTTAGGATCTTCAAGAACAAAGTCTTGACCACGGGCACTTTTGGGATAAGGTAATTATTTGCTTTTTTGTGAAGTCAAAACACACTTGAGAGAAAATAACCTTCAAACAAAAACAAAGAGACAACCCTAAAAGTTGCTCATTCTTCATTTGGCATATCTCTTCGATGCTTTGCAACTGCATTATGCCAGTTTAGGGTTTGAATGTCTCTATCATGTCTCTGGCTTTTACTCCCCCTAATGGCTTTTCTTGGTTGAATCTTTGGAACTCTGCATCATTAAGGAAGAAGATAATACTGCCTTGAGTTTCATATGAGGCATTTTATAATATCTGTAGCTTCTTTTCCTTCATGGTTGCGACCTCCTTCTTCATTCATGGTTATCTCCATATGTTGTGCATTCTTTAACACCCTCCTTGTTTCTGCATCTTCTTTTCATTGCAACTATTACTTGTTCTTGAGAGCTTGATGTTGTTGTAAGGCCGTGGATAGATCTCTCTTCCTATTAGCAAAAAAGAGGTAAGCACTTGTCATTCTTCATCTTCTGTAGCTTCATTTGTCTCTTTTTACAGTTTGAAAAATGACAAGGGCTGTATGTAGACATGGGTATTGCATTTTTAAGCAAAAAATGGCTTATCTTTGTCGGCCATGCCTGTATATGTCTCTTTTTATCTTTTACTCGGTTGTAAGTGCAAAAATCCTGAGGGTTTGAAATCTTAAGATGAGGGTTTGTTATCTTCTTGCATTTTCAAGGCCTCCACCTTGTCACTGTCATGCTCCATCTGTATGTAGGCACCAAACTGTGGTAGACTATTGAGGGTTTGTAAGTTTTGAAACTAGGGTTTCAACCCTCCTTGCACAAAAAACTCTTCTCACTGCCATGGGCATTCTCTTTCATTGTTATCTCTTTCTCTTTTGACTATAAGTGAAGAGAAGAAACAAGGGTTTGAAATTTTCTGTCAAGGGTTTGTTCATTTTGCAGATGAGTATACATTTTATTATAAGCAATCTTTCCTGTATAGCACCTTCTTGACTGTACTTTCCTGTAGGCAAGATCACTAAGGGTTTAAGTATTAATAAATGGAATTTCTCTTTGCTTCACATAGAACCTTCTCCTCCTCCTTGTGACTGTCATAGATGATGATACACTTTACCTTATTTACTTTTCATTGTAGCTTGTGGGTATGATAACAATTCTTTTGATATTCAAAAAGAATGACTGTTATCATTTACCTCCATCTGTATCATACATTGACACTTCTCGACGGCTCTCCTGTTGCACAAATGGTTTTTTTAGCTTATTTGCATATCAAAATCTTGTATCTTTTCTGCCTGCTAACTATAAGATGATGGACTGTTTGTCATGTGTGATGATCTCCTGAACTGTGTAACTATCTTTGTTGCATCTGGATTCTACTATAGCATAGATATCATGTTATCTTCTCTTTGTTGTCTATGGCATTCATAAGGTACTCCTGTAGCATAGATAACACATTCTTATCTCTCCTTGGCTGTCTGTTGCATTCTTCAAATACACCTGTAGCTGTCCTTGTGCATACTGACTGCTTATCTTAGGATTTGGATCTCATAGTAACATATCTATCAAGCATTCTTCTTCATTTATAACAACTGTTTACTATGATTGTATCATGATAGAATAATGACATACAAGAAAGAGATTGCCTACCTTGTGAATTGTCAATGACCTATCACTGTAGCACTTGTTATAAGTGTTGTTTTTCTTCTGATGTTCCTCCTTCATCATTTGATGTACTCCTGTAGATGGATATGGCAACTATAATTTATTCTGACTATACTTTCCTGTAAAACTACTTCATGATATCTTTCATGACTGTTCATAGTAAAGATGACTGCACTTTGTCTTCCCGCATGGTATCTTTCTTTCTGGCATTTATTGACTGTATCATGATATTACTGTAGTTTATGCATGTGAGATAAAGATTGTTTGATCAAAACAGTGGTGAGATGCATGGAAACCACCTTGTTATCTTTGGACTGTGGCATTCCTGTCACTCCACTGTGCTTAATATATTTGGACTCCCTCTTTACTCTAGACATGACTGTCTCTTGCTTTTGAATTTGTACTTGACTATCATGTCAGTGATGACCCTACATTGTGTACTCTGGTACTTGATATGCATCATGTGCTTCATCCTTGAATGTTTGAATTTGAACACCTGACTACATTTGGACTGTAGCATTTATCTTCATTTATAGGCTCTCCTTAATGCTTGAATCATATGAGATTCTTGGCTTGGTTGTTTCATCTTTGAAAACTAAGACCCATCTACTCCAGTTGAACTGTTTCACTGTATCTCTATGTATCTTGATGGTTTGAAGTTTTGAGGCATTGGTGATAGCCTTTTGCAAAGTTCATATCCTTCTTTCAGGATGACTGCACACTCTGAGTACCTGTATCATGTCATTTACTTCTTACTCTTTTGTCATAATGAGATGATATCTTCACATGATTTATTCTACAACTTGCTCAAATGATACACCAGTTCTTGTATCTTAGAAGCTCTTATTTGTTTCTCTTCTTTTATCAGACACATTAATCTAAAAACTTGTATCATATCCTTGTATTATGAATGCACTCTGTCAGTTGCTCTTATTAGCTGTGATGAAATAAATACATGCATTCATAATGATCTGTACCTTAGATGGCTCTTGTAGCCTGGATGACTGTAATCTAATTTCTGCATTTTGTTCTTGTCAATCTTGACTCAGTCATGTTAATCTGATTTGCTCCAATCAACTGTAATAATGTCATGATAACATATCCTTTCTACAAGTTGATTAGATGATGCATGATATAGCTTAGAATGATGCATCCTATCTTTTCTGATACTCTTTTCAAAAATGAAAAGAAACATGCTAGGCTCAAACCCTTGTGGGAGCCACATTTAATCCACATGTTTATTTGTCTTCAAATCAACAACAAAACTTGTCCTATACCTACATAGTGAACAAACAAGTTAGCATAAAAACGTACCTAATAGTATTGATTGATCTTCTTCATGATTTCCTCCTAATTTGTGTCATATATCTGATCTGATCTCTTATTTGAATGCATGATATGATAAGTAGATGTCTCTATTTGATAACAGCATGTGATAATTTTAAACATCCGGAGCACTAACAGGGTTGTCCCCAAAATTTTGCAGGTTCAACTGATGATGGAGCTTGGAGTGAAGACTGAAGGTCGGCATCAACAAACAATCTTCATCATCAGGCAATGATGGATGTTTAGATTTATCAAATGTTCATTTATTTTCCTTTTATCAAACAAATACATAGCTTGCATGTCTATAATTGCTCAGTCTAGTTACTTCCACGGCTTGTGTGGGACACATTTGAACACTTCTTTTAAACATGATCAGTTAATTTCTCTTATGCATATGATGTATATGTATTTCCTTTTTCAATCAATGCATGAGATAAAGTAATAGATACTTGAATGTATATTCAAAACATGATATGAAATAACAGTTCAATACAAAATATCTTTCTTTCTTTTACTCAAAACTGATTAACTGAATAATCAATCTAACTTATAAATCCTGAAAGATCAAACTATGTAGAACAACTATATTTCTTGAATGTTTGATTTCTTGACAACTAATTCTCTTGTCATGATAACTTATCAGTCTTGATTGGACTAATGGGTTATCCTGACAACTGGATATCATTCTCTGCTTTGTCAAGGCATCAACTGATCAATGAATGCATAACTTTGAAGTTTTTCTATTATTCCTTCTGAACAATTACACTTAGGTCCAACTAATTTTAAGTGTGAACAAAAAACTAGTAATAGTTACTTTGGAAGGAGAGGTTCAAAACTTGACTATTCTACTCTTGCCTAGGTTTTGAAGTGGAGCAGCAAATAGGGTTTTTCGGCCATAATTTTCAAACCAGAACTAATATCCAAGAGACAATACTTGATTCAGATACCCATTTAGCTCTTATTTAACATATCTTAAAATCAAGGTAGGTTATTTTGTATGGAAACCCTCAAATTTTGACTATTTTCCCTCAAATTAGGCCTACTAGGGTTTCAAACCTAATTTAGTAAAATGGACATAACTTTTCTTGAAACTTGATGAAATTACATGAAACTAACGCCAAATGAAACTAGATTCATAGATTTACCAAAAAAAATTGATTTGGAGTCATTATGGGATCATACAGATCTGTACTACATCAAAGAACAACAAGGAAATGATCATAAATGCAAAAAATAAAGGTATTTTTATTGCTTCAACTTCCAAAGTTTCAACCACCACACCCTCTCACCATGTCTTCTCCCTTACCAAGCCTTTTTGAAACATTTATAACCATTTCCCAATGGTTCTCAATCAATGTTTCAACTTACAACCATTCAAATTCCCCCATTTACAATTTATGACTCTTCATATTCCATGTTTTTTTGCACTTTTACAACTATAACAATATTTGTGCAATATTGACAACTTAACAAATTAAATCACCTAATAACCTATAAATGGACTCAAAAACACCTAAAATGGTCTTAATTGACCTTATTACATCAAAAACACAAAACTAAATAAAAAATGAACAATTTGCCTCATGGAGGCATGAAGTCAACTAGGTGCTCCTGCACCACTAAGGCTACCTGTCCCCTCCTCGTATGATATACCACTCAATCCCCATGAATCGGTAGCTTGAGGATGTGATAAACATCCTTAAGGGTGATGGTAATCTCCCTTGTCGGCAGGAGCAAGGAGCACGTCTCAGGTTGATAACACTCTACAATGGCCGTCATTAATGCTCTATGTGCTCATAAAACTGACATATATGCTACCATCAATAGCCCTAACCTTGCCAATCGACCTCGTGGCAGTCCATCAAACCCATCTAATAACTGCATCATGGCGGGGGACGCGTCGTTCCCGTGATCCCACGATGAATGATATAGTCACCTGCATCCACCAAATGTGAGTAAAAAAACTTACATTTTCTTCCAAAATAGCTATTCAACACTGATTTGCCCTCTTTTTGTAGCTAAATTTCATTTAGCGCCAATCTACTTCGCCATTGTACCAATCCTTAGGATGGTGCTACCATTTCCCAAAATGGTGCCATTCCAGAGAATGGAACCACTCCCTCCCAAAAGGGCACCATTCTAGAGAATGGCACCGCTCTCCATTCATTATGTGCCACTACGGTGCTCCCCTAAAGCCTACCACCATTTGGTGCCACTCTACAGAATGGCACCACTATGCCAAATGGTGCTCATCGGCATGATGGTGCCACCCTCTAAGAAGGTGCCAATCAGCACGATGGTGCCACCAAATTCCCATTTTGTGCCAATACACGTCCCAAACCCTAGGGCGTGGTATGGTGCCAATCCGCTTGATTGCGCCAAAGTTTTTAACTTTGGCGCCAATTCCACCCATTTTCCTCTATGTAGATGGCACCATCGTAGACAATGGCACCAATCCGAGACCTTTTCATGCCAATTGGTCTCCCAATGGCGTTAAACCCTAATACGCAAATCTTGAAAGCAATAAATGCAATAAACAAAAAAATGACAAAGCTAGGGTGGTCGACCTAACTGGTCGCCAACCTCTGCTGATCTCTCATAGGAACGAATGCACTCAGACAGGTGCTCAAATCGCGGGAACAATGGGTTAGGGTTCGCCATTCTCTCCTCTTTCATCCAAGTGGCTCAATGAGTGCAAATGTGGCACTTTAGGGCCCACTATTTCTATTTATAGAAAGCCATGTCACCCTCTAACACACTTTTTCCTCCCCAGGGTGTAGATCATAACCTTTATGGCTATATTCTTCCTGTCAACCTATTTTTTCATCCTCTATCCATTTTCACCTCCGTTTCTTCCTTTCAAGAGTTCACCCAAAATTTCACCTGACCTCTTGAGGGGGCATCCCTCACCCATTTCATTCCTTCCCGATCGCTGGGGCATTTTTCTTTGACTTGACGCCATTTCCCTGCTATGTCATGACACCACGTCAAAGAGGGGCAAATGTAGACACCTAAAAATGTCTTCACCACTTAACCGACCTCTGACATCCCTAAGATCACCAATTAACCTTCCAATTATTTAATTAAATTCTTATTTAATTAATTATTCATCCCAACACCTGATTTTTCATCATTTTCCCCTTTAAATTGAATTAATTAAATTAATTCAATAGTTCCCCTTCACTAACATTAGCCCAATTAATTAAATAAATGTGCAAATATTTATTTGATTAATTCACCCCTTTCACTAAACCTAATTAATTAAATAAATCATGTTTATTTAATTAATTCAACCTACTAATCAACCTATCCCTACCCTAGTTGATTAAATACCTATTATTTAATTATCTAGTCTAACCTACATGACCTTAGACCTAGGATTAATTAAATTAAACATTATTTAATTAATCCTAACCCCTAATTAGCCCATCCACTAATTTATTACAGCCATTTTAATTAGACTAATCACCTCAATTAAAATGGTCAAACCTTGATTAACACTCCTCCCCACATCCCACAAATAAAAAATTGATATCTATGCCACATAAATCAATTTTTTATACACACTTGTCATAATCCTCATTAATAATCTCTTACACACCTTACACATGTCATAACCCATTAATTGGAGCTCTTCCCAAAATAAATTTTTAATTCATTTCTAATCCTCCTCTCTTTCCCTTGTGAATTTTTAATTCACATCTAATCCATCTCACCCAACCTCATTTAATTCACTTCTCTTCCCAAGATAAATTAAAAATTCATCTTTATTCTCATCCCTCCATTTCCCATGATTGAATCTAAGCCCTCCACCTCACATTCATCCTCATTCATTGATCTCCCAAATGAATCTCAACCCTTGGATCAAAATCCTCTCCAAAAAACTTGTAAATAGAGCCTCTCACAAGCTATTTTATCATCCACAATTTGAGTATTGTTATCATGCCAAAATCCCTCCATCCTCTATCATTGCGAGCTAGGATTCTAGTGATTTGCACATTAGTTTGAGAGTATTTCACATAGGAATCATGGGTAAAGCAATAGCCTAAGGGTGCAAGGCTCTCCACCTTAGCAAGGAGTTTTGGATCTCACATTTGAAGGTATAACTTTGTATTTTTTCATTGAATTTCTTTGTGTTTATCTTCATTTGGATTTCCTTAACCTCAAGTGTGTTTTGAAATCTGTGTCAAAACTAATTAAAATCAGGTGCTGTAGGGAAATTAAACCTTTAGTAATTCTTGATTTTCCTTGATTTTTCTGCACTGAATATGAAAAGTTTCTAATTTTTGTTATTGGTTAAGGCTGTTTTTTCATGGTGGAATGAATTCTAAAAAAAATAGAATTTGTAAATGAGTTGCACAATGAGTAGGTTTGTTTGTACATTATCTTTTTGAGAAAATATTAGGGCTTCTAGTATACTTTACTATGCATGCATTGATGACTTATCTGCTTCTAGTATTATTTCTATTTGTTATAGTGGATATTTATGCATCTCTCATTTGCTTTTGCAGCATACTGTACTGGTCTCTTGTTAGCCCATTGGGTGTTGAAGTAGTTGGAGATGGATGATGAATATGTTGGCAATGAGGAGGTGATGCATGAGTTATTTGATGCATTTTCTTGTCTTCTGTGGAAGAGTTATCAATTAGGTAGAGGGTTTAAGGAAGTCTTAAGAGTGTCTTCCTCTTGACAATAATCACCATGCTACAGTCTAGATTTTTGGACTCTCAAGAAGCTTATAACATATGCATGTCAAACCATTTAGGGGCCTTTTCCACATTGGTAATCACAAGTATATGCATTCACTGTCATTGGATCTCTAATGCTAAGAATTAATACAACAGATCCAAACCTATCCCCTATTTCAGTTTCCAAATTCTAACAATATCCTAATTGCCTTATGGTAATAGTGGCTTAACAAGGCTAAAACAGTAGCTATCAGAGATAAGGACAGTTTATTGCTACATGTAACAATTCACAGTGGCAGCTTATGAATTAGAACAAGTTGGGTGCATGGGACAGGATCTCCACAGAGATGACAGTGTGATCTTGAACTAGGATAGTGAGCTTCATGGGACAGTCATGGATGTGTGAAGAAGACATTTATGAATGTCTTTGTGCTTCTATGCTCAATGATACTCAGAAAATCAGTTTCTTGCTCATTCTTTGAGCTATGTATTTAACCATGAAGGTTTTTTTAGCAAAGAGAAAGCATTGTAACTTATTTTTAGATCTATATACTGTTTGTAAGCATTTTTATCAATAAACAAGCTTTTTTTTACCTTCTCAAAGTTGTTTCATTATGCAAGCTTCAAAATATACTAATGACTAAATGCAACCTTCAAAATGACTAAATATACTACTAATTGACATCAATTAATAATTAAATTGACTAAATATACTACCAATTGACAGAAATCAGTGAACAATGAATAAATATGACTAAGTATATGACTAGTGTTAAATCAGTGAATAAAAATGACTAAATATACTACCAAATTGATCAAAATGATGATTAAAATTAACGACTAAATACACTACCAATGGACATAAATCAGTGAATAAAAATGACTAAATAAGTGACCAGTTAACAACAATCAATGACTAAATTAATGACTAAATATATCAGTGAATAAAAAATGACTAAATAAGTGACCAGATTACAATAATCAATGACTACATCAACGACTAAATATACTACCAAATTGATCAATCAAAACAACCAATAAATGACTAAAAATGGTTTAGTCATAAATTTGGTCGTGTTATAAATGACTGGCAATAAACTACTAATGGTCACGTGACCATGTTTGGTCATTTATAAGCATCTTTTAGTAGTTTTTTAGTAATATATTGCTTTTTTTGTACTAGTGGTTCTCAACCCTTAGGTTTAGGGTCTTGAAAGAATTACATACTTCTCCACTAGGCGGGCACTCAAAATTCTTGAAGACTTATCATATAATCAAGCAATATTTCTTATGGGATGGCCTCAAAGAGAATGCTAAAAAAATTATAGCAAAATGCATGGTTTGATAGCCAAATAAAGGGGAGACAAATAAGACTCTAGGTCTTCTGCAACCCTTATCTATTTTGAGTCAGGGATGGGAGGGGGTATCCATGGATTTCACCATAGGTTGCCCAGATCTGAAGAAAAAAATGTCATCATGGTTGTTGTAAATCATCTTACCAAATATGCATATTTTTGTGCTTTGTCACACCCATTTGTAGCAAGCACTATAGCAACAACCTTCATGAATACTATTAAGAAACTACATGGGACTCGAAAAGTCCTAGTAAGTGGATGTAATCCTAAATTTTGGATTGATTTAATTTCATGTTTGGGAACTAAGTTTTCTCGTAGTTCCTCATATCATCCTATTGGTAAACAGATTTGCACTATGAAAATAAACTCTATTTTACCCACATTAGTAGTGTAAATTGTACCAATAGTTGGTAAGGTTGTATCAATTAAACAACATACCTATGTGTTTCAGAGGGCCAGCTCCCTCGTAAGATTAAAATTTTATTTTGGCTGGTATTTTTGACCCAAAACACCAAAGGATAACAAAGTAAATAAAGATTTTGAACTTTCAAAGAAACCCTAATAATAAACTTAAGGATATCAACTCAAGTTCCTTGCATGCAAATAAAATTGATAAATAATTTCTCTACCAGAAAAGAGGTCACTTCTCGAAATTACTAAAGAGAATACCAATAAAGATTGAAAATGCAATAAAAAAGAGCAAGTTTCACTAATCTTTAACACACATTAAAGATTGGCAATGAAAACTGATGACATTTTCATGATCTTTCACCATTACACATCACATAGAGATTGACACTAAATGATTTTCATAGATATATTAGAAATATATGCAAATAAATTATTCATCCAACATAAGAGGAATAAATAAATCAGAAAACAATAGAATGACACCATTAAAATATTTTCTATTTCTTTGCTCAGAGTTATACAACTTGATATCTTTACAATCCGATGTTTTTGTGAAAGCCAAAAAGTCCTTTTGCCATAATAAAGCCACATATTTATAGGCCTTCTACAATAACTAACTTCAATGAAATATTAAAAGTAATAAAGTTCACCATAAAGTTATAAATAAAAATAGTCTTAATTAATTCATGTGCAAATGACTTAATCCATAAAGCAAGAAATAAAATTATAAAGTAACCTAAAGCTTGAAGATTCTTTAACTAGGATATCTTCTTCTATTGTTTCCAACATGTCAGAAGAAGAAGAAAGACCTCTGTAAATCCTTTACTGCTTCACTATGGGTGCCATAAATTTTGTTTCTGAACCAAAGTATTGGCTAAACATTATTTCCAGACTGATTTGTCGGGACCTAAATTTTAGATGTTGGCATAGGACCTTTAAAAAGGTTTCCCTTTGTCACCCTTTTCAATTTGAATTACGAAAGTTTATCAGGAATACATATTTAAGTAGGTTTATGACTTCATTTTACTCCTAGAGGATTAAGGTGAACTTATGATTATCAAAAAAATAGCATTCAAGGCATTCATTGTGTTGTAGAGCATAATTGTGTTGTATTTGTATGTGTTTGTTATAGATTTGGCTTCATCAACTCATCTCCTCATGATTTGAAGGCTCTTCATCTCTATGAGGGTTTCACCTCTAAGGTGACATTTATTTGTGTTTCAATCAATTTATCTTATCATTGGATTTGGCATCTGCCCTGTAAGGGCATGCACTCTATCTAACAATGGTGTTAGAAGGATTGAATGCCATTCTGGGGCTTGACCGAGGCAAGCTCCTAAACACCACAACCCCCAAAACCCTCTCTTTGTGATTGAATGTTACAGGTGCGGGATTTGGCGAAGTGGAGTTACAGGGAAGTAAAGTAGAGGATAGATATTTGGGATTTGGAGAAAAAGTGCAGAGAATCAACCTTACTGGACTAGGGCACCCACCCCGTAGTCCTCCCAACTGGCATTTCTAAAAACTTTGAAGTAGGTTGCAATCCAACATAGATCACTATTCCAGATCCGTAGAAAAGTTGCCTTATTAGACTTGGGCACCCACCCTGTTGTCCCCAAAGTTTCCACCTCTGAAAATCTAAATCCTGTTATGTTTCTAATCTATATTTAGTGCCTTCCTCTGTGATCATTTGTCATATTTCGTTTGTCTGTATACGATTTCATAGAATTAGGGTTTGAGGCTTAATTGAACTAGGGTTTAACAAATTCATCAATCTATTCTATCTTTTCTTATCATTCTATAGTGACATCAAACCTGTAGCTGAGTCCTCTTGCATCAGTAGTGACTTAGCTCAATTTATGTCCTTGAATGTTAATGTGAAAGGAGGGTTTGATTGAATCTATCTTAACTACATTTCAACCTATCTTCATTTTACATATAACATGTTATCTTTAGCATAATGTTTCCTATCGAAAGGATATCTTGTGTTGTGATAATGCATTGTTATCTTAACTAGGGGCCTTTCAACATTTTCTGCCTCAACAGAAGATGAGCAGGTATAATAGTTCAAGCCCAAAGGAAATGGATACCTTGCTTTCTTTATGTCTCTACACTTCTTAGTTACTATCTCCATTTGCCTACATAGCTTAATAAGTACCAAATGATAAGAAAGATACCTAGGTAATTTGTATGGATATTCATTTGAAATCACCGAAATGTATGAAAACCTAGGAAATTTAATGAAATAGCTTCCAAATTACTTAATGAGTTGTTTTTCCTCAAGGGAAAACCTTTGAGCCACATTAGCATCTAGCTTTGTGACAATTAGCATAGTAAACACATTATCCACCCTTCTGTAATGTTTGTTATTGTGGTTCAATTGCAATTGAGGGTAAAAATCATAAATCTGGGAATTTTTATCATACACTCCTACTACATGTAACTCATGCCATGGATGCATACTAGTAATAGAGTAGAATAGATAGGATGTCATATACCAAATTCCTATTTATTTGGAAACTTTGTCAGTTGTTTGTGCAAATTATCATTTATCAATTGTCCCCAGTCAATATATTGAGAATTCCATTATATTATAATAATGAATTGACACATCCAATATTCAAAAGAACTATTTTCTTTGTCTCTTTAACCTTATGTCTGAGACGTCTTCATTAAAATGTGACCTAAGGAGTCTTCTGGGTGGTTGAGATTTCCCCTTTTTTGGCTTCTTGAACTAGTTTTTTAGCAATGTTGTTCTCACATGTGTCTTTTCTTTCAATAAGCTAATTTACTGCCATTTATATATTTATCTTTGCATATTTTTTTTGTCTGGAAGTCTCATCATCTAGCTGATTGATGACCCATCTAGCTTGGTTATGACCCTACCATCTGTAGTTCTTAGTTCTCTATTTTTTGGTTTATAATGTTTAACACAGGCCAATACTAAGTCGATGCATTGGAAAGAAGTTGGGAAGCCACTTGTGTGAGATAACCCATTTTGAAATATAGCCTCAACCATATCTGATATGGGGGTTTTGGCCATGCATAACCTAAATTCTTCCTAATCAACATGCCCTAGTTTTCTAAGACTAATTCTCTTACATAACCTTGGTAGACATACTTCATTTGGGGCATTTGAATTTTACCTGAACATCAAAGGGGATAAAACAATCATACGAAGAAAATTTTGGGTGGGAAATGAAATTTTGCAAGAAACTAGGGTATAGGAATAACTAATGAGTAGTGGAAATGACAATCTAGGAACATATTTATGAAACAGATGGGCACGTTGACTTACTTGGCAATACGTTCTTTGAAGAAGTTGAATACCATTCAAAAATAGTTGTAGTCGAGCTAGGGTTTCAATGAGCATGAACACATGATCTCTCTCCTCTTTGAAAAATCACATTTAGTTTAAATGACTGAGATATGCCTCTATATATCCATGATTTTCTCCTTATTTTTTATCAAAGGTTTGTCGATTGCCAAAAATAAGCTATCCATCTTTTCCTTTAATTCTTCAAGTCCTTTTAAGTGTCTGAGGTTTTGTAGGTTCTAAAAACCTATAAAAGCTCCAATTTCTTTCTCCTTTATTTTAACTCTTCATTACTCCTTTGAAGCCTTTAATTCCTTGTTCTTTCCAAATTGTCAAAGGTTCTGTAGGTTTTTAAAACCTAGGAAATCTCCAACACTTGATATTATTTTTTCTTTTTCAACTCTTCGTAACCTCCTTATAAGTTTCCATTTGTCAGGGATCTTTCGGTGATTGAGAACTAATGTGCCCTTTTTATTTCTTTCAGAACTTTGGTTCTTCCCAAGATCTAGGTTTTCATTCAGAACTTATCAGCGGTTTTGTAAGTTCTCAAAACCTATGAAAGCTCTGACATGTTTTTGAGCCCCATTAGATATTTTAGCTTTTTAGAGCTTTGATAGTCACCGAGAACCAATCTTTCTTTGAGAACTTTTTGGAGGTTTTGTATGTTTTAAAAACCTATGAAAGCTCCAATATTTATTTATTTATTTTGCCTTCATCATTTTTTTCCCCTTTTCAGAGATTTTGGACTTACCTAGAACTAAAGGCTTAATAGGAACTTTTCGAAGGTTCTTTTAGTTCTCGGTACTGAGTTAGTTCCCAGTAACATGCAAATTGCCGACATCCTTTTATAAAATGACATCGAAAACTAGTTATGTATTGACTAGGAACCTCTGACACTTGACATTTCTTAGTGACGTTAATAGCTCTGACAAGTTTCTAATTGGGGTGTAAGCTCTGACATAAAAGGAATACTTAGAAAGAATTAGGATTTTTGAACCAGGACTTTCAAAGTTTGGAAATTTAGTGCAAAGTTAAAGATTTACATGACCTCAGGACACATAAATTTAAAAAAAATCAAAATATTAGGGCCATAACCATAGGTTAGGAAAATAGTTGGTTCTACTTGGGGACAAGGATCTTGAGGATGCAACAAGAACCTAGATACTTTTTAATGAAACTAGTGGCCTAATTCATTAGGCAAATAGAGTCAAAACCCAAAGATGAAAATAATGACTTTACAAAGGATAGGAAAAGAGCAAGAAAAGAAATAGGGAAGCAAAGACACAAACACTCCTAGTTAAGCTATATATAGAAATGGGTGACAACCTATTTTACTGGTTGTAGATCTTCAAGTGTTACCCACTATAAGGAATGGGCAAGTGTGTACCATCCATATATGCTAACTAGAAGGAATTGTAACTACAAACCTGTCTTATTTGAAAAGGACCCTTCCAAAGGGAATCAAATTTGTTGTGACTTCCTTTGGGTTCTTTTCTCTTATCCCACAATAGAACTAAGTCTCCAACTACAAATTTCCTTGGATTTATTCTTTTATCAAACAAATAGTTTACTCTTGCCTAATGCTCTACAATTTTGTATACCACTCGATTCCTCTATTCTTCCATTTTGGTCAGGTACAAAACCCCTTTCTCTAGAGAATATTTGAACTCATTATCTTCCAGCACGGTTTGAAGAGAAAGAGCTGCAAGTTCCAAAGCGATAGTCAATTTGGCTTCAACACCATAGACTAGTTGAAAAGGGGACATCCGAATGGCTCTTTTATTTGTTGTTCTATTGACCCATAATGCATCATAAAACCTTTTATTCCAACTTCTCTGATTATATTCAACTAGTTTATGGATAATGGTGGTAAGATTTTTATTGCTAGATTCTGCCTAGCCATTCCCTTGAGGTTAATAGTCAGACGAATGAGCCAACATAATACAATACTTGTAACAAACATCAGATATCTGATGGGAAGAAAAAATTGAAGCATTATCTGTAATAAGATTATGAGGAACACCAAATCTAACAAGAATTATTTCTTTAAGGAAATCACATACCACTTGAGAGGATGTCTACTTAAATAGAATTGCTTCTACCCACTTGGTAAAATAGTTTGTCACAACCAAAATATGAGTACATGCCCAGGACTAGATGTAGAGTTGAGTGGACTGATAAATCAAGACCCCATTGTTGGAATGATTTTTCAATAATCACTTGTCTTAATGGTAAGCTAGAAAGTTTGAATTTTCCTTTGAATTGCTGATAGGATTCACATTTTCTAACCCATTCATCTGCATTTTTAAACAAAGTAGGCCAATAATAACCATTCCTTAAAATTTTGAACATGGTAACAAAGGATGAGAAATGACCCCCACAAGCCTCATTTTGAAATAATTGAAGCATTTTTCTTTGTTGTTCTTTGTCTACACACTTCAAGAAGGTCATGTATATACCCTTCGTATATAAGGTGTCACCCCAAATGACATATTTGGTAGCTTTGAGCTTAATCGTCCTATTTTGTTTTTAATAAGATAAGCGGCAAAACAGGGTATCAATCCCATGACAATACAGCCACCAAGGGCTCACCAAAACTTAAACAATTCAGTAAAAACCATTAAAGTTAAGCAACGTAGAAAAAGAAAATAGAACCAGTAACTAAAGCATAGGATAAACTGGACGCCACAGAGTAAGCAGACCGACCACGAACTGACAACAGAAAAACCCCCAGCCACCAAAGGCTACTTGAACATCTTGTCCCAGTCATCAACTAGGAACTGGAGCACATCATCATACTCCTTCATCTTCTTGTCTGTCTTCTCTTGACCTTTGGGAATCTTTTTTTGGAGAGCCAAAAGAGTCGTGGCAGACCTGTGCATGACCTTGGTAGAGAAATTGGCTAGGGTATTAAACTTCTGCTCTAGATGGGTCATCCTATACTCTAGCCTTGCCCTTGTTGTTTTTAGTACCTTTCTTCTTCTTACTGGACTCTTTAATCTTTTCCTCAGTGATGTCAATGTCTGAGCCTTGCACATTAAAATCTAAGAAGTTGTTGGGCCCTTCTTCACCTGCATCCAACACCTCAATCTTGTTGCCTTTGTTATCATAAACATCACCACCCATTTGCTCTATCTATTCCACCACAGTGTCTGTTTTGGTATTAGCCCCAGACTCTGAACCTTGAAGCTCTGCAGAACCCTTCTTGTTATCTTCTTTAGAGTTACCCTCTCCCTGTGCATCCTCCTCAACCTCAGAATTCTTCCCTTTTGGCTGGTCCTCTTCCTGCATAACCACAACCATCTCCTTCTCAGACACAACAGCTTTTCCCTGGGCCAAGGAAGCCAGCTTAGCGGCCAGCCTAGACGACCTCCTGGTAGTTGGAAAGCACATTTTGCTTTTAGTGGGGGTATAAGCTTCCTCTTCAGCGTTGTAAGAGTCCCCGTTATCTTCCTCAGTACTGACTTCTTCAACCACCGAGATAGCTTTCAAGGTCCTAACCTCACTAGCAATTTCATAGCCTTTTTCCAAGGCCCCCCATTTCTTCTTACTGTGCAGGGAAGGGTTATCAAAAATGATTTTTCTTTTTGTCAGGGTGGTAGCAGGAGAAGTAGGGGTGAGGTCCTTAGTGGTGGGTTCAGGGCTAGAAGCCACTGCAGATTTTTTCTTTCCATATTTTAAAGACTTGGCATAAGAAACTAGAGTAACTTCAGTTATGATGACCGGGCCTTCCCTCACCAAGTGAGGGTTATGGGGTTCAATCCTGATAGGAGTAGGAGCTTTAGGCAGGCACAGAGTAAGGTGAAACTTATACAATCTCATGATGAGACCTTGATGCATGGAAGTTCAGGTTTATTGGGGTCAAGGGCATGATGTTCTTTGGCTACCGCAATGGAGGACTCCAAGGAAGAAAGAAGATAGAAGGGGAAATTGATATGCTTACTCCTTCTAAAGTGATTAAGTAGAGTGAAATGATAGTGAAAGAACCTCCTAAACCTACCTTCAAGGGTAAAATACTTCATAATCATAAAGCATACCTCATTCCATGGTGAAGGTAAGAGCTGGCAGTCAAAAACCCCTTGTAAACTATTCAAATCCTCGCCTTTGTTAAGAAAAAGCTTCATGCCATCAGGGTCAGAAACCTTACTCTTCCTAAGATGCTTCGTCTCATCTGTAGGCAGGCCAGTAGCCATCCCAATCACCTCTTCAGAGACCTCAAACCCCACATTGCCAACTTTAACCCTTCTACCATTATAAGACTGCAGAAACTAAGCCTAGAGACTCTCATCATAACCTTGAAGGCACTCTAGGTAAGAGGTGACCCCGCCCTCTTGATAAATATGCCATATCATCTCATTATTTTTAAATTCTTCGCACGTCTCAGGTTCAGTCCAAGACCTATCTCCCCCCATAATGATATCGATTAGGTAAACAATATAGGTAGTTATCAGGGCAAACACAATGCAGAGAGTCATCTTAGTGTAAATCTGGGCAAGCTTCTTGTTATTGTCTAATATCAGCATAGAAATTAATCTAAAGGTTATAATGATACCAGCTTTTCTCACGCCTAAGGTGGCATACTTTCTATTACTTTTCAAACGGACACATTTACTTCCTTTCAAATCATCATTGTTAAGCCTTATAAGATCATCATTATATCTTATGTTGAGCCTTCCTGAGCTGTGAAGCTAGGTTTTCACATGGCTAGGTGTGTGAAAGGCTTCCTCAAGACACCAACTCACCTTGTTATCAACACATCTGCTATTGAAATGACAAGACTCCACCTTGTCAAGCTGACACTTAGCCTTCATGGCATCCTCCAATCTGTGTCCCCTGTCCAACTGTCTGAAGATCCTAGAAATTTGGTGGTCCCACCCTCTCTCCCCAACATTTGATCTCATGAGGAACTAAGAGCAAGGCTTAACTCCTCATTAATGAGGTTTTGAATCTGGCGTGGGAGATTCTTTTCATTTCTCCAACAACGCCACGTGTCCATTCCTTGCCCCAAATTTGCCATTGCGTCAGCCACTTTGTTTCCCTCCCTATAAACATGATCGATGGACATCTGATTGAAGCCAGATAGTAAGCAAATGATGTCTTCAACTAAGCTCTTCAACTTCCAACCATTGTTAGACCTTCTCCTAGCCGCATCAATAATTAACTTAGAATCTCCTTCCACTTGAAGGTTGTTTATACCCAAGGCGTGGGCTATCTTCAGACCTTTTAGGAGTGCCAGACTTTCAGCCATATTGTTAGACTGTTGTTCAATGCCCTCAGCATAAGAAGCAATGGGGGTGCCAAGAAAGTCCCTGAATATCCCACCACCACTGGCAAACCCTGATATCTTTCTTTCCGCCCCATCAAAGTTAAGTTTGGTCCACCCTCTGGGGGGCGGCCTCCAGTGGGTGTTAAGCCTAGCCATCTTGTTAGAGGTGTCCACTTTGCTCATGTCCTCCTTTAGCTGCCAGTTCTTAGCTATTTGAATTTCAACCTTAGTAGGGGGATGCTCAGCCACATGCATAGAGTTGGAAGAAGTGTTTTCCGTAACTGCCCTACAAAAAGACAAGAAAACCTCATCAATATTCTGGGCACTTTCTTTGAAAATATGGTTGTTTCTTTCTTTCCACATGCTCCAACTCAGGTGGGGGGGAATCTATCTCTAGAGCTCTTTTATCTTGGGGTGAGAGAAAGAAGAGGACCAACTCAGGACAAAGTCCTCCAAGCTGTCTAGAAAAACCCACTCCAGATTGAGTTTTTGCATAGTTTTTCCCCATAATTGTTTGGTGAACTCATAGTGAAGGAGCAAATGTTGTAAAGACTCTTGCTCTTGATAGCAAGCACACATCTGTTAACCAATTGAAGCCCCCTTTTATTAAGGTTATCGATGGAAAGGACTTTATTATGTGTCACTACCCACCAGAAGAAGTTAACTTTAGGCAGTAACTTGCTATTCCAAACTTTTTTCCAGTGCTGATTCGGTTGACCCCCGTTGGATAGCATATGGTAAGCTGACTTGACAATGAACTTACCTTTTTGGTCTTGGCCCCACAGCATCTCATCCTCTCTTTGCAACACCAGAATTTTGTACCTTTCAAGCTCCTGCTGGAGAGACTGATAATCCTGCTGCTCATTTTGGTTGATACAACAATCCACTAAGATCCTCCATCTTTTTTGTCTATGGGGGTGGCTGGTCAAATAGTTACTCACCTTGGTGCCAAAAAAACTCACCACTCTAACCATCATAGAATTACTTCCTTTCCCCAGGGGATCCTTCCTCAGCTAATTGTCCTCCCAGAAACTAATTTTATCACCTCTTCCTAGATTCCATTTGATGCCTTGTGAGAGGGAGTTCCTGGTTTTTGACACTTTATTCCAGATGATAGAACCTTTGGGAAGGGATTCCCGTAACAGAATCTTAGAATTGGATTTACTCTGTAGGTATTTGGCTTTCATGATACGAACCCAATCCTTCTCTTCCTTAAGGAAAAATCCATCCAATTTTGGTCAGCAAGGCTTTGTTCATACCTTGGATTTTTCTTATCCCTAAACCCCCATTAGCCTTAGGTTGACAGACAATATCCCAACTAACCAGCGAGATCCTCTTCTTTTCCTCCACACTAGTCCAGAGGAAGGTTCTTTGAATCCTTTCTAATTTCTCCACCATATACCTAGGAATTTTGAATAAAGAGAGAAAATAGGTAGGGAGGCCTTCAACAGTTGGTGTTTACCTGCTTGGCTAAGGAGCTTTCCTTTCCAGCCTTCCATTTTCTTATTGATACATTCCAGGATAGTGTGCTAGTAGGTCTAGGTCACATCTTTGACTGTGAGAGGCAGGCCAAGGTAGGTTGCCAGGAGGGTAGCCTGATTGCATTGGACAATGTTTCTAACCTTGATTTGCAGATCCCCTTTAGTGTTAAAGAAAAACACGTTGCTCTTTTCATAGTTAATACATTTCCCCGAGACCTCTGCATATGTGTTGAGAAGATTTTTCCATCTCTTGGCCTCCACCACCGAAGCGGCCCAGAACAACATGGTGTCATCTACGAATTGTTGGATAGCCGACGGGCCAAGGGTGAACACCACTTTAACACCTGATAGCGAGCATCTGTCCAGGTGGGACAAAATATTTCTTCCCAAGACCTCGACCAATATAATAAACAAGTAGGGGGATAGAGGATCCCCCTGCCTTAAACCCCTTCCTACCTTGAAAAACCCCCGCGACGTGCCATTGACCAACACCGAGTATTTAACAGTAGTAACACACTCCTTTATCAAATTAAGAACTATGTCATTGAAGCCCATCTTTCTTAGAACCTTGAACAGGAAGTCCCAAGACAATCTATCGTAAGCTTTTGATATGTCCAACTTAAGGGTCATGCTCGAGTTATTATTTTTATCCATAGAGTGAATGATTTCATGGGTTGAGATGGTCGTATCCAGAATCTGTCTCCCAGGGATGAAGCCTTTCTGACTGTCAGAGATGAGCCTATCTAGGAATGGCTGGATCCTAAGGACAAGCACTTTAGTGATGATTATATAAATAGTGTTACACAGACTAATGGGGCAGAAGTCAGCCATGACTTCCGTGATGGTTTTCTTAGAGATCAACACGATGAACATGGCATTGATCTACTTGAGAAATTTTCCTGTTCTGAAGAAGTCTTTGACAACACTCGTAACATCATAACCCACTATATCCCAGAATTCCTAAAAAAAAGCCGGGGGGAACCCGTCCAGCCCCAGAGCTTTGAAGGCCCCCATTGAGAACACCACAGCTCTAACTTCTTCATCACTAATAGGCTTCATCAGGTCCTCATTAATGTCCTCAGAAAGAATTTGAAGGATACACTCCAAAAGGAGGTTTTATTTAGCACTGTCAACTTTGATATTTTGCTCTGCCAGGAAGTTTCTGAAGTAGTTAGAGGCCAGTCTACCAAGATCCCCATCCTCTATCACTTCGATATTCTTCTCGTTAAGGATTTTGGTAATACTATTCCTCTTTCTGTGTTTCATGGCTGATTGGTGAAAAAAGTTGTGTTTCTATCTCCCTCCTTCAACCATTGAACCCTAGACTTCTACTTCCAGAAGATTTCTTCCTTGCTGATAATGTCTTTCAGTTTTCTGAATAACTCTTCCTTAGTTTTGTATAAGCTCTCACTCCCATCTCCCTTAGCCATTTTTCCTTGAACCTCTAGCAGCCTCTCAGAGATGTGATTCTTGGACTTCATCACATTACCAAATCAGAACTTATTCCAACCTTTGACTTTGTTTTTGACATGGATCAGTTTTTGAGTGAGCCTGTACATCAAAGATCCATGAACCTGAACTTTCCACCATTTAGCAATACAATTTTTAAAGTCTGGGTGGGAGGCCCACATTATTTCATACCTGAACGGGAAAGGGCCCTTATTATTCTTCTCAGCCTAGTCCAGAAGTAGGGCATTGTGATCAGAAATGGTATGCGAAAGAGCAGACAAGTAGGCATGTCAAATCCTACCCCAGTTCAGAGAAACCAACACTCTATCTAACTTAACCTGAATCAACTATTCCCCTAATCTTTTGTTGGTCTAGGAAAACTGTTGATTGATGACTTCCAAGTCCATAAGACCAATATGGCCCAGGAAGTCAGTAAGATCCACCATACTGTCAGAAAAATCCTCATTACCCTCAATTTTTTCTGAGGGGTAGAGGGGGTGTTGAAGTCTCCCCCCACTATCCACAGAGTTCTACTGTCCTCATTGATTTTAGATCTCAGCCCCTCCCACAGATCATACCTGGCTCTTTTTGTATTGGGGGCATATATATTAAGCATCTTCCAGGTTTTGTTGCTCATTTTGCAGATAATTTCTAGAGTATTTTTACAGTGAGAGCAATAACTTCCCGAAGCATTGTACCTATTCCACCTAGTAACCAGACCCCCGGAGGCACCAGTCGAGGGGCTGATGATATAATCTTCCATAGGCCAGATGTTGTTAGTAATTTTTCTAAAGTTTTCTTCAGACATTTTGACTTCTTGGAGTACGATAAAGTCAATCTTGTTGTCATAGATACAGCTCTTAATCATGAGCTATTTTTGTGGGCTGTTGAGCCCTCTCACATTCCAAGTGATAATCTTCATTTGCGAGATTTTCTGGAGAGGGCCTCCAGTGTGCTTTGTCTCCCATAAGCAATCTCCTTGGCTGCTTCGCTGGATCTAGTTTCTCTCTGGGAAGGCCTCCCCGCTCTACCTTCAGTTCCTACATCGACAGTCTTCTTATTATGACCTTTCCCTTTTCTCTTGGGGGTGATCCATCCTCCTTGGTTTCTGGTACTAGCCCCTAGGGAAAGAACTTTGTCAGGAGAGGTCAAGGCCTTCTCGGAGACTACCTCCTTAGGAGGCGGACCTAATGCCAATGAGGACCCCAGAACTTCCAGCTGATCCCGCAAAACCCTAAGGTCACCAGAATCCTGAGCATCCATCTTCGGAATAGGGGAGTAAACTGCAGGAACATGGATTTCTCTATTTTCTGTAGCATCCAAATCCAGGGGGAAAACTATTGACTGCTCCTGGCCACCACCAACTAGATTCAGCCTTAGCTCAACCAGGGACAGAGGTGGGGAAGGAGCGAGAATCTCACAGGACTGAAGATTCTACTCCTGGTCGCCAACCAGAACCTAAGGCTTGATAGGAGACCGCATTAGATCTAACATGTCTTCTTTAAATGGGTAATCATCTGCTAGATTTTCAACTTCTAGGGACTGCTTATCTAAAGGGCTTTCAATTTTTTTACACTCACTGATTAGGTGTCCCTTTTTTCTACATTTTTGGCAGTAGACAGTGGAGTTTTCATACAGTATTTTCTACTCCTAGCTACCATATTTTGACTTTAACTTGACTGTGTTAGGAAGAGTCTTATGAATGTCTACATTAACATAGAATCAGGCAAAAACCAACCTAGATTTATTTTTGGTAGTGTTGTCCATGGTAATGAAGTGCCTGAAGGAGTTGCCAATCCATGTGAATATCTCCTCATCCCAATACTCTAGGGAAAGTCTAGGCAGTCTGACCCACACTAAGGCTGACCTGCTAAGCTCCATTGCAGGTCAAAGCCTAGCTTCCAACGGCCTAAACTGAGGTTATGCTTCCCATACAACCAAGGTCCTCCCGCCAAGACAGCAACTAAGTCCTCCCTAGTCGTGAACTTGAATAGGAAAAGGCCACCTGGCATCGCACTAGTTGACACGCTACCTTTGAGGTGCCATCTAGCAGTAACCCAACGTCTAACCATGTCGATGTTGGGTCTAAGGGCTTGGAACTTCCCCACTAGAGATAGTTCCAAGGAGGAGGTTATCTTATCCATCATTCTATCTGGAATCTAGAAATCTATTCCATCTTGAAGTTCTAGTAGCACCTGATCTACCAAATCTTCCTCAGGTCTACCAGACTTTCCTAGCAGGGCCTGTTTCCAAGCCTTGGGATCTAAGCCCAAGGCAGGGGGAGAGGTCTCTTCAGTACTAACCAAGGCAGTACTAAGATCAGCAAGGAGCTCCTGCGGGCCTGAAGGGGGGGCAAGGCCCCCCCTGGGCTAATGACCTCCATGACTGCAGCAGGTTCAAACACTAGTCAGAGCGGGAAAATTTCTTTAATCATCCTCTTTTGTTTCAGAGATAGGTGTGTAGGACATTCACCATAAGTCAAGAAATAAGCAATGTTTAAGAACCACTCATCTGTTAATCCAACCAAAAGCATAAGAGGCAACTCAGTATCTTCTTCAATTGGGTCAACTGCACCATTTTCAGCTATCAACTTGCATAAACCCCTTCCTCTTACTAATTTGGTGGGATTTACATCCATGTCATATTCTTGAACTTTAGCAATCCAAGAAGCCCTTTTATTAAAACATATTTCTTGTTGGATGAGAATTGTCTTCACAACACTGTCTAGTACAAAAACTTTTGAATGGGAATTCAAAATGTAAAACCAAAAATATTTAACTACTTTCACTACAACGTAGGTGTGTTTTTCCATCACCAAGTAATTAAGCTCATGCTTTTTCAGAGGACACTCGTGAAAGCAATGGGTGCTTCAATATTTTCCTCATTTTGTTGTGATAACATGGCAGACAAGGTAAGATCTGAAGCATAATAGTATATAAAAAAATCCTTTGAGAAATCAGGATGAACAAGGACTGGAGTGTTTGCTATTGTTGTTTTGATATCATGGAAAGCACTTTTACCTTGTTCTGACCATTTAAAAGTAGCTTTGTTTTTATCATATCAACAATGTCTCTAGTTAATTCAGAAAATTTAGGTACAAACCTCATCAGAAAGTTTATCTGACCAAAGAATGATCTCACACCAAGTCTACTAGATGGCAATGACAATTGTTGTATAGCCCTTACTCGATCGGGATCAATTTGAATGCCTTCCTTGGACACTACATGTCCCAACAATTTGCCTTTTGTGACTCCAAAGACAAATTTCTTTGGGTTTAATGAAGTACCTTGTTGGTAACAACGTTGTAATACAAGCTCCAAGTGTTGCATGTGATCCTCTCTTTTTTTAGAAAAGACTTTCAAATCATCCAGGTAGATAACAATTATTTTGTCTTTCAAATCACCAAATGACAAATCCATAGCCCGTTGGAAGGTTGCTCCTGCATTTATCAACCCAAAATGCATCCTATTATATGCTAATGTTCCTCGCGGGGTTGTAAAGGAAGTCTTATGTTGATCTTCTAGAGCCACAATTATTTGATTATATCCTAAAAATTCATCCAACATGAGCATCATTTCTAAGCCAAAAATAATTTGTAAACCATGATCCATGATGGGCAATGGATATTTATCCTTTAAAGAACCTTGATTAATATTATGAAAGTCAACACAAATACGTATTTCACCATTTTTTTTTTCTCACGGAGACTATATTAGCCACCCATGTAGAGTGGTGAATTGGATATACAATCCTGGCTTTTAACATTTATCAATTTTAGTAAAAATGGTGCCCGCCACCTTAGGATTATATTGTCTTTGCTTTTGTGTAAATGAAGTCAAAGTAGGTTTTAGAGTAATGTGGTGTTGGAACTTGCCGTTCATGAAATTTTTCATGTCATTGTAACACCAAGAAAAGACATTTATGTACTTGCTTAATAACACTATAAGTTTTTCCCTTTCATCAAGAGAACAAGCCTTACCAATACAAACTATTTTGGGCTCACTTTCTGTACCAATATTGACTTTACCATATTCAGAACAACTAGAGACTTGCTCTTTGGCTTTATCTTTCACATAATAATTGTGCTTATCAAAAATATTTTCTAAAGTAACTAGTCCTTTGGGAATGGTGTTTCCCTTCAATTGAAATACTTCAGAGTCTTCATAAATTTTACTTCCTTTGAATAACAAGTTAATAGAGGCACCAACCCTTTCCAGAAAAGAGATAATATGCTTGTCACTATCAAAAACCTGCTAGTTCTGATTATTATTTGGGATACTTGGCCTATATATCAACTCAATTTTATATTCATTTCTTTCAAAATTAGGATGAGGAATTAAAAGAGTAGTAGAGACCGCAAGGCAATCTACTCTAGAATTCTAGATTTGAGGAATTGTTTCAATAGAAAATGCATCGAAGAATTCAATACTATCCCAAATCAAATTTTGGTAATGCTTCAATTTATCATTTTTAACCTGAAATTGGTTTCTTAACTATTTGACAATTAGTTCAGCATCACCTAGGACTCAAATTCTTAATTCCTCTTTCTTTAGCTACTTTCAACCCTAAAAGGAGGGCCTCATACTCAGTTATGTTATTGGTATTTTCAAAAACTAACTTAAAAGCAACAGGGAACATTTACCCCATGGGTGAAATTAAAACAATTCCAGCCCCTGAGCCAGAAGAAGAACAACTCCCATCAAATTCCATGGTCCATAATTTTGAAGACATATCTAGAGAAATAACTTCAAGGGCTACTTCATCTTCCCGCATGAGCATATGAATTTTGGGCCCTGTTTCTTCATATAGGATTTTAGACCTTGGATCTTCTAATTTTAGAACAATATATTTTGCTTTGGGTTCTGGATTTAGTTGGACTCTCTTACCATTGATAGGGATCAATGGATGAGACCGGTCTAATTGTATCTCACTACCTAAATCTTTACAGAAGCTTCTGCTTAATAACAAGTTGTAGCTAGCGGGGATGTCAACTACTAGAATAGTGAGTTTCAACTTCTTTTGGGGGAATCCAGCCAATGCAACCTGCACATCTTTAATCTATCCTACTAGTGGGATCATTTTAGACTCCATTGAATAAACTTTAACAGACGTTTGGTTAAGGAAACACCTAGAGCATGTGCAACTTTTACAAGCATTACATTATCTAAAGCACTGGAATCTATTATACAATTGCTTAATTTACAACCAACTATATACAATGAAACATAGAATGGATCAAGTTTATCATGAATTAAAGCACTAAGAGAGGGAACTTCATTTTCACATTAAACATGTGGGGCATCATCATTACTAGGAACATCATTTGACTCTTGACGAACTGTAGAGGAAGAAGGCTTAGAATGTCCTTTCACATATTGGACCAATTTCTCTAACTGGTGTGGATTTGCTTTCAAATAATCAATTTAGGAAATCTAAACTTTTGTTTTCTTACAGTGCTTAATAAAATCAAATGAATCTTGAGAAACAACAAGGGGTTAATCAAGAGTTTGAGTACCTTGTGTGGCCTTATTAGATGCAATAGTAGAAAGCTAGCCTTCTTGAGAATTTTTCTTTGTCAAGATATACTTTGGTGGTGTTTCAACACCTTTGGAAGTAGTATTAGCATTAACTTTAACTTTCTTTTGATTCTTTTATTGTTGACCCCTGGTGAAAATGTTGCATGAATTATTATTAATATCCTACAACACTTCCTCCTCACCATCTGATTCATATTCCAAAAAACTAATTATGGGTTGGCCAAAGACTTCATTTGTGTCATCTTCTTGAGCAATATATTCTCTAATTCTTTCTCTTAATGTATTCATCTACATATGCCTTGCCATTTCTGGACATGAGGTACTATCGTGATCTGTAGTCAAATGGAAGTCATACATTATTGCAGTGTGACGATTGCTAGAGGAAGGATGTTATATAGCTAACCTTTGTGCAATAGGAAGAAGTATTGGTTGTTTGTTCTACTGATATGGAATATAATTTTTCCTTGGAATATCATTGTACAAAGGTGGTGGATTTTGACGGAGTTGTTTCTTTAGTAAGAGTAGATCATTCACCAACTTCTATACCATTGGATCAATGGTAGGAGGATTTGTTGATTGTCCCTTATCTTTTTGCAACTCTTTGTTCTACTTATCAAAAATCAATAGATCATCTTCTATCTCAATTGCCATAATCTAAACTACCTCGAGATCCCAACTCTAGTTCTTAAATGGAAACTCACATCCAGAGATTGAGAATTTAGAAAGAAACATTTTTTTATTTTTTGCGATGGGTTTCTTAGCATTCTCAATCCTATTCACCACTTTATTGAAGTGTGCACCATGGATTCCCGCTTGGGTTCATGGATTTATTTCTTCATTTGAATCAGTTGGGTGAGGAGCATATGTTCATCTTCAACACTTTTGAATCTATCTTCAAACTTTTGTCACATAACGACCCATGAGTTAATGGTCCTAGCTAGTAGATGGTAAAACCATTCTTCTACTACCTCAATAAGAGATTCTAAGAATAATTGAATTGATGCATCTTCATGCATTACCTTGAGAATAGTGCAGACGACAAAGAAAGCATTAATATGTTCATCCATCATAGTTTTACCATCGCCATTGAATTTAGGCAAAATTTTTCTAGACCTATTTCATGTAGTTGATTTCCTAAAGCTAAGGGTCCAATAGTTGCTCCCCATGGGACTGGTTGTTGGTGAGCCATTTGTTGTTGGGGAATTGGTTGGAAATTTATAACAACAGGAACAGCAGTTCCATGCAAAGTTAATGCTTGATAAGTGGATGATCCAACAACACTTTTTATAGGGGGAGTGGGTCTGCTTGCTAATCTAAATTTTTTGCTTGGAAAGAAAGATGGTGTATAAAAATCAAGATTTGCTAACCTCTCAAAGTCAGGGTCCAGAATACCCTTGCTTCGATCACCTCTAGTATATCTCTTGCTAGCTAATGTGATTTATTGATTTTTGTTGTTTTGAATAGGTTGAAATGGTTGCACATAACAAACGACTTGATTAGGTCATGCTAGTAGAACATTTTGATTTGATTGTCTAGGTCTTCTCTAAATTCTTGGAATAGGAACGACCCAATCAACTATTATCAATTATCCTTATGCTTCTCCTTTAACAATTAACTGAGTATGCCACATAATATCTCTTCCTATATCTTCTTCATGATCAAGCTCTTCATCAACCTCATGATATTGACGGTTTGATCTTCTGTATCTCCAAGCCAATACCTGCAAATCGGTTATTATGTCCTCTTGTTCAATGTCTAACTAGTTTATGTTCAGTTGTAGGATAGGTTCATTGTTACACTATAGGACCATAGCTATTGATCAAATAGATTTCCTTTGAAAACATTAAGGTAACCTTTCAAGAAACAATTAATCTTTTAGATCCCCAGCAGAGTTGCCAAAAAACTATAGGTAAATAGATTTGTACTATGAAAATAAACTATGTTTTGCCCAAAATAGTAGTGTAAAGTGTACCAACAGTTGGTAAGGTTGTATCAATTAAACAACCTACCTCTGCGTTTCAGACGGGTAGCACCCTTGTAAGATTAAATTTTGATTTTGGGTGGTATTTTTGACCCCAAAACACTAAAGGATTAACAAAGTAAATAAAGATTTTTAACTTTCAAAGAAACCCTAATAATAAGCTTAATGATATCAACTTAGTTTTCTTGCATGCAAATAAAACTGATAAATAATTTCTCTGCCAGAAAAGAGATCACTTCTCAAAATTACTACCAAGAATACTACTAAATATTGGACATGGAATGAAAAAGAATAGGTTTCACTAATCTTTAACACACATTAAAGATTGGCAACAAAAATTGATGACATTTTCACGATCTTTCCACATTACACATCACATAAAGATTGAGACTGAATGATTTTCACAGATATATTAGAAAGATATGTAAAGAAATTATTCGTTCAACATAAGAGGAATAAATAACTCAGAAAATACTAAACAACACCTTTCAAATATTTTCTATTTCTTTGCTCAGAGTTATACAACTCGCAATCTTTACAATCCAAATTTTTTGTGAAAGTCAAAAAGTCCTTTTGCCACAATAAAACCACATATTTATAGGCCTTCTAAGATAACTAACTTCAATGAAATATTAAAACTAATAAAGTTCACCATAAAGTTATAAATTAAAAGAGTCTTAGTTAATTCATGTGCAAATGACTTAATCCATAAAGCAGGAAATAAAATTATAAAGTAACCTAAAGCTTCAAGATTCTTTGACTAGGATATCTTCTCCTACTATTTCCAACTTGTTAGAAGAGGAAGAAAGACCTCTGTAAATCCTATATTGCTTCACTACGGGTGCCATAGCTTTTGTTTTTGGAACCAAAGTATCAACTAAACATTGCTTCCAAACTGACATAGAGTCCTCAATATCTCTCATCTTCTTATACATTGTTGATAACTCTCTGTGAAGACTATTTGCAGTATTTGATAATGTTGACAGTTTTAACATAGCACTAGCACTAAAACTTTCTTTATTAAAAATTATTTGAAAACCAGGTCTTTGAAACCTCGTTTGATCACTCGAATGTCCTCTAGACTTGAATCATCTTCTTTGACTAAATTTACTTCCATAGCTATACAACCCACCAATATTTCTAATTTAATAAATTCATTTTCCTTTATGAGTTTCTTCAATTCACTAATGGCTTGTTTGACAACTATAAGCTTCCACTCAATGCTTCTTATCCATGTTGTGGTATTGTATTCTTCAGACCTAATCAAAATCTTTTTAAATAGTAGGGTATTAATATCCATTTTTACCATCTCTTGTATATCCCCTATTGCTAGATGCTAAATAATTTCTTCTTTCCTGACCACTTAGAGCTCATTTTTAAGTTCCTTTGTTCTTTGTTCATTTTCTTTGTATAAATTCATTAATTCTTCAATACATAACATTCCATCTATCATTATCTCTTCTACCTAGGCTTCATAGGCTTCTCCTAATGCTTTATACCTGTCTAGTTTCTCAATTGCATCTTTGTCAACATATGGTACATCTATATTTCTAGAAACTGAAGGCCCTTCTAGAGATTGTGTGGGAATATTTAGAATATTCTTGATATATGATGTCAACATAAGTACTTGTTCTTCAAGTTGTTCCCTGGTAGCATTTTCTTATTTAGTCTTGTGTACCAGCTTAGCAACAGAAAGTTGGAATTTATGTATATCCCCTTCATGGGTAGAAGGTCCTAAATTAACTTTAGATATCTGATAATCTCCTTCTATGACCTCTCTTTGCTCTTATCTCGTACAAGTTTATCTATTTCTATTTATTGGCTACCTGACTTGGATCAATCATTATTGTAGATGCAATAGGCACCTTCTTAGGTTTGGGAGTACTCCCATGTAGCAATTTGGTGACAACATCATAATCAGGTTCGACCATCTCCTTGTACTTTCTCTTTTTACAAACCACTTCTTTGATCCACTGAGAAGAGGGTGGTATCTTAGATGGACTAAAGGAAAAGGAAGAAGCAATTGGAGGTAGGTGGCCTTTGGTGAGGAGGGTACACCAATATCTTCTTGAGTAGGTGATGGGGGAGGGGAGATGTGCATGGTATTGTCTGTATTCAAAGGAAGTGAATTGGATGAAAATGGAGGTACTTCAGATACATAGATGTTCTCTTGTGGGGGATTTGTAGTTTCATTTCGTACTTCCACATGAGTATCTTGCTCTACCTAAGGTATTTTTACCTGCAACTTAGTCCTTACTCCTGAATCACTTTGAGCACAAGTACTTTTCAAATTTGTTCCTTTATCAATTCCTTCGTCATCTCCTCCACCAAATCCAATTGGGTTTTTATTTGTCGTAGGGACATTGACAATGACTGTAACTGTATGCATTTCAACTATTGCATCTTTTTGTTTTGCACCTTTAGATGAAGACCCTAAAGGCTTAGTAGCAATGTGTTCGACCTTATTGGCTTGTAACCATTTTTGAGATCTCTGTAAAACAAAAAGGGATCATTCTCTAATATCTTTCATCTCCTTATCAATCCAATTAATTGGTGAAAGGGATTGAAATTGAAGAGTATTTGTATAAATTTGATCAATCATGTCAGAGTTGTCTTCTTCATTTCCTTCAATATCCCAACCTAGCTCATAATCTTTCATTTATTGCACTGTCACCCTTGACCAATCCCTTTTTCTCACTTTGAAATCATTTTCACAGTCTTCCCAATAATCCTCCAGGTGAGGATGATGAAAATATTTAGACCATAGATATAAGTTATCTTTAGCATAATTTTTGCTATCGAAAGGACATCTCGTGCTATGATAATGCATTGTTATCTTAACTAGGGACCTTTCAACATTTTCTACCTCAGCAAAAGATGGGCAAGTATAATAGGTCAAACTCAAAGGAAATGGATACCATGCTTTCTTTATGTCTCTACACTTCTTATTTACTATCTTCATTTGTCTATAGAGCTCAATAAGCACTAAATTATCAGAAGGATACCTTGGTAATTTGTATGGATATTCATCGAAACCACCGATTCTTATGTATGAAAACTAGGGAAATTGAATGAAATAGCTTCCAAACTGCTTAATAAGTTGTGCTACCTCATGGGAAAACATTTGACCCACATTAGCATCTAGCTCCTTGACAGTTAGCATAGTAAACTAATCATTCACCCTTTTGTAATGTTTGTTACTATGGTTCAACTGCAATTGAGGGTAAAAATCATAAATCTGGCAATTTTTATCATACACTCCTAGTGCATGTAACCTAGGCCATGGATGCATACTAGAAACAAAGTAGAATAGATAGGATGCCATATAGAATTCTTGTTTATTTGGAAACTCTATTAGTTATTTGTGGAAATTATCACTTATCAATTGTCTCCAGTCAATATATTGAGAATTTCATCCTATTATAATAATGAATTGACACATCCACTATTCAAAAGAATTGGTTTCTTTGTTTCCATTAACCTTGTGCAATAGGGTTATGATATTTGAAATATCTTCGTTAAAATGTGACCTGAGGAGTCTTTTGGGTACAGTTGAGATTTCCCCGTTTTCAACTTCTTGAACCAGTTTTTAGCAATGTTGTTCTCGCATGTGACTTTTCTTTCAATAAAATAATTTACCGCAATTTCTACATTTATCTTTACATATTCTTTTTTGTCTATTAGTCTCAACATCTGGCTGATTGATGACCCATCTAGCTTGGCTATGACCCTATCATCTGCAGTTCTCACTTCTCTATTTTTTGGTTTATAATGTTTAACAAAGTCCAATACTAAGTCAATGCATTGGATAGAAGTTGGGAAGCCACCTATGTGAGCTAACCCACTTTGAAATGTAGCCTTAGCCATATTTGATTTGTGGGTTTTGGCCTTGCCTAACCAGAATTCTTTCAAATCAATATGCCCTAGTTGGCTATCTTCAACATTCGACAAAGAGTTTTCTAAGAATGATTCTCTTTCGTAACCTTGGTAGGCATACTTCATTGGGGGAATTTGAATATTACCCAAACAACAAAGGGGATTAAATAATCTTGCAGAGAATAAATTGGGTGGGAAAGGACATTTTGTGAGAAAATAGGGTATAGGAATAACTAAATGAGTAGTGGAAACATCAATCTAGGAAAAAATGTATGAAACAAATGGGCACATTCACTTACTTGGCAATACACTCTTTGAATAAGTTGAAGACCGTTCAAAAATAGTTGCAGTTGAGTTAGGGTTTCAATGAGCATGAACATGGGCTTTGTCTCCTCTTTGAAAAATCACATTTAGTTTAAATGACCGAGATATTCCTTTATATATCTGTGATTTCTCCTTTTTCTTTTTTTTTTAATCAGAGGTTTGTCAATCGCTGAAAATAAGCTGGCCATATTTTCCTTTAATTCTTCAAGTCCTTTTAAGTGTCAGAAGTTTTGTAGGTTCTGAAAACCTATGAAAGCTCTGACATTTAATTCTCCTTTCTTTTAACTCTTAGTTGCTCCTTTGAAGCCTTTAATTCCTTGTCCTTTCCAAATTGTCGTAAGTTTAGTAGGTTTTGAAAACCTTGGAAAGCTCCAACACTTGACATTCTTTATTTCTTTTTCAACTCTTCATAGCCTCCCTATAAGTTTCCATTTGTTAGGGATCTTTCAGTGATTGAGAATTAATGTTCCCTTTTTGTTTCTTTCAGAACTTTGGTTCTTCCCAGGAACTAGGCTTTAATTCAGAATTTGTTGAAGGTTTTGTAAGTTCTCAAAACCTATGAAAGCTCTGACAAGTTTTTGACTCCCCTTAAAAATTTTAGCTTTTCAAAGCTTTGATAGTCACCGGGAACCAATATTTCTTTGAGAACTTTTTGAAGGTTCTGTAGGTTTTCAAAACCTATGAAATCTCCAACATTTCTTTATTTCGTTTGCCTTCATCATTCATTTTTCCCCTTTTTGGAGCTTTTGGCCTTATCAGGAACTAAAGGCTGAATAGGAACTTTTCAAAGGTTCTTTTAGTTCTTGGTACTGAGTTAGTTCCTAATAGCATGCAAATCATTGACATCCTTTTATAAAAAGACATATAAAACAAGTTTTGTATCGACTAGGAACCTCTGACACTTGACAATTATTAGTGACATTAATAACTTTGACAAGTTTTTGATTGGTGACAAGATGTCGTTGTACCTCATCATTTAATCTATTTTTAGATGTCAAAAATCCAGGGACTGTGTCCTCGGCTGTCTGCAACTAGGGATTCTACAGTTACCAGTTTTCCTAGCAAATCTTAATAGCTTCTACTAATTTGAAAAGATTAATCTGTCTACATACTGAATGAGTTTAAGGAATGCTGAAACATAATTAAATAGGAAATTTACTCAAACCAATCTTAAAAATAGTAACATGCATCTATCTATTAAAATCAGTAAATACTTTTCACAACAAAATCTAAAGTAATAAAATAGTGGTACTAGCCTCCTGCCTTGGTGGTGAGAGTGGACCCTTGCTCCACACCCTTGGGGTTGAAGGCTACAGTAGAGATACAACACAAAAGAAGATCACAACTAAATTCAAACCAATTCCATACGCTTTGCATTCACGAAAGATATTGATATCACAGAACGGAGATTATTGAGAATCAGAATAAATCAATCATTGAATAGTTCTTCTGCTGTTTCTATATGTATATATGAAAATGAGTGATGACATATCAATGATTTTATCTACCAGTCTTCTATGAGATGACATCCATCTCTTTATTATACTAACTATCTAACTATGGAAAATAATCATGCAATAAAAGTAGACTTGAGTGGAATAGAAGTCCACTCAGAAGTCTAAGTTTGAGTCTTAATACATTTGGGCACCGAGGCCCTGAAAATAAGGATATTCAATTAGTTTCATCCGTAACTTATGCAAAAACTTTGAAAAGATAAAACTCCAGCAGTTTAACTAAAGATGACCCTTCACCACTCAGGTGATGATTTGAGTGAAATGAGGGGTATTATGATCACTACTGAGAGTGCCTGATCGACAGCTTATGCTGAAAATATGCCCTACTCTCAGGAGGCATCAAAGATATCTATCCCTGTCTGATGCTCCGGAGATATGTCTGTAGCTCCGGAGATATGTTTGTAGCTCCGGAGATATCTGTAGCTTTCTTTGTTCAGCTCCGGAGATACTCTAGACTCCTACAGAGCTTCGGAGAGGCTTTCCTCATTTCTTCAAAACTTTAGGTGTCATGGTACTTTGGTATTGTCTCTGGAGATCATTGAAGACTATCTCCAGAGATGTACAAAATTGTTGTTCCTAGCATCTACACCTGTTGATTCAAAAAGAGAGAAGTTTCTGCATTTTTCCATCAATTCCATGCACATTAGTCACTCAATCAGAAATTATAATCTTAAGTAATCTATCTCAATTAATCATTAAATAGAATGATCTTGCTAGCTTATCTGGGTGCAGACACTAGGAAAGATGGACTCAGGAAGGAGAAAAAGAGAGGCAAAAAGATGTATTTCATGAGTGCAACTTGGCACTCATCATCCCCCCATACCTAAGGTTTGGCAGGTCCTCCTGCTTCTCACATTCTGGATTTATTCTGGCGAAGCAGCTTGTTAGTCAAGCTATAATCCTGTGCATAGGTGGTCCGACTTGTGCGGTTGATATTACCATTGCCTCTGTATTCATCAACCTGCTTCATCCAGTCCTGTAATTTCTTATCTTCTATCTGTTCAGCCCAGATAGGCAGTGGTTCAATTATTAGAGGGGGCCTGAACCGTCCACCTATCCATTCCTGCTTATGGTTATCCATCAGTTTGGATATCAACTTTGCTTTTCTCATGAATAATCTTAAGTTTGCAGGGGTGACCACCTCTCTCATTTTCTGCTCTGGGGTCAAAATATTCTATCTCTTCTTTGCTATAGCAAGTACTAGATTTGTTGAATTGATCATAAAAAGACCAAAATCAATGGAGCATTCTTGCAAACGTTTCAGATATAATGGCAAAATTCTATTCTTATTCTCAGGGTGATAGATAAGGGACCTAAATTGAATCTTAAAAGCATTGGGATTGGGACATTCCTTTCTGATGAAGAGATCTATTTTAAAATCTTTCTGAAGATGATCTTCCATCCTTTCATTCCAGATCTGGTGATTCCTCATTAGGGACATAAATGCCTTAAGCTAGCATTCCCCCACAAAATGATTAAGAATGAAAGTTATATCATTAACACAGAACCCATGCAGGTATAATTCACATAGGAAGTTCTTGTCCTCATCATTACTTCTTGTATAAGCTGTCATGAATCCTTCTGCTGTCTCTGTATCTTCAACCAGGTCAGACAGGACTAAAGAGAATTTCCTTTGCAGGATTCTTTCTTGTAAGAACATAGAATAGCTAGCACTTGGAGCCTATATGATAGAATTTCTGAAGAAAAGGAGGCCATTTCAATGATTTTGCCTTCCAGAGTTGCTATTCTCTTTGTTTTGGCAGTGATTGCCCTTTGTAACTGCAACATAGGCTTGGAAGCCTAATATTCTCTACACTTCTTCTCCCAATGGAACAGGGCTTTGGGAATGTCAATGGGGATTGGACCCACATATGCATCTATTTGGATTTCCTGTTCATTGGTTGCCCTTGGTCCAGCCAACTCTTGAATATATTCCTCCTGGTCAATGAGTTTGTTGTTGGCCCAAGTTAACTGTCTATCCTGGCTATGTATTTTCTCAATCAATGCTGCCATTATTGTGAGGCTATTGTCTCTAGCCATGGTGAGCTTAGAAACAGTCTGTGCTGCTTCTTTCTCTTTTTCTTCCAATAGTTTGGCTGCCTCAATTGTCTGTGCCTCCAACTCTGCTTCTTTCTCAATTTTATGGGCCTCTAATTCTGCCTCTTTCTCCTGGATGATCTTGTCTTTGCTTTGGAGTTCTATTTGTAGATTTTCAATGATTTGTTTTTGCTCCATTTCTACCTCTACTCTGACCTTCTTAAGGTCAGTAATAATCAGATTCTTCCCCTAGAGTAATCTCTTTAAATTTTCAATTTCTTCCATCATTTGTTGTTCTTTTGAAATTTCCACATCCTCTTGATCAGAGGGATGAGAGAAGGTTTCTGCTTCTGCTTCTATTGCTGTTTCTATGGTTGTTGGCTAATCATCAGGGTTTTCCATGGCCATCTGCCCTACACTGTCAATTGCACCCATTTGCCCTGCTTCATCCTTTTCTTCAGGATGCATGTCTTGAGGGTCCTCTTGGGGTTCCTCTGCTTCTGCTGGTACCAATGAAGGCCCAGCTTTATCCACATATGTTCTAAAACCCAGGAGTACCTCAGCTAGGAGAGCAATATCTTTTTCAGCCTGTGAGAGTTGTCTCTGCCTTTTGCTTCTTCGTAGCAAGGGTGGGGCAGGTGCCTCCGGAGCAGGTCTCTCATCCTCAGAATCTGAGGAAATTGTAAGAGTTTATCTGTGTTATGTCTCCGGAGCACATGATGGTTCTAAAATTGGACTTGACTCCAGATGAATAGATGATGCTAGGGAAATTTCTCTTTGTTTTCTCTTCCTGACCAGAGGGATCTCATCTGAATCATGAGATGGTTCATCAGCCCAAAATCTCTCTGTTGTCTGTCTTGACCTCTCCTCTATTAATTCCTTAGGGAAAGATTCCTCAGTTAGAGTCATCTTTCTCCTAACGGATCAAGTCATATATAGGGTTTGTTTAGGAGCAGGTTCTGCAATTTCTTTGCCTTTCTTCTTTTTGTCAGGAACAGGGGTTGCAGATGAAGTTGCCTCCTGTGAGGACTTCTTTCCTCTGTGAACAGCTACGAAGGAGGCTGAAGGCTCAGTTTCCTCTTCTTGGTGAGTAGGAGAACTCTCACCTCCTGGCTGTGCCATCTCTAGTTCTCTGACCTGGGGACTCTGCTCAAGAAAGTTTTGCCATAATTCTTCCCCATTGGCCTGAGATAGGAAGTGGTGTTTGACTACTAGAAAAATGAGGCCATGATGTTTCATGGGACCCGTATTTTGTTGATATCTATCTACAGTTGCCCTAATGGCAGAATATAGGAAATTGGGAATGTTTATGCTAAACTCAGGGTGTGCATTCCCATGTCTTAGAAAAATCAGCATTTTCATGATTGGTCTTAAAACTAGAGAGAATTGACCATCACAAGTAAAATATTTCATCAACCAGGTAGCAACAGATTGCCAAGGGTTTGGAAGGGTAGACCTAAGGATTCCTTTGACTTCATTTTTATTCGAATGCAATTGAATTGTAGGTTCACCTTGAATAGAGAAATTCTTAATTAAATCAATGTATAAGGTTTTCAAGTGATAAAACCTCTCACCTTGTTTGGGAAGTCCAGAAATGTGGCTGATAGTGGCCAAGGAGAAATTGATTTGGACTCCTCTGATAGTTATCTGATTGTCCCTTAAATTTCTAAGGAATTCATCAACAACATCTTCCTGAAACCCTTCAAATTTTTCTAGGAAGTCTAACCACCCTACAGCTCTTAGAATGTTTGCTGTAGCTTCATCCTGCAGAAGACCTGCAGCACTTTATGGCTCAGACTTCTTCTTTACCCCCATTGCTAAATTAGTTCCACCTTCTATGCTTAATTCCTCACCTCCTCAATTTGCAGTCTATCCTTTCCTCTTATCTTTGTAGGCTCCAAAGGACTATTCAAATTGCTCTGTAGGCTCAAGAGGACTGTTCAATTTGCTCTGTAGGCTCCGGAGGACTGTTCAAGTTGCTCTGTTCTTCAGGGTACTTCAGATGTTTGAATGAGGAATGTTATGTTTCTCAGCTTAGGCTTATGCAGATTAGTTAGAGTACCTAGGCAGTCATAAATGCGACAGAATGACAGGACACTCTGGAGGCAAGGTGGCAGTACAGCACAAATGGCGGCATGTGTGAATTTAGGAAAGAAAATGATGGCAGGAGGACGTGTCATAGTGGCGGCACCCAAAAATAGAAAGACAAGATAGTTTCTATTAATGATTAATTAAAGATAGAATTACCTAGATCAATTTTAATGATGAGGGCGATGCACACGGCAGAGATGTTGTGTCATTGTTGGAGACTGCACGCGTTGTGGCACATGAGTAGCTTTTGGTGGCTGGAGATGATGTCCACTAATCCATTGGTACATGACCTGCAATCATTTCGTTGAGTGGTTCAAGAATCCACGTTCCTTGGATGATGTCAACGCTAGTTTTGTGAATACTCCTGCAAATGATATGCGTGCTAATTGAATTTTTTTTTGTGATAAAGTAGAGGATGAGTCGTGATGACCTCATCATGTGATGTGTCTACTTTACCGCCTGGAGAGGTGGGTCCCCTCCCTTATTATTGAGACTAAATTCTTTATTGACAGAGTGCCGGAGGTGCTCCTAGTTGGAAAGCGTCGGAGGTGCTCCTAGTTTGGGAAGCGCCGGAGGTGCATTTGACTAACTCCTGGCACCTGATCACCTCCGTAGCTCGATTGTTTTCAACTATCTTGAAGAAGGGAACTGCCATTTGCTTGTTTTCAACTCCCTTGGTCAAGAAAGACAGCCATTTACTGGTTTTCCATCTTCATCTATTTTTTTTTAGAAGGCCGCCATTTGTTGGTTTTCAACCTTCCTTTTTTTTTTTTTAGAAGGCAGCCATTTGCTGGTTTTCAACCTTCCTTTTAAAAAAAAAATCAATCCAACACTATGACAGAGGAGGTATCCCCTGTATCAAAACACAAATCAGGAAGAAACTCCTCTTTAGTAAATGGCCTTTTATAGAGTCTGATTCAGTGATCATTTACTAAGAATGTGTCTGTGCTTCCATCAATGGGTTCCAATAATACAGTTCCATTTTCAAACACTTCCTTTATTTGATAAGGACCCATCTAGTGAGTTTGTAATTTCTCCTTGAATTCTTTGAATTTAGAATCATAAAGAAGAACCCAATCACCTTGTTGAAATGTCCTCTTTTTGATGTGTTGGTCATGCCATTGCTTCCTCTGATACTAAACCAGTTCTGTTTGTTGAATGGCCTCTGTCCGAATTTCATCCAACTCATTGAGCTGAAGAATTATGTTTTGCTGAATTATAGACAATGGTAGACCAACATCCAATACAATTTTAAGTGTCTGGAGTTCAAATTCTATAGATAAAATAGGTTTTTTCCCATAAACCAATTCATATGGTGAGAACTTTGTTGTGGACTTCCAAGTGGTATTGTAAGCCCAAACTGCTTCAAGTAATCTACTAGCCCAGTCTTTTCTGTTCGTTGCTACTGTCCTTGTCAGAATATTTTCAAGTTCCCTATTAGTTACTTCTACCTGTCCATTTGATTGAGGATGGTAAGGTGAAGATTTTATGTACTTGACTTGATATAAATCTGTGAATGCTTTGATTACTTGTGAAGTAAACTGAGGTCCTCTGTCTGAAACTGTTGATCTTGGGGCTCCAAATCTTAAGAAAATCCTATTGTAAAGGAAATCAACAACTTTTTCTTCTCTGGCAAATTGTAATGCTTGAACCTCAGCCCACTTAGTAACATAATCTGTGCATACTAAAATATACTCCTTGCCTGATGATGGTGGAGAAATTGGTCCCACAAAGTCTAGACCCCACTACTCAAATGGTTCCATCATGACTTGAGGATGCAGTAACATCTCCTGGGTAAAGGTTGGCTGTCCCATCCTTTGGCACTGGTCACAGTGCTGCACATACTTCTTTGTATCCTTATGAAGAGAGGGCCAGTAGTAACCAGCTCTGAGGATCTTGTGGATTGTCCGATGGAAAGAGTAATGGCCACCAGATGGTTCATCATGACATGCTCTCAACACATCAAAAATCTCATTAGCCTTTAAACACCTGTGTAGAATGAAATCAGGACCACATTTAAATAGTAAACCATTCAACCATTTGTAAGATAAACTTTCTTTAACTAAACGTTTTCTTTGTTTTGAAGTAAAATGGGATGGATACAAGCCTGTAGCTAAAAGATTAGTTATGTCAGCAAACCAAGGTACAGTAGAGGATATAGCAAAAAGATGTTCATCTGGGAACTTGTCCTCCACTAGTTGGTTTTCTCCTCTTGTATGTAATCTTGATAGAAAATTAGATACCAAATTAAACTTTGCTAGATTATCAACTATGGTAATATCAAATTCCTGCAATAGCAATAACCACCTGATGATCCTTGCACCCACTACTGGTTTATTCATTAGGTACTTGATGGCTGCATGATCAGTGTGTACAAATATCTTATATCTAGTGATATAATGCCTGAATTTGTTTATGGCATAGATGACTGCCAAGAATTCTTTTTCAGTTGTTCTGTAGTTTCTTTCTGCAGAGGTAAGGTTTTTGCTGATGTAATAAATGGCATGCATACTTTCTCCTTCCTCCTTTTGTCCTAAAACTGCCCCAATGGACTCATTTGAAGCATCAGTCTATATGTGAAATGGTAAAGTCCAATTAGGTCCTCTCAAAATTGGTGTGACAGTAAGCTTCTCTTTCAAGGTTTCAAATATTGATTGACATTCTTCTGTCCATAGAAATTCTGTGTCTTTGTTAAGCAGGGTAAACAGGGGAGCAACTATTCTGCTGAAATTTTCTATGAACCTCCTATAGTACCCTGCATGACCCAGAAAACTTCTAACATCTGTCTGATTTTTGGGTGAAGGCAACTGTGTGATCACTTCTATCTTGTTTTGATCCACTTTGATCCCTTTCTCTGAAATGTGGTGTCCCAAAACAATTCCTTCCTCCACCATCATAAAGCACTTTTCATGGCTAAGGGACAATTGATTTTTCTCACAACATTTCAGTACTTTCTCAAGGTTTGTGAGAGCTTCTTCACAATTATCCCCATACAGAGTAAAGTCATCCATATAGACCTCCATGCATTCATTAGCTAGTTCAGCAAAAATAGCTAAAACAAGTCTCTGAAATGTAGCTGGGGCATTGCATAGCCCAAAGGGAAGAACTTTGTAAGCAAAGGTTCCCCAAGAGCATGTGAAGGTGGTTTTGTCCTGGTCTTCAGGTGCTACTTGAATTTGATTATACCCACTAAATCCATCTAGAAAAGAAAAATACTTTCTCCCAGCAAGGTTGTCCAGAACTTGGTCAATGAATGGTAAGGGAAAGTAGTCCTTTTTTGTGGCCTTGTTTAGTTCTCTATAATCAATACACACCCTCCATTTCCCATTCTTTTTAGGCACTATGACAAGGGTTGAGACCCATTGACTGTCTGAAATTGGATATATAAACCCTGCTTGAAGTAATTTCTCTATTTCAATTTTGACAATGTCCTTTAAAGTAGGATTCAATCTTCTCTGGGGCTGTCTAACAGGTTTAATATCCTTAGTGTATATATGATGGGTACAGATCTCAGGAGGCATTCCTTTCATATCTTGGTATTCTAGGCAAAAGATGCTAAATGGGAAATCAGAAGTTGGATAAGTTTTTCTTCCTGATTTGTTGTTAATTAAGTATTGATGTTAAGTGTTTTCCCTGGTAAAATCATGACCTGTTTTGTGATTTGATCCATAGATGTAGTTAATCCGTACATTGGACTCATGGTATTGAGAGGACAAGAATGTGGAAGCAACATATGGAAAGTGGCTAAGTCTCTATAAAAGGTTTCCCCACAAGGAATGATGTTGGCGAGGGTACAATGAGAAGTAAGAAGTTCTATCTTAGAATCTTGGGCGAGTTCCATCACATCCTTATTGATTAGGATGTGAGTGAAGTCTTCTATTGTATCATAGTATATGTCTTCTTCTAATTCTCCCAGATGTTCCTTGATGGTTACCATAGCTACTGAGGCACTGTTGTCATTGTTCTTTGGCTCATCCACCCATACTCTTCCTGTATAATGCATTGATGGTTTAGCTGGAGGATATAGAGATATTTTCTTCAAATCTATTCCATTAGAAATGACCATATCTGTAGTTCGACAATCAATAGATGCTGCTACTATAGCCAGCCATGGTCTTCCTAAAATCAGTGGATAAGCATTTCTCTGGTTTCTAGGTTCTAGTATCAGGAAGTCCACTGGAAATTTCCATTAATCTATCACAAGTGGTACATTAGTGATTACTCCTTTTGGAACAGCTACTAAGTGGTCAACAAGTTGAAGAATTGTAGTTGTGGATTGGATACCTGATAGAGCTAATTTGTTCATTGTATGAATTATCATCACATTAATTGCTACTCCCAGATCAACTAGAACATTTGAAATTTCTACCCCTGAGATGAAAATAGTTATGACAGGATTTCTAGGGTCTCCATATTTTGGGAGGAGAATTTCTCCCATCAATAGATCCACTACTTTTCCTTCCACCTGTATTGTGGAGGGAAAGTTTTTCTTCCTGCGCTGCGTTTTAATACAATACTATTTAATGAACTGATTTAGTTCTAGTACATCTCTGATTGCCTGGAGAAGAGGAATTTCAATGTTTAGTTGCTTGATTTCTTGTAAAAGTTCTGATTCCAGGTTGGTTTGGACTTGTTTTTGTAAGATCTTTTTCTGGGGAACATATTGTTGAAGCCGTTCTGGATATGGTGCTAGTTTTTCCATCTCTGGAGCTCTTGTCAAAATTGTTTTTAGGAATGTTCTCCGGAGTCGGTCTTTTAGAGCAACTCTGGAGTTGTCCAAGGATGATTCTTCTAGCACTTTTTCGTTAGTAATCTCCTCTGGGGTTTGAGTGGACAGATTTTTAGGTTCCTCATCATTGGTTACTTCAACTATAGTTGGAGGAGATGGTCTTGGGAATGCTTTCCCAGAATGAAGTTGGAGATTATTTGAATATATAGCATTAATTCCAGCTAGATTTTCTTGCTTTGTCATGTAAACAGCTGCTCCCTATTTATTCCGTGGGTTTGGTATAGGTTGAGCTAGTAAAGGTAGTTGGCTAACTGGTTCATTTTGTGCTTGACCTTGTGTGTTGGAGGGTCCAGTTAGTAAAGCTTGTTGTTGAGGTTGGAAACGTCTAGGCTGTCCCTGTATTGTTGATTATATCCTGTTGAGAACCCCATTGAGGTTGCATGTTTTGTGATCCAAACTGTGGTGGCCACTGTTGATTTCCCCAAGGTTGATTTTGTCAATTTTGGTTTTGCCAATCCTATTGTCCCCAAGGAGGATTATTTTGAGGCTCATGCCAAGTTGGATTCCACTGATTATTTCCCCAATTAGAAGGACCCCTGTAAGAAGGCTGGTTTGGATACTGATTATAAGGGAAATTCCTAGTTTGTTTTTGTCCCACATAGTTCAATTCCTCTTCTATTACAACATTCTTCTTGCTCAATCTTTTCAAGGATGGAAGTTGACTACATTGACTAGTAGGATGTTCCCTATCACAGATCTGACAAATCTCTGATTTGTCCAAAGGGCATTCTCTCAACAAATGTTTGTTTCTACACCTAGGACAATAGATGGAGAGTGGTTCAGTTGCTCTGTTTTGATCAGTTGTTCTAGTTTTTGCCTGAATTCCATCCAATGTGGTATTTAACTGGACTAGAATATTTGTTTTTAGATTTGCAATCTCTTCCATTAACTATCCTATTTCATTCTTCCCTCTAAAAGTTTTGGATGACCTCACTCCATCTTGGGTTCTAGAATAGTTCCTACAGAGTTCTTCTATAGCAGGTATTTCTATTTTGTTGATATTCCTTTTTCCCATTAGATCCAGTGCTTGTTTTGATTATTTATCCAATTTTTTTACAAATAGGGTTCTAGCCAAGGAGTGATCTACTGGGTTGTCATACCTTCTCAAGGCAAAATTAAACCTATCCACATAGTCCTCTAAGGTCTCTTCCTCCCCCTACCTAATTTTAAATAATTCTTCATTTTCATTACTGGATCTATAGTAATCTTGATACTTTCCCAAAAATTCTATTTCCATCTGATCCCAAGAATGGATAGAATTCTGGGGTAAACCCATAAACCATCTCATCGCAGAATCTTTCAGAGTTGAAGGGAACAATTTGAGTTTTTGGTTATCTGATCCATAATCATAAGTCTAGCAAACTACTTTGAATTCAAATAAAAACTGATCTGGATCCTTAGAAGAAAGTCCTCTAAAATTTGGCAAGTGTGCTGGTGAGATATTCTTCATAGGAGCATTATCCCAAGTAGCCAAAACAATAGGATATGAGAAGGTTCTTGGAGCCTGATTTTCCTCTTCTTCATGATTTTCATTATCCATGTTTAGTACTGGTTCTTCTCCTTGATGTTCTAGGAAATTAGGTTCTATCAAAGGATCTGCCTGAAACTTTTGTTGTAATTCCTGGATATAATTGGCAAGTGGAAGATTTGGAGGATCTAAGGGATTTTTGTTTTGAGGTGCAGCTTCCAAAGTAGGTTCTAGGTTTCTCTCCTCAACAAGATCTTGTGCCACCCCACTGCTTTCCCCTATGGCTTGTTGTTGGGGTGTCTGCTTTATATATCTTTCTTGTAAATCTCTAGCTCTAACCATAGAGATCTATCCTAAAAACTCTTTTAACTCAGTTTCCCTAATTAACACAAGATATCCCTGGCAACGGTGCCAAAAATGACAAGGTGTCGTTGTACCTCATCATTTAATCTATTTTTAGATGTCAAAAATCTAGGGGCTGTGTCCTTGGCTGTCTGCAACTAGGGATTCTACAGTTACCAGTTTTCCTAGCTAATCTTAACAGCTTCTACTAATTTGAAAAGATTAATCTGTCTACTTACTGAATGAGTTTAAGGAATGCTGAAACAAAATTAAACAGGAAATTTACTCAAAGCAATCTTAAAAATAGTAACATGCATCTATCTATTAAAATCAGTAAATACTTTTCACAACAAAATCTAAAGTAATAAAACAGTGGTACTAGCCTCCTGCCTTGGTGGTGAGAGTGGGCCCTTGCTCCACACCCTTGGGGCTGAAGGCTACAATAGAGAATCAGCACAAAAGAGGATCACAACTAAATTCAAACCAATTCCATACGCTTTACATTCACGAAAGATATTGATATCACAGAACAGAGATTATTGAGAATCAGAATAAATCAATCATTGTATATTTCTTCTGTTGTTTCTATATGTATATATGAAAATGAGTGATGACATATCACTGATTTTATCTACCAGTCTTCTATGAGATGACATCCATCTCTTTATTATACTAACTGTCTAACTATGGAAAATAATCATGCAATAAAAGTAGACTTGAGTGGAACAGAAGTCCACTCAGAAGTCTAAGTTTGAGTCATAATACATTTGGGCACCGATGCCCTGAAAATAAGGATATTGAATCAGTTCCATCTGTAACTCATGCAAAAACTTTGAAAAGATAAAACTCCAGCAGTTTAACTAAAGATGACCCTTCACCACTCAGGTGATGATTTGAGTGAAATGAGGGGTATTATGATCACTGTTGAGAGTGCCTGATCGGCAGCTTATACTAGAAATATGCCCTGCTCTCAGGAGGCACCGAAGATATCTGTCCCTGTCTGCTGCTCCGAAGATATGTTTGTAGCTCTAGAGATATCTGTAGCTTTCTTTGTTCAGCTCCAAAGATACTCCAGACTCCCGCAGAGCTCCGGAGAGGCTTTCCTCATTTCTTCAAAACTTCAGGTGTCATGGTACTTTGGTATTGTCTCCAAAGATCATTGAATACTATCTTCGGAGATGCACAAGATTGTTGTTCCTAGCATCTACACCTGTTGATTCAAAAAGAGAGAAGTTTTTGCATTTTTCCATCAATTCCATGCACATTAGTCACTCAATCAGAAATCATAATCTTAAGTAATCTATCTCAATTAATCATTAAATAGAACGATCTTGCTAGCTTATCTGGGTGCAGACATTAGGAAAGATGGACTCAAGAAGGAGAAAAAGAGAGGCAAAAGGATGTATTTCATGAGTGCAACTTGACACTCATCAATTGGGGTGTAAGCTCCAACATAAAAATAAAACCTAGAAAGATTTATGATTCTTGAACCAGGACTTTCAAATCTTGGAAATTTAGTGCAAAGTTAAAGATTTACATGACCTCAGGAGACATAAATTTTGAAAACAAATATTAGGCCATAACCATAGGTTAGGAAAACACATCCCCAATCAGATGGACAAACTAAGTTGGTCAACAAATGCTTGAAGTGTTCTCTTTGACGTTTTGCTTTAGAAAAACAAGAGAGATGGGTGCATTGGTTGCCACTAGAAAAATGGTGGTATAACACTTCTTTCCATACTTTATCCAAAATATCTTCATTTTTGGTACTATATGGGTACCAACCAACATCCATCACCTTTCTTGTTGGTACACAAAGGTTTGAATAGTTGAAGAACACATTCAACATCAGCAAGAGATACTTGCTAGTCTTAGGGAGAACTTGTTAATGACACAAAATTAAATGAAGCAACAAGTTGATTAAAACCACAATGAAATGACTTTTAAAGTGGGAGATTAATTCTTTGTGTGATTAGAACCATGCAAGCAAATCTCATTGAAATGACAATAGAAGGATAACAATCTTGCACCCAAGTATTATGGTCCTTATAAGGTGTTGCAGAGGATTGGCAATATAACATACAAATTGGAGTTACCTATGTCAATAAAAATAAATCCAGTCATCCGTGTTTCTTGCTTGAATATGACTATCAAACAAAGAGTTGCAACGCAAACTAAGTTACTAGAGCTTGATGAAGAGGGTGGAATAATTTTGGATCCTAAATGAATTCTTCAAACATGCACTAAGAGGTTGTAGTTGAGGGAAATCATACAGTATTTGATCAAATGGAAGAACTCTCCAGTCAAAGATGTTACATGGGAAAATGGGGATTTTATGTAAAAGCATCCATAGTTGATTAGTGTTGAGGACAATGCTTCTCTAAAGAGGGGGCATGTTGCCCCGTTAATCCTTTAGGGTGCATAGGGTTATGAGTAGTCAACTTGTGGGTACCTTAACTCTTAATTAAGTTCTAAGATCATTAATATAGTCTTATATAGGTAGTTAAGTCATTTTGGGTGGAATCCAATGTGAGAGTCACATATTGACTCAAGCCACCAAGATCACTTGAAAAACCTAAGATTTATCTTCCACAAGAGAAAAAAATCAAAAAGGAATAATTTGCACAATAAGGATGCAATTAATGAATTGGATTGATTGAATTACATGTGAGAACTTGCTTTTATATTGGCAAGTTAGAGAAAGCCCTAATATGACTTAAGAATAGCCTAAGACTAAAATTAACCCTAAGTCAACTTAATAAAGTGTAATTAAACATTTAATTACACCAACACCGCCCATAAGTGTAACTTAGGGAGAAAAGAAAAACATGCAACTAATACAAGAATGAGTCCCAGCTACAAGGCCATGTTAGGTGTTGGGACAAAAAATGTAACCCAAAATTTTTTTGTAAAAAATTCATTGCCCTCCACAATATCATCACCTAAAATGCCATTTTAAAATTTTCCTCACCCAAAAATAACCCATTTGATCAATCCATAAGTCATAGCCCTAATAAATCCATTTTTGTCGCCCTCACCATAAGAACAAAAATCATATCAGAGAGATACTTCTATATCGGCAAGACTCATCCCAACGTCCCTTCGAAAAGGTGATACAAACGTTATCGGTGAGAAGGTGCCATAGCATGATAACTCATTATAGAGTCCCTTCGATATCCTGTTAGAATTATGTCGAAGACACCATTATGTATCGAAGAGAAGTCTCTTGGAGTCTCTTTGATAATCAAGGGAATACATAATCAAGGGGCATAAATGTTGTGTGATATAACTCATATCAGGCTAACAATGAGAGATCGAGGGGACTGAAAAGCCAAACTTATACACTTAAAAGGATCGAAGAGACTATGAAGTATCAAAGTGAATGACTTAAGGGTCTCTTCGATATCACAAAAGCACTAAAAATCATCGAAGAGATAGAGGTACATTAGCGTGACAATTAAATGTGTCACGTTGATAAAGTGATAATATTTATAAAGCATTTCGAGAAGACTCTGGGATATTGGAGTGAAGTGATTCCCAGTCCCACCAAAAAGGCAAAAGGTATGCTTAATAAACAAACATCGAAGGGATGAATACTTATTGGGGAAGCCCAAACATTGGTCCCTCCAATAAAAAGAGACTTATAAACACGTCAAAGAGACAAGCAGATATCGAAGAGATTTTTCACAAAAGGGTTTTCGAAGAAATGTTGTGATATCGGTATGAGGTCATTTGAGGTCACTCTGAAATCCTGAAAGAACTAAAACAATCACCAATAAAAGACATCGGGGATAGAAATAAATGTCGATGGGATCACAAAATTGGTCATTCTGATGGAATAGTGACAAGACATGTTTGGCAGCGATCAAACGACCCTTATTCAAAAAAATTAAATGTCCCTTCGATGACATGAAAGCTACCATGAGACAACATTAATGCACCAGGCCAAGTATATTGAGACAAATCTTGAGAAGATTGAAACAATTAAGCAACCATGAAGAGCGAGGGTAGGGCATGGCAAAAAATAGTAATTCCAGAACCAGAGAAGATATCCAAGTAAGTACTCTAAGCTCGACTTAAAATTTGCAGAATACATAAACTAGTTCGAATTACAATAAAAAAAGTAGGGTTTTTTCTTATAGATAAGTCTACATCATGGAAGATGTGACCTAAACCCCTAAGGGTAAGAGGAAAAAACTAGAGGAAAGACATTTAAACTAGGATTTAATAGATCAATGCCCAGGTTTAGGACAGACGTCCATAAGAAATGCCCAATTAAACCCCCAAGCTGAGAAATTGGAAGACATGAACAAACAAATAGGGGACACATGGACCCCAATAAGGGGGTATGATCTATTTTTGTATCACTATATGAAAATGCATAGGCATAAACCTGTCTCCAACCCATGGAGATGAACCTGGGAAAACTGGTAATGCCAAATGTGTTCATCAATGTGGAGTTGTTAAAAGATTTGGCCAAAAAATACAATCCACAAACCTGTATGATTGAGTTGAATGATGGGTCTGGTTTCATCCCTATCACCAAGAACTATATATCCATGGTGTTTTAGTTGGATACTAACTTTGATATGAAATTCAGGATCAGAGACATGCTAAATGAATATTACAATATGAGCAATAGTTATAAGAGATGGAGGCAACCTCTACACAGGCCTCGAGATAAACGGAACAAGCTCAGAGTATTCTCAGGGGTTGAGGATCCACCCTATTTTGTAGATTTGTTTGAGGAGTATTTTAGATACACCTGCTATGATGTCTGCCAATTGCTTGGCTTAGATGCCCCTCTGTTTATGGAAGTTGCACCAATGGTCCTAACCACATATTTGCAAAGCCAAGATGCATGGCCTCTAGACTATGTTGAATACCTTGCTAATGATCTTCATAATGATTTGGTTGCTATAAAGAATGGAGGTGGTAAATTCATGCATTATTCGTTGTTCATGCATCTTAGTTTATATGAGGGACATAATATATGTATTTGGGATGAATGTTTGAGGGTAAGAGATTTGGATAGGGATGGAAACATCAAACCTGTACAGATGTGGACAGCTATCTAGGATAGCAGATGTGAAAGATCCCATTATCTATATTTTGAAGAGTATTTTGTGAAGCCTTTGTATAATTTGCTGGGCCATCCATGTGAATACATCTTGTCAATAGAAGTGCAAAAATTTTTGAGGCCAAAAGACAAGGATGAAAATGGAAAAATCAATCACCACTGGGGTGATTGGTATGCTTACAATGACTGCACAAAGATTAGAGTCTATGGGTATGAGGGACCACCATTCCTGCTACCAAAAACCTATCCTGAGAGAATTACCTATTTAGAAATTGTTAGACAATTAGCTTACTCTAACTTTATGCATCTTAAAAGTTACAATAAGCAGTCCTTGATGCCTGGTACTTTGTGTTTTGGAGATTTCACAGTTCTTTTAGAGAAAGGATTCCAATCAATTGATAAAAAGTTAGAACAGTACAAAATACCAGCAAGAAATGCAAGAGAGAATTTTGATCCCGAGAATTTCATAAAAAGTGTCAAAGTAAAAAATTAAAAGGGTATCATCATGTGCTATATGTGGATTACGATTTGATCAGAAATGTTGATGAGAATTGTGCAGTTGAAAAAAGAAATGTATCATAGAATAATGCTAGCAGAGGCTTCGAGGATAGCCAAAAATCCCACATATAAAGGAGCTTTTCTTGAGATTGAAGATCCTATTGAGAGGATAAGCATATTAGTTGCACATGTAGCAGAATTGACCAAAGATGTTCCCCATTGAGTTTTTGAAAAAGGAAATAGGAACATCAGAGATACACAAGCCAAATATGAAGTTCCTCTTAGCCATCTATCCCCTCAGCCTACACCAGACTTTAGTTTCTCTGTTGACACTAAGCAAGAAGAAGTTGAAAGTGAGGATGACGATGTACAGGCATCTCAGCCAATGATTAAGAAATATGAACCCCCTGTAGAGAGGGAAGCTATCATGATGGAAGCTTCTGATGAACTCTTAGATGACATTAGGCACAGTGCAAATAAGAATTTCATTTCTGATAATGATTTTATCAAAACCCTTGATTTCAAAGTATTCTTGTATGAATAGAAAGCCAAACAAACTAGGGAAAGAATAAAGAATCTCACCCCTGACCTAGAATCAGAATCCTTGAAATAGTTGCAAGTAGAGATAGACAAGGAGATGGAGGCTATAACTCCAAAAAAAGGGAGAGCACTGCTTGAAGAAGCAATAGTCATGCTAATCTCTAGGTGGGGCATGACCTCAGCCATTATTTTTTACATCTTTAGAAGAAACCAGGACAAAAAAGTGCAATTAAGTATTGAAGCATTTGATAAGATTAAAACAGGGTTAGGATATGATCCTACTAACGCAACATTATTGATGTGGGCCTTGTACCCACCTAATAAGAGACCTTTGATTATTAATGATCCAAATGAAGCATTTGGTCACCTCTTGATATAACGAGTTGAGGACACAGATCCTATGGAGATTGTTTATTTAAATGTCAATGTTGCTAGATTTACAAAGGCCCAAATTGAGAGATTGGTGAAGAATAACAAGACGTACATGGAAGAGAATGAGAGACTAAGATAGGAAGTTGCTAGCTCAAACTGCCATTCTCATAAAGTAATTATTCACCATGGTTAGAAGCAGATAAGAGGTTAGTAGACGCTAGAGCTGACACTGCCTACTGGAAAGTAAAATTTGAAAAAAATTAGAAGAGGAATGACCAGTTAGAGACATAAATAAAAATTGTCAAGTATAAGATGGTCTTAGAATTAATCGAGAATAGATTTGAGAAAATGATTGCAAATGCTGATAAGGTGTGGGCGGTAGACAATGGAACACATGTTGCCTATCAAGAACATAAAAGGTTGCATCTTAGGATGTTAGAAAAGAAGGAAGAGTTGATGGATAAAGGTGATGTTGATACACATGTTTTCAATAATTATGATGAGCTGATTGACATGCATGAGAAATTCAGTTCTGTGCTAGCTCAAGACCTTGGTGACTTTGATCAACCTTAGGATTTGGCTTTTCCTAGTTTCTTTGATGATGAGGGCAATCTGAGAAAGCAGGACATTTGGAAGGATGAACTTTCTCAGTTATTACCAATAGCTCTAAACAAGGTTAATAATGAGCCCATAGTGATGAAGAACACAAATGAGTAGTTAGAAAGGATTTTTACTCTTGAATTTGTTATGAAAGAAATAATCTCAAATACAGATACTTATGCAACTCAAGAGTATATTGATCATATTGCCAAGATTAAATTATTCATCTCTCTCGAGTGACATAAGGGGTCAGAAATCTTTACACCAGCCATGTCTACATCCTCAGCTAATTAAAAAATGGAAGACAATGGTTAAGAAAGAAGCTAAAGAAGCTAGAAAATCTGGATAATCCTTTGACCCTCGCGATAAACTTGAAGTGAAATTTTTGCCAATGCTAATTCAAGAATTTTTTGAAGCACAATGATGAAAAGGAAACAATAAATAGTGAGGTAAAACATGAACATCAAATACTGCATCATTGGAGAGGAGAACTTTGCCAGGCCAGTAGTCACGGATTCTCTATAGTGATTAACAAACTCAGATCATGATCAATGCAGACACCCAGATTACCCTCTTTTTTTATTTATTAATTATGTTTCGTAACAAACATTAGTTACCAAAAGAGGTGTATGTTATGAACAATCACCTTGTTTTGGCCTGAAGCTTGTATGCTTCCTGTACATATAAGGGAAACCAAGGCCAAGTTTAGGATCATTATCGATCATACAATCATCATACATATAATATTATTATATTTTTAGTCATACTTGCATAACAGAATACAAAAACTTCTATGAAATTTTGAAATAATCTAATGGGCAAGAAGGTTTAATTAGTGGATCTATCTTTGTTGTTCAACTACTTTGTTGGTGTTCACTCTTATGAGTTATTTGGCTGTCTCCATATTGGTCTTTTATAGTTATTTAAATCATTTTGATTTATCAAGGCACATTTGATGTCTCTGTGTGGTATGCTTGATTGGTTTCTATGAGAAGTTGATTTAAGTCCTAAGTGATTTATGTTTATTGGTCTCTGCCCAGAGTTAAAACCCTTTGAATAAATCATCTTAGTCAGTTTCCTTCAAGATGGAATTAAAATCCTTTCAGACAATCACAGTAACTTGGAAAGATATCAATGGGATCTTTAAGAAGAGTCTAACAACCAATAGTCTTGCACATTTATACAAGGTATAAACATTCAAAAGTGCCAAGTAGTTAGAGCTAAGCCAAGTAGATAAATGTGCATATCACACAAATCTTGACCCCATTACCCCAATAGGAATAGTGTAAGGTCACCTAACCTACTTCACATGACATAACTAGGGAACTAGATTTTTATAACGAAAGACTTGTATTCTTGTGATAGGAGAGTTAAGGTATGTTATTGATCACATCTTTCCATCAAAGTATGTAGCATATAACAATTGAAATGTTTTGGATCTCGACATAAGTATGTTTGGGATTGTTTGTTTGATTATCAAAACTCACTTGCTCTTTTAAAGAAAATCTTTGAATAACAGAAGTCAACACTTTATTTAGATGAGGATGAAGGAGAGAACCGAGTATTAGTAAAGATCAAAAGGGGTCGAAAACAAAATCCAGGTTAATATTTTGATAGTAGAGGTAAATTCACAGTTAAGGTATGAACTATTTTGATTATCTGTTTGTAGGACATAAAATGCCAGTATTTGTTTAGTCAGTGCTACTGTGGATAAAACGGAGTTAGATATTGGGCTAAAGTAATCTAAATCGTTGTAGGTATGGAGATACATAAGAAGTTTGTGGTCTTAACTAATGTAATAAGCTTAAGTGATTTGATTTATGTTTGAATCCTAACACTTTAAATTGTTTCACAAGTGTTATGGGTTGTAGAGGAGCGTGATCTCTTATCTTACTTTCAATGATCTCTTATCTTACTTTAACATTTTAGACTTAATTGTCCAGTCATTATAGAGGTCTATAAAACCTATATTATACATGACTGATTAATTAAATAATTTCAAATGGTACCTTATAATTATTAACCAATATTTCATATTTTGTTTCTAAAACAATAAAATTTAAATTAACTTATAAATTAAATTATTTAAATTTAAAAATTCTAAAACTTGGAATAAAATGATTCATTTCAAAAAATATATATTTTAAAATAAAAGAAATAAAGGATTAATTAAAACATCCTTTATTTAGTTGTTTTTACTTAAATAAAGAAAAAAATTATTATTATTATTATAATAAAGAATTAAATTTTTTAAGAGGATGAAATTTCTTTTTATATGATCCTCATCCTACGTATGAGATTAGAATTGTTCTATTTTTTTAAAAAAGAAGTTACAGGAAAACTTATCTCTTAAGGCCGTAGAAAGTGGCTTTATACGGGTAAATTCTATTTTATGAAGCTTCTTAAAAGTTTGTTGATGGATTTTTTCTTGTTTTGGGGGTGCCAATTCGAGAGCGAATCGAAATGGAACTTAAAGAAGGCAATAAAGGAGGTACGAAATGCATATTTGATGGAATTGGCTATCAAGTGTTTTGAAGGTACATTAATTTCCATAGCTCTGCCATCTAAATGCATCCATTCATCATTCACAAAAAAATAAAGAATTTATGAGCCTTGCCAGTGGCCATTGAAAAGATTATTGCAGGTATGTGTTTCCTTCATTATTTTTTTTACTATGAGAAAAAATGTAATCAAATGTTAAACTATATTCCGCCCTTAATCTGTGAGTATAGTTATGGATATTGGTGAAGGTGTAGTTAGCACTGTATGCTTCATCACTATCTTTATCACTGCGCCTAGAATGGTATGCTGTTATATTTACACTTTGAAAAGAATTTGTTGTATAATTATTAATTATTTTAGAAATTGTCAGATGTATGGGTGTTAATGGTGGAATGGTTTTTTTTAAAGTATATATATAAACTTAGACATTCTTATTAAGATATAATTTGTGAGCATTTAATAGAATGGATAAGTCTTATTTACTGGTTTCTATGAAAATATGTTTCATGTTGTATTTATTTTTACCTTTTCTCCTTTAATTCATGTGGTTTAGAAATATAAGCTTTTGACCAAATTTTACCTCATTTTGTGCCACATCTCCATGTTTTTTTTCCAAGAGCTATAGAATTTGATCAAGAGATCATGTTAATAAAATGTGTTGGTTCTCTGATTTTTAAGTTTTAGTTGAGAACTAAATGGTTAAACTTTTAATGGAGATAATGAGAGATTTTTCACTAAAATCTGTTTGTATTAATCCAATAATCCTTTCTTTCGCATGAGATTTTATCTTGTGAAGTTTTGTCTGTATTATGTGATTTTTATAGGTAGGCATTGTTGTGCACTTGTCTTGATTTCTTTCTCTACTGTAGCGTTTCTCTTGCCAACTCAAGATTTATAATGGTTTCTTTATGATAAAATCCCCATTAGATATTTGCAGGAAGGTGTTTGTTAAATGAAACTTGTGAGAAATGTGAAAGTAGATATGATAATAAGCATTAAAAAAATAAACCATGCTTGATAAATGTTTGTCTGTAGGTTAATTCTGAAACTTGATAAGGTTGATTGCAGAAAAAACTTCTCTTACATCTTAAAGAAAGTCTTTAATTCACTTCTGGGTTTTATTCCCCTTTCTTTTAGTTTTCCGCAACATTTTATTTTTTTTTAATTTCATTGAGAAATGAAATAGTTATGACATTTTTACTAAACAATTTTTTCATTTTTTTTGTTTAAAAAATAAAATAAAAAAAATTGTAGTGTAATCATTATTTGGTATCTAAATTAAATGCATTTAAAGGGAAATTTGGCCAGTTAACTTACTCTATTATATTTGGGATGGATGGCTTTTCTTCCCACCATTATATTTTATATAATGACTTGTTAGGTTTTGATATTGCAAAATTTAAGTAATTTCAGATAGAAGTTATTATTTTCAGTCTTGTTTAATCTCTTTTAAACATTTGAAAATAAAAGCTAGATCTTAAATCTTCCTATTCAAAAAATCTCTTTGATTTTCTATTTAAGAACGGTATCTTTTATAATTACATCCTCTTAAATTATTTTGTCTTATATAGATTGATTAAGAGATGATCTTATTTATTTAAAGAAAATATGAAAATAAATTATCTTGTGATTAAAAGAATTTATCTTATATTTATATAAAGAATTTATCTTATATTTATATAAAGAATTTATCTTGTTTTATATAAAAGAATGTGTTTTATATTTATATGAAGAAAATATGAATTTTATCTTCTATATTATTATGTAGATAAAATTGTAATAAATAATAATAGATTTGGTGAGTGTTTTGTGAAAACCTATTTATACTCCCCTGTTGCTAATAGACTAATTGTTTAAAATGTCCTCCTTTGCACCCATGTGATGATATTGTGAAGACATCTTAATTGAGATTTCAAATGTTTAATGTTTCCTATGTTATGGTAAAATCTACTATAGTCTTGTTCTTAAATTACCTATGAACTTTCAAAGAGTTGTCAATGTAAGTTTTGCCTAATGAGAGGATAGAGATTCATATTTATGCAAAATGAAAGGATAGGCTTATTCTCTATTGGTTGACCCTTAGAATACACCGAATAGGTTTGACAGTTGGTCGACCTTCTACCTAAGTTTCCATGATTACTCCTTGAGCCGCACTATGCCACCTGTCATATGGAACCTTATTATATCTATTGGTTGATACTTCAACAAGGTTAAAATTAGTTGGTTAGATGTATTTTGTTATGTTGTGTTGACCTAGTTATAAACCAACATATATTAAGGAAACTTTGTCCTTTTAAGTTGTACCCATCCTTGTCTCATAAAAGAGAGCTTTGAATTCTTATCTTGAATCTAGTAATTAAATTGGTACTATTGTTTTCATGGATCTATGTATCTAACCCAACCTTAACTGTTGCAATACAAGTTACCCTGAACTACGAAGCCTCTGCACGTACGTAGGCAAGGCCATCATGGATGAGCCCCCGAGGCATTAGGTCGGCCCCTTAGGGCCTTTAGGTTCATGCATTGATATCTGATATGTTATTTATCAATTTTGTGAAACTAATGATTTTATTGAGATGTGCAGATTTAGAACTATTACCTATGCAGGATATTGGAGCTAAGAAAGTTTACCTCACGTTGTGAATGGTTGATCGTATGGAGATTTATGTAGTTGTGTATACTTGTAAAAGAAAAGTGTAAATCATGGTTTTCATTAGGATGAATGATATTAACCTATGTTAATGTCTAATATTATTAAATGTTGATTGTATTTATGGAATGTCAATTTAATTTTTTTTTGTTATGGTCTTTTATGTTTTGACGTTATAGCTAACAATTGGTATTAAAAGTGTGATATTAATCCATGTTTGAGGTATATGCTCTAGTGTTACAGGTTTGGGCATGACAAATAGATTGATCACATCCAATCTCAAGTCATAATCTTTTCAATTAGTTATTACTCTTCCATCTATTTCTCATTCATATGCCACTAGGAAATAGATTAATACAATCAAAGCTTAAATCTGCTTAACTGTTGAAGGTATACCTACCTAGGTCCAGTAGAACCTAAAGTGCAGGGGGTTCTCAACCATATCAATTAACCTTGTTTCGTTAGCCAAAAATGTTACCAAAGAGCTTGGCATCCTCTTAAGGTTTACAATCTGCATTTTTGAGACCTAACAAAATTGGCGACTCTACTGGGGAGTCAAGTGAAAATATTGTCGTGGAGTTTTTTGGAAGTTATGCCCATCTGAGTCATAACAGAATTGGCAACTCCACTGGGGACAACTCCAGAATATTTGGTTCCAGTTTAACCAGTCAAAGAGTCAAGAAAATAAGGAATCATAACTCTGTTGCTGGAAAAAACCCAAAATATAGCATCATTCCTCTCTAAGAGATGTGGTGAATTTAAAACAAGATCTCAGTCTCTTGTAACATGGACGGTAGGAGATCCAAGACAAATGATAAAAATTTGAATGATATGTAATCCTCCCCACCTTCAAAGGTCCCTGCTAAGAAGAATGGAATATCAAATCAATCAGAACGCACTCAAACTAATAGCCAGAGTACTCAAGAAAATACATCAGAACAACCTCTACTAACACATAACAATTTTACTCCTTTGCATGAATCAAAATTTCATGAAGGATTCCAATCAAAAAGTAATCCTACCCAGTCTGAACAAAATAGATTTGGTGACATTCTAGATCAATATAGACCCAACCCTCAAAAGCAGCTTGAATTTGAGGCACATCTTGAATGAGAAAGGATACAAGCCCAAGCAGAATATGAGTATAAAATGTCACTACAATAGGTTGGAGAAGATCAGTATGAGTTTATGGATCAAATGGCATCTACAGAGACTTATAGTCCACCAAAAGACACACAGAATGCTGATGAGATACAACAAAACCTACAGAAATTACAGGAAGAGCTCAGGTTAGCCAAAATAAGGGAAGAGGAAGAACGAATAAAACAATAATTACAACAGATAAAGTCTAGAAGTACAACAAGTAGCTCAAAGTATATACCCCCCATAAGAAAAGTGGCCATGCTCCTACAAGCAATCCACAAGGGTCACATCAGAGTGTAAGTAGTTTAAATGCTTCAAAAACACCGCACAATCCTAGCAACATTAATTATGTGCATTAGAACATCCCACCATGAAACCCAAGATCACATAATGTTCATACAACTTCCCAACCCATACCTAATACTCATCCACCTCCTGATCAATAGCATGTCCCACCTCGCCAGCAAAATGTGCATGAAAATATAAACCCACATCATAATGTTCAGCAACATGTACCTCACCACCAGCTCCAACAATACCAACTGAATCAAAATCTGCAAGAATCCCTATATATAAATAGATACATGCAGTTAAATTTGTCTAGATATCAGCTCTGTCTAGATCTAATTGATAATGATTTGAGAAATGCACTCCCAAAATTTTCTGGGAACAACGCTATTTCAGCAGAGGAACATATAAGAAATTTTGAGACAGTTATGGATAACTATGATGTGCAATATGAAGATGTTCTCATGAAGTTGTTTATGCTATCCTTGATTGAAGATGCTAGAGATTGGTATAAGAATTTGCCTAACTCTTCAATCTATTCTTTGGAAGACTTTAAGGACCAGTTTAAAGAATAATATGGAAATCGTTATGACCCAAATTTTGTAGTGCATGAACTGACATGCATACAAAAGTACCATAATGAATTAGTGGTGGAGTTCAACCAGAGGTTCTAAAAAATATACCATAAAATTTCACCTGAATTAAAACCCTCGGATCGTATGGCCCTGGCTTTATACTTAAAAGCCTTTGATCCCAAAACTAGGTATGAACTTGAAATGGGGCTCCTAGTACCCTTGCAGAAGCTCAAAAGGCTGCTATGAACATTGAGAATAACAGAAGAATTGCTAGGAAACTTGGCAAAAGAGAAAATATCAAGATCCCATAAAATCCTAACAATCATCAGACTAGGCAAGCAAACTATTATAGGAATGAGAGGCCTAGGTTACATGATATGCCCTACAAAACTAACTGGAAGGATGGAAGACCTATGGATATCAAACAAAAATAGAGTTACAGTAAGGACACTCCTGATCCCTTAAATAAATATGGGACACACGTGGTAGAAAATAATCCATGGTGTTTAGCATGCAACTTACCACATTCATCTAAATATTGTGTAGTGGCGCAGTCCTTACATGAGAATGAAATATCTTATGATCAGGACAAGGATGATCATATTGTAAACATGTTAGGAATGAAACCTCACCAAATTGATGAAGAATACTCATCCTCTAAAGAAGATGGGTTTGAATATGATGTGAGTGACCAGAAATACAATGTTAACATGGGTCAACAAGAAATATTTTCTGATCAGGAAGATGACAATGAAGAAACCACTTATGTACCCAATATAATGCCACAGTTTAGTTAAGGAAACCAACTGAGGAAGAGAAAAGGGCTCTTACAATAGTTGTTGTGGTGCATGCCAAAAGTAATTATAACTTGCGGAACAGAACCATAAATGCAGATCAGGGAGCACCTAGAGGCTTGTTCATAAAAGAGCCAAAGCGTAAAAAGGGTCCTTTGGATAACCAGAAGAAAGAAGAAAGCAAAAAAATTTAGAAAGATAAGGAAACAACAAAGGTTGAGTAGAATAAGACAAAGGACAATGGTAAGCAACAAACTGAGGAAAAGGGCTCCAATAAGATAGAAAAAATAAAGCAATTAGTTACCACTCCCTCATTTGACATAACACAAGTATTGTCTCAAATAAAGATGTCAATACCATTACTGGAGATGATGAAAATAGATGAATACAGGGACAATGCTCTCAAATTGATTTCCAATATACCAAACAAGTAGCAAAATTAAAACAAAAACAAAGAAAGATTAGAAACTAAAGTAAACAATATTGGACAAGAAATCATGAAAACACCTAAAATTTATCTTGGTGATACTTTAACAAAGAGTCCATCCCAGGTGGATCCATTTTATATTACACTCTTGATTAACAACAAATTGGAAATAAATTGCATGATCGAGTCAGGAGCAACCATAAACATCATGCCAATAGCTGTTATGAAAGAATTAGGCCTATGGGTGGATACAACATATGGTAAGTGCTATACAATGGACAACAGGTCTATCCTAGTTGTTGGAATCATGAGGGATGTAGAATTGAAACTAACCTCATGTCCTGAAGCCACTTACATAATTGACATAACCGTAATAGATACTCCACCATACTATGGTATGTTGTTATGTAGACAGTGGACTATTGAAGTAGGGGGAAATATCCAACTAGACTTATCATATGCAACAATACCAATAAATGGAAAAGAAGTCAAGTTGTGTAGAGAACCAAGATATGAAAACTTTATAGAATGTATTGATCCAAACCAAATGAATTTTTTTTATGATGTGGATCTTGGAAGCTTCAGAGTTGAAAGATCCCAACCTGAATTGTAAAATACAGAACCAATCAATAGAGAGGCTCAACTAGATGAACATGGTGTATGGTGAATGTATTTTGATGGTGCATGTAGTAAAGGAGGGAATGGGGTAGGAGTGGTATTCATCTCACCAACAGGAAAAACATTCAAGTATTCATTTTTTTAAACCTTTGAATGCACTAATAATATCACCGAATATGAAGCATTGCTGTTGGGTTTGAACATTGCCATAAGATACGGAATCAAACTACTAGCAGTGTGGAGATTCTGAACTAATTGTCTCACAAGTCCGGGAAATATATTCATCAAAGAACAAGAGGTTAAAAAAATATAGAAATGTTGTTTGGGACACCATTGAACTTTTTTATGCATTCTCTATAGACTGAGTGGAAAGATCTAAAAACATAATGGCAAATTTTCTCTCAAATGTTTTTTGGTTATACAAACATTATCGGTGAGAAGGTGCCATATCAGGAGTGCAAGAGTCAATGTGACTCAGCAATCTAGGATCACCTGCAATCAAGACAACCTTCCACACAAAGATAACAGAGAAGATGCTAAAACAATGGAGCAAAGAATCTATACAAAGATCATATGAAGCTGTATGAAATACAATGAGTGAGCCTTGCTTATAAAGGCAAGGTGAGAGCTAGAAGTGTGGAGTGAAAGGTGGAGTGGAAAGTGGAGATATTCCTACAACATGTGTCAATTAGAGGATGATAACTAATTGCACATGTGGAGAATAAGACAACTCACTCCAACTATCAACAACTCAACACATAACTAGACTCAACTAGACATCTAGAAGACTCACTAAGTCAACTTAACTTGTGTGAATTATGTGTTCACACCAACACCCCCCCTTAAGTGCAACTTAGGGAGTAGTTGACTAAAACAAAGATGCACTAATGGATGGGTCCTGGCTACTAGGCCATGTTAGGTACCCATGTACAACAAATCTCAAGTGGAGAAAAGGAGAAAACCTCATGGGACAAAACTCCTCTCCAAAAGTGAGAATGCAAAAAACAAATGAAAGATGTGATGGAAGGAGGACTCAAGACCCCCCAAGAGCTACATCCAACACATATATACAATCAAGTACCCCCCCCATAGGAGAGGAAAGGTGAGACTATAGGTCCCTCCCACAATGAAGTAGCTCCTGTGCCGATGGTGAATGCCTGAAGAAGGATGCTGAAGAGAATCCAAAGCCTGCAAACAACATTCTTCCCCTTAGGAAGAAATAGGTCCAAAGGCTGATGAAGAAACTCCATCTCAAGGTATGAGGGAAAAAGCCTCATGATGTATGATGTCTTTGAAAACTGCTCAAGTGTCCACATGTCACAACCAAAAGATGCCACATGATCAGGTGTTGCATGCCTAACCAAATAATGTGACAATCCAGGACAAGATGAAAACTCAAGATCATCAATCTCCAAAGATGAAGAATCCACTAAATGATGCTCAAGATTCTCCAACTCAGTGCCAAAATGTGACAAGTGAAGAGGAGAAGATGATGCCTGCTCATCAAAAGTAGAAGAATCAACTCCCTCAAAGAGGAGATGAATATCATCAATAATGTCCTCCAAGTCATCAAGATAGGACTCACGAAACAAGTCTGCAATACTTGTCAAGTACTCATCCCAAAAACCTGTATCTGGAAGACAAAGAATTTCTTGCTCAACTAAAGTGGATGAAGCTATGTTAATGCTGATCTCTGAAGAAGCAGGAGAACGAGGAAGCTCAAAACTAGTCTCAGGAACTGAAGTAGATGCAAGAACACCAAGGTTCAAGTGACCAAACTTCTCCTTAGAAGCATGATTCACACTTGATGAATGAGTGTGAATAGCAATCAATGGATCTACATCATCATCAAAAGCAAAATGGGAGAAAGTGTACAAGTGAGATGCATGATCAGCCATCCCAATAGCAATGATATCTCTGCTCTCCAAGTCCCATATGATCACAGAATCAGGAGTGAACTCAACTATCTTCCCTGCACCACAATGATTAATCTGGTAGATGGAAAGGAGATTTGCTATCAAAGAAGGTACACACAACACATTGTTGAATGTATTCTCTCCAACATCAATATTTCCTTTTCTAGTTGCATACATGTATGTATTGTTACCCATCAAAATAGGTGGCGAAGTACATGACTGAAATGAAGAGAACATCCCCTGTGAAGATGCCATATGATGAGAAGCTCCAGAATCAAGAAGCTATCTCTCTGATTGTAGACTTGTCAAAGCAAAGAGTGCTTGTCCTTTTCCTTTGTATGACCCATTAGCAATACATGTTGTTCCTGTAGATGTAGATGATGATGGTGGCGAAGAAGAAGACTTGGGTATAACCGTTGTTGATGGAGAATACTCAATGTTATGTTTTTGAAGAAGTTGTGGCATCTCTTCAAACTTTTTCTCATAACATTTAGTCTCATCATGACCCAATTTCTTACAATAAGAACACTTTGGCTTCTTCTTCTTATTGGACTCCTCTTTGGAAGAAGAGTTGGGCGTTTTCTTTGATTCTTTCTCTTGTTCATTAGACTTTGAATCCTTTTGTTTCTTTCCCTTATTATGTGAATCCTTAGGATCTTTTGTGCTTTGTGTTGCAACTAGAGCCTGTTTTCTAGGTGACTTCAATGTGCCCATGTGTAGTAGCTTGGCTTGTTCTCTTGTGAGTTGTGCATAAAACTCCTCAAGTGAAGGCATTTTAAAATCACTACCAAAGGCATCCATTGTAGCATAAAAGGTAGAAACATAAACTGAATATGCAGGACCTAATTTCGCAAGAATTGATAGAATCAATTGTTCATCTTCTTTCTCAAAACCACTTTGTTTGAGTTGCAAACTGAGAGACTTAAACTTGGTGAAGAAGTCTTCGATTTGATCAAAATCTTGAGGATTAAGTGCAATTAGCTCATTCTCCAATTTGAACCTTCTTATCTTATCTTGCTTGCCAAATAGATTGTCCAGTGTTGTCCATATCTCATTTGGTGTTGTACAAGACTCAACATGAAATCTTAAATTTGGAGAAATAGCAAGACAAAGTGTGCCAAAAGCCTCATGTCTTCTATCTAACCATTTTCTTCTCTCAGTAGCACCTGTGGGTTCAGGATCTATGCCTAAAGTTATTCTATAGCACCTGTGGGTTCAGGATCTGTGCCTAAAGTTATTCTATGTAACTTTTATTTATACAACACAAACTCCATGTTTTTCTTCAATTCAATATAATTATATGGAGTTAAAAGTGGAATTTGAGGCACATCCATGATGAAAAAGAAAGACAACAACACAACAACACCCCTTTACTACGTAAGAGAGCCCCCCCAATTTGTTTGTGGCACTTTATACTTAGTGCAATTTACAACTATCCTCAAGGGACCAAAAATTAGGAAAACAACAAAATCTCTTAAAAAGGAGATCCGAGTGAGATTACAATCATTCACAATGATGTATTACAGCAAACAAATGCTCTCAAAACAAATTTCACCTTCTCAAGTATCAAAATGCCCAAGTTATTAATCAAATGCCAAAACACTGACAAATGAAATAAAAAATACCTATAAAAAAAACTAAGAAAAGTGCATGGATGGCTATGTAGAGCTCCTGAATACCTTTCCGATGCCACAAGAATCATGAAAATTAGAGTTCATGGCTAAAAGTTATGAGCTCAGGAGCCAAAAAGAAAGATTTGTCTTCAACTTGAAATAAATGTTGTCAAACAGAAAAATTTGTGAAATTGACTGATACCACTACGAAGTGCTCTCTGTCAGCTTTCCGTTGATATCTCGTTTACCCAATTTTGACACCGTGGGCAAAAGTTGTGCAAAAAAGAAAAAAAGCCCTACTTTAGGACTTTGAGGGGCAAAACAAGTCCCCCTGACGGAATATTCTCTTTGCTGGCCGGAATATACTACAATTGTCGAGAAACCGTCAGTGACTGTACGGAAACTACTTGTGGAAAACAAAACTACCTGTGTTGGCACAAAACTGCCTATCTCAGTGACAAAACTGCCTGTCAGGGTAATTGCCAGCTTAGGTTTCAAAACCACTCGTATAAGGCATGAAACCGCCTATCAAATGTTGAACTCCCCCACGGTTTTAATGTGGTTGCCAGTTGAAAGTAAAACCAGATCAAAAAATTGTCGGAGAACAAAATGTTTGCTGACTGCGGATCTACTTGATGACTCTTGGTCGCCTGATGTGGCTTATGTCACCGCTAAAACAACTGCCGTGAAAAGACAAACTGCCGAATGTTAAATTGCAAAGGCCGCTGGAGGGTTGGAGGTCGACGGTTTGGTCGACTGAGGACTACCCGGGATAGGATCAATGACCACTGGTGAAAAAAAGATAGTCGGAGACTTAGAACAAACCACCGGTTGAAAGAATATTCGCCAATGGTTTGTGAGATCCGCTAATTTGAAGACCAGCGACATAAATCTACAGATTTTAATTTAAAGAAGGCCAAAGCCTATGAGCAAGGACCATGGGCCTTAAAGGCCTCCAGTGGTTGCCTTTTGCCATATACACTTCCTTTGCGGGTTTCCCGACATAAGGTACGGGGGTCAGGTCTTCAGATCTATACCCTCGGCCCTAAATATTGATTTTAATATTTTTTGTTTTTCAAACCAAATTTGGAGAAATTAAAAAATCTTCAGACAAAACTTTAGACCAGGAAAAAAACATTTTACCCGACTGATGACGCAGGAGACGGTACAACACTGACATAGATCTATAGGATGAAGCAGATGATGGTACGGTACTGTACAGATTTTTTGCCAGGGGCATATGTTTTTTGCTTTTTTATCAACTTCTCTGATTTGGGTGTTTGAACAACCGATCTATACATATTTGGGCCTCCTGATCGTAACCATGATGTCAGATTTTCTCTAGGATGCTCCTATGACGTTGCTCCCAACAAAACCTCTCCAATGAGGGAAGGAAATTGCAGATTAGGCTCTGATACCATGTAAGAGTCAATGTGACTCAGCAAGCTAGGATCACCTGCAATCAAGACAACCTTCCACAGAAAGATAACAGAGAAGATGCTAAAACAATGGAGCAAAGAATCTATACAAAGATCATATGAATCTGTATGAAATACAATGAGTGAGCCTTGCTTATAAAGGCAAGGTGAGAGCTAGAAGGGTGGAGTGGAAAGTGGAGATATTCCTACAACATGTGTCAATTAAAGGATGATAACTAATTGTACATGTGGAGGATAAGACAACTCACTCCAACTATCAACAACTCAACACATAACTAGACTCAACTAGACATCTAGAAGACTCACTAAGTCAACTTAACATGTGTGAATTATGTGTTCACACCAACAAGGAGAACTCATTATAGAGTCCCTTCGATATCCCATCAGAATTGTGTCGAAGACACCATTATGTATCGAAGAGAAGTCTCTTGGAGTCTCTTCAATAATCAGAGGAATAAATAATTGAGGGGCATAAATGTTTTGTGATATAACTCATCGACATATTGGGCTAACAATGAGAGATTGAGAGGACTGAAAAGCCAAACTTATACACTTAAAAGGATCGAAGAGACTATGAAGTATCAGAGTGAATGACTTAAGGGTCTCTTCAATATCACGAAAGCACTAAAGTGTTAGGGTTAGCCGGCAGAAGATATCAATTAAATGCAAATAAAGATTAAATAGAGAAATAGAAATACACAGAATTAATAACAGCGAGAGACAAGTTTTAACGTGGTTGACCCCGTCTTGGGGGCGCTGCCCCCAAACCCCCGCAAGGGGCGCTACCCCTTGACCCCGTAGGAATTTGGGGGGAAACCACGCTGATAAAAGTGGGGAAAATGTAACCTCCGAGTCTGATTAGGCTCCATATAACAACAATCTCCCACTTGGAGACTGATCAGACTCCACACCATATCATCTCCCACTTGGAGACTGATCATAACACCACTGACCCTGTAGCTCCCACTAGAAATAAGCACCCTGGACTCTGCTGTTCTATTTTTGTTGTTTTTAGTCAAGAAGACCAACCGAAGCTGAAGAGGAGCTCAGCTTCTCCCTTGTCACTGCCTTTGTAAACATATCTGCCGGTTTATCATTTGTATGTATCTTGTCCAACTGTAATTGTCCATCATCCAACACTGACCGAATGAAGTGATACCTCAACTATATGTGTTTGGTCTTTGAATGCAAGGCAGAATTCTTTGCAAGATGTATGGCACTCTAGCTGTCTGTATACAAATAATAATTAACCTGTTGTTTGCCCAATTCTTCCATGAAAGATTGCAGCCATATCATCTCCTTGCTTGCCTCTGTTGCCGCTACATATTTTGCCTCTGTGGTGGATAAAGCAACCACCTTTTGCAACCTGGAAATCCAACTCACCGCTGTTCCACCTACAGTAAAGACATAACCTGTAGTACTCCGCCTGGTATCAATATCTCCTGCCAAATATGAGTCTACATAACCTACTAAATCAGCATTAGAGCCCCCAAAACATAAATGTTTATTAGATGTACCTCTCAAATATCTAAGAATCCATTTTACCACATTCCAATGCTCCAATCCGGGATGACTCATATACCTGCTAACAACTCCTACAGCATGTGCAATATCTGGTCTTATGCATACCATGGCATACATTAAACTTCCTATAGCTGAAGCATATGGTACCTTGGACATTTTCTCTTCCTCCTCATGTCTTAGGACACATCTCCTTAGTCAATTTCAAATGACTAGGCAAAGGTGTGCTGACAGCTTTTGCATTCTCCATATGGAATCTCTGCAACACCTTTTCAACATAAGCAGCCTGAGATAGAGTCAATTTTCTATTCTTCCTATCTCTGCAAATTTTCATACCAAGGATTTGTTTTGCTGCCCCCAAATCCTTCATATCAAATGACTATGCTAACTGCTGTTTTAACTCTCTTATGTGATCCATGTTAGACCCAGCTACAAGCATGTCATCAACATATAAACATAAAATAATGTAGCTGTCATTATCCAACCTCTTAAAATAAACACAATGGTTAGAATTACACATGTTGTAGCCTTGCTCAGCCATAAAACTATCAAATTTCAAATACCATTGCCGAGGTGCTTGTTTCAGGCCATACAAACTCTTCTTCAATCTGCACACCTATTTCTCCTTACCTTTGACCTCAAATCCATGGGGCTGTTCCATGTATATCTCCTCCTCCAAATCACCATGGAGAAAGGTAGTTTTCACATCTAGCTGTTCCAAAAGCAAATCTTCAGCAGCCACAATACTTAAAACAGTACGAATAGAAGTCATCTTGACAACCAGAGAAATTATCTCATCAAAATCAATGCCCTTTTTCTGTACAAATCCTTTTACAACTAACCTGGCCTTAAATCTTTTCTTACCTCCATCTTCCTCTTTTAGCCGGTAAACCCATTTGTTTGGTAAAGCCTTTTTACCTGCAGGTAACTTATATAATTCCCAAGTCTGATTTTTCAGCAAGGAGTCCATTTCTTCTTTCATAGCAAGCTCCCACTGAACCTGTGTATCCACCTGCATCGCTTCATCATACCCTTCGGATTCACCAGCATCTATTAACAAAATAGAATACAAAGAGGGAGAAAACCTTTCAGGAGGTCTACTTAGCCTTGTTGACCGTCTAACATTCACTGAAGTTTGTGGTATTTCTAGTTGTTGTTGTGGAGCATGAGGAACCACTAGAACATCACTATTTGGAGTATCATCTAGCACCACATAATCTTTTGCTTTCTTCTCATGCTGTTGCGACTAATCTTTGTACAACACCTTCTCATTGAATATGACATCCCTGCTTCTCACAATTTTCTGATTTTCAAAATCCCAAAGCCTATAACCAAATTCATCAATGCCATATCCAACAAAGGTACACTTTTTTGATTTTGCATCCAGCTTGGTTCTATTTTCATAATCTACATGTGCAAATGCTTCACATCTGAAAGTTTTGAGAAAAGAATAACTCACCTTCTTACTTGTCCATGCTTCCTTTGGAATACCACAACCCAAAGGAACTGAAGGACCTCGATTAATTAAATATACAGCAATGTTGACAGCCTCTACCCACATGTTTAAAGGAAACCCAGCATGCAATCTCATGGTCCTTGCACGCTCCATTATTGTCCTATTCATGCGTTCAGCCACTCCATTTTCCTATGGAGTCCCTAGAACCATTTTCTACCTACGAATTCCATTAAAAGAACAATAATCCTCAAATTCTTTGCTGCAATACTCACCACCGTTATCAAATCTGAGACATTTTAATCTTTTACCTGTCTCATTCTCAACCAAGCTTCTCCATTTCTTAAATGTTTCAAATACATTAGATTTCTATCTAAGGAAATAAATCCAGACCTTCCTAGTTGCATCATCTATGAATGTAACATAATACCGAGAGCCACCGAGAGAAGATACCTGAGTTGGTCCCCATACATCTGTATGCACAAGCTCCAACTTTTCATTTTTCTTTTGCTTCTCATCTCTAAGAAAACTGACTCTCTTTTGTTTTCCATACACACAACTTTCACAGAAATCCATATTAATACATTTCAGACCTGGTAAAACTTTCTTAGAATGAAGTACCTTCATACCTTTTTCACTCATATGCCCAAGTCTGTTATGCCACAACGTTGTCTAAGAACCTGCAACAACTGTTTCAGTCTCTTCCTGCGAACCTGCAGCAACTATTCCTGAACCTGTTTGTTTTTTCTCTGCAACAGCTAAAGTAGAAGGAACAGTATGACCTGTACAAAGATATAAGGTGCCTACATTCACACCTTTTACTACTACTAAGGCACCTTTTGAAACCTTCCAATATTTATTAGTAAATGTAACAATGCAACCTTGTTCAACTAGTTGTCCTACTGAAATTAAATTCTTACTGAGCCTTGGAACATGCCTTACCTCTTGTAGTAGCCAATGATTCCCATTCTGCAACTTAATCTTGATTCTTCCCTTTCCAACAATCTGACAGGGTTTGTTATCTCCCAAATAAACCAGCCCAAAATCCCCTTGGACATAATCAAGAAAATAACTTCTATGGGGCGTAACATGAAATGAGGCCCCTGAATCTAAAACCCATGAATCATCAGCATTATCTAGGGAAAGAATCAAAGCGTCATCTTCAGATTTATTACTTACCACATTTGCTTCCTTATTGCCTTCTTGTTTGTCTCCTTTATTTTTCTAAGACCAACAATCTTTCTTCAGATGACCTGATTTCCCACAGTACTAGCAATCTTTCTATCCTCTGATTTGGGATCTTTTGTCCTTTGATTTTCCTCGTGACTTCCCATGACCTCCAGAACTTTTTCCTCTCTCCTTTGATTTGCCCTTGCTTTCTGCATTCAAAACACTACCTGATGTGGATCCACCTGAGGTTTTCTTACGAATTTCCTCACTCAGAATAACACCAACAACATCATCAAATTTTAGGGTATTTGAACCAAAAACAGAGTTACTAACCGCCATTACCAAACTATCCAAGCTTTCAGGCAATGAACATAATATCAAGAGAGCTCTAACTTTTTCATCAAATTTTACATTTACAGAATTCAATTGACTGACAATCATATTAAATTCATTTAAATGACCTGTCACAGATCCACCTTCAACCATTTTCAAATTAAACAAACGCTTCATGAGAAATACCTTATTTGAGGTTGAGGGTTTTTCATACAATTTAGCCAAAACTTTCATCAGACCATCTATTGTCTTTGCTTCCATTATATTGAATGTCACCGACGGTGCCAGGCACAACCGAATGGTTCCCAGTGCCTTTCTGTCAAGCAGATTCCAATCCTCATCAGACATTGTTGCCGGTTTCTTAGCTACTCCTTCCAACAACCTCCATAAATCCTTTTGATAGAGGTAATCCTCCATCTGCATCTTCCATAACTGATAGTTCTACCCATTGAATTTATCGACCTTCAATTTACCCTCATCCACTATTGCTCCCACTCAACTGTGAGACTTTCCTGCAAATGATAATTGAACACAACTTGCTCTGATACCACTTGTTAGGGTTAGCCGGTAGAAGATATCAATTAAATGCAAATAAAGATTAAATAGAGAAATGGAAATACACAGAATTAATAACAGCGAGAGACAAATTTTCACGTGGTTCACCCAAACTCGGGCTACATCCACCAAACAGATAGTCCAATATTATTATCCAGTAAATCAAATTGATTACAATCAGCAATCCCTGCAACTCAATACCGTTGCAAAATGCTACAATACAATATCTCAAAACCCTAACCCTTAGCCGCTTTTATCAAGCTTTTTGTTGGTTACAAAAATAGGGTTTTCTTATGTCGGTTAATGAAAAAATAACTCCCGGTGCCTTTATAAAATAATAAGCTGCCCCTGGACCCCGCAAGGGGCACTGCCCCTTGAACCCGTAGGAATTTGGGGGGAAACTGCGCCGATAAAAGTGGGGAAGATGTAACCTCCGAGTCTAATTAGGCTCCATATAACAACATAAAGCTCATCAAAGAGATAGAGGTACATCAGTGTGACAATTAAATGTGTCCTGTCGATAAAACGATAATATTTATAAAGCATTTTCGAGATGACTCTGGGATATCGGAGTGAGGTGATTCCCAGTCCCACCAAAAAGGTGGAAGGTATGCTTAATAAACAAACATTGAAGGGATGGATATATATCGGGGAATCCCAAACATTGGTCCCTCCAATAAAACAAGACTTACAAACACGTCAAAGAGACAAGCAGATATCGAAGAGATTTTTCACAAAAGGGTTTTCGAAGAAATGTTGTGATATTGATATGAGGTCATTTGAGGTCACTCCGAAATCCTAAAGGAACTAAAAGAATCACCAATAAAAGACATCAGGGACAGAAAGAAACGTCGATGGGATCACAAAATTGGTCATCCTGATGGAATAGTGACAAGACATGTTTAGCAGTGATCAAACAACCTTTATTCAAAAAAATTAAATGTCCCTTCAATGACATGAAAGCTACCATGAGACACCATTAATACACCAGAGCCGAGTATATTGAGACAAATCTTGAGAAGATTGAAACAATTAAGCAACCATGAAGAGCAAGGGCAGGGCGTGGCAGAAAATAGTAATTCCAGAACTAGAGAAGATATCCAAGTAAGTACTCTGAGCTCGGCTTAAAATTTGCAAGATACATAAACTGGTTTGAATTACAATCACAAAAGTAGGGTTATTTCTTATACATAAGTCTACATCATGGAAGATGTGACCAAAAACCCTAAGGGTAAGAGACAGAAACTAGAGGAAAGAAATTTAAATTAGGATTTAATAGATCAATGCTCAGGTTCAGGACAGAGGTCCAAGAGAAATGCCCAATTAAACCCCCAAGCTGAGAAATTGGAAGACATGAACAAACAAATAGGGGACACATGGACCCCAATAAGGGGGTATGATCTGTTTTTGTATCACTATAGAAAAATGCATAGGCATAACCTATCTCCAACCCATGGAGACTGAACCTAGGAAAACTGGTAATGCCAAATATGTTCATCAATGTGGAGTTGTTAAAATATTTGGCCAAAAAATACAATCCACAAACCTGTATGATTGAGTTGAATGATGGGTATGGTTTCTTCCCTATCACCAAGAACTATATATCCATGGTGTTTTAGTTGGACACTAGCTTTGATATGAAATTCAGGATCAGAGTCCTGTTAAATGAATATTACAGTCTAAGCAATAGTTATAATAGATGCAGGCTACCTCTACACAGGCCCCGGGATAAAGGGAACATGCTTAGAGTATTCTTAGGGGTTGAGGATCCCCCCTATTCTGTAGATTTGTTTGAGGAGTATTTTAGATACACCTACTATTTTGTCTATCAACTGCTTGGCTTGGATGCCCCTCTGTTTATGGAAGTTGCACCAATGGTCCTAACCACAGATGTGCAAAGCCAAGATGCATGGCCTCTAGACTATTTTGAATATCTTGCTAATGATCTTCACAATGATTTGGTTCCTATAAAGAATGGAGGTGGTAAATTCATCCATTACTCTTTGTTCATGCATCTTATTTTATATGAGGGACATAATATGTGTATGTGGGATGAATGTTTGAGAGTAAGAGATTTGGATGGGGATGGAAACATCAAACTTGTACAGATGTGGACAGCTATCTGGGATAGTAGATGTGAAAGATCCCATCATCTATATTTTGAAGAGTATTTTGTGAAGCCTTTGTATAATTTGCTGGGCCATCCATGTGAATACAACTTGCAATAGAAGTGCAGAAATTTCTGAGGCCAAAAGACAAGGATGAAAATGGAAAAATCAATCACCACTGGGGTGATTGGTATGCTTACAATGATTGCACAAAGATTAGAGTCTTTGGGTATGAGAGACCACCATTCCTGCTACCAAAAACATGTCCTGATAGATTTGCCTATTTAGAAATTGTGAAGCAATTAGCTTACTCTGATTTATGCATCTTAAAAGTTACAATAAGTAGTCCTTGATGCCTGGTACTTTGTGTTTTGGAGATTTCACAGTTATTTCAGAGAAAGGATTCTAATCAATTGATAAAAAGTTAGAATAGTACAGGATGCCAGCAGGAAATGCAAGAGAGAATTTTGATCACGAGCATTTCATAAATAGTGTCAAAGTTAGTAAAAAATTAAAAGGGTATCATCATGTGCTATACGTGGATGACGATTTGATCAGAAATGTTGATGAGAATTGTGCAGTCGAAAAAAGAAATGTGTATCATAGAATAATGCTAGCAAAGGCTTGGAGGATAGCCAAAAATCCCACATATAAAGGAGTTTTTTTTGAGATTGAAGATCCTATTGAGAGGATAAACACATTAGCTGGACATGCAGCAGAATTGAACAAGGATGTTCCCCATTAGGTTTTTGAAAAAGGAAACATGAACATCAGAGATACACAAGCTGAATATGAATCTCCTCTCAGCCATCTATCCCCTCAACCTACACCAAATGCCAGTTTCTCTATCGACACTAAGTAAGAAGAAGTTGAAAGTGAGGATGAGGATGTACATGCATCTTAGCCAATGATTGAGAAATATGAACCCCCTGTAGAGAGGGGAGTTGTCATGATGGAAGCCTCTGATGAACTCTTTGATGACATTAGGTACAGTGCAAGTAAGAATTTCATTTCTGATAATGATTTTATCAAAACCCCTGAGTTCAAAGCATTCTTGTATGAATACAAAGGAAAACAAACTAGGGAAAGAATAAAGAATCTCACCCCTGACCTAGAAGTAGAATCCCTGAAAGAGTTGCAAGAAGAGATAGACAAGGAGATGGAGACTATAACTCCAGAAAAGGGAAGATTACTACTTGAAGAAGCAGGAGTCATGCTAGTCTCTGGGTGAGACATGACCTCAACCATTTTTTTTGATAGCTTTAGAAGAAACCAGGACAAAAAATTGCAATTAAGTATTGAAGCATTGGATAAGATTAAAATAGGGTCAGGATATGATCTTGATAAAGCAACATTACTGATGTGGGCCTAGTAGCCACCTAATAAGAGACCTTTGATTATTAATGATCCAAATGAAGCATTTGGTCACCTCTTGATACAACGAGTTGAGGACACAAATCCAATAGAGACTACTAATTTAAATGTCAATGTTGCTAGATTCACAAAGGCCCAAATTGAGAGATTGGTGAAGAATAATAAGACGTACATGGCAAAGAATGAGAGACTAAGACAGGAAGTTGCGAGCTGTAAGGATAAACTGTTATCCTCATCAAACAATTATTCACCATGGTTAGAAGAAGATAAGAGGTTAATAGAGGCCAGAGCCGACACTGCCTACTAGAAATTAAATTTTGAAAAACTTTAGAAGAGGAATGACTAGTTAGAGACAGAAATAAAAACTGTCAAGTATAAGGTGGTCTCAGAATTAATCAAGAATAGATTTGAGAAAATGATTGCAAACGCTGATAAGGTGTGGGTGGTACACAATGGAACACATGTTGCCTATCAAGAACATAAAAGGTTGCATCTCAAGATGTTAGAAAAGAAAGAAGAGTTGATGGATAAAGGTGATGTTGATACACATGTTTTCAAGAATTATGATAAGCTGATTGACATGCATGAGAAATTTAGTTCTGTGCTAGCACAAGACCTTGGTGACTTTGATCAACCTTTGGATCTCGCTTTTCCTAGTTTCTTTGATGATGAGGGCAATCTGAGAAAGCAGGAAATTTGGAAGGATGAACTTTCTCAGTTATTACCAATAGCTCTGAACAAGGTCAATAATGAGCCCACGGTGATGAAGAGCATAAATGAGCAGTTAGAAAGGGTTTTTACTCATGAATTTGTTATGAAATAAATAATCTCAAATATAGATACTTATGCAACTCAAGAGTATATTGATCATATTCCCAAGATTAATTTATTCATCTCTCTCGAGCAACATAAGGGGTCACAAAGCTCTACACCATCCATGGCTATATCCTCAGCTGATTAAAAAATGGAAGACATGGTTAAGAAAGAAGATAAAGAAGCTAGAAAATCTGGATAATCCTTTGTCCCTCACGATAAACTTGAAGTGAAATTTTTGCCAATGCTAATTCAAGAATTTTTTGATGCACGGTGAGGAAAAGGAAACAATAAATAATGATGGGCAAAGCATGAACATCAGATACTGCATCATTGGAGAGGAGAACTTTGCCAAGCCAATAGTCATAAGTTCTCTATAGTGATTAACGGACTCAGATCATGATCAATGCAGATGCCGAGATTACTTTCTTTGTTTATTTGTTAATTATGTTTCATAACAAACATTAGTTACCTAAAGAGGTGTATGTTATGAACAGTCACCTTGTTTTGGCCCGAAGCTTGTTCGCTTCCCGTACATATAATGGAAACCAAGACCAAGTTTAGGATCATCATCGATCATACAATCATCATACATCTAATATTATTATATTTTCAGTCATACTTACAGAACAGAATACATAAACTTCTATGAAATTTTGAAATAATCTAATGGGCAAGAAGGTTTAATCAGTGGATCTATCTTTGGTGTTCAACTACTTTGTTGATGTTCACTCTTATGGGTTATTTGGTTGTCTCCATATTGGTCTTTTCTATTTATTTAAATCATTTTGATTTATCAAGGCACATTTGTTGTCTCTGTGTGGTATGCTTGATTGGTTTCTGTGAGAAGTTGATTTAAGTCCTAAGTGATTTATGTTTATTGGTCTCTGCCTAGAGTTAAAACCCTTTCAATAAATCATCTTAGTTGGTTTCCTTCAAGCTAGAATTAAAATCCTTTCAGACAATCACAATAACTTGGAAAGATATCAATGGGATCTATAAGAAGAGTCTAACAACCAATAGTCTTGCATGTTTATACAAGGTATAAACATTCAAAAGTGCCAAGTAGTTAGAGTTAAGCCAAGTAGATAAATCTACATATCACACAAATCTTGACCCCATTAGCCCAATAGGAATAGGCACTGATCACATCCAATCTCAATTCATAATCTTTTCAATCAATTATTACTCTTCCATCTATTTCTCATTCATATGCCACTAGGAAATAGATTACTGCAATCAAATCTTAAATTCACTTAATTGGTTAAGGTATACCTGCCAAGGTCTAGCAGAACCTAAAGTGTAGGGGGTTCTCAACCATATTAATTAACCCCATTTCGTTAGCCAAAAACGTTACCAAAGATCTTGGCATCCTCTTAAGGTTTACAACTTGCATTTTTGAGACCTAACATTAGGTACCTATGAATGACAAGAATCTCTCATAAAGTAGAGAAAAGAAGAAAAACCCAATGGGAGAAAACTCCTCTCCAAAAGAGAGAAAATACAACAAGTACATGAACATGTGATGGAAGAAAGACTAACACTAAGACCCCCAAGAATTGAATTCATCACAAAAGTACAATCATGAATGCCCCCATAAGAGAGGAAGAAGAGAGAATGTCAGGTGACCCCCCAGAAGTGAGAAGGATGAAACCCCATGCGAGGAAATGCTCCCTCCCAAAATAGAGATGAGAAGAGAGACCTTTCAGTCGCTCCTCAAGATGACTCCTACAATGCTGGAAGATGCTCAACATAGAATAAAGATAAACACCCATGAACGTCGAACAACATTCCTTCCCTTGGGAAGAAACAAAACTATAGATGTGTGCATAATGTCTTCCCATTCCAGATAGAAATATACAGGAAGAAGGATAAATGTTTCTGAACTTTGCACATGATACAAAGACAATAATGATACTCCTGAGAATTGCTCAAATGTCTCCAATCCAATGTAAAATTGTGACTGATTAGGAGGATGAAGAACAATCTCTGAAGCAAATGATTGTGATGCAACTCCATCGAAGCTGTCATCAAAGAGAAGATGAATGTCCTTAATGTGGTCCTCCAAATTTGCAAGATGGGACTCTATAAACAACAATGATATATCTGGTAGATATGTGTCCTAATGAGCTATCTGTAGAAGACTAATAATGTCCTGCTGTAAAGAATCTAATGTAGCAATGGGTAATATAAATGTGATCTCGATAAGAGGAGTAGGAGAAGCAAGTGAAGTCTATGTGTCATCTGAACTAGCAAGACCTATCAAATATGCAAGCTCCTCAATTATATCATCATCAAAAGGTATACAATCTACATCATCAAGGGGTATGTGGCAATCCATAGCAAGATCATTTGGGAATGGAGAGATATGTGGGTCTCCATAGATATCCCAAATGCTAGTCCAAAGAGTGTGTGGGCACTTAATATGTGAGAGAACACATAGTGTCAAAATCAACACTAGAACCAATCAATCCTACAATATGATCAATATAATTTCCCCATGCAAATTTCCTCCCAGGTGTATCTGGTTCAGGTATGAGTCCATAAAGATTAGGCAAAAGATTAAGTTACCTGAGATGTGTCAAGATGCCCTTTTGCCAAGGATCATAATTATCCTTACCTGATGTTATCACATAAGAGTGAATAGCAAAACCCATGATATCTCCTCAAATAAATCAAATCAGAGATCAATAATCTAAATATGTATTAATGTTGATAACTGAAGCCCAACAAAACAAACAGAATTTCTCCAGATGCCAAAATGTCTAGAGTATCAAACAAAAGCTATAAATCGACAAACTAAATAAAGAATACATGGGGCTAAATCTAGAAGGTCATAGATGGCTGTGCAGAGCTCCTCAATACCTTTCGAATGTCGCAAAAATCATGAAAATTAGAGACTGTGGTAAAAAGATACGAGCTCGGAGGCCAAAAAGGGTATCTAGACTTCAAACAGCAATAAATTCTACCAATCAGAAAAATCTGGAAAAAATACCCGCACCAATGGATTGCGCTCGGAACCAACTTTTCGACACATATTCATTTTAAAATATCTGACTTCGTATGCCCAAGATATGCCTGATTTATATTTGCAAGTTAGAGAAAACCCTAATATGACTTAAGAATAACCTAAGACTAAAATTAGCCCTAAGTCAAATTAATAAAGTGTAATTAAATATTTAATTACACCAACATCCAAGGCATAAGTAGGGTATATAGGAGCTAGTTGTTAGTTTATGATCATCATATTGTGAATTGTATTCTCATTGGAGATATTTGGAGGTTTGCCCCCTTAAAGTGGATTATTATTATCAAGTATTTGTAGCATATTTTCTATTATATTTTTTTCTTGTACAAGTTATTTGATTACACTATAATAATTTTGTTGCAAGTATGTGCTTATCAGTTCTGTCATTGATATCAACATATCGGTGTTGTCATTGGTGTCAATTGTGCTCTTGTTTTGATGCTTACTTGTGTTGAGATAGTTTCTTTGTATTGACTTATATAAGTGTTGAAGATAATGAGAAAGTATTCCTGATATTGAATTTTCAAGTGCTTTTGAGAAAATTTGCTCTCCTAGTGGAAATAGTGTGTTGCAGAGTTTCCTGGCTTGCAGAAGTACAATGTAGTGTTTTACTCCACATATTCTGTATATTGAATATCTTTATCTGTGGTTTGGAAGTCAAGATAAGGGATGTCTATAGTTGCTATGTTTCAAGTTTGAGCCTCCGGTGTGAAGATTTGAGCGAGTTCTGTTCACCGGAGTAAAAACTATTTTTTTGTGTATTTAATGGTGACAGGGAGAATGTATTCTGCTCCGCATTTCTCCACATTTAAGTTTTACAGTCTATGGTTTTAGAATTAAGTTTGTAATGATGTTATGTGCTTTCATTCAAAATGGTTTGTGATTTGGTGCTCTGCAAGCGATCTTTCCTTTTTGATAGTGGCCGACAGTAATGTTCAAGTGCTTCTGTTTGAAATATCTCATGGATAAAATGTTTAGAGGTTGTGTAGATGTTCTTGGTGATTGTAACATACTTGAGGATGTCTCTAGATAGTGTTCCTGTCTTTTGATTGGTCTGCAAAGTATAATCTAGATCATACATGAAGCATGTTCCTAAAAGTCTTAGTGTTAACGCCAGTCTTGGCTGACCTGGTTGTTCTCACTACTTACAGTTATGTTTTGAAGATTGTGGAAGCATGTTGCTATGTGGAAGATTGCAATTAAGTCCTAGCTAAGGTGTGGTGTCATTCGTATACACTCTTTTCTCTCTCAAATCTATTTAGGTCCAAACCTATCTTAATGTATGTATGTTTGCCATCCTTGGAGATTGTTCCAATGGTTGATGATTGTAATGCCAACCTTGATGTTAATTCCAAGGTTGATGAATTGTATAAAAACATGTAATGAAGTCGTAAATTAGGTATCTTAGTGCAAAAATACAAATATAATTGTGTAAGTAAAGAAGGCAGAAAAGAAGAAGAATCAATGCGCTTCAATGGAACTGAACCTTGGCATGGAGTAGATGCTAATATCTCAATTCATCAAATATGGCAGTGAGCCACCCACCGATAGTGAGCCAACCATTGGTAGTGAGCCTCTTCTTTTTGCAGTGAGCATTCTGGGCAGTGAGCCTCTAATTTTTGGTATTGTTATTACATATTATATTGTGAGCTAACACTCACCGTGGTTTTTCCCTTATTGGGTTTTCCACGTAAAATCTGGTGTCTCATGTGTCTCATGTGTGAATGTGTTTAAGTTTCTGATTTCATGCTTTCATGGTTAAAATACAATAACAGTGATTAAGTGGTTGATGTGTTAATGGTTTTGAAGTTTTAGTTACAATTGATTCACCCCCCCTCATTTGTCTTGCGCTTTTCAACAAATTTATATGGATGTGGGTTCCTCCCTAAAGTTGCACCAACCTCACATATGAAATGATTCTTACACCATTCAATAGTGGTGTGTGCATCATTTATATGACATCCCTCATAATTCATTTGATGTTTTCTTAGAGCACATTTGATGCAAGCTCCTACACCACGATGTTCACCTTTTCCATGGCTAATCTTAAAGAAGCTCCAAATGTGAGGTATATTGAGAAATCAATCATATCTACAAAGTAGAAAAAATAGTCTTAATGATTTGAATTGCAATGCACACCCATCTAACCATAAAAATGTTTCTCAAATTTCACACTCCTAGCAATATCTCCAAAAAACTTAAAAGCAATGTTGCATAAAATGTGTCATGTTCTTTATCATAACTAGTATAAAAGTGACATTCTTTCTTAATGAATTATTGTAGATAGGTAATCTCAAACCATCCAACTCCAATTGTGCATGTCGATAACACACATGCACCATAATAGTCACCTACTCTTAATAATAATATTGTATTTGATTCTCCTTTCGATGGGTAAAAGAGTATTCTTTGCAAAGTCAACTATAGATAAGATTGTTCCATGAGAGAAACTACCTCTCAACAAATTAAAATCTTTTTCTTTCCACTTAGAAGAAAAGGCTTGTCATATGTATGGTTCTATCTAGTTATAGAAATTTTCATAAATGTTCCAACAGGTAGTTCCTCCTACATAATCTAACCTTATGGCTTCTTTCCCAATTTTAGTTTGATACTTTATGTACTTGTACCTATTACAATTTACCATCTTCATCATGTTAGTTTCTTCATTTCTTAAAGGAAATTTTACCAAATTTTCACATATTTGACAAAGTCCTTTTATGCTTTTCATTAGACCATTTGCATCATCATCAAATTTATCACATATGATGGATGCTATGAACTCGATTACCCATTTAGGAGGTTCATTTTCAACACCATTGACTTTCTTGTCTAATTTTTGAAACACCTAATAGTAAAGATCAAATTTAATATGGTGACAACAACAAGTTTCAAAGACTTTGTTTGGTTTCATGTACCATGGCTTTAGCATTTCAAACTGTAACATGCCAATTGTTCTACCAACTAAGATTTACTAAGTTTAACTCTAAGGTAATACGATCAATATATTGTTTAGGGTAAAATTGGATTTATTAATCTTTTATGGTTTAGATGTTAAAATCCTCCTTTCACCCTAACATTGAAGGATCTAGGGTTGAGTGGCGAGCACTATCATACCCTAGGTCACTTGCAAATGAGGGGAAGCTTGGATTAAGGAATTAATTATCAATTTTTCCTTCTACTATGCTCAATTAATCATTAAAACCCTAATTATGCAAATACGGCAACAAATTGATGAATAACGCAAAAAGCTCTTGCAAACGGGAGTAAAATACCAAATTACAAAATACCTATTTTTGGGGTTCCGAAGTGGAACAGTCATGGACACTGGTGCAGATGCCCAAGTCCAAGGTGTTTGTATTTTTTCCCGACTAGATGCTTATTCCCAGTTATCCCTACAAGGTAGCCATCATTGATCAATAGGATTCCTGAGCCAGGGGCCAACGGTACAGGAGATAGACTCTATAAATATCTCCTCCTCTTCTTTAGGCTCTGCAGAACCAAGGGGGGTATTCGCTATTCAATATCTATGAAATGCATCTACAAATTAGCTGGGATGTTGACACAAAGCAGATAAATCCTCCTTTATGTAGACCAAAACTATGAGATAAGTGCAAAGGGGCTAGCTTTGGGCCTATATTCAGTTGTGAGACAAAGGATTCTGGTCCTAAAACTACTTCTAATGTCCTAAAAGGTTTCATTTAAAGTTTAAGTTTGATTTTATATTTGGATGCAAAACTGAGACTTTGGTTGTGACGTCAATACAAGACTAGATCGGTGCCTATCTCAGGGCTCGGAGTCAATAGACATACACATGTGAATGTACATATAAACTTATATTAATGACTGAGTTTTAAGGGGATTGTTTAATATCTGCCTTATAGATAATTCCCAAAATTGAGTATTCGGTTACCTCTGCTTAGAAAATCCTCACTGCAATATATTCTTCTTAACACTTAACCTAAAACATTTTAATCTACTCCTTGAGCAGAAGTAAAAGACCAAGCATTCAATATAGCAAATCCATATTCAAGAATCTTAAACACCCCTTAGCTGTTTAGATTCAGAAGAAGAACACATTCAATTTGGAGACAAGTAATATAACACATGCTATGAAGCATTACTCATTTTAATCAACATGAAACCAGTAAATTTTATGTAGTAAACATACAACATGCGATTCATAAACTCACAAAAACATCCAAAACAGGGCCACCAATGAAGTTGTATCTTATCACAGCACCAAAATGTTATCAAGTTTTCAACAACCACAAATTGAGTAACACAGTCTACTTATATAGCAAGAAAGTGTACTCTGCATTAATTACAAGGCAAAAATAAAAAATTGGCTAGATACAGTGCACCAGAAATGGCACCCAAAACTAAAGGCAGCCCAAGAAAATAGAGGAAAGAGCAGGTGATCTCAGAACTTGCACTATCGTTCAAAGATCTTTGTCATAAACCTGGTAGTTGGCCATTCAACCATCAGCCCATGCCTCTGTACATTGCTGTTAATAGCACAACTACCCGCAGCTCCCCTTAGAAATCACAGCAGTGCACCCATGGAGTTTTCCCACTCAAAAATTGACTGCAGACATAAGGAAAATCCATCACTGAAGGTTTAAAACCTGACTGTTAATTTTGATTCTATCACTGAGATCCACGACGCCAAAAACTACAAAAAGCTAGGAGTCAATGATTACGTGCCACATAGACACTCCATGTTCCTATCGCTGACCTTTCGCCATTTTCATTTTGCCATTTCGCCCCTTGTATATGCAAGAACGAATGCATATACAATCGCCATTGTTTGCATTTGAAAATCCCTTGTATATGCAAAATGCATATACATGCAACAACTTAATATACAAGGCAGACCCCAAATTGTTATAAAGCAAGTCGCAATCACTATCGGGTCCACCTTGCATCCCTTTCCTTGCATATCTCAATGTATATCGGTATATACATTCATCTTATATACAAGCCGGACCTCAAATTTTATTCACTATATTCGACTCCTCCTTCGCGTCCGGGTTGTATGTCTCTACTTGTACATTTCCATTTGTATATTTCCTCTGATGCATGTGCAACATACAATTCACTTTGTATATCCGCAGGCCCACCAAATGTTTCTCCCGCTGCTTGTATATTGTCGAACATACAAGACCACTTGCATCTTTTTATTGTATACCCGTGATATACACTGTAACAAATGCATGTCAGGTCTTGTATGTTTTCTTTGTATATGACCTTTGTATGTCCAAACATACAATCACCCCTACATACAAACAAGGAATCTTTCCTAGAATATACCTGCAATGTATCTAACCATTGTATGTCTGAACATACAAACCAAATATACATGCAGACCCGATATACAAATAGCAAATATTCTGGGGATCTGCGATGTATATTCCATCCTTGTATATTTTTCCTTGTAAGCCCGATATGCATTTGGAAATGCATACAAGTACAGAATATACCTGAGAATCTGTGATAGATTCCCCCTTTGCATATGCAATCCGATATGCATCTAAAATGCATATAACTCAATTTCTTATCATTTTTTTTGGAGGCCGACTAAGATTTCACAAGTCCACCAACATACAATTCACCTTTGCATATACAGAACTTAGCATTTTTCTCAAGGTGACAGGAAAAAGCAGTGAAACATTGCATGGGGGCTGGTCAACCTTCGAACACTAAAGCATGAGGATGAGATTTAATAACTAGGAACCCACCATAGAAGGCCAACACCAGAATAGACAAAACAATGCAAGGTCCTATGACTTAGAAAATTTAGGGTTTGAATGAGAAAACCTGCAAACATTCAAGCTTAAAACCCTAAACATAAATGATTACCAACACAGGCTCCGATTGGGGACGTGCAGCGAAAGACTGCAGCAAGGACCAGAGTACTCCGAGGCAGACTAGACAAAACCCAAAACTCAAAACACGACCAACTATACAAGGCATGTACAAAATACTTACATCTAATTTACAGTGTGCACATAAGGTACTCATTTATGAGAAAAAAGATTTAAGGAATTTACCGTGCACTGGCAATTCCAGTAGTTCACCATTGAGGGTTTGGAAAAAGTAAGAATCATTCTCATAGATATTGCCAATTTGATATGGGTTGGTCCATAAGGGCTCAAATTTACCGTGCTTGCCCTTATCCTAGCTTCTTGCATTCCACATAAGCACTAAGTCACCTATTTGAAACCTTCTCGCTGCAGCGCTTTTATCAAACAGATATTTCACTTTTTGTTGTTTCTTGATGTTTATTTTTTGTGCTTCTCTTCTGATTTCATCTAGTGCAACCATCTGATTTATTCTTTTAGTCATTGGGTCCTCAACATCCTCCTCATTTTCTTGCATGAATTTATAAACTGGTAGGAGGTTATTCACAGACAATCTAGCTGCTGCACCATATACCAATTCAAAAGGTGACCTCCCAATTACTCTTTTTACTGTCACCCTGTCAGCCCATAATGCCAACTTCAGCTTGGAATCCCAAGCCCTCTTGTTTTTATCTATCACCCTCTTGATGATTTTCATGAGACTTCTATTGCTCGACTCGGCTTGACCATTTCCTTATGGATGGTATGGTGATGTATGAGACAAATCAATTCCATAAGTTTTGCAAAAATCAATAAACTCACCAGACCTGAAGCACATTGCATTATCTGTGACCACTTTGGCTGGTACTCCAAATCTGATAACAATATTTTCTAGAATCAAATCCATCACCACTTTGCTTGTAGCCTTTTTAGTTGGAATGGCCTCAATCCATTTAGTGAAGTAATCAGTAGCAACCAAAATCCAACTGTGTCCTCCACTTGATTTTTATGAGATTTCCCCTATAAAATCAATTCCCCATTGCTGAAATGGAGCTTCTACAGTTATAGTCCTAAGGGGCAATGCACCTTCATATTTTAGATTTCTTGAAAACCTTGGCAAGGATCACATTTTCTTACCATTCTTTGTGCATCTGAAAAGAGAGTTGGCCACCAGTAGCCAGCTCTGAGAATTTTGTGGGCTATTGTATGGGCAGCATAATGTCCACCACACACTCCATTGTGCATGTCACTTAGAATATCCTTAGCCTGATCCTCATTCACACACTTGAGTAATACACCATCAGGATTTTTCCAATACAACTCTCCTTGAACAATGATGTATTTAATAGCCTGTAGTTTTAAAGTCCTCTTTTGATTATCACTGAGATGGGAAGGACAGTTCAAATTCTGCAAATAATGTACTATGTCCTTATACCATTCAGATTCTGACATATTTATAAGTTCATTATGCACTACATTCACTTGGCATGCCTCTAGATTTGACTGTGTCATCAATTTTGCCAAACCCTATCCTCTTACCAATTTTGTGATCTGTATTTCAATGTTGAACTCTTGCAATTTATTTATCCATCTACATCTTCTTCCAGTTACCTCTTGTTGAGTAAAAATATCTTTGATTGTTGCATGAGGCACATATACAACTATCCGAGAGCCTACCAAATATGGCCTGAAGCTCTTGACTGCTCTAACTAGTGCATATGCTTGCTTCTCCATGATGTCATACTTCAACTCAGCAGCCTACAATGACCTACTAAAGAAATCTATACGTTGTTCAAAACCTTATGCATTTTTCTACAATAAACATGCAGCAATAGTATGGAAAGAAGCAAATGAGAACAGCTGAAAGGGCTTAGAAAAATCAGGAGATTTTAGCACAGGAGCCATCTTTATGGCCTCTTTTATGTTCTGAAATAATTTAGTTGCTTCATCTTCCCATTTCACAGCTACACCTTTCTTCAACATTTTAGAGATATCTTTTGTGGTCTCTGCAAAATTAGGAACAAATCTCCTAACAAAATTAATTTGTCCAAAGAAGGACTAAACACCTTTCACTATTTTAGGGATCTGGATTTTGTTAATTGTAGCCACTCTTTTAGGATCAATCCTGACTCCATCCTTGGAAACAATGTGCCCAAGCAATTTTCCTTCCACTACCCCAAAGGCACATTTATTTGGGTTGAGTGAGATGCCATATTCCAATGCTCTAATAAAGATTTGTTCCAAGTGCATACAGTACTGCTCCTTTTTTGAAAAGGTAGTCAAATCATCTTGATACACAACCAAGATTGAGTCAATCAATCTTGCAAAGGCAACGTCCATTACCCTTTGAAATGTGGCACCTGCATTTGTCAGTCCAAATGGCATCCTCACATATACATAGGTTCCCCATGGGGTAGTGAAGGCAGTTTTAAACTATTCAGATTCTTTTACTTTCACTTGATTGTACCCTGAAAATCCATCCATCATGGATAAAAGTTCACAACTAGTCACCTTCTGCAACATAGCTTCCATGTTTGGCAACGGATAATTGTCCTTCAAAGAAGATACATTTAGATTTCTAAAGTCCACACACAATCTTATGTCACCATTCTTTTTTCTGACTGGGACAAGGTTAGACACCCAAGTTGAGTGTCTGATGGGCATAATTATTCCAACCTCCCTAAGCTTTATAATCTCTTCTTGCATCTTAGGAGCTAAAGTTGGGTTGATAGGTCTTTGTTTTTGTCTAAATGGTTTAACTCCGGGCTTCAAAGGGATTTCATGCTGAAATAAATCCTCCCTATAAGCTTTCAGGTCCTCATATGACCAGGCAAAGACATGCTTAAATTTTCTTAGTAGTGCAATCAACATAGTTCTGATATGTGGCTTGAGCTGTTTGCCAATATATACCTTTTTGGGGGCATGAGATGTCCCCAAGTTTATCTCTTCTAAATCATTCTTGTTTGTTGGAGATGCCTTTGTAACAAATTGGTCCCTATTGTCAAAATCTCTCTTTAAAGCAACAAGCCCTCTAGGGATTTTATTTGTCTTGAGTTGAATTACCTCCCTCCCTAGGAGAGTTTCTTTCCCATCTACAACCTCTACAAAGTTCTGAAAATCCATTTCTTGCTTCTCATATTCATCAATGCAATGTAGAAATCTCAGTAAATCTCTGTCATCATCAAACACTTGGCAGCTGTATACATTATCTGGTATTGTAGGTCTAAGTTTGACTTCAATATTTGTGACATCTGATAGAGTGATATCATCTAGCCTTATGGCTACGTTGGCTAGAAAATCTGCCCTGACATTTTTTAATCTCTCAATCCAGTTTATTGAAAAAGCATCAAACAATTCAATTGTATCCCAAACAACATGCTTATACTGTTTTAACCTCTTATTTTTTGATGCATACTTATCTCTGACTTGAGAAACAACTAACTCTGAATCCCCAAATACTTTGAGCATCCTGATTCCATGCTTCAAAGCAACATTCAATCCTAACAACAGAGCTTCATACTCTGCAATATTATTTGTGCAGGCAAACTTCAGCAAGAATGAGAATTTTAGAAGCTTACCAGTTGGAGACAGAAATACAATGCCAGCACCAGAGCCTTCCTTCAAACAAGCTCCATCAAACTACATGGTCCAGAGACCCTGTTGGTCAAGCTCTGGAATGCAAACATCTCTCCCTTCACTGTCTTTAACATCTGAGACAACTCTAAAATTATCACAGTCAGTGTCCACAAAACATATATGCTCCTCTGACTCTTGGTCCTCAACTGTTTCTGATGATCTTTCTTCTTTGATCAATTTGACATCCTTGCCATTCATTGGGATCATGGCATATAACAGGTCTAATTGCATACTCCCACCAATTAATGCTACCCATCTTCTTGACAACAACATGCCATATTGTGGCTTGATATCAACAATTGTTATGTTCATTTTGTAGGTCTTTTCAGGATATGTTGCCAGTCTGAAATCCACATCTTTCATGATTCCAATGATTGGTACTTCTCTAGCATCCATGGCATAGCATTTCCCACATGCCTTATCTATCTTTAACCTAGCTTGCTGCATGATAGCTAAAGGCATGATATTTGTTGACGCTCCTGAGTCAAGCATACAATTCTTAATCACTTTTCCATTTTATACAAGGGAGACATAAAATGGTTCAACCTGTGAAGGGCACTTTGTCATGATCATCCCTAGATATACCTCAGGAATCTCATCTTCTTCAATACATAGGACTTGTTTCTTACCCTGAGTCTCAATATTCTGATTAGCTTGACAGGGTACTCCAAAAATCAGGGACAATGTTTTATTTCTGAATTCTTCAACTTTCATCAGCTCCATCAGTGGAACAGAGACTTTTACCTAGGACAAGACCTGAGTTATGTCAAATGGAGCATAATTTTGTATAACAGTTGCATCCTGATCTACAGTTTTATTTTTATCTTGGTATGATCCAGCTTTAAATTTTGTGGCTCCCTGACTGCCATCTTTGATCTAAAATTTTTTGTTTTGATCCTCAACCTAAGGGATTCTATTTTCTGACCCTTGAGAATCATGACCTATTTTTTGCTTAAAATTTTCTTATTATTGCTCCATTGCTTCTTTTGTGTTTCAATCCTTTTATAACTATGCACTAGCTGGCTCGCAAAAGTGTTCTCTGGTTGGTGTGAGTTGCTTACTTGAGCTTTACCCCTGAGATTATGATTGCTTTTGACTTGAGCCACTACTGCAGCTATGAAGGCTCTAATCTCTTCATCAAATGGTCTCCTCAAATTATTCAAAAAATTGTGTGAGTCCTGAGCATAAGCGTAATTATCTTTATCATCTTCATCACAAGGAAACTACTGGCATACCTGAATCTCATTATTTGTGCTTGCATCAACATCATGAGACGGATACTCCCTGTTTGTAGACATCATATTGACATTGTCATCCTCCATGCAATGTGGTTCATTGCATTCATCACAGGCAACAACATTATTATATAGAGACTGAGCAATCATACATTGTGACTGTGAGTGAGGCATCTGGCATATTATACACCATGGGGTATCATCAACCATATTGACAGCCTTCTTCAAAGGATCAGGTGTTTCCTTAACATTTTGAGTCCTTGGATTTGAGTTGCTATGTGGGAGAATGGGTTTACCATTATGCCAATTAGTATTATATGGCTTATCATGTAATGATGGTCTTCTTTCTTGCCTTTGGTAAACCTGCCTGTCAGGACCAACCCCCTTTTCATTTTTAGCCATTCTATAGCTCAAGTCCTTGACAATAGTTGTCAACTTATCTAATTTATCCTCAGAAGTAGATGCATTGCCTTGAACACTTTGAGATTTAGTATTTGGATTTTGCAGAATTTTTACATCATCTCTTATGTTTGTCTTACCAGACGCTTTTCTATTATTTTCAATATTTGTTGCAATTTTGAAAGCATCTCTGAGGCTGTGAGGACCCTTATCCCTCAATCCATAGGCTGTTTTGGCATCAAAAGCATTTATGTATAACACTATGCACATAGGTTCATTAGGTCTCAGGTGATGTGGCAGTTTGTTCAACACCTTCATGAATCTAGCATTGAAATCAGCAACCTATTCATTTGATCCTTTGGTAATGCCAGTGAATTTATTAATGAAGAAACTTGGATCAGTTTTATCACCATATTGTTCTTTGAATATTCTCCTGAAGTCCTCCCATGATGAAACACTTTTGTCGAGCAGACCTTTGTACCATTCTCTGGCCTCATCAACTAAGGATTGCATAAACAATTTCATGAAAACATCCTCATGCTCAACCTCAAAGTTGTCCATGATATTTTGAAAAGCTTTTAAATGGTCTTCCCCTAACACAGTATTATTTCCTAAAAATTTAGGCATTTGCAGCCTCACATGTTTGTCAATAGGATTGGGGTAACCATGAATGCCATCAAAAACAAGCTGTCTGAATCTGTCCAGCTGCATCAGCTGTCTACCAAACTGATTAACATTTGCATTTCTGTTTGCATTCTAATTTCTTATAGTATTTAATGGTATTCTAGAATTATTTGCATTCTGTCTTTGATCATTATGCTAATCCTGGACTTCATTTCTTTGTTGATTTCTCTGGTTATTTGCATTTTCAAGGGTAGGAATTGAATCATTCTGAGCAACTCTTAGAGCTTGCACTTTCTGTCTCATGTCATCTCTAATTTTCACTACCTACAGATATTCTAATTCTGCCGTCAGGCTCTTGATTGCTTCAGCTAATTCCTCCTCTCTAGGCATAGAAGAGGACGGTTTTATTACATTTTGATCATCATTATCATCCCTTGGGGATTCAGCTTCCTCAAATCTATTAGGGGAATCATGGAAAGGGCGTTCTTAAAACACCTCTGATCTCATTCTCAATCCACCACCCTGTTGTCTTTCATATACGTTCTGGACTTCAGCCTCAGTGTTTGAAAAATAAGGTATTGTCCACTCTGAAGATGCAGGATTGTCTTGAATATTATCATTACTTCTGGGAGAACCCTCTTGACTGGCTTAAGCAGTCCCCTTTTTCCTGTACATCATTTTTCTGGGTAATTCTTCAGACAGAGAATTACGCAAGGATCTTCTCCCTAGCATACAAATTTTTACTTTACCAATTGGGAGATTGGTTCAAAGTTGCCACCTATAACTAGGAATTGTTTTCTTTTAAAATCAGGGTTCTTTCACAAAGTAGTCCCTAGCAGAGTCGCCAAATCTGTTGGTATTTTTTCCTGACTGGATGCTTATTCCCAGTTATCCCTACAAGGTAACCATCATTGATCAACAGGATTCCAAGGCCAGGGGCCAATAGTACAGGAGATAGACTCTATAAATATCTCCTCCTCTTCTTTAGGCTCTGTAGAACCAAGGGGGGTATTCCCTATTCAACATCTATGAAATGCATCTACAAATTACCTAGGATGTTGACACAAAGCAGATAAATCCTCCTTTATGCAGACCAAAACTGTGAGATAAATGCAAAGGGGCTAGATTTGGGCCTATATTCAGTTGTGATACAGATGATTCTGGTCCTAAAACTACTTCTAATGTCCTAAAAGGTTTCATTTAAAGTTTAAGTTTGATTTTATATTTGGATGACTGAGACTTTGGTTGTGACCTCAATACAAGACTGGATCGGTGCCTATCTCAGGGCTCAGAGTCAATAGACATACACATGTGAATGTACACATAAACTTATATTAATGACTGAGTTTCAAGGGGATTATTTAATATCTACCTTATAGATAATTCCCAAAATTGAGTATTCGGTTACCTCTACTTAGAAAATCCTCACTACAATATATTCTTCTTAACACTTAACCTAAAACATTTTAATCTACTCCTTGAGCAGAAGTAAAAGACCAAGCATTCAATATAGCAAATCCATATTCAAGAATCTTAGACACCCCTTAGTTGTTTAGATTCAGAAGAAGAACACATTCAATTTGGATACAAGTAATAGGACACATGCTATGAAGCATTACTCATTTTAATCAACATTAAACCAGTAAATTTTATGCAGTAAAAATACAACATGAGATTCATAAACTCACAAAAACATCCAAAACAGGGCCACCAATGAAGTGTATCTTATCACAACACCAAAATGTTATCCAGTTTTCAACAACCACAAATTGAGTAACACAGTCTGCTTATACAGTAAGAAAGTGTACTCCGCATTATATACAAGGAAAAAATCAAAAATTAGCTAGATACAGTGCACTAGAAATGGTGCCCAAAACTGAAGGCAGCCCAAGAAAACAAAGGAGAGGGCAGGTGAGCTCAGGACCTGCACCGCCGTTCAAAGATCTTCATCATAAACCTGGTAGTTGGCCGTTCAACCATCAACTCATGCCTCTGTACATTGTCGTTAATAGCACAACTACCCGCAGCTCCCCTTGGAAATCGTAGCAACGCACCCATGGAGTTTTCCCACTCAAAAATTGACTGTAGACATAAGGAAAATCCATCGCTGAAGGTTTAAAACCTAACCATCAATTTTGATTCTATCACTGAGATACATGGCGCCAAAAAACTGCAAAAAGCCAAGAGCCAATGATTACGTACCACATAGACACTGCATGTTCCTATTGCTAACTTTTCACCATCTTCATTTTGCCATTTCGCCCCTTGTATATGCAAGAATGGATGCATATACAATCACCACTGTTTGCCTTTGAAAATCCCTTGTATATGCAAAATGCATAAACATGCAACAACTTAATATACAAGGTAGACCTCAAATTGTTATAAAGCAAGTCGCAATCACTATCGGGTCCACCTTGCATCCCTTTCCTTGCATATCTCAATGTATATCAGCATATACATTCATCTTATATACAAGCCGGACCTCAAATTTTATTCACTGTATTCGACTCCTCCTTCGCGTCTGGGTTGTATGTCTCTACTTGTACATTTCCATTTGCATATTTCCTCCTATGCATGTGCAACATACAATTCACTTTGTATATCTGCGGGCCCACCAAATGTTTCTCCCGCTGCTTGTGTATTACCGAACATACAAGACCACTTGCATCTTTTTATTGTATATTCGCGATATACAATGCACTGTAACAAATGCATGTCGGGTCTTGTATGTTTTCTTTGCATATGACCTTTGTATGTCCAAACATACAATCACCCTCACATACAAACAAGGAATCTTTCTTGGAATATACCTATAATGTATATAACCATTGTATGTTTGAACATACAAACCAAATATACCTGCAGACCCGATATACAAATAGCGAATATTCCAGGGATCTGCGATGTATATTCCATCCTTGTATATTTTTCCTTGTAAGCCCGTATGCATTTGGAAATGCATACAACTGCAGAATATACCCAGGAATCTGTGATAGATTCCCCCTTTGCATATGCAACCCGATATGCATCTAAAATGCATATAACTCAATTTCTTATCATTTTTTTTGGAGGCCGACTGAGATTTCACAAGTCCGCCAACATACAATTCACCTTTGCATATACAGAACTTAGCATTTTTCTCAAGGCGACAGGAAAAAATAGTGAAACATTGCGTGGGGGCTGGTCAACCTTCGAACACTAAAGCATGAGGATGAGACTTAATAACCAGGAACCCACCACAGAAGGCCAACACCAGAATAGACAAAACAATGCAAGGTCCCATGACTCAGAAAATTCAGGGTTTGAATGAGAAAACCTGCAAATGTTCAAGCTTAAAACCCTAAACATAAATGATTACCAACACAAGGTACCTACTTTTTCAGGGAATTTGGACCTCCTTCCGACACTGTTCAGCCCTGTAACTTCTGTTTCCCAAGATCTATTTGCGGAGAACACTTTTGTCGGTGCCCTAGTCCTAGAAGTGCTCCTTTGTCTGACTTTTCTTTAGATCCCGAATCATTGATGCCTGCCACTCCTTCCTGCAACTCCACTTCTTCCAGATGCGACACTTGTAACCTGCAATCACAAGACTTGGTTTGGGGGTTGTGGTGTTTATAGGTTTGCCTCAGTTAAACCCCAGAGGACACTTAAGTCTCCAAACACTATTGTCAGATGAAGAGGACATGCCCTTGTGAGGCAGAGGCCAAAACCAAAGGAATCAATAATAAAAACACAATGATATGTCACCTTGTAGTGAAGCTTTCATGGAGGAAGATGCTCTTCATGCCATGAAGGAATTGATGCTCAAATGTGCAAATATCAATGCATAAAAAACACCAGTCTGCTCTTGCAACACAGTAGAAAGCCTTGAATCACCTTGAGAACACAATAGCTTGCTCATTGGAATCTAACTGAAATCTAGTTTACAAATGAATGCCTACATATGTTTATATATGCATCTACAAGCATTCCCACCAAGATATTAAAAATCAAACTTTACCGTGTCCGCAAAATAACCTCCTAACGGTCATAAACTGACACCCAGAAATTGGAGTTGCCCCAAAATAGAACAGGACTAGGGTACGGGCGCCCAAGTCCTCCCCCCTATTTTAGGCAGGGTACAACTCAAGGGGTCCACCTAGGTCCTATTTGCCATGGGACTTAGGTCTCATTCCATCGGGATGCTAAAATATGAACTAAAATGTCCTAAATGCACTCTAAAGACTTGGGAGCTAAACCTTATGAGGGAAAAGCCCCCAAGGGGACATTTTCTAACGTTACATTTAGCCCCCACTTTAATGTATGTATAAATACGAGGCCCATACATGCATTAAAGTAAGGTCACAAACACAGTAAACACATCAAGCATAGAGAAGACACGCCAACCGCATAAAAGACAGTAACAGGCACGCAAAACATGGAGAAGACAATAATAGTCACATAGAACACAGAGCAGATAGTCAATGCATGGAAGACACATTAATGCATGGAAGACAGAAATGATATCTTTTCTTTTCTTTTTCTCATATATATATGAAATGCAAATGCAAGTACTGGAAAGTAAACAAACCTCCCATAATACATGATGCACTCATCGCGTAGGTCTCTGTATATGCGGCAACACACACGCAAGACATGCAAAACCTCCCAAAATGCACGAAGCACTACTCAAGGCACTGATCACTGCATATGGGGCAATAAACACACCATACAAAACAAGCACGCCAAAACACACACACTTGAAGACACAGAGAAAACATAGCAAACAAACGATGGTGTGTTCCCTATTTCTAGGCTCATCACCATCTCAGGCACATTACAGGCACATACTGACGATTGGGCTTTGCTACAACAATTGCCGAAGACACACTTAAGGGTTGAGTTAGTCACAGAATCGCTCCTCGCCTTTGCAAAGGACATTTGAAAATGACAGGATGATGCAATCTGCTCTAAGAAATACACCATCCCCGCCTCCACAGAGGGCTTAAGAAAAAGGATATGCGTGATATCCTGCCTCCATAGAGGGCTTACATGATTGATTGATTAATTACAAACAAGCCCAGGATGCACGATGCACTACTCTGGCGTAGGTCACTGCATCTGAGGTCAAACACATTGCTAACATCTATAACAGATAGCTTACCTTATATGCCCCCACCTTAAGGTTGTTGATATCAGTTATCGATATCAAGCATGTTAAGGTAGGAAGAAAACACACAAGGGAACATCAACTTTTGCAAAGCCCATGCCCCCCGGAGGTGACATGTACTTTACGATCACCAAATGTTCCCACAAACAAATCCTTGCAAGAAACATGTTAGTGTCTACAATATCATGATAAACAACAACATCAATGCATATGATTAACCACACAAAGAGCCAAGGTTATACAATGAATTTAGAGTTTGAGGATAACAAGGGGCTATATCACGAAGCTCTCCGAATTGAGTACCACCAAGGCTAGATTCAAAGGCAAACAAAGGGTGCATGGAGCAGCAGTATTTGTAAGGTTTGTAAATGCAACAGAAACATCATAAAAGTTCACTACGTGGAAAGCACGAGTGCTTCCACTAGCCAAGCATCAGATAAGATATACAACCCCATCTTCATATTAGGAACTATAGTCCATTTTTTTATTGCTCTTGAAAGGGACACTAGGTCCTCATCAGTATAAATGTTTGTTGTCATCCGCCCGCTAGGTGGAAACACTAGAGGAAGGGAAACAATAAATAAGAGAGGAGAAACAAGTGTTTTAGGGATAGTCATGTAGGAGGGTGCCCCCAAGTCACCAACCATGATGCTATGTCTGTAAGACACAACACACAACAATGAAATCAGAGAGAGAGCAATTTAGAAGAATGATGATACAAATAGAAGAAGGTCACAACAGAGGCGGTCTCCTGGTATCCTGAACCTTACGGGAGAATCCGAGGTCATCCCAGGAGACCTAAACAGCATATAACACATCACGGGGGAAGCACATCATGAGAGAAATAAAAGTTTATAGATACATACCTATAGAGCCCCTTTCGGGCTAGAAGTTGTCTATAAGTAAATCGTCATCGTCATCGTCCCATTCCCTAATGATGGAGGATAGTGGGACATATGGTACAATAACCAAATTCATATCTTGTTCATCATGTTGTTCATCATTACGATTGTGTTTATTTGATTGAATGTTAGGATCGATGTTTTCTTGTTGAGAGGCACTGTTTATAGCATATTCTTGTCTTCTTCTCCTTCTTTCTCTTACTTTTCTATTTCATTTTGTTTTACCACTTATCTTTTGTAAGATAGGGCTATCCTCTTTCATAGGCAAATTTGAAGATGAAGCACCGGGATCAAACCTCATTTGTTGCAGTGGAACATTTTGTTGTTGACAATGACCTCCTGATCTTTGTAAGGATTTCGGAGGAGGAACCTCAGCATAGGACCTTGTCCTTTCAGTCTAAAGTTATCTTCACATACGGGTTATTTCTCTTTTGTCATTTCTTGTGTAGGAGGACTAGGTACTCCAGTTTTATCCCAAAAGTAATTCAATTTGTAATGTTTTTCCTAAACTAAAGGTTTATACTTGTTTTGAGGGGCAGTGATTATACGGGCATCCAGAGGGAATTTCAGACAATGGTGTATTGTTGAAGGGATGGCTTTTATTTCTTTTAGCCAAGGATGTCCCAATTTAATGCGAAAGAGGTCAAAAATGGGGACAACATCAAACCATTATTTGACATGCTTTCTAGATAATGTTACTAACAAAGATATCTTACCCAAAGGCTTGATAAAGGTTCCCTTATGTGTCTTAATCATCATGCTAGAGAGGTCATAAGAACCTTGCATTAATTGATGTGAAAAGAGGAACTCCTCAGTGGCAACATTAGTCGTGCAATTAGGATCGATAAGAGTTCCATTCACGGGGTTTCCCATTATTTTCATAGTGATGTAAAGAGGTCCTTTTTCTCTAGTTGTTCTATCATGAGGAGTGAAGACAATTTTAGGTTCAGGAGCCTTTTTTTTCGCGTAAGGTCTAGGAGGGAACCTATTGTTTCCATTATGATTAGAGGCCATGTTTACTGCTCAAAGCAATTCAAAATCATATTTTTGAAATCTTTTCAAAATCGGTGCAAACGACAAGAGCAAAAACAGTCCAGAATGCTTGATTTCTTGATACTTTTTCAAAGCCAATGAATGACACAAAGGATGCTATGAGGATTTCAGTCAAGAGAAGAATGTTATATGTCTGATATCAATCCAGAACATCAATCTAATCAGTCTCAACACACTCTTGATGCAAATCCAAGATAATGCCTAGTCAAAATATAGTGGAATTATGTCAAAATAGGCACTTTTTTCACCGAAATTCAATGCAAAAGAGCATAACAAAGGGTGTTGTGAGGAAAATGATGATGGAAAAAAAATAATATCAGAAATAAAAGCCACTTTATGTCAAAATACTCAACACAAGACGATTGTAGCGCCACTTAAGGTAAAATCCTAGTGAAAATATAGCAAAATATGCAGTTTTTTCACGGTTTTTCGACTCCAAGTCCTAGAAAAGGAGGTGTTGTAAGGAATATTAGGATGGAAAGAAAATAATATCAATAATATCAGTCACCTCAATCCATAAAACTGATCACAACATGCTTGGAGTGCAAACTAGGTCAAACCCTAGGGCAAAAATAGCCAAAATTTGTAGTTTTTTGCCGAATTTTCACTACAAGATCCCGTAAAAAGGGTGTTGTGAATATTTTTATGAGAGGAATAAAATTATTACCCTAATTAAAGTAAATTAATTCCAAAATATTTTTCACAACACACCTATGGTGCAAATTTAGAGAGTCAATAAGGTCGATTTTAGTGAAAATTGTCGTTTTCGAAGCCCTAGGTTTGAGATTTTGGAAAAAAATGCTATGCAAATGATTTGAAATCTGATTTATGATGGGAATTAAATAATCTCAGATCTGAAAATGATTTTCAAGCTTAATCATGCAAAATTCCCATCTAAATTTAATTAAAATGCACCAAAATTGCTAGTTTTTGTTGAAATTTTCAATGCAAATAATTTAAATTAATTGCAAATTCACACTAAAATGCAAGACTACATCCAAATGCAAATTTGAATGGGTCTCTAAAATCAGTAGAAAAATCTGATAAAAGATTTTGCCTACAAACCCTAGATTTTGGAATTACTAGGTTATCTAAAAATTGACAAAATTTCCACAAAACCCTAGCAATTAAATGATGAAAATGCAAAGCAAGATTTTGAACTTTTGTATTTTTCTGTAGTTTATATCAGATCTGATGAAAAAATCATGAATTAGGAAAAATAAGAAAGAATTGACATAATTTAGTAAGCCCAACAGTGCAATTTTTTTGTATTTTTACAATTTTTTAATTTTTTTGAAATTTTCTCAATGTAATGAATTAAATGACCAAATGAATGAATGAAATCACACAAAATATACAGACAAACACTCATCAAGTTGCAATTTAAGTTCAAAGGCATGGGTTCACCAAAATGTTTAGGGTAAAATTGGATTTATTGATCTTTTATGGTTTAGATGTTAAAATCCTCCTTTCACCCTAACATTGAAAGATCTAGGGTCGAGTGGCAAGCACTATCATACCCTAGGTCACTTGAAAATGAGGGGAAGATTGGATTAGGGAATTAATTATCAATTTTTTCTTTCTACTATGCTCAATTAACCATTAAAACCCTAATTATGCAAATACTACAGCAAATTGACGAATAACGGAAAAAACTCTTGCAAATGAGAGTAAAATACCAAATTACAGAATACCTATTTTCAAGGTTCCAAAGCGGAACAGTTGGGGACACTGGTGCGGGCACCCAAGTCCAAGGTACCTGCTATTTCAGGGAATTTGGACCTCCTTCCGACACTGATCAACCCTGTAACTTCTATTTCCTGAGATCTATCTGTGGAGGACACTTCTGCGGGCACCCTACTCCTAGAAGTGCTCCTTTGTTTGACTTTTCTTTAGATCCTAAATCCTTGATGCCTTCCACTCCTTCCTGCAACTCCACTTCTTCCAGATGCAACACCTGTAACCTGTAATCACAAGACTTGGTTTGGGGGTTGTGGTGTTTATAGGTTTGCCTCAGTAAAACCCCAGAGGACACTTAAGTCTCCAAACACTGTTGTCAGATGAAGAGGGTGTGCCCTTGTGAGGCAGAGGCCAAAACCAAAGGAATCAATGATAAAAACACAATTATATGTCACCTTGTAGTGAAGCTTTCATGGAGGAAGATGCTCTTCATGCCATCAAGGAATTGATGCTCAAATCTGCAAATATCAATGCACAAAACACACAAGTCTACTCTTGCAACACAATAGAAAGCCTTGAATCACCTTGAGAACACAATAGCTTGCTAATTAGAATCTAATTGAAATCTAGTTTACAAATGAATGCCTACATATGTTTATATATGCATCTACAAGCATTCCCGCCAAGATATTAAAAATCAAACTTTCCCATGTCGGCAAAATAACCTCCTAACGGTCATAAACTGACACCCAAAAATTGGGGCTGCCCCAAAATAGGGTAGGACTAGGGTGTGGGTGCCCAAGTCCTCCCCCCTATTTTAGGCAGGGTGCAGCTCAAGGGGTCCACCTAGGTCCTATTTGCCATGGGACTTAGGTCTCATTCCATCAGGATGCTAAAATATGAACTAAAATGTCCTAAATGCACTCTAAAGACCTAGGAACTAAACCTTATGAGGGAAAAGCCCCCAAGGGGACATTTTCTGACATTACATATACAAATAACTAAAGAAATAAAATTTTTCCTTAAATTCATTCGATAAGATGCACATTTGAAAACATATTTCAAACTTCCATTGCATAATCCATAGTACATTTCATAGTAAAATAATTTGAATATTCATCTTTACAACGTTTTCATAATATACATACAAGCTTCAAGAGCTTAACTAAAAAATAGTAACACATGATTGTATAATTGTCTGTCTTCAATATTCCTGGCTATCAGTTTTGTATGCTAACTGCATGAGGGGAAGCATCACTCAAGTGTTTTACCTCCAACCACGGACTAATTGTGGTCCCTTGGACACTTACCAAACTGGTAAACGACCCCACCCTTCGACGAAGGGATTGGTTTGGTAACCCCAAATAAATTAAGCCTGATTTGAGCAAGGTGTTCTATCCTACATTAACTAGTACTATCATACTATGGCTACAACCATCAAAATATGACATCCCTACTAAGTAATGCAATCCTAGATCACAGTGAAACTAGAGTGTAAACGTTCGCAATTTACACTACTTTGGCCAAAGTTTTCATCGTCACATATTCACCCACCCTTCTTCTTGATTGGGAAAGACAACAATCTCTATACTGGGTTATCAACCTCTTCAATGGATCACCTATCCCAAGGCTAACCCCTTACATGTGTTACTAGGCACATATGTCTAAGTAATACATTTGCCATTTATTGTTACTATCTTTCCCCTTATACAATTATCTAATCAAACACCAATCAATAATTATTCACAAAATCCATCTAGGTACAAATCCCTAATATAGAGACTAATCACAATTTACTTGGTAGATATATATATATATATATATATATATATATATATATATATATTCTATTACAAAATCAAGTAGACAAACATAACGATAACCAAACAATGCATTCCACTATAACAATCGACACAAAAAATATCATAAAAATGAAAAATCATAATGGAAAAGAAACTCCCATGCTTGTGATTTTAGCTCCAAACAAGTCAACGAAACCCCTTGCTAAAGTTCCTTCCAACACACTAGAACACTCATCCAAGTAGAACAACTCTCCGAAAACCAAATGACAAAACTCTCGAAACTAGCTCAAAAACTCAGTAGCAAGAATAAGAAGGCTCTTGGCTGCAACTTGTGTGTATTGGAATGAGGAAGAGCACCCCTTTATATACAAAAATGCATAGAGAGATCAAACTACAAACTAGCTAGGAAAAATGCCACAATTCCACTTAATTTGCAACCAATTTAGAGGTGTCAAAAGAATATTAAAAATATAAGACACATAAGACGACAAATATTCAACCATAATAAAATTAGACTTCTAAAACATACAACCCTCTCCATAAATATGCCACCTAAAAAGGCACATTCCCAAATATATAGTAAAAATAGTTTTCTTGGAAATAGTCAAATTCACATTTGAAAAATAATGCAAAACTTATTTAAATCAAAGAAACTAACTTACCACTCCACATGAGCGCTCAAGACAAAGTCAACTATTATCTTAGAAGTTTGTTTTAACACCCACTAGGTATTTCTCATAGACTCCAAGTCTATGCGCTCCTCATGCATTAGAATAGCCTAAAACATAGGCTATGTTTTATTACCTCCATAGCCTCCAACGGCCATACACATGGGCCATAACGTTGAGTGCTTCATACATTAGGATAGGTTTTCACATAGCCTAAAATAAAGGCTTACTTTATCACTAAATTACCTCCCAACACATATTAACATGTCCCCTTATTATTCAAGTGCTTTAATAAACTATTTCTCCTTGTTTATGGGCTACGTGCCTTTTATGCCATATAACCCTTATATATATATATATCGTAAACATAAAAATCACATACAACTTAATATTCATAAATTCATATATCGTCATGAAATCTACATAGACATAATGTCATAAAATTCATATTCACAATAAAGATGATAAATCTTGCATGGTCCAAATTGATATCCTCATTCCTATGAGCAATACGCTCATGAGTGTATGTAGGTATGTCTACCTACGTATACTCATGCTTGTATCGACTCATATGTATGAACATATCGTGGACTTGCACGAGTTATATCCAAACCACAATAAACCTTACCTATTCAACCATAAACTTATCAACATGCAGATTAAATCATAGTTCTCACACAATCATCCAAACATGTAATCAAGATTCACAACATAGATCACTTACCACTACCCATACTGACTCGACATAACCTAGGTCAAGATAGGTTTGTGTGTGTGCTTGCTCAATTTAGGTTTCTCTTAGGGTTACCAGACCAAGTCCTTCTCTTGAGTGATACTTCCCCTCCCTTCTGGAGGAACACATCTGTTGGACTGCATCCACTTAGATCACCATCACAATAGTTAGCTAATCAAAATATAACTATTTTCTTCATACATTTTCTATCAATAATCAAATATAATACAAGACATTGCATTATTCCATTTTTTAACATATTTCAAATCAAAATTTATAATACACATAAATGCAAAAAATTCATAAACATTCATTATTCAAACAAATTAACCAACCTAGGTAAATAGTAAATGGATAGAAACACACAGGGTGTGACATACTTCCCCCCTTGTGAATCATCGTCCCTGATGATTGTTTTGAGTATCAAGTATTATCACCACATGAATAAGTCATAAAAAGTATCATACTACAAAACATATTGATATCAAGAGCTTTCATAATTCAAAATAACTTTTGGAAACTTTTGCTTCATCTTAGCATAATCTTTCCAATTGACAAAATCTTCTGCATACTGATCTCATTGGATCTTGCATTGTAGAAACTCTCTATTATGCAAGCAGAGCTTGTGAACTCCAATCATTTCAGAAGCTTGAACAAAACCATTCCTAGGTTCTGTACTTGTAAAACATTCTATTAATATAATAATTATCAGTTAAATCTATAAATATATCAAATTGAATCATTAAAAGCATTGTGCCTCTTGGCAATAGCTATTATCAGAATGATTCTTCCATCAATCAATTTGATAACTTCAAGAATTTCGAAGAGCTCTTTATATCTAGGATCTGGTTTGGAATACATCCCATACTTAATGAAACTTTTTTTGGGGTTAGACCCTTAAAAGAACTTTTATTCTCTAATCAAGAATTGTCTTAGTATACACTTAGCATCAATGTAACTTTTCTATCCATTAATAATTTTATGCCAATTTTTTCTTATCAACATGATCTGTTCATCCATTTCTGACAACATTTCTGGACTAATGCTAATCCTATCTTCTAGCTTACTCAGCTTATAGGAGTTTAGCATCTTCTTATGTCCAATGTTTCAAGCAGAAAGATAGGAATTTTTATAATTAAAACCCACCAGTGGTAGATATTCTTCCCATTTATAATGTTGATTCATACAATATATTCAAACAATTCTTCCAAAACCTGGTTAACTCTCTTAATTTAAACATCTATTCTCAGAATGATAAGTTATACTTACATTAGTTTACCCAAACCTTGTTGTCATGTGTGCATCTCTATACAAGATAATCTTCTCAGGAACTCCATGTAATCTAAACACTTCCTGCACAATTTTGCGAGCTAACACTATGCTCCACCAGATAAATTCTGCAATATAAAAGGTGTTACCTTTATTCTTTAACATTCTAAACAACTTGCCACAAATCTTGCGGCATCCTTTTCATTTTCTTTCAGAAATATAATGTCTTAACATTCTCTAAAATCTTAGTGACACCAGGATGTCCGGAATATGGTGTATTATGAACTTCCTTCCATACCAAATTCCTTAATTTACCAGAATCAGGTACATAAATTCTTCTTTTATTCCTCAATAACCCATTGGGTTAAAAAAAAAAATCCTTCATAACTTTTATCTTGCCATTTACCTAAGAGTGCTTGCTTGGTTTGTTAATAGAACTCATCACCCTTGAATTCTTGCAATACTTAATTTTTAAAGCCAATTTGGATAAGTTACCAATGAAGATATATTCCTTCCTCGACTTAAAGCATTAGCAACCCTATTCTCGTTTCCCTTGATATAGTTAAGGTTGAAATCTTAGTCCAATATCAGTTCTAACCACCTCCTTTGCCTTGAATTTAGATGGGTTGAATAAATAGATTCCTTACACCATGATGGTCTGATTTCAATTCAAAGATTTTTCCAATAGATAGTGTCTCCATATCTGTAATGCATGAGCAACTATTGCTAACTCCAAATCATATGAAGCATATTTTTTGTTCATAAGGTTTTTGCTTCTTGATTTATAGGCTATGACTCGCCCTTTCTGTTTCAACAGTCCACCCAAACCTTCACCTGAGGCATTTGGTACTACCTTCAAACTTCAAAGGAGTAATTTTTCCTCATATCCTAGAATAACTCTTTTTCCATTATCCTTCTCTTAATCCCTTCAGAATGTGATTTAGTTGGAGATCGTTCACCCTCATGTTCACTTAGCTTGAGAATCTCATTGTTGGGAACTTTTCCCTTGGAAGGTATTTCTTTTTCTCCTTTAACCTTTCCTTGCTCTAATATTCTGACTCTCTCTCTTGTTTCTATCAACATTGCAAGGATTTGATCTAACTTAGTGCCCATACTCTCAACTCCTTATCATACTTCTTCACTTCCACACAAAGTTAATTCTTGTTCTAACCATCTTAACAAGATAGTTCACCTTGTGGGTTTCCATAAAGATTTAAATTCTATGAATGTTACCCAATGTTCTAAAAACATTTAACATTTCTAAATAGAATCACTCATTCATGTTCAAAACTTTTGCCCAAAAAGAATTCATATACATAAGCTTTTGATAAAACACTTCTCTTTCCTTTATATCGAAAAGGATTTGATTAACTTCTTAGCTACATGACTGAGTGGAGTATATCCCTTAGATTCTAGTTCATGATTATCCTCGAATGAGTAATAACCCTCAGCTTTATCCTTAGATTCTTAACTTCAGGGAACATATTCCTCTGAATCATCACTTAAAGAAATTACAATTACTTATGCCAAAGGAGGAACATAAGGATTCCTAAACAACATGGCAGAACTCACTCTATCCCTAGAAAGTAGTAAGACTTTTGATTTGGTTGGAGAGACCAAAAGTAGACGGTTGATATTGACATCCTCTCTCAAAGTGATAAGCCGAGTTAAGCTAAGCTCCTAGTACTGAAGACCTTGCACAAAGTTCAAGCTAATGATCTGCCACTTCCACTCTTGGAATATCGTGCAGATACCAATTCCCTATAGGGTGCTTTTAATCATCCTTGACTCTCTCATATTCTAGACAACTTGCTATCAATCTTAATTCTCTTTCATAAATAAAGAGATTTCACGTCAACTAGGAGTTTAGTTACTCCTAGGTGACTCGATTATGATTTAGAATGAATTTCTTATCTCACAAGGTTTCTTTAAATCTGTGAAGTTAGGAATATACTAAGTGCTTTTTCTTCAATTTACTCCCTTACACAATCCATTAGAGGCCCATCTAAGACATGATAGAGGTGAACATTTGTACAAAAAACATAGTGAACAACCAAAAAGGTTCTAGTATAGCCACTAAAATAATTTAAGTCAATATCAAAGTATAAGAAATTTCATTTTTAACAATGGGTCAAAAGATTGAGCTTCAATAAATCAAATTTTGACCAACTGGTCATAAAATAAATAATCTCCAAATTGTGGTGACTAAACCATTCCAAAAATTAAGGAATATAACAATGAAAATTCATGCAAGTATTTAAAAAGGAATTTTTCCAAAAATTCAAGAAGTGTCAAAATCAAAACATACACTGACTATGCACTACGTGACTGACTGAGTCACTAACAAGGGAGTAGATTGTTGTATTGCACTCAAGTTTTCCAAAAACTTACAATGGTTAGAGACCATGCTACTAGAACAATTAAATAAATAAGTCCCTTAAGACTTTCACTATACTCAAAAATCAAAAGATTAAAACACATCCACCCTTACATCATGGAATATCTATCATTCATCACATAGATAATATTCTAAGATGGTGATACAACAACACGCACAAACTTCAGTTGGAACACACACTTCTTCCCTTCATTTACAAAACTCTATTCACTACCTCTCCGAATAGTTTAGTTAATCAACTTGTCTAAATATCTCGGTAATGATCACATTCATCATTGCAATTACACTTTCTATCTCCACCAAGAGACAAAATACATAGCTCTCAACTTTTGTCCAAATATGCTATAAAAGTAACTAATAACTTCTTGCAACTGTTACGAATTATCTTGCAAACTTCATGCAAACTCTTAACAAAATAATGATACTAATCCCAATCTTTTCATCAAAATATTGCCCGAGAGGATCCTCTTCATTTACGTCATCAACTACACATTAACACCTTTTTCCATTAGGCTTCATGAGTTATTAAGGGACTCTTATTCTCCTCTAATTATGCACGATTCTTTGTATATGAGAATTGGTTTTCTCATAAATCTTAGAAATCAAAAAGCATTTCCAAGTCCTGTACTATTTTTCCAAGCATTTTATGCCAATACATCACTACTTGTCCTTTATTTATCCTTTTATCTCTCGACTCATTCCAATCCATCGAGGGTTTAGACAAGAACCCTAATTATCTACATATCTTTGATACAATATCTAAAATCTTCAAAACTTAGTTGCTTTTGCACCTGGTTGATTACTTTAGGATCTTCCCATCCCTAAGTTCTTAAGAAATAAAAGTGATTGAATTCATATAAACACTGCTCTTCTTGAGCTCTTAGTCTAATTAGCAATTGTCCAAGGTTTTACCTTTCTAGTCCAAATTTTTGGAATCATTCTATTATACATCCTCAATAGAGTTAAATTGACTAATGGATTCCTTAACTCCTCAGTTGGTTCTCTCTTAACAACTGACTTTGTAAGTGTTGGATAACAGTTCCTCTGACAATTTCTTGGTTAATCTTCTAGTCATTCTCACTTAAAACTAGTTTCAACTTTAGACTGTCATAGCATAGTGAGCACATAGGTTCTAGAGTTGAACCTGATTAGCTCTGATACCCCGTGTAACATGCCACTTATTCTACCAACTAAGATTTACTAAGTTTAACTCTAAGGTAATAGGATCAATATACAAATAACTAAAGCAATAAAATTTTTCGTTAAATTCATTCGATAAGATGTACATTTGAAAACATATTTCAAACTTCCATTTCATAATCCATAATACATTTCACAGTAAAAGAATTTGAATATTCATCTTTACAACTTTTTCATAATATACATACAAGCTTCAAGAGCTTAACTGAAAAATAGTAACACATGATTGTATACTTGTCTGTCTTCAATATTCCCGGCTACCAACTACATGCTAACTACATGAGGGGAAGCATCACTCAAGCACTTTATCTCCAACCACGGACTAATTGCAGTCCCCCGCACATTTACCAAACTAGTAAATGGCCCTACCCTTTGACGAAGGGATTGGATTGGTAACCCCAAATAAATTAAGTCTAACTTGAGCAAGGTGTTGTGTCCTACATTAACTAGTAGTATCATACTATGGCTACAACCATCAAAATATGACATCCCTACTAAGTAATGCAATCCTGGATCACAGCGAAACTAGACAGTGTAAACGTTGGTAATTTACACTACTTTGGCCAAAGTTTTCATTGTCACATATTCACTCACCCTTCTTATCGATTGGGAAAGACAACAATCTCTATACTGGGTTATCAACCTCTTCAATGGATCACCTATCCCAAGGCTAACCCCTTACATGTGTTACTAGGCACATATGTCTAAGTAATACCATTTGCCATTTATTGTTACTATATTTCCCCTTATACAATTATCTAACCAAACACTAATCAATAATTATTTACAAAATCCATCTAGGTACAAATCCCTAATATAGAGACTAATCACAATTTACTTGGTAGATATATATGTATATATATTCTATTACAAAACCAAGTAGACAAACATAATGATAACCAAACAATGCATTACACTATAACGATTGACACAAAAAATGTCATAAAAACAAAATATCATAATGGAAGAGAAATTCCCATGCCTGTGATTTTAGCTCCAAACAAGTCAACAAAACCCCTTGCTAAAGTTCCTTCCAACACACTAGAACACTCCTCCAAGTAGAACAACTCTCTGAAAACCAAATGACAAAACTCTCAAAACTAGCTCAAAAACTTAGTAGCAAGAATAAGAAGTCTCTTGGATGCAACTTTTATGTATTGGAATGAGGGAGAGCACCCCTTTATATACAAAAACTCATAGAGAGATCAAACTACAAACTAGCTAGGAAAAATGCCACCATTCCACTTAATTTGCAATCAATTTAGAGGTGTCAAAGAATAATAAAAATATAAGACACATAAGAGGACACATATTCAACCATAATAAAATTAAACTTCTAAAAAATACAACCCTCTCCATAAAATTGCCACCTAAAAAGCCACATTCCCAAATATATAGTAAAAATGGTTTTCTTGGAAATAATCAAATTCACGTTTGAAAAATAATGCAAAACTTATTTAAAAACTTATTTAAATCAAAGAAACTAACTTACCACTCCACATGAGTGCTCAAGAAAAAGTCAACTATTATCTTAAAATTTTGTTTTAACACCCACTAAGTATTTCTCATAGACTCCAAGTCTATGCGCTCCTCATGCATTAGAATAGCCTAAAACATAGGCTATGTTTTATTACCTCCATAGCCTCCAACGGCCATACACATGGGCCATAACGTTGAGTGCTTCATACATTAAGATAGGTTTTCACATAGCCTAAAATATAGGCTTACTTTATCACTAAATTACCTCCTAACACATATTAACATGGGCCCCTTATCCAAGCGCTTTAATAAACTATTTCTCCTTGTTTATGGGCTACGTGCCTTTTATGCCATATAACCCTTATTTAATATATATATATATATATATATATATATATATATATATATATATATATATATATATATATATATTACAAACATATCAAATTAATAATAGAATACACATAATTTCATTTCATCAAAAATATTATAATTTACTTAATAAATATAATAATAATTAATTTACTATATACATATATATCGTAAACATAAAAATCGCATACAACTTAATATTCATAAATTCATATATCGTCATGAAATCTACATAGACATAATGTCATAAAATTCATATTCACAATAAAGATGATAACTCTTGCATGGTCCAAACCGATATCCTCATTCTTATGAGCAATACGCTCATGAGTGTACGTAGGTATGTCTACCTACATATACTCATGCTCGTATCGACTCATATGTATGAACATATCGTGGACTTGCACGAGTTATATCCAAACCACAATAAACCTTACCTATGCAACCATACACTTATCAACATGCAGATTAAATCATAGTTCTCACACGATCATCCAAACATGCAATCAAGATTCACAACATAGATCACTTACCACTACCCATACTGACTCGACATAACCTAGGTCAAGATAGGGTTGTGTGTGTGTGTGCTTGCTCAATTTAGGTTTCTCTTAGGGTTACCAGACCAAGTCCTTATCCTGAGTGATACTTCCCCTCCCTTTTGGAGGAGCACATCTGTTCCTACATCCACTTAGATCACCATCACAGTAGTTAGCTGATCAAAATATAACCATTTGCTTCATACATTTTCTATCAATAATCAAATATAATACAAGACATTGCATTATTCCATTTTTTGACATATTTCAAATCAAAATTTATAATACACATCAATGCAAAAATTTCATAAACATTCATTAATTAAACAAATTAACCAACCTAGGTAAATAGTAAATGGATAGAAACACACGAGGTGTGACACAAACATTCTTTGCCCAATCTTAATATGAGGATTGGCATTGAAAAATGTAACATATATCTCATGTTGTGTTTTGTCCAACCAATGTTTAGTATGTTGTTCATAATCATTAACCCAATCCTATGTTTGAGAACATCTCTACTATTTGATGAAGGAGCCCTACACCATCCTAACACCATCTTCACTCTTCTCATACTGAAGATCCCTACACATCATGCCCAATTTCCTTCTATAGTATTGTCATCCAAAACCTTTCTCCTTTTCACATATCTTGATATCATCTTTCTACTTAAGCTAATTTCATTTGAAAGTGAAGAAATTTGATGATTTTCTAAAAAATTATGAACTTACAATAGAAGTCAACATCACTCTCCTTGAAATACTTTTATCAACCGGGTGAAGTTTTTTTCCAAAGAAACTCAAAACTTTTTCCATATTACGAATATCTTTTTCTAGGCGTGTTTTCCTCTTTTCTGTAAAATCTAAACCCAACAATTGTAATGGATCATTCATCTCATCATGAGTAGGTATATTTGTTGATAGTTGGGATTTACCAATTGTATCATGATGTTTAAAGTGCTTGTCAAATATTTCCTTAGAAGTTCTATTCAATGAACTATTAGTAACTTGACCCTGAGGTTGTTCATCATACAATTTTAATTTGTCTATATCATCCTTGAACTAAATGATCTATATTATTCTTAGAAAGTTTTCCATTAACCTCTTTAATTAAATTCACATATGCATATACAGAGGGTAGAAATTGAGACCCCTCTCCAATATCAAATGATCTATGAGGTTGGGCCTCCTCTCTAACATTAATGTGTGCTTGGGCCTCTTCTATAACATCAATGTGTGGTTGAGCCTCCTCTCTGATATCAATTTGTGGTTGGGATTGGACCTCCTCTCTATTGGAACTAGTATTACATCATAATAAATAAATGATATGGTTAGATAATAAATAAATAAAATAAATGTTAGTAGTTAATGATAATTAAGAGTAGAATGTTAGTTATAGGAAGTTACATTCCCATAGGTTAGTTTAGTTGGATTTATATGGACAAATAAAGGCTTTATAAAGCCATATTGGAGCAAGGTAAATCATCTAGTTGAATGTATTAAAAATCTTGAAGAAATTATTATATCATTTTATTTTGTTTTGCAACAATGGTGTAACCTGTATATGTTGTTGGCCCACAATTGTCGTTAAACCAAAAGGTTGACCTATCAATTTTTGATATAAGCACCAGAGTTAATGAATCCACGGGAGGCGGTTAGTCCATGTCATGAATCCCACGAGGAGCAATGAGTGTTTGCCAACAAAATCCCACCCAGCATTACCCAGGGGGATTCGAACCTATGACCTTTCACTCTGATACCAATTGTTGGCCCACGATTGTCGTTAAACTAAACGGTTGACCTGTTAATTTCCAATATGTGCACCAGAGTTAATGAATCCATGAGAGGTGGTTAGTCATGTTGGTGTCTGCTACAAGTCTGGGTTTCGAGCATTTACATCCGCAGGCACTTTCATGAAAAATCCAAAAAATTCTAAGTCCCTCAGCCTCCTGCATAGTTAAATTGTATGTATGTATCTTTGAATATGCATTGTTGTTTGTATGTACATTTGAATGTGCAAGCACGAATGTACATTGGCGGACCCAAAAAAGAGTTCAATCAGCTTCAGAATGGAGAAAAATGGTTGTATGCATCAATGCATGCATATCGGGCTTGTATGTGCTATTCGGGTACTTTTCCGGGTGGTTAAAGTGGATATACTTTGAAGATTCCATCGTAGATTCTTGGTATATTCCGCGGTTGTATCTTCGCAATTGCATGTATATTTGTGTTGTATATTCGATATACAATGGGTAGATACAATGGCAATATACAAAGAAAATGTACATCGAGTAGATACAATGCAGAACATACAAAGCAGAATGTACATACAATGCCGGATTCCAAAAGTTATCAAATTGGGCCTGGCGGGCGGTGATACAATGGCAAAAGTTGAAAAGTCAAAGGCATTCTTTTGTATATCAGGTTGTATGTATCTCCAACATACAAATGGCATATGCAAGGGCAATGATACAAAGGAAACATGCAAAGGGAGCATACAAAGACAAAATACAAAGGGGGAGATACAATTGGTGGGGTCCGCTTTCATACAAAGTTGATTGTATCTTATATACAAGTCGCATTGTATATGCGGTATACAAGTTAACATGCAAGCAGGCAGGTGCAAAGGGTGGACGCGGCTGAAGTATAAACTGCATTTGTGAAGAAGTTGAAATCCCCCATTGTATATTGGGAATGTATGTTCCCAATATACAATCGAACATACAAGCAATAGATACAAAGAAATATGCAAAGCAGGGAGCGGTCAAAGTCAAAGTGTTCAGGAACCTAGTGGGCCCGTGCCGTTGTATGTCCTGCGGTTGTATGTGTGCATATACAATGCAAAATATACAAAGGCACACATACAACCCAGACGCGAAGGAAAAGTTTATTTTGGCGGATAAGTGGTTGGGGTCCGCGGCTTGTATATTGCACATCGTATGTGCGATATACAATACAAGATACATTGAGGCCGATACAACGTCAAATTTCAAATTTATTCCATTCTGCCTCATAGGTGAGCTGAAATCTGCATTGTATGTATATTGCACATTGTATGTGCAATATACAAAGTGATATACAAAGATTGAAGATACAAGCCGGACCCGAATGCGATTTCAAATTGTTCTATAAATATTTGGGGTCCGCACTTGTATGTGGCGATTGTATGTATATACAATTACACATGTACCCACCGATGCAAAAGGAGATGCATTGGATCGACGATAGAGATACAAAGGCACAGCGATAGTGATCCAATGGTAGGTTGCCACGTGTCCAGAAGGATTTGTATGTATATGCTTTTGCATATACAAAAATTCATAGGCGAAAATGGCAAAATGGAGGAGGGAAAAGTCAGTGATGGAAAAAGGGCGCCTACGTGGTGCGATCTCATTGGCCGATGACTTTTCAAAGCAATTTGATGCCATTGATCTTAGCGATAAGGAGGAGATCGACAGCTTTGTTTTAAATTTTCATGAGAGGAGGAATTTCTGTATGTTCGCGGCTGCATTTCAGATAGAAGAAACTTCAGAAACCCGCGAACTGAAGCATGAAACTGTGAGTAGGTTGGCCATTAATGGAGATTTGCAGAGGTATGGGTCTAATTGACCGACCAACTACCAAATTTGTAAAGAAAATCTCTAGGCGGCTGCACATTTCCCGATTTCACCTGCTCTTCCTTCTTCTTCTACCTGGAGTATTGAATATTTTTAGGCGCCATTCTCATGGTGCATTGTATTTGGCAGAGTTTTGAGAAGACCATGTACTTGAATGTTGAGTGCACATTCTTGCTATAAAAGGCAAACTATGTTACTCATTTCTGGTTGTTGAAGACTTGGGCATTTTTTGGAGAAAATAACGAAGATCAGAGCATTTCTTGGCTGTTCTGTCTCTTTTGGAGTTTATGAGTTGCATTTTGAATGCAGGTTGCACACATATTCAGTTTAATGTCATTTTATATGAAAAATGCTTTATTGCATGTGTTGAGTTGTCTGTCTCCATTTGTTGTATGCATCCCTTCTTTTGAATCTGGTTGCTAAGGGTTTCTTAGATTCTAGGATATAGATTTCTATATCACATGCTTAATCTGTGACTTTCATTCAAGGAGTGGATTAAAGTGTTTTAGGTTAAGTATGAAGAAGGTTGTATGTCAACTGGGATATTTGTAAGTAGAGACAGTTAAATACTCAGTCTTTGGTGGTGTTTGTAAGGCAAATACCAGTCCTAACCCCTTGAAACTTGAATGCCAATGCAAATCATTCTCTTGTATATGTCTAGTTGACTCCTTGCCCTGAGATAGGCACCGGTCTACTTCTTGTGTAGTAGTTATGATCCAAAACCCCCTGTCTTGCATCAAAAACATTAAAGCAAATCCATGCATAATTCCAACCTGTTAGTTTGTAGGAGTAGGAATAGGACCCTTGCATACTCTCATCCTCAACCAGTCAGATATGTCCAAGAAAGTTGTCAACCTTGTGATCTATCACACAAATCTTGGTCCAAACATGAGAGTATTCTGCCTGTGACTGTAAAGCTAAATCTTTCTATTGGGTGAGTCAAAGTTAAATCTTTAGCTATAGGGATACCCCCCTTGGTGTGGCAGAACTAGAAGTGAAGGGGAGGCAACTCATGCAACCTCCTGTATTTGTTGGTCAGATCTGCCTGTACATTGGAACTGGCAAACCCTCTACCGATCTGGAGAGAAAGAACCAACAAAATGGCGACTCCGTTGGGGATGTAATGTCATATCCATAAAAGTTTGAGTCTAAAAGATTGGGGTTTCAGACCTGGAAGTGCCTTGTTGCGGCAAACTTAAAGTTATATGTGTGGCTCTGCTGTTGGAGAACCCGGAAAGAAGGAAAGAAATGAATTTTTAGCTTCACGTTATTTGAAGCTCATTCCTCTACCAAGGAGGTAGCGACTCTGCAACAAAGAACCTAATAAAGGATACAAGAGGTGTTAAATTTTCATACAAATAAGTCAGGGAAAGGAATTTGCAGCGGTTACAACATATCCAGGTATTTTTATAAGTTTTAAAAGATTCCCTATTTGGTGAGATAGCACTGGTTGAAAGGGAAATGTTGGTGAAGCTTGCATGCTTTGGTATTTGCTGAGAGTGTAGTTTGTGTTTCAAAAGAAGTATACAATGCTATTGAAAGACTCATTTAGAGGACTTTAGGAAATTTGAAACACCAGTTTGTATTTTAAAGGCCTAAGGTCATTGTTGATTGAAAATCTGAGTTGAGAAGAAGGTTGCAAAAAGTATATAAAGATGTATTATCAGCCCATGCACCCTTGTGAGGTGTCAAATGCAACAATATATAGTGATCAATCCCAACCATATAATAGAAAGAGTTTTAGCATTGACAGATATAAGCCCATAAATTTCAATGGCATTTGTGGTTATCCAAATGCTTTTCCATCTAAGATCAAAAAGTATTTGCCTAAATTCAATGGTGCAAAGGATGAATTAGCTGAGAGACACTTGCAACAGTTTAGAAATGTAATAGATGATTTTGAGGTTGACCATGAAGATGTAGTTATGAGATTATTTGTTCAATCTCTGGATGAAGATGCAAGGGACTGGTTCTCCTACCTTCCAGCCTACTCTGTCAGCTCTTGGCAAGAATTTAAATCTGTATTTCTAGAACAATATGGTGAAAGAATATCTGAGTATGCAGTTATCAGTGATTTCATGTACATTCATATTGAAAAAGGTGAGTTAATTCTAGCCTTTAACCTTAGATTTGTGAAGGCATTGAAAAGAATTCCAGAATGCATGAGACCTAATGATGCATTGTGCCTGGTGGTCTATTTGGGAGCATTTGATAAGAAAATGAGCTATAGATTGAGAGATAAGGAGCCCACCACATTGCATCAGGCACATCAGTTTGCAATAGACATTGAAAACAATTGGAGGTATGGAATTCAAAAGGGTTATTTCTCTGCAAATTTCTGCTACCCTCTAGTCCCCAATGTTAGTGAAAGATATAATTTAGGTGTTGGAGATGAATGTCAAAGCACTCACATCCCTGCTATCCCTATTTATGTATCATTCCAAGTTAATGATGACTCTGCCATAAAGGAGAATGCCTTGATTTGCCCAGCAAATTAAGTTGATAATAGTGATTTTTCAGGTGATACTGATATGCCAGTCCTCAACAAGGAGCATTCATGTTTAAATGATCCAGTTATGCATGGTTGTGATCATATGGATCAAGAGTCAATATCAGTTTCATCAGGAAGCATTAGAGGGCTGGAAAGTGATATGGATAATTCAGCTTCAGAGTGCATTGAAGTAGCAGAAATCTTGTATGTGGGGCAATCAGATGATAAAGATGATATCCATGATCAGTTCATGGATCAGGTTTGTTCTTCTTATGACTCTAGATTTGGTAATGTTGAAAAAGAGTTGGATTGTCATGATGAAGAAGCAGAGACCTTTGCAATGAGTATGAATCCCCTTTATGATGAGCCTTTAGATGCATTGAATGTTGTGAGTCATGACCTTCATTGGTGCAGAACTAACCCTCTTTTTGAAGATGATGATGAATATGAAGAGATGGTTGATCTAGGTGTTGCATCAATTTGTGAAGAGGGAACATATGAATCAGAGATCTTCAGCTCTTGTGAGGATGATATGGATATGCAAAATATGGATAATGAATGTTCAGCATCAGTTGGTTCAAACATGTGCAACAATGGGTGTATGGATCAGGTTTTGTTATCAATGTCACTAAGTGATATGAATGACATTGAGGGTCTCATATATTTTGAATGTTTTTAGTTTTTAGATCAGCTGGATGAGCACCTGGTAATGTGCAATAGCCAGGTAGATAATGAGGAATGTCACATGCAATATGATGATATACTATTAGAGGAATATAACATACATATGTTACCTAATATTGAAAGATATTTTAGTATGTATGGTTATATGTCTGATTGTGAGATGCAGAGTGACAGAGGCAATGCTGATAGAGGCAAGCTTTCAAAAATGATGAAGTATGTGATTGACAAGATCAGCTTGTGGGCAAATTATGTCAGTGTTTTCAGTTGTGGTTAGGGTTGTTTAGATCATGATCGAGCATTTGACAGGAGGAGCTTATGGTTTTTCATTTTTGGCTGCCTAGGGCTACCAAAATAATGTTTGAAAATGTGATTTATGATACAGGCTGGTGCAGCTTTGACTCTGTGCCCAATTGATAAGGGACTGGTTTGCATCCCAGAGATCTATAGTTCTCGCCATGCCTACAAGAGGCATGCGTCCCCAGATAGAGCCACTATTGGTGCCTGCTACAAGTTTGGGTTTCGAGCATTTACATCAGCAGGCACTTTCATGAAAAATCCAAAAAATTCTAAGTCCCTCGGCCTCCTACATAGTTAAATTGTATGTATGTATCTTTGAATATGCATTGTTGTTTGTATGTACATTTGAATGTGCAAGCGCGAATGTACATTGGCGGACCCAAAAAAGAGTTCAATCAGCTTCAGAATGGAGAAAAATGGTTGTATGCATCGATGCATGCATATCGAGCTTGTAAGTGCTATTCGGGTGCTTTTTTGGGTGGTTAAAGTGGATATACATTGAAGATTCCATCACAGATTCCTGGTATATTCCACGGTTGTATCTTCGCAATTGCATGTATATTTGTGTTGTATATTCGATATACAATGGGTAGATATAATGGCGATATGCAAAGAAAATGTACATCGAGTAGATACAATGCAGAACATACAAAGCAGAATGTACATACAATGTCGGATTCCAAAAGTTATCAAATTGGGCCTGGCGGGCGGTGATAAAATGGCAAAAGTTGAAAAGTCAAAGGCATTCTTTTGTATATCGGGTTGTATGTATCTCTGACATACAAATGGCATATGTAAGGGCGATGATACAAAGGAAACATACAAAGGGCACATACAAAGACAAAATACAAAGGGGGAGATACAATTGGTGGGGTCTGCTTTCATACAAAGTTGATTGTATCTTATATACAAGCCGCATTGTATATGCGGTATACAAGTCAACATGCAAGTAGGCAGGTGCAAAGGGCAGATGCGGCCGAAGTATAAACTGCACTTGTGAAGAAGTTGAAGTCCCCCATTGTATATTGGGAATGTATGTTCCCAATATACAATCGAACATACAGGCAATAGATACAAAGAAATATGTAAAGCAGGGAGCGGTCAAAGTCAAAGTGTTCAGGAACCTAGTGGGCCCACGCCGTTGTATGTCCCGCAGTTGTATGTGTGCATATACAATACAAAATATACAAAGGCACACATACAACCCAGACGCGAAGGAAAAGTTTATTTTGGCGGATAAGTGGTTGGGGTCCGCGGCTTGTATATTGCACATTGTATGTGTGATATACAATACAAGATACATTGAGGCCGATACAATGCCGAATTTCAAATTTATTCCATTCTACCTCATAGGTGAGCTGAAATCCGCATTGTATGTATATTACACATTGTATGTGCAATATACAAAGATTGAAGATACAAGCCAAACCCGAATGCGATTTCAAATTGTTCTATAAATATTTGGGGTCCGCGCATGTATGTGGCAATTGTATGTATATACAATTGTACATGTAGCCACAGATGCAAAAGGAGATGCATTGGATCGCTGATAGAGATACAAAGGCACAACGATAGTGATCCAATGGCAGGTCGTCACGTGTCTAGAAGCATTTGTATGTATATGCTTTTGCATATACAAAGATTCATAGGCGAAAATGGCAAAATGGCAAAAAAGGCAAAATGGAGGAGGGAAAAGTCAATGATGGAAAAAGGGTGCCTACGTGGCGCGATCTCATTGGCCGACGACTTTTCAGCGCAATTTGATGCCATTGATCTTGGCGATAGGGAGGAGATCGACGGCTTTGTTTTAAATTTTCATGAGAGGAGGAATTTATGTATGTTCGCGGCTGCATTTCAAATAGAAGAAACTTTAAAAACCCGCGAACCAAAGCACAAAACCGTGAGTAGGTTGGCCATTAATGGCGATTTGTAGAGGTATGGGTTTGATTGATCAGCCAACTACCAAATTTGTAAAGAAAATCTCTAGGCGGCTGCACATTTCCTGATTTCACCTGCTCTTCCTTCTTCTTCTGCCTGGAGTATTGAATGTTTTTAGGCACCATTCTCATGGTGCATTGTATTTGGCAGAGTTTTGAGAAGACCATGTACTTGAATGTTGAGTGCACATTCTTGCTATAAAAGGCAAACTGTGTTACTCATTTCTGGTTGTTGAAGACTTGGGCATTTTTTGGAGAAAATAACGAAGATTAGAGCATTTCTTGGCTATTCTGTCTCTTTTGGAGTTTATTAGTTACATTTTGAATGCAGGTTTTACACATATTCAGTTTCATGTCATTTTATATGAAAAATGATTTATTACATGTGTTGAGCTGTCTGTCTCCATTTGTTGTATGCATCCCTTCTTTTGAATCTGGTTGCTAAGGGTTTCTTAGATTCTAGGATATAGATTTCTATATCACATGCTTAATCTGTGACTTTTATTCAAGGAGTGGATTAAAGTGTTTTAGGTTAAGTATGAAGAAGGTTGTATGTCAGCTGGGATATTTGTAAGTAGAGACAATTAAATACTCAGTCTTTGGTGGTGTTTGTAAGGCAAATACCAGTCCTAACCCCTTGAAACTTGAATGCCAGTGCAAAGCATTCTCTTGTATACGTCTAGTTGACTCCTTGCCCTGAGATAGGCATCAGTTTTCTTCTTGTGTAGTAGTTATGATCCAAAACCCCCTGTCTTGCATCCAAAACATTAAAACAAATCCTTTCATAATTCCAACCTATTAGTTTGTAGGAGTAGGAATAGGACCCCTGCATACTCTCATCCTCAACCAGTCAAATATGTCCAAGAAAGTTGCCAACCTTGTGATCTATCACACAAATCTTGGTCCAAACATGAGAGTATTTTGCCTGTGACTGTAAAGCTAAATCTTTCTATTGGGTGAGTCAAAGTTAAATCTTTAGCTATAGGGATACCCCCCTTGGTGCGGCAGAACCAAAAGTGAAGGGGAGGCAGCTCACGCAACCTTCTATATTTGTTGGTCAGATCTACTTGTGCATTGGAACTGGCAAACCCTCTGCTGATCCAGAGAGAAAGAACCAACAAGTCCATGTCACAAATCCCATGGGGAGCACTAACCATTTGCCAACATATGCAATTTGCATTATGCTCACCATTTTAACATGGTATCAGAGCATGTAATTTTTTTGTTCTTGTGAAGCACTATTGAGGAATAATCCTTGAAGGAGCATGAATGTGTATCCTTGCATTATTTTTCTTCTGCACTGATAATGAGAAGTAATCAAAGGTCATGTGAATCGTAAGGAAGAGAATTAATTGTTACAGTCAATTAACATATCATTGTTTATAATGTGTCATACTACACCTAGAAACCCTTGGCATTTTCATTGCCTCTGCCTTTGCCTTCACGTTTCCTCTATTGCGGTATTTTTCTTTTGAGGGAATTATATTCTTCTCTATTGTGTATGAAAATGGTGTGTACATGGATAGGTATTTAGACAAAAAAGAATATACTGCTAGAGGAGTTTGTGGAAGGGGAAGCAGTTCTGTTCAATATATGAGAAGGTAGAATATGAAAGAGACATGGTGTCTTGCAATTTTGTAATGATTTCTAGAGATAACTTTAAATTTAGGGCTCATGGGTTGGAGGACTGTGCTAAGCCGAACAAGTCTTCTGTAATACAAAGGCTTGTTATTTTTTTATGTGCAACCCCAAAAAAGGGCAAAGAAATTTGGTAAAAGAAGGCATTTCATATTCATCAAATACAAAGGTAGAAATAATACAACAGTCAACCATAAGCAACATGTGGGAACATGGAGTATTTTTTTACACAATACACTTGAAAGGATTAAATGTTGTGCATAAGCCATTTGACAACATTTGTTGCATGTGAAGGCATGTGTGGAGGCACTATTTAGAAGGTTGTGCAAATTTGTTTTTTGTCTGCCTAGTTTTTCATCGGTGAAACCTAAATTCTCATTAGGAAGTTTATTTAAGTTTTTTTATAGCTCGAATTACCTAAGTGTTAGCAGTAGTATAGTGGGTCAAGTGATCAAGTGTTTGGCATATGACTGAGGTAGATCTCAGGTTCCAAGTCTTTTGAAGATGACATTTAATTTCTTTACAAATCCATAGATTTCCTTAAAATCTTGGTTTTTTAAACATTTTGGAGTTATAAGACATTTTGTTTAGAGGCGCATTGTTTGTGGAGATTTATATATGTACAAACACAAATCTTAGTAAACCAAGTCATACGGAGTTGATTTTTTTGTAACATTGGAGATATTTTGATTTTCTATGGAGAGATAAGGACATTGCAATCAAGTGCAATATCAGTGGAATCCAATATCCAATTTCTTATTTTTTTTAATATGGCCACACATATATCAAATATTTCATGTACTCTTGAGGTCATTCATGTTACACCTAATAGAGTTTTTAGAGTCACACATGCAACATCAAGTGAATAAAGTGTAACGGGTACAATTGGAGGCTAGAGGCACCGAAGGCTAGAGGTATACTATCATCTGAAGCTAGCTTCTGACTCAAAGATGATACTTTACATGAGAAGCACCAGTTTCATTTTGAGTCCCTTCATGAAGCAATGAGAGACATGGAAGTTATTTTTTTGGTTTGTGGATAGTTGAGTATGTCTCGACCTACACACTTAGTGAGTTGTACTTATGGATAGTTGAGTATGTCTTGATCCATAGATTTGCAGGTTTGTATTTGTGGATAATTAAGTTTGTCTCGATCCACAAAATGGAGGAGTGTTACTGTGGATAGTTGAGTAAGTCTTAATTCATATTTGATTGGTCTTTTCTTGTAGATAATTGAATTTGTATTGATTCATAAGAGGAGTGGTGTACTTGTGAATAATTGAGTATGTCTTGATTCACATGTATTATGAGGATTTGCAGGTTTGGTAGTCAAGACATGCACTGATGGGTTTAGTTTGGTGTGTACTGGGTGAGCAAGGAGATTTGCTGGAGGTGCTTAGTCAAGTTTCCAAATGGGTTGATGTGTTTAGTCCATGCAATGTTTCATCCTTTATTCGGATTGAAGTAATAAGGGGGGATGTTGGAATTTGTATTATATAATAATAAATAAATGATAGGGTTAGATAATAAATAAATAAAACAAATGTTAGTAGTTAATAATAATTAAGTTAGAATGTTAGTTTTGGGAAGTTACATTTTGGTAGGTTAGTTTCTAGTTGGTTTGATATGGACAAATAAAGGCTTTATAAATCCATATTGGAGAAATGTAAATCATTTGGTTGTATGTATTGAAAATCCTAAAGAAAACAATATATCATTTTATTTTGATATGCGACAATGGTGTAACCTATATATGCAATATACATTCTTCTCACCATTTTAATACTCTCTAAAATCAATGTGTGGTTGGGCCTCCTCTGCTCTAGTATCCAAATTAGGTTGGACTTCCACTCCAATTTCCATATGTTGAACCTCTTCACATATATAAACATGAGATCATAAGATTTAAGCATTATAGTTCCTAATAGAGTCAATAGTTCATAGACTACAACAAATACAAAGAGTTTAGAAGAAATATAACTTAGACCTATTAGGATGTGAGTCACTAAACAAATTTTGTATAAAATTGAACTTGGTAAGTTAGTACATGATGACTGTGGGGTTGATGAAACTATGAGAAATTGAGAGTGTTGAGAAATGTTTTTGATAAGCGGCAAAAAAGGGTGCCAATCCCATAACAAAACAGCCACCAAGGGCTCACCAAAACTTGAACAATTTAGAAAAAACCATTAAAGTTAAGCAACCTAGCAAAGACAACAGAACTAGTATATAAAGCATAAGAGAAACAGGATGCCACAGAGAAAGCAGACCGACAACAAACTGACAGCAGACCAACCCCCAGCCACCAACGGCTAATTGAACATCTTGTCTCAGTCAACAACAAGGAACTAGAGCACATCCTCGTACTTCTTCATCTTCATGTCTATTTTCTCTTGGTCTTTCGAACCCTCCTTCTGGAGAGCCGACAGAGTCATGGTGGACCTAGGCATGACCCTGGTAGAGAACTTGGCCAGGGTATTAAACTTCTGTTCTAGATGGGTCATCCTATCCTCCAGGGTCTCTTTAGCCTTGCCCTTGTTATTTTTAGTACCTTTCTTCTTCTTACTAGTCACTTTAATCTTCTCCTCAGTGCTGTCAGTATCCGAGCCTTGCACATTAAAATCCAGGAAGTTGCTGGGATCTTCTTTACCAGCATCCAACACCTCAATCTTGTTGCCTTTGTTAACAGAAACATCACCACCCATTTGCTCAGTCTCCTCCACCACAGTGTCCATGTTGATATTAGCCCCTGACTCCAAACCTTAGAGCTCCGCAGAGCCCTTCTTGGTGCCATCTTCAGAGTTACCCTCTCCCTATGCATCCTCCTCAACCTCAGAATTCTTCCCCTTCGGTAGGTCCTTTTCTTGCATAATCACAACCTCCTCCTTCTCAGACATAGTCGCTTTACGCTTGGCCAAGGATGTCGACTTAGCGGCCAACCTAGACGACCACCTGGTAGTTGGGTAGTGCATTTTGTTTTTAGTGGGGGTATAAGCCTCCTCTTCAACGCTATCAAAGTCCTCATTACCTTCCTCAGTGATGACTTCTTCAACCACCAGGGTAGCTTTCAAGGTCCTAATCTCACTAGCAGTTTCATATCCTTCTTCCATGGCTCCCCATTTCTTCTTACTGGGCAGGGAAGGGTTGTCATAACTAATTTTTCTTTTTTCTGAGGTAGTAGCAGGAGAAGTGGGGGTGAGGTCCTCAGTGGTGGGTTCAGGGCTATTAGTCATCTTGGGTTTTTTCTTACTAGGTTTCAAAGACTTGGCATAAGAATTAGGGGTAACTTCCGTTATGATGACCAGGCCTTCCCTAGCCAGAGGAGGGTTATGGGGTTCAATCCTGATAGGAGTAGGAGCTTTTGGCAGGCACAGAGCAAGGTGAAACTTGTACAGTCTCATGATGAGACCTTGGTGCAGCAAAATTTTAGGTTTATTGGGGTCAAGGGCGTGCTGTTCATTGGCATCCACAATGGAGGACTCCAAGGAGGAAAGCAGATAGAAGGGGAAGATGATATGTTTACTCCTTCTAAAGTGATTAAGCAGAGAAAAATGGTAGTGAAAAAACCTCCTAAACCTTCCCTCTAGGGTAAAATACTTCATAATCAAGTAACATACCTCGTCCCATGGCGGAGGAAGAAGCTGGCGGTCAAAACCCCCTTGCAGACTATTCAAAACCTCATTTTTGTTAAGAAAAAGCTTCATGCCATCAGGGTCAAAAACCTTACTCTTCCTAGGGTGCTTCGTCCTATCTGTAGGCATGCCAGTAGCCATTCCAATCACCTCTTCAAAGACCTCAAACTCCACATTGCTAACCTTGACCCTTCTGCCATTGTAAGACTACAGAAATTGAACTAAGAGACTCTCATCGTAGCTCTGAAGGCATTCCAGGTAGGAGGTAACCCCGCCCTCCTGACAAATATGCCATATCCTCTCATTGTTTTTGAATTCCTCGCACGTCTCCGGTTCAGTTTGAGACCTATCTCCCCCCATGATACTATCAAACAAGTAAACAATACAGTTGATTATCAGATCAAACCCAGCGCAAAGAGCCATCTTAGTGTAATTCTTGATAGATTTGTTGTTAATGACTATAGAGATAATAGAAATTAATCTGAGGGTAATAATGATACCATCTTTTCCCACGCCTAGGGTGGCATACTTGCTAAAAAAAAATTAGATGGGCACATTTACTCCTTTTCAAATCATCATTATTAAGCTTCATAAGATCATCAATAAATCTTAAGATGGGCTTTCCCAAGCTGTGAAGCTTGGTTTTCACGTGGCTCGGTGAGTGAAAGGTTTCCTCAAGTTGCCAACTCACCTTGTTATCAACACTGCTACTGTTGAATTGACAAGGCCCCTCAATGTCAAGCTGGCACTTGTTCTTCATGTCATCCTCCAACTTGTGCTCACTGTCCAACTGTCTGAAGATCCTAGAACTCTGGTGGTCCCACCCTCTCTCCCTAACTTTAGATCTCATGAGGAACCGAGAGTCGGGCTTAACTCCTCTTTAATGAGGTTTTGAATCGGGTGTGGGAGAGTCTTTTCATTTCTCCAACAACACCACGTGTCCATTCTCTGCCCTAAATTTGCCATCACATCAGCCACTTTGTTTCCCTCCCGATACACATGGCCGTTGGACATCTGGTTGAAGCCAGTTAGTAAGCAGATGATGTCTTCAACTTCCAACCACTGTTAGACCTTCTCATAGCCGCATCAATAATTAACTTAGAATCTCCTTCCACTTGGAGGTTGTCTATACCCAGAGCGTGAGCTATCTTTAGACCTTTAAGGAGAGCCAGACCTTCTGCCATATTATTAGACTGTTGCCCAATTCCCCCAGCATAAGTAGCAATGGGGGTTCCTAGGAATTCCCTGAAAATACCCCCCCCACTGGCAAACCCAGATATTTTTTTTTCTGCACCATCGAAATTAAGTTTGATCCACCCTTTGGGGAGTTGTCTCTAGCGAGTGCTAAGCCTAGCCATCTTGTTAGAGGTATCCACTTTTCTCATATCCTCCTTCAGCCGCCAGATCTTGGCAATTTGAATTTCAATAGTAGTAGGGGGATGCTCAGCCACACGTATCGAGCTGGAAGAGGTGTTTTTCGTAACCACCCTGCAAAAAGACAAGAAAACCTCATCATAATTATGGGCACTTTCTCTGAAAATACAGTTGTTTCTCTCTTTCCACACACTCCAACCTAGGTGCGGGGGAATCTGCTGCCAGAGCTCATTTATTTTGGGATGAGAGAAAGAAGAGGACCAACTCATAGAAAGGTCCTTCAAATTGTCCTGAAAGATCCACTCCAGATTAAGCTTTTGCAGTGTTTTTCCCCATATTTGTTTAGAGAACTCACAGTGAAGGAACAAATGTTCTAAGGATTCTTGCTCTTGACAGTAAAGCACACATCTGTTAACCAATTGAAACCTCCTTTTATTAAGATTATTAATGGAAAGGACTCTATTGTGTGTCACTGCCCACCAGAAGAAGTTAACTTTGGGTAATAACTTCCTGTTCCAGAATTTTTTTCAATACAGATTCAGTTGACCCCCATTAGATAGCATATGGTAAGCTAACTTGACAGTGAACTTACCTTTTTGATCTTGACCCCACAACATCTCATCCTCTCTTTGAAACACCAAAATTCTGTAATTTTCCAACTCCTGCTAAAGAGACTGATAATCCTGCAACTCATTATGGTTGGTGCAACACTCCGATAAGTTCTTCCATTTTCTTTGTCTATGGGGATGGCTGGTCAGATAGTTACTCACCTTGGTGCCAAAATAGCTCACTACTCTAGCCCTCAAAGAATTACTTCCTTTCCCCAGGGGTTTCTTCCTTAGCCAGTTATCCTCCCAGAACCTAATTTTATCCCCTTTACCTAGGTTCCATTTGATGCCTTGTGAGAGGGAGTTCCTAGTTTTAGACTCTTTATTCCAGATGGTTGATCCTTTGGGAAGGGAGTCCCTTAATAGGAGATGGGAATTGGAGTCACCCTGCAGGTATTTGGCTTTCATGATATGGGCCCATTCCTTCTCTTCCTTTAGGAAGATCCACCCTATTTTGGTCAGCAAGGCTTTGTTCATACTTTGGATTTTTCTTATCCCCAGACCCCCATTAGCCTTAGGCTGATAGACAGTATCTCAACCAACCAGTGAGATCCTTTTATTTTCCTCCACACCAGTCCAGGGGAAGGTTCTTTAGATCCTTTCTAATTTCTCCTCCATATACCTGGGAATTTTGAACAAAGAGAAAAAATAGGTAGGGATGCCTTGAAGGGAGGCTTTCAGTAGTTGATGTTTTCCAACTTGGCTAAGGAGCTTTCCTTTCCAGCCTTCCATTTTCTTATTAATACGTTCCAAGACTGTGTTGCAATAGGACTAGGTCACATCTTTGATCGTGAGAGGCAGGCTGAGGTAGGTAGCTGGGAGGGTAGTCTGATTGCATTGGAGTATGTTTCTAACCTTGACTTGCAGATCCCCATTAGTGTTAAAGAAAAACATGTTACTCTTTTCATAGTTAATGCATTGTCTCAAAATCTCAGCATACATGTTGAGCAGATTTTTCCATCTCTTGGCCTCCACCACCGAAGCTGCCTCGAACAACATGGTGTCATCCACGAACTGTTGGACAGCCGACGGACCCAAGGTGGACGCCGCTTTAACACCCGAAAGGGATCGTCTGTCCTAGTGGGATAGAATATTTCTTCCCAAGACCTAGGCCAACATAATAAACAAGTAGGGGGACAGAGGATCCCCTTGCCTTAAAACCCTTCCTACCTTGAAAAACCCCCACAGTGAGCCATTGACCAACACCAAGTATTTAACAGTGGTGACACACTCCTTTATTAGATTGAGAATTCTGTCACTGAAGCCCATCTTTCTGAGAACCTTGAATAGGAATTCCCATGACACTCTATCGTAAGCTTTAGATATATCCAACTTAAGGGCCATGCTCGAGCTATTATTTTTATCCATAGAGTGAATGATCTCATGGGTTGAGATTGCTGCATCCAAAATTTGTCTCCCAGGGACGAAGCCTTTCTGGCTGTCAGAGATGAGCTTATCCAGGAGAGGCTAGATTCTAAGGACCAGCACTTTCGTGATGATTTTATAAATGGTGTTACACAGACTAATGGGGCAGAAGTCAGCCATGACTTCAGTGATGGTTTTCTTAGGGATCAACGCAATGAACGTAGCATTGATCTGCTTAAGAAACTTCCCTGTTCTGAAGAAGCTGTAACAGCACTCGTAACATCATAACCTACTATATCCCAGAATTCTTAAGAAAAAGTTGTGGGGAACTTGTCCGGCCCAGGAGCTTTGAAGGCCCCCATCGAGAAAACCACAGCTTTGACCTCTTCGTCCATAATAGGCTTCATCAGGTCCACATTACTGTCCTCGGTAAAAATTTGAGGGATACACTCCAGAAGAAGATTTTCTTTCGCATTATCAACTTTGATGTTTTGCTCAGCCAGGAAGTTTCTCAAGTAATCAAAGGCCAGTTTTCCAAGGTCCCCATCATCTATCACCTTGATATTCTGCTCATTTAGGAGTTTGGTAATGTTATTCCTCTTCCTATGTTTCATGGCCGATTGGTGAAAGAAAGTCGTGTTTCTGTCTCCCTCATTTAGCCATTGAACCCTAGATTTCTGCTTCCATAAGATTTCTTCCTTACTGGTAATGTCCTTCAGTTTTCTGACTAACTCTTCATCCGTATTGTATAAGCTTTCACTCCCATCACCCTTGGCCATTTTTCTTGGACCTCAAGCAGTCTCTTCGAGAGGTGTTGAGAAATGTTAACACTTGGTGTTGTCTAAGTTAAATTTAGTAGGAAGTTATGAAAGTGCTAAGTGCGAGAAGAGGCATAAATGATGTAGTGAAGTACATACATGAATCTATTGTGGGCCTTGTGAAAAATTTAATGAGTGTTGCAACAAACTGAAGTCCATCTTAAAAGGTTACCTAAGAACTTGGGGATAAGATATATAAATAAGTTTTTGAGATTTAAAATAATTTAGTCAAATGATAAATTGTGAAAGTTTAAGAAAGTGTTGTACTTCATAAATCCAACTTTGAAAAGATAACTTAAGTACATAGTATTTAAAAATTAGGCACTTAATCTAAGATGATATTTAGTTGTTGGGATGAGGTAAATAGGTGTCTAGTAAAAAAATGAAAGGTATTCTTGACCAAGGAGTATTATAAGAGGTGGGGACAATATGAAAGTTATAAGAAGATATTAAGCTCATGTTGGATAGGAAATGATCAAGAGGATACACTTGTGAAGTTTGTTATAATTTAGTCCACTAGGTAAGGTCTAGAGTCCTAAGAAGATCTAGGAGAAATGGATGAAGGAGCTCACAAAGTGCCACATAAGAAAGGGGTAGAGATTGACAACAAATGCAAGACTCACTTGGACAAAATATGTAGTTTAGAACTTTTAAGCACTACAAGTTGACTTGAAACTATAGAAAGGAAACAAAAACTTGGTCTTCACTAGAATAAAACATAACTCAAGAAAAAACTACACTAGTATGTGGGTAAAAGCACAAACATGTGTCACTTTTTAAAGAAATCGGCCAACACAAACAAAAATTTTCAACTTCAACCTCATAAAAGTGGCATTTATGTTTTGAATTTCAAAATGATGTAAACTAATGAAATGTAGAACTCTTGATTAATTTTATACTTGTTATTTTTCATAAAATTTTAAAAAATATTTTGATATTTTTTATAAATTTAAGAGTAGATTTTAAATTGCTAAAAATTTTAGGAAAAAGTGACGTCGAGTCCACGTCACAAAAAAAAAGAGAAAACAATATTATTTTTCCCTAATTTTTTCCCAAATATATTAGTTCAATATCTAGTGCATGGAAGAAAAAAATTAATTTTCAATGCATATTTTCCTTGTAATAACGTTTTAAAGTCAAACTTACCAAAATTTGATAGTTTCCATTCCACATCAACTTTTGTATAAGATTCTTATCATTTTCAATAAACCAATTGATGAGGTATAAAAAACCTCATTCCTTTGATAAAATAAATAACCCTTTTTGCATTGCCCAATCACCCTAGCCATGTCAATTTGTTTGTTTTTAGAAGCAATATTTATTTATTTTTAATGAAATGTTGTACAAATCTTTATTTCCTAAATTGATTGAAATTAGCTATTAAATGTTGATATAATGGTATGTAGAGTTGAGTAATTGTGTAGGATTAATGCATGGCCTATGAGAGGAGTGGACTTCAAGCAGCTGAGGTCAAGTGTGCCAAAAGTTAAGGGCACCAGAAATTTAGGCGTGCATTGATTAGAGACTCTTTTAATCCTGTTTACTTCTATTGGTTATCTGAGACTTTATGGCTCCACTCAGAGCCTTTTATATGTTTTTATTCCATACAGACATCAGTAGTTGAAATTCTATTTTTCTGTTATAAGACTTTTTCAATGGCATTTTACTGCCAACTGGAATATAGGATTTTGTAATAGTTGAGTTTTTAGTTAGTTGCTCAAAACATGGATATATATAGCATACTATGTGAAGAATGAATATCAATCTCTTTTTGGAAAATAATTAGAGTTATGTTCTGCAATATTTTCATGAATACAAATAGTGTTATTCTGAGTATTTTCTTTTGAGTTATGAAGATATGAATGGAGTTACTATGTTGTTGTGGAAACAATTGAATGCGATCTGAGTTAAAAGACAAATTTCTCCCAAGAGTTGGCCACTCGTGGGATTGTAGAGTAGATAAGTATTTATGTTTTTGTGAATGTTCTGTGTAGAGTAGTGTTATTTTATGTTTAGTTCCATTGTGTGTGCCTGTAGGTTGTGATATTCAAGATGTTAATTCTTAGAGCTCTGTTTGTTTAACATTTCTGAAGCATTTGCTTTAGTTTCAAATTGTTGCTAACTGTTGGTTGGAAGTTTGAATGTGTGTGCAGTTATAGGATTAGTTATTGTTCAAGTTCATAATAAAAAATTGCATGTATGAATTTCTAGTATAAAGTTTATATGTTTTCTTAGATTAAGAGTTCAAATGCTTTCTAGTATAGAGTTCAAATGCTTTCTAGTTTGATATGTTGTTTAAGCCCTTTTTTAAAGATTTAGGAAATTGTTTCTAGATGAGATATCCAAATGTTATTCCCTATTGCATACAGCCTTGGACACTACCCAGTCGATAAACTAATATTTTTCAGCTAAAGTGTTAGGACCTCACGACAGCCTGTCACTTTTTGGCGTCATTGCCAGGGACATGATTCTTTTCTAAGTGTTATTAGGGAAATGCTTAGAAACCTCTTGTAGTAAACACCCAAAAATAGTTACCAAACCTCTCTTTTTGCATGGTTAGGAAACGAGGTCCACACAGAAGATATATACCAAGAACCCCCCAATAGTAGTTCCAACCATAAGTAGGGAGGTAGAAGTCTCAGTTGAAGAACTAAGTTATGAATTGATCAAGCAGGATCAACTTGAGACCTCCAAAAATATCTCAGATTTTTAGCCAACAAACCTAGTCTTTGAAGAGAACATACCTTTTAACATCATGGTTGATAAAAAAAACAATGACCCTTTTAATGGCTAAAGAGCAAACAATGGAGATAGAAGGGCAAACCAAGGAGATGGTGATAACCCAAGAAGGGGAGCACAGATATTTAATTATCCTATTTCTCTCAATGAAGATGATGATGCACCCATGAAGAACATTTCACCTTCCATTTTACTGACTTTCAAGGGATTATCCTCTAAAGATCCTGACCAATTCCTCTTCGAGTTCAAAGTTCTGTGTCAGACTTATGAGTACAAAAATGATAATCATAAACTTAAACTCTTTCCCTCCACTCTGAGGGACACTGCAATGCGTTGGTTCTTTTAGCGATGCTCTGGAATTTTGTTCATATCTTGTATATCTATTTCTTAAACATCTTCCTCCACCATTGTGAGTTTGTGATTCCCTTATGTGTAAATGTTCCTACATCCTTAAAACACACCCATTGTCACCTCCATAATACACCATGTTAAGCCATTGTGAGTTTGTCATTCCCTGCCATAAGAAATAATATTATTATGGCAACCTATCGTCATAATAAGTAAATACTTTCAGCCACCCCATTCTCATGTCATAATAAATTCATTCCGTCTGAATTAATGGTACCACCACCCAAGATGCTCTTATGTCAACAGAAATGAGCAACTTTCAAATCAATAGCAGAACAGAAGGTATGTACATCTTTTATTTTAAATAGGTAATTATTGTGAATAAAAATAGATGAATTGGCACGACCCCTCTTTCTTTTCTAAATTTAGAAAAATATGCAAACTGTTTCTTCACTGGAGAAGGTTATGGCTCACCCACTCTATCCCATGCAATGTCATAATGAACTATTGAGAAGCTAAGTACCCTAAATTAATTCTTGTCTTATCAACATTGCCGAAGTACAGGTGGCCTTAAAAAATACATTTTATTTAATTTGCCTGTCAATTACTTGAGCAGTTTTATCATTTTAGAGTGCCATGATATTTCAGTAGTCACTTAGCAATATTGCTAGTAAGAAATAGAATGGGAGGAGCCAAATGCAAATCTAATCTAGCTTCACCAGATAAATTGTTGGCACTAGGAAATATTTCAGAGCTATTTCAGAGGGTAGGATGGCTAGAATTTATGAAGAAATTTGAGGGACATCATGCGCAACTAGTCAAGGAATTTGTAGAAAACTTTTCAGACGACCAGTCAATTGTGCGCGGGAAGAAGTTCAAGGTGAGTCCCCGAATTATCTCTAATTTATCTGGTATTAAGAATGAAGGTGTTAATTTGTCAGAAACCATAAACATTTCTTATTAGAAAATGATAGAACTTTTTGCACGGGAAGGGGAATCTCACCCATTGCTAGTTATAAACACCCATGGGCAAAATAAGGGGTTCCACAGAATGTCTATTGCAGAACCATGGAGAACAACGGTTGCATGGATCATTAAATACTTCACATGTGAAGGGCAATGCGCCACTATAGTTGGTCCCCCCTTTCAGCTACTCATCCACCTGCGCCATGACTTGGAAAACCCCGAATTAAGGGTTAACCTTCCTGCCTTCCTCCATGATTCCCTCCTTAATATGATAGAGAGGTTCAAAATAGGGTTTGGGCCCTTGAAACAACATGGTCTTGTCCATTTAATTTGCAAACATCATTTCCATAAGAAAAGAAAACCAGATGTAAAATGGTAGAAATTTTTGTAGAAATTTGAGAACCCTTAGCCCTTAGGTCATTTTGAGGAAGGTGAGTCGTCTGGTGTGGCAACACAAAATTTAAGAGAACCCTCCCCTGTGCCTCAAAATGATAGACAAGCTCCTGGCAGTGAAGCACCAAAAAATCTAGTAAGCCTCGCAGACCCTGAGGAAAGACCTAATCCACATAATGTGCCTGAGACCCCAGAGAAATGAGAAAATGTGGATTTAGTGAATTCAAAGGATGAATATATTCAGCCCCATAAAAAGGAGAAGAGGCCTAAGATAAAATTGCAAAAACCCCCTCTTCCAAGAAGGAGAAAACGACTGGCTGTTGAATTTAGTTGTGCTACAGCTTATGAATTACCTCCTATTCCTAAGAAAAAGAGACGAGAGAGGCAGCCTTGTGGAGAAGTAGCCCATCCAGATGAAAATGTATCTTAACCATGTGTGAGTATAGCTCAAACCCTGGAAAGCAGTAAGCCCCCTGAATTTGAACAAGAAATTGACCCATCTAAGGAAGAAAAAACATAAATAGGAGAGAAAGGACAAGAGGAACAGGTGAACAAATGCCCAATTATGTTCTAGTTGAAGAAGAAGAGGTTCCTGAGTATAAGCCTGTAAAAATAATTTCTCCCTCACAGCAGCCATTAAACATTCAGGAAATTGATACAGTTCCTGAGGTGAGACAATTGTCTCCTTTAGATAATGTTAGTGACATAAAACAGGGTCCACTAAAAGCAACTAATGAAGGACATATGCCCAGCAGTGAGGTAGAATTTTTTATTTCCTGCCTTTCTACAGATGCAGAGGATAACAAAAATGAGTGTATGACACTAGAAATAGAGGAATTGAAAGCAGAGATTATGCAATTGAAAAATAAACTACAACAGAATGAGGAATAGTTAAATAAACAACAACAAGAGATAGGAAAACAAGCAGAACTTCTGAAACAGAAAGATCAAATCATTGAAGAGTTACAGTCCCAATTGCAACTAATTGAAGAAAAAGATAAGAAATATTCGGCCAGTCTATTTGAAAAGGATAAACAGATTAAGAATTTAACCTTCAATTTGGAGTAGTGTTTGAAAGCATTTACAGAGGAACAAGAAAAACAAAAATTAGAACTAAATAGAGCTGTGAGTAGAACTGTTGAATTGGAACAACATTTACAAGAAGCCAATGTTAGGCCAACCATGTAGTCAAAAGAGGTTCAAACCAGTCAACTAAGATGAAGTGGTTTCAAGTCCACATTCCTCCCATGTTGACCAAATAGATGGAGAAATGTTATTTCCTAAGACAATCTAGGGCTGAAAATGCTAGACTTAAAAAGGAAATTGTATTATTAAGGGAATCTTATGACAGGTTGTATCAGGCTAAAATAGATGCATGTAAAATCAGAGAACTATTATTGGCATGTAGGAAACCATCCAGACTGTACACAATGTTCCTTAATGAGCAGCTATTGAGATGGAAGCTCTTAAGAATTTGTTGCAACTTGCCACATGACCCAGATGATCAACAGTTCCTAAAAGCATTTAAAGAGGCGCCTCCTGTTCAGAAAAAATTGTTATGTGAATTTTTCATACATAATCTATTTCTTGAAAAACATAATGATTTCTTTATCAACCTGTTTGTGGGAGAAGTTCAACTAAGGGCATTTATGTCCAATATGCAAAATCAAATTCATTGGCAGGATAGAACTAGGGAGTATCTCCATGTAGAAAGAATCATGAGATTACAAATGAAATACCCTAATCAGAAGCCTTTTGCTTTTAAAGATCAGTTTCGAAGGGTTAAGAGCTATGCACATATGAGGGAGAAGTACAATGAAAGTATTAGGATCTGTTTTGAAGACTTCAAAGTTAATGGACCACCATTGATTGACAAAGCTTGGGGTGCCTGTGAAGAAAGATATACTCCTCTACCTATGTATTTGAAAAGGAGAGAAATGATTTCCCCTACCAACCTTAGACGGTCTTATAGAAGAGCTGAGGCATTAACAGAGATACTATAGCAACTCAAAACTAAGTGGATAGGGATGCGTTACAGGCCTCCACTACTTTTATAGCCACCCCTTGCAGTCTTAGTGGTTGCAGAGCAGGATCCTAGAGATGTACATACATGGCAGATGAGAATCAGACTGAACAAAGGCTTTCCAAAATACCCTAACCATATTGATGAGGAAGCAGAAGAAACGTATGACCTCAGTTCAAATTTTGATGAATTAAATAGGAAAAGAGATGCAAAAAGGTAGAGGATTCATCACAGAGCAGGAGGACTTTCTCAAAGCTAATAAAGGGAGGATGATGAGGTATAAACAACCCCATTCCTTCGATAAAACAAATAACCCTTTTTGCATTGCTCAATCACCCTAGCCATGCCAATTTGTTTGTTTTTAGAAGCAATATTTATCTATTTTTAATGAAATGTACAAATCTTTATTTCCTAAATTGATTGAAATTAGCTATTAAATGTTGATATAATGGTATGTAGAGTTGAGTAATTGTGCAGGATTAATGCATGGGCTACGAGAGGAGTGGACTTCAAGCAGCTAAGGTCAAGTGCGCCAAAAGTTGAGGGTGCCAAAAATTTAGGTGTGCATTAAAATTAGAGACTCTTTTAATTATGTTTACTTCTGTTGGTTATCTGAGACTTTATGGCTCCACTCAGAGCCTTTTATATGTTTTTATTCCATAAAGACATCGGTAGTTGAAATTCTATTTTTCTATTATAAGACTTTTTCAATGGCATTTTACTGCCATCTGGAATATAGAATTTTGTAATAGTTGAGTTTTTAGTTAGTTGCTCAAAACATGGATATATATATATATATATATCATACTGTGTGAAGAATGAATATCAATCTCTTTTTGGCAAATAATTGGAGAGTTATGTTCTGCAATATTTTCACGAATACAAATAGTGTTATTCTGAGTATTTCCTTTTGAGTTATGAAGATATGAATGGAGTTACTATGTTGCTATGGAAACAATTGAATGTGATCTAAGTTAAAAGACAAATTTCTCCCAAGAGCTGGCCACTTGCAGGATTGTAGAGTAGATAAGTATTTCTATTTTTATGAATGTTCTGTGTAGAGTAGTGTTATTTTATGTTTAGTTCCATTGTGTGTGCCTGCAGGTTGTGATATTTAAGACGTTAATTCTTGGAGCTCTGTTTGTTTAACATTTCTGGAGCATCTGCTTTAGTTTCAAATTATTGTTAACTGTTAGTTGGAAGTTTGAATGTGTGTGCAGTTATAGGATTAGTTACTGTTCAAGTTCATAGTAAAAATTGCATGTATGAATTTCTAGTATAAAGTTTATATGTTTTCTTAGATTAAGAGTTCAAATGCTTTCTAGTATAGAGTTCAAATGCTTTCTAGTTTGATATGTTGTTTAAGCTTTTTTTAAAGATTCAAGAAATTGTTTCTAGATGAGATATCCAAATGATATTCCCTATTGCATACAGCCTTGGACACTACCCAGTCGATAAACTGATAAGTGTTAGGACCTCACGACAGCCTATCACCAATTATACCCTTTTGGAGAGGACTCCTTCCTCAAGTGCACCATATAATTTTCAAAAAAAATAATGTGGTTTAATATTTGTTTTTTAATTTCTAATCAGTGCCATCTTTGATTATAACAACTTACTTTCAATATTTTAAATCAAAAACATATTAAAACTAATCAAAATATCAAAAAAATATATACTTAGATTGTAGACTCAGAGGTCTCCAAAAGGGTATTTTTAGTTTTTTGAAATAATTTATTTTAATTGAAGAAATATTTACTTTAAGTTGAGAGTTTCAAAAAACACTAAAAAAGGAGTAGGTGGTTGCCAACAAGGATGCCACATAGATAGTTTAGGGTGAAATTGTTTCGCCCTAAACTATCTTATTTTTCCTAACACAAATAATATGAGAAAATTACTTTTTTGTTTGTTTTTAATTGCTTAGTTTCAGGCGAAAACAACTTGCCCAGAAATGACTCGCCCGAAACTATTTTTGACATGTACAGGCCACATAGGCATGACGTTGTTTCGGGTGAGACCTACTCACCCGAAAACATCTTGACCAAAAATGACTCGCTAGGAACTATTTTTTTAGCCCAAAGTGTGACACAAGTTTGTGCTTTTACCCATGTACACAAAAGAGATTCAAAGAACACACAAATGAAAAAAAGAGGGAAGGCTTCTACAAGGTGTGTTTGGTTTGTGAGCTCACAAATATATTGATCTCTTGTTCATAACTAATGTAACTATGGAGGATAGATCTTTCTTGTAGCCCACTATCCCATCTCTGAGGTATAATGCAAGGAAATTCCTAGGGTTAACCACTTACCAATGCATTATAGATTACAAACAACTGAAGGTTTCTTAGGGATAGAGGTTTTGAAAACAATTCTATGGGGTCTTCCAATAGACTTGAAGGCATAGGAAATGCCATGTATAGAGGTTGTTTGAGGCCTGGGTATTGGAGTTTAAGCCCTCCTCACTTCACTAGACCCTTTATGGGGAATCTAGTTTAGCCAAAAACAAAAACTCTTCTATGGATATTTGAAAATCCCCAGCACATGGTTTCTAGCATAAATTTGTTTAAAACTACTACAAGGGAAAACAATCAAACAAATCTCAAGTAATATATATAGATGTACTAAACAAATATGTAGATTCAAAACATTTAAACCATTTAGAAGGATCTTGATGAAATGAACACTTCAAATTTATATTCTAATTAATCTATTTGATATTTAAATTAAAGAATGAAAATTTCAAAAATGTACCTTCTCTTTCTTTGAAATATTTTTGCACCCTTTCTTCAATCAGCTTCTTGTCTTTTTCATTCGAATATGAATGCATTGTCTTATTTTTCCTAGTTCTTTTATTTACCATCTTTTTCTTTACGAAAATGTGTCGTAATAATCTTCTCCTTTGAAAAAATCAACCAAAAAAAGTTCTTTCAAATAATGCAAACAAAGGAAAATATTTTTGAAAAGATTGATTTGATTTAAAACAATAGACCTATTTGCTTATATATATGTTAATAGTTTCATTTAATATTATACCTTCACTTAATATTTTAGTTGGCTCATTTAACATTTTAGTCGATTTATTTAATATTTTAATACATTTGAATGAAGGTAAGACATCTTCATTCTCTTCATTCAAAGGTGCTTGGATAAACCAAGTTACTTACCTTCCTCACTTGATTTTTGGAGAAATTTTCTATTTCGAAGTAGGGTTTGAACCATCAAATGGTATCACTATGTCATGAGATTGTGTAACATTATAGGTATCTATGTAAGCTTTCTGAAAAGTATAATTTGTAATATGCTTTATTTAAGTATGATATTTTTTTTATATTTTAGTGAACATAGGTTTTTTTACCAAACATAAGGGTCTTCTTTGTTACATGTGGAAAAATAGAAAAAGGTGGAAAAAATCTAAAAAATATGTATACAGTTTGTGTTTATGTCATTGTTTCAATCAAAAAAATTTTAAAAAATGATATATACAAAAAAAATGTGTTATGGAATAATATCACTTTAAGTTATAATTAATGTCAATTGAAAAATTAATAATTAAAAAAATATGTAACAAAAAATTATGAAAAATATGCATGTACTAGATATTAGTGTTAGTGATATATGTTTAAAAAATTATGATTTTATCTTAATTCTAATAAAAGTTATGTGTTATGGAATAAATGTCACTCATTAAAAATACTACAAAGTATAAAAAATGAGTTATTAAAAAATACCTAAAAATGACACAAATTAATTTTTAAATTTTTTGAAAAAATATATTTATAATCTACACACAAAATCTAAAAAATTAGTAGTTCACATCATCTTCAAATTCTGAATGGTTTGCTTGCTATAATTGACTAGAAAATGTTGAGTACTTGCTTTCAATTGAGTGGATTGGGAATGGAAGAAATCAAGAAAGAAAGTTAGACAAGGCCCTATCCTAGCTATAGAACCCCTACAAGGAGAGGGGTGGGGGGGTACCCTATCCAAACTATTTGAAAGTTATGCCTGGGTCTCTAGGTCTATGTCTCTGGCTATGGGTCTACCTACTTAGGCCAAAAAGTGGGACACACTATTGTGTTGTCACCCTAGAATGTATGTCAAATGAAGTCTACCTCCAATTTCCTAGGTTTGATGAGTAATATTTTTCTCAAGGGGATGCAAATGTAAGGGCATTTTATAATTTCATGAAAGAGTTCCAATATGAAGATGAGGACGTGCGGATGAGGTTTTTTGCTTCATCTCAAAATAGGAGTGCAAAGAAATGGTTACGAGGCTTCCTAAAATGCCTTTTTTTCTTCTTGGGAAAGCCTTATTGCAGCCTTCACTAAGCATTATACTAATAGTGTTGATTTTTCTCTTCTTACCCAAGAGCTAACAAACATCAAAAGGTAAGAAGGTGAATCAATTTCATACTTTCATACCATGTTTGTTTTTTCTATTGCCAACTTCCTAGAAGCATATAGGCTTGAGAAAGATGTGTGTATTAATCTGTAAGTGAATCCTTTCATCCTAGTGCAAGCTTGATTCCCCCAAAGTTTAAAACTATAAGTATAGACATAATTTTTGGGTGGGAAAATATTGTTCAAGCTTCATATGCCATAAGTATTCCACCTCTAAATGTTGATAAGGATGAACTTGTAGCCTTGAGTGAACAGCTAGAGGGTGCATCTTGTATGAAGATTTCTCATGAAGATCACATTGAACTTGTATGTTCTGAGAACATAGAAATTCATGGCTCTCCATCTCATGACAACCATGATGTACAAGATGTAACTAGTGTGCAAATCATCAATTTGGTGGATCAAGTATTATGGTAGATGGTGTTGATGTTGAACATACTAGTGATTGATTGGTGAGCATGAGATTTTCTTTCTACATGATGTTCTTACTTGCTTTGTTGACCTTGATGACAATGGCACTGTTGAGGTCTCCATTGCACATGACCAACCTCATGGGGTGAGATGGATACTTCTATAGCTTAGATTTACTTTATTGAAAGTGCATCCCCTAAGGAGGTTGGGGTGTGTGGGATTGCTTTTTATGATGGTTATATGGGTAAAAAGGAAGACACATGCATAAATGTTCATTTTGATTAATTAGTTCATAGGACTAATTATGGAAATGAGGTGCACATTGATGTTTGGATTAGGAAGTAGTAGGATAGTTGTTTGTTTATTGAGCTCCCATGCTTTGTCCCTTTTGAAGAGGATTCAACCAATGGTCACCTATTTTTAAGTGTATGTATGCATAAGAATAGGGTATTAGACTCCATATCAAGAGTTGTCATACTAGCCAGTGTGAGGCTATAGATGATAACTTGTAGTTTTAAGACCTGTTGGTGCCTGAATTCACTGTCAGTTAATTTAGCAATTTTCATGCAGGCACCATCCCAAAAAATCCAAAAAAGGTTCTAAGTTTTGGCACCCCTTCAGTGTTTTTCAGCATCTGCATCTCATTTCTTGAGGAGGGGTCTTCGTGTTTTCTCCATCGGCATGCATTCGTTTTTGTGTCTTCAACATTTTGGTTTGAACTTGAACCCTTTTTTCTCTAAGTTCAATGGTTCAGCGGTTCAAGGTTCAATAGTTCGATGCTTTAAGTTTTTTGCTCTCGGCCGGAGTGTTTTGCAGATGGAGTATTATTTTTGATGTTTGAACCTCAGTGTTGAACCATCGGGTTGAACCGGTTCGTGGTTCAACGGTTCAACAGTTCAACGCTTTGTGTTTTTGGTGTTCATCAGTGTAATACTCTTCATCGGCAGGGGAATTTCATGCTAGGCTGACAGTTGGGAGTCTGGCTGATGGTGAGGTTGGTGTTCGACATATCGGGGTGACGCGGGAGTGTGTCTTGGAGACAGAAAGACCGTCAACAGGACTGTTGCTATCGGCAGAGGGGTTTTGGCCTTTGCCGATATCATTACTCGGGCCGATGGGGATTTGGGCATATGTGTGGTTGCCAGGACTTTGATCTATCGGCATAGTAATTTGTGGTCTTCCCGATAATTTTTGGTCATACCGATGGAGGAGGAGAGTGGATTGGTAACCACTAACGTAGGGTGTTTTGGTGGCCATCGGGGAGACGTGTATGGTCAGTGGGAGTCTGGGAAGTTAGCCCGACGGTCTTTCTCTGGCCGATGACAAGGAATATAGTGTAAGCGTCGGTGTGACTTTTGCCTATCGGCGAGGAGGCTTTTTGGTTGGCTGATGGTAGTAGTCTGGCCGACAGAGGATTGCAGTGGCTTCATCAGTGTAACTGATGAGATCGGTGAAGGTTTGGAGGGTCGGCCCGATGGTCTTTCTCTGGCTGATGAAGGGGAATGCGAAGGTAGCGATCGGCGAGACCGTTGAGATCGATGAGAGATTTGTGGGGTGAGCCGATGGCCTAGGTCTGGGCGATGGGCTTTGGGATGAGAGGTGTGTGTCGAGTGTGGCAAAAGTGCTCGATGCTTATTATGTTTGTGGCCCCGTTTATAAACTGCTGAAGGAGTCTCCGCGACACCAATGTGGGATTAATTTCCCTGCACATTTGAAACTTCAAAAAATGCATTTTAGCAGGAAATTTCTTTTTGAACGTAGCGACAGTTTTCACATGGCCACGGGTGGTTGAGCCATCAATGGCGACTGTAGCAGGGGTAAGAGAAATGGTACACATGATCAGGTGGCCCAATTTATGGAGGAAGACTTCCTGATGGCGGCGCAGGGCTCGAGGCCACCATTGTCTACTTTCTGTCTCTGCAGCAATAACTTCTGAGCGCCATTCCTTCTGTGGGATCTGTATCTGGCAGTTTTTTGTAATAGCCATGTAATTAATTGCTATGAGGTACACTTTCTGGCCAATATAGGTAGACTGTGTTACCATTTTTGAGGTTGTTGAAAACTAGACATTTTGGCTCTGTAATAAGATACAACTGGTTTTGGTTGCTCTGTGTAGCAAAACTTGTGAGTTTATGTATCTCTTGTTGTACGTTTGTGCATGAATCCACTGATTTCATGGTCAATTTTATATGAATAATGCTATGTTTGCATGTGTTATGCTGATTCTGTCTCTAGTTTTGCATGTATCTTTCTTCTGAGTCCAGGCATTCAAGGAATGTCTGAGATTCTAGAACATAGAATTCCTGTGTTGAATGTTTAATCTTTTAACTTCTGCTCAAGGGGTAGATTAAACTATTTTCAGATTGAATATTGGGAAGGGTATACTGCAATAGGGATGCCATAAGTATAGACAGCTTAACACTCTGTATTGGGAGATATCTGTAAGGCAGATATCATATGTATCTTCCTGAAATCCAGTTTTAGTTGTTCATGCTGATCATTCACAGGAGTATGCCTAGTGACTCCAAGCCCTGGATAGGCACCAATCTAGCTCTGTGTTGAGGTTATATACCAGGTCCAGGTTTGCATCCAAACATCAAATCAACTCATCTCATCCTTCCATCTGTTAGTTGTAGGATTAGGATTAGGAACCTCTGCGTGCTCTCATACCTAACCAGACATTATGTCCAAGAATGTTGCCAACCTTGTGATTTGTTACATAAATCTTGGTCCATACATGAGAGTATTCTGCCTGTTGCTGTCAAGTTAAATCCTTCTGTCATTGAGCTAGTCAAGGTTATACTTTTATCAAATAGGGACACCCCCCTTGGTGCGGCAGAACCAGAAGTGAAGGGGAGGAGCTCACGCAACCTCCTGTATTCAGTTGGTTGAATCTGCCTGTGCATTAGAAGTGGCAAACCCTAATGCTGATTCAGAAGAAAAACCAACATGACCTTACATCCATGGATGAGCATGATGATGACAGTACTACCATAGACATTTATGTTGATATTGATTTATGGCTAGATGATTGCACTAACAACATAGGGAATTCATAATGATTTATTTAAGGAAGATAACGAGATACTTTTAGGTGACATGTCTTGACTTTTTCTTATTTCAAGCTAATGGTTTCAATATAGGCTTGGATCAATTGAATGATTCAAGTCTTTCTACTTGCTCAAACATTCATGAGATTGATGTTAGTAGGCCCCCATTATCTTTAGAATTAGGTTTGAATACAATGCATGGTAAGACTGATTGTCAAATAGACTCTAATGTTTATCCATTTGGTGATCATTGTTGGATGAATATTTTGTCTTCAACTAACTAAAGGCAAAATGGTTATATCAACCATAGTGTAATGAGATAAATCTCTCCTCTCAGCAAGGGGAGGTTCCCTATTAACTTATCATAAACTTATTTACACTAAATACTAACTTTAGGGTGAGACCATATCATCCATTTCTCTTTTTTCAAAAATGATGTTTACAATATAAAAGAGCACTTTCACAATACAAATTTGAATAACCAAGAAACCCACGAGAGCACAAAGTCTATCATTGCTCCTTTTACTGATTTACAATTTAGAACTAAGTAGGATAAGGTGCAGCTCAAAGTCTTCACCGAATGCTACGATAAAATATACAATCACAAAAGATAATAGCAGCTCAAAGTCTTTCCAATATCTTTTACTTCAAAACATAAAATCACAAACTAAAGATAATTGTTGTAGCACAAAGTCTCCACAATCAGCTTTAGAACATCTCCCAGATTATTCACACTCACACTACAATTTGATCAAGCAGATAAGATAGTATAAGGAAAAGGACATAAGAACAATTTCCAATACGCCATGTTATTCCAACGCAAAGATTGGAAGATCGCTTGCTTTTCTATTGACTTGATAAAATATGATTTACAATTTGAACACAAAGTCTCAAAATGCTCTTCAATTTGGCAGAGTTTCACTGTAATAACTAAAAGATAGTCTTTACAATGGGGGTCCTCTTTATTTATAAGAGAAATCGAGAGCAAAAATAGGAAAATCCTAACTACTTTGACTTATTCAAACAGAAGAGTCCTATTTGACTTAGGACTTCCTTTGCCTCACATGTAATTACATTTTAGAAAATTACACATGAATATGTCCACAACAAAATTCAAATTACATATACAAGAATAAAATAAACTAAGGTATCAACTTCCTCCATCATTCTTCTTTAGAAAATTCTGGTACATGGCCTGTATAACTGCCATTTCACATGCATTTGGCTTAGCTATATTTTCTGAGATAGTGCGGGCCTGAAGAATTGCATCTTTTACTGCTTTTATTGCCTTCTCATGTTTGTCAAGATTGTCCTTCAAGTTCTCAAAAGTTGAATGCTGATCATAAAGATTGTCCATGGAAGGTACTGAGGGCACTTCGTCTTTGAATTTCCTTTGAACCATCTTTTCAAAGGAGCTTATCATTTCATCTGTTGAAAGGAACTTATGATCTTCACCTGTGAGGGTACATGGGAGTTCTTCTAGCCTGTGTAGAAGCGTGACATCATTGTCTTCACTGTTTTCACGAGCTTGACATAAGTTCTCAAGTAAACCTTTTATTATATGGATACGATGAACCAGAGACTCCTTAGTCTTAAGATATGATTCCCTATTTACGATGACCCTGATGGTAATCAGATTCTTTATCTTAATCTTTTTCATCTCTATCCACTCTTCCAAGCTCTCTTCCTGATCTTGCAGTTCTTGGGAGAGTAAGTCAACCATGTTATCAAGCTCGGCTTTGGCTTTATCCATCTTTTCTTTTCTTTCTACAGTGGTCTTCAATAGAATTCGCCCTTGAGCTAGCAAACGTTCCACAATATCTCCTACCACTCTTCCTTTGGCCTGAGCTTTTTCAACCTTCTGGATCAGAGGATCTTCTACAGTCACCGCCATGGGTTCCACAATTTCAGATGACTTTACTATTTTTTGAAGAACAGCAGCAAGTTGTTCTGCTTTAGCTTTATACTGTTCTTTTTCCTTTTTAACTTCATCTTTTTTTTTGAGCAAGGTACTGGCAGTAGTTTGAAAATATGTTTTTATGCCTTCATGAGTTAGCTTACCTAACTCAACCCTTGAGACAACATAATCATTCATGTCAAAATTGTCAACAGTATCATCCTTTGGTGGCTTAGCAATCTCTACATATCTGATTCCTTTCTCATTGATATGCCTAGAAACAGTCTTAGGCTTTTTCTTCAGGGTTTTTGACTTCAAAGGCAACAGCTTCTCTATATCAATTTCATCTGGTGAAATTGCTTGCTTTTTCCTCTTTGGGGTATATGCAGACAACCAAGGAGGAAGTACAGAAACACCCACATTAGGAGAAGAATCAATCACTTGTTTTTCCAGGTCCATGCTTATTCATGTTATTGTAACAATGGGACTAGTAGGAGTAAAAACAACAGTAGTATCAACAAATTTTTTCAGAACTATCTAGAAAATGTTCCAACACAATTTGTTCACCTATATCAAAAGATGGAGAAGATAAACTTGGGATAGAACAGGGGGAATCAAACACAGTCCCAAAACTGGTTCTTAGAGAAGGGGGAGTATTATCTGAGGAAACAACCAAAATAGGAGAAATGGGAATATTTGAAACTATAGGAAAAACACTAGAAACAGGAGCATGAGCTAGGGGTGTAGAAACTTGTGATTTATTTGGAAGATCCTTCTTAGGAGACTGACGTGGATCACCAGTTTGTTCCTACTCTACATTCTCATATCTATCTTGTTCTGTTTCATCTTCCTCATCAGATTTATCAGACACTTCTATTTGTTGGGCATCCTTAGATTTCTCAATATTTTGCTTTTCAGTTTCAACATCTTCAACCTCCATTTGCTCAACATTTGTATTTTCAGCACTTGATTCAGTGACATTAGAGGTTCCTGCGACCTCTTTCTTCTTCCCTCCCTTAGATACAAACTTAATTTTTGGCTTACGTATTTTGGAGGAAGAAGGGGTGTCACTCTTATTTTTGGTCTTGTTTTCTACTTTCTTGCTTGTTTGCTCCTGAATTTCAGTCTCTGACCCTATGAGAAATTCCTTCAATCTGATCCCTTTGCTTTCCAACCATATGTTTGTATTGGCCAAGATTGGTTGAAATCTTTTCCTTATAGAAGTTTCCTCTTTAACTGACCATTTCACCTCTGGAAGAGGTGAGACTTCAACATTCTCAGTGTTATATTTGGGATCTAGAACATCCCCATCATCTTCCATTCCATCTGGGATATCTGTAAGGCCCAGCTCTTCTATCTGACTCAAATGAAGTCTGCAATAGTCTAACTTCCTGATCTCATTTTGTGTCCTAAGGTCAGTCCAAATATCTTCCACCATTGGCATATGGAAAGTTGACTTCCTTTTGATTTTATCTTGTACTCTCCTGAAGTCAAAACGATCCCTTTTCTTGAAAGTTTTCATGGTGACCAACTGCAATTCAAAATCAACTATTTTTGCCTTGTTAGCTGACTGAACTGAGTACCTTCCAATTTCTACGGGAAAATTTATCCCTGACTTTTTCAGCTCCATTTGTTTATCATGTACTACAATCTGTTGCCTATATAATTCCATGAGAACAATTCGGTCACTGGGATATCGTGGAAGAATATAAGGGTAGCCGAGATAATACCCTACTCTGAGATATGTGAAAGTAGGAAATTGTAAGAATAAGTAGCCAAAAGAATTCACAACTTCCCAAGCTTCATCTGAAACCCTCTTCTGAACAAGCTCATTATCCCATAAGCACATAAATACTGAAAAGAAAGCATAATTAACCCTACGGAAATGATGGCTTGATCCCTTCAAAGTAATTTGAGGATAATACTCATACACAGGAACCAATCTCCTGTCACCAACCTGAGTAAGACCAAGAAAACTTCTCATGCTTGCGGAAGCATATACAAGATATGAGGTCATATAGAATTTGAATGTTGTGTTGACTTTCACCAATTGTTCATGCAAAGCATTACTGATCTACTCTCCCCAGAATATTTTCTGTGTGCCCCGAAGAATCACCTTGATGTATGTGTACATCCATTCCTGAAATTTGGAGGAAGAAGGGAGTCCTCTAATACGACTCAAAAGTGTGATCAAGTCACAAACTTCCTTAACAAAGTCACTCCTCAGGAGATCTTTCAGCCATCTGGTCAGATTGCTTCAGGGAATTTTCAACCATTTATTGTTTATGTACCTTCTTGCGGCTTCCACATCTGTATCATAGTCTTTTTGCCCTTGAGCAAAATCAATTTGTCCAATGTTTTCAATAGGACACATGAAGATTTTATCAAGAAACTCGTTATCCAACCTCATGATCACATTCCCTTGGGAATCTATCACAACCCTAGTATCCCTATTGTAATGGCTAGCCACCTGAAGAATGAACTCGGGGTTATGGGCAGAAACTGGAAAAGAGGCAACCAAGTAAATGTTGCTGTCAATGATCTTTTGCATGTGTCTGGAAGGATTTGTCTATTTAGTTTTGTCCACAAATTCTGTCATATCCACATGCCCTATTTCTGTATCTCTGATTTCATCAACATTTGACTATACTAAAGTGACAGGGAAGACCCCTTGGTATTTGTACTTCATGATTTTAGCTTTGGATGGAGATGGCTCTAACATCAGCTCTAGAAAGAATTATGGAAAAGATATCTATCACGGAGGTTTGTTGAAAACTGCAAAAGGCCATGATCGCAGTTAGGGGAAAAATGGATAAATTGGGAAACTGCATGTCGATGATCATGATCACAAGGATGAGCTTGAAAGGGCTAAAGTGTGCTCAAGTCAAAAAATTGGGTGAAAGCGGGCTAAAGGCATCATTTGCAGGAATTTCCCAGTGTTAGGAAATTTTGCAGAAACTCATGCACGGGCGGTCAAAATGACCGCTCCTGCATGTGAGAAGGTTGCATCTCATGTCAGGGTGACGAAAAGGCCTGCTCCTGCATGTGGGATCAAAATGAGGTTTTCATGTAGGGGCGGTCGAAATGACCACCCTTACATGTGGGAAAATTGCAAGGTGTAGTTGTAAGATGCAACCTCGGTCAAAGTGACTGCTCTCACATTGAACTCAAAAACCACGTGTAATAGCGACTTTTTCCACCGCTTTTGCATGTGAGAAGGTTTATCTTGGCAATCCTATGTAAGGGCGGCTAAAATAGCCGCTCTTACATGTTAGCTCTTGATAGTCCATGTCCTAGAGGTGAGTTCGCCCCGCCGATGCATGTAACAAACTCAACTTTGAATGTAAGGACAACAAAGGCATGGGCGGCGAACATCGCCACCCCTACACTTCAAAAATAAAAACACTAATCGGTTAAAATTGCTAATGACACAAGTTCAAATGAAACAAAGATGAACTTTCTCAAAAGTACCACTAAGGTTTGAACAAAAATGACCATTGATAAAGAAAAAGATAATAAAAAACGTAGATAATCATCCATTCTTTACGCAAACCCTAAGCTCATAAAGGAAAAAATGAAAAGAGGGAAAACAGAGACTTACCTGGTATGAGTGTTAGGCAAAAATGAAAACCCTATAATGCAAATTGATTTGATCAAATCTGCGCGCCAAAAGGTAGGTCGAGGGTTTCCATGAGCTTAGAGGATTATTAGGAAAAATAAATGAGTAACAAATGACAATTAAAAGCGTTTAAAAAGCATAAAAAGAGTCATCTTAAATTCCCACACGAAGTTCCATTAATGCACTTGAGAGAACTTGGAGATGCTCGGGCGGTCATTTTTACTACCTTTACATGTAAGGCGAAAACCAAGAAACTGCATGAGAGGTCAAAATGACCGCTGGTGCATATTAAACTAATCACCAAAGTGCATTGGCAGTCATTTTTACCGCCTTTACATGTAAGGCGAAAACCAAGAAATTGCATGAGTGGTCAAAATGACCGCTGGTGCATATTAAACTAATCACCAAAGTGCATTGGCGGTCATTTTGACTGCTCATGCATTTGAACAATCATATTACATGTAAAAGCAGGGTTTTTAACCACCCCTACATGTTAACTATGAAAAATTCCTAACACCCAAAAAGGTCAAAAATGGATATTTCGACAAGCCTATAACCTGGTCCATTTTCACGAACTTTGAGAAATCAACCAATGGAGATGTTACAAGCTATTCTTAGGTATTAGATGACTTTGCATGAGACCAAGAAGACTTGCCTCAATTTGCAAACTTAGAGTGTAGGCTATGAAACGGACAAGTTTCGTAGGGGTCGTCCAACAAAATGAGCGTAGCTGATTTTGAGGACAACAATCATGCTACAACTAGTCATAAGTTCTTTGAGTGGGACTTGAACATTTATCTTCAAAGTGATGATGAAAAAATAACTTTTCATAAGTCTTGTTACAATAGTGAATCTACTCCAACAAGTTGCAATTTAGAGCTTAAAACTAAGAAGCAATTGGAATGGCTCGACCTTTCACTTGAGGTTCTTCATGAGTTAAATCTCCATGTTGATGGAGTGTGAATTTAAATTATGCATATCATTAAGACAAGAAGTAATGTTTGCATTGGTATCAGTTGTATCAACACTAGAAGTGTCAATATATGTTGGTAGCCTTATAGTCATAACCTTGGTGAGTATGCATGTGGGCACGAGACTTTCCAATCTATTAAATACTATGTTTCATTCATAGAGGAAGCCCTTTCTATGCTCAAGGTCAAGTATTTTTAGTTTCAAATGCATGGAGAAACTTTTCTATGTGAAATTCAGAACTCAAATTAGGTATATGTCTTTGCACATTGTGAGTTTGGGAAACTTAAAAATGGTCTTGACCCACTTGGTAAGGATTGTCACCAAGTGGATATTATGGGTAGAGATTGTGAATATATTTATGTTCTTATGCACATGGATTGGGTCATTAACTTAGTTGTTTAGAATTGATGTCGTGCTAACTCATATGTTCAAGGAACTAATGATTGTGTGGAAGTGGATGGATTTAACCTTTTCTTCGTATGGTTGAATTATTTTGACAACTCTAAAAAATGGTTTGATCCTTATTTCTCATGCCATGGTGTTATATTCTTTCATGCACATATGAGACATTTTGTGTTGCAATTGAGTGTGGAAAACATTCTTGTTTTAAGGATAAACAACTCTTTCATCTAATTTGTGTTTGACATGGCTAAGATGTAGTTTGTAACTTGTCCATGGCCTTGTTCCATGGAGTTCTTCTACAAGGGTTAACCTTTATCATGGATGTGATAATCCTTGCAGATATATAAATGATTGGTGTCTATTGAGTACTTTCAAGGGTTGCAACTTTTGAGTCATGTTTATACTTCTACATGTGTGTGTGTGTGTGTCTTTGTGTTTTTTTTTTTAATTTTTTCTTCCCTTCCCTTCACTCTCCCATTTTTCTCTTTGGTCTACATCCCAAAAATTGTTTTCATTCTTGCAATATCACATATGACCCTCATCCCTAACTAGATCCAATGTTTGAGTTGACTCCATTATTTCAAAATTTGTCTTCCTCTATGCTCTTGTTCACCCCATGTTTACAATGAATCTAATTTATCTTTCTCTAGGGTTTGTCTCTATGTTTGGGAATCATGTCCTTGGACTTTGGTTCAATATGCATAGTTATGGTCATGGTGTTCATGCCCTAAAATCAATCCTTTATGCCTTCACTAAACCAATTCACATTACCTTTGCACCAAAATTCATTTTTTAGGTATGCACATAAATTCCTTGCACTTTAGTCTATTCGATCATTGAATTGCAATGGCTCATGGAAGGATAACTTAGAGCACATGCCTTGTTTCGTTGTTGTTGTCATCACTGCTTTATCTAATTTCTATTGTTTGGCACTTGTGCTTGTCTCTTGCTAGCCCCTTGGTCCCTATTGGTGCTCAGATTTGTAGTTCACAAAAACTTGCAAAAATCTCTTAATGATTGGCCCCCTTGTGCTTAAAATATACCCTTGATTCTTTTCCTAGTTCTTCCTGTGCCTTACCTAATTTTGGCCTTTCAAAATCTTGATAAAAATCCCAAAACTCTCTAAGTCTAGCCTATGCCAACCCTCTTTATGGCTTCAGGAACTTGTCAACAGTATCAATGGTTCCTGGAACCACTAGAACCTTTGATTGGTTCAAGTTCCTTACCTTACCCCTAATACCAACATATGACTTAGTTATTTTTTGAGGTAAGCAGTTCGTCGGTGGTTCTGGTGGTTCTTGAAACCGTTAGAAACCCTGACTTGGTTCTGAGTCAACCATGTAGCTTCGACAAGGTTATTGAGCCCTTGAGCTCTTCCCAGTGGAGCTCTAAGCTCCAAAAACATGAAAGGAAAAGATAGAAGCAGAGAAAAAGATAAAGGAAGATAAACAAAGGGGTAAAATGAAGGAAAGGAAAGAGAACAAGGTGAATCTCTATACCTAGTCAATTCTAGCTCAAATGAAGTTGTCGGCGGTTCTAGTGGTTCCCAAAATCATTGGAACCCCCAACATGGTTCCAGTTCTAAGTGGCTTCTTAAGTTCTGACAAGGTTCATGGGTTCCCGATGGTCAATTAACCCCTAACAATAAGAAACAAAATAATTGAAGGTGCTGAGAAAAGAAAGAGAAAGAAGTGAAGTTGTTTCTGGTGGTTGGTAAATCATCAACAAGTAGGAACAAAGCAAGAAGAAAGACATCCTGAAGCTTCCAATTGTTCCTAGAACAGTTGGAACCTTCAACAAGGTTTTGACTAGGTCCATTACCTCTAACATAAAGTAGAAAGAGCCTGAAATGCATAAAAGGAAATGATGAGCCGCCAAGAAATAAAAGTATATATTTTAAACATGTTTTAATAGGTATTTTCATGGGCTCTTTGTGGCATTTTTGCATTCAAAGGCTCGCCTACTTCCCTACATAATAGAGTATTCTATTAATGTCCTCGATTGAGCAAAATCAAGTAGGTGAGGGCTCTCATGCACCACAGTACTCCACAGAATCAACTCAAAAATGAAATGGCAGGGGAAAAGGACTAGAATGTACATGTTTTTAGATAGAGCCATGTGAAGATGATGAAATAGGTGTGGACAACCTACAAAAAAGTGTTGATCACTCTTCAATCCATGCCCAAACAACAAGAGTGAAATGACAATGATATTTATAGATGAAAAATGATGAAAAGGTGGCTGGTCGGTGAGCCAATTGGTGACTACATTTGTCTACAGTTGTTTCTAGGGTGTTAAATGATGTATTTTTTCATCTGTGTAGATAATGGAATATGCTTTGTAGTTCAAGGGAAGGTGTAGTCCAATCAGTTTTATCTATGGGTGTATGTCTCCATGACAAATGGATGTATTTTAGGAGTTTCTTTGAACCCAGTTACTGGTTCTCTCTTGCCACACTTGTTGGTATGAATGTAATGGAAACTTGATTAATGTCGTAGCATTATAATGCATTACAAACTCTTTTATAATGGTCTTTTCTCTATTTCATGTGGGATACATTTAGTGTTGTTCTAGATAATTAAGAATGTCATTTCTAGGTTACCTTAGCCTATGAGATTGTGTGTATGCAACTTTTGTTCTAATGTTGAACTGCAAACCTATTTCCATCCTCTTCGCAAGTTTGGATTATGTTTCCCAATGGAGTAGGCACCAGTCAGATTGGTGAGAGGCCAGACATCTCATTTTAATAACTCCTATTAGTTGTAGGATTAGTTTAGATTCCTACTCTACATGTTTACACAAAATAATATTATACTTTGGATTTATCTCAAGGGAGATCATGTCAAATAGATGTTCAGAGGTTTGTGTAGGTAGGAGTTCAACTCAGTGTCATAGTCCATTATTTTTCCAATGCATATCTTCAGTGAGTTGGTGTTAGACAAATGTATAGGGGACTATGATAGTGAGAGTATAGGGTATAAGTGTGTATGAGAAATCAAGGGGATTCATCTTTATTAATTGAAATTGATTATACTTTCGGTGCACTTATATGCTTGCTTATCATTTGCTATTAGTGAGGTCTAGTGAGCTTGTCCCTAACTGCCATTTGGGCATTGTAGTTAAATCTATGTTCCAATTGTGTCCATGTATTCAAACATCAAGGGATTACCCTGTAGGTTTTGCATATCTTAAAGAAGAAGAGGATTGGCCCTATCCTATGCGTTAGTCCAAAACCACCCTCTCTTTGTTGATGTATCATTCTCCTTGTTCGTGATGCCGTTATTCCCCTTTGTGTCACTCTTGGTGATGGTGCTAGAAGAGAAGGCATACGTTTTTGGGACCTAACAATCCCAAATAGTATCATGCATATTTCTAGCCTTTATCTTATAACTCTACGAATTATAGATCTGAGTTCACATTAAATTGAATTATATCTAGTTTCTAGACTTGATCCTATATTAAAATGTTTCATAGTCAACTTCTTGCATCTGCAGTTGTAAACAATTTAAAGTCTATTCTTGTATCTCATTCTATTCTTCTCATCTTCACCTGTTGTAAGTTCATGAAAAGGATTTAAATACAAATTTTATGTTTGTATAAAGGTGTCTCCATTTTTAGTTGAGTGTTTTCAAGAAGTATCATGCTTTGTCCATCTAGGATGCTACACTTGCTAACCTGTTATTATTTTGATTGGTTAACTTACACAAAGGTTTGTAAAATGGTGAATGGACTTTGTCTAGTTGGGGATTGTTGAATGATTTCCCTTGCATAAATATGTATGGTTACTCAGATGCCTGCAAGTACCAATTGTAGAGATTAGCTTATGGATGATAGTTGTAGGTTTGGTCTTCATGTTTGAGCTTGCACTTCTATGGACATTTAAGGCATAGTGGTGACCCTGTTTCTAATTGGATCGAGGCATTGGTTTGCAGTGGTCTCCTTGGATACCATACCATTCTCATTTCACTTAAGAAACATTTCTTGTTAGTTGTAGTTTAGTTCTTGTCTTGCCTATATGCATAATTTAGTTCTACAAATTTTGTTGAATCCTAAGAGAACCCATAGCTAAGTCATACATTTAATAGATTATGCATATAGGAGTCCTACTTATGTCTATAGTCCATTGTTTTATCAATAGATAATGTTAGCAAGCTAGTGTCAGATAAATATCAAGATGGTTGTGATGATGAGTTCACAAGGTGTGCATGTAAGAGAAGTTAAGGGGATTCATCATAGTGATACAAACTTATTTCTCATCCATTGTTGCATATATGCATACTTGTCTCAAATATGCGGAAAAAATTATGTAGGTTAAACTAGAAAGAGAATGTCCTAAAACTAAATGCGGACGAAGTAGAGCCACCAGTAGGCTGTCTATATAAGTTGTGAGAAAACAACTCTTTCATCCAATTTGTGTTTGACAAGGGTAAGAGTTAGTTTGCAGCTTGTCCATGGCCTTGTGCCATGTATTTCTTCCACAATGGTTAACATGTATCATGGATATGACACTCTTTGCAGGTATACAAATGATTGGTGTCTATTGTGTACTTTCACATCAAGGGCTACAACTTTTGAGTCTTGTTTATACTTATACATGTGTGTGTATGTCTTTGTGTTTATTTTTGTTGTTCCCTTCCCTTCCCTCTCCCATTTTTCTCTTTTGGTCTACGTCCCAAAGATTTCTTACATTCTTTCAATGCATATAAAAGGTCTACTCGTGTCCACCATTAGGGCATGGAAATTAAGGCCTAGTTATTATTTTATAATTTCCCATTAATTTCCCTATCAAGAATACCTCAAGGGATAACCCTCCTAGGCTTTGAATATCCTGAAGTAGAAGAGGAGAAACCCTACACCTATGACTTGGTCCCAAGCTCTCTTCTCCTTGTCAATGTCTCCTTTTCTTTGCCTGAGATATCTTGTTCCTCTTGTCCCATTTGAGTAGTGGTACTAGAGAAAAGGGCCTATAGTTTTGAAAGCCAAAAGACTCATACATTATACTTTCACTTTTAGATTTCAAAGATTTGGGCATTTGTCTATTTTTACTTGAGTTTGCAACTAGTGGTAGCAGTTTAAATTCATCTCATTTTCTACCGCGTTGGGTTTGTGCTATCTTGATTTTAGGAGCTTGCATTGCTCAAAAGTCATCTACCTAAGAAATTCTCTTGCAAAAATATAATTCCATCAATAGAGAACTCAAGAATATCCAACTTGCTTGTTTCAATTCAACTTTTTGATTTGCTATACGACAAATCTTGCATGTTTTTTTTTATAATTTGAATCATACAAGAAAGGCTAGATTCTTGTTTGAAGGGTAGCTCATACTACCTTACAAGTTATTGTACATCCCTCATGCTTGACCGGTCACATGAACTAATTCCTTGGCTTTAGTTCATGTGATTTATGTATGGAGGAGGTGGCAGGGGAGATGAGAGGTAGTCGTGTTGTCACTTTTTGGGGGGTTATAAAGATGAGGCATATAAATTCTCTTATGTTTAAATGATTTTTTCTCTTTTCATCATATACACCTTGATGGATCAAATAAGATCACACAACATTCATAGGACATTCAAACCGTAAGGACATGAGGAATGCAGTCGAGATTGTAATGTGGATGTTGAGCTCAAACTTTGTTTAAATGGGCAACAATTTTTGTTTGAGAAAGTGACTGGAAATGGATAAACCGATGTCCCATTGATTCGATGGAAATCAAAACATTCAAATGCAATGTGAATGGATGTGGGATGCGTAGAAATTTATATAGGAAGGAACAACCGACTTCGGTGCAATTAGGATGCCATCCTAGAGTTCATTTCCACTTATGTGGATATATTTCTAGGATTCTTGAAGGATCAGGGAAATAATTTTAGATATAGAAATGTCAACAAAAACACTAACTTGAGATCCCTAAGGAAGACAATATCACATAAGATAATTACCTTGGTGAAAGGGGATCGGTTGATCTAATGCCCTTAGATAAAGGAAGACACATCCTAGTTCTAGGGTGGTTAAGGATGACTAGTTCCAACTCCCCTTCCAGGGTCTAGGTATGGGGATTCAATAGGTTGGATGTACAATGACTTGTAAGGTAGTATGAGCTGCCCTACAAACAAGAATCTAGCCTTTCTTGTACAGTTCAAATTCTAAAAAGATTGTATAAGATTTGTCTTATACTAAATCAAAAAATTGAATTGAAACAAGCAAGGTGGATATCCTTGAGTTCTTTTTTGATGGAGTTATATTTTTTTTGTGTTAGAGAGTTTATTAGGGTGATCCAATTTTGAGCAATGCAAGCTCTTGAAATAAAGATAGCAGGGACCGAACAAGGTAGAAAATGATGAATTTATAAAATTTAAACTACTACCATTAGTTGCAAACTCAAGTAAATATAGACAAATGTGTAAAGCTCAGAAATCTAAAAGCAAACATATAATGTATGAGTCCATGTCAGAATGCATGTTTTAATATGATGTATAGAAAGCTTAACATCCCTATAAAAATTGGGCAAATAAGAAATCATAGCATTGCATGTGCCATTGAGTAACCTAAAATCCACTTATGCAAGTTAGCAATGCAAGAAATGAGAATTTAAAACATGATGATGCTAAGCTATTAAGCATGCAAACACTTAAGCTATGTGGGTATGTAGAAAAAATTATGTAGGTTAAACTAGAAAGAGAATATCCTAAAACTAAATGTGGACGAAGTAGAGCTACCAGTAGGCTGTCATATATAAGTTGTGAGAAAACACCTTAGAGGACATGAACCAATTGGGACACTCGATCACTTCAGTGCTAATCATTGGAAGAGGAAACACATGTGAAAAAGTCCAACCATTTCATTGGTCGTATGGGTTCTTTTGTCTTATGTAGCTTTTACATAAGTGTGTATGTGTGTGTTGGAGTTAGATATGGTTTAATACATAAGAGATTATCAAGTTGAATTGAGAACCAAATACTCAAATACTCAATGTGAATTTGTGTCCATACAAAAAGATTAAATTGGAGCCTTTAGTAAAGAACTTACTTTTTTAAGGATTTTGTACCGTATGAGTGAGAAGAGTGAGAATAAGACATGTAAGGTGGATGTAAATAGTAAACTACAAGATTAAAACTCAAACCCAAATACTTGGGAATTAGAGAAACACACGATCAACGACATTTAGTGACTCCCTTAATGTACACAAACGGTTTTCGTTTTTTTCCTAGTTTTTGTTGAGGAGTTGCTTACTCGCTAAGGCGTCGAGTTTTGCAATTTACTATACCATGGTTTGGTAGAAAATGGAGGAGAAAAAGTTGTTGACAGAAAAGATATTAAATATAAAATTAATGACACAGAATAACATGCGATCCGTTGTAGTCTAGTTGGTTAGGATACTCGGCTCTCACCCGAGAGACCCGGGTTCGAGTCCCGGCAACGGAACTTTTAATTTTTCCTTTTTCGTTAAATGCTTACAAGTACCAGAAACTTTAAACTTGCGTTTAGGCCTAAAAAAGTTCCATCTCTGGTCTATAAAGTCGTGCGTCTGCCGGGTCTATTGCTTGGAAGGCAATTATCCTAACCGTTGGACTACAAACGCACATGGAATGGAGGTGGCGGCACATTATTTCTCTTTGCCTCGATTTGGCCTTATGTGATGCGCAGGCACGCTGGAATGGGAATGGATGTTGCTCTTTAATAAATCGACTAGGGAGCGAGTATGAGGTTGAATATGCATGTGCATTCATTTCACAGAATAGTAGATGTTTGAAAGGTGTTTTCCATATATTATGAAACATGAGTATATGGTGTCTGGGTGGTGTAGTTGGTTATCACGTTAGTCTCACACACAAAGTCCCCAGTTCGAACCTGGGCTCAGACATTGCTTAAACTATTCTTGCTTTACTTTTTACTTTACGACGGAGCTCACCGTATGGAAAAACATTATAATACGTTTCTCTTTCCATTTAATGTCAACAACATCAGAGTGGCGCAGCGGAAGCGTGGTGGGCCCATAACCCACAGGTCCCAGGATCGAAACCTGGCTCTGATATATTGTTGATATCAGCTGAAGCTTCCATGTGTTACATTTTTCCATTGGAAGACCCTGCAGCTTGCAACATCTACTTTTGCATTTAATTTTGAAAAGAGGAGTAAGGGCGCAAAGCTTCAATTGTCTTGTTTGCGTATTCTCCACGTTTAACTTTGTAACCTCAATGGTTGTGAGGGGGGACATAACATAAGCTAAGATCAGTGTACGGGTGATTTCATATTTCTATTGCTGTTTTTTCTACAAACAATTATGGTCATCGACCACCTTTCGGAAGGGGTGGTGGCGCAGTTGGCTAGCGCGTAGGTCTCATAGCTAAGTTGAGTAATCCTGAGGTCGAGAGTTCGAGCCTCTCTCACCCCAGTTGAAATTTTGCTACTAATTTAATTTGTACATCTAAATAAATATAAACAAAAGGAGGAATATGATATTTAATAATTGGCTTGGATTAATACCAAGAGAAACAATATTATGCGAGCACTCTCCATCAATGTACAAAAATTCAAGTATTAAATGTTTTTTTAGGACTATTAGAAAATATGATTCCATTTGATTGGTTCATGCATTTTGTTATTTTTAAAAAATTATTTTAAATGTATAAACTTTCCTTGATACATTATCCAACACGGGCTAAGTTTGTATTGGATATTGGTAGGTGTATATAATTATTGAATCATTTTACTCATTTGATTAAAAGGTTCTCATTTCTTCATAAGCTTTTTACTTTGTGTAAATAGCAACAATTTGATAGTTTACATGAATTTATAATATGCATATAGTTGTTATTTGCTTTGTAGTTGATAAGTTTCCATCTTCTTGCACTTGCCTTTCATTATTTTTGTGGTGAGCTAATATATGTTTTTTTAAATCTTATTTGACATGAAAAAACTACTTTCACATCACAATCTTATGCGACGTTGGCATCATTTCCCATACTGTTGTTCATCCCATTTACACACATTCCTGCACTCTTACCCCCTACCTTATCCATATATGCATGTATTATGATATATTCACCCTAATTATCTAATTATTTCAAAGGATGCTAAGATGGTGGAAACAATTCCTACACTAGTATATGACGAGACATTATGTAAAGAGATGCAAATCTAACAATTTTCGATAAGAAAATGACACATGCAAGTGACATGACACAATATTACCTTGGGAAAAGCCTTCTAGAAAAACCCAGCCTCCAAAGTCGAGCCAATTGTATTATGATAACACCAATTGTTATAATTCAACTCCAGGCTCAAGCCTTCATAGGGGATCATACAAATCAATATAGTGCTCGAGATATTTCAATAGCATAATGATACCTCCAAAACATTATGATAAAAGCTCCAAACAGAGCACTCAATATATAGGCATGTACAAAACCATAAAACATGAATGGTTTCTAAAGCCATTTGCTAGAATAATGCAAAGAGACATTAATCTAACAATTTCTGATAAGAAAATGCCACATGCAAGTGACATGACACAATATTACCTTGGGAAAAGCCTTCTAGAAAAGCCCAGCCTCCAAAGTTGAACCAATTGTATTATGATAACACAAATTGTTTCAATACAACTCTACGCTCAAGCCTTCACAAGAGAACATACAAATCAATATAGTGCTTGAGATGTGTCAATAGCATAATGGTACCTGCAAAACATTATGATAAAACCTCCAACCCGAGCACTCAATATATTGGCATGTACAAAACCACAAAACATGAATAATTTCTAAAACCATTTTCTAGAATATTGTAAAGAGATGCAAATCTAACAATTTCTAATAAGAGAATGAGACATGCAATGATGACATGACACAATATTACCTTGGGAAAAGCCTTCTTAAAAAACCTAGCCTCCAAAGTCAAACCAATTGTATTATGATAACACCAATCGTTACAATATAAATCAAGGCTCAAGCCTTCACATGTGATCATACAAATCAATATAGTGCTCGAGATATTTCAATAGCATAATGGTACATGCAAAACATTATGATATAACCTCCAACCCAAGCACTCAATATATAGGCATGTACAAGACCACAAAACATGAATTGTTTCTAAAGTCATTTGCTAGAATAATGTAAATAGACATAGATCTAATGGTTTCTAATAAGAAAATGACACATGCAAGTGACATGCAATGACATGACACAATATTACTTTGGGAAGAGCCTTCTAGAAAAACACAACCTCCAAAGTTGAACCAATTGTATTATGATAACACCAATTGTTATAATACAACTCCAAGCTCAAGACTTTGTAGGAGAATGTACAAATCAATATATTGCTTGAGATATTTCAATAGCTTAAAACTCAAATTTTTGGTGCATTTAACACAAAGGATCTAGGGGTAGCAAAATTTATTTTGTGAATGGAAATTAGTAAGGACCAAGCTCATAGAAAGCTTTGGTTTAGTCAGAGTAAGTATGTTGAGATCATTTTGTGACGCTTTGCTATTTATGACTACAAACTAGTGAGTATTATTTTACCTATAGGCACTAACCTTTCATTGGATATGTGTCCTAAGTAAGATGTTGATGTAGAGGATATCTATAATGTGTCGTATGCTAGTGTTGTTTGTAGCTTAAAGTATGCAATGGTTTGTACTAGACTGGATATTATCCAAGCAGTGGAAGTTCTTAGCAAGTTTATATCTAACACTAGTAGAGAGCATTTGACTCATGTTAAGAGAGTATTTAGATATTTACAAGGGACTTATAATTATTGTTTATATTATCATGGTTCTACTGATGTGTGTAAGTTATTCGACATACAAGGCTTGTTGATGCAAACTGAGTAGGAGACTTAGATAGTTGAAGGTCCACTAGTGGTTATGTGTTTTCTCTATTTGGCAATGCTATTAGTTGGATGAGTAAGAGGTAGCCCATGATTGCTTTGTGTTATATTTTGCAAGAAGCAAGAAATCAACAAAGACCAAATGGCATAGTGATAGCCACAACGTACTCAATACCAAATGATAGGCTAAACAATGTTATTTCCATTAATCAAAAGAGCATATACAACATAAGAAAATTTACTAGAATCTAGGATTACAAAGCTTGGTAAGTACATGTATAAATGCAAAGGAGGAAGGTAGATCACTCAACCATAAAGAAATATAACTCCCAAGATATGAATGCACCTCAATATCCAAATAGGGAATGTGTAACTCCAACTGAAGAGAGGGACACCTATCACTCCACTCACCATTATTAAGCTTAAATTATAAGTTTGTGTAAGCAAGCTAAATAAAATAGGTGTAGAAAAATAATATCCAACCAAGGAAAATAAAAAACCTACACTAACATCCCTTTTACACATAGCTTAGGTGGGTGGAAAGATGGGTCTCAACAATGTGTAGCCTAATGAGGTACCCATGTACATAACCCCACCCAAAGAGAAGAAGGCTCCCCTCCCATGATAAGAGAAAAGAGCCCCCTAAATAGAGAGAGAAAAGAAGTGAGAAGAACCATGCAACCTCCCACTCGTTCCCCGCTACCCCCCACTGCAAATGTGTAGGCTCATATACACTAAAGAAGATGAAGTGTTGTCGAACAACATTTATTCCCTTATGAAAAACAAATTCAATAAAGTATGCAAGAGATCTTCCCATTCTAGAAAGGAATAAGAGAGAAGAAAATGTGAGAAAAAGATCTCTGGATGTTGCTCAAATGTCACTATATTGGTGCTAAAAGAGGACACAACCAAATCAAGAGTCCTAGGTCTAAATGTAGGAAGTGGCCTCTTAAAACCAAGTGGAAACATATGAAGAAAAGATACAAAAGAAGATGAAGATGTTGATGCAGTTGAGGGACCACTATTTGTAAAGAGGAAGGCTAAGTCCTCAAAAGTGTTCTACAAACCCAAAAGGCAAGACTCCACAAATAGATGTGAAATGTCTAGTAGATAGAGGTCCCAATGAGGTAGGCAAGGAAGAAAATGAACTAACTCAAAAGAGTTATTGAAAGCCTCCACAATTAACTCTCTCTCTCTCTCACCATGTTCTTTCCTTTTTCCAACAACTCTTACACATCTTACAAGCTGTCATAGTCACAATTAGCAAATTCCATGACACTAAGTGAGTCTTCACTTGCCAAAATATAAACTACATGTGACACCAAGTGCCACTCCAAGTGGGACACCCCAAATATGTGGGTGCAAAAAATAAATAAATAATTAAATAAAATAATTCAAACATTACGATTGCAAGGTGTATGAAACCTATCCCAACATTCTCCCACTTGTCATATGCCTTACAAGAGCATAAAGAAAATTGCATCAAATTGTGAACTAACTCTAGGGTAGAGAGGCCCATAGACTCGCTCCACCCCCTGAATTTCTCTATGCGTACATGCTTCATCAATGCATCTACAACATTCTCCAAAGTTTCAACCTTTTTAAGCCTCACCCTTCCACTCTCCACCATGTCACAGAAAATGGTATTGAACACCAATGTGCTTCATCCATGCATGACACTTGTCAAGTTCTTTGCCAAGATGATGGCACTTTGACTATCTCATCCAATCTAAAAATTTGATGCTTTTTCTTTGTGTTTAGTGGAAAAATTGGTGGTTTGTTTAGACTAGGTCAAGTACTACCATTTCTCCACTAAGCATTGGGGAAGACAAGGATTGAATGTAAGGTTAATCTATAAGTTACTTGTCTACCCCTTTATGCTTGTGGTGTCTGATTTGAAGAGCCTAAGGTTTTGTTAAGTATTTTGCTCATAAACCAAGTAAAAACCCTAATTATGCCTTAAATCAGAGATATATGGAAACTGATGACAATATAGGCAAAATTGATTACAGAAATACAGAGACAGAGTATCAGAGACTGTGCACCCAGATTTTGAGGGCTGACTGGACTAGGGCGCCTGCTCCTTAGTCCCGCAAGTTCCTGAAACTATAAATCTTTTGCACAGGCTGTCTAACACTCCCAAATGGCTTCCAGATCCTAGAAATTGCCCCCTGTTGGACTAGTGCGTCCACTCCTTAGTCCCGCAAGTGTCAGAATCTAAAAACTCAAAAGTTCGTGACGACTGTACCCACAATATCCTCCCTCCTATAGCTTCTTTCTGCTGGAACCTGCAAAACACGATCTGCACCTACAAAAGAAGGAGAAAGATGTTGCAACTATATAGGAGCTTGCCTCGGTCAAGCCCCGTCTTTGGTATTTCTACCTCAACAATAGCCAGAGATAAAGATTTGCAGAAGTGTGTGCAAACCTAACAATGTGTATGCAGAAATATTAAACCCTAGATGTCTCAATCAAGGGAAGATCAACAACTTGCTTTTCATCAATAAACACATACAACTTCACCTCAAGGAGATGAAATGAACAAGAAGGTGAATCAGCAATGTCCACGGAGGATCTCTGAGCTCGATGTTGGAGGCTTCAAGCCCTCTCCCGATCATGCAAAGAGTGTACAAACCCTAGGAAGAGTAAGATAGTCTCAAGATCTTGATTTCTAATCTCCATCCATTGTCTCCATAATAGCAAATATAGAATACTTTCAAGAGCTTCAAAAAGTTACTGATCTTCAATGGTAATTTTGGCAGAGTTTTGGCATCAAGCTTGCATAAGAATTGTGTCTATTAAAATGATTTTCAAATGTCTTTTTATATCTAGCTTTAGGGAATTCAAATTTCAAAATAACGTCTCGATATCGCGCGAAAACTGGGAATTTAAAAATGAAACCCTGAGGCACTCGGCGGGAGCCGACATCTTGCCAAAATTCAAAATCCTAGGAAATAGGGGAGGACTAGGGCATGGGCGCCCAAGTCCAAGCCCCCTATTTCCACTCAGATCTACTTTTTGGGGGTCCTAGGGACCTGTAATCCAAATTCCCTTTTCGAGTTTGATCAAAAGGTTACCTCAAAAAGTGAATATTTTGTAACTAGACTTAGTCAATCAAGGTTTCGGGAAGGTCAGAAAGAAAAAGGTTGAGAGGTCACCAAAGCGAGGAGCTAAACCGATGGAAATTGTACCATTCCATACAGGAGGACAATTTCTGACGTTACATTTAGCCCCCACTTTAGTGGCCATATGACACTACGTGCATATGCAACTAAAGAAATATAAATACATCAATCATGAAAAGGATACCGAAAAGGATACTGTAGAGGAAGCTGAAGTGTTGTCACCAAGAAGGAAGGAGCTCCCAAGTTTGTAATCCTGCAAGACCACAAAGTCAGGAAACGTAACCTGCAAAGGAACACTTGTTAGAAAATCAAAACCAAATCAACCTGCAACCACCACCAATAAGTCAGTACAAAAAACACTAAGGGGGTTGAGTGATGAGACATGATGAGGGAGGAAATTGAGGGAGATATATGCTCCCCCTTATTTCTGCTTGCTTAGTCTGAGAGTAGAAACAAGGAGATATCCACGCGCGTCAATTTTGGGGAAACTTGATGAGAAATGTGTTATGAGGGTCATTTGAAAAAAACAATGCTCAATCATAACACATTGGGTAAGAAGGAGAGCGGAACCAAGATTCCAACACAACAAATGACATGGAAATCAGAGTTCGGCAGCTCAAGAAAAGGGCTCAAGAGGAAACGAGATCAATCTTGCACCTAGTTAGGGATAGGAATTCTCGCTCATTTACTTTATGTAAAGGGAGTTGTCACTTATCACTTACTCATTGTTGTTTCTTATCATTGTAGAAAAGTAGAGGAGAGAGAGAAGGAGAATAGGAGGACGACCATGCCGAGCCAACGTCCGTATCAGCCACCACAACTAGAGATGCTCCAAGCCCGAGTAGCGAAGAGACATTCTGAGGTCGAGGTAGGGTCCTAATCCTATGCTTCTATCATCTTTCGGTTTACTTTTGTTTTGACTTTTATAATTTTTTGTGCCAAGAGGGAGGAATGGACGGGGTCCCTAAGAGGGGCGCCCGGGTCCACCTAGGGCACCAGAGTCTCTCTAGGGTGCCCTAGTCCCACAGGGGCGCTAGTGTCCCTCTGAGGCGCCCTAGTCTTCCTAGGGCACCTGGGTCCATAGAGGACATGGGTCCTAGGCACAGACACTCTTTTTCTGTGTTTGATAGCTACTTTCAATTTCTAAGGACATTTTGATGTTCTTGTTTTCTTTTCGATCTACAAGACGTCCTTGAGTTACATGAGCACACAGGCGGTCACCTGATGGTGCTTCTACAAGAGCGTGCCAGTGCATTGTCCACTGCAGAGAGAAAACCTACAGATGGTGGGCCTATGGTGGGTGTTTGATATGCCCACAATCAGATTCCACTGCGCTATGTTGATGGCACTGATGGAGAGATGGGATGCAGATACATCCACATTCCACTTACCGACAGGCGAGATGACCATTACGCTAGAGGATGTATTCAGGATCCTTTGACTTCCCATCCGAGGAGAGACAGTGAGGATAGTAGGACATCGCTCAGTGAGGTACACTCATGAGAGTCAGCTATACTTCTTAGGTTGCACTGTTTCTCAAGCAGAGCAAGGATACATTCAGCTCCAACTTCTAGAGTAGGGATGTGGTGACATTCCCTTACTATGGAGGATTATGATATTCACAGTCGCATTAGCCATTGCGCCAGATGGACGAGGCACTCACCTTCATGAGAGTCTTGTTCACACCATTAGAGAGATGGAGGAGCATCAGATGGTTTATGCATGGGGGCGCAGTATGCTTCCGCACCTTTACCACAACTTAGGGTGATATGTCCATTATGAGATGCATAGTCTGATGATCTGCACATTACTACAGGTTTGGGCCTTTGAGCACATTAGATGCACACTACTGGTGAGTTATCCCATAGATGCAACATTCACCCATCCACGTGTGTACACTTATCCAGTAGTGTTGGAGGCACGGTAATCTGCTATACTGGAGAATAGTTTTTGACAGATTATAGCCTGGCGACATCATCTGGAGACTGTATCGCAGCTACATCGGATGGCCTGGCCAGCAGAGGCAGTTAGTGAGGATGTAGAGGGATCAACTAATGGTCGGTCACCTTGATCACATCGTAGCTTGGTTCTATTTTGATAGGGTGGCACAATAGTTCAGACAGATACAAGATGTTCCTGCGGTTCGTTCGAGCTATGCACGTGCTTCTCGCAGCGCAGTCAGGGTAAATACCGTCCGACAGCTGACAGTAGCAGACATGCTACTTAGTGATGGCGAGGGTCTTGAGGATGCAGAGCTAGTGTTAGACATAGATGATGTTAGTTGTACCTGAACATATCGGACCTGGTGGCACACAACGCGGCCTGCTCCTATCTTTCCACCTGGTCACCCTATAGGCGATGCTCGACCTTGGGCCGATCAAGCTAGTGACACAGGGGTAGAGGACGACGTTAGGGATTTTGTGGGATACTACGATCTCGATGAGGATGACGAGGATGATGAGGATGAGTTAGAGGAGGTCCCACCACAGTACATCTTTAGAGTGAGACTGCGACAGATCCAGTAGGAGGCAAATGCTGACGAGGAGACTAAGTCGAGACCGCGGTCGAAGGCTCGTGGTCCTATGCCTGTAGGTGATGCGAGACCTAGTCAAGGAGAGCAGGGGGAGAGTAGTCGGTCTATGCCCCCAGCTACAGATCAAACTGCAAAGCTCATCACACCTTTAGCGATCTGAGATCCATCTCAACGAGATGGAGATCCAGGTTAGGTTTGTTTTATTATTTTGATGTTTTATATATTTGTGAGATTTATATAAGGTTCTGATATCTATTTTATACTTTGTTTTACAGTTGGTATAGATGCTTCGTGAGACTTTTTGGGTCGCGTCATAATAGACATAGTACCTACAGATGTCTCAGAGCAGCAAGTACGGGCAGGTTATTCACCATGGTCATCCACTAGGTGACATGCAAAGATATTTATGCCTTTCATCTGATACAGGACTGCTACAGAGGCTATGCTAGAGTAGTCTGTATGAGAGAGGAGTTTCGACAAAGAGCTGAGCACACTAAAGCTGAGCTTAGGGCGTAGCGAGAGTAGATAGTAGCGGTGCCTACATCAGAGGGAGAGCCAGCTGTCAGTGAGTTCTTACTGTGTGAGGTTCGTCAGGCGAGAGCTGACAGAGACAGGGCTTAGGTTGAGAGAGACAGGGTTCAGTCTTAGAGAGACCGGTACCAGAGGATGTACCAGGAGGCACATGAGAAGATGGTAGAGATGAGAGGTGAGATTAGGGGGTTACGATCACAAAGCGTCTCTAGGAGTCATTCACAATCCGTAGCCACACATGGTCAGGCTTCTGTCACTCGTACACCACAAGGGCCTGAGGGTATTAGCAATCGAGGCTCAGCTATGTGATATATGTATTTAGGTACTACGACATCCCATTTTGTTCTGAGGGATAGTCGACTCGGATGTATATTTAAAACTGAGGATATATATATATATATGATGTTTATTTCTTTTCATCTATGTGTAATGGCTTTTGATCTATCACATGTGATTTTCATAAAAATACTACTAGTGATGATATCTAAATGCTTTAATTAATTCTATTGTGATATGCTAACAATTCTAAAAAAAAGAACATATAGTAATAAGCACAATGATCAGGCATTTTACACATAATCTAAATTTTAATGCTATATTCAGTTAATACAAAGGACATCTAAGTAAAGAATACTTAAGCAGAATACAACAATGATCAACTGAACAAAAGATGTAATGTTAAATGAATTAAGACAAAACCATAACATCTTGTCAAAATTGAAGCTAATCTATGTAATAAATTAGCTTAGAAATAGTTAACATTAGATCTTTAAGCATAAAATCTTTTGAGGTGCACTGCATTAATAGGTTCTTTAAGCAATGTACCTTGCTCATCAGCTAACTTATATGCTCTGGATCCAAAGGTCTCAGTGATTATGTATGGTCCAAGCCAATTAGCGTTGAACTTACCTTTTTCACCAGCTGGTGCGTTTACATTGCGTTGATTTTCATAGAGAACCAAATCCCCAACGTTGAATGAACGTTGTATGACTTGTGCATTATAGGATCGTTGTACACCTTTTTGATAAGCCTTGAGGTGCTCAAGAGCCTTAATTCACCTTTTGTCAAGCATCTCAAGTTCTTGTAATCTTTTCTCACATTCTATGTCATCATCCATGATGTCTCTTAGGGAAATTCATAAGGAAGGAATTTTTAACTCCAAGGGCATTATTGCGTCTGCGCCATAGATGAGATTATATGGTGTATTACCAGTAGGTGTTTGAATGCTTGTTCTGTAAGCCCATAATGCATAGGATAATTGAGTATGCTAATCTTTTTGATGTCTATTAACAGTTTTTCGTAAAATCTGTCTAATAACTTTGTTTGAAGCTTCTGCTTGGCTGTTAGATTGAGGACAATAAGGCGTAGAGAAGTGATGTTGTATATGGTATTTTTCGAGGAACTTTTTCACATCCTTGTTCTTAAATGGCGGACCATTGTCCGAAACGAGGGAGGAAGGTATTCCAAATTGAGAAATAATGTTGTCTTGTATAAATTGATAGATTACATCAGTGGTCGTAGATCGTAAGGGGACTTCTTTGAACCACTTTGTAAAATAATCAGTGGCGGTAATGATGAATGTATGTCCTTGGGAGGAGGGTGGTGAAATTTTACCATTTAGATCCAAGCTCTAAATAGAGAATGGCCATGGTGACACCAGGAGCATGGATTAGGTGTTCATGTTGTTGACATTGCGGGCATCTCTTGACGTAAGCAAAGGAATCTTGTTCCATATGCTGCCAATAGTAGCCCATACGTAACACTTTTTGCACCAATGATTTTCCTCCAAAATGCCCTCCACAGGCACCAGAGTGAGCCTCTTCTAAAGCTATCAGAATCTCTGAATTGCTTAAACATCAGAGTAAAACACCATTGTAGCCTCGTCGATATAAGACATTTGACAATATAATATATCGCGTTGCTAGTTTACGTAAACGGATTTGAACATTCTTAGATGTTGAATTAGGAATAGTTCCATCACGCAAATAATTATATATATGGGAGAAACATTCGTCTGTGTATGTATTACCACAGAGTTCTGTATTCACAACTACATGACAGTCAATTCTTAGTTTTTTAAGATTATGAACAACAAAAGTAAATTCCTCAGGAGAATCATCAGGGGATATAAGGGAAGCTGCGCTTGCCATTGCATCCACATGTCGATTATCTTTCCTAGGAATAGTGCTAATTGAATATGATGTGAATTGTTTGAAGAAAGATAAGGCCGACTCACGGTACTGAGATAGCTTATCATGCTTAGTTTGATATGATACCGTTATCTGTTTTACTATTAACTAAGAATCACCGTATATTGCAATGTTTTTGATATTAAGAGCCAGGGCTGCAAGAAGTCTTGCTATAAGGGCCTCATATTCTGCTATATTGTTTGTGCATAAGAAGTCTAAGCGGTAAGATAGGGGAATCGACTTACCAACGGGGGGTATCAATATAACACCAGCCCTAGAGCCAGTTTGACATTTTGATCATTCAAAGTATAATTCCCATTTTTCATCCACACAAATTGTTAAGATTTGGTCGTTAGGAAATATATCTTGATGTTATGTAGAGAAGGGTGAAGGAGCTTCAGCTAACTGATCAGCTAATGCTTTCCCTTTAATCACTTTTTTGGAAATGAACTTGAGATCGAATTCTGTTAGTAACATAACCCATTTAGCGAGACGACCTGATAAATCTATTTTCGCAAAGAGATGTTTCAAAGGGTCAAATTTTACCATCACATGTACTTCAGCATTTAGAAGATAGTGTTGAAGTTTTTGAGTTGCAAACACTAAGGCTAAGCAATGCTTCTCTATAACAGTGTATCGCACTTCATAATCGAGCAAAGTTTGACTGATGTAATAGACAACACATTCTTTACCTTCAGCATTATGTTGTGCCAACAAAGCTGCTAGGGCATTATTAGATGCTGAGATATATAACAGGAATGGTTTATCGGAGACAGCGGGTTGTAAAATAGGCGGATTAGCTAGATAATCCTTTAAGTCATTGAAAGCTTTTTGGCATTCAGAATTCCATTGAAAATTAGAATCCTTCTTCAATAGTTGTGTAAAGGGGCGAGTCCTATCCACGAGTTGTGAAACAAATCAGCGGATGGCCTGTATCTTTCCTTGCAAACTATGAAGTTGAGATATGTTCTTCAGGATTGGCATATTAACAATTGCATCAATCTTTTTTGTATCCACTTCAATACCAGGATTTGAAACAATGAATCCTAGTAACTTTCCACTGTCTACAATGAAAACACACTTACGGGGATTCAATCGCATATTATATTTCCTTATGCGCTCAAATATTTGTCAAAGATTTGTAGCATGATCCTTACGATGTATAGACTTTGCCAAGATGTCATCAACGTAGTCTTCTAAAATATTGTGCATATAATCATGAAATATAAGAGTCATTGCACGTTGATAAGTAGCTCATGCGTTCTTAAGTCCAAACGGCATGACTACCCAAAAAAATGTACCCCAAGGTGTTATAAAAGTTCTTTTATATTGGTCTTGAGGATTTATTAAAATTTGGTTATATCCTGAAAAACCATCCATGAAAGATAGCAATTCATGACCAGCTATTGAATCGACAATCATATCGATATTAGGAAGTGGAAAATCGTCTTTCAGAGATGCCAAATTCAAATCTCAAAAATCTATGCACATTCTTATATGACCATCAGGTTTAGCGACAACAACAATATTCAAAATCCAAGGCGAATAGTCAATAGGTTGTATGAAACTAGCTTGTAGAAGCTTTTCTATCTCAGTTTTAACAAGCAATGCAATCTTAGGATTCATCTTACGAATCTTCTGTTTAAATGGATTAGCATCTGGTTTCAATACGATATTATGCGTTACAATCTGAGGATCAATGCCAGGCATGTCAGAATATTTCCAAGCAAATAATTCTGAGAATTCATGCAATAACTTAGTTATCTCATCTTTTTCTTCCACTTTTAAACAATCACCAATAGGGAGAACTTTTTCAGTATCATCCTTATCCATAACAACATCAACTATCTTTCCATTAAGGAGAGTACTATGGTCTAAGGGATTGTAGGATTGTAATTGTTCTTTGAATTCTCCATTAGGTTCTACAGTAGCATTTATTGTGCTAGTAGTTTTTCCAAAATATGCATTATTGTTTAAATAGTAAGGTAGGCCACGTTTATGATGATAACGAGGAATATTGTCATAAGCACCCAAGAATTGTACTGTTGCTTCATCTATTGAGAATACATCCAACAAAAGTGGTCCTGGAGGACAATTGATGTCAATCATTTTAGGAAATATCAAACTAAGTGTTGATATAGTATTCACATTAAGAGTAGGACGTTTACGGGCTTTGGATTCCTTGAAAGGATTATATCCAATGCCACTGGAGCAATGTCGCAAAGCAGATTCTATAGGGACCTTGATTCCTTATTGATTTATACCACAACCTTTACTTGTATAATCACTATCTTTATAAAGGATTCAGAATCCTCAACCATAAAGAGAAACCATTTCCTTAGAGGAAGGTGGAGCTTCATAAGTGTCATAATTAGTAGTGTAAGTAAGAGTATTATCCTTATTTGTCACCAAAGAAGTTTTATGTTTATTAATCGAAGCATGTGATGTGATTGACGCAATATTTGATGTTTCGGGGATGGGATTTTTAAGTTTGTATTCTCCTGTAGAAGAAGATGTAAAATCCAACAAACCCTAGTCATCACCAACAAATGCATTCGATTGTTTAGGCTCTTGCACAACATTTTCAGAAGCAAGAGGAGTTGATAAACCCATTTTTAGATTGTTTAGAGTCTTAGGACAAACAATATGCTTATGAACTTCCATTTGCAAACAACTATCTGGTTCAGGATCAGCATGAATAGTATGTAACTTATCTTTGAATATAAACTTGATTGAACGATGTAGAGTAGAAGGAACTACTCCTAATGCATGTATCTAAGGTCTACCAAGAATCATGTTATAAGATAGAGAGCAAGGCATGACATGAATCAAGGTAGGCACCATCACGAGTCCTACTTATATAGGTAAAGTTATAGTGCCCACGGATTGTCGTCCAACATTGTCAAAACCACGGATACTTAATGATTCCAGTTTGATTGCAGATGTATCAACCTTAACCTTATGTAATAAATCAATGCCACAAACATTAAGGGATGATCCATTATCGATCATAACTCTCTTAACCAATGTTTTGTTTATTGTAATAAATATGATCAAAGGATCATACTGATTTTGAACTTCGAGAGATGACAATTCATGTTGTTGAAATAGGATATCTATTTTTGTTGCATGCATACAATGTAATAAAGCAGCAACATCGTTTGGTTTAACAATAGGAGGAACAATCACCTTTTGTAAAGCTTCTTGTAGCATTCCATGGTAAGTAGGTGAAGTTTGTATAAGTTCCTAAAGAGATATCTTTGCAGGAGTAGCGTGAAGCTGCTCTACAAGATCATAGTTTTTACCACCCTTATATGTTAAACGAGGTGCTTGAGGAAGCATAGGTTGAGATTTTGGTAAAGATATCAGAATACTCGATTGTTGTGTACTTTGTCTATTATTCTGAGTATTGTATTCATGAGCAACCACATTATGATTATTTTGTTGTAAGTTTTGTTGTGCTATTTGTTTAGCATAATCATAAATGTGATCAGGAGTTTGAGAAACAGATTGACAACCTTTAACAGTAAGCACAAGTTTAGAAGATGGTTGCACCACATTTGCACATAAAATGACCACAAATTTTGGTTTTTCAAGCTCTTCTTTAGATTTAGGAACATAAATCACATTTACCAATCTTTGAAATAGGCCAGACTATGCAATGATTTTAGAGATCTAAACAAAGCCTACCGCAAGGATGATTTTCTATTTCCAAATATAGATATCATAGTCGACTTAACAATAGGGCATACCATGTTATCTCTCATGGATGGATTCTTGGGATATAATTAGATCAGGATAGCACCGGAAGACCAGCATAAGACAACTTTTACTTGTCCATGGGGTACTTTTTGCTAGAATGTCATGCCATTCGGGCTAAAAAATGCAGGGGCCACATATCAACATGCTATGATGACTATATTCCATGATATGATGCATGTAACAATGGAGGACTATGTCGATGATATTCTAGCAAAGTCACTCACAAGAGAGTCACACTTGGATGTGTTAGAGAAAATCTTTTAGAGATTAGAACAATTCAAAGTCAGGTTGAACCCAAAGAAATAATGACAGATTTAGAAACAAATTGACAACCTTTAACAGTAAGCACAAGTTTAGAAGATGGTTGCACCACATTTGCACATAAAATGACCACAATTTTTGGTTTTTCAAGCTCTTCTTTAGATTTAGGAACATAAATCGCATTTACCAATCTTTGAAATAATGACGGCTTTGAGGCCGTAGTGGAATGTTCAATCGAGATGAAGTCCTCAAGGGCTTCATCTAACATATCAAAGTCATCATGACTAAACAACTCATCATAAGCATGAAAATCTTGTAAAAAGTAATCTGACATTTTAACATGCTCTTTTTAACCCAAGATTCAAATGCACAATGATGGCCTATGAAAACGAAATACTATGTAAAACAATGAATAACAATTTTTCCAATTCTTTAAGTGAAAAAGATAAAGAATATGATTCTCAATTCAATGCATGCAATTTCACCAAAGACACTTTTCAATCTAAATATGCTATAGGATAGAAAATTATTTCAGATCTAAAGTTTAAAAGGATGCAAATTCTTTCAAGCTTGGATTCACCAAAATGTTTAGTGGAAAAATTGGTGGTTTGTTTAGACTAGGGCAAATACTACCATTTCTCCACTAAGCATTGGGGAAGACAAGGATTGAATGTAAGGTTAATCTATAAGTTACTTGTCTACCCCTTTATGCTCGTGGTGTCTAATTTGAAGAGCCTAACTAAGGTTTTATTAACTATTTTGCTCATAAACTAAGTAAAAACCCTAATTATGCCTTAAATCAGAGATATACGGAAACTGATGACAATATAGGCAAAATTGATTACAGAAATGTAGAGACGGAGTATCAGAGACTGTGCACCCAGATTTTGAGGGTTGACTAGACTAGGGCGCCCGCTCCTTAGTCTGCAAGTTCCCAAAACTGGAAATCTTCTGCACAGGCTATCTGACACTCCCAAATGGCTTCCAAATCCCAGAAATTGCCCCCTATTGGACTAGGGTGCCCGCTCCTTAGTCCCACAAGTGTGAGAATCTGAAAACTCAAAAGTTCATGAAAACTGTACTTGCAATATCCTCCCTCACGTAGCTTCTTTCCACCGGAACCTGCAAAACATGATCTGCACCTACAAAAGGAGAAAGATGTTGCAGCTATATAGGAGCTTACCTCGGTCAAGCCTTGTCTTTGGTATTTCTACCTCAATAATAGCCAGAGATAAAGATTTGCAGAAGTGTGTGCAAACATAACAATGTGTATGCAGAAATATCAAACCCTAGATGTCTCAATCAAGAGAAGATCAACAACTTGCTTTGCATCAATAAACACATACAAGTTCACCTCAAGGAGATGAAACAAATGAAGATTTGCATGAACAAGAAGGCAAATCAGCAATGTCCGTAGAGGATCTCCAAGCTCGATGTTGGAGGCTTCAAGTCTTCTCCCGATCATGCAAAGAGTGTACAAACCCTAGGAAGAGCAAGATAGTCTCAAGATCTTGATTCCTAATCTCCATCCATTGTCTCCATGATAGCAAATATAGAATACTTTCAAGAGCTTCAACAAGTTACTGATCTTCAATGGCAATTTTGGTAGAGTTTTGGCATCAAGCTTGCATAAGAATTATGTTTGTTAAAATGATTTTCAAATGTCTTTTTATATCTAGCTTTAGGGAATTCAAATTTTGAAATAATGTCTCGATATCGCACGAAAACCAAGAATTTGAAAATAGAATCCTAAGGCACTCGACAGGAGCTGACATCCCACCAAAATTTAGAATCTTAGGAAATAGAGGAGGACTAGGGCACGGGAGCGGGTGCCCAAGTCCAAGCCCCCTATTTCCTCAGATCTACTTTTTGGGGGTCCTAGGGACCTATAATCCAAATTCCCTTTTTGGGTTTCATCAAAAGGTTATCTCAAAAAGTGAATATTTTGCAACTAGACTTAGTCAATCAAGGTTTCGGGAAGGTCAGAAAGAAAAAGGTTGAGAGGTCACAAAAGTGAGGAGCTAAACCGAGGGAAATTGTACCATTCCATATAGGACCTGACAATTTTCGATGTTACACTTTGAAGTTAGGTTTTGTTAGAAGTGAAGAAGATCATTGGGTTTACATTAAATGTAATGATGATAAAATTATAATTATTGTCTTGTATGTGGATGACATGTTTATTGGTAACAAGGTAATAGGGAGCTTAAAACTCAAATTTTTGGTGCATTTAACATGAAGGATCTAGGGGTAGGAAAATTTATTTTGTGAATGGAAATTAGTAAGGACCAAGCTCATAGAAAGCTTTGGTTTAGTCAGAGTAAGTATGTTGAGATCATTTTATGATGCTTTGCTATGCACGATTACAAACCAATGAGTATTATTTTACCTATAAGAACTAACCTTTCATCGGATATGTGTCCTAAGTAAGATGTTGATGTAGAGGATATCTATAATGTGTCTTATGCTAGTGTTGTTTATAGCTTAAAGTATGCAATGGTTTGTACTAGACTGGATATTATCCAAGCAGTGGAAGTTCTTAGCAAGTTTATGTCTAACACTGGTAGAGAGCATTTGACTCATGTTAAGAGAGTATATAGATATTTACAAGGGACTTATAATTATTGTTTATATTATCATGGTTCTAATGATGTGTGTAAGTTGTTCAACATAAAAGGCTTGTTGATGCAAACTGAGTAGGAGACTTAGATAGTTGAAGGTCCACTAGTGGTTATGTGTTTTCTCTATTTGGAAATGCTATCAGTTGGATGAGTAAGAGGTAGCCCATGATTGCTTTGTGTTATATTTTGCAAGAAGCAAGAAATCAACCAAGACCAAATGGCATAGTTATAGCCACAACCTACTCAATACCAAATGATAGGCTAAACAATGCTATTTCTATTAATCAAGAGAGCATATACAACATAAGAAAATTTACTAGAATCTAGGATTACAAAGCTAGGTGAGATCATACAAATCAATATATTGCTTGAGATATTTAATCATCATAATGGTACCTGCAAAACATTATGATAAAACTTCCAACTCGAGCACTCAATATATAGGCATGTACAAAACCACAAAAACATGAATGGTTTCTAAAACCATTTTCTAGAAACTACTATCTAATTTAGGCTTCCATATCCATGCACAAGTTCCAACACCCTAATCAATCTTAGTTAACTGACAACTAATTAGAAACTACCACTACCAAACTTGGGCCCTCATGTAGTCTTATCCTACCTTTTCCATAATTGCTTCATTATTTTCTCCAAGTCCACAATTAACTTTCTCTCTCTCTCAATCTCTCATCATGTTCTTTCCTTTTCTAACAACTCTTGCACACCTTACAAGTTGTCATAGTCATAATTAGCAAATTCCATGACACTAAGTGAGTCTTCACTTGCCAAAATACAAACTACATGTGACACCAAGTGCCACTCCAAGTGGGACACCCCAAATACGTGGGTGAAAAAAAAAATAATTAATTAAATAAAATAATTCAAACATTACGATTGCAAGGTGTATCAAACCTATCCCAACATTCTCCCACTTGCCATATGCCTTACAAGAGCATAAAGGAAATTGCATCAAATTGTGAACTAACTCTAGGGTAGAGAGGCCCATAAACTTGCTCCACCCCCTGAATTTGTCTATGTGTACATGCTTCATCAATGCATCTGCAACATTCTCCAAAGTTTCAACCTTTTTAAGCATCACCCTTCCACCCTCCACCATGTCAGAAAAAATGGTATTAAACATCAATGTGCTTCATCTGTGCATGACACTTGTCGAGTTCTTTGCCAATATGATGGCACTTTGACTAGCAAATCCAATCTAAATTGCTCCATGAGTCAACCCAATATTTTAACACAACCTTTGAAGTCGTAGGGCCTCCTTACAGGCATGAATACATACCATACATTTTTCTTATGTTGTGGACAAACTGACCACAACATGTCGCTTACTCATTCAACTAATTGCATCACCAAATAGGTTAAATACATAACCACTGGTAGATCTCTTGTTATCAATATCTATTGCTTGATCTAAGTCGACAAACCCTTGCATATCCATTGCCAAACTATGAACCTCCATTCCTATATAAGTTCCCCACTATTGATTAACAAAGTTTGACCTCATATATGGATTGTAGAAGCTTTAATATATCCTTGATCAACCCTCTAGAAATTAGAAAACAATTCACCAAATTGAGAGAAATATGCGCTTCATAATTTGACCTCTTAACTAAAAAAATCACCTTGTTTCTTGCCTTCCAAATGCCAAGATCATGCTTTGATACCACTTGTAATGAAATAACTTGCACAAGAGAAGAATATAATAGGAAATATGCTACAAATAATTGATAATACTTTAGAATAACAAGCCACTTCGAGGGGGCAAACCTCCAAAAGTCTTCAAGAATAACACAATTCACAATATGATGATCATAAACTAGCCACTAGCTCCTATATATACCATACTTAAATGCGTTAGATGTCTCCCAGACTGACTTAACTACCTATATAAGACTATGTTAATAATCATATAACTTAATTAAGAGATAATGTAGCCACAACCCAGCTACTCATAACCCTATGCACACTATAGAATTACAACCATAGCACTAGAAGCCACTCCTGATGGGGAGTCATGTGGAAAAATGTTTTAAATTCAATCATCCATGCATCCTCACATGCATGCATGGATGATTTGCAACAGAAGAATCACCTACATCCTCCTAAGATGATCTATCAAAATCAACATTAGATTCACCTTTTTAAAATTATTTTTCTCCTCTTTGTAGTCTCTTCTAAAATGGACTATCTTGGCACAATTCTAGCATTTCACTTCATGTCCTCAAAGAGTAAAGCACCCACCACCTCATCAAGCACAAGATTTTATTCAATGATTCTAATATCCATCACCAAGTTATCTTACAAGTCTGACAAATAGCACAAAAGGGTCATGCATTGATCTTCTTCCATTTTCACACAAATTGATTGTAACTGGCTCATGATTGTGTTTAATGCATTGAGATGCCCAGTAATAGAATTACCCTCACTCATCCCCAAAGCATACTATTGTTATTGGATTTCATTCTTTGGTTTATAGTTCTCTATAAAATTCACAAATGAGAAAATGGTACCAAGAGGAAATGTGTCCTTGCATAATTTGAATTGCTCATCTAACCATCAAACTCTATGTGTGCCTTGCATACTCACACTATCTTCTCTCAAAATATAATCATAAATTTTAATACAATTTTTATACTCATTGATTTGCACCTCTTTGACTCTTTCCTATCTTTTAATGTGTGTTTCAATAACTTGTATTTCTCAAACTTAACTCATTTCGAATTGTATATGTATTATATGTGTGTATATAATTTTGTAAATGTTATAAACCACCAAAATCACTAGAATTTCCATCCAAACATGAATTCTTATAAATGATTATTCATCTATTCTTTCTAAAAGAACACTTGAAATAAAGTCTCTTGTTGATCTAGGTAAAACTTGTATAATACATTCCTACAAAATTATCATTAGTATACAAAGTAACATGCATATGTTAGAAAGTATCATAATGCATAGAAAATTGATTATGTACCCTATAACAACAAGTTGTGTGTGTGTGTGTGTGTGTGTGTGTGTGTGTGTGTGTGAGTGTGAATTATTTTAACATGAAAAGGTTTTGTCATCTCAAAATACCTTAGACTAATTGTTATTTGATGATAGTTCTCTATAAACTTGGAATAAAATTATGTTTGAGTCATATTTTGAAAATGTTTAAGATTTGGTTCATGGCTTTGACAACCTATCCTTCTTACTACATATCTTTGATTATGTGAAACCATTTTGTTATTTTTATAAAATTATTTAATTAATTTCCGTAAGGCTTCAACTATGACCTTGTTGTTGAACACACCCGGATACTGAGAGGGGGGGTGAATCAGTATCTTCAAAACTTAAACTTTTAGTAAATTTCAAATTTAGTCTTCTAACAAGATTAGTAATCCTTAAACAGATTAGCAACAATGGAAGATAAAGCAATGAACACACATGCACAAGATAACACCAGATATATGTGGAAAACCCAAGAAGGGAAAAACCATGGTGAGAAAAGATGCTAGAAGCTACTGTCCTAATATAGCCTCACAAAAGAATTACAGTTACAACTTTGTTTTAGGGCTACAACCCAAGGAAGCTACTACTCCCTATAGAAAGGTTTTAGGGTCACTCCTAAGGAAGATACAACTCCCTATAGACTTCATTTTAGGGCTTCAACCCAAGGAAGAAACTACTCCCTGAAATCAGAACAAACTCAAAAAATATTATAGCATGTCAGTCCTTCTACTGTCTAAATCTGACAATGAAGCTCAATCCTTTTAATGATTGCAATTCTGCTTTGACAACTTCTGCAACTTCTTCAAATGTCTTCTGTCCAGCTTACTGACTCACTGCTTTAAACCTTCAAGAAGTTTTACCTTTGGCTCACTGCCTCCAATAATCAGTTAGGCACACTCTTCACTTTGCTTCTATCTCAAAAATATCTTCAAGATGAATCCAGACAGGATCTATTACTTATGCTCTTTCTCTTTTAGTTGCACATCACAATGCATTGCACATCCACATTCGACTTCTTACACTCACACTCGCAATCACATCTCACTTAGATCAACTAGGTTTACAATATATACATGATATTACATTGATTACTTTACATGTTGGCCAAAGACAATAAGAATAATACAATTACAAGTCAGCCAAAGATCAAACAATATGAAACGTGTAGAGGGAAAGCCCTAAAATGAACTACACGCAACACCACGAAGAGGAACACGCCTTGTGGATTCCAACACATGCTTTACCTAGTCCTAAACACCCTTCATAGCATCATCCTTCAAAGAATAACATCCGCATGCTTCACACATTTGAAATAGGTTGGGCTTAAGAAAGAAAATATGAAGCTTGTAGCATGTCGGCCATTACAACTTGGTGGTACTCATGGAAGATTAAACATTGCTTGCGCTTCTCCTAGATGAGTTGACATGAACCATACATTATCTCCAAACACTCCTTGAACTCCACACAACAAATACTTTGTGGTGCACACCTTTAACATACCTCAGTCGGCCAGGCAAAAGCATAACCCAACAATACCTTCATTTTGGACCACAACCTATTCCAAAGAAACTAGACAACACCTTGCAGAGCAACAAGAAACATCACAAGATTCTCAAGATCATTCTCCACCATCTAATTCACCACTTCATATAGCAACAAGTTGGTGCAAGCCAACAGACACTGAAACTAGCCACCGAACATTACAGTTCTACACTCTATCACTTACAACTTTCTCTGCAGAGGGACAAATGATATGAAACTTTGAATGTAGCACTTTCACAACACACTGAACTTAACTTCTAAACTGCATGACCATATCTTGAAAGGTGGAGGAATGCAGAGCATTCTCCCAATCAGTCTTCAAGGAAACTTCTTGTAGCACAAACCTTCACCAACATCCAGAGACCAGAGCCTCCTTGTAGCAACACATACTACCTTAGGAACAACAGGAGAGAGCATACAACATGCTTCAGACCATCAACAACATCTCCCCATCATCAACATTACTTCTAATACTCATCTTAATACTTCTAATCCTCATCTTAATGCTTCTAATTCCCATCTTAATATATCATCATGATATCATCTCTGCTGACAACAAACATACTCAATACAATTTTAATTGACATTAAACAAGGCATGACATCCAGCCATGAATATTAGCAACATCATTGTTAGCACACCATCATAGTATACCATCAACATGAGCATCAATGACAACCCAAACTAAGTGTTGACATCAATGACAACCACACCAGTGACAACCTTAGGTAACATATGTGCAACAATCTCCCCCTTTGGAATTGATGGCAACACACACCTGGTCATTCACCCCCTTTGACATCAAGGACAAAGGACAAAGGTCTTCATTTAAATCATCAACACATTCTCAACAATTGCACTTCTTCTTCAAACAATTATACATGCTCCCCTATCAACAACAACCAACCAACTACCTACTCCCCCTGAGAGGTAGCTCACATCAATCTAGGAGAAAAAGGGTATGACATGAATTTATCCCCTTGGATAGATGCACTATGCATCTAGTTAGAAGGAGGGGCAATAACCCCTAGCTTCTTCTGTAGATACTCAAAAGTATCCTTTGAAAGCACCTTAGTGAAGATATTTGAAATTTGATCCTTAGTAGGAACATACTCCAATTTGACTTCTGGGTAAACGCACAAAGTTGAGTCCACTTAAGGTGGAAGTTTTAGACTTAGACAAAAACCCAAAATTGGGAAAAGTGAAATGGAATGGGAACCCATTTTCTAAAATGGGATCCCGTTTTATAAAGGGATTAAATATGAAAAACAAATCAGGATCGCATTTCAAAACGGAATCCCATTTCTTAAAATTTGAATTTTGGGCCTAGTTTTTGCTTTGTTATCTAGTTCAAGAAAAGGGTTGGGGACCCGAACCTATGCTTTGGACCTGGTTTGACCTGTAGGTTGAAGGTCCTATTAATGTCACAACAAATTAGTTACTTTGGGCTTATGTCTGAAGACCTTTTTTGTAGAATTTTTTGACGAATTAAAACCCATTATAGATGAGACAGTGTAGATTCTAAATATGTAATTTTTTTTTCAATTAATTTCTGATGAAACAGGTCCATAAACTTGAATTATCAGGGTTTTTTAGTATTTTAATAACTTTTTATTAAAATAATTTTTTAAAAAACAAATTGTACGAAAATGTACTTCAGACAATTCTTTTCAATTTGAAAAAACAATTGAAAAAATGATAAGTTTAGGTCATCTTATGCATGACGTACACGACGATTTTTTAAAACACCAAATATGGCCAATAAAAAAATAACAAAAAAAAATATTCAATAAAAAATTACAAAAAAATATGGAAAACACGCTTCAGTGAGTTACAAATCTTTTCCCAAAAGGATTTAGAAAAATATGATTATTTAGGTCAAAATATGGATGATGTATACGTGCATGGTATAGTAAAAAAAAGTGACTTTTAAACAATGGTTTTTAGAAAGGCCTATTGAAAATCAATTTGTATCATCTGGGTATTCAAATAAATTACATATTTGGAAACTAAACTCCGAGTACTACATTTTATGATTAGTGACTTTTTCCAAGATTCCATCTCTAAGTGCTTCAATTTTTAAGGTCAAATGTGACAAATTCTGAAAATTAGGGAAAACACTTCCACTTTTTGGCCAAAAAGTGGACTCAACTTCTTGCACACACCCTTCTTGCTCTACAACCTTCTCTCTTAGAAAGTGATACCGGATAGAAATATGTTTGGTCCTTGAATGCATCACCGGATTCTTGAAAATGTTTATTGCACTAGTATTATCACATAATATGGGAATGGGTTCATCATACACCACCTTTATATCCTTCAAAGTTTGCTTCATCCAAAGTACTTGGGTGCAACAAGATGCTACAACAATATACTAAGCTTCTGTTGTGGATAAGGACACTGAGTCCTGCTTCTTACTAAACCAAGAGACCAATCTATCTCCTAAGAAAAATGCACTTCCATTGGTGCTTCTTCGGTCATCCACACATCCTACCCAATCAACATAAGTATAGGCACTCAAAGAAAAGTTATCATCCTTCTTATACCACAAACCATAATCTGGAGTTCCCTTCAAATATCTAAATATTCTTTTTACTGTCTTCTCATGAGTTTGCTTAGGATTAGCTTGATATTTGGCAACCAAACCTACTACATGCATAATTTATTAGGTCTAGAAGCAGTCAAGTACAATAATCCTCCAATCATAGATCTATAAAGAGTTTGATCAACCTTAGGTGACTCATCAACCTTGCTCAAATGACAACCAGTAACCATAGGAGTACTTACTGGTTTGGAATCCTCCATGCCAAATTTCTTCAATATCTCTCTAACATACTTAGCCTGAGAAATAAATATACCATCATCTAGTTGAGCAATTTGAAGCCCAAGGAAGAAAGATAACTCACCAATCATAGACATCTCAAACTCTTTCTGCATCTCTTCTGCAAACCTATTACACATTATCATCTCCACCAAAGATGATGTCATCAATAGATAGAACAACTATAAGAATCTTGTCTTCCTCTACCTTAATGTAAAGATTACTATCTGCAGTACCTTTCTTGAAACCTTATTGAAGTAAGTACTTATCCAACTGAGCATACCAAGCTCTAGGAGCTTGCTTGAGTCCATACAAAGCTTTCTTGAGTCTGCACACCATGTCTGGATCTTCTAATAGCTGGAAACCATCCGGTTGCTCAATGTAGATCTCTTCCTCTAAATCATCATTCAAGAAGGCTGACTTGACATCCATCTGATAGACCTTGAAGTTCTTGTGAGCTGCAAAGGCAATAAACATCCTGATTGCCTCCATCCTGGCTACCAGAGAAAAAGTCTTCTCAAAATCAATACCTTCAAATTGTGAATAACCCTTACACACCAATCTTTCTTTGTTCCTTACAAATTCACCATCTTCATTCAGCTTGTTCTAGAACACCCACTTTGTTCCTATGACATTCTTATCAGCTGGTCTGGGAACCAATTCCCATGTCTGATTCTTTTCTATCTAATTCAATTCTTCTTCCATTGCCTTCAACCATCCATCATCTTTGCTAGCATCAGCAAAGGTTTGGGGCTCTACCTTTGACAGTAAGAACAAATTCACTTTCTCACTTGCTTTTGCGAGCCTTCTCCTGGTCTACACACCTTCATTCTTATCCCCAATGATTTGATCTGTTGAATGATTCCCCTGAACATACTTTGTTGGAGTCTTAGGGGTCTTTCCCAATTCTTGTTCAATCTCTTCTTTCTCTTCTTCTTCTTCTTCAATGTAGGGAGATATATCAGATCCACAAACCTCTGGTTCTTGTGAGCTCTAACAAAAATCTTCATCTACCTTAACATTTGTGCTTTCAATCATCTTTCCCAATCTCTTGTTGTAGCATATATAGGCCTTGCTTCTGGTTGAGTAACCAAGAAAGACCCCTTCGTCACATCTTGAATCAAACTTTCCAAGGTCTTCTTCATCTCTCCTGATGTAGCATTTGCTGCCAAAGATCCTGAAGTATCTGACAGTGAGAGGTCTTCCATACCATATCTCATAAGGGGTCTTCGTGCTATTGACCGTCAATTGTACTATGTTAAGAAGGTAGACAACAGTGTGAACTGCTTCCTTCCAATACATATCAGATAGATATACATCTTTCAACATTGCCCTAGCCATCTCTTGCATAGTCCTATTCTTCCTCTCCACTACCTCATTTTGCTGAGGGGTCCTAGGAGCAGACAAATTTCTCCTCATACCATGATCTTCATAAAACTTTTCAAATTCATTTGAAGTAAATTCACCTCCTCTATTAGATCTTAAGCATTTGATCTTAGCATCCATTTCATTCTCAAAATTTTCTTCGAAAATCTTAAACTTATCAAAGGATTCTAATTTTTCTCTTAAAAATGCAACCCAAGTCATTCGAGAGTAATCATCAATAAGCAACATGAAATACCTTTCACCTTGTTGACTCTTTGTCCTTGTAGGTTTGCATAGGTCAGTGTGAATCTACTCTAATGGCATTGTAGAAAAACACTCCTTGCTCTTGAAATTTGTCTGTCTGCTTTCCCATTTGACATTCCTTGCATAATGTGTTTGCAGGCTTGGTTATCTTAGGCATATCTCTCACCGCATGAGTAGAGCTGATCTACACCATATTATCAAAGTTAATGTGTCCCATCCACTTGTGCCACAACCAACACTCACTGGATTGAGCTAATAAACAGGTTCTTCCATTTGTCTCCTTTAGATGATAGACATCTCCATATGTTCTAGTACCTTCTGCAACTAATCTTTCAAACTTTGCCTTCCAAATCTCACAACCTTTGGCATGAAATGTAAGATTGTATCCTTTACTACACATCTGACTAACACTGAGGAGGTTGTGCTTCATCCCTTTGACATAGAGGACATCCTCAATCTTGTTCTTTCCATCAATGGTTATAGTACCCTTTCCACATATTTGTGCTAACTCATCACCACCATACTTGATAGCTCCACCATTCCACTTCTTAAGGCTGATGAACTTCCCCTTGTCACCAGTCATGTGGTTATAGCAACCACTATCAATTACCCAAGCATTTGCTTCTTGTTTTGCATGAAAGGTAGTCCACACGACCATTGATTTTTCATTATCTTTTTCAGCCTGCAAGATACCAGACTTCTTACATTTTCCAATATCACTCTCTTTGTCACCAATTTTCAAGGCTATGAAAAGTGTTTCATCATTTGAATCATCATGATCCTCATCTTCTGAAGAACAATCATTCTCCACAGAATAAAGACTTCTTTTGAACTTCTCTCTTTTGTTGCTATCCCTTGATTCTTTAAACGGACACTTAAAGGCAAAATGACCAATTTTCCCACAATTGAAGCACCTGAAGGGTAATTTACCTTTGTATTTTCCAGTGCCCTTCTTCAATCTTCTCACAAAATTTACCTATACCTCATCAAGGTCATTATTTTGATCATTTGTTTCATCTTCTATCTTCTTACTGACTTTGAATGTTGCTTCCTTCTTTGAAGCATCTTTGTCAAACTCTCTCATTTCAAAGGCTACGAGAACACCAAACAATTGATCTACTAAATAGTTATCCAAGTCCTTATAATCCTCAATAGAAGATACCTTATGACTGTAAGATATAGGGAGAGATCTCATAACCTTCTTCACAATCTCATCTTCTTTCACTACTCCACCAAGACCTCTGATGCCATTAACTACTTAATCCAACCTGAGCATATAACTAGCAATGTCTTCATCCTCTACCATCCTCAGGGTCTCAATTTTTCTCCTGAAGATTTGCATCTTGGCTTGCTTTACTTTAAATTATCTCCTTCACAAATGCTGCTAAGTTTTTCCCAAACATCCTTAGTAGAACTGCAATTCATTATCTTCTGAAGTTCTGAATCAGCTAACCCACTCATGATATCATTCTTTGCCTTGGAATTATTGTCATACAACCTAATCTCAACTAGATTTGTAGGAGTATCGGCAGGAGCAGTGTAACCATCCTTGATAGATTGCTAAACACCAAAGCCGGAGAGGATAGATAACCTTCCATCCTTAGCTTCCAAAAGGTGTAATTTGTTCCATCAAACTTAGGTGCCTTGTAAGATCCATCATGAGCCATCATGGACCTTCCTCAAGTGGTTTAACTCTTTCTGAGGAACTTGACTCTAATGTACCAACTGTTGAACACACCTAAATATTGAGAGGGGGGGTGAATCAGTATCTTCAAAACTTAAAATTTCAACACAATGGAAATTCAATCTTCTAACAAGATCAATAATCTTTAAATAGATCAAAAACAATGGAAGATAAAGCAATGAACACACATGCATAAGATAACACTAGATATACGTGGAAAACCCAAGAAGGGAAAAACCATGGTTAGAAAAGCTACTAGGAGCTACTGTCCTAATCTAGCCTCACAAAAGAATCATGGTTACAACTTTGTTTTAGGGATACAACCTAAGGAAGCTACTACTCCCTATAGAAAGGTTTTAAGGTCACTCCCAAGGAAGATACAACTCCCTACGGACTTTGTTTTAGGGCTTCAACCCATGGAAGAAACTACTCCCTGAACTGAGAACAAACTCAGAAAAGATTATAGCATGACCATCCTTCTACTATTTGAATTTGACAATGAAGCTCAATCCTTTTGATGATTGCAATTCTACTTTGACAACTTCTGTAACTTCTTCAAATGTCTTCTCTGTAGCTTACTGACTCACTGTTTTCAGCCTTCAAGAAGTTTTGCCTTTGGTTCACTGCCTCCAAAAATCAGTCAGACACACTCTTCACTTCCCTTCTGTCTCAAAAATATCTTCAAGATGAATCTGGACAAGATCTATTACTTCTTCTCTTTCTCTTTCAGTCGCACATCATAATACATTGCGCATCCACATTCGACTTCTTACACTCACACTCACAATCACACCTCACCTAGATCAACTAGGTTTACAATATATACATGATATTACATTGATTACTTTACATGTCGGCCAAAAACAACAAGAATATTGTAATTACAAGTCGGATCAAACAATATGAAATGTGTAGAGGGCAAGCCCTAAAATGAACTACACGCAACACCAGGAAGAGGAACATGCCTTGCAGATTCCAACACATGCTTAACCTGGTCCTAAACACCCTTCACAACATCAGCCTTCAAATAATAACATAGTAACGGGATCTCAAAGCCTCTGATGAAAACTCTCAAAATTGGAAGGAGACGTAGGAAGACTACTCTGATACCATGTTGGTGTAAACCACCTCCCAGGAGCACAATTTGCTGAATAAACCTTTACAAATATGAGAGAAGCAAATCTCTTTCACCAAAATGTTGATAAAAAGAATTGAGATATTGAATAATGTACATATGCCTTGCTTATAAAGGCAAGGAGGGAGAGCCGATAGATAACCGACAACAACTACCTAATAATTAAATGCATTTAGTAACAAATATCTAATAATGCATTATGTTGGATGCCTAAGTAAACTTAAGCATAGGTAAATGGTAAAAACTCATTTACTCCACTCCAACACAATACACTGTTTTTTAATTATAAAGCATGCTTATTCCTAGAATTGTTATCTTCAAATTTAAAACCAGTTTTCAAAATGAAGCATGGAGATTGTTTAGATGTTAATACATCTAATTAAAGAACTTAGTGTGTGTTTTAAAATAAAAAGATTTCTCCACTAATATGTTGGGATGATTTTTTTTTTTTAATATTCAAGACATGAAGGATAGATAGAGGGCCCATGTGAGAATAGATGTGTAAGAATTAAAAGTAAACTTTATTTCACATTTGGTTTCCTCCTACTTATAAGCCTTTCTTTATTATTAGTTTTGTTTTATTATATTGAATTAAGCCAAAAATATGCAGATGTTCAAAACAACATGCTTGCAAACCATCAATAAAAGGAGAAAGTCTAAAAGAGGATATAGAGAACCAACAAAGACAATACATTCAATAGACAAAATAAATCCTTAAGGTTACAACACCACCAATTCTTGCACAACTAAAGAAGTGAGAGATACAATCAATATGATAACTTTAAAATATTTGTAAAATGTATCAATCAATATAATCAATCAACTTCGTAAAAGTAGATTAATGATGTTTATATAAAACATATCAATCAATATTCCTCTTATCTTTGATTTTTTACAAACACAATTTTGTTACCATTGCCTTATGTAAGCGGAATTTATTTTGTCATAATGTTTTGTACATTTTGCAAAAATACCCATTATAATTATTATAATACCATAGTGTCCACAAAGTAGTCTTTTGTGGCTCAAACCATAGAGAGGAATCTTGGAGGTGCAACTACTTTAACTAACCTTCAATTAAGAAAATTTAGGATAAAATCAGAGGTTCACGTTGTCAAATAAACATACATAAATAGTCTAAATTCCCTTATACCTCATAGGGGAGAGGACCTAGTAAGGTGGAGTTCCTATGTGCCATATTCTTCTACAAAGTGAGCCAACTCTAGAATATCCTCTGCTTCAAGCTGGCCCATGGGCATGTGGAGACCTACAAAGTTGAGGCCTTCCTGCTTCTATGGGTGCACCCCAAGGTAGCTCCTTCACTCCCATGATTTGTCCAACATGTATTTTTCTACTACTCTTTCCAAAATTTCTCTTGGAATTCTCTTTACAACTTTTGAATGGAAAGCTTCTATTCCCTACATTTTCATAGACATAAAATTTCAGAGCTCCTTGATCATTGATTCAGAAACCTATAATGCCAAAGTAAATGAACAACGTGCATATTATACATCCCTCATGTAATGCGTGCCTAAATATCAATGTTCAAGTTCCTTAGCTCATTCAGATGAACTCCCCAAACAAAAAGCAGTCTATCAAATATAGATAATCACTTGGCAATATCTTAAAATATGGATTTTAGATAGAATGGTTGTGACAAATTAATGGAAGATCATATGTACTCTCCAAATAGAAAAGAGTTTAGCAAATACTGATCATCACCAGCATATATCTTGAAATATGGTTGTTAAATAGAATGCTTCCCTCTAACTAAAAGAGAACATCAATTCTACTAGATCTTAAGATATGGGTTTCAAATAAAAGGAGGTCTAACTAAACAGAGAACATCAAAAATGAATCCGTAAAAGATGTAGGGCATGATATTTTGGGATACAATCACTCCATCACTTTTTCAAATTTAATATACTAGATGTATATATATCTCAATCCATATCTCAAATACAGAGGTAACCAAAATACTCAAGTTGTCACTCTTTATGTTTTAGTGGTCACTTAGTGGGAATTGTGGGTATGAAAACATAGGAATTGATTCACTCATGTATTAACTAGGATGCATTATTATTGTAGGTTCACTCATGTTTAGTTGGATTGCATTGAAAGCCTTTAATCAACACAATATTTAACAGAGTACCCCCACCCAATCTGTAAGATTTGTCTCTTCAAGTAAACTATCTAATACATGGAAACTCCATATGATAGTGAGGATAGAAAGACTTCATAAATTAGAGAAGCAAACAATTATCAAGCATCTCTAGAGCAGTCTTAAAAAGAGAGAGGTCTTAAAGACACATCAATCTCAAAAGAGGTAGAGGATGGCAACTGTCTAGAGTTGAAACAATTGAGGAAGTAAAAATCTCAAAAAGACATCATTCAAATTGAATACAATGAATATAAGAGAAAGTCTAGTACAGATTTAAAAACATTCAGAAACACTAATAAACAAACAATGACATTCAGAGAAATGACTATTAAACAGTTAACAAGCTTAATAATCAATGATTTAATTTCAAAGCAATAGATATCATAGTAGTGTACCAATTCATCAATCAACCACATCATTCGAGTCTTTTGGCGGTTTCCCCTTTACCCAAATCTATATAGGCCTCCAAAATGGCTTTACATATTGAAACAATATCATCTACAGTGACCCATGCATCAAGTGGAACTGCCTCAAAACAATGCTTTGGACTAAAGAATCCCCCAATTAGGAGATTGAAACTGAATTTCCCATCTTTTACTGCAGGAATGTATGCAAGGTCATTGATGTGGGATGCTCAAAATGGTCATGTGTACACACAATACATGCATTGCATTTCCTAGACCTGCAAAAACAATTAGATGATTAGATTTAAATTCGACAATGATGTAGGAAGATTTTAACTTTGGTTACCTTCAAAAGCATGGCCCTCAAATGTTAGAAACAATTATCTATTTAAAGTTTTCAGAAACCATTCTCCATTTTTTCAAAGAAAAAAATTCAGGATAAAACCAGAGGTGCAGCCACTTTGAAGACGTCTGGTGGCCTACTTTTGCCAGTTTTGGTATTCGTCTATTTTTTATTCATTCTACTTCTGGGAAGTATTCACGACTCATTTAACACTACATATTCGATGTGGGTCATACATTCTTGCAAACATTGTCTTCATGCAATTAGATTAGAGCAGTATTTATTAACTGTATCGTGAGTTCTTAGAATGTTTTTACTTTCAGTTATAAATTTATTTGATCTCAATAAGGTATGTCTCCTTGGGTTTCTTTCAAAGATTTTGTTTCGTCAGAAATCTAAATTTAAAGCCAAAAATAAATAAAAATTGATGCATGTCGTTAAAATTTTATGTTTCCTATCAGTGCTCGTATCCACAGTTCTAATTCATAGATGAATACAATTATATGTATAAAAAAGAAGCGAAGGTGATGCAGATAAAGGGGATTAGATTTGCTTCAAAGGTGCCGAGAAAATTTGGTAGCCTTTTTGAGTGAAATGTCGTCATAAAACTTTCAAATTTTGTCCGACCTGTTTGGGCAAAACTTACCCTAGAAATTTTGGGGAAAAACATACAAAATTGATTGCATGCAACTTGCCACTTGACAATATAATCTGAAAAAGATGTTGCAAAACTTTCATGCAATGGCCACTTCCAACAGGGGGAGGTCTAGCGAGGGTTGAATTAAATCCAATTGCATCTATCTGTGTGTCAAAATCTGCCTGCATATAACCCTGGTAAGGGTTAACCAAGCACCTTTACAAGTGAACCACAGGCGGGCACTACATTGAAGATTAGTGATGGTATAAAAAGTTTTAAGGTCGAAACCTGAGTTAGATAGATATGGCCAGTGGTGCTCTATTATGTTACAATAAAGCTAAGTGTTTTTTTTTTGGAGGTCATCCACAAATTTGTTTTGTTACTTAATTCTTCAATTTGTTACTGATTTTTTTTAATTATGGAGGTCATCCACAAATTTGTTTTTGTTACCCAATTCTCCAATTTGTTACTGATTCTAGAGCATGAGCATGAACCTTAGGCTGAAGGTTGTATCCATTCTGCCAAATTCGCATGGGACAGCCCTCATCCCTTATGTTGTTGGGGGCCTTGCACTCAGCAAGACTTGATCCCTATTGGACTCATTCAGATCCTTTCAACTTCACCAATAGACCAAAGGCCCTTTGATACAATAAAGTTTTTTACTTTACCTATATATTAATTTAATTGTGTACCCTTTAAATAATTTTGAACCAGTGACCAAGTTCTCTAATTGGCCACGCCTAGCTAATCTGCCTACACCCTCTTAATTTTCCTATTAACAAATCCCATAAACCATTTCATGGAGATGCAGAACCAAGTACCCTATCCTAGAAATACTTAATCATTGCCTAGACTTTAGGCTCAGGTGCAGTAAAACTCCAGAAACATTTTTTGGCTAAGACATTAACAAATTATTTTCTTCTGAACTCTCTTATGCCATTAAAAAATAATTTGTTTAGAAGAGTACCCCCAGTTTCATTTCTTGAGTCTAGCAATGCCCATTTCCAGAGTTGTCAAACATCAATTTCTGCTTTTTGTTACAATGGATACTAGTAAAGAACTCATTTAGAATTTTTAGTTAACATATGATTATAAGCCCTTAAAAACTAGTTTAAATGTTAGAATGAATTTTATGTTTCCCCTTTTGAGATTGTCCAATATCTTATCAGTCATGTTTTACTTTTTCAGTGTTGTAATTTCAGCAGAGTTTGTCATATTCAAAGTCCTAATTACATCAATTGTTTCTTCTTTTAGGTATTTGTTGCTTCAAGATTGAAGCTTCCAGGTGTATGGCAAATGCCAAGGGTATCTCTTCCTTTTGCATAGACGCTGAATGGATTTTTCTGTAATGGAAGTTCCCATTTCTTTGGCCACTCCAAGGGAGTTTACAACCGCAGCTTCACCGACAATTTAATAGATGAAATAGTAAACTATAAAATTAAAACTCAGAACCAAATTCTTTATGAATTTAAGAAACACGTGATGAACGATTACTGATTACTCCCTTGATGTCATTGCTTATGCGATTAGACATCGAGTACAAAAGAAATGGTAGCTAATAAAATTGTACGATTCCGCTGTAGCCTAGTTGGTTAGGATACTCGGCTCTCACCGATAGACCCGGGTTCGAGTCCCGGCAACGGAAGGATGCTTTTGCCGTTTAATCTGCAAAGTATCTGACTGTGACATTAATTGTGCGTAGACTGTTTCTTAATAAAACTGTAAAAAATGCATCGGAAATTATGCGTTTGACGGGAGTCGAACCCGGGTCTATTGCTTACTACAAACGCATGCAGAGACATGGGAACGGGTGGGGATTGATTATATTTGTCTTTATTCAGCCTTATGTGGTTCGCGGTCACACTGTAATGGGACGGATGCTGCTCTTTATTCTTAATGATGTGAGACAATAAGATAGTGAAAGTTTACCTATATCTTAAAAGGTCCTTACAATATTGTAACGTATTGTCTGGGTGTTGTAGTTTGTTATAACGTTAATTTCACACGCTAAAGGTCCTCTTTTCGAACTACGGCTCAGCCAAATTAGGTGCTCTTTTCGTTTATCAAACAGCTCATCGTATGTTAAGCCTTATTAGAGCTTCCTCCTTCGGTGGGCCCATAACCCACAGGTCTCCGGATCGAATATGTTGTATCGGCTGAAGCTTTTCTTTTGTCAATAGAAGATTGTGCCTTAGCTTCCGTTGTCTTGTTCTTGGAGGCTTCCAACTACTTTTCCAATTAATTTTGGAAGGAGAAACGTGTAAATTATTTAATATATTTTAAAAGTACTATTATATTATAAAATTATTTATTTATATTAAATATTTATTTATAATTTAATCATATTTATTTTATATATAATATATAATATCTAATATCTAATATAGTTATATTTGTTATTGTATAGCATATTTATATAGTATAAATTATGTAAAAGTGAGATAGAGAGACATAGAGGAGGCTAGAGAAAGAGAGATAGAAAAAGGGAGAAAGGAAGTGAGATAAAGACAGAGGAAGAAGGAGAGAGAGAGAGAGTTAACAAATGGTGCAATCTTGTGCAAAGTTGGGCTCATTCCCCTAGCCTTCACCAATCCCTAATTAAACATATTCTTGCATATCCGACCATGCATAATTCATTTATGCACATCTTCCCATGCACCTAATGTTTATCGCACCCTCAATGGTTAGACATTTATTCCTTGCATAGACCATCAATGTTCAAAAATTGGTTGACTCTTGCACATTTCACTAGTTGCTATGAACCAACTATTATGTGATATTGATATGTCCTTGTATTTGAAGGCATTCAACTGCGTTCATTTATCATCTTCTCTCATCCTAGATAACCTACATTCATCGAACATTCAAGGGGCATTTATTAAAAGAATACTTCATGATCATCATCTAGGACATTTTGACATTTGCTTGTTGTCTATCAATCCTTAGCACAGTCGTAAAGCTAGCCTTTCTTGAGGGTTGACCTAGGAGAACATGTCTCCTAGCGATTGGACTACCTCTAAAAGTCTTCTTGAATACCACCAAGATTTATAGCAAAGCAAACATCAATGAATTCATTGAACCAAACAACAAAAACACACAAGTTGTACTGCCCTCTAAAGGTCTTCTTGAATACCACCAATATTTATAGCAAAGTAGACATCAATAAATTCATTGAACCAAAGAACAACAAAAATTGATCGAAAACAACAAACAAACAGAACACAAACAAAAAAACATCCAATTTTTGCCCAAGACAATTAAATTCCAAAAGTATATCAATGGGAAAGTTTCCACACTCCTCCAAATTAAATTAGTAACAAAATTCGAAATGGGGTGAGAGAGGCTCGAACTCTCGACCTCAGGATTACTCAACTCAGCTATGAGACCTACGCGCTAGCCAACTGCGCCACCACCCCTTCTGACCAATGGTGGTCAATGAACATAATTGTTTTCAGCGAAAAGCATTAGAAATATGAAATCATCCCTTCACTGATTCTTAGCTTATGTTATGTTGCCCTTCACAACCGTTGAGGTTATAAAGTTAAACATGGAGAATACGGCAAACAAGACAATTGAAGCTTTGCGCCCCTTCTTCTCCTTCCAAAATTATTCTACTGGGTAAAATTAACACATGGAAGCCTCGGATGATATCAACTATATATCAGATCCAGGTTTCATTACTGGGACCTGTGGGTTATGGGCCCACCACGATTCCGCTGCGACACTCTGATGCTCTGTTGAAATAGCATTGAAAGAAAACTCTGTTATAGTGTATTTCCATACGCTGAGCTTCATCGTAAGATAAAATGACTCAACACAATGTCTGAGCCCAGGTTCGAACTGGGGACCTTTTGTGTGTGAGACTAACGTGATAATCAACTACACCACCCAGACAGCGCCTGCTCACATATCATAACATGATATAAAATTTTGTTGAACAGTCACTATTCTATTCTCTCATACCGTTAAGAATGAAATGAGTGCATATGCATATTCAACCTCATACTCATTCCCTAGTCGATTCACTAAAGAGCAACATCCGTTCCCATTCCAGCGTGCCTGCGCATCACATAAGGCTCATTCGTGCCAATGCCTCCAACCGCATTTCAAATGCGTTTGTAGTCGAACGGTTAGGATAATTGCCTTCCAAGCTATAAACCCGGGTTCGACTCCCGGCAAACGCATGATTTTTTGGATTCTTTTTTGCAGTTTGCTCATCAAATATTATACGCACCAATGGGGTCATATACTTCGCAAAACGGAAGACAAAAAAGCCTCTTCCGTTGCCGGAACTTAAACCCGGGTCTCTCGGGTGAGAGCCGAGTATCCTAACCAACTAGACTACAACGGATTACGCGTTAACTTTTTTCAACTAATTTTGTCTTATTACGTTTGGTCAGCTACTTGTCCTTTATTTTTCCACTTCAAACCATAGTAAAGTAAATTGCATAAGCAATTCCTCAACAAAATCTAGAAAATCGATAGAAACCATTTGTGCGTGCGTTAAGGAATAATTGCATGTGTTTCTTAAATTTATAAGTATTTGGTTCTCAATTTTAATTTTATAGTTTTGTATCTATATGAATTTTATATGTCTTACTTCTATTGATATAATACAAAGTTTTAAAAAGTATGTTTTCTCAAAGGTTCCAACTTGTTTTACAACTATTTCATTCAAAGTTCTACAAGCATATAAGTCTAACATATACATATGTACTTGTATAAAAATTAGATAAGACGAAAGAAGGCTTACGACTAATAAAATGGTTGGTCTTCACCACATGTTCCCTTTCATCTTCCAATGACTAGCATTGAAGTGACATCAAGTACCATCAATGGTTCATGTCCTCTGAGGTGTTTTCTCCCAATATATATATATATATATATATATGAGAGTCTACTAGTAGCTTTATTTCATCTACATTTAGTTTTAGGATTTTTTTTTATAGTTTAAACTACATAATTTACATACATACCCGTGCATAGCTTAGTGTTTGCATGCTAAATAACTTAGCATCATCATATTTTAAACTCTTATTTCTTGTATTGACAACTTACATAAGTGAATTTTAGGTTACTCAATAGCACATGTAACATTATGATTTCTTATTTGTCTAGTTTTTATAGAGATGCTAGGTTTTCTATACATCATATTTCAACACACATTCTGACATGGACTCATACATTAGACTTCCACTTCTAAATTTTTGAGATTTGCATAGTTGTTTACATTTACTTTAGTTTTGACTAATGGTAATAGTTTAAATTTCATAAATTCATATTATTTTATATCCTATTGAGTGTGTGCTATCTTGATTTCAAGAGCTTGCATTGCTCAAAAGTGGATCATCCTAATAAACTATCTAAAATTGAAGTGATTAAGGATGTACATGGAATGGAGGTAGTAATTTGCATATGTACCAAGGTCAATCTAGCTCTTATTTTTTTATTAAAGTCAATCTCTATAAGAAGGAAGGGTACAAATATTATTTGAGCTAGTTGGATGTTGTGTGGCACTTTTCTAAATAAACAAGGTGCCTAATATTCATCCAAGGAAGACTAAGCTAATTCAAAATGAACCAAGTTTGAGAGATGCAAGATCTATTAATGCATGAAAGGTAATGGGGGGAATAAGACTATGTAATACCTCTTGAGATGTAAAGAGTTGACCAACTCATGAGAGATAGGTTCTTGTGAACCACTATTCATGAAATATGGTCAATGAAGATTAACTCAAATCTACATAGTTGAATCATGATAATCATCACATTATTTTGATATAATACAAGAACACCACTTGTATGAATTTGACCAACTCATCAACTCTTCACCCTATAATGTCCATAAACAATAGGATGCATTACAAAGTTTCCCACAATCAAGTATGGGCCTAGTCAGTTAGTTCTAAATTTTCTTACCTACTAAATATTTTGTCAATACAATTATCTAACCAAAGAAAAAGATCATCAACTTCTAAGGGAAGGCATCTTTTGTGCTAAAATTGAATTTAGCAAGGTGGGCTTCATGAACCTATAATGGTTGTTTTCTAATATAATGTCACAAAGTCTACAATGTGGACAAGTCTATATTCATTCACATCCAACATGCAACTTTTGAAGAGACTCTAAGGCCACTTAAATCAAACTATAGAGGTAAAAAATAATAATTGTGTAAGGGGTTTCCCTATTAATGTGAAAATATTAGTTTTGAAAGTCTTAAAAATTTAAGTGTAGTTGAAGCATCCAATCACTTACTATCTAAAACTATTTTAAGAAAAATGGAATTAATTGTTTTTATTTGATTGCTTCAATTTGTCCATTTTGTTGAGGGTAATATAGATATGTAAAATGATGTGAGATACAAAATTCAACAAATGACTCATACACCTCAAGGTTATGGAAGGAAGAGTTATTATATATCATAATGAGTTGGGGGATGTCTAACTAAAAATTGATGTGGTTGAGAGTAAATTTGGGTATGATAGATATAGTAATAAAATATTTAAATGCATGTTCCCAATTTATTATACTCAGTTGTTGTGATGATCTGGTGATTACCATTTGAAAAGGTAGAAGTAGACTTTTTAAAATTAAGTAGAACATGCTAAGAGGTGACAATGGGTTGGAGATCCTACATCAAAATATATGAATACCATGAGTATATATTTGACACTTAAGGTGTTTCCTCACAAATGCAATGGTCATTCTACAATGTGGGCCAAAACTAACCTAATTAAATTATATTTCTAGAAGCCACACGACCATTAAAATGACCTCCACAAGCCCCGCTATCAAATTCATTAAGGGCCTTTTGGGACATACAAGAGAAAAGGTCATTAGAAGCAAACAAGTTAGGATTAGGTGTGTTATTCATCTTACAAATCCTAAGTCTTGTAAATTGTATTTAATTATACAAATGATAAATAAAATATGATCTCCAAACATCATGGAGTGGACAAAAGGGATTCCCATGTGAGGGTGGGGACATTATTTATTTTCTAGGATACTTTGGATATTGTGTAAGAAGACATTGAATAGGTAGGTTACATTGAAAAGTTCAAAATAGGGATTTATAGAGCATCTTCCTAATTTGGTGGCTATGCAACAAACATTGAATGCCCTCATGGAGTGCCTAGATTTGGGAAAGTGGTCAATTTCACTGTTATGGTGAAATCTATTATGTGTAAGAGAGTTTAAGATGTGTAAGAGTTGTAAGAGAATTTACATACCATTTTAGGTTGTTGGACCATGACTATGGGCGTGTTGGATTTTTTGTATGACTCATGGTTTTGACTCATAGTTTTGGATATCACTTAACAATTTCTAGTTTTTTATTTATCTACATGTACTAGAGGGATGGGATAGAGGATTGTAAGGTTGTTTTCCAAGTACTATTATGTTGTCAATTTAACATTACAGGGATAACTGATTTTATTGGTGTATACTCTTTGTTGAGATTAATACAAGCTTGGGCATCTTTGGTGGAGTTTTTCCTGCAATGGTTTCTATTCATATGGTTTACATTTGTTATATTTTCTTCATCATTGGTACATTAATTTTATTGGTTTAATCGCATGCTTTATCAAATTAAATCATTATTTTGGTAATATTTTCATTATGGTATTTACCCTTCTAATCAACATTTGGTATAAGAGTTATGGCTTGATTTAAGGGGACATATTTCTTATTGTGTTGTGGGTTTTTTGTGGCTATAGTAGGAGTATTTTGTTTAGTGGTTTTGTACATTTGAGTGTGGTTAGACAAGTCATGGAAAGTACTTTTTGTTCAAAGATTAAGAAATTCAATGGCTCTGGTATTACCTATGAAACTAAAAATGGAGGATGTCTTAGAGGAAAGAGATCAATGGAGGGTTACGATAGACAAGAAAAAGCTTGTTGGGTTATTGGATGAGGATTAGAAGAAGATTGACAAGAAGGATTGAGGAACAATATAGTTATGTCTCTCAAATTCCATCCTTATAAATGTATTTAAGGATACTATGACATATAGGCTCTAGAGAGGGATAGGTGAAACTATCAAACTAAGAGTCTTGTTAATAAGTTATATTTTAAAAAGAAATTATATTCATTAAAAATGACGTAAGGAGACTCTGTAAGTAGAATTTAAATTTGTTTAATCATATTTTGAGTTAGCTATGAAGCATAGTCTATGTTAATCTTGATGAGGAGGATAAATGTATATTTTTGTTTTGCTCTTTACCTAAATCTAGGAGAATCTAATAGTTGCAATTAGTGATGGTACTACAAAGCCTAAGATGAACGCCCTTGTTGCTACTTTTCTCAACAAAGAAATGAAGCAAAAATGCATTGACAAGGGTTCCAAGGATGGACTATAGGTATGGGGCAGAGCCAAGGAAAAAGGTGGTAAGAAAAAGGGGGCTGAGGAGAGGTCTAAGTCAAAAGGATGGTCTAAAGCCTCTAGTAAGAGTAGAGAAAAATGTTGGAACTGTGAGAATCGAGGCCATGTAAAGAAAGAATGTACAAATAAGAAGAAATATTTTGAAGATTCCTCTAATGATAAATCCTTTGATGATGAAAGTGATGCTTTATTCATTTCTGCTACCATTATTGGTGGACTCACTGTTTATTGATTTAGGTGTCTTGTATCATATGAATCCTGATAGGGAGTGGTTCTCTTCATGTAGAGCATATGATGGTGGTAAGGTGTTCCTCGGTGACAATAGTTCATATCAGATTATTGGCGAAGGGAACATAAAACTTGTGTTCAACAATGGGACCATAAAATATCTCATAGATGTGTTGCACATTTTAAGATTAGAATGAATTTTACTTTGATTTCTAAATGAATGATGTTGGGGTACATTTCACATTTGACAAGAGTGATTTTAGGTTGGCTAGAGGGAATCTGGTGCTAGCTAAGGGATCCTACTGTGGTACTCTATTTAAGACTTTATTATAACTCAACCTATGTAACTAAGAACTTTGATTCATGTATGTTGTGGCACCACAAGTTGGGCCACATTGGTGACAAAGGGTTTAAGATCCTAGTTAATGAAAATATGGTAGATGCTTTGTTTTGTTATTTTGTGTTTTTCTAATTTTTATTAGCATTGTGTGTTTGGAAAAACATACTAAATTTTAATTCTAGTAGCACTAGAAGAAAGAGATTATTGGATATTATTCATAGTGTTGTTTTTGGTCTAGTGAATGTTGTTTTAATTGGATAATATTGTTATTATCGTTTCCTTTATGGATGGCTACTCACATTATACTTTCTAAGGCATAAATCTAAAGTTTTTAGCAAGTTTAAAGATTTTAACATTCTTTTTGAAATCAGATGGATCAAAAAATAAAGTATTGAAGTCAAATAATGGAGGGGAATATTGTTCTAGAGAATTTGATCATTTATGTATACATGCAAGTATTGTGAGGTAGAAAACAACTCTATGTTCACCACAACAAAATGACACCGCAAAGAGGATGAACAAGACATTAATTGATAGAGCCAAAATTATATTGAGTAATGCTCATTTGGATCAGTATTTTTCGACTAAGCCTATCAATACTACTTGTTGTTTGATTAATAGATCTTCATGTTCTTCTCTAGTTGATAGAACATCATATGAAGTGTGGGCAAATAAGAAACCCTCTATTTTGCACATTAGAGTTTTTGGTTGTGAAACTTTTGTTCATATGTATAAAGAAAAATGGTCTAAGTTAGATTTTAAGGCTAACAAATGCATTTTCATTGGTTATAGTAATAATGTTAAGTGGTACAATATTTGTAATCCTCTAACCTTGAAAATAGTATATCTAGAGATGTGATTTTAAGGGATCTTAGAATTAAGTCTAATTAGGTGTAGCCAAAAGAAAAGGAAATGAGAATCATACATTTTGAAAGCAAAATAGAGAATTAGGAAGATGAACAAGTGGAAGAACAAGTTAGATAGAATGATGTCGAGGAAGAAGAAGGTTTAGATTGAGAGAGTTTAGAGGAAGAATAAGAGGAGCCTCTTACTACACCCTTGAGAAGGTCCACGAGGTAATAGAAATCAATCGATAAGTATAACCTACCATATTTATGTTGTGTATTTTATTTATTTTGTATTGATAATGAATCTAGATCTTTGAAGGAAGCTCTTTCTTCAAGGGAACATGAGTCTTGGATGGAGGCCATGGAAGATGAGATGATGGCCTTAAACAAGTGTGAGACTTGGAATCTAGTTGAGCTACCTAGGAAAAGAAAACTCATTAGTTGCAAATGGGTATTTAAGAAGAAATTTGGAGTAGATGAATAGTTGGAAATATAAAAGACAAGGATAGTGGCTAAAGGCTACTCTCAATTTGAGGGAGTTGATTTTGATGGAATTTTATCTCCTATTGAAAAAATAAGTTCTATTAGATTCTTACTTTCTATTATTGTTGCTTATGTTTTAGAAGTAGAGAAAATGGATATTAAAACTACTTTATTGCATGGGGATCTTGAGGAAGAAATATGTATGAGGTAGCTAATGATTCTATAGTAAAAGGGAAGAAAAGCTTTGTTTGTAGTGTTGGTGTGAACGGGGTATATTACCTAACCAGTTCCACATTAGGTCCTATTCACACTTGTCTAGCTAAGTTTACTTAGGGCATACTTCGGACCTACACTAAGGATAGTTATATTTTTGTGTCTTAAGTCATAAGATTAAGACACTTATCATAATCTTATGTTGTCCTATGTTTCACCTTGGTCTATATAACCAAGGGCTTCTCATTATAATTTGATATTGATGTACATAATGTATATTTGCATCCTTTGATTGAATAGGATTATTCTTTCATGTTGGGTCTCTCTTGTGCTTTCATTGAAGCTCCTAGATCTTAGGTGGCTACCTTTATAGCCAAATCTTGCATGGTATAGAGCATTCTATACCAACTCTTACATGGTATCAGAGCTTGTAAGATTGTTTTATGTTAGTCTTTTGAGAGATCTGGGTTTTAAATCTTGGCTGCTCTTGAAAAGTTGAGTATGCTCCTCTCTTGCATCATATGATGATCTAGAGAATTAGAAAAACTTGATAGAAATACCAAATTTGGGAGGGTTTCTTCTTTATGGCTTTGTATTTCAGGTTCATTTTGGAGAATGCTAGTACAAATCTAAGCTCGCCATTAAGTGCAAGGTGTCCAAGAAAGTCAATTTAGCCTTTTTATTTATCCAAATTGGACATTAGAGGTCAGATCTACAAGGGTTTGAAGTTGGCAGGTGGCTGCTAAATCTAGAAGGTAGCTACATTTTTAGAGCATTTTAGGTCAAATTTGACCCTACCATCACATCGAGAAGGCCCAATAACCTAAGGATCAATTTTCAAGTCATCAAATTTGGACACTTCAACCCTAAGCCCTCAAAAGAATTTTTCCTCCTTTTGGTCATACAGAACATATGGTCGCATCATACTGTAGAATATTCTATGAAATATCCTCTACATAGTGCTAGTGCAAGTGGATCCGTGGGTGTAGTCTTTTATCTGTTGGGTAATTGTTTTATTTGCTAGTTTAATTATTAATTAACTAGTTTTAAATTTTTTACCAATTTTATACACAAGGACCTACAACTACAAATTATGTAGGTTATACCTATGTGGTAGGTACGTAGTAGGTACCTGGTACCCATGATTCAATGCAAGGGAACCACATAAGGTGCGACCACCCTTACCTAGTCAACGACATCCCCACCCACCACTAGTTTTCAAGTCTAATGGCCGCTAATCAAGAAGCACAACCCAAAGACAACATCTGGGGAATATTCCCCTACCAATAAACCACCTCTACTTTCCATTAAGTGGTTTTTCATTAGCGAATGGTAGTTTCAGTGATCTAAATAGTGGTTTTCAAATTTGTTGGTGGTTTCAACAAAAATTGTTGGCAGTTTCATGGTTTGCAAGAATATTCTAGCGAGATAGAGCATATTATGCCCAACAAGTGCTAACATCATCATGATGTCAACATGGAATCATCATCCTTTTTTCTCCCATCTAGGCCCCCTTCTCCATTTGATTTTTAATTTGGCACCTCAACTTCAAAGGCATCTTTCTTAGTCATGCGAGCTCCTTTTTTTGAACATTTTTTTATTCGGGGTAGAGTTATGTAGGCTTTGTAGTGGTACAATTAGTTTTTAGATTTGGTGTATGATTTTTTCTATAAATTACAAATTTTCACAACTATTGTTGAGTAGTTCTCATTTTGGAAACTTCCAGGGCTCCATTGTTGGGAAAAATGTGTTGTTCACCTTGCATAACATTAATTAATTTAATTATGTAAAATAAATATTCTTTTGTGGTGCATCTTAAGTGATGTGTTTAGCCACATTAAATATTTATTTGGTATCACTTGTAAAAGTTGTATTTAACATTGGGAGACAGAAGGCAAATATTTATTATTTGTGTGTAAAATAATAAATATTGGGGTCAATGGTTTTGTGCTCATGGTTTTGAGTCACATTATTTTTATCAAATACCACAAGTTGTATTTGTATGAGCTTGAGTCTATAAAAGCAAGCACATGGTTAGTGGTTAGGGTTGGCTCTTATTTTTATAGGTTGTGTGAGAGGCTATCATTGTATAGAGTTTTCTCTTGAGAGTGCATATTGTAAAGCATGGCATGGGATGTGTGGATTCATGCTTGAATACATGGAGTTGCAGTAGAGAAGCTTGATGTTTCAGAGGTGTTCATGGAGACTCTCTGAGTGTATTGTAATTTCTTATTGCTGAATAATACATTGAGTATGGATGCTTTTGGAGGCTAGGTTTTTTCCCTCAATGAGGGTTTTGCCAAGGTATATCTTGTGTTATCTTGTTGATTGTCTATTGATCTTTGCATTATGCTAAATCTGTAAGATTGTATGCATCATTATCTCCTTTGGGTTATGTGGAATTGGTTTGATCTACCTGTAAATTCCTAAAAAGTGGTATCAAAGATTTAAGGCTTTTTCATAGCTTGCATATACTTGCATGTTGCTTGTATGTTCTTGCATGTGATGTATCTATACATTTATGGTTCTAGATGTTTTCACAAATCCATGTTTTTGTATAACCCTTATTTGTGTAGATCTGGTGTAAAGATAAATCCATGGCAATGCAGGAAAGATTTTGGACAATACAAGAAATGAGGATTTGTGTAGGTTTTTGTGTTGCAGATCTGGGGTTGTGGGTGTTTCAGATTTGTTGTGGTTATTGTAGATCTGAAGGTGAAAAATCTTGGAAAAATCCTAGTTGTGTGCTTTAACATGAGGGTTTTGAGGAGGAATTTATGTAGATGACCTCTTGGGACAAAACAGACCTCGCCATTGAGTCCAGGAGGTGTGAGAGATGAAGATTCATATAAAATTCAACCTATTTTGGTCACTGGAGCTTCAGGGAAAAAAAATTTACCCCTGCCCAGTTCAGTCGTACGGACCTGCAGGTACATAGTGAAGAAAAATAATTTTTTTATTACCTGCATGTTATTTTTCTAAAGTTAGAAAAATAAAAAATTTGCATGTGAAAAGAGAAAAATATATATATATATATATTTTGCATGTTTAATCCAAGATATGATTTGAAAAATAAACCAAAAAAAAAAAATGCAGAGGGTGGAGATCCGCAGACCCTCGTACCCCTTGGCCTATGCCATGGCAGGGGCAACAGGGCCAGACAGGCCAGCTGTCAGCCAGCTGTCAGTACCGGCCGACAAAGTCGAGCCAGCGTGGCCTTTGGCTTTCCAGTTCCAACTACCATACCATGGCCACAGGCCAGTCCGGCGACCATGCCACCGCCGATGAGAGCTCCGAGCACCCAGTACGGGCTTTTAGAACATTAAAAATTTTATTAAATGCAGGCGTAAAAAATAAACTATGGCAGCGTTAAATTTTTTTAATCGGGATTTTATTAAAAATTAAAGCCTGTTAAAGTGCTTTTGGCGTTCGGTAAAATTTGAAGGCATTAAACAAATTTGAAAAAACTTTGGAGTCCACCATGTCATCCTTATGACGCCAGACCTACTATATGCCACGTCATCTATTTTTTCCTAGTCAGCATGATGACATCAGCAATGACATCATGTCAAGTCAGCAGGTACAGGGTCCCACCAGGGGTCCACTTTTAGCCCTAGGAGGGCATTTTCTTCCGAGGGGCATAACTTTCACATATAGTATCATCTTTTCAACTTTTTATAGGCATCAGAAAAGGTCTCTCTGAGAACTACGCAGTGGTATAGGTTTCATGACCATATTTTGTTGTTTGTGTTAGAATTTGGTGACTGGAGCTAAGCATTTATCTGGTATAGTTTTATGCTCATAACTTTTGCATACGAAATCGAATTTTTTATTTTAGATAGGCGTTGGAGAGCTATTGCTATGTACTACAGATTGGATCATGTAGATTTTCAATTTGGAGTGTAGAGAGAGTTTGATACTTGTTTGATCACTTGTGGGAGCCAGATATTCAGGGTGCGATTATGAGTGCATTCAGATAGATTTTTGGGCACAAACTTGTGGCAGTAGATGTCACTATGTGACCATCAACATGGTATAGCAGGTTTTCATATTTGTGTTTCTAGTTACATGTTTACAGGTGTTTTCAGAGTTTGAGCTTTGATGGAGATAGGTACACAGGTTGTCTTCTGGTTTGAGGACATGATTGATACACGTATGAGACTTGGAGTCTCATTTTAGTGGGATTTAAGTATAGGTACAGTGTTGATGATTATGGTCTACTGGATATGCAGGTACACTTTTGTATTGATGCGGCATGGTCATGTATGCGATTGACAAGTATGGGCTATGTTTGATTCATGATTACAGGTGGTGTTGTGGTGTTGTTTTAGGGGATTGTTCTTATCTCCTAGATGCTTGGTAGCTCTTTGACTATGGTTACTTGTGTTGTGGACATGTTTAGAAAATTGAATCTAGCATTGATTTGGTGTTTGAGTCTTCGAGTCTACAGGTTATCTTCTTTGATATCTCAGTTTGCATGTTACTAACGTGATGATGAGTTTGCATGTTACATGTGTTTTGGATCTTTGAGTTATGTAGTTTTGTGGATTAGCTACTCCTTGTCTACAATGAGATGACTTGTATGTGGACTGTCTTTATCCACGAGATTGATTCAGTGTTTATGCAGACACTTGTTTGTGGTCATTTGTACAATAGTATGTTGCATTGATATGAGAGAATGGATGATTAGAGTACTTGGATAGTCAGTTATTGGGACTTATAGCATGTTTATCATGATGTCATGGATATCTTGGATACATGGTTTTATGTGAGCTTATGATAGTGATGGTTTTATCTTCTTAGTTTGGAGATCATGGTTTTACTTTACCTTTTGGGAGTTGTTGGTGTTACAATAGGATTCCTTGATTGAGTTGGGGCCATGGATGATCTCCATTTAGAAGATGGTTACTTTGTTGCCATGTATAGCTCGGTACTACGATCCAGTGGGAGCTTTGGCAGTGATATGGATTCATCATTAGTGATGGATGATCTTCAAGTCAGTGGTTGTGGGTGTCTTGGAGAGGCTCTTGGATTATGATTTTTGTTTCATTGAGAGTGCTTTAACATCCTGAGTTCTATTGTTAGTAGATGGTTATCTTCATGTTGTTGGAGACTTTGACATCTGTGTTTACCATGGTGGACTTTTGGAATCTTTGGTTGAGGTGTTGGTTTATGACTTGTCAGTTTGACATGTTGATCCTTTGTTTTAGAGATGTTGGTATTGTGTATTGGTTTACTCTAGATACTAGTTTGAGTATTGACATGATATAGGTTCTCTTGAGACAGGATGAGTGCATTGATGCATGTGATCTCCTAGAAGGAGATGGTTAGATCATGATTTCATGATGGGTTCCTTGATTATACAGATGTACAGTTGGAGCTTTGACTTTGGTCTTGTATGGTTCTCTTGAGACATGATGTGTGCATTGATGCATGTGATCTCCTTGGAGGAGATGTTAGATTATGTTGTCATGATTGGGTTCCTGATTCTACAGTAGAAGCATTGACAGTGATCTTGTATGGTTCTCTTGGTATTGAGTACATTGATCATGTGCTTGGGAGCTTCATGATAGTGAAATTTTGCATTTGGAGTTTAGCATGGATTGATCATGGAGGTACTCTTGGATACTTGGAGACTTAGGTGAGGCTGGAGTTCTCTTTGGATTAGAGACACTTATTGAGATGGTTACCCATTGGAGGTTTCAGCAGATAGACCAAGGAGCCTACACCTAGATATGGGCGTGAGTTCATTATGGACCTAGAGGAGATTATTCTTAGAGAGAGTCTTTGTGACTTGGTGTATCCTAGAGGAGCATTCTCATTCCCCACTCTTGGTCTACTCGGTAGTTTATCATCTATAAGGTATTTCCCATCCTTTTAGATGCAGTTTGATTTATGTTTTTATATTCTCATGGTTATGGATCTTGAACTATGATTATTGGTTCTAGAGGGTTCATTTGAGGGACATTGGCATTGTTATCTCTTTGTTCATATGGTTTGATTTATGATTTCCATTATGAGGAGTTTAGGAGATGTGATTGGGCTTATTCCTAGTTATGGAATGGATATGAGTTTGATCTTCCTTGATTAGAGAGGTTTACATCCATGTTGGTTACATGATATATATGTTCATTTGATCTATGAGATTGAATGATTGGGTGTTGTTGAAATTTTTTTCATTTGGGGTTGTAGAGGAGATCATACCTGACACAACTTTGCACTTTGAGGTGTTGCTAGGACATTATGATTTACAGGTTTTCTCTCTTTGTCTTATGGCTACTTCCTGGAGGATCATGTTGATATGGTTGGACTTGGGATAGTTATGGTGACATGTTGTGAGAGAGTATGCAGTGTTTTATCTTGCATGTGTGGATCATTGTGATTGGTCTTGATACTACATTGGCTTGTTGATAAGCCACACCTTGGTTTGAGTGTCGATTGGTAGACTTGGTATGCCTTGGATCTTTTTTAGATTTGACATTACCCACGCAATGGGAGCTCCTGGATGTATGTGTTCTTAATTGACAGGTTTTATACATGGAGCTTATTATTGTGGTATGTGGGTTTGACATGTTGTTGGCATGAGTTTACTGATGTTGTTCATACCTATGAGGTATGGATGGTTGGATGTATTAGCATATGTTGTGGTGCTATTTCCAGTCATGTGGGTTTTTTTACCTTTGATAGCTACTTGGACCTTTTGTTATCACTTGGATTTGATGCCTGTGTTCTTTGGATTGGTGCATCTTCACCTTGGCATGTTTCTTTTCTTCCATAGGTGGCACGTTGGAGGATGAGAGGAGTTCTTGCTTGAGATAGTGGTTACTTTGATTTTATTGCAAGTATCTTGATAGAGCACGAGAGCATGTTGGAGATTCATGTGGTTTCATGTTTTCCTATGATGATGTATTTCATTGATTGACCCTTATGCAATGTATACAACAAGTGGGAAAATGTTGGGAAAAAGGTGTTGTTCACCTTGCATAACATTAATTAATTTAATTATGTAAAATAAATATTCTTTTGTGGTGCATTTTAAGTGATGTGTTTAGCCACATTAAATATTTATTTGGTATCACTTTTAAAAGTTGTATTTATCATTGGGAGACATAAGGCAAATATTTATTATTTGTGTAAAATAATAAATATTGGGGTCAATGGTTTTGTGCTCATGGTTTTGAGTCACATTGTTTTTATCAAATACCACAAGTTGTATTTGTGTGAGCTTGAGCCTATAAAAGCAAGCACATGGTTAGTGGTTAAGGTTGGCTCTTATTTTTACAGGTTGTGTGAGAGGCTATCATTGTATATAATTTTCTCTTGAGAGTGCATATTGTAAAGCAAGGCATGGGATGTCTGGATTCATGCTTGGATACATGGAGGTTGGAGTAGAAAAGCTTGATGTTTCATAGGTGTTCATGGAGACTCTGTGAGTGTATTGTAATTTCTTATTGTTGAATAATACATTGAGTATGGATGCTTTTGGAGGTTGGGTTTTTTCCTTCAATGAGGGTTTTCCCAGGGTATATCTTGTGTTATCTTGTTGATTGTCTATTGATCTTTGCATTATGGTAAATCTATAAGATTCTATGCATCATTATCTCCTTTGGGTTATGTGGAATTGGTTTGATCTACCTGTAAATTCCTAACATCCATTTGGGCTCATATGGTAACATTTTTTGGTACAATTTTTTTAAATGCACATTTTTTGTGTAATTCTTAGTTATTTAATTATATTGATCCAACTGTAAATCAAAATTATACTTTCAATTTGGGGCCTAATTTGGCATCTGCAATGTACTAAGATCGAGACCACTTTGTTGTTTTGGCTAGTGGCAGTTGTAATTGCACTAAGTATAAAGTTCCAAGATTAGATATTTCTAGGGGGATCATTGATTGAGTGAATTTGAGGGGTAATCTTGTGGTGTTTGTTTTCTTTCGGTTCTTTTTTGTGTGTTCTTATAATGGGGAGAACCCAAATTGAACTCCTAACTCCATATAATTATGCCTCATGGAAATAATCAGTATGGAATTATCGAAGGAAAAAAAAAGTTGTACTAGATATGTAGATGAATATGTGCCTCAACCTACTAATCTAGGTTAAAAGGAGGTGTGGGATTTCAATTGTGAGAAAACTCTTGGTCACATTTTCTCTTTAGTGTCTTTTGATTTATAATTTCATCTTGAATCATGCAAAACACCTAATGAAGCCTGGGACACTTGAAATTTTGCATGGTAAAATTAACAAGATTAGGGGCTATCAAATTGATAATGATTTGATGAATCAAGTGATCAGGCTAAAAGTTTTGACCATATTCAAGACTATATCTCCAAGATAAAGAAACTATGAACACAACTAAAGGATTGTAATATTAATAAGGAGGATTTACAAATGATTCTAAATATGCTATCTAAACTTGGTCCTAAGTATTTAGTATTTGTTTCTAGCTTTCACGCCCATCACTTTCTATGGGAGTTACATATGTTGAGCTTACTTTTGATGCATTTTCAAATCTTCTAATCCATGAGGAAGTGAAGCTAATTCAAATGGTCCTCATCAAGTCTTCTAAACCACAAGCATTGGTGGCTAGTGAGCCTAAGGTACATAAAGAATCAGGGAATCCTAAAAAGAAACAAAAGAAGAAAAAGAACAAGACACACAAGGATAAAACACAATCAAATTCTAAATCCTTTCTCTCAAAATGGGAATCACCTAAGAAGGAGAATCCCAAGTGTGCATATTGCAAGAAATCAGGGCATGATGAACATTAATGCTATTTAAAATAAATTGATGATTTGAAGTATCTTCTAAAGAAGAATCAAATCAATTTTCCTTCAACTATGTTAGGGGGTTCATCATCTTCTTTGCATTTAGACTCAAAGAGATAGAAGGGGCAAGAACTTGTTGTAGTTGCAGATTCTAAGTCAAGGAGATGAATCCTTGATTCTAAAACCTCACATCATATGGCTTCATCACAAATTATGTTCTCTTTATGTAATACTTACTCATCACCACATATCCTAATGGATAACAACACACATATATGTGTGTTTGTGGGAAATAATCTACTAACAGAGATGAAGAATCACTTAATGACATCTTTGTGTGCCTTTATTGTCAACCAATATCTTTTTTATCTATCAGATCACCCATGGTGGAGTAGGGAAGAGTGTTGAGTTCACACTAGATTTTGTGGTTATTCAGGATTTGCATAGCAGAGATAATGTTGAACTTGGGGAGGTATATCATCACTATCAAGTGTACACCTCACATTTTTCTCTTGTTGTTCCTTCAACTGATGTACACACTCAAGCATCTATTGTGGACACTTTTGATGAGATACAATATGGGCATTTTAATCTTGGTGTTCTTTCATCGACTGAGGTTCTACAGACATGTGCTAACACTACATCTCCTCCATCATATGTTTCTTCTATAGAGTTTAGTGTTTCTACATCCATGGTTTCTAGTGATTCAATGCACAGTAGGATGATATTAATTGTCTTTCATATTCAACTTTGTGGGATGATTTCTTGATAGGTATTACAAAGTTATTTTGTGAGTCACATCTTGTAGATTTAGAGGACACTATTGAGGATATTCATTTCCTCTTTGATGTTATCTCTTATGGAATTGTATCATCTTCTTCAGATGTGATGAGGGCACATTTAGACCCTCTTGTTCTTTCTCCACCTATTCATATATCACAATTTGGCATTGGGTTGGAGATCCTTGAGAAAAAATTGGAGGAGTTTTCATTGTCTTTGGATCATGTTCTAGATTGTCACTTTCTTTAGTTTGACCTAGGACTCCTAATTTGATTGTGACAACTTTTGACACTGACATGGTGACACCTGAGAAGCATTCAAAGACATCATACATCTTGTGTTTTCTTCCCTCATATTCCTTTTAGGAATGGGAAGACATTCTGCATTCATCCTTGGCTTTGTTTCTCCCTAAGGGAAGGAATGTTGTTCGATGTTCTTGGATCATCTTCAGTATCCATTTTTAGGCATCTACCATTAGTGTAGGAGATTCTACATTCAAGGGGGTCTACACGGCCTCTCTTCTTCTCTCTTATAGGGGGAATTTCTCCTCACATGGGGTTTTATCTTTCTCATACATTGGAGAGCATATTTTCTCTCTTTTGGAGTGGGTTTTTATCCTACAAGTTTTATCCTTCTCTTCATTTGTGAGAGATTGTTTTGTACATGAGTACCTAACATGGCCTTCTAGCCAAGATCCATCTTTGCATTTGTTTGTTCCTCCCTAAGTTTCACTTAAGGGGGGGTGTTTGTGTGAATGGGGTATATTACCTAACTAGTTTTACATTAGGTCCTATTCACCCTTGTCTAGTTTACTTAGGGCATACTTAGAGTACACTAAGGATAGTTATCTTTTTAAGTCTCAAGTCATAAGATTAAGACACTTATCATAATCTTATGCTGTCATATGTTTTACCTTGGTCTATATAACTAAGGGCTTCTCTTGTAATTTACTATTGATGTACATATTGTGTATTTGCATCCTTTGATAGAATATAATTATTCTTTCATGTTGGGTCTCTCTTGTACTTTCATTGATGCTCCTAGATCTTGGGTGGCTACCTCTATTTCTAAATCTTGTATGGTGTTACCCAAGTTTTGTTCCTGTGTTTTCTAAGCTTTATACTTCATCCTTTCCTTAACTTGGGTTGTCTTACACCTTTTTCTATTTGGTTACCTTTGTGCAAGCTTCTAAGTGAAAACCACTTTTGTGTCCTCGTCAGTAATTTTGTGCCTTCACAAACCTTATCATTGGGTTCACTTGTTCGTGAACTCATCAATATAGTGATAAGAAACCAAGGTTGTAACAAAGTGTTCTTTATTGGCATATGCTAACCCCGGTGAACTTGTCTTTGTTGTCATCTCCTTGGCAGTTCGTTCTCAAGTTCGTGAACCTCCTGATCAGGCAATGACTTCATCTTCTTATCAGCTTAATATGTAAAGTTATGATTTGTCGATAAAGGAAGCTTGTTTAACTCTCATCGCTCATTTTGAGAGTTCACAAGCTTCAAAGTTCACCGATGAGTGAAATCCTAGTTGAACATGTGCAATGTGAAGATCTCTAAATAGAAAATCAGAGAAACCTCCAACCCACAAATCAATTGGTTCACCTGTGAAAGAGTTGGCTGATAGCTGATATTGCCGATATAAAAAGGGTCCATCAATTGAAGCATTGCTTGGCTTCGTGGTTCGTGAAGAGTAATGTTTGTCGATAAGAAGGTTCAATGATGGAACTTTATGCCGATAATGTTAGACCTTACTAAAAAGGGTAATCAAACTGCCAGAGGGTTAAGTTTGCAAATTCTTAGGTTTGTCGATACACGAAGCAGCTAATAAAGATTGAAAGTCTTAAGTGGAAATCGCTCATAATGTAGATCAATGAAGCATTGAGTTAGCAAACATGACAATTCACCAATGAAGTCACTTCCCATCTCAATTTTTTGTTGATGAGTAACGATTCGTAAAGATATACTCTCACCAATGGAGGAAAGAAAGAATCTATAGTCACCCAATTTCAAAGTCCATGAAATGGAGTTTCGTCGATTAATGAATTGAAAAGTGTTAGGTGTTTTTTCGCTTTCTTGAGATATCTTAGCATTAATTGTAAGGGTTCATTAAATGTGATGGATATTATTCCCTAAAAAGTAAGTATAAATAGGGTTTGGAAGAGCATTTTATACATCATTTGGGAGTAGATTTCTTGTCGAGGCTAAAGTTACATTCCCATGACTAGCTTAAACTCACTTAATGATCAACTATAGTATATGAGGTAAGCAATGTATAAATGTTTCTTTGCAATTCAAATATTACTGGGTTTATTTGAATTTGCTCAGGTGTAAGGCCTGCCCTTGTCTAACTGGTACGTACCCTATTATTCTTATAGTTCTAGATTAAACAATAAAATGCTTCGATTATTTTATAATATAGTTGCAAGATGGATAGATGTCGTGTTAGGTTACACATCCTCATTGGTCTATTAATGTTTCTTCGGCTATGATTACATTGTGGGATTTGATGTTCGATTGGAGTGTGTAGGATATACTCACAGGTGTTTGACCAATGGATGGATGTGGAGGAGGAGATAGGGAACCACTAGGTCATCTCACCTTACATTTATTTATTCAATGGGCCTTTAAAATAAAATGACATATCTTTATGAGAAAATTATATATATATATATATATCATAATCCTATTTAAATTAAGACAGTTTGGGTTGAATCTCTCCCTTCTTAAGATGTTGCATGTTTAAAATATTGATGTTATTTGTTTGGTCTTATGATACGGTCTTGTTATGAATTGGAGGGTAATTGTTTTTTTAATAGAGGGGCAAACACTTTGTTTTTGACAAATCATGACAATTCATTCAACTCATTCTAGGTGACCAGGATGATGATGCTCAATCTCCTAAGTTGTTTATTACATCCTCACATGGTTTATCTCTTTCCTATCTTGCTGAAATATCGTGTGCACATGCGATATGTTATGCTTACATGCCTTACTTGTAGCTTAGATATTCTAAATTACTTTACCAAGTATAATGGAGGGCTGGTTGATATGTTTCAAGTTGTAAGCTAATTGGTTAGTATCATTTATAGTTATAGGGAGTATTGGAGGGGAGTGTCGTTTAGATTGTGGGGGATATAGGAGTCTTAGGGTTGAATTTTTGAAAAAAAAGAAAGAACAAGAGTTTGATTTTTTGGGGAGAAGGAAACAGAAAGGGGATTAAGCAAGCAAGGGGGAGAAAAAGGCTAAGCCCCTGAAGCAGTGAAGGGGAAGGGAAGGAAAAGGGTGGAAGGAGGTGGCGGCTAAGATGGGAGGGGTGGGGGGCTGAGGAGAACAATGGTGTATTGTGGTTTCATCCTACTCTTGTTAGTCGCACTCCTTGTATGTTCTAAAACTTTCTTTTTGTAGTTTCTTTTTGAGCAGTCTTGCAATCATCGCATTCCATGAGATGACACCCTTATAAACATACTGCCAAACAACTTTGTGCCTAGGTTGGGCTTCCACATTTTGTGTAGTTGTCAAACAGAGCATTTCCAACTAATATCTGGTAGAAATCTACCTTCCTTTATGCCTAAATGGATTTATGTACCCTGTTCAAACGCTCCCAATTTGACATAGGCAGAAAAGACATTGGCAATGCTGGGAATGTAGGTTTATGTCTGTTGAGTTCATTTGCATGAAAGTTTCTAAGGACCATTCAACTAACCCATTTCGATTATACCCTGCAACATGGTATTCCATGAGATCACCCTCTGTTAGGCCGATTGTGATATATCCCCTATAACTTGCCTTTCTTGTGAAATTTTGAGTGAACGTCTACCCAGGATTGCAACTAATCTTGACAAAAGACCCCCTCTACACATTATTTTAGTGTAAGTCCTATTCTCTATTTTGCTTCTTTTAGCATTGCCCATGATCTCCACAAGAAAATTATCCCCGTCAGAAATGATAGAATGACTCTCATCTCTGCACAAGCCAACCCGCTATTGCTTTTTGTATAGATTGATGGTAGTAAGGAAGCAAAGTAACTTTTGGTTTTAGGGGCACATCAATAATAGGAGCTAAAGAAAACTTCAGAGGACCCCTGCAAAGCTAGGGGAATTCAAATCACATTATAAGGAGGAGGAAAATATCAATAAGTACTTCCAAAGTTTATTAAATCATTTAGGGTTATAAAGAGGTCATGGGTTCAAAACACAACAAGGAGTTCTTCAACAAATCTGAATTCAAAAGCAACAAAGTTTAACAAATGGATGAAGTCAAGGCCTCCTCGGCACAGGTTTCCTGCCATTCTTCTCACGTATTTGTTGACTCATTAGGCCGGGTGAGAAAATTTTAATGTTGGTTTATATTACAATGTTTTTTGGTAGCACTTTTTGCACTCTTTCTTGTTACCTTGATTTGATTTAACATATCTTACATGTGATACCTTTTTAGAGAAATACACAAAATGGGTACCTTTTAACTAAAATTAAGTTGGCAAGATTCATTTTGCTTTCTTACGGTGCTTTAGCAACCACTTCTACTTAAGACATGTAAAATTTAGGTTACATTATTTTATTTGCAAAATGATAGCATATTCCTTGTTGTAATGACCTCTGCCACAAGTTGTGGTAAACGGTATATGCTTTTAACTACCATTGAGTTTAATATCTGATAATAATAGTTATTTTGCTTTCAGTTATAGACTAATGTAGTAGTTGTTTTGTCAGTTTAAAGCAGAGAGCCCATTATGCATGTTGCAGAAAACACATAAGTTATGTTTGTAATTATGGTTGCTTGAATTACTAAAAGTGTGCTTGATTTGCTTTGATAGTATCTAACTCCAGACATTTCCTTAAATTATTTTAGTGGAATTAATATTGCTCCCTTATTAGAAATTATGTCATCCAATTCTTGATTAGGAGCAAAATTTAAAATCCTTTGTTAAAAAAAATTTACGGATGTTTTAGTCTTTTTTACAAGCATTTTCAGATTGTAATTTACCACTTAAATGGAAACCCTATCTTGAATGTAGATCAAAACCCTATGTATTTTGCATAAAATTTATGTTTATAAACCATACCTTGTGTGTATGTTATGCTTTGAGTTATCGAGTCCTTTTGTCTCCCCTTAATGATGTGTTGGGTGTGTGTGTGGCACGTGTTTTATATTTATTTGGTTAAACTTAGTGTCATACTTGAGATCCTAGTCGTGTGAGTCAGTCATGCTAGCAGTGGCTTCCTTGATCTCCTCTCTCTGTAGCTCAGGGGTTGCCTAGGGTGCAATGGACATCTATTGTGCTTGACGATGGAAATATGGTTGGGAGGTGGGCAACATCCCCCATTGGTCTCCATTCAGACGATCCCTTGAAGACTTGGCAGAGCCTTGTCCTATGTCGTTGACACATCGATTGTACTTATTTTATTGTTGCACATATCCAATGTAATTTATTAATCGGAGTTGATGTTCCATGTTGAGAGAAAGCCTCCGCTTGTAATTGTAATATATTATTTTTAGATTTCAGATTAACTTTTGCTTTACAAAGGAAATCAAATATTTGGTTATGTCTCTAATTTAGTTTAAATTGTTTAATCTGAATGATGGAATTCTCGTACCTTCGGTAACGATGCTATGTTACATTTTAGAAATAGAACCTCATCTTTATGTCTAGAATGTTTTTGCAATGCTTTTGTATGCTAGAATGATTAAAAGTGTATATCATCTCCTTATGATTGGTTTATCATAATTGTAGATCAAAGATTGTGTCTTTTTACTTCTCTTTGTATTGATTTACATTTTGATGCTCTATGTTGGTTTCCCTTGGGTTGTGTTCACCTGACAAGGTGTCGTAGATGTCTTATCCCACACCTTGTTTTTGGTTTTCATGTCATGACCACATGGAAAATGTGGGCATGACATGTGGGTTTTCGTGTCATGACCACATGGCCAATGTGGGCATGACATTTGGTATCAGAGCCCATGTTTCAACATTGGGAGCTTTGGGGTATTTGTGTGTCTGTTGGGTCGACATGGAATGGGTTTGAGGTGGTTGTGACCCTCATCGTTGATAGGGAGGACTCTAGGCTGCCTGCTCTGCATCTTGTAGGTGTACAAGACTATTTGACAACACTAGCCTTCCTACCAATTCAAAGTGTTAAAAGACATACTCTTTTCAGAGATGGAAAACTTTACTTTTCTGCTTGGTGTGGGACACATACCTTGTCCTCACTGCTTCCAAGATACTGCCTCAATGGCACATAACTTTCTGAGCCCATTGCCCACCCTTCTCACTTTGTTCAAGGGTCTGGACTGCTTGGTGCTCACTTTTCTCCTCTCTATTTTTCCACCCCTGCAAATCTATTTTTCCTACTTGTTTATCTAGCCAGACTCCTCACTGAGCTCACCTAGAACAAGCATGCATTGCCTCTAACCGGTGATCCGACCACCCCACAAAAGAAAAACAAACAAAGAGCATGGCTCTGTTTGATGACCTCCATACTGTACAATGGAACTTAAGGAGTCATCAAAATAGAGTCATGATCTGCAAAAGAAAACAAAATTGCAGAAATAGAAAAGACTAATCTACTTCAAAATGGTAAACTGAAAATAGAAAAGAAAATACACAGATGATCGAACTGCTGTACTTTATTTTTATTCAAAAATTTTGATTACATCAAAATGCTTCACACACCAAAATTCACTTCTTCGATTCTTCTTCTACTGAACTTCTCTACAGAAAGAATGCTACATTTTATATCTTTGCTCATGTCCGTTACAGGACAGTTCAACTACCAGACGGTTCATATTCTAACTGCCGGTTCAGTTTTGTGCTATCGGCAAAATAATATTGATGTCTTACCGAAACAGACATCTGCGTTCCCATCGGCAAGACCCCACCCTGTCGGCGAGTCTTTATCTTCATTGGCTGATAGTATTAGTTTGGCTGATATCCCTTTTTACTCTATTTGATCACCATCGGCGAAGCAAAGTATTATCGGCCACATATTATTCCCTTCTTCCGATATATCATCTCACCCCGATGACCTTTGTATCCCGTAGACTCCCATCGGCAAGAGCTACTAACATCGGCAAAATTTTCTTTCCACTCACTGATCTTAATTCTTACACCGATGCACACTTTGATCTGTTGACCATCGGTGAGACTTAGTCTATCGGTCGGCGCTCTTCAAGTCATTCTGACACTTTACCATATGCCGATGTGCTTCCTCCCATTCCTCTCTATCGGTGTGACAATACATCGTCAGCGCAAGAAATGAAACTTGTGCCGATGCCTTTTATCACCACGTACATACTCCTTCGCTGAACCATTGAACCTCAATAGCGGTTCAATCGCAAGGTTCAACAGTGAGGTTCAACCTCCATATAACCATCGGCCAGACCTGTGTCTTCGGCCTAACCGAAATATCTCCTCCTGATATGTATCTCACCCCGATCAATATTCCATTCGTTGAACCATTGAACCTCAACAACGGGGTTCAATCTCAAGGTTCAACCGCAGGGTTCAACTAACAGGTTCAACAGCGCGGTTCAACCGCGAGGTTCAACCGTTGAACAAATACCGAACACCTTCAACTTGAACTTGCACTTGGCTCAAAAACTGATTAGAAACAAAATGCTTCTCCCGCCACTGCATTTTCAGAAAACTCGAAGAAAACTCGAAAAAACAAAACTACATGCTGCAAACTCAAAATTGAAAAATCAAAAACTAAGTACGGCTGCATTGAGCCTTGGTGCTCCTGCACCATACTCCCCCTGTGCGGAAAGAAGCTAAGTCACCTTCAGTGACAATGAGGCAAAATCAATGCCCCTCTTTTTGAATTCTGACTCTGCAACCTAGGTAGCTTCTGCTTCAGGCAACTGCTTCCATTTGACCAAATGCTCCATGTACACACCATGTCTGGTCTGCTTTTGTACTCTTGAACCCAGTATTCTCTCTGCCTGTAGTTTGGGTTTTAGTGGCAAAGTCACATCTTTTACTATCTGTTCCTTCTCTAAAATGGATCCATTTGCTGCTGACTGAGGACCCCTATATTGCACCAGGTCTTGGACATTAAACACTGGTGAGATTGCCAAATCTTCTGGTAATTCAATTCTGTATGCATTGTTACCATACTTGTTCAGGATTTTGCAAGGACCAATTCTCCTCATCTGCAGTTTGGTTGGCGTGCCTTTCTGCATTCTGGCTTTGTTCAAGTGCACCATAACCAAATCACCAACCTCAAACTGAATATCCCTTCTGTGGGCATCTACTCTGTCCTTGATCTTCTGTGTGTTCTCTGTCAAGGTTTTCTTCACCTGCTCATGCACTTCTTTCATGGATTGTGCAAAATCCTCTACATGTCCACTTCTGTTCTCCATGTTTCCCATATTTCTGAGCTCACATATACCTCTGGGATGCATTCCATAGACTATTTCGAATGGACTCTTACCAGTAGTCCTATTCACACTGTCATTCTAGGCAAATTCTGCCTGATGAATGACAAGATCCCAACTCTGTCCATATTCTTTGGTTATACACCTTAACAGGTTGCCCAATGTCCTGTTTACCACCTCTGTCTGACCATCTGTCTGTGGGTGATATGTTGAACTGAATGACAAATTTGTCCCCAATCTCTACCACAATGTTTTCCAGAAATGCCCCATGAATTTAGCATCTCTGTCAGACACAATGCTTGCTGGAAGTCCATGAATTCTGATCACTTCTCTGAAAAACAAGTGTGCTATATGACTGGCATCATGAGTCACTTTGCAGGGAATGAAATGACTCATCTTGCTAAACCTGTCCACAACTACATATATGCTGTCATAACCAGTCTTAGTCTTAGGCAAACCAACTATAAAATCCATACTTACACATTCCCATGGCCTAGAAGGAATGGGTAAGGGTTGGTACAGTCCTGCATTTGAAGTGGTTCCCTTGGCCTTCTGACATACGATACACTGCTCTACATACCTTCTGATGTCTCTGTGCATCCTTGGCCAATAATAGAACCTTTGGACTAGTTCCAGTGTCTTATTCAGACCAAAATGGCCACTCATACTACCATTATGCTTCTCCTGTATGAGATTTTCTCTCATAGATCCTCTTGGCACACATAATTGTCCACCTTTGAATAGCAATCCCTGCTGTAGGGTAAAATCTGCAAACTCACTGTGAAAGTGATTCTCAAAATCTTGACATACCTTGTATGCCTCAGCAAAATCTTCATCATCTTGGTAAAGATTCTTGAAATCTTCAATTCCAATGCTCTTCAACTGCACTTCCTGTACTGTGAGCAATCTTCTGCTCAAAGCATCTGCAACTCTATTCAGCTGCCCCTTCTTATGCTTAATTGTAAAAGTATAAGACTGCAGGTACTCCATCCATTTTATATGCCTGTTGCTTAACTTATCCTGTGAGTTTAGAAAACTCAGAGCTTGGTTATCTGTGTAGACCACAAATTCTTTAGGCAAGAGATAATGTCTCCACTTCCTCAATGCTTGGACTAGAGCATACAACTCTAAGTCATACGAAGAGTACTTACTCTTTGCTTCATTTAGCCTCTCACTAAAAAAGGCTATAGGTCTGTTTTCCTGATTTAGCACTGCTCCTACAGCTATATTACTTGCATCACATTCAATAGTAAATAGCTTATCAAAACTAGGCAACAACAAAATAGGTTGTGTTGCTACCTCTTTCTTCAACCTTTCAAAACTTCTATCTGCAGCTGGTGTCCATCTGAGTTTTGCTTTCATTCCACCCTTGATTGTATCCAACATGGGTGCACATATTCCACTAAAATTTCTAATAAACTTTCTGTAAAACTGGGCTAAGCCATGAAAACTTCTCACCTCTGTGGCTGCTCTAGGAGTAGGCCAGCTCAATATGGCTTCTACTTTGGACTTGTCCATCTTCAACTCTCCCTGGGACACCACAAACCAAGGTACACCAATTCCTGCTTCATGAATTCACACTTCTCCAAATTGATGGTTAGTTGTTCATCATGTAATTTTTGCAAAACAGTATTTACATGTTCTAGATGTTCTTCCTTGGTCTGACTAAAAATTAGAATATCATCTAGAAAAACAACAACAAATTTACCAATGTAATCCTTTAGGACCTCATTCATGAGTCTCATAAAGGTGCTGGGTGCATTTGATAGACCAAATGGCATAACAAGCCATTCATACAGTCCTTCTGTGGTCTTGAACGCTGTCTTCCACTCGTGTCCTTCCTTGATTCTTATTTGGTGGTAACCACTCTTCAGGTCTATCTTGGTGAAATACTTTGCTTTTCCAATACAGTCCATGAGATCTTCAATTCTGGGAATTGGGAATCTATACCTTATAGTTATCTTGTTTATGGCTCTAGCATCTATGCACAATCTCCATGATCCTCCTTTCTTGGGTGCCAACACTGTGGGCACTACACAAGGACTAATACTCTTCTTGATCAATCCTTGATCTAGCAACTCCTGCACTTGTCTGGAAATCTCTTTGTGCTGATCTGGAGTCATCTTGTAAGGTGCTTTGTTTGGCAAAGATGCCCCTGGAATCAGGTCTATCTGATGGCTTATTGCTCTCTATGGAGGCAATGTGGCTGGTGTACCATCACTGATTATGCCTTTATACTTCTCCAGTATAGGCTGCATTTCTTTGGGAATCTCTGTCTTCTTATCCTGCTATCCTTCTTTTGGTTTTACTATGATGGCATAACCAATACCATCTTCCTTAAGAGTATTCAGAAACTCTTTTCCACTCACAACTAAGATATTAGGACTCTTTGTCTGAACTGCATCTTCATCCTCCAATGACTGAATCTTATAGGTGACACCATCCTTCTGAAAAGAATAGGCATTCTTCTCACCATCATGTACTGCTTTTCAGTCATACTGCCATGGTCTGCCCAATAAGAGATGGCATGCATCCATGGGTAGTATATCACATAATACCTTATCCTTATAGCCACCTATACTAAACTCTACCCAACTTTGTTCATTCACTACCACATGTTGACCCTTATTCAACCATGTGACTCTATATGGGTTTGCATGAGTAATTCTTTTCAAATTTAGTTTCTTAACTGCTTCATCAGAAATAATATTATCAGTAGATCCTGAGTCTATGATAATTTTACATACCTTATTCAAAATCTTGCACTTGATTCTAAATAGTGCTCTCCTCTAGCTTGGTTCAGACTTTACTGGTTCCTTCATCAAGGTTCTCCTTATCATCAGGTTCTCTCCATCTTCTGAGTTCAGATTGACCTCAGGTAACTGGCTGCTGGATGCATTGTCTTGGACATAGTGATTCCTCTTATCACCTCCTTGAGAAGAGGATGTGGCCTTTTCTGGGCACCTATATGCTGGATGGCCAAGATTGCCACAGTTGTAACACTTCATGTTGGTGAAATAGGATCCTCTGCCTGATCCTCCTAACCTTCCTCTGTTAGATCCTCTTCCTCTGTGGTTTCCTTTACCACTTGACTCCCCACTCTGCTCTGTGAGTTTGGATTCTGCTTGGGATCTATTGTCAGCATTCCTTCCACCAAAACCTCCTCTGTGTCCTCTGTTATCTCTGCCTCTTCCTCTTCCTCTACTATTTGAGTCTTGTTTCCTCTTATTCTTTTCCTCCACTTTTAGTGCCAGCTGATAGCATTTTTGCACTGTTGTAGGACACAACAAACTGATTTCTTCTTGTATATTCCACTTCAGACCGTTAAGGTACCTTGCTACCTTTATGCTTTCATCCTCCATTACTTTGGACCTTAAGCATAGCTTTTGGAATTCTTCGGTGTATGCACTGACATCTAATTCCTTTTGTCTCAGATTCTGTCTCTTCCTATGTAGCTATATTTCATAATCTTCTGGCATATATGCTTCTTTAATTTTAGCTACCATTCCCTTCCAGGTAGCTATGGGCTTCTTATCTTCTTTTGCTCTTTCAGTCTGCACAAATTTCCACCAGGTTAAGGCAGCTCCCCTGAGTCTAGATTTGGCCACCTTTACTTTCTATGCCTCGCTTACACCATCACATTCAAAGTGATTTTCAAGTCCTTCTATCCACTCCATGACCAAATCTGGGTCCATTTTCCCACTGAAAAGTGGTACTCCTTCCAATGTTTTACCACTCATTGCTTTCAACGCTTTCAAGAATGGTTCTTCTTCCAACTTAGGATCAGGTGTGGGCTCTTCATCTTCTACAGATACACCTTTCCCCTTATCCTCAGAATATTTAACTCTCTAGCTGACTTCTTCAGTCTTTTGCAACATTACACCTAGCTTACTCTCCATTTCTGCTAGTCTTTCTTGTAGGAGTCTATTCTCCTCTTCTTGATCTTCAACCTTCTTTGCTAACTCTGCATTAGTCACCATTTTCTTGGATGAACTAATAGACTCACTTGAACTCGGTGATGACATACAATTCTTCTATTCCTATCTAGGAATAACCCAAATCTTACTTCTCTGATACCAATTTGATAGGGAGGACTCTAGGCTGCCTACTCTGCATCTTGTAGGTGTACAAGACTGTTTGACAACACTAGCCTTCCTACCAATTCAAAGTGCTAAAAGACATACTCTTTGCAGAGATGGAAAACTCTACTTTTCTACTTGGTGTGGGACACATACCTTGTCCTCACTGCTTCCAAGATACTGCCTCAATGGCACATAACTTTCTGAGCTCGTTGCCCACCCTTCTCACTCTGTTCAAGGGTCTGGACTGCTTGGTGCTCACTTTCCTCCTCTCTATTTTTCCACCCCTGCAAATCTATTTTTCCTACTTGTTTATCTAGCCGGACTCCTCACTGAGCTCGCCTAGAACAAGCATGCATTGCCTCTAACCGGCGATCCGACCACCCCACAAAAGAAAAACAAACAAAGAGCATGGCTCTGTTTGATGACCTCCATACTGTACAATGGAACTTGAGGAGTCATCAAAACAGAGTCATGGTCTGCAAAAGAAAACAAAATTGCAGCAACAGAAAAGACTAATCTACTTCAGAATGGTAAACTAAAAACAGAAAAGAAAATACACAGATGATCAAACTGCTGTACTTTATTTTTATTCAAAAATTCTGATTACATCAAAATGCTTCACACACCAAAATTCACTTCTTCGATTCTTCTTCTGCTGAACTTCTCTACAGAAAGAATGCTACATTTTATATCTCTGCTCATGTCTGTTACAGGACGGTTCAACTACCAGACAGTTCATATTCTAACTGCTGATTCAATTCTATGCTATCTGCAAAATAATATTGATGTCTTACCAAAATAGACATCTGCGTTCCCATCGGCAAGACCCCACCCTGTCGGCAAGTCTTTATCTTCATTGGCCGATAGTATTAGTTTGGCCGATATCCCTTTTTACTCTGTTTGATCACCATCGGCGAAGCAAAGTATTATCGGCCACATATTATTCCCTTCTTCTGATATATCATCTCACCCCGATGACCTTTGTATCCCGTAGACTCCCATCGGCAAGAGCTACCAACGTCGGTGAAATTTTCTTTCCACTCACCGATCTTAATTCTTACACCGATGCACACTTTGATCTATTGACCATCGGTGAGACTTAGTCTATCGGCCGGCGCTCTTCAAGTCATTCTGACACTTTACCATATGCCGATGTGCTTCCTCCCATTCCTCTCTGTCAGTGTGACAATACATCGTCGGCGCAAGAAATGAAACTTGTGCCGATGCCTTTTATCACCGCGATACATACTCCTTCGCTGAACCATTGAACCTCAATAGCGGTTCAATCGCAAGGTTCAACAGTGAGGTTCAACCTCCATATAACCATCGGCCAGACCTGTGTCTTCGTCCTAACCGAAATATCTCCTCCCGATATGTATCTCACCCCGATCAATATTCCATTCGTTGAACCATTGAACCTCAACAGTGGGGTTCAATCTCAAGGTTCAACCGCGGGGTTCAACTAACAAGTTCAACAGCGCGGTTCAACCGCGAGGTTCAACCGTTGAACAAATACCGAACACCTTCAACTTGAAATTGCACTTGGCTCAAAAACCGATCAGAAACAAAATGCTTCTCCCGCCACTACATTTTTAGAAAACTCGAAAAAACAAAACTACATGCTACAAACTCAAAATTGAAAAATCAAAAACTAAGTACGGCTGCATTGAGCCTTGGTGCTCCTGCACCAATCCTACTCCATGTGGTTGTGAGAGAGCGAGGTTGTGGACTAACAAACAACCTTCATCTTGGGGGAATATTCATCCTCTTGTTTTGTCATCGTGGTGGCTTTGTCACATGATTATCGAAGTCTTCCGCTTGTGTTTTTGTGGTGATTGTGTTCCTCCTTGTTGATTCTCCTCTTGAGTAGGTTGGTCTAGATCATGAAGGTTGTGTTGGGCCCTTTCTTACCCTTGTGTATTGTAGAGCGTGGTGTTGTTCCCTAGTATGCACTTTATGTGGTTGGGATTAGAGGTTAGCATCGTGGGAACAAATAATCTTGTGTTGTGCTTTGATATATGTTATAATTTTGGATGTGAAAGTGATGATAGTGTGTTTTTATGCTTGGGTTCTTTGAAAGAATAATGAAATCTTAATGCTTGTTTGATTAGTTTTTGCCTTGTGTACTTGGCGTGCATATATCATACTATAAGAATTGCATACCTTCTTGATTCTTAACTTTTTTTTATCGTTTGGAAATTGTATTGTCTTCTTTGGTTGTGGACTAGGAATACTTGCTCAAAATCAACCTTACTGTGACTTTTATGAGTACAAGTAATTATGTGTGTGATTGCATTTTATGCCTTGTAAACTATTAAGAGAGAAAAAGGTGTAAAGGAAACTTATGCTTAGTATTGCTAAGAAATAATGTATGTTTTCGAAATGTTTCAACGATGCATGTGTGCTTGGTGACATTTTTTTGTAAAGTACTTCCATAGTGTGAAGTTTGCATTTTATAACTTTGTTCCTGAGTGAATTTGATATCATGTTATGCATACCTTGTGTGGAGAGGATGTTTGACATCATAGGGTAGAATACTAAATTAGGGACTTGAAATTGCAATTGGATTCTTCTTATGATATGCTTCTTCTTTATGAGCTTTGTTGTTAGATAAGTATATGTAATGTTCATAGTGCATACATGTAGTATGATATGGTTTATAAATAACTCCATGATGTGTGATGTGTTGTGAGGCATCATCTTGTAAGTTGAAATAATGTTGGTTGATTCAATTATGACCTTGTATGCGATTGCTAGTATGTTGGTATACTTGTTTGGGGTGTATTGTATTGTCTCTAAATGTGAAGTGTGGTTAGAATCCATTTATGCCTTAGAAAGATTAATTTGAATTCATGTTAGATAGACTTCTTAGAAACCTTTATGGTGAATATTATGTGATTTTGTGTATGAAAGATCTTATTCACTAAGTAATGAACGATAAAGGAAAAATGTGTTATGTGTTACCTTGTGGATGTGAACACCTGTTATGAGAGTACTTGCTATGTGTTGTGAATATCCCATACATGATTTGTGTACTCATGAGCTTGTGATACTAGGTATCCATCCATGGGTTGAGTGTATAGCTACAAGTATGGTGGAGTCATTCTTGTGTGGTTTCTTGTTTGTACACCCTGTAAGGTTCAACCTTGGAGTTGGGGACCTTCCATGTGTGGAGTTAAGTAGTGGAGAGGAAGAACTAGGAAGCTATGGCGACATGTTGTGACATTGGTTTGGGGTAACCTAACTAACCATACCTTCCTATGCAAGAGTACCCCCTACTTCTCCTTAGTGAATGGACCTTTGAGAGGTTCATAGTGCTATCCTATCATGCACTATTTCCTTGAAGATACTTTTGGCATCTGACTTGGGAATCTTGGATATGGTTTAGTATGGGCATGTGATTTGTTCGAGACCATGTTATTTGGTGCAGGTTTGCTCTTACCTTTGGTAACTTATTTTGAGTTGGATGTGTAGTAAATTAGAAAAGTTGGCACTATGATAGAATAGCATTTATACAAGACGTACATGTTTAATTTTAATCATATTAGAGTATTAATTGAACTGAAATTGACTTATACTATGTTGTGGTATTTACGTGTGTTGACACCTAATTGACATGATGCGAATGGATGTGATGCCACACCACACTGATGTTCCAATAGTGTTGATGATGATGACATGTTACTTTGTGAAGGGCACGATTCCACGCAGTCATATGTGAAGGCGCATTTGATTGTACCTGCCTACATAGTGCTATTGCATTGGTTGTGTTTGAATGGAATATGTAGTGACCGCAATTTCCCTCCTTCCTTATTGGTGACTTGAAGATAGTCACATTGTGATGTAATGTGCAATTTCATGAATTGTGATCTTTCTTTTGGTTCTTGGTGACTTTATTTCTCTTGCTTGTGACGACCAGTGATGTTATTTTATCTTGACTGTAAGTAGCTTAGCCACAAATCTTTGAAATCTTCCTTTTTCATGTGACTCTTGTGGTTACATTAATTTATTGTTGAAATTGCGTGCATTTATTTACTTTATTGTTGGATTTGGAAACTTCTTTTTTTGGTAATTTTGAAAATTTGTGTTGGCTAAGCTGGGTTCTTTCTGTTTTCAAATGTTGGTCTTGTGTTGTGTTGTTCTTCTCACCATGTCGATGGAGCGACCTTTGGTAGAGTGTATATAAGGAAGCAGGTGTGTGAAACTTTTAAGGATGGGGTTAAGTGTGGGCTAGTATGGGCTAGTCATCATCCACTTACCTTCCTAGTGAGTTATGTTCTTATGCTAACTATCTCTTGGAGGCTAATCCCCTTATACAAACAAGAGGTAGGTTAAGTGTGGAAATGTATGGAGGGGCCCCCAGGCACGTGGCCTCAAGACCATCATTCCACTTGATTTTTGGATCATTGGTTACTTGGCACTGGTTATTGGTTACATAGTAAAATGATGAGACCGTTGCGTCCTTGTAAACCTATATGTGAACCTTGTGTTGTTATCCCAGTGATGTGGATGAATGAATATAGTTGTTTAGTTGTAAGATCTACATTAAATGTATTTGCATACGAATTGATGGTTTCTTTAATAAATAGGTTGTACATTGTGTGGATTTCTCTATGCATGTGTGAAAATGTTTGATGATCATGAAATTTCTTTGTGTTGAGTTTCAATCAATAGAATGTTTATTGTGAAAAGAATTATGCTTTTATGGTATTTAGTTTACTATGCTTTATTTTCTTGTGAGGAGTTACTTACTGCATATGTTATCTTATGTACTTACCTCGTTTGGTGCAAGAAGTTTAGGAGAGTGATTCTATCCTCCTCTTGATGACTTCCTAGAGTAAGTCATTTCCTAGGGGGTAGGATGTAAGGCTTGCCCTTGTCTAACTGGTGCGTACCCTATTATTCTTATAGTTCTAGATTAAACGATAAAATGATTGATTATTTTATAATATAGTTGCAAGATGGATAGATGTTGTGTTAGGTTACACATCCTCATTGGTCTATTAATGTTACTTCAACTATGATTACATTGTGCGATTTGATGTTCGATTGGAGTGTACAGGATATACTCACAGGTGTTTAACCAATGGATGGATGTGGAGGAGGAGACAGGGAACCACTAGGTCATCTCACCTTACCTAGCCCAGTGGTCAAGTTATTGACCCTGTGAGGCCTACTCTTTACACAACTATTCATGAGACTAATTGCTGTGCTATTTATGTTATGTTTATGATTGAGAGATTATTGATCTTGTATCTTGTTATTAAACCTAACTAAATTTTAATGAAATAATTGTGCAATGATATGTTATATGTGCTTCGGCTATGATACCTTGATAAGTTATTAACTTCGAGTTTGAGTGTGCAGGTATTACTAACGAAACCACATATATAGGGGACCATCTCATACCTATGTTGTATCCCTTGTGAGCCGATCTAGTTCAATGAGGAACTAAGATCAACCTCGTGTTTGGAAAATGTTGTAATGTTGTAATATGTTGTATGAGGTCAGGGGAAAAGGGGTTATCTTCTGATTTACTTTTATTATGATAAGTGTTGTTTTAATCTTGTTGAAACTTTATTTCTTTTTGACCCTTTATCTTGTGTTTGATTTGACTCTGGGAGTTCTAACTAGGCATAAATCAACCCTGGGTTATACCCCATGGGTCTGGGGACCTTTTGGGCTAGGTTAACCCTGGGTTAACTTCCATATGGTCACTTAAAACTCACGGTGAAGTAAAGTGACGAAATTGGAAGCATGGGGACAATGGGATGAGTGGAATCCACACTCAGGCCACTTGTAAGTCATAAAATATCTCCATGATTCCCTAATAATGGAGTGTTGTCTCCATGTGCCACTCTTTTGGTGGGGTTTCCCTTATTTGAGGTAGTGTGTCATCCACTCCATTTGTGTTTTATTTTACTTAATGAATTTTAAATTATCCATGTGTTATTAAAAGGACTATAGTGGGGAACCTAGTGAATGGGGGTTATTTGTTTTATGGCCACTAGAATAGTGGATGAGTTGTGGTTTAATTGTTTATTTCCACTTGGGATTTAGTTTAAAAGAGAAAGGAGGAGAGGAAGGGAGGTTGGATTATGGGGAAAAGAAGGAGTCTTGGGAGAAGGAGGCTTGAGTGGAGCTCTACATCAACTCTCATTCCATAATTGGGCTTTGGAAGGTTGGTGATACAATTCTACTCTCTATGTGTTTGTTGTCTGAAATGTAAGTTTGTCTTTGAGTTGATGAATGAGTCTGAATTAGTCTTCTTAATAGGAATGTTTGCTTCTTGCTTGATGGACGAATGTGCAAATGTCTTCTTTGTGCCTTCCATTATTTTGGGGGTTTGATTTGGTTGTGGAAAGAGCTCCTTCCAGTTGGAAGGCAATGCTCATCTTGTATGGGGAAGGGGAGGTGTGACCCTCCTCGGGTCATCTTGTTTTCTTGTTAAGAGAAATGCCTTGAAGGCATGTTGGTATGTTAGCCAAGAGATGACACCTAGGGATAGAGATTGTCTACTCCCCTACCCTCCTTGAACTCACCTAAGCTGAGTCAAAGTACTATGAGTAAGCCATGGGGAATGTGTGTTAATTGCTTGTTGTTGTTGATCTATGATTGAGAAGTATTGGGTTGTCTACTTACCCTGGTATGAGGATGGTCTCCCTAGCTCGAGGGTGTCCCTCTTGCGGGACGATGGTAGGGAGGAGAGCTAGATGGTTGCCAATTTTTCCCCTTGTTGTTTTGTAGGCTACGGAAGGAGCATGTCAAAAGGATTTGAATATAGTCTTGCCTTGTTAAGAAAATGTCATATCTTCCTGTATGTAATGAAAGCTTGGTCTTTTAATGATTCATTGTGTAAAAGTTTTAGAGGGGAGAATCTCTTTGGGAATAGTATTTAAAATTGTAGCCTTGGAGTGGAGGATTTAACCTCCTTTAAGTGTGTAATTGAGTTGTGGAATTGTTACAGTATTTGTTATCTGTTGGCTTTATCAAATTATAAGGTTGGGTGAATGGACATGAAAAGTGGGCATGACATTTGGTATCAGAGCCCAGGTTTCAACATTGGGATCTCTAGGTTAGCATGTAGTTGGGCTGACATGGAGTGGGTTGAGTATGGTTGACCCTTGACCTACTCCATGTAATTGCAAGAAAGTGTGGTTGCGAATTGTCAACTAGTCTCTTGTGTTGTCATCATGATTAATGTAGTCTTCCGCTTGTGAGTTAGAAATGGATCAGTTGTTTAAATTCCCCTCTTGTATTTAGTTGGTGAAAAGAATTGAAGAAGTATACCTTGTTTAAGAAACTGTCTATCTTCCTCTTGCATTAAGAGCTTGGTCCCTATATATTCATTATGTGAAAGATGTAAAGAGAACTTCTCTCTTGAAAATTGATGTAAAAGTTGTGATCTAGGGAATGGAGAAATCCCTTACTATGTTTAGTTGTAACCTTTATTGGGATTGTATCTTCTTGTCATTTGTGTGAGCATGGATAAAAGAAGATTGACTTTTAGGAATCTATCCAACAATATTTACAAATTCACCACTATGAGGTCTAACAAGAATCTAACCATAACTTCGCATTTAAAAACAAGGCAATACATCCCAAATTAAGGTTACCATTTACTAGCATTTGCTTACTAAGTCATAATTGAATCAAGCAACATCAAACACATATATTACTGCCTATGAATTAAGAATCAAACATATACTTATTTGTTAACAAGCTTGTAAGAGATTGTATATCTTAAGGGGATTCTAATTAAAAGCTTAAGTTGTTAATTTAGTGTTTTACCAAAGGATGTCAACCTTATCCCCACACAAGGTATGTGCCAATTTATATATTTTACACAAGGAAAATTTATAAAGGAAAATTCATATTAAGGAAGTTCTTACATTGTCCAACAAGCCCACTATTTACCCTTGCCTCATTTATTTTATACATTTATAAGCATAAATCACTATTTCTTTCTTACCCTTAAACTCTCAAGGGTGATGTAAACGTCACTCATTGACTTGCACTTACAGAATTCAAGGTAGATACATTTCACATAAGCATTCTAGTTAACCATCCCAAGGAAGACAAGGCCAAAACTCACAAGATAACCAGGGTTAAGAGTCAAGAAGATCTACTATTTAAACATCGCAAGTTACACAAGACAAGGATGATTGAAAAGGTCATTAAGACTACATTATTCATTCAGGAAATCAAGTATATCAAAGCACTATCATCTCTTTCATATCCAGATTCATGACATGTATCAAGGTGCAACACAAGACTATCTATTTCCTAAGATGCTAACTTCTAAATCCCATTACACATAGTGCAAAACTAGAGAACAACATCCCTCTTTACAAGAGGAACTCAAGGCAAGAAGGGACCTAATACCACCTTCTTATTCTTAGACCAACCTACTCAAGAGAAGGGTCGACAAGAAGAATACATCCAACTAATATTTAATTACATTTATATTTATTTATAGCATCCCTTTATTTTTAACGTTGAGTTTTAATCAACATTATTCAGTGTTTTAAGGAGGTCCCTCAAACCATTGACTTCATAATTTCTCAGCTATTAGGTTTAATTTATTTAGATGCCCCTTTTTCTTAACTTTGAAATTTAATTTACATCACTCTGTGTTTCCGTAAGTTTTCTCAACCATCTTCTTATTTCCTAATATTTTCCAAACTCCCTCACATATTTATTCTAGATTATTGCCCGATCAAAGATAATTACCTAAGGAGAATACATTATATTTAACTATATATTTATATATAGAATAGATTAATATAATTATATTCTAAGATAAGAGTACTTAACAGAATCATTATATACCTATACAAATATATGTAGGCATATAATTATTAACTTAATTTCTCCTTCATAAATGCATTCCACCACCAATTGCAATAATTAATTCTATTTTGATATATATATTTATTTAATAAATAATTTTACCTCCTCCTTTGTAAGTGGAAAACAACTAGTGTCCACAATTAATAACATATAACACTTTTAATATAAATGTGTAAAATGATATACAATAAAATTACAAAATATATATACAATACCCATTATTATATATATTTATATAACATATATCATTTATCTTAATTGTTTATTTGAAGACAGAAGTTTTATTTTATCTTTTATTCCACATCTTCTTTAAATAAAAATAGTTTTATAGAAAAACATCATCACTATTACTTTTATGCATTTCTTAAGTGGGTGCAAATACACCTCACTAACCACACATACTTATAATTTATTGTTATCCTATAAACATATATCTTTAAATAAATAAAATACCCCTTAAGTGGATATTACAAGTAACACCGCTATTCCCAAATATACATATTTATGTATAAATAAATATAATGACCTGATTATATATATAATTATAATCTCCACTCAAAGTTTATATCAATATTAATATGATATAACAACTTAAGCCTTGGGGTTAAATACCCTAAATTCTTTAAAGTGTGAGTGTTGTATGTAGGGCATGGATGAAGCGGCGGCGGAGGTCGTGGCTTCACACAGGCATAGATGAGGAGGTGGGCGCGGTAAATGGCGGAGGTCGAGGGTACCGCGCAGGGTGTGGGACGGCGGCGGCATCAACGGAGCAGAGGGGCCGTGTGGTGGCCGAGCTCGGCGGAGGGCAGGGTCAACGGCGCAGCAGATAAGGAGGTGGCGGCAGAAGAGGCCGTGGAAGGGCAGCGCCGAGGGGAAGTTTTGGGTGGCCGTGGAGGGCCTGTGTAGCTCGCGGGAGGGGGTGCGGGGTTTAGAGCCCACGGGGGCGTTTGTGTCAACGGGGGTGTGGGAGGGGCTCTGCCCCTCTCCACTCCACTTTGCATTAAACGGTGGGGGGTTAATCCCCCCCCACCAAAGAATGTTTATTTTAATTTATTTTTATTTTGTTTCATTTTTATTTTTACAACAATGTAGTTAAACAGAAATCTACTCTCGCAATGCATCTTTTTAATAAAAGTAAAATCTGTAAAATTTTGGCTAAAACTATATATATATATATATAAAAGGTATACAAATTCTTTCAATAACAAAATCTATATATTTATATATATGAATATAATAATATATAATCATGTATTCTTTTACATCATTATATATGTGTAGCATAATTTTAAACTCACTAAATATGTATTATTCACAATTTCATGCAATTTTAACTATTAAAATATATATATGTATATATATATATCAAGCAATTTCTGTATTTTATTTTTGAAAACAAAAAATGACGTGGTTATTACAAATTGCCACTCTATATCTAATAAATTATATATCTTGTAAATACATATATATAATTTTATATATATTTATACAACAAAAAATAATAGTAGATGGACTATATCTAAATTTTTAATTTACAAAATCAACAATTTTTTTCTTGAGAGAAATGAACAAAACAAATCTAAATTCTGACTTATCAAGTAGACATCTTAATTCACATAGATTTTTAAGAGGTGTATGAATTACAGGAACTAATTAATCTTTTACTAAGGTAAATAGACAAGTAAATCAATTTTGAAATATCACAAATAACGACAACAAATAACTCTTTCACTAAGTATTACATTAGATATTTTTAAACATCTTAACCAAATAATACACCACAAATAACTTACAAATAAATCTTTCACTAAATATTTTATTACTGTACAATTAACTCTTGCACTATCTATTACAATAGCTATGTTTGAATAACTTGTCCAAATCTACAACAATTTTCTCAATTTACAACTTGGTAAACAAGAACACAACAACTGTAAGGATCCAACAATTCCCTTACACTATAAGGGAGAAACCACTTTACAATTAGCTTGATATACGTTACTTGAAATAAGCAACTTGAACTAAGTAACTTGCATTAACTTGAAATAAGTAAGTTTCCCCTGCATACCTACATGCATTCTTTCTGAAAGATTCAAAATCTATATATCTAATTATATCCCCATCAATGACTAACTTTTACTCGAGAAGCAATAGAGAGTGCAACCACTAACATGCACAGAAATCCACTACTAAATGCTGAAATCTCTACTTGCATATGTTATAGCATTTAAACGATGAAGTACTCCTTAAAATATTATGCAACCTTTCATAAATCACAGAATTAGATTGACCGTTGTTTTTGCTTACCAAACCAATTTCTTACCGTAGATGCTCTGTATGTGGTGCCAGTAGAATACTACAGCAGGTGTTGATATCTTAAGTAAGTTCTGTTGCATCAGTAAAGGTAAGTACGAAAAATACATAATAATGAACTCATCAGATTATAAAGTATGGTAACTCAAGGCATAATTCTCAAAACACACTGCATAAAGAATTCACACATCGTGCAACCTGTTTATATAAACATCAACTCAATACATCAGTTATAGATCTTACATCTAAACACATTTTTTGATTCATCCACATTACAAGGCTTAACTTCACACGGTTCACATAAAGGTTTAGGGGATGCCATAGTTTCATCATAGAACCAAGTAACCAATATCCAGTGCCAAGTAACCAAGTTTCCAAGAACCAGGTGGAATGTTGGTCTCTGGGCCACGCGCCTGGGGGCCTCGCCATACATCCCAAAACGGCCTACCTCTTGTTTGTATAAGGGGATTAGCCTCCAAGAGATAGCCAAAATAAAAACAAGATCACTAGGAAGGTAGGTGAATTATAACCAGCCCATACTAGTCCACACCTACCCCCATCCTCATAAGTTTCCCATGCCTGCTTCCTTATATACACTCTACCAGAGGTTGCTCCAACGACATGGCGAGAAGAACATCACAACACAAGACCAACACTTGCAAACAACAGAAATAATCTAGCTTAGCCACCACAAATGAGAGAAATGAATAAAACAAATCTAAATTCTGACTTATCAAGTAGACATCTTAATTCACATAGATTTTTAAGAGGTGTATGAATTATAGGAACTAATTAATCTCTTACTAAGGTAAATAGACAAGTAAATCAATTTTGAAATATTACAAATAACGACAACAAATAACTCTTTCACTAAGTATTACATTAGATATTTTAAAACATCTTAACCAAATAATACACCACAAATAACTTACAAATAAATCTTTCACTAAATATTTTATTACTGTACAATTAACTCTTGCACTATCTATTACAATAGCTATGTTTGAATAACTTGTCCAAATCTACAACAATTTTCTCAATTTACAACTTGGTAAACAAGAACACAACAACTGTAAGGATCCAACAATTCCCTTAATATCAAGTTATTTATTTTCTTCTAAAGAGAAAATTTGTTACAACCTAAGAATAGAAAAGATGGATCGGTTAATGCTTCTTCGACTTTTGTAAAGTTTCATTATCATGCAATTTATTATTCAAGTAAAATTTTCCTGGTATAGGATGAATGATCTAATCTTAATGTGGGGTTTCATGATTACCTTGGGGTGTTGCAAACGGGTAGCTTAACAGTCTTGAATTTGACAGTCGACCTTGATCTACAAGCATATGCATTTTGAAAATTATCTAGTCATTGGGATCTTGAATACTAGGACAAATATTAGCATAAGTAATTCATAACTATTTGGATAGTTTCCCTAATCCTTCCTTTCATAGGTTAGGGCATACTTTTAGTGTCGATTTGGGATACCTATCTTGCTATATCTACCTTACCAAAAGAGAATGACTGAATCTATTTAAACAACTTCTTTTTTGTTTCGCATCCAAAAGAACTACATTGACTCCTTAAATCAACAAATCATTTATGTCATTCTTGGATAACTTTGGAGTTAAGGTGAAATATAACTTTGGTATTCATAGTATTGTTGACTAAAAGGTTGAATTCTGCACATGCATACATAAGATTTATCTCTAGAAATTACAACAACCTTAAACAGTTAAGATAATGAGTACACTATAGACCTTTTGATCTATCGTGCCTCATCATGAGAAATTCCAGTTAGTTCCTTTAACCAATACATGATTAGTATCTTCATCCAGATGAAATAAACATTAGCTAAAACTTCAAAACACTAAGCCTTCTAGGACGAGAGTTGGATAGGGATCAGTAGGGTTGTTTGACGAGATCACTGCAAAGATGCAACAAGACTGAAGACCTTTTTACCCTCACCTCTTTGACGACTTCCAGGAGGAAGTACAGTTTTAGGGGGGGAGGATGTGAGGCCTACTCTTTACACAACTATTCATGAGACTAATTGCTGTGCTATTTATGTTATGTTTATGATTGAGAGATTATTGATCTTGTATCTTGTTAGTAAACCTAACTAAATTTTAAGGAAATAATTGTGCAATGATATGTTATATGTGCTTCGGCTATGATACCTTGATAAGTTATTAACTTCGAGTTTGAGTGTGCAGGTATTACTAACGAAACCACATATACAAAAGACCATCTCATACCTATGTTGTATCCCTTGTGAACCGATCTAGTTCAATGAGGAACTAAGATCAACCTCGTGTTTGGAAAATGTTGTAATGTTGTAATATGTTGTATGAGGTCAGGGGAAAAGGGGTTATCTTCTTATTTACTTTTATTATGATAAGTGTTGTTTTAATCTTGTTGAAACTTTATTTCTTTTTGACCCTTTATCTTGTGTTTGATTTGACTCTGGGAGTTCTAACTAGGCATAAATCAACCCTGGGTTATACCCCATGGGTCTGGGGACCTTTTGGGCTAGGTTAACCCTGGGTTAACTTCTATATGGTCACTTAAACCTCACGATGAAGTGAAGTGACGAAATTGGAAGCATGGGGACAATGGGATGAGTGGAATCCACACTCAGGCCACTTGTAAGTCATAAAATATCTCCATGATTCCCTAATCATGGAGCTGTCTCCATGTGCCACTCTTTTGGTGGGGTTTCCCTTATTTGAGGTAGTGTGTCATCCACTCCATTTGTGTTTTATTTTACTTAATGAATTTTAAATTATCCATGTGTTATTAAAAGGACTATAGTGGGGAACCTAGTGAATGGGGGTTATTTGTTTTATGGCCACTAGAATAGTGGATGAGTTGTGGTTTAATTATTTATTTCCACTTGGGAAATTAGTTTAATGGAGGTTTAAAAGAGAAAGAAGGAGGAGAGGAAGGGAGGTTGGATTATGGGGAAAAGAAGGAGTCTTGGGAGAAGGAGGCTTGAGTGGAGCTCTACATCAACTCTCATTCCATAATTGGGCTTTGGAAGGTTGGTGATACAATTCTACTCTCTATGTGATTGTTGTCTAAAATGTAAGTTTGTCTCTAAGTTGATGAATGAGTTTGAATTAGTCTTCTTAATAGGAATGTTTGCTTCTTGCTTGATGGACGAATGTGCAAGTGTCTTCTTTGTGCCTTCCGTTATTTTGGGGGTTTGATTTGGTTGTGGAAAGAGCTCCTTCCAGTTGGAAGGCAATGCTCATCTTGTATGGGGAAGGGGAGGTGTGACCCTCCTCGGGTCATCTTGTTTTCTTGTTAAGAGAAATGCCTTGAAGGCATGTTGGTATGTTAGCCAAGAGATGACACCTAGGGATAGAGATTATCTACTCCCCTACCCTCCTTGAACTCACCTAAGCTGAGTCAAAGTACTGTGAGTAAGACATGGGGAATGTGTGTTAATTGCTTGTTGTTGTTGATCTATGATTGAGAAGTGTTGGGTTGTCCACTTACCCTGGTATGAGGATGGTCTCCCTAGCTCGGGGGTGTCCCTCTTGAGGGACGATGGTAGGGAGGAGAGCTAGATGGTTGCCAATTTTTTCCCTTGTTGTTTTGCAGGCTACGAAAGGAGCATGTTAAAAGGATTTGAAGATAGTCTTGCCTTGTTAAGAAAATGTCATATCTTCCTGTATGTAATGAAAGCTTGGTCTTTTAATGATTCATTGTGTAAAAGTTTTAGAGGGGAGAATCTCTCTGGGAATAGTTGTAGCCTTGGAGTGGAGGATTTAACCTCCTTTAAGTGTGTAATTGAGTTGTAGAATTGTTACAGTATTTGTTATCTGTTGGCTTTATCAAATTATAAGGTTGGGTGAATGGACATGAAAAGTGGGCATGACAGACCCATTGTCTCGTGGTATGTTAGTCTCTTAAACCATCCTATACGATTGCGGGTAGGGGAATATTTCCAGTGTTGCCGCTTACCCCTAACTAAGATCATTGTCATGTTAGATCCCTGTGTTGTGTGTAACCCTGTAAAGTGTTTATGTTATTGCGTGATTTTAGCGGTCTAGAATGGTCTTTCACTTTATTGGGTTTATATAAGGTTAGTGATGTTGTGCGTGCAAAATACCTCCATACTTTAAATGTGAAGTCAATTTAGCTCTTATATTTTGTAGGAGGGTCCTTTACCTTTTTAATGTGTGAATATCTTGAAGTGCTTTTAGAATTAAAAGTTAGTCTTTTGATTTATGTCATAGTTAGATTATTTTAATCTAATGATAATTTGATTCTATTGTGATTGATGTATGTTTTGCATGAATCTTGGTAATGCTCTAAGGATAGCTTATCTTTTGATAGTCAACCTTGCTTGTCAACATATCATTTCATGACATTTATTTTTTCAACAAGCCTTTAAAATAATATGACATATCTTTATATGAGCAAATTATATATATATATCTCATAATCCTATTTAAATTAAGACAGTTTGGGTTGAATCTCTCCCTTCTTAAGATGTTGCATGTTTAAAATATCGATGTTATTTGTTTTGTCTTATGATATGGTCTTGTTATGAATTGGAGAGTAATTGTTTTTTTAACAGAGGGGCAAACACTTTGTTTTTGACAAATCATGAAAATTCATTCAACTCATTCTAGGTGACCAGGATTATGATGCTCAATCTCCTAAGTTATTTATTGCATCCTCACATTGTTTATCTCTTTCCTATCTTGCTGAAATATCAGGTCCATATGCGATATGTTATGCTCACCTACCTTACTTGTAGCTTGGATATTCTAAATTACTTTACCAAGTCTAATGGAGGGTTGGTTGATATGTTTCAAGTTGTAAGCTAATTGGTCGATATCATTTATAGTTTTAGGGGGTATTGGAGGGGAGTGTCATTTGGATCACAGAAGATATAGGAGTCTTAGGGTTGAAGTTTTGAAATAAAAAAAGAAAGAAAAAGAGTTTAATTTTTGGGGGAAGAAGGAAACGGAAAGGGGATCGAGCAAGCAAGGGGGAGAAAAAGGCTAAGCCCCTGAAGTAGCGAAGGGGAAAGGAAGGAAAACAGAGGAAAGAGGTGGTGGCTAAGAGAGAAGGGGGGCACTAAGGAGAACAATGGTGTATTGTGGTTTCATCCTACTCTTGCCAGTCACACTCCTTGTATGTTCTAAAACTTTCTTTCTGCTGTTCTTTTTGGGCAGTCCTGCAATCATCGCATTCCATGAGATGACACCCTTATAAACATATTGCCAAACAACTTTGTGCCTAGGTTGGGCTTCCACATTTTGTGTAGTTGTCGACCAGAGCATTTCCAACTAATATCTGGCAGAAATCTGCCTTCCATTATGCCTAAATGGTTTTTCATACCCTATTCAAATGCTCCCAATTTGACACAGGCAGAAAAGACATTGGCAAGGCTGGGAATATAGGTTTATGTCTGCTGAGTTCATTTGCATGAAAGTTTCTAAGGACCATTCAACTAACCCATTTCGATTATACCCTGCAACATGGTATTCCATGAGATCACCTTTCAATTAGGCCGATTGTGATATATCCCCTATAACTTGCCTTTCTTGTGACATTTTGAGTGAATGTCTACCTGGGCTTGCAACTAACCTTGACAAAAGACCCCGTCTACACATTATTTTAGTGTAATTCATATTCTCTGTTTTGCTTCTTTTAGCATCACCCATGATCTCCACAAGAAAATTGTCCCCGTTAGAAATGATAGAATGACTCTCATGTCTGCACAAGCCAACCCCATATAGCTTTCTATATAGATTGATGGCAGTAAGGAAGCAAAGTAACTTTTGGTTTTAGGGATGCATCAGTAATAGGAGCTAAAGAAAACTCCAAAGGACCCCTACAAAACTAGGGGAATTCAAATCACATTATAAGGAGGAAAATATCAGCAAATACTTCCAAAGTTTATTAAATCATTTAGGGTTATAAAGAGGTCATGGGTTCAAAACACAACAAGGAGTTCTTCAACAAATCTGAATTCAAAAGTGGCAAAGTTTAACAAATGGGAGAAGTCAAGGCCTCCTCTACATGGGTTGCCTACCATTCTTCTCACATATTTGTTGACTCATCAGGCCAGGTGAGAAAATTTTAATGCTGGGTTATATTACAACATTTTTTAGTAGCACGTTTTGCACTCTTTCTCGTTGCCTTGATTTAATTTAACATATCTTACATGTGATACCTTTTTAGAGAAATACACATAATGGGTACCCTTTAACTAAAATTAAGTTGGCAAGATTCATTTTGCTTTCTCCCGGTGCTTTAGTAACCACTTCTGCTTAAGACATGTAAAATGTAGGTTACAATATTTTATTTGCAAAATGACAACATATTCCTTGCTGTAATGACCTCTGCCACAAGTTGTGGTAAACGTTATATGCTTGTAACTACCATTGAGTTTAATGTCTTACAAAAATAGTTATTTTGCTTTCAGTTACAGACTAATGTACCAGTTGTTTTGTCAGTTTAAAGTAGAGAGCCCATTATGCATGTTGCAGAAGACACATAAGTTATGTTTGTAATTATGGTTGTTTGAATTACTAAAAGTGTGCTTGATTTGCTTTGATAGTATCCAACTCCAGACATTTCCTTAAATTATTTTAGTGGAATTAATATTGCTCCCTTATTAGAAATTATGTCATCCAATTCTTGATTAGGAGCAAAATTTAAAATCCTTTGTTAAATTTTTTTTACAAATGTTTTATAGTCTTTTTTTTACAAGCATTTTCAAATTGTAATTTACCACTTAAATGGCAACCCTATCTTGAACGTAGATCAAAACCTTATGTATTTTACATAAAATTTATGTTTATAAACCATACCTTGTGTGTATGTTGTGCTTTGAGTTCTCGAGTCCTTTTGTCTCCCCTTGATGATGTGTTGGGTGTGTGTGTGTGGAACATGTTTTATATTTATGTGGTTAAACTTAGTATCATACTTGAGATCCTAGTCGTGTGAGTCAGTCATGCTAGTAGTGGCTTCCTTGATCTCCTCTCTCTGTAGTTCAAGGGTTGCCTAGGGTGCAATGGACATCTATTGTGCTCGACAATGGCAATATGGTTGGGAGGTGGGCAAAATCCCCATTTGTCTCCGTTCAAACGATCCCTTGAAGACTTGGCAGAGTCTTCTCCTATGTCGTTGGCACATCAATTGTACTTATTTTATTGTTGCACATTATCCAATGTAATTTATTAATCGGAGTTGATTTTCCATGTTGGGAGAAAGCCTCCGCTTGTAATTGTAATATATAATTTTTAGATTTCAGATTAACTTTTGCTTTACAAAGGAAATCAAACATTTGGTTATGTCTCTAATTTGGTTTAAATTTTTTAATCTGAATGATGGAATTCTCGTACCTTCGGTAACGATGCTATGTTACATTTTAGAGATAGAACCTCATCTTTATGTCTAGAATGTTTTTTGCAATGTTCTTGTATGTCACTACTTCATTTCTTCACAAACCTTAATATTTCTACTATATCACTACTTCATTTCTTTCTTGATTTCTTATCATTTACTTTTTTCCGGTTTTTTACCTCATTTTGCCTATTTTTCTTCTTCTTTTCATTGTTTCTTTCCTTTTAATATCATCTTCCTTTTTATACTTTTATTTTTATTTTTTTTTGTATTTTATTTTGTCCTACTCTATCTTTCCTTTCTTCCTTTAATTTATTATATTTTTCTCTTTTTTCTTTATCTCTTTATTCTCTTTCTCCATAATTCTTTAATCCAAACTTTTTATCTATTTTTTTGCTTGTTATCACTTTTTTTAACCCCCGTTTTATGCTTTTTTTATTATTCCTTTATCTATTAACTCCCCCTTAATTTAACCAGTTATCTTTCTTTCTTTTTATTTTATTTTTGTCACATTGACTCTAGTCAAAGAGAGGCCTTACCCACCCATCTCTCTCTCTTTATAAGACCACTTCTGTAGTTTACTTCACATTCTCTTCTTCTCATCCTGATGATGGATCACGGAGTGTGATCCGAAACGTTGATGCAAAAAAACAACACACAGTGGAACCAGAAGCTTTTCTATTATGCTCTTGTATGTTAGAATGATTAAAAGTGTATATCATCTCCTTATGATTGGTTTATCGTAACTGTAGATGAAAGATTGTGTCTTTTTACTTCTTTGTGTATTGATTTAAGTTTTGACACTCTATGTTGGTTTCCCTTGGGTTGTGTTCACCTGACAAGGTGTCACAGATGTCTTATCCTGCACCTTGTTTGCCTTCCCTGCCTTTGTGCGACAAGGTTTTAGGGATAGGTGGAATTTTTTTTGGTTTTCATGTCATGACCACATGGAAAATGTGGGCATGACGTGTGGGTTTTCGTGTCATGACCAAATGGCAAATGTGGGCATGACATCAGGTTGCATTGCACACTGTTGGAGTTTCATGAATATTGTACATTCAACATACCCAAGTTTCCCATTGGATACTCTGTCTCCTAAGACCTATCAGAACTTTGTTGTTGAGGGCGGTAGATTATTCAATTTGGCAGTTGATATGATTCACAAAAATTAAATATAAATACCAAGGGTTTGATGTATCTACCATAATTAGAAGCAAACTAGCAGGAATCTAAGATACAGAATTGGGGCATGCATGTAGATTTAAAGGATTTTTAGATTAGAATGAACACCAACCCTAGAGAACCCATAGCTAAGTTAACATTCTCGATTGGACTCACTCACAGTAGGGGTTTCCCTCATGTCATGGAGTGCTCAGATTCAGTACTAGCCTGTATTGAGAATTATCATGCAAAGTCCCACCAAGTCAGAACAATGGATGGTGATGTGGTGGTAACATTAGATGTTGAATCCATCAACAATATCTTCAAATTACTGGTATGCGAGGAATATGCTAACATATCTATGGAAACCGGATGGACATTTTATGTAGATGGGAAGAACTAGTATAAAACAACAATTGCCACAACTTGGCTTAGAAAGAAAAGAAAGGTAAGTCACAACTCCCAAAGAATTTGGTCAAGGCCCTTTTCAAAGAGGATATTTCTGATATAATTACCCTTCTACATAGAATGATAGGAAGTGTAGATTCTAATGAATTTGTGTAATGGATGTGCCAATTTATATTGGTTATTTGTACCGGGAAACAACATATTGATTGGGCTCAGATTATAAGTGATCATTTGCATGATCAATTGGTTAATTTTCAAAAGAAAAATCAGTTTCATATGTTCTCTTACCTATTTTATGTTTTGGCCAACATATATAGAGTATGGCCATGTTTAAAGACTTTAGTTACCTTCACTAATGATACACAAGTGTATGATTACTACCCTTAGCTGTAAGAGGTGATTGGTAACAAGGATTACAAAAAGGTTAATGATGCCTTCTTGATGTTTAATGTGAAGAAAACATATGGAAACCATGAAGTTAGAATTTCAACAAAAGCAACAAATCTAATTGTTCAATTTGTTGAGTTCATGTGTCTTAGATTTACAGTGATCGGCAAGAGTCACAGCAATCTCGGTGTTCATAGTGGGTTGTTCTTTGTATCGGGCTGACAGAACACCATCGGCGAACACTTAACTTGTTTCACCGACAGTTATGGTTACACCGATGAAGGGAAGCTGTCGGGTTGACATTCTCTATCGGGCTTGCCTGAAGATGTTGCTCCGATGTCTTGTCTCACTCCGATGAACTGTGGAGGTTTTGGATCGGTGGGACTTACTATTGTCGGAGTAGCTTGGGAGACTTCTTCCGATGTGCAAGGTCTTACCGATGACGGGCTAGTGTATACTCTATCAGGAAGACTTTACTATCGGCATGGTTTAGAGTGCTTTCTCTAATATGATGTGTTACTCCGATGAAGGCCTGGTCATCGGTATGAAGTTTGCTATCGATGCAGATAGAAGAAGTGTCACCGATGATCTATGTCTTGACGATGGTGTGGTCGGCATGAGAACGTTTGTCGACCTAGCGTTGAGAAGTCTTCCCGATTTTACATGTCACTCCGATGGAGGGTTGGCGGAGACTTGGCATCGGCAGGAGAAACATTGTCGGCAAAGAGGGATGAAGTTATACCGAAGGTCAAGGTCTTTCCGATGGTCAGTGAACGGTGTACTGCTTGGTGTTGTCGACAAAAGTGCCGACGGTTATCTTACATGTGGTGAGGTATATAAACTCGGATGTCCGACTTGAACAGATGCATGTGGGACTAATCTCACGAATGCGAAACGGTAGTTTGGACAGTTGGTGAGCGTAACTGAAACGATTGGTTACTCGGACGGTTGAGTCGATTAGATTGCTAAAAGCAATTGGGAATCGACAGAGTAAGGTTGGAGAGTTTAATCCTATGAGCTCTATTTTTCTACTTCAATGAGTCCTATGCTGTATGTTGTACGCTGCATGTGAAGGGACTGAGGAGAGATGAAAAAGAGCAAAGTTTAGGTGAAGGGGATTCTGACCGAGAAGGGTTATACTGGCAGCTATTCTTCAGAAGGAACAAGATGTTAATCTCCTGTAAAGGCTATGAGCCTGTAAATGTATTGTAACTGTAAAGGTTGCTGAATAATACAATGGCTCTGTGATTTGGAGTGTGGGGTTTTTTACCCGTAAGGGTTTTCCCCACATAAATTTGTGTTCTTGTTTTGTCTTTCATGTTTAATGTCTCTGTTGTTGAAACTGGTTAATGTTCGCTTGTGCTTTCCTCTAAGGGTCAATGTTGGAAATGTTCTATGTCAGTTTCCACTTTAATGGCATAGTTGTGCATGTTTTTGAAGCAATTGAAAAGAATTTAAATCTGTCAAAGACACCACTGTTCTTAGAAATACGTTCTGAGATGCTCACATTTCCTTACACAATTTGGGAGTTACTTCATCCAGTTCGAAGGGTTTACTTATATAAGAGTTGGTGGTTTTGAAAAGTATCCCTATAAACTTCCCAGATATGCCACATATTATATTATATTTTTGGAAATCTATAGGCAAATGTCTCAGGCTAGTAAGAGGTACCAATATTATAAGAAGAAATTATATTCGTTCTCTTTGTAGTTGACTCATTATACTTGCAACAAGCATGAAGATGCAAGGCATGTTGACAAAATTATTTCCAAGTTTAATTTTCATTCATATGTTTCAAGATTATATTTTGATAGAAAAGGTTTTGTGGAAGATAACCTCTACTCTCCTTTATTGCATGAACATCGTCCTCACCTTGAGGATTATTAGGAAGATTACACAGATGAACATGAAGTTAGGAGGAGAGATTAGATGAGATTGATGTGAGGCTGATTTATTTCACTTCCCTATTTTTGATCATTTTACATTATAGTTGGAGATATTTTCAGACATTTAGAGATTATTGATTTCCATTATGCAGACTTAGACTATATATGCTGATTTGGATTAGTTTTGATTAGTTATGTGGTGATTTGATTAGATTCCATTTTGATGCTCTTATGATGCTAGACATGTGAGATACATTGCTGATTATTATTGATGATGACTATGAGCTCATTTTATAGATTTGTTATTGGATTCTAATTTTGAGATATTAGATAGAAAATCCAATTTTTAAATCTTAATTATGATGTGAATGTTTAATGTGGTATGCGATGACATAATTATTATATTCTGTTGCTTCGGCTATGATATATCTATGTTGGATTGACCGTTTGATCGAGTGCGCAGGTGATTTTCCAGGCCATGGAAAATCGGAGGCAGATCTCACACTTATGTATTTCCTTATTAAGCTGATCCATTCCTAAGAGGGATGAGGATCATGTTTGATCGAATGATGTTTTCGTAAATGCTTGATTTTAATTATTGGCCTAGTTCACCCCTTTTATTTGATTTAATTCATGTGTTGTAAAAATTGTGTTTTAATTCACACCATTTGGTGTTCTTTTATTTATGGGTCATTTAATGTGATTTTACACCTCCCTAAGTGTTGATTAGAGTTCCAAACTTACTCTAGGTGGTACCCCTAGGGTCTAGGGTCCATTTGGACTTACTAACCCCTAGGGTAACTCCCATCTAGTCACTCTAAACTTGGGTTTAGTAAAAGTGACGAAATTTCAAAATGGCTAAGGGTGGGAGATGAGTCATGCCTTGGAAAAGGCCCATCTTCCTTCCCAAGGCATGGAGATTCCTCCACCTTGCAGACTTGGGGAGTCTTCAAGACCCCCAAGTGTGTGGAACCTTCCTCCAAGACTCTCACACATGTGTGAGAGCATCTTGGAGAGAAGAGGCTCTCTTGAGGAGTAAAGGGATGACATGTGTCATCCCTTATCCTCATGGAGCCATGGGGGAGAGATGCCACCTCTCCACTTGGGCTCTCACACATGTGTGAGAGCACAAGTGGATAAGGTGAGGGTTTGAATGGATAAGAGGGTGACACTTGTCACCCTCACATTCCTTCTCCCTTGCAAGTGGCATGGGATGAGGAAGAAGAAGGTGACAAGTGTCACCTTCTCATTCCTTAGGGCCTAATTTGGAGGCCTATTTTATCTCCTCTTGGAGAGGAGTTGGGGGTTCTTTCTTTTGGAAATTTTTCTATCTTGGAAGTTTTGGGAAGGAGTTGGAGAAAAATTAGAGGATTGGAGACTTGGAGAAAGCTTGTGGGCTCTTCTTCAACATGCATCCATTGTTGGGCTCTTAAGGTAAGCCCTATGGCATTAGCCATTCCTTATGCTTATTTTTATTTTTGATTGTGTGCTTGAAATTTTGTGTTGGGTGTTATTTTCTTTTGTGTGGGTTTTGGGTGTTGGTAAGAGCATCTCCATTGGAGAAAATGCTCAACTCGTAAGGGGTTGGGAAGAATGAACCTCCTCGAGGTCACCTCTTGGTGTTGATCTATTTATAGCCTTAAGGGCATTCTATGGTGTTTGGGAGTATTTTGGTTGGCAAGAGTGCCATGGTGATTTTGAGTTTTATGGAGATATTATTTTGGCTTGAGGCCTTGTGGTATTATGATTATTGAGTTTTGGAGTGACCTCTTGAGTTGAGGGGTCCACTCCCCTACCCCCTCCAAACTCATTTCAATGAGTTTTGTAATGTGCATTATCCTTGGGTGGTTTTTGTGTTGTGATTTTTGTTGTGGTATGAGAAACCCGTGTGAGACTACCTCCCAGCTCGGGGGTGACCCACTAGCAGGTCTATGGTAGGGAGGAGGGTGATTTGCGTGGCTTGGTTTTCCCCCTTTTTAGTGTTTAGATCTTTGCAGGTTATGTTGGTGTTTTGGAGCTTGGGAGAAAAGTTCACTTTAGTCTTAGTTGCATTATCTTGTTGGCTGATTTTTGAGAGCCATGGCCTTGGAGGCCTTATTGTATTTAGTTGTTCAAATTATTGCTCTCCCTTGTTTTTGTTGTTGAAAATAAATTTAATGTGTAACACCTCTCTTTGTGATTTCAAAAATATGTTATAAGTTGATGTTTGGGTGTATATGACTATGAGAAGGTTGGCATAAGAAAATGTGACTATGCTGTTAGTTTATATTTTAAATGCAAAAAAAAAAGTAGATGTTATAATTTCTGATTTTTGTAGCAAGTTAAGATAGAGGGCAAATTTTGATATAAGTTACTTTATGGTTGTATAGTGATTGTTTCATCTCAAATGCTTGTTGTTTCTCTTCAAAGAAAATATATGACTGTCATTTTACTTGTTAAAAAAAAATAGTGGTAGAGGGAAAAATTGTTTCAAAAAAATATGTTATCCTGCCTTATTTAATTCTGTCAAAAAAAGGGAGAAATAGTAATTTTGTATTATTTATTTTCCAAGGAAAAAAAGAAAATGTGTATACTATTTGTTCCTTATAAGTATTCAAATCTTAGCATTCTTGTTTTGAATAATTGACTGTGTATATAATGGATATAATACTACAAGTCTGATTATTTATTCCATTAGATGGTTGTGGATATATATGTATGATATATATATATATTAAATGTATATATATTTTTGATCTTATATCTATTTTAAACCCACTGTTATCACTGTGTAAAAATAGTGTGTGTATATATATATATATATACTTTGAATAATAATAAAACTGTTTTAAACATAATACAAAAACCAAATAACATTTATACCAAAACGGCACATTATACAGTGTTTATGAAATAAATTAAATGAAGAGTGAAACTGTTGTTGGCAGGGCCGAACCCTACCTCCATCTGGGTTGGAGTTTTTAAGTTTAACAAAAGGAAAAAAAAGCAGTGGTGGACGGCGGCCTCAGCTGCCGCCCACCACTCTTTGTTTTGCAACATCGGGTGTGGGGAGGGGGTCGAGCCCCCACCCACACCCAACGCCCCCAAACCCTTACATTGTTTTTTCTTACTACTAAACAAAAATAAAAAAAAATAGCGAACGGTTGGCGGCGGTGCTGCCATACGAAGCACCATCCCTCTGCATACTTCATCCCTCTTTAGATTTGACATTACACTTGGTTTTAACCTGTGATTTTATCATTTATTAACAGTATGTATATATATATATATACATACATATATATATGTATATATATATATATGTATGTATATATATATGTATATATATATATGTATATGTATATGTATATGTATATGTATATGTATATGTATATGTATATGTATATGTAAATGTAAGTGTAAGTGTAAATGTATATGGATATGTATATGTATATGTATATACATTAGCTCTGTATTCTAGGTAACAAAAAAAAATACCTTTAGATTTATATTAAATGTATATATATATCTACAAAAAAAAGTTATACCCTATATATACATAATAAATATATAGCTCTGTATGAGGTATTATCTTGGCGGCCCTTCCTACTAGCAAACCCTACCTGCAACAAAAAAAATAGGGAAACAAAGAGAGAAAACAAGAGAACAAAATGAAAGAAAAGAGAGGAAAGGAATTGAGGAGAAAATAATAGATAGGGTTAGGGCTTTTCAAAATGAAAGTAATAAAATAATAATAGGGCAAATTTTAGGGTTGTGAGTTGAATGGGATTGTTTTTGTAAGTTATTTCATTTCTTTTAATTCTCATTTGAACATGAATTTCCCTCTCCTCTTTTTAAACTTTTATTATTTTCCTTTTGAGAGATTTTTTTTAAGTGGGTCATTTTCATGAGAGTGGGAATTTAATTTTATTAAATGACTATTGTGTAACTTTTTATTTGGGTAGTGTATTAGGAATTTTAATGGGTTTAATTTTATCCCTGTTACCTTTTGAGTCGCCCCTTATTTATTTATTCATTGGTAATATTTCCCGAGCTAAGAGCCAGTTTACCATGTTATATTTTTGGTCATGCTTTTGTTTCGTAAATCGGCTCTTGGTCCTTCAATTTGTATCCGTTTGTTGTCTTTGTAGACAAGGTTACTTCAGGCTTGAACCTTTGAACTTGAACCATTCTCAAAGTTCAAAGTTCAATGGTTCAATATGTCTAAGTGTCTCATAAAGCAAGCTGTCGTTTTGTTTGTCTTATGCGCCTTTGAACTTTCGGGTTGAACTTAAACCTTCCGCTCGTACTCTATAGCGGGGTTCAAGGTTCAATGGTTCAACGGTCTTAAGGTTTAACATTCACTGTCTTCTTATAAGTCAGGTCACACAATTACCTTGCGTAATTATTGTATCGTTGAACCTTCCGCTCGTACTCTATAGCGGGGTTCAATGGTTCAAGGTTCAACATTCACTGTTTCATTGTTGAAATCCTTTTACCGAAGCCGCGTAACATTTTGTCGGTCTACATAACCCTTGCATCTTTGAACCTTCGTATTGAACCATATATTTACAAGTTCAACGGTTCATGAGTTAAGTTCTTGTTTCCGTAAGTCAATCCTTTGCTTATCTATATGGTCCGATTGGCATGTTTGAACCACCATATTGAACCATCGTATTGAACCACGTCCTAAAGGTTCAATGGTTCAATAGTTCAAAGATTTGATGAGTTTGGTCCCGTTTGTTCCCGTGGCTTTCTAAGTCAAACTTAGCAGCAAAGTTGGAGGAAATTATATCAGAAACTCATTATAAGACCGAGAGCTCTAATTTAGCGGAGACTACGGATAATCATTATACTTCATGATGGCGCGTGAATACTACTTGCTATTAATGAAGAAATCAGAGTTCACGTCTTTTCAAATATTTTTGGCACGTTTTGTTCCGAGCAATAATTATTCATTCTGGTAAGTGCCATTATTAACCAAGAACAAGCCAAGTTTAGCAAGTAAACATACTGTGCAATGTGGAGAAGGATACCGCCGGAAGTGTAAGGCTTTTTTTGTTCAAGTTTTCGCAGTGAATTCAAATATCCTGAAGGTGAGTTATGTTTCCCCTGTGCTATTCCTAGTTCTTATGCTGGAAAGAGGAATCTCTGGAATTTCTGTTGTTTTCAAAATTTGAAGTATTTCATTATAATCATCCAAGTATGTCTTTGAAATCTACGTGTTTGGGGGATGAACATGGTCCTGGCCTTACTTATTCTCACTTGAAATTTGGAGATACTGCATTGGTTCAATATGATTTAGAGGAATTTAAAGAAAGAGCTGGAAACCCTGTTTAAACCCCTATAATGAAGAAAATTGTAGATAGCGGCTTAATTGAAGCCGCAGCCTTTCCTCAGGCTATACTGTGCCCAGAGTTGGTTCAAGAATGTATGAATAGGTACGATCCCCAGGACAGGTGTGTCAGAAGTGCAAACTGGGATGTGTTATTTTATGTTAACAGACAAACCCTCATGTCTGTGATGAAGATACCACCTAAGGAGGCATATTCCAGCCTTGACATTACTGCCTCCAATGGGTATTTCTCAGAAAAGAGATCAACTTACAAAAGTGTAATAGCGAGGAACTGGCTGCTAAAATTTCAGAAGGGTGGTTCAAGGTTGCCCAGGCCACTTACCAAAGATCATTTGATAAAAGAAGTAAGGGATATTGTAGTATTGTTGCACAGACTGAGAGGCAATCAGCATGCCTATTATTGGGAAGATTGGATGTACTTTTTCATACAAGTCATCCTTCAAGGAGAACAATATTTGGATTGGGCCGAAATAGTGGCTGACTGTCTACATAAGAGTTTGAGCAATTGTCTGGGCAACAGAGATTTCTACATGTCTTCGTACCTATTCTTTTGTCTAGCACCTACAAGAGATTGGTTTGACCTACCCCATGCACCCATAGCTGAAAATAGTAAAATTTATGAATATTATTCACAGTTGCAGAGAAAGAATTGCTATGAAAATTACAAAAGGGTTAATGATGTCTTCACTGGGAAAATGACTTATGAATTGGTAGGGAACCCAGGTAAGAGAATGTCCAGTGAAGCAATGCAACTGATCAGTATCTATGGTAGCTTCTTCATCCAATTTTCTGAGTTCACTTATATCAAAGTTGGAGGATTTGATGGTGAACATGTGAAGTTACCTAGATATGTGTTTGATCGTTTTGTGCTGGTGGAGGTATGTAGGCAACTGGCACATGTTGATAAGAAATTCCCATCAAAAAGGGGTTGTGGTATTTCTTTTCCTATTGAACTTGGGCATTATTCATGCCATTCAAAATCTGATGCCTTGAATTTGGAGGTGAACCTCAAAAGGTTCAATTTTCAATCCTTCACTGCCAGGTCTCAATTTGACAGTAAAAGATTTGTCAGAGAGAACCTAGATTCTGGAACAGGGCATTCACACCTTCCTAAACTGGAGGATTACTGGGAAGACTACCCAGATGAATTCGAGGTCAGAAGAAGGCTGTGGTGTAGGTTGTCTTTGGGGCAAATAATTACACTCAATTTAAACATGGATATTTCTAGAATTTCTGATGATGGAGAATAGGTGGTTGATCCACAGTTTGAGAAAGTAAAACACTTACCCATTCCAGAGGTGGACTGGAGCAGAAAGGAAGAAGATAGAATTGAAGTTAAAACTCTTCCAGTAATAAGAAGAACTGAGAAATGGCTGAGAGAAAAGAGACAGGGAGAACTTCAGGATAAAAATGTCCAACAAATCTCTTCAATGGTTGGATCACCACTTCCCATAGAGTCTTCTAATCAACCTCTTGCTATCTGTGGTGCAGGTGCTTCAAAGCCACCAACTGAGAAAAGCCCTGTCACTAAGAGATCCAGAAGAATCCTTACAGATATTCTACCATCTCGTGTTACCAGGTTGAGGACTAAAGGAAAAAGAAAGAAACAGGCTTCTGAAACAATAGTTGTTGATTCAAATTCAGAAGAAGATTCAAAAGGACCTATGGGTGACAAGGAGCTAAGCCTAAACAGAATAGAGGAGGTTGACACAGGGTTATAGTCAGAGGCCGTTCTGGAGACCCCTGAAATATTAATGATTTCAAATAAATCCTCTGATGAAGTGAACCCCGAAAAGACAACCTCAGCCCCTGCACCAAAATGGCTAGAAAGTTCTATTTCTGATAAGAAAAAAGTGATTCCTTTTGTTATCCCCCTGCAGGACATGGTAAGCAAATGTTTGGGGAAAACCCCCAAGTCCAAGAAACTCAAGACGACATCCAGGATAAATATTGATCCAAGCACTGGTAATTGGAGTGCTGAAATTGCTAGGCCTGTGACAGAGGAAGAGGTGCAGGACCTAAGGGTGCATGATTTCACTGTGGAGAAAGTGGATCTCGGTACTGCATCCAAAGCTGCAGATGTCCACCACCTCGAAGCTTCTACTAAGAGGATGGTCAGTCGAACATGGAAAGATGAAAAGGATAAGAAGGAGCTAAAACAAACTCTCCGTTCAATGGCAGAATACATAGAGGCCATTAACAACCCTAACCCGCAGCTGATCTCACAGCTTCCCCTGTCTTTTGACCTAAAATCACCTGTCAACCAAAAGATGTTAGACCAGGTTCATAGAAGCCAAATGGTGACAAAAATGTTTAACAGTTGGTTGGATAACATTGAGCAGAAAGGAACTGAATACATCCGTGAGCTCAAGGGTATATATGACCTGACTACTGCCACCGTTGAAGATTTCAAAGCACAGGTCGTTGTTTGGGTGAAAGATGAGGGCAAGTGGACGAATGTAATAAATCAGATGGATGAAGTTTAAAAATATGCGCTGGCGAAGTTTTTGACAGAGAAAAGCCTGACTGGTTTAGACAAGGATTTGTTATATGTGAACAAAAAGAATATTGAATGGAGGAACTCCATATCCCGGCAAGGTCGTTTTGAACTCTCGAAGTTAATTAAGGAAATAACAGAATTCACTCAGTCATTGCAAAATGATTTGCAATGTATTGATATTAAATACATTAAAGATGATGGAAAACCAATGGAAGACGTCGATGCAGTGGTCCAATCCTTCAAAGACAAAATCAACTTAATCAGAGAAAATGACAATGTTTTAATTGAGGACTTCTCCAGAATTTCTAAAGTTGAATCATTACTTTACCTCTGCATTGACGCACTTCCGGAACACAAAGAAAAATTTGGTAAAATGCGAAGGGAAAAGAAGGTTTGGAAGTCAAGAATGAAGCATATCGGTATTCCTAACTTCCCGAAGATTCAAGAGTTCGTTGCCGCTTTCCAGAAATGGAAGACCCAATGTGCTGCCCAAGCCACCGATAACAAAGCCGGAGATACAAACCTGTCGTCCCAGTCATGACCTCATTGGCTCGTTTCCTTTATTTCGGTTCCTCTGTCATGTTATTTTCAGCAAAAACTTGTTTCTTTAAAATCAGTTGTTTAAAACTAAATCCCGTACGGGTCAGAGTTATGTTAACTCTGAATTTAATTTACTCAAGGACATGATTAAGACTTTCATATTTATAGGTTTTTTAAAATCTGGAGAGGACATATAGAAGTGGAGGAAAGAAAAGAAAGAGGAATTTTTTGGCGAAACTGTTCATAGTTTTACATTATGTGATGATTGTCTGAGTAATTTTCATCTGTGAATGAGAAGAAGAAACATTTACTGCTTATTTGGATCTGTGCGTCTGAATGTGTGGAATTAGATTTTCTGTGTGAAATCTCCTTTCATCTAGTAATTGTTCTTTATTTGGACAACTCGTCATATGTGTTTTATTATCTATAGGTTCAGAAAGTTCATGTGAATGTATTCATATATTTGAATGTATCAAAAATAGGATCTGTGCATTCTATTGCTAGTTAATACTGTATAAATCTATCGCATTCATAGCATGGTTATGTATGAATGTTAGTCTGCCTTAAGCATTTTTTGGTTAAAAATGCATGTGGATGGTTGAATAAGTTAAATTCATTGAAAATCTTAAAGGGAGCTGTACCTAAATTCAGAGGGGAACTAATTTAAAAGGTTCACCCATTTGTTGCTTAACTCATTTGTTCTTCAAAAGAGGGGTATAGAGTCAGAATAAATTATTTTCAGAATAAGGACAAATATGTTAACCAACAATCCCCTTGAAATATTATAGTGGGTGGGATTTAATTTATTTTAATTCTAGCCTTTAGATCTTCCTAGAGGGATTTATTATAATTAGGATGGGAGATCACGTTTTATAAGTTATTATTGGTAATCAATTTTGTTGAGATGGGGATAGTGGATTTAATTAATTCTAGGAGAATTTTACCTTATTGACGAATCAATTTAGTTGTGACACTATTTGTTAGTGGACCTTATTATTTGGGGCTTTATTATTTAATGATTTTATTTAATTTTAATAATTCGTTTGATCGGGTAGAAATTTTATAATGTCACTTAGGGGAATCTTATTTCAATCTTTTATTTATATTTTTCTCATAATTATTTTAGAAGGAGACTTTTTTAAAAATAATTATATCAAATGTTAAAAACGCGTTATGCTGCCGAATTTTTTTAAGACTTAGGGCAGTTAACTTAAGTGGATTTTCTTGTCATTAGTTAACAATTATTTTACCTTGCAATCATTATTCTAACAAAGGTGTATTTATTTAATGTATTTTTTGTGCTCTAGATTTAGGGTTAGATTTTGACTCCTGTCAGAATCATGTCACTCACTTAGGAAACTTAGGGTTTGGGTTCATTCGACCCTAACCCTAAAAGCGACGCTCCTCGTATCACATAACCCCCTAGTCAGCTATCATCACACAGGGGATTACATATGTAAATGCTCTTCCCTGGAATTGATTGACATGTTTATATCTTATGCGTATTGCCACCGAGCACGCTGACACGTGAGGGGATTTCTAGGGACATGTGAAAAAGTTTGTGATATTTCATGTCATGACTACATGACAAATGTGGACATGACATGTGTGTTGCATGTCGTGTCCACATGGGAAATGTGGGCATTACAATTGACAATTGACCAAATGAGAGCCTTTAATCTAGGATGGGATCTCCCAAATATTGTAGATGATTATTCTGATATAATGGATGAAGGCTACTATGTAGAAAGCACCAAGGCTCTGCCTAGATTGAGATGGTCTGAGAAAGAATTATAGATATCTTTGTTAGATCCTCGTTTGTGTTGGATAAGAGTAAAAGGTGGCTAAAATCTAAAATGGTTGATCACACTGCAGGTTCTTCTTCACCAAAAGAACAAACAATGGCAGAGCAGAAGAATTTTGTTGGACATGTTTCCCAAGAGACACCTTCCAAAGGTCATTCTACTAAGGCTAAATTTGTTTCAAAGGATGGAAATTGTGGAGATGATAATCTAGAAAAATATGGTAAGCTGAAAGGGTGGTGTGAAAATGATAGTAATCATCCAAGGAAGAATCTAGAAATCAAAAGCCCTCTTAAACCTTATTCTGAGAGTGTATTGAATTAGGAACAAGGACGACAAGATCAGGGTCATGGATCGGCCTTCTCTCCAACAACTAAAGGTAATGTTTCTCCACCTAGAACACAAACACCCCCACCAAATTTGCATGATGCAAGATCTTCCCCATCTCCTCCTCCATAATAGAAAGGAGAGATTCCACATACTTCTTCTGATTTTGTGCCCATGACTGTAGTTGATTCTTAGCCTGTCTTACCATCACCAACTTAGTTGAGAGATGTTGTTAGCAAGAAGAGAAAATACACAGAGGTAGTGAATTCAAATTTTGATGTAGTTGCTAGATTGTTACAGATGGATTGCCCACCTAAAAAGGCCAAAAGAATGTCTAGGTTGATGGTCGACCCGGTCACTAAACATTAGTTTATAGAAATAGATGAACCGATGACAGAGAAGAATGAAAATGAACTTTCCATAGATAACTTTAATGTGAGTATTGTTGATTTGGGACCTCAAACTGTACAGGGGGATATCCATAATGCAAATTTGTTTATATAAATTTTGGCTACAAGATTGGAGGAGAAAGAGAGAAAATGTGTTGTTGGAAGAGCAAGTTGATATTCTTACTTCATATATCAAATCCATTGTAGACACCACAACCCAGCCTTTGGATGCATCAATAGGCACTCCTGTGAAGGTTCCTACCAAAGGTGTTAGCCTAGATGTGGTTGATCAAATAAGTATCATTTTTTGAGTAAAGCTATTGAAGAGTGGGTTGAGAAGATGACTATGGAAGGGATAATGTATCTCCATGAGGTGACCCTCCTATATGCAAAAATATCTGCCAAACAAACTGAAGTACTCTCTGAGATGAAATTGGCTAAAAAAGAAAGTGTTTTAAGTATAGCTAAGAATGGTTTGCAAGAAATGGTCAAGATAGACACCAGTATTTTAGTTTTTGAGAATGTGATTGGTACACTTGAAGAGAATGAGTCTGTGAAATGGTTAAATGCCATTGATTGGAATCTTTTAATGGCAAGCAATGTTTGAATGATTTTGAGGAATATCATCAAAAATTATAGATCATATTTGATGGACCTTAGGAGTTCCTGTATAACCCTAGGGATGGATATCCTTGATGACACTGAAGCAGATCTACTCGAGGTTGGTACTATCAAGCAAGGGTTTAAAGACTTATTAGCAGAGGAGTTGAAAAGTAAAGACACTACTGAAAGAAATTCAATAGATAAATTATGCAAATGTGTCTTCTTACCTCATGGCTTTTAGAAAGGATCTGGTTGAATTTCATAGGAAGTATGAGGATTCGAATAACATTCTTGTTATGTGGAAGACTCATTTGAATATGGTTGTCATACCTAATGGAAAAGCCCTTGCTCCTGTGTCGAATAAATTCAAAGTCTTTAAAGCAAATTTGGATTCTTCTCAAGTACCTGAAGTTTAATTAACTAAGGTTGATCAAGATGAGCGAGAAGACAAGGATGAACAGGTTGATCAAGATGTTGAAGAAGAAAAGAAAAATGATGTTTTGGCCTAGTGCCTTGTTTATTCAATTTACAAAAACTTTGAAATGTATTTAATTATTTTTGTTAGACTTTATTAAACTTTAGCCTCTTTATGTAATATCAAAAGAGGGAAAGGTTTGTTTTAGTTGTTCGTTCCAAGAAATAGTTATATGTTGGAGTTAGTTTTAGTGTTATTCATATATAAGGGACAAAGGAAGAAGTATGTGGGGTCTTTTAGTAAAATTGCTTCGTGATTAGATCATTAGATAAAGTTAGTCATGTTTTAAAATATTTTATTTCAAAACATTAGGGAGTAACGGGGACACTATATGTTAGATTTAGGATAGACAACTGAGAGGGGGGTGAATCAGTTGTTAAAAAATTTCTTTCCAATTACACACTTAAATCGTTCTTGTAATTTAGCAGCATATCAATAAATCAATCATGGAAACATAATGCATTAAATCAAGAGCAGAAACACATCAACACATAAGACACCAAGATTTTGACATGGAAAACCCGGTTAAGGGAAAAACCACGAGGTGATACCAATTGTTAGATTCAGGACAGACAACTGAGAGGGGGGGTGAATCAGTTGTCAAAAACTTTCTTTCCAATTACACACTTAAATCCTTCTTGTAATTTAGCAGCATATCAATAAATCAATCATGGAAACATAATGCATTAAATCAAGAGTAGAAACACATCAACACATAAGACACCAAGATTTTGACGTGGAAAACCCGGTTAAGGGAAAAACCACAGGGTGATTAACCCAAGATTGTATTCTCTATTAGAAGAATAGAAAGAACAAAATGGCACATGCCAATTAGGGCTCACTGCCCGAGCACACTACTCACAAGAGGCTCACTGCCTACAAGAGACTCACTATCTACAAAATAATAAGTATCACCTTACTTGAACTGTAAAATAGCATCTTCACCATGCTTGAATCAGTTTCATTTAAGCCCAAAACTTTTGCTTTGCCTTTCGCTCTCTTCCTTGCTACCACACTCTCATCTCCACAAGACACACTTTGAAATGACTTTATAATCCCTTATTTATACAAGATATCGGCTTAGGAATAATCATCTAAGTCGGAAAACATCTCCAAGAACATCCGCAAGATGTGTAATACATCCGGTTAGCTAGTCTCAGGAAGAACACCATCATCCGGAGGTTATTCTTCAATAGCAAGCTCCAACTCCAATGCAGACCACCAACATGAACTGGACACGATCCAAAGACCTCCACAAGATTGCCTGAATCATCAAGAACATCCATACTTCATCTGCTTACTGAAATCCTTCTCTCCTTCATCCGGAACCTCAAGAGCACAATTTGTCATCATTGTCACTAAGGAATAGATGATTGCGGACCTTCAAACCATGAACCAATCGAGTTGATACTTCACAAAGGCTTCCTCAACACTCCTCAAATCCGCAGGATAGGATAATGCATTTCCGGATCTCACCAGACCTATTTGTATCACTCTGTCACTTCTGAACACCTGCCGGAATCAATTTTACTTGAGTGGCCACAACTTCTTCAGATCTTCATGTGGACCTCTAAAATCTTTACTGGATCACCTTAAGACACATATCTACAAACCCTTTAGACCACATCCTCTGATCCTCATCTTATCTTGGACTTTTACCTTACTGTCTTCACTGTTCTTCACTGTTCCTAATATGACCAATTTTATCAATATCCTCAGCAAACAGTTCATCCAATCCTTATCATTAATGCAACAGGAGTATGTTGACATCAATGACAACACCAGTTAGGCCCATACTTGCAACACTATATACATGTTGTGTGATATTCTCTGAAAGGGAGTATTGTGCTCTATTTTTTCTCATAAATAAAATAGAACAGTGGCATTGAGTCAATTTCTTTGTGATGTTATGGATTCTTCTTATGTTGGATTTATGGCATGTTGAGTATAGAAGATACTACATCTTTTCTATGTGGAGTGTTGATAACCTGCCTTTGGTTTATATATATTCCTATCATTAATGTCTTCATTCTTAAGTCTGAATTTGATGTGATGATGGTACATTGAATATTGGTCATATAATCATTTAGTCTCTTCATTGTTGTGTTTGGGTAGATTCTGGTGATTTCTTTTATTGTAAAAGTGCATTTGGATTTCATGTGGTGCATTGGGCATTAGGGAATTCATTTATTTTCATATTTCCAAAAAATTTCCTTTCCCGCTTTTAGGTTAAAAGCGTATTTGAAAACCTAATTTTATCATATGAAGGGAGTTGTACCTTCTTAATAATTCAGAGACAATTGTGAAATTGATTCACATATGTCTAATGTTGGTGGGATTGTCACTATAAACTGGATGATCCATAGGAAAACCATAGTGACAAAATATGTTCACTAATACATGGTATAGATAATTTTATACCAACTCTTACATGTAGGTTGAAATAGGCATTTATGGTCTAAAGAAGTCACTTCAAATTTGATATCAAAAGTTTGATGCTTTCACATTGGAATGTAGGTTTGTTATAAGTGAATGTGATCACTATATTTACTTTAAATTGATTGATGATTAGTTTCTCATCTTTGTCTTGTACGTTCATGACATGTTCATTAGAAACGGTAAGGGAATGACTAGGGAGCTAAAAAACTCATTTATTTGGTGCCTTTAATATGAAGGATTTAGGGGCTACAAAATACATCTTGGATACGGAGATAAACATGGATTTGGTTGGAAAAAGATTTGGCTAAGTCAAAGTAAGTTTGTTTAGACTATTTTGTTGAGGTTTGCTATGCAGGACTATAAGCCAATAAGTATTATTTTACCTATTAGTACTAATTTATCACTTGATCAATGTCTTAAGTCAAATCATGATTTGGAGGATATGTTTAATGTTCCTTATGCTAGTGTTGTATGTAGTCTAGTGTATGCTATGGTTTGTATAAGACTAGACATTGGCCAAGTAGTAGGAGTTCTTAACAGGTTCATGTCTAACCTTGGTAGAGAGCATTGAAATTATGTGAAAAGGGCTTTTAGATATTTTTGAGGGACTTCTAATTATTGTTTTCTATCATGGGGTTGATGGTGTAGGCAAGTTTCTTGATATATAGGTCTTTGTTGACTCAAATTGGGATAGTGATTTGTACAATAGGAGGTCCATAAGTGGTTATGTGTTCACATTGTTTAGAGGAGATATCAGTTGGATGAGTAAGTGGCAAGCTACAATTGTGTTTTCTACTATAGAAGAAAAATACATGGTTGTGATACATGCCTATAAGGAGGTAGTGTAGTTACAAAGATTGTGTTTAGGTATTGGCTTTGAGTGCAAATAAGTTAGGATTGGATGTGATAGTTAGAGTGTTTTTATGGGCAAAGACCCTATGTACTATGCCCATACAAAGCATATCAATGTTTAGTATCACTTTGTCTAACAAATGGTTGAGGGTGACAAAGTCATGATACAAAAGGTTGACATTTTGGTTAATAGTGCAGATTCTCTCACTAAGCTAGTGAGCATGAAGAAATCTAGTTGGTAAGGAAAGGCCATGGGTCTTGCCTCTTCTAGCACTTGATTTATTTTTAGTTTCCCTTTATTTATTTTAAATATAAATGTCAATTGGGTGAATGTTAGAATTATGTGTTCTATTTACCTTGCAAATCATGTCTTGTAAATTATATTTAATTATATAGATGATAAATAATGTATGATCTCCAAACATCCTGCAGTGGGAAAAATGGGATGTCCATGTGAGGGTAAGGACATTATTTATTTATTTTTTGTTCTTCGGGATACTTGGGATATTATGTAAGAAGGAATTGAATAGGGAGGTTACTTTAAAAAGGTCAAATTTAGGAGTTATAAAACATCTTCCTAGTTTGGTGGCTATGATACAAACATTGAATACCCTCATGGAGCACCTAAATTTGGTAAAGTTTTTAATGTAACCATTCAATAAAATTTATGACATGTAAGAGAGGAGTAAGATGTGTAAGAGGAGTTACTATTCTAGGTTGTTTGATGATGATTATGGGGTCATTGGTTTTTTGCTATGGCTTGTGTCTTTGACAGTTTTTATACCACTTAGTGGTTTCTATTTTTTAACTTTTCTATATATTGGAGGCATCGGATAGAGGACTGTAAGGTTGTTTTGCAAATACTCTTATGTTTCGGATTTACTGTCAGAGGGATAAGTGATTGTATTGGCATATACTCTATTGAGATTAAGATAAGGTTAGGTATCTTTGGTGGAGTTTTTTGCCACAAAGGTTTCTCCATGTAAATATAGTGTTCACATGGTTTGCCTTTGTTATGTTTGATTCTTCATTGGTACATTAATTTTATCGGATTAATCACGTGCTTTATCAAATTAAATCTCTATTTGGGTAATATTTTCATTGTGTCATTTACCATAATCAACAAAACCTATAAATAGTATCTCCATTTATAACATATTTGGATGTAAGGAATTAAATTATCTTGATCACATGCTTTGCTACATGGTAATCTCTTAAGTCTAAAACTATATATAACTTCTAACACATGAATACAAACTTATATAGAAGCTACACAAGATGAAGGAACCTTTATGACCAATGAAATGAGTGGTCTTTGTGATATGTTACATTTCATCTCCCAATGAATACAACTAAAGTGACATCAAGTACCTCCAATAGTTCATGTCCTTTGAGGTGTTTTCTCTTAGGTTTTTTCTCTTACTTATATATGGGGCCCTACTAGAAAATCTACTTCCTCTGCATTTAGTTTTAGGATTTTGTTTTTCTCATCTTTAACCTAGATAAGTTACATGCAAACTCACTAAGAGCTTAGCATTTGCATGCTTAATTGTAGCATAATCATATTTTAAATTCTTATTTCTTGCATTACTAACTTGCAAAATTGGATTTTAAGTACTTAGTGGCACATAAAACATTATGATTTCTAAGATTTTCATAGTAGTCTATGTTTACTTGAGATTGTGACTAATGGTAGTAGTTTAAATTTCATAAATGGATAAAATTTTCTATTCTCTATTAGGTTTGTACTATCTTAATTTTATGAGATTGCATTATGTTAGCATTTGAAATTTTTGCCTCAATCCTTTACAAAATATGTTTGACTCACCCAGTGAACAATAACAAACTATGTTATAAATGTGAGAATCTCACTTAAAACAATGTGACTTTCCTCTATGTTTGAGAGGGCAAAATCCCTCGTACGATGGAGATTTGTGTATTATCATGTAATTTTACCAAAAAACACAAAAGGAATAAGAAAATCATAAGAAAGGAAGTGGAAGAAAAAGAGAAATCCTAGGTGGAATAGATATGTAGAAGAACATCTAAGAAACACCTCTTTAAAAAATAAACATACAAAAAATATGAGGGAACTATCCCTCTCAAACATAGAGGAAAGTTGGATTCTTTCATATTCTGTTTTGACATCTATAATAAAATTTTCATTGTCCACTGGGAGAGTCACAATATCTTGTAAGGCATTGAATCGACAATTTCAAAAACACGTTTTTTGGCAACTCTACTGAGGAAATAAATATGCCTTTCATCCTTCTTTTCCTAAACTTTTATTATGGTCCTAGTTGCTTTTGCTCCATGGGATAATCATTCTAGACAATTAGCCCTAGTTCAACACCAAAATCTACCTCTAAACTCTAGAAAGAATTTCCTAATTTGCAAGAGAGGGTTCTTATATTGCAAATGGACATATATAAGACTTCATTGTTGCATGTGGGATCATTTCTCAATTGCTCATGAAGATGTCACTGTGAGAATTTTTGTCGAAGCCTTAGTTGTATTTGTTGTTGAATAATTTCATCAAATAGATAATTCATGTATAATGGATTAAATATCTTGTGAAATAATATTTTGACAAGTTCAAGCTTGTTGATGATGAATTGTTACTATTGCCCCAAATATATTAGATTTAAAACCAAGATGAGCCTATAAGGGACTTTATAGAGTGCTTTAATATATTTCTAAGGATTATTCCAAGCTCCAATAAATTAATTTCAAACAATATTATTTGCTTCTTTATTGTTATAGTACACCCAAAAAATTAAACTTATCCTAAAAAGAAGCAAGATATCAAATATTGAAGTTTCTCATTAGCAAACAAAGGATATAGAGGATAATATATGATACTATCTATAAAGATGAAGAAAATTTTAAAATGTTATCTAATTTATTTCAAGGAGAGAGTATAGATGGATCCACCCACAAAGAAGCAATCTTTTCATAAAAGCATCCATCTTCCTACATGATAAACTCCTAGAAACGAGGCAAAAATTTATCCTACCCCTCAATCTCTTCTCAATCTCACAATGTTGGATGAAGGATATATATTTGAAGAAGATTACATTTTGAACCCAGATACAAAAGAAATTGCACAAGTCAATCACATGATCTCTATTGATAGAGATTTACATGATGGTTCCCTTCTTTTCAAAGACAAAAATAGTGTCTATGTCCTTACTTCCAAGAAACACAACACCTATTGTATAATGTTTATTAATCTAAGTAGAGATATTCTCTTTCCTCTTTCTTTTCATTTAAAGAGTTAATTAGAGTCGTTCCTCACAAAAAAATTGAAAAACATCATCCCAAGAAAGATTCTCCACCTCTTTCTCTTTGAAGAATGAAGTGTTTCATGCAATATTCTAAATTGTTTCCTTAAAATCTTGACATGGAATTGCAGTTAGATGATGGGTATGTTGAAATAATTTCTTTCTTTAGTGTTAATTTAGCTCAAGGTCTTACATATATTACTATTATACCGTTGGAATTAAATGTGCCCTCAAAAGATTAAGTATTTTATGGAGATTTTATAACTTTTAATGAGCCAAAACTTGAACATTTTCTCAGTAAAGACAAAGAGTACCAGTTCATTAATAGGGATCTAGATTATGAGTATTTCACTGTCTAGATAGATCTGCATTAAAAAATTGCTTTTAATGTGCAATAGCATGTATGTATTATTCCTGGATGGACTAAATATTTTCCTTTTGATCTCAACCTAAAGGATTGTATATCATTCTCCTTTTTTGTCCTCCATGTAAAGCTAGATATATCCCTAAGCCTTTATTCACAACTAGTCCTCATGTTTGCCAAGATTATTTGCTTCCATTCTTGACCTCCTTGTTGGTAAGGAAAGACTACTACTTTTCTTAGCTTGTAAATGTTTTTTAAAATCTTCTAGCTTCCCTCCCCTTTCAATTGTAAATAAGTTCTTTTGTGCATGTATTTCACTTCATTTTTTTTCTTTATGTGTCTTTTTGTCATGTTTTATTTTCCTTGTGTTCTAAATAAAGGAGAGACTCCCCTTTTACCTCTTTCCCCAACTTTGCATCTTTCTTTCATAACACATCTCCCTACTTCCTTCATGGCCTTGGTAAATCTATTAATAAGCCATTGTGAATTTCAAGCTATTTATTCAAAGAAAAAATAGTTGTACTCATGTGAATTATAGACCCTTTCACTACCCAAACATGCCCTACTTTCTTTGCCACCATTTTCAAGACAAGAACAAGTATTTGCATAACATAACCAATGCAAATTGTCAAGTATGTAATTTGTTTCCCTTTATATTATTAATAGTTAGGAACCAAGGTTTTTTATGTTGGCTTAGGGAAATTGAATAGTAGGCATATTTGAACTGGGTTTTAATTTTTCACTAAGCTTCATTTTGTGTACACCTTACACCCTTTTTCTAATAAATCCTTAGCTAAGCCACAACCTTTCAAAATAATTGGAAGACCACAAAGATGACACCAAAATAGGCTCTTGTCCAAGATATTATAGAGGTCATTCCTTGGGCCATGAAGAAAGAAAAGAGGTCAATTGGTAAGGGGATAATTGATGATCAATTTGAAGATGCCATTAGAGAAATCAAAGATGGTAAAATCTTGAGACCTAGCGAATCATTTTTTAGAGTAATGTATGAGAAAGGATTCCCATTCAAACTATTAAGCAATGCTTGGAATCTACACGTAGTTAATCTAGTTGTCCCAAATTGTTTTCCCACCCTAAAAATTATGGAATGGACCACTAAAAGGTATCATGAGAAGACTAAGATAGTTAAAGATGCTAAGGGGAGTGTTATCTTCACTATGATTAGAGATATTTTTAAAAGTGTGTTTAATTTAAACCCACAAGCCAAAGTCCCCATCAACTTGAGGCTACTAGATAATGAATATACGAAGGACCGATGCAACTATAGCGTAAGATGGATTCCTCTTTATTGAATATAGACAATGGCTCACCAACTAGATCTAATCCTTGAAGAGGAGATAGATCCCCTAGACATGGAAACATTTGAGGGATATTTTCAAATGAGGCATTGGTGTTCATAAATGATAGTCATGTTACTTGTGCAACTCCTAGCTATCCTTTGCATATTTTTGAGACTTTTCTTACTAATATTTGGTGAAATCATCCAAAATTGATTTTACATGCTTAAGATGTGGACCATATAAATATATAAACTTAACATCGATCTCGATGAACACATCCAATAATTTCCCATGTACCTTTTTGTATTCAACCAATTTTTTATTGAATTTCTCACAAGAAGTTTATATTCTCATAAGTTGACTAAATGACTCTAAATCAAAACTAACATCTTCTAGGGACTCCTTATTAATCACCTTCTCAAATTCACTTTCAAAATTTACACTGGATTAAAAATATGGTTCTCATCATACATACGACATCTAATATCATCTAAAAAACATAGGATATCATTGATCACATCCTGAGCCATATCATAAGCTACTTCAAATCTCCTCTTGCAACCTTTTAAAATTTCCATACAAAACCTATATGCTTCTTTCCATTTATTTTTTAGGTAGGGTTACGGGCCATCCAGCATGCCTTCATCCACTAATGTTTGAAAATCCACTTTAGACATTTCTACAACCTAAGGATAAACATCCTCTATTGTTGTCAATTCCTTCCTCTAATATTTTCATTGCATCCAAAATTCTATCACACACAAAAGTAACCTCCTCCATACTGTTATGCCCCAAAGATATCAATTTTGCATTCCATTGTTTTGTTACTCTAACAATATTTCCCAATTCCCCAACTGATGGTATATCTTTTTATATAGCCTACACAAACTGTGAAGGTAGAGTTGCATCTGAAGAATCCAAGGGTCCCACCAAGTACTCAATGTATGAAATGAGGTAAGAAACCTTGTCTTTTAACTCTTCCTTAGTGGCCTTTTCTTTATCCATTCTTTGAATCATTAACTCAATAGATGACTTTGTAGTTTTCTTTACATCCTCCATTGATTATTTCCCAAGAGAAATCATGGTCACCACATAATCTTCAAGCTACATGTCTCCTTTAAGCATATCTGATAGCGGTGTTATAATTTGAGCCTGTCTAACTCCTTGAACATCAAATGTAATGGATTACCTTACCTTGGATTTATTTGAATAGGATGGCTTTGGAAACATGGATGCTAGTTGATCAAGGTCATCTAAATCAAGCTTGATGACCCTTTTTCTTTTCTGAAAATATAGTCAAACCATTTTGGTGTGCTCTATGCAGTTGACCCTTCTTGTCTAGCCTTATCCTTTTTCCACTAATGTTCACCATGATCTTTTGGAGAATTTTGAGGAGGGGGATTAGGCATTCTTCTAGTAGGGGATTGCATGGGTGTTTTCACAAGAGAACCCTTAGGGGACTCCACTAGTGGATGAACATTACTAGTTGATGAATCCAATAGAGGAGGAGGAGACTTAATAGGAGGAAGAGAAGTGATAGGAGAGTGTGTAGGGGATAGAAAGGCTTCTTTAGAAGATGGGGAAGTAGGCACAGCCACCTGAATTTATTTAATTTGTGAAGTGTGGAAAGGAGAACTAGGGACAGAGGAAGTCTTTAGGCCTTGACATGGTGCTCCTTGTTGTTGGTCCATTCCTGACAATGCAAACTTAATTATGGTTGTCCTCCTCTTCAACTCTATGGTTTCTTTTTCCTATTCTTCCTCTTTGTTGAAACTCAACTCAAAAAATGCAAAATCATATAAGTTTGTGCCCCTTTGTTTCCTTGCCCTACTTTTCCCATCAGTTATAATCAAATTGAGAGATCTTCACTGGGTCCTCTTTATGCTAAATGTTTGCTCAATGATATAATCAATAGCAAGGAAGATGTTTCAGGGATAAAAGTAAACTGAATGGCATCTTAGAGGCAACTAAAAATGCAAACAATCAATCGAGCACATCAACCATTGCAATACACTTCAAGAACTTCCTAGGTTTCCATGATCGTGTTAGTTGGATTCCCAACTACCAGTTATCCTCACGTAGGCTCCAGACCATCCATTTTAAGTGGGATGTATTCTCAACCATAGATTGCATGGGATCAAACATGGATTTCATTTGAACTCTTCACCTACTGAGATGCATCAAATTCGCACACACGACCAAGGATGTAGGAAAAATAAATACTATAAAGATGTGGTTGTTTGTCATTTGAAGGGGATTGATCATTCTTCTTTTCCATGAGGCATTTGCAAGTGCCAAGGATCATCTAAGGTTTCAACTCTTGTCAGTATAGTCTATGTGAGAAATAAATTTTGTAAATTAGAAGGAGATCCATATTGTAAATGGGATCTGTAATAGAATGTCTTCGTGATTGTTTATAGATTTTTAGGGAAACCCTCAATCCCATTCGTATGTTTCCTCTTGCCACATTTTTTGGTATGAATTTAATATTGGATTTAATAAATGTCACAACATTTTAATTCATTACAATGCTCTTGTAATGGTCTTTTATGTATTTCATATGGATTTCCATAATATGGGGATGGATGATTAAGTATGTTCTATTGTTTGGTGTCATATATGTGATGTATGTAAATGTATAGCTCATATTCCTTCATGGTTTCAATCTATTCTTTTTCTTGGAAAATTATGACTTTGTTACCCACTAGATAGGCACCATTCCTTGAATCCCTCGATCAATCATGCTTCTTAAAATGATAAACATCTTTTGTAGTAGTTTAGGAGTAGTTTAGAGTTCCTATCCTGCCTGCATCCACAAACCATTATTATTACCTTTGCCATATATTTAGCAAGTTGGTGTCAGATAGATGTTTAGGGGTTTGTGCACACAAGAGTCATTGCAGTTCAATGCTTTCCTATTGTATATCTCTATGTTAGGATTAAGGTGTCATCAACCTTGTAAATCATATGTAATTAATTACTCCTAATGTTGTTTGTAAATTTCCATAAGGGAAGAAGTATTCATCAAGTAGCGATCTTGTTTTAGCTACATGTTTGATCCCAGTACCTGACGAATGATGGTTATTCGGGGGATGCAGGGGGTACCTCCCTGCAAGGTCCAGGGGAACCATCCCCTAACGGGGGATTTGGGGGTCGCATGCCTCGGCAGGGATTCATGGGAAGCACCCTTGAAAGCCACATTATATATATAGATATATTCATTTTAAATCTAGAGTGTTCATCATTAGGTCACATATATGATGGTAGAGGTTTTGTTGGCTTGTTTCACCCTAGAAGGCAACCCCTTTATGAGGATATTGTATTACGGTATATACTTATATATATATTCATTGTAAATCTAGACCGTTTATCATTAGGTCACAAATCTGACGGTAGAGGTTTTGTTGGCTTGTCTTGCCCTAGAAGGCAACCCCTTTATGAGGATATTATATTATGACTGTGTATGAGAGTGTAAAGAGTTGAGACTGGAAATCAGGTGTTGTTGGATTGAAGACGGAAGAGGAGATTGATAATGTTGTATTGTAAACTCTATTAAAGTTCATATAAACTAGTGCATCTCTTCTTATGTGGAGTTTTTTCCCGAAAGGGTTTCTCCACATAAACATTGTGTTATGTGTTTGATCTTCTATTACGTTATTTCTTTGTGTTGATTTTGTATTATATCCATTTTGGTTTTGTACAGTTAAATATCTATATTATAGTTGTAATCAAATCTTCATTGATAGTCATTTACCTTCATTTCTAACATTTGGTATCAGAGCCTAGCCAGTTATGTGTCTTGGGTGGAAGTGTGAGGATTTTTTGAGTTGTAATGGGAGTTCTAGTTGAATTTGTTTTGTAGATTTTGTGTAGAAACCACGGTTGCATCCACATCCTGATTGGACATCAAAAAGTTTAATGGAATGGGTTATGAGTTGTGGAAGATGAAAATGGAGGATCTCCTTGAGGAGAGGGATCAATGGTTGGAGGCATCAAGAGAAAAGAAACCTAACATGATATTAGTCAAGATGAGTAGGATAGATTGGACAAAAAGGCACAAGGTACAATCTAATTGTCTTGCATACTCTATCCTACTAAATGTTGCTAAATAAAAGACCACATATGCTTTATGAAAATGGTTGGGTGAAATATATCAAGCCAAAAGTCTGGTAAACAAACTTTATTTAAAGCGGAAGTTATTTTCTCTGAAAATGAAGGAAGGTAAATCTATTGCAGAGCATTTAAATTCATTTAATTTGATTGTGAGTCAACTAGCCTTTGTAGATGTTAAGGTTGAGGAAGAAAATAAATGCATTATGCTTCTTTGTTCTTTACCTAAGTCTTGGGAGAATTCATAATCTTGAAGATCCAAAGATGGATGCTCTTGTTGCAACTTTGTTGTCATAGGGAATGAGGAAGAAGTCTATGGATAGCTTGGTGGATGCTCTTAATGTCAAGGGAAGGTCTAAGGAAAGAGGACCAAAAGGGTATCAGAAGGGGCCTAAGGAAAAATCTAAAGGCGGATCTAAGACTCTTGGAAAGAATAACATAGTTAAATGTTGGAACTGTGGAAAAAGAGGACATGTTAAGAAGAAATGTAGAAACAATAAACAGTGGGATTCCTCTATTGAAAAGTTGAAAGATACAGGTGATGAAGTTTTACTTTCTTCATGTAATGTTATGTCTAACGAATAGTGGTTGATTGATTCAGGATGCTTGTATCACATGACTCTGCACAAAGAATAGTTTTCCACATATGTGTAATATGATGGAGGTAATGTCTACCTTGGAGACAACACTACATATTTAATTGTTGGAGGAGGAAAGGTATTGTTGTGTTTCAATGATGGGAGAATTAAAACCCTCCCTGGTGTTTTACATATTCCTGGATTGGCTAGAAATCTTACTTATGTTTCAAAGTTGAATGCTTCAGAAATGCATGTAACGTTTAATAAGCATAGATGTAGACTGGTGAGAGGAAGATTGGTGGTAGCAAGAGGAACAAAGATGGGAACATTGTTTAGGCTTGATGCCACTGCAATTTCTAATTACACTTATGTAACTAAAACTACTAAAAATACATGTATGTTGTGGTATCACATATTGGGCCACACAAGTGACAATGTTTTGAAAACAATTATAAATAAAAAAAATTAGACAGTTTTTCCTATTCTAATGAGCACTTTGATTTCTGTGAGCATTGTGTGTTTGGAAAACAAAACAAAACATCTTTTTTTTTTTCAGGAAATAATATCTAGAAAAAGAGAAGTTAGAAAATATTCATTCAGATGTGTTTGGACCTGTGGATAATGATTCTATTGGAAAATCTCATTGTTTTGTTACCTTCATTGATGATGTATTTAGATTTACATGGATTTATTTTATGAAGCATAAATTTGAAGTTTTCACTAAGTTTAAGAAGTTTAAAGTCTTAGTAGAGAACCAATCAGGACTTAAGATAAAAATATTAAGATTTGACAATGGAGGGGAATATTGCTCTAAGGAATTTGATGAGTTCTGTAACCATGCAAGTATCATAAAACAAAAGACCACTCCGTATACACCACAACAAAATGGTGTTGTAGAAAGGACGAACCAAACAATAATGGAAAGAGCCAGAAGTATGTTAAGTGATGCACAGTTGGATAAATGTTTTTAGGTAGAAGTTGTGAATATTGCTTGTTACTTGTTAAACAAATCTCCTTGTAAGGCTCTTGATTTGACACCTTATGAAGTATGGATAGGTAAGAAACCTTTTGTTTCACATTTAAGGGTTTTTGGTTGTAAGGTTTTTGTTCATGTGCCTAAGGAAAAGTGATCTAAGTTAGATCCAAAAGCACGAAAATGCATCTTCATTGAATATGATAAGAATGTAAAATGTTATAAGCTTTGGGATCCTCTAACCAGAAAAGTTATCTTTTTTAGAGATATGATTTTCAGGGAACTTAGAGTTATTTATGATCCTGTACAACCAAAAGAAAAAAAAAGGAAGAGGATAGTGCATTTTGATTTACAACAAGAAAATGCATATTAGGAAGAAAAAAATGATGGATTAGGGGATGGAGAAGAAAAAGATTCAAGTGAAAGTTCAGATGAGGAAGACTCTCTTGTTACATAAGAAGTTGAGCATACAGAAGAACATGAGGAAGAATCTCTTACTCCACCCTTGAGAAGATCCACAAGACAATGAAACCCAATTCATAGGTATAGCCCACAAAATTTTCTTTGTGTATTTTCTTTATTGAGTACTAACGATGAACCTAGATCTTACATGGAAGCTATTCATGCAGATAATAGTGAGTCTTAGTAGCTAGCCTTGTAGGAGGAGATGATGACTTTAGACTCATGTGACACCTGAGATTTTGTACATTTGCCCAAAGGAAGAAAGGCCATAGGATGTAAGTGGGTCTTCAAGAAGAAGTTTGAAGTAGATGGTTCATTACAGAAGTACAAGGCTAGACTGGTAGCCAAAGGCTACTCCTAGAGAGAGGGAGTCAATTTCGATGAAATTTTATCTCTTGTTGTTAAACTATCTTCTATTAGATTTCTTTTATCCATTGCTGCAACTTATGATTTTGGAATTGAGCAAATGGATGTTAAGACTGCATTTTTGCATAGAGATTTGGAAGAAGAAATTTATATGCAACAACCTACAGGTTTTGAGGTAAAAGGGAAAGAACACTGGGTATGAAAGTTAAAATGATCTCCTTGTGGTTTGTAACAATCCCCCAGAATGTGGTACCAGAAATTTGATTCATTTGTTTTGAAATTAGGCTTTGTTAGAAGTGAAGAGGATCACTGTGTCTACATTCAATGTATTGATGATGATATTCTGATTATTGCCTTGTATGTGGATAATGTTATTTTTCAGTAACACCAAGGGTATGATCAGTGATTTGAAAGCTCAACTTTTAGGTGCATTTGACATGAAGGATCTGTTGGGACTCCCATTTTCCATGTTTCAAAATTGTAAAATTTATAAGATCCTTGTGTTTGCCCTATTTTTCCCAAAAATTGTCTAAGTGTCTATATAAGTCTTTGGCCAAGTGCTTTACTTTTGAAAATTCTCAAAAAATGCCTGAGTTTAGTTTTATCAGCAAGTTCAGCGGTTTGCGAACTTGCCAATTTTCTAATTTCCCAATTTCCTTAAGTGTTTTGTCAAGTCTTTGTCTTCTAATCTTGTTAAGTAAAGTTTTGTCAGTGAATCAGTTGGTCCGTGAACCGTTGATTTCACCAACTAAGGTTCCTTGTTTCACCATTTTGGTGACTTGCTGACAAGGTGGAAAATGAAAGAGTATGAAGTCTTTTGTTGGTGAATTTTTTGGTTCGTGAACTTGAAAGTTCGCCGACTAGAGTATTTGCCACTAAAGGTGAAGGATGAAATAGAGAGAATGAAGGAAAAAAAAGGAGCGGATTCGTCAACAAAAGTGTGAGTTCGTGAACCATTAGGTTTGTTGATGATAAAGTTCATCGATGGGGCAAAGCATCAATGAAGAGAAGTGAAGAGAAAGGAACAAAGTGACAAATAAAGAGACAAGGATAAAGTGGATAGTTTGCCATGGGGAGGATTTGCTGACAGAAGAGAGAATGAAGGAAGGCATAAAAAGGAAATGATAAGCAAGTTAGCGAACCAAAAGGTTCGGTGAATTCACAATTTATCGATAAGGTAAAAGGGTCAATAAAGAAGGAAAAAGTGCCAAAGAGATAGAGAAGGAAAAGAAAGTTAATTCCAAAGGTTTACGATAGAAAAATTTTGTCGATAAGGCAAATTGAAATGTAAAAATGTAAAGCATAAAATATAAATGTGATAGTTTAAAATATTTTAAAGTTATTCTTAAAATATTTTAAAGTGTTATAAAAGTTTTACAGACACTTTTGGTGGGATTTTAGTTTAAACGCCCATCTTCTCCCAGCTGCCATGAATGTAGAATTGAAGAGGATGTACAGGTTCATGGTGAGTAGATGGAATTCATTGTAGGATTTTATAGGAGTGGGTGAGATTTAATGCTGGTGCAAGTGGGCAAGTAATTGGCATCCACCTACTACATTGATTTTCTCCCCTATATATCCATGTTTTGGAAGTATTTGTTTGGTTGGTCATTTTTGGGCAGTTTTCTCTACAGGTGCAGAGATCTAGAGGCAGTTAGGGCAACAACCAGTGACTAGTTTTTGTTCTTTAGGAAGTAGTTATCAGAAGTGTGTGTGAAATACATTGTACTCTTGATATCAGTCATTATTTTCCTCTACTGTTGTAAGTGTTCTTTCCGAAAACCTCTATCGCAGTTAGGGTTTTCTCTTGCCACACTTAGTGGTATGAATGTAAAATTTGATTTGAATGAATGTGACAATTCTTAATCCATTTTCAGGTTTTGTAAATAGTCATTTTAGTATTACATATGGAAGAATGTTGTATGGTGTTGGATTATTAAGTACTCTCATGGTTTGATATTGATTTTTGTGCATTTGAATCTTCAAATAGGCAGTCATACATTTCCTTGCAATTGTGTTCCTTTGATAAATGTGAGAATCTGTAGCCCAATGGATAGGTACTGGTCTGAGAAACCTATGATCACCCAAACTCATAAAAAATTAAAACAGATACACCAAGTGTAGTGTAGAACTTATAGTTTTGTATGCATTTATGTTGTGTTGAAGTCAAGGTATATCCTTTAGACAACAGTTGTGTTCCATCTTTTAAGAACATGCATGTATACCCCCATCTTGCACTGCTGCAAATGATGGTTTTTTCAACTTAACAAAGAGGTTATTTGAGGTAGTGAGCTTTGTCTAGACCAGTGATAGTCAGAAGGTCTTGAATAGTGTTTCAGGTATCACTACCTTTGTTGTTGTCCATTATATCTTTTGCATGATAGTTAAACCCTGCTTAGGGATACCTCTCAGAATACCCTCTATGGTATAGTTGAGCCAAGAGCGAAGTTGAGATTACCCACTCCTACTAGTTGACCCTTAATCACCTTTATCCTATTAATGAACCCCCTTTTCATTTCCTTGATGACATCCCTAGCCCAGGAGTGAGTAAGTGTTCTAGGGATTGGGATTAGATGTTTTGGGAACCAATAGGATCTAGGGGCAGCTAGGTATATTATGAAAATAGAGATCAAAAGGGATCAAGGTAACATAAAGCTTTGGTTATCACAAAGTAAGTATGTGAATACTATTTTGCACAGAGTTAGCATGCAGGATTTCAATACAGTTAGAATTCCTTTATTGGTTGATACTAATCTTTCATTAGATGTGTCTTAAGAATGAAGATGATTTAGAGGATATGTCTGATGTGCCATATGCTAGTGCTATAGGAAGTTTGATGTATGCAATGGTTTGCACTAGACTAGATATTGCCCAAGTAGTGGGAGTTTTGGGCATGTTTATGTCTAACCTATTACTGCCTGCATGAGCAATCTGGTTTCATGTATTTAAATATGCAAGCCCATTCCCAAAAGTCCAAAAAATTATAACACTTTTGGCCTCTGTAGTTAAAAAATGCTAAAGTCAGCTAAAGTACAGGTGTCTTTGTGTGTATAAAGTGGTTTGTATATGCGTGCAGGTCAAAAATATGTATTGGCAGGTGCAAAATCTCCATCATCCTTCGAAAAAATGAGTTAGATGCATTTCTGAATGCATATCGGGCTTAAAGTATGCATATAGAAGAGGGAATCTTTTGGTGATTCCCAGGGATATTCTGTAGTTGTATGCATTTCCAAATGCATATCAGGTTCAAAAGGAGGATGTACAAGGGCGGAATATACATTGAAGATTCCAGGAATATTCGCTACTTGCATATTGGGTTGCATGTATATTTGGTTTGTATGTTTAGACATACAACGGTTAGATACAAAGAAGAGATACATCACGGGTATATTCCGTAGAAGATTCTCGTTTGTATGTTCGGCATACAATAGAAATGTACATTGAAAAATATACAAAGGCTGGCGCGCATACATTTGCTACAGTGCAGCAGAGATGTATTTGGTGGGGCCCGCCGCAGTTTTATACAAATAGGTTGGTGCATGTTCAATATACAAGGGAAGAATGTATGTGGAATATTCTGAATAGATTCCCTGCTTGTATGTTTGTGTTTGTATATTCGGCATACAAACAAAATATACATTCGGATATACAACGAGGAAATATGCATTTCGGACTCGAAGGAGAAGTCAGATGCGGCGGATAAGTTTTTGAAATCTGCCTTGTATGTGTTTTGTGCTTGTATATGCGAAACATACAAAGCGATGGGTGCGGGATGAGCATATAAGCCGGACCTGAACTGAATTCTAGTTTGTTCTATAACATTTGACGTCTGCCTTGTATGTTGTATATGCATTTAAGTTTGCATATACAAGAGCGATAAAGGTGAAATAAAAGGAGAAAGGGCCAGTGATAGAAACACGAGGTGCCTACGTGGCACGATTTCATTGGCCGATGACTATTCAACATTTTTAGGTGTCGTTGATCACAGCGACGGAGGGATGATCGACGGTCTTGTTTTGAACCTGCAGCGAAGGATTTTTCCTGAGCGTGTGTGGCTATTTTTAAGCGAGAAATTTTTAGAGGTACGTCGTTGCTACATTTCAGAGAGGCTATGGGTAGCTGAAGCGTTAATGGCAGAATTGCAGCGGTATGGGTCGGTGGTGGATGGGTCAACAACTCGATTGAAGATGAATGTCCTTGAACGGCAGTGCGAATCCCAAATCCATCTGCTCATTCCTCTGTCTCCCCACAGCGTTGAATATTTCTGAGCGCCATTCCTCATGCTTTGAATCTGGTAGATTTTTTATTTGCCTTGTAATTAATTTTTGTCGGGTACACAGTCTTGGTATAAAAGCCAAACTGTGTTACTTGTTGTGGTTGTTGAAAACTAGACAAGTTTTTGGATGTGTAATCGGATACAATCTCATTGGTGGCTTTGTTCTGGGTATTTTTGTGAGTTTATGAATTGTATGTTGAATTGTCTTATACACAGAATTCATCAGTTTCATGTTGATTTAAATGAGTGATGCTTTATAGCATGTATTTTTTTATTTGTCTCTAAGTTGAGTGTGTTCTTCTTCTGAATCTAAATAGCTAAGGGGTGTTAAAAGTTCTAGGATATGGTTTTCCCATGTTGAATGCTTGGTCTTTTACTTTTGCTCAAGGAGTAGATTAAATGTTTGGGGTCAAGTATTGAGAAGAATGCATTACAATAAGGATGTTTGTAAGCAGAAATAACTAAATACTTTATCTTGGGTATTGTCTGTAAGGTAGACATTGCATGATCCCCTTGAAATCTGATTATTATTTTAAGTCTGTGAATAAACACTCACATATATATGTCTATTGACTCCGAGCCCTGGATAGACACCTATCTGGTCTTGTATTTTGCTTGTAATCCAAAGTCTCAGTTTTGCATCCAAACATAAAATCCAACTCAAACTTTAAATACAAACCTTTAGGATTTTAGAAGTAGTTTTAGGACCCAAAATCCTCTGTCTACAACTGAGCATAGGCACAAAGCTAGCCCCTTTGCACTTATTCCATAGTTTTGGTCTGCATCATAGAGGAATTATCTGCTTTGTTTCAACATCCGAGTAGTTTCATGTGCATATGTTGTAGATGTTGAATAGGGAATACCCCCCTTGGTTCTATAGAGCCTAAAGAAGAAGAGGAGATATCTATAGAGTCTATCTCCTATACTATTAGCCACTGGCCCAGGAATCCTACTGATCATTGATGGCTACCTTGTAGGGACAAGTGGGAATAAGCATATAGTCGGATTGAGAGGTAACAGAAATTGGCGACTCTGTTGGGGACTTAGTAAGGACCCTGATAACATTGATTCCTACTTGTAGGTGGCGACTCCGAACCAATCTCCCAACCGATAAAGTAAAATTTGTATGCAAGGGAGAAGATCCCAACGTAACCCTTTGTTTGAAGAGTTACCTATAAAAATGATGTATAGAAAAAAAGGGATTGTTTGAGCTAGTCAAGATGGTTCTCCTAGCCCCAGAAAAAATGAGTTTATTCAGGACAATCTAGGATCCTCAGAGAAAACAATACCTTATTTTACAAACACTGAGGTTGAAATCTAGAATGTATATGAGAGACAGCAGGGTGATGGATTGAAAATGAGGTCAGAGGTGTTTCAAGAATGCCCTTTTGTTGATTCCCCTGACAGATTTGAAGAAGCTGAATCCCTAAGGGATGATGATAATGATGATCAGAATGTGATAAAACCATCCTCTTCTATGCCCAAAGAGGAGGAACTAGCCGATGAAATTAAGAGCTTAAGAGCAGAATTAGAATATCTGCAAGCAGTAAAGATCAGAGATGACATGAGACAGAAAGTGCAAGCTCTAAGAGTTGCTTAGAATGATTCAGTTCCTACCCTTGGCAATGCAAATATGCAAAGAAATCAACACAGGAATGAAGTACAGGATCAGCACAATGATCAAAGACAGAACGCACATAATGCTAGAATACCATTAAATAATGTAAGAAATCAAAATACAAATAGAAATGCCAATGTTATTCAGCCTGGTAGACAGCCGATGCAGCTGGACAGATTCAGACAACTAGTTTTTGATGGCATCCCTGGTTACCCCAATCCTATTGACAAACATGTGAGGTTGCAAGTCCCTAAATTTTCAGGAAATAATACTGTATCAGGTGAAGACCATTTAAAAGCTTTTCAGAATATCATGGACAACTTTGAGGTTGAGCATGAGGATATTTTCATGAAATCATTTATGCAATCCTTAGTTGATGAAGCCAAGGAATGGTATAAAGGTCTACCTGACAGAAGCATTTCATCATGGGAGGATTTTAGGAGGATATTCAAAGAACAATATGGTGACAAAACTGATCCTAGTTTCTTCATTAATGAATTTACTGGCATTACCAAAGGATCAAATGAATAGGTTGTTGATTTCAATGCTAGATTTACTAAGGTATTGAACAAATTGCCACAGGACTTGAGGCCTAATGAACCCATGTGCATAGTATTGTACATAAATGCTTTTGATGCCAAAACAACTTATGGATTGAGAGACAAAAGCCCTGCTAGCCTCAGAGATGCCTTCAAGATTGCAACAATATTGAAAATAACAGAAAAGCATCTGGTAAGACAAATAGAAGGGATGATGTGAAAATTCTGCAAAACCCAAATACTAAAGCTCAAATTGTTCAAGGCAGTGCATCTACTTCTAAGGATAAATTAGACAGGTTGACAACTATTGTCAAGGACCTAGGTTATAGAATGGATAAAAATGAAAAGGGGATAGGTCCTAATAGACCAGCTTACCAAAGGCAAGAAAGAAGACCATCATTACATGATATGCCATATAACACTAATTGGCATAATGGTAAGCCTTTTCTCCCAAACAGTAACGCAAATCAAAGGACTCAAAATACAAAGGAAACTCCTGATCCTTTGAGGAAGGCTATAAATATTGTTAATGACACCCCATGGTGTATCATATGTCAAATGCCTCACTCACAGTCACAATGTATGATTGCTCAGTCTCTATACAACAATGTTGTTGCCTGTGATGAGTGTAATGAGCCGCATTGCATGGAAGATGAGAATGTCAATATGTTGTCTACAAGCAGAGAATACTCTTCTCATGATGCTGATGTAAGTGCAAATGATGAGATTCAAGTTTGGTAGCAGTTTCCCTATGATGAGGATGAGGAAGATAATTATGCCTATGCTCAAGATTCACACAATTTTTTGAATAGCTTAAGGAGACCTTCTGATGAAGAAATTAGAGCCCTCACAGCTGCAGCAGTAGCTCAGGTCAAAAGCAATTACAATCTTAGGGGTAAAGCTCAAGTAATTAACTCACACCAACCAGAGAATACTTTTGTAAACCAACCTGTGCATAGTCATAAAGATGCTGAACCACAAAGAAACAATGGAGCAATAATAGGCAAAATTTTAAGCAAAAAACAAGTCATGATTCCCAAGGACCAGAAAGTAGAATTCCCCAGGTTGAAGATCAAAATAGAAATTTTTAGATTAAGAATGACAGTCAGAGAGCCACAAAAATTAAAGATGGATCATGCCAAGATAAAAATAAAACTGTGGAGCAAGTTACAACTGTTATTCAAAATTATGCTCCATTTGACATGACTAAAGTCTTATCGCAGATAAAAGTCTCTGTTCCACTGATGGAACTGATGAAAGTGGAAGAATTAAAAAATAAAGCAGTATCCTTAATTTCAGGAGTACCCTGTCAAGCCAAGTTGAGTGATGAACCTCAGGGTAAGAAACAGGCCCTGTACATTGATGAAGATGAAGTTCCTGAGGTGTATCTTGGGATGACCATGACAAAATGTCCTTCACAGGTTGAACCATTTTATGTCTCCCTTGTCATAAATGGAAAAGTGATTAAGAATTGTATGCTTGACTCAGGAGTGTCAACAAATATCATGCCTTTGGCTATCATGCAGCAAGTTGGGTTAAAAATAGATAAGGCATGTGGGAAGTGCTATGCCATGGATGCTAGGGAAGTACCTGTCATTAGAATTATGAAGGATGTGGATTTTAGACTGGCAGCATATCCAGAAAAAACTTACAAAATGAACATAACAGTTGTTGACATCAAGCCACAGTATGGCAGGTTGTTGTCAAGAAGATGGGCAACATTGATTGGTGGGAGTATGCAATTAGATTTGTCATATGCTATGATCCCTATGAATGGTAGGGATGTCAAACTGATTAGAGAAGAAAGGTCATCAGAGATAGTGGAGGATAAAGAATCGGAGGAACAGATATGTTTTGTGAACACTAACTAGGATAATTTTAGAGTTGTCTCAGATGATAAAGAGGATAAAGAAAAAAAAAATTGCATTCAAGAACTAGATCAATAGGGTCTATGGACCATGTATTTCGATGGAGCTTGTTCAAAGGAAGGCTCTGGTGCTGGAGTTGTATTTCTGTCTCCATCTGGTAAGCTTCTAAAATTCTCTTTCTTACTGAAGTTTGCCTATACAAACAACATTGCAGAGTATGAGGCTCTGTTATTAAGATTAAATGTTGCTTTGAAGCATGGAATTAAGATGCTCAAGGTATTTGGGTTGTTTCCCAAGTTAGAGATAAGTATGCATCAAAAAATAAGAGATTAAAACAGTATAAGCATGTTGTTTGGGATACAATTGAATTGTTTGATGCTTTTTCAATAAATTGGATAGAGAGATCAAAAAATGTCAGGGCAGATTTTCTAGCCAATGTAACCATAAGGCTAGATGATATCACTCTATCAGATGTTACAAATGTTGAAGTCAAACTCAGACCTGCAGTGCCAGACAACGTATGCAGCTGGCAAGTGTTTGATGATGACAAAGATTTACTGAGATTTCTACATTGCATTGATGAGTATGAGAACCAAGAAATGGATTTTTAGAACTTTGTGGAGGTTGTAGATGGAAAAGAAACTCTCTTAGGGAAAGAAATAATTCAACTCAAGACAAACAGGATCCCTAGAGGGTTGGTCGCTTTAGAGAGATCTTTTTGACAAAAGGGACCAACTTGTTACAAAGCCATCTCCAACAAACAAGAATGATTTAGAGGAGATAAACTTGGGGACATCTCAGGCCCCCAAGAAGGTATACATTGGCAAACAGCTCAAGCCACATGTCAGAACTATGCTGATTGCATTACTAAAAAAGTATAAGCATGTCTTTGCTTGGTCATATGAGGACTTGAATGCTTATAGAGAGAATTTATTTCAACATGACATCCCTTTGAAGCCTGGAGCTAAACCATTTAGACAAAAACAAAGACCAATCAACCCAACCTTAGCTCCAAAAATGCAAGAAGAACTTATGAAGCTTAGGGAGGCTGGAATAATTATGCCTATCAGACATTCAACTTGGGTGTCTAACCTTGTCCCAGTTAGAAAGAAGAACGGTGACATAAGGCTTTGTGTAGATTTTAGAAATCTAAATGTATCTTCTTTGAAGGACAATTATCCATTGCCAAACATGGAAGCTATGTTAGAGAAGGTAACTGGATGTGAACTTTTATCCATGATGGATGGATTTTTAGGGTACAATCAAGTGAAAGTAAAAGAATCAAAGCAATTTAAGACTGCTTTCACTACTCCATGGGGAACCTATGTATATGTGAGGATGCCATTTGGACTGACAAATGCAGGTGCCACATTTCAAAGGGCAATGGATGTTGCTTTTGCAGGATTGATTGATTCAATCTTGGCTGTGTATCAAGATGACTTAACTGCCTTTTCAAAGAAAGAAGAGCAGCACTGTATGCATTTGGAGCAAATTTTTATTAGAGCATTAGAGTATGGCATCTCACTCAACCCAAAGAAGTGTGTTTTTGGGGTAGTGGAAGGAAAATTGCTTGGACACATTGTTTCCAAGGATGGAGTGAGGATTGATCCAGAAAGGGTGGCTGCAATTGACAGAATTCAGATCCCTAAAACAGTGAAAGGTGTTCAGTCCTTCTTTGGGCAAATTAATTTTGTTAGAAGATTTGTGCCTACTTTGCAGAGACCACCAAAGATATCTCTAAAATGTTGAAGAAAGGCGCAACTGTCAAATGGGAGGAGGAAGCAACTAAATCATTTCAGAACATAAAAGAAGCTATAAAGATGGCTCATGTTTTAAAATCTCCTGATTTTTCTAAGTCATTTCAATTATTTTCATTTGCTTCTTTCCACACTATTGCTACATGCCTATTGCAAAAAAATGAAGAAGGGTTTGAACAACCTATAGCTTTCTTCAGTAAGTCATTACAGGCTACTGAATTAAAGTATGACATCATGGAGAAACAAGCATATGCACTAGTTAGAGCAGTCAAGAGTTTCAGGCCCTATTTGGTCGGCTCTCAACTAATTGCGTATGTGCCTCATGCCGCAGTCAAGGATATCTTCACTCAGCAGGAGGTAAATGGAAGAAGATGTAGATGGATAAATAAACTACAAGAGTTCAACATAGAGATACAAATTACAAAGCTGGTAAGGGGACAAGGTTTGGCAAAGATAATGACAGAATCAAATCTGGAAGCATGCCAAGTGAATGTGGTGCAAAATAAAACTGTCAGTATATCAGAATTTGATTGGTATAAGGACAGTACATTATTTGCAGAATTTGAATTGTCCTTCCCACTTCAGTGATAGTCAGAAAAGGACTGTGAAGCTACGTGCAATCAAATACATAATTCTTCAAGGAGAGTTGTATTGGAAGAATCCTGAAGGTGTACTACTCAGATGTGTGAGTGAAGATCAGGTTGCTGATATTTTAAATGATCTACACATAGGAGGATGTGGTGGACATTACGCTACCAAGACAACAACCCACAAAATTCTTAGAGCAGGATATTGGTGGCCAACTCTTTTCTCAGATGCACAAAAGTTGGTAAGAAAATGTGATCCTCGCCAAAGGTTCTCAGGGAAGCTAAAATATGAAGGTGCATTGCCCCTTAGGACTATAACTGTAGAGGCCCCATTTCAGCAGTGGGGAATTGATTTTATAGGAGAAATCTTAGAAAAATTAAGTGGAGGACACAGTTGGATTCTAGTTGCTACTGATTATTTTACCAAATGGGTTAAAGCCTTTCCAACTAAGAAAGCTACGAGCAGGGTGGTGATGGATTTTATTTTAGAGTACATTATTATCAAATTTGGAGTGTCAGCTACAATTGTCATGGATAATGCCATGTGCTTCAGATCTGGAGATCTTGTTGATTTCTGCAACAAGTACGGGATCAATCTGTCATATGCATCACCATATCATCCACAAGGAAATGGTCAAGTAGAGTCAAGCAACAAGAGCCTCATGAAAATCATTAAGAGGATGCTAGATAACAGTAAAAGGGCATGGGATTTGAAGTTAAAGATGGCACTATGGGCCAACCGGATGACAGTGAAGGAATCAATTGGAAGGTCACCTTTTGAGTTAGTGTATGGTGCACTAGCTAGGCTGCCTGTGAACAACCTTTTGCCAGTCTATAGATTCATACAAGAAAATGATGTGGAGGTTGAGGACTAAATGACTGAAAGGATAAACCAGCTAGTTGTATTGGATGAAATCAGAATAGAGGCACACATGACAAACATCAAGAAACAGCAGAAAATGAAATATTTGTTTGATAGAAAGGCTAAGGAAAGAAAGTTTCAGATAAGTGACTTGGTCCTTGTTTGGAATGCAAGGAGCCAAGATAAGGGTAAGCATAATAAATTTGAGCCATTATGGATGGGTCCATATCAAATTAGCAATATTCATGGAGAAAATTCATACTTCCTCCAGGCCCTGAGTGGTGAATTGCTGGAACTGCCAGTGCACGGTCAGTTCTTGAAGCCCTATTTTTCATAAATGATCTTCCTCTGTGCACATTTGTAAATTAGGTGTAAATAGTCTGCAGTCGCCTTGTATGGTTGGTGCTTTTTTTTTTGTGTTTTATGTTCTTCCTGGTCTCCCCCGGAGTGATCTGGTTCTCACTGCAGCCTTGCGCCTGCATGTCCCCAATCAGAGCCTATGTTACCGCCTGCATGAGCAATCTGGTTTTATGTATTTAAATAGGCAAGCCCTTTCCCAAAAGTCCAAAAAATTATAACACTTTTAGCCTCTGTAGTTAAAAAATGCTAAAGTCAGTTAAGGTGCAGGTGTCTTTGTGTGTACAAAGTGGTTTGTATATGCGTGCAGGTCAAAAATATGTATTGGCGGGTGCAAAATCTCCATCGTCCTTCAAAAAAATGAGTCAGATGCATTTCTAAATGCATATCAGGCTTAAAGTATGCATATACAAGAGGGAATCTTTTAGAGATTCCCAGGGATATTTTGTAGTTGTATGCATTTCCAAATGCATATCGAGTTCAAAAGGAGGATGTACAAGGGCGGAATATACATTGAAGATTGCAGGAATATTCGTTGCTTGCATATTGGGTTGCATGTATATTTGGTTTGTATGTTTAGACATACAACGGTTAGATACAAAGAAGAGATACATCGCAGGTATATTCCGTGGAAGATTCCCATTTGTATGTTTGGCATACAATGGAAATGTACATTGAAAAATATACAAAGGCTAGCGCGCATACATTTGCTACAGTGCAGCAGAGATGTATTTGGTGGGGCCCGCTGCAGTTTTATACAAACAGGTTGGTGCATGTTCAATATACAAGGGAAGTGTTGGTGCCTGAATTGACTGTCAGTTCTTGAGCAATTTTTATGCAGGCACCATCCCATAAAATCCAAAAAAATTTCCAGTTTTGGCACCCCTTCAGTGTTTTGTAACATCCACATCATTTTTCTTGAAGGGGGGGTCTTCATGTTTTGTCCATCGGCATGAGTTTGGAATGTGTCTTGGCGATCATGATTGGTACCAATGGCGTGTTGTCTTCTATCGCTAAGACTTTACCTATCGGCGTAGGTGTTTTGTGGCTTACCGACATACTTGGTCTCGCCGACGAGGGTTTTGGAGTGCTATCGCCAAGACTTTGGCTATCGGAGTGAGCAGGCAAGTGTTGGACCGACGTTGGTTGTCTGGCCGATGAGGGATGATCAAGGTGGTCGTCGGCGGGAGTAATGCTATCGGTGAGAGAGTTTTCGGGTTCGCCGACGCTTGAGGTCTCGCCGACAGAGTATAGTTTGTTGGTGCCATCGGTGTAATGGAGGATTATCGGGTGAACGGGCAGATTGTTGGCCGATGGCGCAGGTCTGGCCGATGAAGTTGCCATCGGCGAGTATGGGGTAGTGTCTAGCTGATGGTGGTAATAGAGTTCAGTTTCGGCATGACAGGGGCTATCGGGTTAGCCGTTGGAAGGTCCACCGATGGAGAGTGTTTGGCCGACAAGGGTGTCATCGGCGTAAGTCACACCGACAGGGGGCAGTGTAGTGTGTGATCGGAGAGACTTGTGAGGTCGGGGTAAGTTTTGTGGAGCTGGCCGATGGTTCTCCTCTGGCTGATGGGGATGCTGGTGACTTGTGGAGGTGTTGGCATCGGCGAGACCGCTGTGATCGGCAGGAGATTTGTGGGGTAGGCCGATAATGTATGACATGGCGATGGGCTGTGGGCGAAGGCATGTGTGTCGAGCGCGGCAAATCGCTCGACACTTGGTATGTATGCGGTTATGCTTTTAAAGCGCTGGAGTGATCTCTTCACCATGCATATGGGACTAATCCCCTTGCATTATTTTTGAACCCGCGGTAGAGCACCTTTTGGCGGGAAGCTCCATTTTGATCGCTGCGATAGTCTTCTGGGTGGTTGCGGGTTGTTGAGCCATCAATGGCGATAGTGCAGGGGTATGGGTGACGGTACAAGCAATTAAGCTGCCTGATCGTGGATGAAGACTTTCAAGTGGTGGCACAAAGCTCAAGATCCCCCTGTCTGTCGTATTTAATCTGTGAAGGCCATTTTCAAATGGAAGGAATGTATCTGGCAAATTTTTGACTTCTGGCCATGTAATTAATTGCTGAATGTACACGGTTCTGTATAAATGGTCTGGCTGTGTTACATTTTGGAGGTTGGATGTTTTTGGGCTTTCTGCTCTGACTCTAAACATAAGGTGTTCACATTTTGAAAGGCATTTTTTGCTACAGACTCGATCCTTAGTCTGGTGTACTAATCTATCTTGGCTTGTAAATGATGATTTTCTCTGTGATGGCCTTCTATGCAGATTGATTTTAAATGAAAAACACCTGTGTGTGTATTGTTTCTAATTGTCTCCTGTATGTCATTTGTTTTCCTTTCAAACAAGGTTGTCAAGGGCTTCCAAGTTTTTCAGTATGTGCATACTGTGTGTCTGATTTATTGCGTCTGCTCAAGGAGTAGTTAAATAGGCTTTTGATCAGATACAAAGGGAAATAGATTGCATCATAGGATCTGTTAAGTATGATCATTAATGATACTCTTTCTTGGACATGTTGCTGTTAGGCAGTAGCATTATTCTTAGGTCCTCTGGATATGAATTTATGTTGTCATGGGGAGACATTTACAGTCTTAGATATGACTCTGCTGCCCAGATAAGGCACTGGTTTGGCAATCTGTCTGTTCAATGGGTCTAGGAAAGTCCCATAACTCCAAACACCATTTCAAACCATCTCATCACTTCCACCTGTTAGTTGTAGGATTAGGAGTAGGAAAACCCCTGCATGCTCTCATACCTAACCAGACATTATGTCCAAGAATGTTGCCAACCTTGTGATCTATCATGCAGATCTTGGTCCATACATGAGAGTATTCTGCCTGTTGTTGTCAAGTTAGATCTTTCTATCTTTGAGCTAGTCAAGGTTATATCTTGAGTTATAGGGACACCCCCCTTGGTGCGGCAGAACCAGAAGTGAAGGGGAGGAGCTCACGTAACCTCCTGTATTAGTTGGCTGAATCTGCATGTGCATAGGAATTGGCAAACCCTGATGCTGATTCAGAAGAAAAACCAACAAAATGGCGACTCTACTAGGGAGTCTTTCATGTGAATGATGATGCTCTGCTGGTGGTATGAACTCAGAAAAATATGTGTTGAGCTTTCAGCTACTGTAAATTTTGTCCTCTTTGGAGAGGTGGCGACTCTGCAAAAGATTCAAGTGCACATGAAAAGTTGATGTGTGTTGTGATAAAAATGTGCTTTTCAGACTTCAGCATTTGTATGAGAAAAGGTACCCTATTTCTTCCCACTTATATTTATTGTTCTACTGCATAAGTTAGATGCCAGGGGAGGCTATAGGTCTTAAGAATGGAAAAGATGTCTGAAAATAGAAATTTCATGAATCCAAGTATGAATTATCCCATACTCAGCGGTGAAATGTTGGACAAAAGAATAGAAGAGATAAGAAATAGGTTGATATTCTTAGAGGCTGAGCAGGCCCAGTTAAAAAACAATAACCCTGTTGTGTTTGCCAATCAGAAAGCTAAACCTCCTATCAGCCCTTTTGATCATTTGTATGACCAACTAGTTTTGTCATGGGTGGATTATAAAGTAGAAACTATGCCTGCTAGGATATACTGTCAAATGCCTAGATTTAGTGGTCACAGTGTATGTGATGGGAATGCACATATCCAAAATTTTCATGAGTTCATGGGAAAGCATTCATTCAGAGATGAGGATATGTGGATGAGGTTTTTTGTTAGGTCCTTTGATGCAAAAGCAAAAGACTGGTATTTGAGCTTTTCAAAAAGATCCTTTGCCTATTGGGATGAGCTTGCTGACTGTTTCAAGGAAGAATTTGCAAAAGAACCGGCTGATCTTGTTGCAGAATTGATGAGAATCAGAAAACAAGATGAAGAGCCATGTGTTGTTTTCAGTCATAGGTTTGCAGTAGCCCTTTCACAGATCCCAGAAGTCTTCAGACCTGACACTTCAGCCTGTGTTGGCATATTCTTTGAGGCTTTTGAGGAGGGCTCTAGTGCATTACTGAGGGATTTCAAGGTGACAAGTATGCAAATGGCATACAAGTTCGTAGAAAAAATAGAAAAAATCAGAAATGTGCACCTACTGAAATCCCTGTCCCCTGGCCTTGGTGTGAAAAATAGTTGTGAAGCTGCAAATGACCAAATAATTAAGGCATCATGTGCAGATAAAAATGAAAATGAAAGCATAGAGGTTGAGACTGTTGTATCTAAACATAATGCTAACAATACAGCTCAACTGGATTGTTCTCCAGTTGAGGATGCCAATGAAGGAACTAATGAAGACTCCCATTGCAATGATGAGGCATATGACCATGAAAACAATAACGAGGTTGTGGACAGCAATGAGCAATTTTTGGAATGGACCTGTGGAGACAATTGTGAGTATTGTACTCAAGACAAAGAAGATATAAGCAAACAGAGAAGCAGTCCTATGTGTGACCCACTGCCTTCCTTTCAAACACATGGAGATCATGAAGAGCAGTCAGAAATTGAAATAAGTGCTAGTGCAAAGCATGATTGTTTTTCATTTGATGGATGTTTTGCTTATGACACACAGGCTGATACTCCTCCACAAAGGGAATCCATTGGTGATGAAGATGCATGTTCTGCTGCCCATGAACAAATGGCATACTATGATCAAGCTTATGTACCTGGATCACCCATCTTTGACACATATGGTGATGAGGATCTATTTGAGTATGGTGAAGATCTAGACACTATTTTTGGCTTGGATTCTATTTCTCATCCTGATGAAAGAGGAAACAACATGCATCAGGTAAGTGACTGTGAAAATGTGCTTGATTTGAAAGAGGTGCCAGAGCCTAATCTTTTCCAGCTTGGTGCTACTATTGGTTGTGTACATGATGTGCACAATTGTGAATTTGAAAGCTTTTCTTTTGAGAGGCCAGCATATGAGATGAGCTCTGATCTTCCTAGCTGCATGGTGGACTTTGAGTGTTTTCAGTTTTCAATCCAGCTAGGAGATCATTTTGCAATGCATAATGCTGATACAAATGATAACATGTGTTATATTCCATTTGAGTATGCATTGCCTGATACATTCTGCATCCACTTATTGCCGGATGCTAAAGGTTATCTGCACAGAGATGACAGTGACAAGCTAAATCAGAAGGTTGAATGTGCAGATGACCAGGTTTGTTTATGGTCAGATCATGGTAGCATTCTCAGGCTTGACCCAATGCATGCAGATGAGAACAAGATATTTGACAAAGGGAGATACAGGTTTTTCTTTTCTTGGTGGCCTTAGGCTATCAAGAGTGTTTGGTGATGCAGATCATTATAACTTCATGACTCTGTGCCCAATGGATAGGGGACTGGTCTACATCCCAGAGTTCTGTGGTTCTTGCCATGCCTACAAGAGGCATGCATCCTCAGACAGAGCCACTGTTGGTGCTTGAATTGACTGTCAGTTCTTGAGCAATTTTTATGCAGGCACCATCCCATAAAATCCAAAAAAATTTCCAGTTTTGGCACCCCTTCAGTGTTTTGTAACATGCACATCATTTTTCTTGAAGGGGGGGTCTTCATGTTTTGTCCATCGGCATGAGTTTGGAATGTGTCTTGGCGATCATGATTGGTACCAATGGCATGTTGTATTCTATCGCTAAGACTTTACCTATCGGCGTAGGTGTTTTGTGGCTTACCGACATACTTGGTCTCGCCGACGAGGGTTTTGGAGTGCTATCGCCAAGACTTTGGCTATCGGAGTGAGCGGGCAAGTGTTGGACCGACGTTGGTTGTCTGGCCGATGAGGGATGATCAAGGTGGTCATCGGCGGGAGTAATGCTATCGGTGAGAGAGTTTTCGGGTTCGCCGACGCTTGAGGTCTCGCCGACAGAGTATAGTTTGTTGGTGCCATCGGTGTAATGGAGGATTATCAGGTGAACAGGTAGATTGTTGGCCGATGGCGCAGGTCTGGCCGATGAAGTTGCCATCGGCGAGTATGGGGTAGTGTCTAACCGATGGTGGTAATAGAGTTCAGTTTCGGCGTGACAGGGGCTATCGGGCTAGCCGTTGGAAGGTCCGCCGATGGAGAGTGTTTGGCCGACAAGGGTGTCATCGGCGTAAGTCACACCGACAGGGGGCAGTGTAGTGTGTGATCGGAGAGACTTGTGAGGTCGGGGTAAGTTTTGTGGAGCTGGTCGATGGTTCTCCTCTAGCCGATGGGGATGCTGGTGACTTGTGGAGGTGTTGGCATCGGCGAGACCGCTGTGATCGGCAGGAGATTTGTGGGGTAGGCCGATAATGTATGACATGGCGATGGGCTGTGGGCGAAGGCATGTGTGTCGAGCGCGGCAAAAGCGCTCGACACTTGGTATGTATGCGGTTATGCTTTTAAAGCGCTGGAGTGATCTCTTCACCATGCATATGGGACTAATCCCCTTGCATTATTTTTGAACCTGCGGTAGAGCACCTTTTGGCGGGAAGCTCCATTTTGATCGCTGCGACAGTCTTCTAGGTGGTTGCGGGTTGTTGAGCCATCAATGGCGATAGTGCAGGGGTATGGGTGTCGGTACAAGCAATTAAGCTGCCTGATCATGGATGAAGACTTTCAAGTGGTGGCACAAAGCTCAAGATCCCCCCTGTCTGTCGCATTTAATCTGTGAAGGCCATTTTCAAATGGAAGGAATGTATCTGGCAAATTTTTAACTTCTAGCCATGTAATTAATTGCTGAATGTACACGGTTCTGTATAAATGGTCTGGTTGTGTTACATTTTGGAGGTTGGATGTTTTTGGGCTTTCTGCTCTGACTCTGAACATAAGGTGTTCACATTTTGAAAGGCATTTTTTGCTACAGACTCGGTCCTTAGTCTGGTGTACTAATCTATCTTGGCTTGTAAATGATGATTTTCTCTGTGATGGCCTTCTATGCAGATTGATTTTAAATGAAAAACACTTGTGTGTGTATTGTTTCTGATTGTCTCCTGTATGTCATTTGTTTTCCTTTCAAACAAGGTTGTCAAGGGCTTCTAAGTTTTTCAGTATGTGCATACTGTGTGTCTGATTTATTGCGTCTGCTCAAGGAGTAGTTAAATAGGCTTTTGATCAGATACAAAGGGAAATAGATTGCATCATAGGATCTGTTAAGTATGATCATTAATGATACTCTTTCTTGGACATGTTGTTGTTAGGCAGTAGCATTATTCTTAGGTCCTCTGGATATGAATTTATGTTGTCATGGGGAGACATTTACAGTCTTAGATATGACTCTGCTGCCTAGATAAGGCACTGGTTTGGGAATCTGTCTGTTCAATGGGTCTAGGAAAGTCCCATAACTCCAAACACCATTTCAAACCATCTCATCACTTCCACCTGTTAGTTGTAGGATTAGGAGTAGGAAAACCCCTGCATGCTCTCATACCTAACCAGACATTATGTCCAAGAATGTTGCCAACCTTGTGATCTATCATGCAGATCTTGGTCCATACATGAGAGTATTCTGCCTGTTGTCGTCAAGTTAGATCTTTCTATCTTTGAGCTAGTCAAGGTTATATCTTGAGTTATAGGGACACCCCCCTTGGTGTGGCAGAACCAGAAGTGAAGGGGAGGAGCTCACGTAACCTCCTGTATTAGTTGGCTAAATCTGCATGTGCATAGGAACTGGCAAACCCTGATGCTGATTCAGAAGAAAAACCAACAGGAAGAATGTATGTGGAATATTCTGAATAGATTCCCTGCTTGTATGTTTGTGTTTGTATATTCGGCATACAAACAAAATATACATTCAGATATACAATGAGGAAATACGCATTCTGGACCTGAAGGAGAAGTTAGATGCGGCGGATAAGTTTTTGAAATCCGCCTTGTATGTGTTTTGCGCTTGTATATGCGAAACATACAAAGCGATGGGTGTGGGATGAGCATACAAGCCAGACCCGAATTGAATTCCAGTTTGTTCTATAACATTTAACGTCTACCTTGTATGTTGTATATGCATTTGGGTTTGCATATACAAGAGCGATAAAGGTGAAATAAAAGGAGAAAGGGCCAGTGATAGAAACACGAGGTGCCTACGTGGCACGATTTCACTGGCTGACAACTTTTCAACGTTTTTAGGTGCCGTTGATCACAGCGATGGAGGGATGATCGACGGTCTTGTTTTGAACCTGCAGCGAAGGATTTTTCCTGAGCGTGTGTGGCCGTTTTTAAGCTGGAAATTTTCAGAGGTACGTCATTGCTACATTTCAGAGAGGCTGTGGGTAGCTAAAGTGTTAATGGTAGAATTGCAACGGTATGGGTCGGTGATGGACGAGTCAACAACCTGATTGAAGATGAATGTCCTTGAACGGCGGTGCGGATCCTGATTCCATCTGCTCATTCCTCTCTGTCTCCCCACAACATTGAATATTTCTGAGCACCATTCCTCATGCTTTGAATCTGGCAGATTTTTTATTTGCCTTGTAATTAATTTTTGTTGGGTACACAGTCTTGGTATAAAAGCCAAACTGTGTTACTTGTTGTGGTTGTTGAAAACTGGACAAGTTTTTGGATGCTGTAATAGGATACAATCTCATTGGTGGCTCTGTTCTGGGTATTTTTGTGATTTTATGAATTGTATGTTGAATTGTCTTATACACAGAATTCATCAGTTTCATGTTGATTTAAATGAGTGATGCTTTATAGCATGTATTTTTTAATTGTCTCCAAGTTGAGTGTGTTCTTCTTCTAAATCTAAACAGCTAAGGGGTGTTAAAAGTTCTAGGATATAGTTTTCCCATGTTGAATGCTTGGTCTTTTACTTCTACTCAAGGAGTAGATTAAATGTTTGGGGTCAAGTATTGAGAAGAATGCATTGCAATAAGGATGTTTGTAAGCAGAAATAACTAAATACTTTATCTTGGGTATTGTCTGTAAGGTAGACATTGCATGATCCTCTTGAAATCTAATTATTGTTTTAAGTCTGTGAATAAACACTCACATATATATGTCTATTGACTCCGAGCCCTGGATAGACATCGATCTGGCCTTGTATTTTGGTTGTAATCCAAAGTCTCAGTTTTGCATCCAAACATAAAATCTAACTCAAACTTTAAATACAAACCTTTAGGATTTTAGAAGTAGTTTTAGGACCCAAAATCCTCTATCTACAACTGAGCATAGGCCCAAAGCTAGCCCCTTTGCACTTATTTCACAGTTTTGGTCTGCATCATAGAAGAATTATCTGCTTTGTTTCAACATCCGATTAGTTTCATGTGCATATGTTGTAGATGTTGAATAGGGAATACCCCCCTTGGTTCTGCAGAGCCTAAAGAAGAAGAGGAGATATCTATAGAGTCTATCTCCTATACTGTTAGCCGCTGGCCTAGGAATCCTACTGATCATTGATGGTTACCTTGTAGGGACAACTGGGAATAAGCATCCAGTCGGATTGAGAGGTAACATAACCCTGGGGGTAGACAACATTGGAATTATGCAAAGAGGGTGTTAAGATATTTGCATGGTACTTCTGATTATTATTCAGTTTATTCTAGTACTAACAGTGTGGGTAAGACATTGGACATACAGGGTTTTATTGATGCAAATTAGGCAGGTGACTTGGATAGTTGAAGGTCCACTAGTGGCTGTGTTTACTTTGTTTGGAGGAGTTATGAGTTGGATGAGTAAAAGGAAGACCATCATTTCTTTATCCACCACTGAAGTAGAGTATACGGTTTCTATTCATGTCTCTAAGGAGTTAGTTTGGTTACAAAGATTGTGTATAGGTATTGGTTTTGATTGTAGGATTATTCAGATTGGCTGTGATAGCCAGAGTGCAATATGTTTGGCCAAGAACCCCATCTATCATGCATGAACTAAGCATGTGGATGTTCAATACTATTTTATTTGTGAAATGATTGCTAATGGATAGATTGAGCTGAAGAAGATTGACACTCAGGAGAATGTTGCAGATTCACTTACTAAACCTATGAGCACAAAAATGTTTACATGGTGCAGGAAGGCCATGGGCATTGTTTTGAGTGCTTAGTTGTTTTATGTTTTCCTATGGATGAATTTATAATATATAATGTCAAGTGGGAGAATATTAGGATTAAGGTGCCATCAACATTGTAAATCCTATGTAATTAATTACTCCTAATGTTGTTTGTAAATTTCCATAAGGGAAGAAGTATGATCAAGTAGCGATCTTGTTTCAACTGCATGTTTGATCCCGATACCTAACAGATGATGGTTATCTGAGGGGTGCAGGGGGCACCCCCTGCATGGTCTGGGGGGATCATCCCCCCAACGAGGAGTCCGAGGGTTGCACGCCCTGGTAGGGGTTCAGGGGCAACACCCTCGAAAGCCACATTTTATATATATTTTTTCATTGTAAATCTAGACCATTCATTATTAGGTCACAAATCTGACATTAGAGGTTTTTTTGGCTTGTCTTTCCTCATAAAGCAACCCCTTTATGAGGATATTGTATTACAGTTGTGTATGAGAGTGTAAAGAGTTGAGATTGGAAAACAAGCGCTACTAGATTGAAGATTGGAGAGGGGATTAATAGTGTTGTATTGTAAACTCTATTGAAGTTAATACAAACTAGTGCATCTCTTCTTGTGTGGAGTTTTTTTGAAAGGGTTTCTCCATATAAACACTGTGTTATGTGTTTGATCTTCTATTCCTTTATTTCTTTGTGTTGATTTTGTATTATCTCCATTTTGGTTATGCATAGTTAAATATCTATATTATAGTTGTAATCAAATCTTCATTGATAGATGTTTACCTTTGTTTTTAACACTCTAGTGAGTTAGTGTCAGGTAAATATTTAGAGAATTGTAATGGTGTGGATGTAAGATATAAGTGTGTATGTAATGTTAAGGGGATTCACCTTTGGTGATTGAAATTGATTATATCTTTGGGTGCACTTATATTCTTGTTTATGATCTGTTGTTATGAGATCTAGTAGGCTTGTTCCTAAATACCATTAGGGCTTGGCAATCAAATCCTTGTTCTAGTTGTTTTTGTATATTCAAACTTCAAGGGAATACCCCCTAGGTTTTGCGGCCCTGAAGAAGAGGAGGATGTATCCCTAATCTTATGTGTTGGACCAAAACTACCCTCTCTTTGATGATGTGTCACTCTCCCTGCTTGAGATACCTTGTTCCCCTTGTCTCAATCTTGGTCATGGTTCTAGAGGAGAGGGCATGCTATTTTGGGACCCAACACTCTTCTTCCCTTATGCTTACAGCTCTAAGTGATGCTTTTGATGCCTACCCTTTCTTATTTTCCTTCTTTTTACAAGGCCCTCCTATAGGAAAATTGAGGTTCTTCTTTTGTTCTTCTAGCCATCTTTGGCTCCTCTTGATTACTCCCTTTGCTCTTTCCTTTGTGTTTGTAAATTCTTTCATATTCCTATCTATTCTCAGGAACAGTTTAGAAAAGATTCTCTCCTACTCATACAAAGGATCTTCAACAGTTCCATCATCTTTGACTTCATAAGGCACTAAGGTCACCCGGTATATTTTCATTTGATACGTGCTCAAACAATAGTATCCTCCTTTTCTGACTTCAAATTCATCTAAACAATTCTCCCATAAATCTTAGATAATCTAAGTTCTCTATGATTATACGAAGCCTTTAGTCCCTCTATACATGCCCTTGGGTTAAATGAGCCCCTAGATTCATACAGGGTCAAGTTCACCAGTTCTATTTTAGCCTTTATAGTTTTAGCAACCTAGACTGTCAAACAAGTTTATTTGCCTATAGAAATGGTAAATGAAATTCCTTCCATCTTTATTTTATAGCATAGTTTCTATACATCTACCAAATGTCTGTGCAACTCCAAAAGTGCTAATTTATCACTTACATACTTGGGGAGTTTAGATGGTGCCTTTTCAAAACCCCCAACTCTAATGTATGTGAATGTGGAAAACTGAATGTACAAACTTCCCCATTTCTTAATGGCATCCATAGCTTTATAATATATTCCCTTAAAAAAATCATTTTCTAACATTCTAATGATGAATAAAATGAATGCATTAATTATTATCATAAAGGACTTGGTAGTTTCTTTGAGCTCCAATTGTGGGTAGTATTCATATACTTTGTGTTGTCCCATTCCGATTACCCCCTTAGTTTTAAGTCCATCAAACTATTGCCTTATAGCCAATGTGTACACTAGGTAAGAGGTCATATAAAATACCTTTGACTCATTCACTTCAACCAATTGTTCATGCATCATGTCACTAATCAAGGTCACCCAATCAATGAATCCCTTACTAGCATGAATCTTAGCAATGTACTGAAACATCCATGATGTTTGAAACTCTTTGGCCATTTCCTACCCCATGACCTTTCTCAATAGTATGATTATAACATTAACATCCTAATGAAATCACTCCTTTATAGTTTCTTTGGAATCTTGGAGGACGATTCCTTTGGCTTAATGAACCATTTTTTATTCATAATTTATGTACATCTATTCACGTGACTATCACAATACTCCTTGGAGGAGTCCATGGGGATCTAAACATATGCTTCCCTAGCTAGGAGATCCAACATTTCTTTAATGTACAGAGGTTGTATTTATAAGACTGCATTGCCTTATGTATTCCTTATTTCTCTCATGTTCCTGTTGTAAAATCAAGCATAAATCATTACTAAATAAATAGATTGGATAAAAATAGGGAAATCTATAGCTTGGATGAGACCGCTTATTTTTAAATTTTGTATCATTGTATTTGCTTTGGTATCCTCATTCATTCATTTGTGGAACTCATGTAGTCCTACATGTCCTAAATCTGTATCAATTATATTAGCCAATTCCATTACTATTTTGGATGGAATACAAGACTTTTGAACTTGTTCATTTTAACCGGTGAAGTCATACTTCCTTTGAAGTGTCATGTCAAACACAAGATGGTATTAGAATTAAATTTTTGAATGTTTTACAAATTTTTAGGAAAATTTAAAAAAATAACATTTCCTATCATTAATGATGTTTCAAGGTTTCATTACATAATAATAAGCCCTAAAAATCCATTTCTTAAAGAAATTTGAGGTTGTAGGGTTAAAATGCAAGAATTTTGGGCTTTTTCTGTAGATTTGCAAGTGAATAGAATAGACTTGGAAGTTTGAAATGTATACAATTTATGGTTTGGGTTTTGTTTTACATTTTACATATTTGAAAATTGAGATTGAGGATCTGGTTAACACAGAGCTCGGGGTACAGAGTCCCATGAACAACTTACATATTTGCAGTTTCACTTTATATGTCCAATGTTATAAAAGAACTTGGCATTCGGAGCCCCAATGGAAATTTGTTGCAATGGGTTTTCATAGTTTAGACATTGTTTATTGTTTTACAAGTGTATGCAATTTTAGCTTGAAAGTCTGACTATAGGGAACTTCAAAATTTTGCGTTGATTAACAATTTTGCATGTGTGTGAAATTTGATTCTAAAGTTTGAATAGATAAAGTCTCAGGGTTCAAACCCAAGTAGTGAATTTGCCAAAAAGGGGTAACTTCAAGTCGAATGCCCAAGAAGGTAAAGCCCTTAAGGTTTCAAGATTGAATCTCAACACAACACATTTACTAATTGAATTTGATCTAAAGGGGTTTTTGAAATTCAAAGCCTGATGTGAGGCTCACAAATACAAAAATAACATAAACAGTTTCATCAAATGAAACTTTAAGATTTCTGGATTTCTTATTGCCCTTACATATGTGTTTTCCAATTTTTAAACTTGGTTCCACTAAACATCTAATGGAGATTGTTCAGAAAGGTACACTTGCTAAAATTTAAAATCTTGATATATGGATGCCCTATTTTACCTTAACACAACTTTAGAAACTCTTCTCAGTCATCACAACTTCTACAATCACCTCCACAATAGTATTACTTCACATGAACTGATCCTTTCCACATTTCATCATTATATCTGCTTTTACAATAAGTTTATTTACACATTATCAATGGTTTCACACAATGCACAACTCATACATCACTCAACAACTTTCTTACATTTATATCCTCTGCAATCTTCAAAATCTTTCTCCTTGGTTGGCCAAGATGAAATGTGTAACATGAAACATGTAATGGCCACAACAGTTAGCTCCAAAACATATACGGTAATTAGAAATCCAATGCGGTTCAAAAACAAGATATGATCAGGTCCTATTTTACCTTAACACATTCTTCCAAGCTAGCACACACTCCAAACACACGGCATAATCAACAGCATACACCAAGTCAGCCCAGCAAACACTTATCCATCCTTGCATTTAGCTCCAGACCTAAAGTAGTACCGGAGGAGACAAAATTACATCATGCAGACCACACATTGAACATTATATGTCTTGCAAAACATTCATGTACACTTATTTTATCATTTTAGGATATTTCATGTTGGCACAAACACATGAATTCTGATGTTTGTGTCCTTAACAAACTTTGCTTACACAGTCCTGATATAAAACAATGAAAAACATACTCGCGGTTAACATAATCATTTGAAACTTGAAAAGTGCATACCAACCAGCCATATGAGCTTATCATTCAATTAGCAAGGCCAAATACCATTGTGTGGTGAATTGTGATGGCCTCAACTATCTCCCTTTGTTTACCTTAAGCAATAGCTAAACTTGTCTTCACACAACAAACTCTAGAGAACCATCTGTGGTACATATCATCACTTGAATCTTGAAACATGCATACCTGATAATCATATCTTCATGTTCTCTAAACTGCAATGTCATATTTTTCATCTATGGAGAAGTGCAGAGCATTCTCCTATCTCTCTATGACTGCACTTACCCTGTTTCACTATTGCCTTCACTCTTCTGACTCCAAAATACTTTGCGGTAACTTTCATGCTCTAAAATTTGAAATATACATTCTTCACACCTATCTCTAATTATCTTCCAAACTGCAAGGCAAAATCTTCAACAATGGAGATATACGGTGCATTTATTTGAGCGTGTGACCCCTTCACTGACAAGAACTTTACTTAGACAATTTTCCTTCAATCTTTTACAAATTTCTTCATCAGGTGGTAGACACCATGAGTTTGTATCATCATCATACAAAAAGAATCCATCTCAACTCATCAAACACTTCAAACATAATCATTTTCACAACATATCAAAGATATGAACTTACACATGAACTTCAATAGATAAGGTATGACTATGTATGGATGATACTGATCCATCTCCTTCACTTCACAACTCTTCTGATCCTCTACACATCACCTTGCTTTCTCCCTTTGGTATCTCTATCCTTTGGCATATTTGTTGACATCACCGATCAGCACTCCATACCACTATTGACATCAATGGCAACACATATGCAACAATCTCCCCCTTTGTCATTGATGACAACACTTAACCTAATATGCACACATTTCTCCCCCTTTGACATCAATGGCAAAGGGCTAGTGGTCTTCCTCTATTCCAGCAAAAACATATTAGGCTTCCCCTGCCTGAATATTCCTTATCATCTTTTATCAGTCAACTCCCCCTAAGGAGTAGCCTCTATCTCTTCAAAACAAATGTAGCAAAATTATTCTTCAAAATACATAGATACTATGTACCAAGTGCTTATATCAAAATAGCATTGATTGCTCTTGTCTTATCCTTTGCATATCTATACAATTATCAAAATTTGTTTTACCTTCAACATGTCTTCAATTTAATGGGAAGGTAGAACATTCTTGTAAATTACCTTTAACCGGGCAAGAGTTGTGTCCTAGTTCTTCTTTGTAGAAGACAAAGTATGTAATTGGCTTTCAAAATGAATGTATAATTCTTTGGGTTCATCCAAAGTGACTGGCACTTTTACTTTCTGAGCCACATTCTCTGCTTCAGTCAAGATACCAGTCAAGACTGCTAACCTCATACTCACTACTTCCCTTAGCTGACATGTTTCTCCTTTGATTTGCTCTCTTTGGTCTAGGAGCTGCTTCAACTGAGTATGGAGATTTTCAATTTGGACCCTAATAGATCCATCTTTATCCTTCAAAGGATCATATACTTTGGCCACTTGAGTAAATTGTGACTCAATAGAGTTAGCTTGATCCTTTATGCTCTTTGTAGTTGCTGGCCAATTTAAACAAAATTGATACAAAACTTTGGCATCCTCTATACATTTCTAAATATTTTTCACATTTTATTGCAAATTATTATGTGCCTTAGCACATCTCCTAGAGGCATCTTCCAATCTTTTAGCATTCACTTGCTCTGTTATCTTCTGCTCAGCTTGCATCTCAAGATAAGTTGAATGGGCCTTGAAAGACTCCAACATAAGTTTCATCTGCTAAGTATGGAGCAAGGTTGGATCTCTCTTTGCCTCAATAAATTATTCATGTATTAGCTTAATTGCCTCTTCGAATACTTCAACTCCTTCCACTTTTTGCTTCAGAATCTCTTGTCTTGTAGTGGACTGAAGTATATCTCCCAATTGTTGTTTTTGAAGGGGCTAGACAAGCTAACTTGCCCATCTAGCATAGGCAACTGTAAGAGTTGCGGAGTAACTACTAGTTGTATTTGCATCTATTGGACTAAGAACTCCTTAATTGAGTCAACCAAAGAGGAGGAGGAAGATGTATCTTATTCCTTTTCTGAATTCTCCCCAACACCAACACTCACCTACTCCTCTTGTTGATCAAGGTTACTTTGTTGTTTTGTTTTTTTCTAGAGGACTTTTATGCACAACATCATGATCCAGAGATGCATGACCTTCTCCTTGTGCAACTTGTTCTTCATCTTGTGCAGTCTGCTCTTATTTCTCCTCTTTATGAACTTGTTGTTCTGTGTTATGCGGAGGAGATATAGTATTATGAGATGGAGAAATTGTGTTGTGTGGTGGAAAAACTTGTGGTTGCTCTACATTCTCAGTAACTTTCACTTCTTCAAGAATTTTCCTGGTCACCTCTTCAGTCTCCTTATGAATCTTATCTATATCATCTTTCTCCATGCTCATAAGGACATCTAATATGTGCTTTGTTCTTAATTCCCGAGCTTGCCATTGAGAAAATTTATCTTTTTCTTCTTGAGAAATAGAAGATCCATCTTTGTTAAGAGCTTGTTGTCTTAGCTCCTTATTAGTTTCTATGTCCTTTTCTCTTCTCAGCCTCAAAGCCTAAGCTAGGCTTTCCAGTACCTTTTCAATGACATCAATCATGGGTAAGTTGTATTTAAGCATATACATAACTACAACCTTTTCAATGGTGCTTTGATCCACATGAGAAACATCTGGATATAGACTAGTTGTTTGCTTTAGCATTCCATGTTGCTCAATCCCATTGACGATAGCCTCTAATTAAATAGGGTCTCTTGTAGGAACCATCAGAGGAATTTGCTTAGTTTTCTTCTTTTCCCTTTTAGCTTAGAAGTTTCTTCTTCTTCTTCTTCTACCCCCTTTACATCAGTCTTATTCTTTTTATCTTGCATCTTTTGCCTTGGTTGCTTCTTTTCACCTACTTTCATCTAGTTTAGAATTTTAGATGCAACTCTTCTTCTAGTTGAGGCAGTTTGAGTTGATCCGGAGGGCTGTGGAGCATTTATGGCTGCAGAAGTGAACCTACTGGTCCTTCTTGGCCCTGGAACAACTGGTGTATTAATAGCAACAATTGGAGGATCCTCTGCAGGGGCTTCTGATGTGGATTATGTTGAGATACCCATCCTTTTATTAAATTCTTCTTCGTGTTTCTCAAAATGCTCCTCCACACTTCTTTTAATCTTCTTATCCATTATTTCATCATAGGTACCAAATCTCTCAGCAGTTGTGTCTTTATGTTTGCTAAGAAAAATGTTAGCATAGGTCTTTATTTATTTTATTGAGACCTCATATGGCAGTCTTGGAATTCATGCAGTTCTGGGCTCAACTGCCTCCATATAGGTATAATCCGTATCAACTAGGAATGTGATATTCTCCTTAAATTGTTGTACTGAATTGAAAGGGATTTTATCCCTAGCTTGCATATTAGATTGTAAAGTTTTAAGGAACCCCAATATAAAGTACTGTAGTGATTTGGATCACTGAAACCTCTTATGTGACTCTTGATTTGAACGGCAACAGGAGTCTATTATTTCCAGGCCTTTCCTCTAAAACTAGGCAACTCATTTAGAAAACAGAATGCAAGACAGATAATTAAGGTGTCATACCTGAAGTTGTATCTAGTTTCCTTTGTTCTCCTTAGTTTCTCCAAGAGTTGTTCTCTCACAACCTCATAGAGGTCAAAGTTTTTACCTTCCTTAACCATCTGGTAAGTAGTGTGAATTGTTGTACTAGTGGTGGATCCTTCTTTGTTTGTGAAATAAACTTTATATGCAATCCCCATAGCAACATACCGGACACCTGGGTTAGTAATATCATTCACAGTCAAGGTCCTCTTATCAAATTTAGCTCCTATCAATTTAGTGACTTTCTCATTCTCAATAGATTTCATTACCGGTACAGGTCCGGTGGAACACAACCTAGTAACTACCCTGATAGCATCCTTAGTGATTTGGTAGGGCTTATCCAGATACATAAATTCATCATGAATCCTGCTCAAAATATATCTCACCCATTCATGCATATCACAAAAATCAGGGTAATCCTTCCATATGTCCAATTGCTTGGCCCCCACATTTGCATATTATGGTTTATAGGTAACATCATCATCTATAAGTTGATCTCTAAGCTCCTCAAATTTTACATGGTTAATTTCATCCAGCTTTGAGTGAATGTAAAACCTAACATCTTCTGTGTATACCACATACACCAGAACATGTGAAAATGCCCCTTCTTTATCTACCTCCATGGCTTTGTAAGGAAATATCTTATACTTTGGTCTTGGTTTTTCAGTGACATCAACTAGTTGAGGAGTCGCCATCACAAATTTCTTTAAATTCAGAAACTAGGGTTTTAACAAATAGAAGATTTGATAAATACCTTTGGGTTCAATCACTAGGGTTTCACCTTCAACTTACTTCTTTTCAAATTCACCAAGTACTTTGAAATCTTTCTTCTCTTCTCAGCTCTAGATGCAAATGCTTGATCATCAATGAGTTTTGATTGTGCCAATAAAGCATAAGTACCTAACAATTTGCCCTAACTTTCCATAATTAATGCTCCTTTATTAGATTAGGTGAACTACTGTAGGAGTGCCTTGTAAGTCCATAGAGACTCAAAATTGTTCCACAATCCTCCGTATCTTATGATTTTGTTCTGGAAATTTGGGAAATGAAGCAATCTTACCTTATCAGCAATATTATCTGCCAATTTTATATCAACTCATCTGTGTGCCTAGCTTCCATTTGTAGAAGCCACAAATATTCAAGGGGGAAAGAATAGATATGGACTTATTATCTCCCCCTGACTCTATGTCTTATCTTAATCATGTTGAATTTACGACAAACAACTGAGAGGGGGGGTGAATCAGTTGTTACCAAAGACTGTTCTTTATATACTTTAAACCTTCTTATATTTCAATAACATATCAAAGATTCAATCATGAAGCATAATGCATGAATTCAAGAGCAAAAACAAATTCAACACATACAACACCAAGATTTTAACGTGGAAAACCCGGTTAAGGGAAAAACCACGAGGTGACTAACCCAAGATTGTATTCTATGTTAAAAGAATAAGAAGAATAAAATGGCACTTACCAATTAGGGCTCACTGCTCGAGCACACTGCTCACAAGAGGCCCACTTCCTACAGGAGACACACTATCTACAGAAGAATATAAATATTAAATTCTTGAACTAGATATTAGCATCTTCACTATGCTTGAGTCAGTTCCATTTAAGCTCAACACCACTGCTCTTTGTTTTGCTCCTCTTCACTATCACCTTCTCATCATCACTTCGGATACGTTTGAATGACTTCGCAATTCTTATTTATACATGGCATTGACTTTGGAATGATCATGAAAGTCGGCACAACATACACTTATTTTATTACAGAGCAAATACAAAAATACAACTTGACTTATTACAAAAACTTCATGCGCATTACTACACTGTCGGCCACACATAGATGGGACTTCAATCTTCTTTGAGGAACACGCCATGCTTCACAAAACAACTTCAAGATCATCCGCAACATGTGCAAAACATCCGGTCGGCCAAGACTGGGAATAACACCATCACCGGAAGGTAAACCTTCAATTACAAGCTCAAACTTCAATGTAGACTGCCAACACGAACTGGACACAATCTAGAGACCCCCACAAGCTTGCTTGAATCACCAGGAACATCTGCACCACCTCTGCTTACTGTAATCATTCACATCTTCATCTGAAACCTCAAGAACATAGTCGCCCATCACTGTCACATTAGAAGGATCGCTTGTGGACCTCCAAACCACGAACCAATTGAGTTGTCAATTCTCATTAGCCTCCCAAACATGCTACCAGATCCATAGAACATGAAATTGTATTTCCGGATCTCATCGAACCTATTTGTGTCACTCTATCACCTCTGAACAGTTGCCAGAACCAGTTTTACTCTCATGACCATAACTCCTCCATATTTTCATGAGAACCTCTCAAATCTTAACTGGATCATCTTTAGACACATATCTACAAACCCTTTGATGTGCATTCTCTGATCTTCATCTAGTTGGGATCTTCACTTCATAGAGCTTCATTGTTTTCACTGATCTTCTTTGTTTCTAATAGGACTAATTTTCTCAATATCCTCAGCACACAACTCATTCAATCCTTGACATTAATGCAACAAGAGTATGTTGACATCAATGACAACACCGGTTAGGCCCATACTTGCAACAATCTCCCCCTTTGTCATTGATGGCAACATATAATGTGAAAAATTATTTTAACCATCAAGACACGAACTTCTCCTCATTAACTGACGTAGCTTCCCCTATCAACAACAACCATTCACATGTCATCTCTTTCTTTACTGCTCCCCCTTTGATCAGCAACCACTTTTGTTTTTCACATGTCTTCTCTCCCCCTTTTACATCAATGGAAAAGGGCACATACTTGCAACGATTTCTCATACTTCAGAAACATACAGAATGCTCCCCCTGAGTAGTAGCCTCCTAGCATCAATTTGGATCACAAGATATGACTGTGGGATCCACCGGACTGATGCACATCAGTGCACCTTAATTCATAACCGAAGGGGTAATAACCCCTAACTTTTCCCTGAGATACTCAAAAGAGTCCTTAGGTAGAGGTTTAGTAAAAATGTCTACAATCTGATCCTTTGAGGGCACAAACTCCAATCTAACTTCATTCTTGTTCACCTGCTCTCTCAAAAAGTGGAACTTGATGGATATATGTTTTGTCTTTGAATGTAACACCAAATTTTTTTATATGTTTATTGCACTTGAATTATCACAGAAGATTGTGATAGGTTCATCATACTCTACTCTGATATCTCTTAGCATTTGCTTCATCCACAATACTTGAGTACAACTTCCTGCTACTGCAATATACTTTGTTTCTGTAGTGGACAGAGATATTGCCTCTTGTTTCTTGCTTAGCCAAGAAACCAATCTTTTCCCTAAAAAGAATGCACCACCATTGGTATTCTTCCGGTCATCCACATCTCCTGCCCAATCAACATCTGTATATGCATGAAGAGAGAAATCATGATCCTTAGGATACCATATTCCATACTCAACTATTCCCTTTAGATATCTGAGAATTCTCTTGATTGCCATGACATGAGACTCTCTAGAATCAGCTTGGAATCTGGCAACAAGACCAACAACATTCATAATATCAAATTTAGTTTGAGTAAGATAGAGCAATCCTCCAATCATTGACCTATACTTTTTCTGATCAGCCTTAGGGGATTCATCATCTTTACTTTGCTTACATCACGTTGCCATGGGAGTATTCATTGCCTTTGAATCTTCCATCCCAAATTTCTTCAACAATTCTTTCACATACTTGGTCTATGATATGAAGATTCCTTTCTTTGTTTGAGTGATTTGCAGACCCAAGAAGAAATTTATTTCCCCAAACATAGACATCTCAAATTCACTTTGCATTTGATTTGAAAAAGTCTTGTACATAATATCTTTCCCTCCAAAAATGATATCATCAACAAATACTTCAACAATCAAGATATTTTCATGATCAATCTTAAAATATAGATTATTGTCAGCAATACCTTTGTTGAAGCCAATCTTCAAAAGATGTTTGTCCAATCTTTCATACTAGACTCTTAGGGCTTGTTTGAGTCCATACAATTTCTTCTTCAGCTTGTAAACTATATCTCCATGATCAGATAATTGAAATCCATCTGGTTGCTCAATGTATACCTCTTCTTCCAAATTACCATTTAGGAAAGCAAACTTGACATCCATTTGATACACCTTGAAATCTTTGAAGGCAACAAAAGAAAGAAATAATCTAATTGCTTCAATTCTTGCCACCGGAGCAAAGGTTTCTTCAAAGTCAACTCCTTCTACTTGAGAATAACCCTTACAGACCAATCTAGCTTTGTTTCTGACTTCTTCACCATCTTCATTCAATTTATTCTGGAAGACCCACTTAGTCCCAATCACATTTTTGTCCTTAGGTCTGGGAACAATATCCCAAGTGTGATTCTTTTCAATCTGCATCAATTCTTCCTCCATTGCTTTATCTCAGCTTTCATCATTGCATGCTTCACTTACTATTTTTGGTTCAACCTTTGAAATCAAACAACATTTCACTGAATCTTGAGTAATTTTTCTTCTTGTTTGAACACCTTTGATTTTATCTCCTATGATCTGATCTTCAAAATGATTCAGTCTTACATACCTGGGAGTTTTGGGATTCTCTTGCACTTCTAATTCTTGGACAGGTTCATCCAAGCATGTCTCTTCCTCTTGTATTTCAGGATTCTCCGGATCAGTCTGAATCTGAACTGGAGTTGGGACTTGTTCTCCTTGGTTTGAGACATCATTCTAATTATCTGCTTCATATTCATAATACCTTGAGGGACTTTCCACACCTTCATCAACCTTCACATTTGTACTTTCTACAATTTTTCTCAATCTCTTGTTAAAACACCGGTATGCTTTGCTTTGAGTAGAATATCCCAAGAATATTCCTTCATCACTTCTAGCATCAAACTTGCCAAGGTCTTCATCTCTTTTGATATAGCATTTACTACCAAAGACTCTAAAATACTTCACAATAGGAGTGATGCCAAACCAAAGTTCATAAGGAGTCTTACTAGTATTGCCTCTGATTTGTACCCAAATAAGAGTATAGACAGCAGTGCTTACAGCTTCTCTCCAATAGATGTGAGGAACATTTGCTTCCATCATCATGGTCCTAGATGCTTCCTGGATGGTCCGGTTCTTTCTCTCCACTACTCCATTCTGATGTGGAGTCCTTGGAGCAGATAACTGTCTCTTTATCCCATGTTTCTCATAGAATGTTATGAACTCACCGGATGTGAATTCTCCACCTCTATCAAACCTGAGGCATTTTATGTTTATGCCAGTTTCATTTTCTACCATAGCCTTGAATATTTTGAACTTCTCAAGTGCTTCAGATTTCTCCTTTAAGAAGGTTACCCACATCATCCGGGAGTGGTCATCAATCAGTAGCATGAAATACCTATCTCCTTGCAGACTCCTGATTCTTGTCGGACCACAAAGATCAGTGTGCACCAAGTCTAACAGTCCAGTTGAAGATTGTTCCTTACTTTTGAATGTGACTCTGTTCTGCTTACCCAACTGACATTCTTTGCACTAACTGTTAGTGGGTTTCACTAGTCTTGGAAGATCTCTTACAGCCTGACTATTGCATATCTTGATGATATTATCAAAATTCATATGACACATTCTCCTATGCCACAACCAACTCTGATCAATTTGAACAAACAAGCAAGTTTTGCCAGTACCAACCAATTGGAAGATGTTACCTTTTGTTTGTGTACTGAATGCAATCTCAATTCTAGAGCTTTCAAAGATCTTGCATTTTTTATTTTTGAATCAAAGATCATAGCCTTTATCCAACAACTATCCAACACTGAGAAGATTATGCTTCAGACCTTCAACATATAGAACATCACCGGTTTTGTTCTTTCCATCAAAAGAAATAGTTCCTCTGCCTCTAATTCTGCCAGCAAAATTATCTCCAAACTTTACAACTCCACCTTCATATCTTTCCAAGCTTAAGAACTTACTCTTGTCACTAGTCATATGGTGAGAGCATCCACTGTCAATAACCCATTCATCCTTTTCTTCAACCTGAGCAACCAAAGCACTTTCTATCATCTTATGATTGGCAGATTCAATAGGCATTGGATCTTCTTCCTTGATGGCAATAAACACCCAGTCACTTCCAGGTTTGTTTCCTATCTCAGATTCATCATCTGTTACTCCTTCATCATCATCTTCTTGAACATAGTAACACTTCTTCTGAAACCTTGATCTATTAGGGTTTGGCCTTGAAAACCTTTCCGGACATCTTGAGGCAAAATGACCAATCTTATTGCAAGCAAAGCATTTAAAAGGTAATTTTCCTTCATACTTACCGGATCCTCTTGGCAGTCTCTTTGCAATGAGGGCTTCAAGTTGTTCAGCTTCTAATTCATCCTCTTCTAGATCTTTTCTTTCTTTCTCATACCAAGTTGATTTTCTTGAGGAACTTTCTCCTAGATCATATCTATGTTTGCCTTTTGTAGAGGCACTAGCTTTGAATATAGATTCAGTCTTGGGAAGTGCATCACAAAACTCAGCTAACTCAAATGCAGATATCTTACCAACCAGTTGATCCCTTGTAATAGTTGTTAAAGATCTAATTTCCTCAATGGTAGCAACTTTGTGTTTGTAAGCAGGAGGTAAAGATCTGAGAACTTTGGCAACAATCTCATCTTCATCCAATATTCCACCAGCACATCTAATGCCACATACACGCTCATTTATTTTTGACATATATAAAATGATATTCTCATCTGCGCTCATCTTCAAGTTTTCAAACTTTCCTTTCAGACTTTGCATCTTGGCACACTTAACATATTTGTCTCCATAAAGATTTTCTAGCTTTGTCCAAATCTCATAAGCAATCTTCAATCCCATAACATTTGTCAGCTCTAAATCAGATAAGGCACTCAATAGGGCTTCTTTAGCTCGAAGATTATTGTCTACATCTCTGACTTCATCTATAGTTGTTGGACCATTCCTTGGGGGAACATATTTAGTTGAGGTTATGCTCCAATACTGATCTCCCATGCATTCTAAGTGACATTCCATGCGGCTCTTCCAGGCAGTGAAGTTTGTTCCATCAAACCTTGGATTGTCCTTCTTGTAGATCGGCATCCTAGATCTCCTCAAGCAGTTAAGCTTCTTCTAGAGGAACTTAAAGCTCTGATACCAATTGTTGAATTTAGGACAGACAACTAAGAGGGGGGTGAATCAGTTGTTACCAAAGACTGTTCTTTATATACTTTAAGCCTTCTTATATTTCAATAGCATATCAAAGATTCAATCATGAAGCATAATGCATGAATTCAAGAGAAGAAACAGATTCAACACATACAACACCAAGATTTTAACATGGAAAACCCAGTTAAGGAAAAAACCACGGAGTGACTAACCCAAGATTGTATTCTCTATTAAAAGAATAAGAAGAATAAAATGGCACTTGCCAATTAGGGCTCACTACCTGAGCACACTGCTCACAAGAGGCCCACTGCCTACAGGAGACACATTGTCTATAGAAGAATACAAATATTACATACTTGAACTAGATATTAGCATCTTCACTATGCTTGAGTCAGTTCCATTTAAGCTCAACACCTCTGCTCTATTTTTTGCTCCCCTTCACTATCACCTTCTCATCATCACTTTGGATACTTTTGAATGACTTTGCAATTCTTATTTATACATGACATCGACTTTGGAATGATCATGAAAGTCGGCACAACATACACTTATTTTATTACAGAGCAAATACAAAAATACAACTTAACTTATTACAAAAACTTCATGCGTATTACTACACTGTCGGCTACACATAGCTGGGACTTCAATCTTCTTTGAGGAACATGCCATGCTTCGCAAAACAACTTCAAGATCATCTGCAACATGTGCAAAACATCCGGTTGGCCAAGACTGGGAAGAACACCATCACTAGAAGGTAAATCTTCAATTACGAGCTCAAAATTCAATGTGGACTGCCAACATGAATTGGACACAATCAGGAGACCCCCACAAGCTTGCTTGAATCACCAGGAACATCCGCACCACTTCTGCTTAATGTAATCATTCGCATCTTCATCTAGAACCTCAAGAACACAGTCGTCCATCACTGTCACATTAGTAGGATTGCTTGTGGACCTCCAAACCACAAACCAATTGAGTTGTCAATTATCATTAGCCTCCCAAACATGCCACTAGATCCACAGAACATGAAATTGTATTTCCGGATCTCACCGAACCTATTTGTGTCACTCTGTCACCTCTGAACAGTTGCCAGAACTAGTTTTACTCTCATGACCATAACTCCATATTTTCATGTGGACCTCTCAAATCTTAACTGGATCATCTTCAGACACATCTACAAACCCTTTGATGTGCATTCTCTGATCTTCATCTAGCTGGGATCTTCACTTCATAGAGCTTCATTGTTTTCACTGATCTTCTCTGTTTCTGATAGGACTAATTTTCTCAATATCCTCAGCACACAACTCATCCAATCCTTGACATTAATGCAACAGGAGTATGTTGACATCAATGACAACACCAGTTAGGCCCATACTTGCAACAAATCAACAATGAGGTCTTCTGCACTGGGCAGAAGCACAAGTTCTTCCTTCTCATTATCTTGTTATGTCTTCTTTCTCCATATCTTTATCATTTCCTCCTTTTGTTGAGTCACACTTTTCTCTATCTTCTTGTGCTAAACAGGTGGTTTCACAAAACCACTCTTTCAGAATCTTGCATTATGACCAAAGTTGTTGCACTTGTAGTAAACAACATTATATTCCAGAGTCATACCATTTCTCCTTATTTTAGTTCTACACTCAACAGCCGTATGACCAAACTTATTTCATGCATATCAATAGCCATAGAAGGAATGAAGGATCATAGAATCATGTTTTGTAGGCACAAATGAATTCATGTAATCATTTCTTCTTGCCTAAGTTCTACAATCAATAGCCTTATGACCAAATTTATTGCAAGAATAACAGTAACCATAAAAGGATTGAGAGAACCTGGAAGTAGCAGCTTGTTTGGGAGGAGATCTCTTGAAATCTTTCTTCTAATCACTGATTTGTATGAATTCATCATTATCAAACTCATGTTCCTCATCTTCAGTCTCCTCAAAGTCTTCAATGTAGGGCTCTTCCTTTTTCATTTCAAACATGCCTTCAGGTATATCTATTTTAGGACTCTGACCTTTCTCAAATCCAATGCCACTCTTATCTTTTAGAGGTCTTTGACTACTGATTATCTCATCAAGGATGTTGGTGTTATTCTTCAATTTTAGACCATTGTCTATCTGATCCTTTGCTTTCTCCAATTCTTTATTTAGAGAGATAATTTCTTCTTCAAGTCTGGAGCATACAACTAATTTATCATTGAGCTTAGCATTCAGACACTCTGCAACCTTCTGACCTTCTGTGACTTGAGCTTTCAATTTCACAATTGCTTCTTTTGATTGTTTGAGATTAATCTTATATTCTTCATTTTCTTTTCTTGCAACATCCAAATCTTTTAGGGTAGAAATGAGTTCTCCTTCATAATCAACTTGACAATCTTCTGGATTAAAGTTTATCATATTTTCTTCCAGAGGATTCTTGTTATTAAATAGTACTTCAGTTCCCATGTGTTCCACACCAAGATCTACCTTAGCTGTCAGACTGCATTCAAAGAACTTAGCTCTAATACCAATTGTTGAACACATAGAAGTACTGAGAGCGGGGGTGAATCAGTACTTAATCATATTCTTTTCTTCCAACAATATTCAAACTAATGTAAGCATTTAAAGCTTGAGAAACACAAGAACAGAGAAGCATACAACCATAACACCATATTTACGTGGAAAACCCTAGAAGGGAAAAACCACGGTGAGTAAGCTGCTTGGATCTAATGTCCAAATCCAGCCTCACAAATAAAATAAGATTACATTATTATTTATGGGCTACAACCCAAAGGAAGTTGCAACTCCCTAAATAGATACAACACTTACAACATTTACAAAGAATCTTCAACCTCTGCAACACAATACTTATCTGACTCAATTATTCCTTTCATAAACACTAACTGTTCCAACCTTCTGCTGACCTCTACAACCTCTACACAACTATCTCACCTCTTCACAACTACAATACCAACCTTCACAACATCAAAACAACTTCAGAAACTCTTCTCAGTCATCACAACTTCTACAATCACCTCTGTAACAGTATTACTTCACATGAACTAATCCTTTCCACTTCATTATTATATCTGCTTTTGCGGTAAGTTTATTTGCATATTATCAATAGTTTCACACAATGCACAACTCATACATCACTCAACAACTTTGATCTTACATTTATATCCTCCGCAAGCTTCAAAATCTTTCTCCTTGGTCGGCTAAGATGAAATATGTAACATGAAACATGTAATGGCCACAACAGTCAGCTCCAAAACATATGCGATAATTAGAAATCCAATGCAGTTCAAAAAAAAGATATGATGATGTCCTATTTTACCTTAACACATTCTTCCAAGTTGGTGTACACTCTAAACACATGGCATAATCAACAGGATACACCAAGTCAGCCCAACAAACACTTATCCATCCTTGCATTTAGCTCCAGACCTAAAATGGTATCGAAGGAGACAAAATTACATCATGCGGACCACATACTGAACATTATATGTCTTGTAAAACATTCCTATACACTTATTTTATCATTTTAGGATATTTCATGCTGGCACAAACACTTGAACTCTAATGCTTGTGCCCTTAACAAACTTTGCTTACATAGTCCTAATGTAAAACAATGAAAAACATACTCACGGTGAACATAACCATTTGAAACTTGAACAGTGTGTTTACTGGCAATGCGATGTTTCACACAGACATGGAGTAAATAGAATTATGTAGTATAGTGCACAACATAGAACATGAATTTATAACAGCATTACACAGAATAAGGCATTGTTTCCATTCATTGAATATATCAGTATTACACTACAATGTCACAATGTTGCCTTTTGATTACAAGTATCACTCAACATATAACTTATGCCAAGGTTGGTTGAGATAACAACCGTTAGCAACGACTCCACAACTATACAACCGTCGGGGTTAACCTGATAACACTCCTAAACTTAACTGTGTACAACATTAATTAATTCATGATTATTTACTTGGCTAACTATGGCCGACTACATCATCCGCCCCACAAAATTAGTCATCTTCCAGATGACAGAAAACCATGAAGTATCAAGTGACATTAAGTAAGCTCTACCAAACTAATGACAATGCTAAAGTAGGAGCTGTGTAAAAGTAAAACCAACACATTCAGAACACCTGTGAGTAGACAAACCAACAAAGGGACCCAATCTGATAGCACACTGAATGTTGGGAATGTTGCACCCCATTGCTCACTGAATCAAGATAGTATTGGTTTGATAGGGGTTTGGGGGCAACGCCCCCAACAGGGTTGAGGGGCAGCGCCCCTCGCGGGGTTCAGGGGCAGTATCCCCACCGCCAAGCCCAAAATAAGACTTCCAAAACCATTCGGACCTTCATGGCGCAAATCATTTTTCTGAATGCTAGATTTAGTTTGTATGGGATGAATTGTGGCAATTCTCTTTGTACGATGCCCAAATTAAACTCATACGGCAGATGCAACTTCCTTGTGCAAACGTATGACCTCACTACACTAGAATCGTACGGTATTGAATTTCCTATAATCTCCTTCCTCTTTTTTCACTTTACCCTTCGTTCCCCTTTTTCCAATCGACAATTTTGAGATGATATTATTTTATTTTATTTTATTAATAACTTTCACCGCCGGATGGGTCGTATGACCAAGTCGTACGGCTAAGGTCATATGACTGAGGTCGTACGACCAAGTCGTACTATCTTAGTCGTACGACCCAGTCATATGTTTCTGATCGTACGACCTGGTCGTACGATGGCACTTTTTTTTTAATTTCTCCCGACATTTTATTTTATTTTTGTCTTTTCCAATTTTTCATCCATGTCAAACTGATTTGAATTTTTTTATTTTTCTCTGATGAGGTCCACGTTCGATCTGCAACTTGGATTGTAGAACTTTCTTGTCACGTAAATTATCTCACAATATTTCTCTGTGCCATATCCTCCAATTTAATTATTTTAACTTCATTATTCGGAGACATACCTTTATTGATTTTGTAATTGTCGGCAGGGACCGGAACTATTGTCTTTCTTGGAACCGGAATTGTTGTTTTTCAAAAGCACGTACTACGTTTGGCAAATTGTCTGACTTTTTAACATCATTTTTTCTCTGTTACTTTTCACCGATCACCAAAAAATTGCAAATCGACGGAATTACTCTATAGTCCTTATTCCTTCTGTATGGTCTCCTTTTGGCCAGTGTTTTCAATACTGGGTTCCCGTAGTTAGTTCCCTCACCCTGATTCACCTTGCTTGCCACTAGCTCCTCGTACCTGATCAGTCTGTCTAATTCAAATTTATGTGCAAGTGTATCATCTATCTTAGCTTAACCCTCTGTATATTCTTTTTGTGCCTCTTTTGGTCGACTTGTATCTGCCACTATTTGTTCTAGTATACTGTCTATTCTAGCCTCTCCTTCCTTATACTCTTTGTATGCTTTTGAAAAAGCGTTACTTACTTCCTCCTAATTATTACCTTCCTCCCTTTTGTCACTCGTTACTGGTTCTCTCTTGCCAAGTGGCCGAGTGTTTGTTAATTCATCAAGTGCTTCATTCATCAACAATGTTCCACTCGATCTAATGTTGTTGAGTGTTTCACTAGTCGCCCGAGAGCATTCACCACTTTCTCTTATTGAAATCATGTTACACTTCGGTTGGAAGAATTCATAGTCTTCCATCTGCCAATGAAATAACCCGTTTAGTGAATTTGTGTCATCCTCCGAGCATTCATGAAGGTTGAGAATACCTTCCTCATTTGGCTTTATGGTCCCTCTTTCTCCCTCCATTCCGCATCCTTCCTCACCTTCTGAATCTGATGACACTAATTCTTCGCTCACTATTTGATTTATCAAATCAATCACATACTTTCTTCTATTGCTTTCTATGGAAAGTGTGTTTCTTTTCCAACTATGATCCACTTTGGCTGCCACCAACCATCCTCTTCCGAGCAACGCATCGTACGCCTTTTTCTGTACAGGAATGACTACGAAATTTAGTAAGAATGGTTGTGTGCCAATAGTTACTTTTTGTGCCATCAATGTCCCCAGTGGCTTGATGCTATGTTGATCCGCCCCTACTAACTGGAATGTTGGTGGCCAAAGTGTAGGTTTTTTGAGATTCTTCCATATGTTTTCGGTTAATACGTTGACTGTCGAGCCTCCGTCGACGATCGTGTTGGACAGAACTTTACCCCCAATCTCCATCTATACAATATTCGGGCTTTTCCTGATGTTCACCATCAACAACATAGGGTCGATAGTCTGTTCGCCCTGTAGTGGTTGTTCTGTTATGATCTCTTTCTCTTTCCCCTCCTCTTGTTATTTGTCACTGACTATGTTCATGATCGCCATCCCGAGTTGTGGCATACTACGGAGAAGGTCTGTTCCTTGATAGGTACTTTGGTTTGGAGTATCTGTCGTACGATGTTAATCTCGGCCTATGCTTGCCGAGAGGTACTTGGGATATCCAAAGCAACCTTGTTTTCTTTCATCATTGCCCATTCCACTTCTACCTTTGCTTCTTTCATTCTTTGTTTTTCTGTAAGTGGATTAGGGTAGATGGCCTTCTTTTCTTATGCTCTGGTAGTGACCACTAGTACTTGATTCTACTCTTTCACATTCAGCATGTTAATGACTTTCTGCTTTGGGTAGTCGTTATCTTCGTGGTCACCTGGTCCGCACCACTTGCATAGTCTTCCCCCGGGGTTTTGGCCAATCTAACATTCTTGGGCGAAGTGACCCCATTCATTACACTTTCTACATTGTATCATGGGCCTCCCCTTACTATCATACTGTATTCTATTTCTCAGGCTATTGTTACTTTTGTAACCTCCAGGGGATGCATTGCTATTGCACCTAGGCTTTAGTGGTGTGGTTGGCATAGTCGACTGCTCTCCTTGTGTGAAGAGTACTTGTGTACTCATTTCTTTTAGGTTAAATGGGCATTCCTTAATTGAATGTTCCATTACTTGGCAGATATCATAGAATAACTTTTTTAGACAATTTGCTTTTATGTGTCCTCCATTGCAGTTAGTACACCATAGCTCTTGGCCTTCTTTTGTTGTTTTTTTATCGACCTTCCATTCTTTCATCATGCGAACCATATCTTTCCTTAGCACCTAGATGGTCTTTGATTCTCCGTCACTATTGTCATCATCCGTACTCTCGTCATCATCAGTCCTTCTCTTACTCCGGGAAGATGTCTTATTCTTGCTTTCTATGTCCATCGCCCAATTGTACGCTTCAGCATACGATGACGGAGGTACGACTTTCATTTTCTTCCTTAATGATGGGAGTAGTCCTTCGATGAACCATCTCTTCTTAAGTCCATCGGTCAGCTGGGTTTCCAATTTTTCCAGCAATTCCTTGAGCCTCCTATTATATGCTCTCACATTCTCATTTTTTCCTTGTCTTGTGTTGTATATTTCTGCTACAATTTCATTATCATCCCTCAGAAGTTTGAATTCATTCTGGAAGGCTTTCTTCAATTCATCCCATGAGGCTTTCGGTGCCACCTCTAAATATGTGTACCAGTCGATGGCTATGTGATCTTTCACACAGACATGGAGTAAACAGAATTATGTAGTATAGTGCATAACATAGAACATGAATTTATAACAGCATTCCACAGAATAAGGCATTATTTCCATTCATTGAATATATCAATATTACACTACAATGTCACAATGCTACCTTTCGATTACAAGTATCACTCAATATATAACTTATGCCAAGGTTGGTTGAGATACCAACCGTTGGCAACGACTCCACAACTATCCAACTGTCGGGGTTAACCCGATAACACTCCTAAACTTATCTGTACACAACATTAATTAATTCATGATTATTTACTTGGCCAACTACGGCTGATTACAATTATGACCGACTACATCATCCCCCCCACAAAATTAGTCGTCTTCCAAATGACAGAAAACTATGAAGTATTAAGTGACATTAAGTAAGCTTTGCCAAACTGACAACAATGCTGAAGTAGAAGCTATGTAAAAGTAAAACCAACACATTCGGAACACCTGTGAGTAGACAAACCAACCGAGGGACCCAATTTGATAGCACACTGAATATTGTGAATGTTGCACGTCATTGCTCACTGAATCAAGATAGTATTGGTTTGATGGGGGTTTGGGGGCATTGCCCCCAACAGGGTCGAGGGGCAGCGCCCCTCACGAGGGTTTGGGGGCAGTGCCCCTAGCAGGGTCAAGGGGCAACGCCCTCACCGCCAAGCCCAAAATAAGACTTTCAAAACCATTCAGACCTTCATGGTGCACATCATTTTTCTGAATGCTAGATTTAGTTTGTTTCGCCTGAATTGTGGCAATTCTCTTTGTACGACAGCTAAATTAAACTCATACGGTAGATGCAACTTCCTTGTGCAAACGTACGGCCTCACTACACTGGAATCATACGATATTCAATTTCCTCTTATCTCCTTCCTCTTTTTCTCCTTCCCTTTTTTTCACTTTACCCTTCGTTCCCCTTTTTCTAGTCAACGATTTTGAAATGATATTATTTTTTTATTTTCTTAATATCTTTCACCGCTGGATGGGTCGTACAACCAAGTCGTACTGTCGAGGTCATACGCCCCAGTCGTACATTTTTTATCGTATGACATGGTTGTATGGTGGCACTTGTTTTCCAATTTCTCACGACATTTTTTTTTGTCTTTTCCAATTTTTCATCCATGTCAAACTGAATCAGATTTTTCTATTTTTCTCCGACAGTGTCCACGTTCGATCTACAACTTGGACTGTAGAAATTTCTTGTCACGTAAATTGTCTCGTAATATTTTTCTATGCCATATCCTCCAATTTAATTATTTTAACTTCATTATTCAGAGACGTACCTTTATTGATTTTGTAATCGTCGACAAGGACCGGAACTGTTGTTATTCTTGGAACTAGAATTGTTGTTTTCGGAAGCCACGTACTACGTTCGGTAAATTGTTTGACTTTTTAACATCATTTTTTCTCTGTTGCTTTTCACTGGTCACCAAAAAATTACAAGTTGGCAGAATTACTCTATAGTCCTTATTCCTTCTGTATGGTCTCTTTATGGCTGGTGTTTTCAATACTGGGTTCCCGTAGTTAGTTCCCTCACCCCGATTCACCTTGCTTCCCACTGGCTCCTCATACCTGATCACTCTGTCTGGTTCAAATTTATGTGCAAGTGTATCATCTATCTTAGCTTCACCCTCTATATATTCTTTTTGTGTCTCTTCTAGTTGACTTGTCTGTTCTGGTCGACTTGTCTCTGCCACTATTTGCTCTGGTATAATGTATATTCTAGCCTCTCCTTCCTTATACTCTTCGTATGCTTTTGAAAAAGTGTTACTTCTTCCTGATTATTACCTTCCTCCCTTTTGTCACTCGTTACTGGTTCTTTCTTGCCAAGTGGTCGAGTGTTTGTTAATCCATCAAGTGCTTCATTTGTCAACAATGTTTCACTCGGTCCAATGTTGTTGAGTGTTTCACTAGTTTCCCGAGAGCATTCACCACTTTCTCTTATTGAAATCATGTTACACTCCGGTTGGAAGAATTCATAGTCTTCCATCTGCCAATGAAATAACCCATTTATTGAAATCATGTTACACTCTGGTTGGAATAATTCATAGTCTTCCATCTGCCAATGAAATAACCTATTCAGTGAATTTGTCTTATCCTCTGAGCATTCATGAAGGTCGAGAATACCTTCCTCGTTTGGCTCTATGGTTCCTCTTTCTCCCTCCATTCTACATCCTTCCTCACCTTCTGAATCTGATAACGCCAATTATTCGCTCACTGTTTGATTTATCAAATCAATCATATACTTTCTTCTATTGCTTTATATGGAAAGTGTGATTCTTTTCCAATTATGATCCGCTTTGGCTGCTTCCAGCCATCCTCTTCCGAGCAACGCAATGTACGTCTTTTTTTTGTACAAGAATGACTACAAAATTCAGTAAGAATGGTTGTGTGCCGATAGTTACTTTTTGTGCCATCAATGTCCCCAATGGCTTGATGTCATGTTGATCCGCCCCTACTAATTGGAATGTTGGTGGCCAAAGTGCAGGTTTTCTGAGACTCTTCCATGTGTCCTCGGTTAATACGTTGACTGCCAAGCCTCCGTCAATGATCGTGTTGGATAGAACTTTACCCCCAATCTCCATCTGTACAATCGTTGGGCTTTTCCCGATGTTCACCGTCAACAATATAGGGTTGATAGTCTGTTCGCCCTGTAGTGGTTGTTCTGTTATGATTTCTTTCTCTTTCCCCTCCTCTTGTCGTTTGTCACTGACTATGTCCGTGATCACCATCTTGAGTTGTGGCATAGTACAGAGAAGGTCTGTTACCTTGATAGGTACTGTGGTTTGGAGTATCTATCATACGATGTTACTCTCGGCCTGTGCTCGCCGAGAGGTACTTGGGATATCCAAAGCAACCTTGTTTTCTTTCATCATTGCCTGTTCCACTTCTTCCTTTGATTTTTTCATTCTTTATTTTTCTACAAGTGGATCAAGGTAGATGGCCTTCTTTTCTTGTGCTCTGGTAGTGACCGCTAGTACTTGATTCTGCTCTTCCACATTCAGCATGTTAATGTCTTTCTGCTTCGAGTAGTCATTATCTTCATGGTCACCTGGTCCGCACCACTTGCATAGTCTTCCCCCAGGGTTTTGTCCATTCTGACATTCTCAAGCGAAGTGACCCCATTCATTACACTTTCTACATTGTATCATCGGCCTCCCCTTACTGTCATACTATATTCTATTTATCGAGCTATTGTTACTTCTGTAACCTCTAGGGGATGCATTGCTATTTTACCTAGGCTTCGGTGGTGTGGTTGGCAGAGTCGACTGCTCTCCTTGTGTGAAGAGAACTTGTGTACTCCTTGCTTTTAGGTTAAATAGGCATTCCTTAATTGAATGTCCCATTACTTGGCAGATATCACAGAATAACTTCTTTGGACAATTTGCTTTTATGTGTCCTCCATTGCAGTCAGTACACCATAGCTCTCAGCCTTCTTTTGTTGTTTCTTTATCGACCTTTCATTCTTTCATCATGCGAACCATATCTTTCCTTAGCGCCTGGATGGTCTTTAATTCTTCGTCACTGTTGTCATCATCTATACTCTCGTCATCCTCAGTCCTTCTCTTATTCCGGGAAGATGTCTTAGTCTCGCTTTCTATGTCCATCACCCAATTGTACACTTCAGCAGACAATGACGGAGGTACAACTTTCATTTTCTTCCTTAATGATGGGAGTAGTCCTTTGATAAACTATCTCTTCTTCAATCCATCACCCGGCTGGGTTTCTAATTTTCCCAGCAATTCCTTGACCCTCCTATTATATGCTCTCACATTCTCATTTTTTCCTTGTCTTCTGTTGTATATTTCTGCTACAATTTCATTATCATCCCTTAGAAATTTGAATTCACTCTGGAAGTCTTTCTTCAATTCATCCCATGAGGCTTTCTGTACCACCTCTAGATCTGTGTACCAGTCGATGGCTATGCCTCTCAACGTGGCTAGAAATGCTTTTACCCAGTAATCTTCATCTTCTTGTCCATTTGGTATCCATATAGTTTCACATGTCTTACAATGCCGCACAAGATCCTCTGATCTATTCCCCATAAACTTTGGCAACTTTTGCCTCTCGCTTGCCGATGGAGTCACCATCTTTCTCCTGAGCTGCCCTCTTTGTGTCTTCGACCTGATTGGACTGGTTCTACCATGTCATTCTGGTGTCTTTCTCACACTCTTCGCCACGTACGGTTCATTCCCACGTCTGTTCTCAACATCCTCTACACTTTGAGTCACCTCTGGTTCCTTCTGGTGCTCCCTATGCGCAAGGGTCTTGGGCTCAGGTCCTCTGATCCTCGGCCATTCATCTGAAATGGACAATGCTACAATATGGCGTATGCTATCTTCAAGCTCTTTTGTCAATTTCTTTCCATTTTCTTTTTCTCTGTTTGTCATTGGTGTTCTGAAGTTTTGTTCATCAATTCCCTCATTGTGAAACTTGCCAATATCTTGATTTATTTCTTCATGTTGTTCATTCCCTTTTTCAATAATCTATTTCAACCTTTTTCTACGTTCTTCTTGTTCTCTTAATCTTTGTGATCTTCTCAATATCTCTTCCGGTGTTTCCTGCCCAGTTGGTATTTTATTCTTATCCTTATTAAGTTGTATGGGTATTAATTGTGCTTACATGCTAGTTATACGGTGTGCGATGACGATTAGCGTCGCACACCTCCTCTTGTTTCATACGCTCCTCATACCTCCTAAGTACTTGTTGGCATCACAATTCTCTATCTCTTTCTTCTTGGAGGTCTTGGAGAGTTATCAGATTCCTTACCAGGAGTTGAGGGATACGATTCAGAAGGTTGTCCACTTCACTATTGATGCGTAGGTTTTCTTCAATAATTTTCTCCAGAATCTCTCTGCGGATGGACTCGTTCCTTATGTACAGCCTGACTGACAATAACCACAGGGATACCAATTCCTACGTTAAATCATCTTCTTGATTCCTTGGTTCATTCTCTTCCCTATCACTTCCCTCACGTTCTTCTTGAATTTCTTGTTCTATTATTTCTACTTGTCTTCTATTTTGCAATACCTCGTCGGTATGGATCGGTTGCCCCATTATGCTGCGATCTTCATTGTGTTTTCATTGACCCCTAGTACGTTTGACGGTCTTCTCATCCCTGACGACACCACTTGTCTGATGGTCTCCGACGACTCAACTTGTCATCGACAACCAACTTGTCATCGACTGATGACGGTCTCCAACGACTCAACTTGTCATCGACTGATAATTCCTCTTGTCATCCACGAACGACTCCTCTTGTCATCGACTTGTTACCCTCGACCCATTTTCGAACAGGCAACGGCGCCAAATGTTTACTGGCAATGTGATGTTTCACACAGACATGGAGTAAACAGAATTATGTAGTATAGTGCACAACATAGAACATGAATTTATAACAGCATTCCACAGAATAAGGCATTATTTCCATTCATTGAATATATTAGTATTACACTACAATGTCACAATGCTGCCTTTCGATTACAAGTATCACTCAATATATAACTTATGCCAAGGTTGGTTGAGATACCAACCGTTGGCAACGACTCCACAAGTATCCAACCATCGGGCTTAACCCGATAACACTCTTAAACTTAACTGTGCACAACATTAATTAATTCATGATTATTTACTTGGCTGACTACGGCTGACTATAATTATGACCGACTACATCATCCCCCCCACAAAACTAGTCTTCTAGATTATAGAAAACCATGAAGTATCAAATGACATTAAGTAAGCTCTGTCAAATTGACGACAATACTAAAGTTGGAGCTGTGTAAAAGTAAAACCAACACATTCGGAACACCTATGAGTAGACAAAACAACCAAGGGACCCAATCTGATAGCACATTGAATGCTGCAAATGTTGCACCCCATTGCTCATTGAATCAAGATAGTACTAGTACGATGGGGGTTTGGGGGCAACGCCCCCAAAAGGGTCGAGAGGCAGCGGCCCTCATGGGGGTTTGGGGGTAGCACCCCCAACAGGGGTCTGGGGGTAACGCCCCCAACGGGGTTTAGGGGCAACGCCCCTGCCGCCAAGCCCAAAATAAGACTTTCAAAACCATTCGGACCTTCATGGTGCACATCATTTTTCTGAATGCTAGATTTAGTTTGTATGTCCTGAATTGTGGCAATTCTCTTTGTACGACGGCCAAATTAAACTCATACGGTAGATGCAACTTTCTTGTACAAATGTATGGCCTCTCTACACTGGAATCATATGGTATTCAATTTCCTCTTATCTCCTTCCTTTTTTTTCACTTTATCCTTCGTTCCCCTTTTTCCAGTCGACGATTTTGAGATATTATTTTTTTATTTTATTAATAACTTTCATCGCCAGATGGGTCGTATGTTTCTGATCGTACGACCTGGTCGTACGGCGGCAATTTTTTTTCCAATTTCTCCTAACATATTTTTGTCGTCTTTTCCAATTTTTCATCCATGTCAAACTGAATCAGATTTTTCTATTTTTCTCTAATGGGGTCCACGTTCAATCTGCAACTTGGACTGTAGAACTTTCTTGTCGCATAAATTGTCTCGTAATATTTCTCTGTGCCATATCCTCCAATTTAATTATTTTAACTTCATTATTCAGAGACGTACCTTTATTGATTTTGTAATCGTTGGCAAGGACCAAAACTGTTGTCTTTCTTGGAACCAGAATTGTTGTTTTTTGAAAGCCGCATATTACGTTCGGCAGTCTGTCTAACTTTTTAACATCATTTTTTCTCTGTTGCTTTTCACTGATCGCCAAAAAATTGCAAGTCGGCGGAATTACTCTATAGTCCTTATTCCTTCTATATGGTCTCCTTTTGGCCGGTGTTTTCAATACTGGGTTCTCGTAGTTAGTTCCCTCACCCGAATTCACCTTGCTTGCCACTGGCTCCTCGTACCTGATCACTCTGTCTGGTTCAAATTTATGTGCAAGTGTATCATCTATTTTAGCTTCACTCTCTATATATTCTTTATGTCCCTCTTATGCTCAACTTGTCTCTGCCATTATTTGCTCTGGTATACTGTCTATTCTAGCCTCTCCTTCCTTATACTCTTTGTATGCTTCTGAAAAAGCATTATTTCCTCCTAATTATTACCTTCCTCCCTTTTGTCACTCTTTACTGGTTCTCTCTTGCCAAGTGGTCGAGTGTTTGTTAATCTATCAAGTGCTTCATTCGTCAACAATGTTTCACTCGGTCCAATGTTGCCGAGTGTTTAACTAGTCACCCGAGAGCATTCACCACTTTCTCTTATTGAAATCATGTTACACTCCAGTTGGAAGAATTTATAGTCTTCCATCTGCCAATGAAATAACCTGTTTAGTGAATTTGTCTCATCCTCTGAGCATTCATGAAGGTTGAGAATACCTTCCTCGTTTGGCTATATGGTTCCTCTTTATCCCTCCATTCTGCATCCTTCCTCACCTTCTGAATTTGATGACGCCAATTCTTCGCTCACTGTTTGATTTATCAAATCAATCACATACTTTCTTCTATTGCTTTCTATGGAAAGTGTGTTTCTTTTCCAATTATGATCCGCTTTGGCTGCCACTAGCCATCCTCTTCGGAACAACGCATCGTACACCTTTTTTTGTATAAGAATGACTACGAAATTCAATAAGAATGGTTGTGTGCTGATAGTTACTTTTTGTGCCATCAATGTCCCCAGTGGCTTGATGCCATGTTGATCTGCCCCTACTAACTGGAATGTTGTTGGCCAAAGTGTAGGTTTTCTGAGACTCTTCCATGTGTCCTCGGTTAATACGTTGATTGTCGAGCCTCTGTCGACAATCGTGTTGGACAGAACTTTACCCCCGATCTCCATCTATACAATTGCCAAGCTTTTCCTGATGTTCACTGTCAACAACAAAGGGTCAATAGTCTGTTTGCCCTGTAGTGGTTGTTCTGTTATGATCTCTTTCTCTTTCCCCTTCTCTTGTTGTTTGTCACTGACTATGTTCATGATCGTCATCCCAAGTTATGGCATAGTACAGAGAAGGTTTGTTACCTTGATAGGTACTTTGGTTTGGAGTATCTGTCGTACGATGTTACTCTCGGCCTGTACTCGTTGAAAGGTACTTGGGATATCCAAAACAACCTTGTTTTCTTTCATCATTGCCCATTCCACTTCTGCCTTTTCTTTTTTCATTCTTTGATTTTCTGTAAGTGGATCAGGGTAGATGGCCTTCTTTTCTTGTGCTCTGGTGGTGACCGCTAGTACTTGATTTTGCTCTTCCACATTCAACAAGTTAATGCCTTTCTGCTTTGGGTAGTCGTTATCTTTGTGGTCACCTGGTCCGCACCACTTACATAGTCTTCTCCCGGGGTTTTGGCCATTCTGACATTCTCAGTTGAAGTGACCCCATTCATTACACTTTCTACATTGTATCATCGGCCTCCCCTTACTGTCATATTGTATTCTATTTTTTGGGCTATTGTTACTTTTGTAACCTCCATGGTATGCATTGCTATTGTACCTAGGCTTCGGTGGTGTGGTTGGTAGAGTCGACTACTCTCCTTGTGTGAAGAGTACTTGTGTACTCCTTGCTTTTAGGTTAAATGGGCATTCCTCAATTGAATGTCCCATTACTTGGCAAATATCACAGAATAACTTCTTTGGACAATTTGCTTTTATGTGTCCTCCGTTGCAATCAGTACACCATAGCTCCCGACCTTCTTTTGTTGTTTTTTATCAACCTTCCATTCTTTCATCATGCGAACCATATCTTTCCTTAGCGCCTAGATGGTCTTTGATTCTTTGTCACTGCTATTATCATTCGTACTCTTGTCATCCTCGGTCCTTCTCTTACTCTGGGAAGATGTCTTATTCTTGCTTTCTATGTCCATCGCCCGATTGTACGCTTCAGCGTATGATGACGAAGGTACGACTTTCATTTTCTTCCTTAATGACGGGAGTAGTCCTTCGATGAACAATCTCTTCTTCAGTCCATCACCCGGCTGGGTTTCCAATTTTCCCAGCAATTCCTTGAGCCTCCTATTATATGCTCTCACATTCTCATTTTTTCCTTGTCTTATGTTGTATATTTCTACTACAATTTCATTATCATCCCTCAAAAGTTTGAATTCATTCTAGAAGGCTTCTTCAATTCATCCCATGAGGCTTTCTGTGTCACCTCTGGATCTGTGTACCAGTCAATGGCTATGCCTCTCAACGTGGCTGGAAATGCTTTTACCCAGGAATCTTCATCTTCTTGTCCATTTGCTATCCATATAGTTTCACATGTCTTACAATGCCGCACAGGATCCTCTAACCCGTTCCCCATAAACTTTGGCAACTTTTTCCTCTCACTTACCGTTGGAGTCACCATCTTTCTTCCGGGATGCCCTCTTTGTGTCTTCGACCTGATTGGACTAGTTCTACCATGTCGTTCTGGTGTCTTTCTCACACTCTCGGCCACGTATGGTTCCTTCCCACGTCTGTTCTCAGCGTCCTCTACACTTTCAGTCACCTCTAGTTCCTTCCGGTGCTCCCTATGCGCAGGGGTCTTGGGCTCAGGTCCTCTGATCCTCGGCCTTTCATCTGAAATAGACAATGCTACAATACAGCGTATGCTATCTTCAAGCTTTTCTGTCAATTTCTTTCCATTTTCTTTTTCTCTGTTTGTCATTGGTGTTCTGAAGTTTTGTTCAACTCCCTCACTGTGAAACTTGCCAATATCTTGATTTATTTCATGTTGTTCATTCCCTTTTTCAATACTCTATTTCAACCTTTTTCTACATTCTTCTTGTTCTCTTAATCTTCGTGATCTTCTCAATATCTCTTCCGGTGTTTCCTGCCCAGTTGGTATTTTATTCTTATCCTTATTAAGTTGTATGGGCATTAATTGTGCTTACACGTTGTCAGTTATACAGTGTACGACAACGATTAGCGTCGCGCTCCTCCTCCTCTTGTTTCATACGCTCCTCATGCCTCCTGAGTACTTGTTGTCGTCGCAATTCTCTATCTCTTTCTTCTCGGAGGTCTTGGAGAGTTATCAGATTCCTTACCAGGAGTCGAGGGATACGATTCAGAAGGTTGTCCACTTCACTATTGATGCGCAGGTTTTCTTCAATAATTTCCTCCAGAATCTCCTTGCGGATGGACTCGTTCCTTACGTACTGCCCAACTGACAATAACCACAGGGATACTAATTCCTGCGTTAAATCATCTTCTCAATTCATTGGTTCATTCTCTTCCCTGTCACTTCCCTCATGTTCTTCTTGAATTTCTTGTTCTATTATTTCTACTTGTCTTCTATTTTGCAATTCCTCGTCGGTATGGATCGGTTGCCCCATTATGCTACCATATTCATTGTGTTTTCTTCGACCCCTAGTACGTCCAATGGTCTGCTTGTCCCTGATGACACCACTTGTCTGATGGTCTTCGACGACTCAACTTGTCATCGACAACCAACTTGTCATCGACTGATGACAGTCTCCGACGACTCAACTTGTCATTGACTGATAATTCCTCTTGTCATCCACTAACGACTCCTCTTGTCATCAACTTGTTACCCTCGACCTGTTTTCGAACAGGCAACGACGCCAAATGTTTACTGGCAATGTGATGTTTCACACAAACATGGAGTAAACAGAATTATGTAGTATAGTGCACAACATAGAACATGAATTTATAACAGCATTCCACAGAATAAGACATTGTTTCCATTCATTGAATATATCAGTATTACACTACAATGTCACAATGCTGCCTTTCGATTACAAGTATCACTCAATATATAACTTATGCCAAGGTTGGTTGAGATACCAACCGTTGGCAACGACTCCACAACTATCCAACTGTCGAGGTTAACCTGATAACACTCCTAAACTTAACTATGCACAACATTAATTAATTCATGATTATTTACTTGTCCGACTACGACAGACTACAATTATGACTGACTACACAGTGCATACCAACCAGTCATATGAGCTTATCATTCAATTAGCAAAGCCAAATACCATTGTGCGGTGAACTATGGTGGCCTCAACTATCTCCCTCTGTTTACCTTAAGCAATAACTAAACTTGTCTTCACACAACAGACTCCAAATAACCATCTGTGTTACATATCATCACTTGAATCTTGAAAAATGCATACCTGATACTCATATCTTCCTATTCTCTAAACCGCAATGTCATATTTTCATCTGCGGAGAAATGTGGAGCATTCTCCTGTCTATTGCACTTACGTTGTTTCACTACTTCCTTCACTCTTCTGACTCCAAAATACTTTGTGGTAACTTTCATGCTCTAAAATTTGAAATATACATTCTTCACACCTATCTCTACTTATCTTCCAAACTGCAAGGCAGAATTTTCAATAGCGGAGATATGTTGTGCATTTATCTAAGCCTGTGACCCCTTCACTGACTAGAACTTTACTTAAACAATTTTCCTTCAATCTTTTCCAACTTTCTTCATCAGGTGGCAAACACCATGAGTTCATATCATCATACAGTAAGAATCCATCTCAACTCATCAAAAACTTCAAACACAATCATTTTCACAACATATCAAAGATATAAACTTACACATGAACTTCATCAGATAAGGTATGACTGTGTATGGATGATATTGATCCATCTCCTTCACTTCACAACTCTTCTGATCCTCTACACATCACCTTGCTTTCTCCCTTTGGTATCTCTATCCTTTGGCATCTCTGTTGACATCACTGATCAACACTCCATACCACTATTGACATCAATGACAACACATATGCAACAAATATTTCATTTTACTATAATATAATATAAATATAAATACATTATAATGATAATTCCATTTATTTGTATAATCAATAATTTAATATAAATATTATTATTAATTATATTACTCTATTGATATTTAAAATGAGAATATTATAATTAATATATGCAATGAATAAAAATTAAATATAAATATGGATACTACACAATATAATATATTGATATTTAGATCAGTATAATATTTCAATAATTAATAATTATAACACAAATATATATTAATATTTCATTTTACTATAATATAACATAAATATAAATACATTATAATGATAATTCTACTAATTTGTATAATCAATAATTTAATATACATTCCTTTATTAATATATAATTAATTATATTATTTCATTAATATTTAAAATATCAAATTTATAAATAAAATTTATACAATGAATCAAAATTAAATATAATCACATTAATATGAATATTATGGAAAATTAAAATTTGTTCAACATGAAAAATAATACTTTGTTTTGATTGGTTTACTTTAAATAGATTAATCACTGGATTAAAAAAACTCATTCCAATTATAGATTTTGTTTTGATTGGAACTAGTAAGTGCTAAAAATTATATAACTATTCATCCAACAAACAACATAGGTGGCAAAGTACATATTTTGTCATTTATTATGTATTTTTTAATTTTTTTATTACACTATTAGGAGGTACAAGGTTTAAGAGTTGTACTAGTTAATGTTGTCATGTATATGTTTGTATTCAATCAAGAAAGTTGAACTTATTTACTCTTACATACTTCGTTTTTTTAATCTATTTTTAGTCCAATATAGTTTAATCGGTACTTTAAGTAGGTTTACTTGTTTTACTTGCCTCTTATTATATTGTTTGAATGATGCTAGGAAGATCCCAAGGCTTATGCAACCAAACATTGTTGACTCCAATTAAAATATTGTTGATGTACAATTCTGTCATTGGTTATGAGATCCAACCCTTTTCTTCATCTGTTATTTCTTAATTCTAGGACCTTAACAATCATCCTAAGGCCACTGAGAAATTTTTGTGCCAAACAGCCTAAGATCAAAAGACAATGCCCACAACAACAAGCTTAACCAACCCCAACACTAGAATATATAAAATGTAATGAAGTCTTTTCTTTCCCTCATTTTCAATTGTCTCAACTTGGCCCTACAAGGTTGAATAAGGTGGATATATATTTTTTCTTGCATATAAAATCCATATCTATACAACACTTCATCTTCTAAGTCAAAGAAAGCTCAAGAGACTTGAAATAGTTGGCACATAAATGGGTTAATGTAATTGCTCATCTATTGTTATATATTGTAATACATTTGGTTTTCATCCTCTTACTTTAACACAGAGTCAGTTCAAACATACAATTGCATCTTCTACATATTTTCAATGCCATTTAATCAAATTTCAATATTAAACCCACAAGAATAACAAATCCTAATTTCTAAGTTCATTAGTGTACTCCTTTATATAATATCTTGTTCATGATGAATAGATGAGCCTCATTCACCATCTATCATATCATATCTATGGATTGTGTAATCATGTAATCACACTTTCGCATATGTATATACTTTTTTCATTCCATGTTCAACATAATTTACATAATAATTAGGTTAGATCTATCTCTTAGTTAATTTGTGGATTATCCTTGCAACCCATGGGCTCAACACAAGCCATTTTAATTTATATCATTAAAGCTACACTAACCTCATATTTACCCTTGATATAGGGTCAACTTTGCATATATTAAGTATTGCCCTTAATTAACAGAATTTAAATGTGAAAAAAAAAACACTTTCTAATATTCTTGGCATTAACATAAGTATAATGCATTTAGGCATTGCCACCCTACTAACGATATCCTGATTATTGTCGACTGGTTAATAAATTTTCCTTCCTCTCTTGCTTAGTTTCACTTTAATTTATGTATATTTATATAATTTTCAACTATACTTTGCAACCTCAATTTATTGAATTATTGCATTTAAATTTTTAATTAATTTTGACACCGTTGAAATAAAGTTTTACTGCTTTTAATATTTATTTATTTTTACTAGTTTTAATATATTTTTTTCCTAGTAACAAAAAATGTATAATTTCTTTTCTTCTAGTGAGAAAAAAAGTATGTTTATATATCCTCTTTTCTAGTGACAAAAATGTATGTTAACATATATTTAATTAAGGGCAAAATTGAAGTATGAAGCCTGATTTGAATGGGTTATTATTTTAACTTATGATGGTTATCTTTGTCTAATCATATTCTACGGTGATCATTTGATTCCTAATTTTTTATTAAGATATTCCTAATTTGGCATCAAGATAAACTCTATCTTAATGTTTGAGTTTGCTGAGGTTGGGATTAAGTAAAACAAGAATAAATAAATAAATATTGTTAATGAAATCATTTAGAGAAGAGCTATCCAAGATGTCATGTATAACAATCTCATCAACCATCATTAAAAGCTCAAAATCTTCAGTTCATCCCACAAGTGAATACGGGTACCTTCTTGAAAGATTATATAAACTAAAATTCAATAATCAAGGGCCATTCTTTCATCAACCCATTTCATCAAGTGCAATCCAACTAATCCTAGCAACACCTTTTTTTCTCATGAAAATATATCAAGACATTCACACATCCTGCAAAGACGATACAACAAGCCTTTAAGTGAAGGATCCCATCATATTTCATGTTCTTCATATTCTCACAAACATGATGCATGTAGTATGTTCTTTCTTTTATATGGTGTAGATGGGTTGTTGTGATGGATTTCTCATTGTTCATAGTTGCAAATATTGGGTTTCGGCATATATCAAACAAATGCTCAATAGTCATATAATATTGATATCAGCAATGGTTTGTAAATTTGTTATAGAGTATAAATCTCCCCAGCAATATTTGTGTAATCTGGCGACATTGAGCGTCTTTGGGGACTGCCATTTTTCACTTCTAAATTTGTGGAGCTTCCATCTACAAAATTCAAAGATACTTCTGGGCATATAAATATAGATAGTAGAATAACACGTTTTACAGAGCCACTTACAAGTTAGGTCAAAGGAGGTAATCTTGGTAGTGCCTGCATTAAATTCGTGCGTACAAGAGGGTGCAATGTTGTAAAAAAATAGTATCTAAATTCACAATGTGTGTGGACAAGATCATAAAGTAAACAAATACAATCAGGTAGCATAATGAAAACTTGAATGGAGAACATGCAACTGTTGAGAATAAATAGAATCTCAGGTAAAAGGTATGATAAACAATCAGCTAATCATAGCATCTACAACTTTTGATATAATGTAATGATCTTAACACACATCCTTGTCTGATTGAACTTGAGATATTCAGGGATAGCATATCTTCTCTCCACTGAAGAACAAATGAAAACTAAGTTCAACATTCACGACTGGTCCAAATATTAGTACTTGCCTATGTTCATCCTTAAGGAGAGTACAGAAGCAAACATTTAAGTTAAAAGCTAATACTGCTTAAAAACCTTTTTCACAAATAAAGAACAAAGGCTAGTCAGATTGGAGGAATCTGAGAGATGCCTGCTCCTTTTTTAAACGAAGTTTTTCACTTAAAATTCTGCAATAACGCTCCTTTTACATCAATTTGACAAAAATATCCTTTTAGTGGAAATTTTATCTACCTGAGTTGAAAATTAAAAATTAGTAGGGACAGGTAGAGTGCAAATCACTGGTTTGGAAGAAAGGTCAAGGAACTCATGCAATGACAAGTTGCATCACAAGAAAAAAATTAAAATTCCATAATGATACCTTGCCAACATGCTGTTACTTGCTCAGAGCCTCAGACAAATGAAAAGGGATGCTCCCATTGATGAGAATTTTCACATATATGTAGGTGGTAAATCATGAACACACTTCCAAGAGAACTTTCCTTGGCCAATCCTCTCAAATGGTTGACATAAAACTTGCTCTGCTAGAAGAATTTGACTTTAGTCATGAAACAAGTCTCAAAGCTTTCATTAGAGCATCTGTATGCTCTGGCTTTCCAACTGAGATACGAATGTAACCTTTCAATTCTTTGTTATTGTAATGGCGTATCATCACTCCCATTTGAGAAAGATCCTCCTGTAGAGAAACAATAAACCATTATAGACATGTGGATCCAAAGCATACAATGCAGAAACACATTTTATACTCCAAAATGATCCTGTCACATAATCACAAAAAAGAGGATCTAAAAACTGTAAGTTCCTCCTTCAAGGCAGCAACTTATATAGCAGATAGTACACACAAACATAACTACCAATCATAGCTTGTTTACACTGGATAGGTTCAAAAAACTGTCTGCTTGTTGATTCAACTAAAATTTTATAGAGACATGTCCAACAGGCAGGCAGTGACCTGTAACTACGAATTTGGGTGTCACAAAGTCTCCTTTTCCATTTAGAAGAATGGAAGAACAATGTGTGCCCAACATAAAAATAAACAAACCGAGATGAATAACCTATACCAAAAAATTAAAATGTTTCCAAGATAGAAAGTAAACAAAATCTTGCAGATAGATGCTAGATGACGAGAGAACCATGCATGTCATATTGTTTCAGTAAGCAAAGTCACAAAAGCAGACCAAGAAGTTGTACCTTAAGTTTTTTGGCATCCTTTCCGTGGGTTACTGCACAAAGAATAAAATTTGAATAGCTTGGATAGGGATTCAAATATGGTACTTCTTGCAGCAGCGAACACAATCTCTCCTTTTCAGCCAACAGTGCATCTTTCACCTTCTGCAAAGTTTGTAATAAAAGTTTGATTTTTCAACTGAAAATAGCCACTCAAATTTGGATTTTAAAGATTCTCACATGGTGATTTCAGAAGCACACATTCTGAAAGTATTCCACCATGGAAGTCTTATGCATGTAATTTACAACAAAGCAAGCAAAAGCATTCACATACATCAAAAAGGAAGCAAATGAAAAGGGTTAGCATCAGCGTCAAAAATTGTTTATTCCCCAAAAGACACGATAAACAGAAGATAAACTAACCCATACCTGTAAATAAGTGGGATTTTTAAGTGCTGCACATGCAGCGACTTCTGCTGCAACAGAAACATTGTATGGTTGCTTTGCTCTCCAGAAATATCCCACAATGCTCAATGGAAAAGCTCCATATCCAACTCGAAGGCCTGCTAAACCTATAAACACCATTGGTACTGAAATAAGCCCATGACTAATTTCTTCACTTGATTGGGATAAGAAATCCTCTAGAAGTGAGATCTTTAGAAGAGCAACACATTGAAACAAAGGTACAAAAAAGTCTCCATACACATTAATTGTTTTCAATGCAATGCCCAATTAGGCAAAATTATTTAGTTTAATTAAGGTTTAAGTTTGAATCATGTGCACAAGCTATTATGTTGGTTGTTTTTATGTTTCTGTATTAAATAGTTATGTATCAAGCTCTTCACCTTAACATTCATCAAGAGCCGAGTCCTATCTGGCTATCTAAGTGGAAACTGCAGGATGACATTGATATTCTTGATCTTGTATGCTTTAAGAAACCAAGTTTTGTGAGCAAACATTATACTGAGGAATATATAAATTGGTTATCATATGTTAATCTGCAACAATATTGATAACATTCATAGCACACGGCTTGCATTTGAATCTAATAAACAACTTAACATTGCTCATTAATGTAACTCGTAAAAGCAACTCCTATTCTATCAAAAGCATCAACCGCCTCTTCAAATGATGATAATACATATATTTATAGGCCAAACACTTCCATAAAATCAACAAAAAAGCCACCAAGTGATTTCATGCAGCTCAACACATGTATCATACAAACCAACAAGTGTCCCATGCAACTGCTAGGTGTTCTATTCTCCTTCATCTTCCATGTGTCCTTTGATGCTATGCTGCTTCACACCTCTTGTGCATGTCAACACTCTGTCGCTGCTCCCTTCTTCTTTGGTGTCATTATGTCCACCTCTCCTCTATCATCCTTTGGAGCTCTTCTCTTGGCACTTTCCATACTTTTGAAAAATGGACAAAAATCTGTAATAGGGCCAACATTTCTTCTGGAACTAATTTGCTTGTCAGTCCCAAGCAAGTCTACTAGATGAAGATCTCAAGATACTCGGCTAGAAAATTTCCTGTTGCCAATTGTGTCCAATCATTCAAGGCACTCTTTATCTCAATGCTGGAGGTTTCCAAAAAGGTGATGTCAAGCTGGAACATGTCCTTATGGCTGCCAATTTGTTGGCTTTCACTTGTAATGTCTGCAAACTCTTTTGAAAACTCTACATGTGCACCTGCCATCTTGCCATAAATTCTTTCTAATTATGCCAAGAAGGCTTTAATTTCAGCACTCATGATCTCTTCTTAGGCTTGTAGAGGTTCTCTTAGATTTTGCGAAGTGATGGAGAGGGGGATCCTTTACACTAGGCTTAGCATCCACTGTTCTTACAACCTGCTCGAGCACCTTGCAGACCTTCTATGTTCTATCTCTTATCAATTCAATAGATTTAAGGAGGCTGATGTATGTTGTCTCCAGAAACTGTCAATGTTCTTGTGCCACCCATTGTTTTGATCAACATTCCTAACCAACTCCTTATATTTCACAATGAGCTCCTCGATGCTTAGGCCTAGTGGGGCCTGGTGGGGGTATAATAGCCATATCTTGAATCATGGCATGTGACTATTCTTTTTGTGCCAACCTTGCGAGACCTTCCTTCACCGCAATGCTTAGTCACGCATTTTCTATTAGCTGAAGCATTCCAATGATGGCTCGGTTTGGGTTGGCAATTCTTTAAGCCATGGCCTTATCTCTGCAAGTGCCTTTTTGCACTCCTTGTTTAGTTGAAAAGTAAAATGCCTATACACTAGCATCCTATAAGTCCTTGGTGGTGAGTTGAATGACGAACTTTGTTTATCTGAAAAATCGGCAATTGATTGCTCCGTAGCTTCAAAAAAACTTGTACCAAAAAAGAATCAACTGATCACTTCAATGGTAGTCTATAACTACCTTTGATGTAACATTTTTACGCAGACCACAAAATTACCGAAACAACAAACTACAAATCCTGATCTCTACATTTGCTAAACTGAAACTCTTATAATTCAACTACTCAAACAAGTAGAGAGTAAACTATTTGCCTAACAACCAACACCTTGAAGGGGTCCAATAGGTATTTGTATGCCAATAGATTGAAGGCCATAAGAGTGTATTGCGAACTCTAGACTCTGGTCTTGTAAACTAATTATGTGCTAATGGTTTATAAAAATCCTATTTTGTGAACACATTAGGCACAACACATACTTCTAGACTCTAATACCAAATGGGGGATCCAAACACAAGCCTCATTCTTTTCTCGTGTAATGAAGGCCTCACTCCATTGGTGTAGAAGCCGGTTTGCAATCTGCCATCCAAAATTTGTCCAACAGACTCCGAGCATATTTCGATTGAGAGAGAAAGATGCTGTCAGATTGCTGCCATACCTCAATACCGAGGCAATAATGCAAGAGGCCCAAGTCGGTCATGTCAAATGTGTCGCTGAGATCATGTTTGATCTGATGAATCAATGATTCGGAGCTGCCAGTAATGATCAAATCATCAACATACACAACAATGAGGAGTCTATCATCTGCATACTGATTGACATACAGATTGGGATCAGATGGACTTCGCTAAAAGCCACGATCACCAAGATACGGATCAATTTTGAGATACCATGCTCGTGGAGCCTGTTTGAGGCCTTAGAGAGCTTTCACCAGTTTACATACTTGATGTTCTTTTCCAGCAACCTTGAAGCCAGGAGGTTAAGTCATGTAAACTTCTTCCTGCAACTCTCCATTGAGGAAGGCACTCTTGATGTCCATTTGATGGACTTTCCACCCAAATTGCGTTGCCATAGCAAGAACAAGCCGAATGGTGCTCATTTTTGCTGTAGGAGCAAAAGTCTCCTCATAGTCAACACCTTCTTTTTGAGAGTAACCTTTGGCGACCAGCCTAGCCTTATATTTATCAAGAGTCCCATCAGCCTTGTACTTGACTTTGTATACCCATTTGCATCCAACAGGTTTCTTCCTAGGAGGAAGATCAGACAAAACCCAAGTATTGTTCTTCAGAAGACTCTAGTGCTCAACATCCATAGCATGTTTCCACTCAGGTACACCTTGAGCCTCAGAATATGTTTGAGGCTCTGAAATGCTGTGAAGATTGGCCATGAGGGCAAAATTGACCGAATTTTGCTGCTTGCTCTTCTTCCGAGCAGATCTTCCCTCAAGGAGTTCATTATCATGAAGGTCACCAATGGTTTTGGCCCACCATTTTGGCTGGAGAGCAGATGAACCAACATCTGAAAGAGGAACTGCAGAATCATCATCTGAAGGAGCCGGAACGAGATCAGGAGGATCCAAAATATCCTGAGAGGCAGGTGGAGAAATACCAGGCTGAGATGCTGGCAAAACTGCAAGAGCCCTCCCATCTAATGAAGCTAGAGGAATGCAAACACCTAAATCTGAATCCGTCAAAGGTTGATCCTCAATAAAAATAGTAGAGAGCAGAAAAGGCCCAATAGTCTCATCAACTACAACATCACGACTGAAGATAAGACGATCAGTGTCTACATCAATCAGTCTGTAAGCCTTATGATTTTCATTATAGCCAGTAAACATGAGTTTTTGGCTTTTGGAGTCCAGCTTAGTGCGCTTGACATCTGGAATCCAAACATGAGCAGTGGAGCCAAAAACTTTCAAATGATTGACGCGAGGTTTATGTCCAGACCATGTTTCTTCAGGGGTCATCTTTCTGACTACATAGGTGGGAGATTGGTTCAAAAGATAAACAATAGTGTATACTGCTTCATATTACACAGGTAATTGGTAAATTATTGGATGATATTCACATAGAGCAAAGGCTCTTAAATAGGTTACAAGTAATTACAAAGAAAGGAAGTTTCTATATTTAGAAACTGCCAAAGACTGCCAGAGATCGACACACGATCTTGTCATAATTACATACCGTTACAAGAAACTGACCATTAACTAAAAATAGGAGATTCTATGTATCAACAAATAAAAGAATATCTTAATACCCTCCCTTAATGGTCAATCTATTCACTACACCAAGAGACCCCCTGAATTTTACAAACTTGTCAAGACTAAGGGACTTGGTGAGAATATCAGCTGTCTGATCCGCAGTCAGAACATACAGCAATTGAACTGATCCGTCTTCAACCAACGATCTGATGAAATGACAATGTGTCTCGACATGCTTGGTTCTTTCATGGAAGACTGGATTCTTGGCAAGTTTGAGAACTCCTTGATTGTCACAAAACAGAGGAGTCGGACCTGCTTGAGATAGTTGCATATCGACAAGCATCCGGCGAAGCCAAACTGCCTCACAAGCTGCTTTTACTGCACCGCGATACTCAGCTTCTGTGGAGGAGAGTGCTACAGCCTGCTGCTTCTTATTGGTCCAGGTGACAGCACCGGATCCCAAACTGAACACATACCCAGAAGTTGATTTTCTGTCATCAACTGAACCTGCCCAATCTGAATCGATGAAGCCTCTACGGCTGGGATCAGAATTCCTTGTGTAAAGAATTCCAAAGTCAGAAGTGCCTTTCACGTACTGTAGCACATGCTTAGCTGCTACCCAATGAACAACCTTAGGAGCTGTCAAAAATCGTGAAATGTAGCTGACAGCAAAACTGATGTCGGGTCTATTAGCAGTTAGATAGATAAGACTACCTACTAGCTGTCTAAACAGAGACTCATCCACCGCTAGTGAGTCAGACTTAGCGGATAGCTTAAGGCCTTTTTCCATCGGAGTGGAGGCAGGTTTGCAATCCTGCATTGGGAACCTATCCAGAAGACTGCGAGCATACTTTGACTAAGAGATGAAGATGCTGTTCGAAGTTTGCCAAACCTCAACACTAAGACAATAGTGTGAAAGTCCCAAATCTGTCATTTCAAAGGAGTTGCACAGGTCCTGTTTGATCTTATCGATCAGGTGTGCCGAGCTACCAGTAATGAGCAAGTCATCCACATAGACAACGAGCAACAATATATCATTACCAGTATGTTTGATGTACAAATTTGGGTCAGATGGACTCCGCTTAAAGCCATGATCTGTGAGGTACTTGTCAATTTTGATGTCCCATGCTCTTGGAGCCTGCTTCAAGCCATAAAGTGCTTTGACCAATCTACAGACTTTCTATTCTTGTCTGGCAACCTTGAAACCAGAAGGCTGCGTCATATAGACTTCTTCCTGCAACTCACCATTGAGAAAGGCACTTTTGACGTCCATCTGATGGACTTTCCATCCAAACTGGGCTGCCAAGGCAAGGACGAGCTGGATGGTACTCATCTTGGCTGTAGGAGCAAAAGTCTCCTCATAGTCGATGCCTTCTTTCTGTGAGAAACCCCGAGCAACAAGCCGTGCTTTGTACTTGTCTAGGGTTCCGTCAGCCTTGTACTTAACTTTATACACCCATTTGCAGCTAATGGGTTTCTTCCCTAGAGGAAGGTCTAAAAGAACCCAGGTGTGGTTCTTCTGAAGACTTTGGAGTTCTGATTCCATCGCCGTATCCCACTCTGGAATACCTTTAGCCTCTGAATACGTCTGAGGCTCATAGACACTGTGCAGATTGGCAATGAGAGCAAAGTTTATTGTATGCTATTGTTTGTTCTTATTCCGGGAGGATCTACCCTCAACAAGTTCATCATTATGAAGATTGGCAATCGTCTGAGACCACCATTTGGGGCGACGGGTAGACGGGACAACTTCAGGTTCAGCAGGAGGTTCTGGAACAGGTGCATCATGGAGAATAGGTGCATCAGGAGGATACTCAGGATCATCTTCAGGGATGTCAAACTGAGAATCATCAGAATCTGAAGAATTATCAGCATCCCTCCCACAAGGGGGACTTAAGGGAATACGGACACCCAAGTCAGGAGCCTTCAAAGGCTGGTCTTCGGACTGCTGCATAGAGGGAGAGAAGAAAGGTCCCCGCTCTTCATCAAAAACCACATCACGACTAAAGATGAGATGTTCTATCTCAATGTCAATTAGCTTGTAGGCTTTGTGGTTATCGCTGTATCCTGTGAACATGAGTTTCTGACTCTTGGAATCCAGTTTGGAGCGCTTGGCATCTGGAATCCAAACATAAGCAAGAGAGCCAAAAACCTTCAAGTGACTGACCCGCGGCTTGCGGCCAGTCCAGGCTTCTTCAAGAGTCTTCTCCTTCACTACATAGGTCGAAGACCAGTTAAGAAGGTAAACTGCAGTGAAAACTGCTTCTGCCCAAAATTTCTTGGGAACACATCTGTGCTCCATCATGGAACGGGCTAACTCAGTTATAGTGCGGTTGCGCCGCTCTACAACACTATTCTGTTGAGAAGTGTAGGGTGTGGTCAATTGGCGTTTGATGCCATGTGTATCACAGAAGTTGGAGAACGCATTTGAACAAAATTCCCCCCCATTATCTGACCTAAGAGTTACAATGGAACAACCAGACTCTTTTTCTACTAAGGCCTTAAATTTCTGAAAAACTGAAAACACATCTGATTTCTGTCTAAGAAAGTAAACCCACATTTTCCTACTGAAATCATCAACAAACAGTAAAAAGTATTTGCATCCAGTAACTGAAAGAGTGTTCATAGGGCCACAAACATCAACATGAACCAACTGAAGTACCTTGGATGCGCGCCAGGAGTCGTCAGTCGGGAATGGCGTGCGGTGTTGTTTCCTAGCTTGACACAATCCGCAGACACCGAAGTTCTAAGCCTGAATCTCAGGGAGCCCATCTACCAGGTGCTGTCGGGAGAGCTGAGACAGGTAGTGCACATTCAGGTGCCCATACTGCTGATGCCAGAGACTGGTAACCGAAGAGTGTCGAGCTGCTAGGGCTGATTCAGGAGGGCCATCCGAATCCACAAGTCGATAAAGACCATGGTCCTCAATGCCAACAGCTACAATGCAATTGGTTTCCCGATCGATGATCGAGCACTGGTGAGCACTGAACACCACATCAAGGTGTGGAGAATGTTTCATGATCTGGCTGACTGAAAGCAAGTTAAGTTCCATACCAGGAACATAATATACGTTGAGGAATATGATTTTCCTCCCACCAGATTGAAGCTGAACAGTGCCCTTCCCGGCAACTGTGTACACTTCTCCACCACCGAAGACCACTAAATCACTGAAAGGGGAGAGTTCAGTAAACCAATCACGACAATGAGTGAAGTGACGCGAAGCACCTGAATCAATGTACCAGGCAGAGGATTTTGCATGGTCTGCGGGTCTTTTAGCCATGAAGGCGTAAAACGCAAACTCCTGCTCAGTGTGCTCCGCACTGTTGGCCTTCTGCTGAGACCCTCCCTGCTTCTTCTGTTCAGAAGCGATACGTGCGCGACAATCTTTCTTGATGTGTCCAAACTTGTGACAGTAGTTACACTGAATGTTCTTCTTCTTACCGCTGTCCGGAGATGGTGCTGGCTGATGATTCTGCTGTGGAAGCTGACTTTTGCTTTTATTCTGAGCCTGAAACTTGGCTGCAAAAGTCTGCTCTGAAGAGGATGAAGAAGCACTACTACCAAATTGTTGTTTCCAACGATCCTGCTGCAAGAGGATAGTACAGAGTTCTGGAAACTTCAGATCAACATTAGCTGATGTAATGTTGAGAGTCTCAATGAAATGTTCATAGGACTTAGGTAGACTTTTCAAAGTGATCACAACCAGGTCTTCTTCCTCCATTTTTCGACCAATAGCCACCAGCTGATCTCTGATCTCCTGGATCTTGTTCAGGGGCGTCAATATATTTTTCAGGAAGAACGCACGGCTCTTGTCGGAGGTTTCATGCAAACCCTTCAGATGGTCCCAAATCTCCTTCGCTGTTTTTCCAGTCGGAATTTGAGGTAGTTGATCATCTGTGACTGACAGCTTAATGAGCATGACTGCTTCACGAGTATATTCGTCAAACTTATCCTGGTCTTTACCCGCTATTGCGGGACGAGTGGTAGTGTCATCTATGATCTGAGTGAGGCAGCGATATTCAAAGATGGTCATCATTCGTTGCTTCCAAGTATTATAATTTTTGCCATTAAATCGCTGACTGCCTTCCAACATGATGTTGTTCAAACTCGCCATCTTGCATGCTTTTCGAGGCACGAAAAAACAAGGTACTGAGAAGAGGCGGAAAAAAAACCTAAAGCACAAATTGCAATGTACGGAGGCAGATACAGGAACAGATTTCAAGACAAAACTGCTATTGTACCGAACATAACTGAACAGGAACACAAAACGGAGCAGGTACGATGCACAGAAAAAACAATGCACCCAGAAAATTCTGACAGAGACCCAGAAATCTGCTCGAAGAACCCACCAGGAATATGTTTTCGAAAAAAATTTCATCAAATTCTGAGGGTTAAAAACCCTAGACAAAAAAAATTTCCGTGCCCTAGGCACTCAGAATATTTCAAAAAGAATGGAGGTATTTTGAAAAAATTTCGAAATTATGCAGAGATTCAGGAGAAAAAAAAAATCCGCCAAGGAAAAGTTCGGTGTGAGCCACGGCCTCCAAGCACCGTCGTGGTTTGAAAAAAAAATGCACGCGGCCTTTTCTCTGTGCAAGAACGAGACACGCGGAAATCAGTTCGCTGTCTGAGTAGGGGCGCGCGAAATCAAGGATTCCGCAGTCTGTGTAGGGCCCGCGGAAACAAGGACTCCGCGGCTTGAAGAAAGTCGCGGTCACGACTTGCGGACTGAGGATGAGCTTGCGAAACGTGAGGGGTTTTAGTCCTGACAGGAACACGACCCACAGAGTAGGGTACGTGCGGCCAATTCAGAATTCGCCCAGGAGCTCCAAAGAAAACTAATTCACAGACGAACAAATGTGCACACGAAGAAATTCGGATTATTTGCAAAAAACCAGAAGCCACAAAGCAGAATTTCTTATTTCGAAAAAAAGCTGAATAATTTCAAAAAAAAAAACTTGGCTCTGATACCATATTACACAAGTAATTGTTAAATTATTGGATGATATTCACATAGAGCAAAGGCTCTTAAATAGGTTACAAGTAATTAAAAAGAAAGCAAGTTTCTATATTTAGAAACTGCCAAAGACTGCCAGAGATCGACACATGATCTTGTCATAATTACATACCGTTACAAGAAACTAACCATTAACTAAAAATAGGAGATTCTACGTATCAACAAATAAAAGAATATCTTAATACTTCAGCCCAGAACTTCTTAGGAACACTTCGATGTTCTAACATAGAACGTGCTATCTCTGTAATAGTGAGATTATGACGCTCAACAACACCATTTTGCTGAAGTGTGTAAGGTGTAGTAAGTTGATGTTTGATGCCATGTGTAGCACAGAAATGGGTGAAGTTAGAGGAACAAAACTCCCCCCCATTATCAAACCGAAGAGAGACAATTGGGCATCCTGACTCTTTTTCCACCAAGGCTTTGAACTGCTGAAATGTATTGAGCACATCGAATTTCCTTTTTAAGAAATACACCCACATCTTTCTACTGAAATCATCAACAAAAAGTAGAAAATATCTGCACCCAGTGACTGAAGAAGTGTTCATTGGCCCACATACATCAGTGTGAACCAACTGCAAAACCTTGGATGCTCTCCATTTATCACCGTCAGGAAATGGAGTCCTATGTTGTTTGCCAGCTTGACATGCGTCGCAAATGCCAAGAAGTTGAGTTTGAATTTCCAGAAGACCACCAAACAAATTATCCCTAGTTTACTGATTCTAACTGAGAGAGATAGTGCATGTTGAGATGCCCATACTGTTGATGCCAGAGTTTACTGATTGCAGTGTTCTTGGCAATCATAGCTCACTCTGGAGAATCACCAGAATCCATGAGTCTATATAGACCTTGATCCTCAAGAGCCAAGGCAACAATGGTACGTGTCTCATAGTCCACTATTTTACATGAGTGCATGCTGAAGACAACATCTAGATGAGGTGAGTATCGCATGATCTGACTGACAGAGAGAAGATTGAGTTCCATGCCAGGTATGTAGTACACATCAAGAAATATTAAATTTCTTCTACCAGACTGAATCTGCATTGTGCCTTTTCCAATAACGGTATACTCTTCGCCTCCTCCAAAGACGACAGAGTCTCTAAATGGCGCATACTCAATGAACCAATCTCGCTGATGTGGGAAATGTCAGGAGGCACCTGAATCGATGTACCAGGCAGAAGTTTTGACAGGGTCTGTTGGTCGTTTGGCCATAAAGGCAAAGAACTTAAATTCCTTCTTCGCAGTATGCACAACAAAAACTGTCGACTTTACGTTTTTCAAGGCATGAAAAAATAGATACTAAAAGAGGGCAAGGAAATAGATGGCAAGAGGTTCCAGACCGAAAAACTGGCTAAAAAATTTGAACACAGATTCCAATATAAAAAAGAAATGATTCCTATAGATTCTTGACATGATGAGAGCCACAGAAGCAACACAATGATGATCAAAAGCGCGTCCTAGAACCATCGGCAGAATACCCACGAACTAGAATAGACAGTGACTAGAGTCGGCACTTAAAGAAAACAAATGCTAATGAAAAGACTAGCGGAACACCCACTGCCAATGCAGAACTTTCAACTCTCTTCTAGAGAGACAAATCGCGACCCTTACAAGAGATCACGACCTCAGAGAAAACGCCAAAATGCAGAAGCGATGAGGGTTTCCCCGCGAGAGTTCAAATCTCTCAGTGGATGCCAAACACGCCAAACACCAAACGCTGAAACACCAAAATGCAGAAACGGCGAGGGTTTCCCATAGACGGCGCCAAACACCAAATGCAGAGAAGACGGCCCTCGATTTAGCAGGAGAACACGAACCAAAAAAAGACACTTCCTTCAGAAACTGCCGCTGACGAAAAATGTCAAACTAGAACAACACGCGATCTCCCACATCCGCGACTCCTAGAGCTGGGGGGTTCAAAACGCATAGAGCGTTGGCAGGTGCTAGGAGGTTGACGGTTCAAAACGCCGATGAAAGACGCGACTCCTCAGGAACAGAAAATTTTTTAAAAAAAAAAAAAAAGACCTTCATAAACAGAATTTGCTACCTTCAGAAAACTAGAGGATAAATGGTTTTACGAAGAGCCCAACCTAGCTCTGATACCATGTAAATCTTACAGAAGTAATCAAACTTATATTAATCACAGAATCGTTATGTACAAAGAAACAGCAGAGCTGTTTATAAAGAGAATACAAGGCTAAGAACAGCCAAAAGCAAAAAAGCCAAGAAGATAAAGAATTGACCATTAGAAATAAACTAACTCTAGTTTAACAAAACCATCCATGCTAATTTGATGATGACATCCCAAAGAACACAACAATGTATATTGAGTGTGAATAAATAAACTGCTCCTATCAATCTGCAATGTGTACAAAGAAGATCTCCTGATTTGTAACAACAATCCTGCATCATCATTTCTTGAACAAGAACATACATCATGCATATGAATCATGTGAACTCCTGTATGATCAATATCAACACCTTGTGAATCTGCAACACCTTTTGACATCAATGACAATCAACTCAAACACCTTTTTGACACCAATGACAATTTACCTTCATCACACCTTGTGTCTGCAATCCATGTAGTTTGTAGCTATCGTGCAGTTATCAAAAATTGAATGCAGGTGTAATTTTTTTTGGTATTTCTTTCTACAATAGTTACATGAGCTAGAGTAAGTTGGAGTCTCTATAGGTATTAGCTGCATTTGTCAACATGCTCGTATATGTTTTGTTTCAGAACAAATGCCTCAATAGAACTGTAGGAAAAATATGTTGAATGTTGGAACAAGTAACTAGCAGAGTTTTCAGCTCAGAGGATGAATATTATGATGGTATTTAAAACAGGCCACGAATGTAGTTTCTTTCCACCCTACTAAAGAAGATTGTATCTTACTCCTGGATTGTTCCATCCTGCATGGCTAATTGGATTGGTCCTGGCGAAAATTTGTTAGAACAACTTTGCTGGTTAGTGTAGGAATTTTTTTTCCTGCAAAAGTTTCTTCTCTGTCTCTAGACATAAGGATCTCCTGCTAAGGCAGGAAGAGTTCCTCTTCCTGAACAGAGATACACTTCTAGTCCTCAGTTTTTACATGAAACTTCTTGACATGTTACTTTAAAGGATTCTTTTTCTGCACATATCCTTTCAATCAGATACAAATCTTTTCAGAAGGGAGGGACAATACATTATCTTCTTCCTGTCCGAGATACATGATCTGTCTTCTGAAAAAGAAGGGAAAGGATAAACTCACACTGTCTCTAAATGAAAATGAGACATTTCAACAGTATTACATCCCAACCCTTGTCCTCAAGTCGGAATTGTAAGTTGACCATATTCAGGTCCTACATTAGAAGGCCTTAACTTATGGTTTCAAGGAAATCAGACCAGCCATAGAAACAATTAAAAATGGATAATTGCTAAATGGAAGATTCAGAATGGACTAGCTGTCATTATGTTGCTGAAGGGATAATTCTTAGCAGTCCCTTTTCAATTCTAAAGACAAGGATTGGATCTTTGATAATGGACCCTAGATGATGAGGAAAGTTAGAGTCTTTGTGAAGTATTGTACAATACGGTTCAACCCTTGGAAGATTTACCTTCTTCAGCTATAGTATAGCAAAGGTTTCCTTCCTTGCCATTGGGATTCTGGCATCAAGAAGGTTTTAAACAAATTGGAAATATTATTGGTACTGACCAGATGCCTTCAATACTTACAAAAAGAGTAACTAATCTAAACCATGCAACAATATTCATAGATCTGGATCTGGTAAAAACTTTCCTGAAATGAGCTACTTGGTAAGAGCCCTTGGTTGAAGATAAGCACCTCTTCAAGTGAAGAATTACTTTTGATTATAAACCACGTTGTACACTCATGCCTAAGAAATTAGAAAGATAAATCAAGTGGAACAAAACCAAGGAGGATAATAATTATTCAATGACTACTCCAAAAACTGGCTCCAAGTTTGATGGGAATCATAAATTAAAAATAGTAACTAGAAAGGCGTCTATAAAGAAAATCATTTATCCTCCCAAAAAAGGACCCAAAGCATGCTTTTGAGCTTAACTCCTTCCAAATCTTGGAGGAATCAGATCAAGAGAGGGAACTCAATGAACACAGGTTGTTAATTCTAGTTCCTGCATCAATCTTACATAAGATTTTCATTTAACTTGTAGAGATGATACAGAGCCTATAACTGAAGGCTAATTGGCTCCTTGGAAACAACAAATCACGGGAAAACATAAGAATCTTAAAATTGAACAATTTCAGTTTCCAAAGCCAGCACCTAAGAGAAAAAGTGCAAAGCCAACAGAAGTTACCCTAAAGGAGTATGGATTATTCTTAATTGACTCTGGGGTGAACCACAGATTCATGAGAAACTTGGCATGTACATTTTAGCTTGTGGATTCACTAACTTTCTAGTGTATTTCTCTGCTTATTACCGCCCGCATCTCTGTCCTAACCTGCATGGAGGACATGCTTGCAGCAATAATTGCAATTGAACACATCAAAGGGCCCTGTTTCTGCGATTTATCTTGCTTCTGAACTATAAAGAACAGTTGATTTCTGTTTAAAAAATGAATGTCTCTATTAGCAAAGCCAAGAACATCATTTCTTCGTTGAATGGGATTGCACCATGTTGTAAATCATCGGGCTTTCCTTGAGTAGACCTGTGTTCAAATTTCCAGGAGACTTGTGAGATGTTCCCAACCTGAATGAATTTCAGAAATATGGGATTTTTCTATATTTTCTGATAAGGTAGTGACGGAAAAGACATGATAGCAGCAGTATGTGTCGCTATTAAATATGAAACATTGTCACTAAACCACTGATATACTGCTACAGCCAATAATTACTGTGGGCTATTAACCCTCACACCCAGAAATACATGAAGATGAGTATAATATTATGCAAATAATGTCCAGTACAGCAAATACTGATAAGAAGCAGGAATAATTATTAGTCCAATTTGCTGCTACAGGTAACTTGCTGCTAACTCCTTAATATTTGTTTGTACGGCAAGGTTTGAACTTTAATAAGGCTGTAATCAAATTCTACCTAACTGCTGCACTGGGTCCCACTATCCAGTCTATGTCTCCTCCCAGCAAGCAGCCTTAAATATTCATTAAATTAAATTAATACAGAAATCATACCTTGCTGCGATTACCTTTCACAATGCCAATTTGACTATGAAATAGTGTGGCTGGGACCCACAAGAAAAATATCAATCTTCAAATTGTATAGTGGTCTTTACCAAGGATGTAATAAAATTTTACTGGCAGACCAACACCAAAATATGTCAGAACCTGTCTCCCACTCTTGTTCACCACCTAATTTCCAGCCAGCTGATGGTACGGCAATTAAAAAAATATTAAACTATCCTTCTCCAAAGTGGCGATTGGAATATCATATGGAAATTACATATGTGACCCACCAAATAATAAGATCAACCCCAATATTAATTTGGTTATAAGCAGCGATTTTATAAATTAATAACAAACGCCTCATCAAAATAACAGGCCTCCGGCCTCTTGGAGTTACGAAAGAGGCAGAAATAGCAGAGTAAACATGGCTGGAAATTCACTATAATAATTTCAAAATAGCATAACCTCTGAAAATGCCACCATATATATATATATATATGGTGGAATGTCTAAACAATATTCAGAACAGCATCCCCATAAATATACAAAACATAGGATAGATGAGTTCCAAAATCAGCAATTCTTGATAAACCTGGAATTATGAATATGGGCAATGTCCTAATACAAATCTGATAGCAAATCTCCACACACTCTCTGTAACTGGAATACATCAAACCCTCAACCTCCAATGCCTTCAACAATCTTGCTTGATATGACAATTTGTTTGCAAATCTTTATCTCTGAACTTTCGGAGAGAGACCCAAGAGCCCAAGAGGGTTTCCATCCCCCTGAATCACAAACAAAGCCAAGGGTTTTCATCCTTGGATGCCCTAATTAAACAAACTGTTCAAATCTGGAAATTGGATGTAAAAGAATGGCTTGATTAAATGCTCAAATGAAGATAGGCGCCTCCTTGATATACCCTTTTCGGATTGGGCCCTTGGGTCCTAAATTTCCCTCTAAGCATTTTAAAATACTTTTAATTTTTTATTTTATTTATTTTCATTTTAGTAGTAGTGTTTATAAACACCTTTTATTTTAATTAATAATAATATTATTAAGTTGCCCTTAAATTAAGAATTATCCGGGCCAACTTAAATAATATTATTAATTTATTTTAACCGAGAAAAAGGGGACATGACAACTTGTTACATGCTACTATGTACAAACATTGAGTGCTTAAATTGGGTAAACTACCACATCCAATTATAGGCGTGGCATACCCCAACAAACATGGCCAGATACATGTCCAAGTTGATTTTGATAGAAGAGATACCCCTCAGTTATGGCATCTAAGCCGGACTCCCTTATAAGAAGAATTTACTAATTAAAAAAAAAGATAGTATGACAACAAAGTAATTATTGTGGAGCTTAAACTGGAACCAGAGGATGTTGGCTATGCTAGTTTGGATTCTCCGGATGAGTATTGTCTGCTCCCTAAGAAGATTTTGGATGTGCACCACAATGTAGAAAATTTGCAGGCAAAATTAGTTTGGATTCTCTGGATGAGTATAGTCTGCTCCCTAAGAAGATTTTGGATGTGCACCACAATGTAGAAAATTTGCAGGCATTTTGCCTTGATTTGTGGTGGTTAAACATCTCTTAATTGCCCATTCAGAAAGGGGTGCTGGAGATGACCAGTTCTTTCACCTTGCCATCCATTGATGGGCATAAGCTGGTTCGCTTGCAGCAGCATGAAGAAATTATCTGTGGTATCCAGTTCTCAGCCCTGGCAAATAGTGGTAACAACACTCTCATTAGCCCTAAATCGGCGGCGGTTGGTGTTCGGGGTGGCTCTGGTGAGGACACTAGAGTAGTGGCATCCGGTGAACTGAGTGGTGTCGGCTATGGTGTTGGTGGCTGGGGTGTCGTTCATTAGCAGTTACAGTGACTGGTTGGCATCAGTCTGTTTTTTGGTGGACTAGTTATTGTGTCTTGGCACCCCTGCATGTGCCTGGTTTTTTGTCTTCTTCTATAGTATTTCCTATCTTTTGTAACTCAGCTTTTTTGCTTCTTAGGCAGAGGCCCCTATAGAACCCCGTAGAATTTTTTCAAAAATAACAAATTAATTATCTGCAACAAACATAACCTTGAAATTTTGTTAATCCAAATAATCCACTGGGAAAATGAAAAAATGACAACAAAGAAACTGTTTATTTCATACTAACAGTGTTAGTCAATAACATGTCTACCTTAAAAAAAAACAAAGAACTCTTCGAAGTTCATGTCCTACTTCTTTTGGACATCAAAAAGTTGCACATTCACGTTGAAGAGAAAATATTTATATGGTACAGACACTAACAATAAATGCATTGTCAATGACACTAGCTATTTTGTTAACATACTATGAAATTTTATGTGTCAGAAGATACAGAATTAAAATTTGTAAATTTCAAACTCTGTTAAATCTGAGTGGACAGAACAGATAAGATTTAGTTACCTGCTCTTTTGCTGAATGTCCGTAAAACAATCAAATTTTCATGCTTCTTTACCCAGGCCATCCTGGATTCTTTCCCTGAAAATTCAATGTATGCCTCATCTAACACAACTAGGATAGGTAGACGAAGAATTTCCAGAAGGTCATCATCATTAATAATGCTGGTAGACAGTCAAAAAGCACAGTGATTGGCAAGATAAATATAAACCATAATGCTTAAGTTGCCAGCATTTTTTAAGGAACCTTACATTTTTAATGTCTACACTCTGAAATATACTAAGACGAGTACCATACAAATTGACAGTAGAATCGTTAAAGGCGAAGAGAGGTCGGAAAGAAAATTCAGAAAAAACCCATTATGAATAAACTTCTATGAAAACAACCTGCCATCTGGATTGTTTGGAGAAGTTAAGAAAATGCACTTTGGATTCTCTTTCTTCACAACTTCAGTAATACCAGAAACGTCCAAACCGAAATCAGACAGTCTAGGAACTGCAAAAAGAGTACAATGTCAAGCAAGGGGATGTGCATCTAACAAGTAAACACAGATTTTTTCCTCCCAATATCATGTTACCAGATACAAATGGTTTGCACGCAAACTTTAAACAAAAGTCCCATAATTCTCATTCCTTCCACCTTGAACTTCCAATAGCATTCTGCCAACTGAAAGGAAAGATGCCAGAGAAACAAAAGTATAAGGCTTTCATAACTGCTTTTACTTGGTTACCCTTTAACACAGTAGCCCCATTCACACCAGCATCAAACTCATACATGGTAAATGTAGGTGGGCAATCCACTATCTTGTCACCAGGATCCAGTACACATCTGCAAGATTTAAGTCATTATTAATCTAGGTGTTGAGTGTAATACTCCCCTATTAGTGTTAAGTGTAATGTTCCAAAATTAACAGATAATGAGTGTTCACAACATGCAAGGAAGAACACAAAACATAGAGGAATTGTAGAGAGAAAACAAAGGATTCAAACATCACAATATACTTAATATAAGAGAATAGAAATAGTGAATCAAATACAATTATATGTGGCAAATGGGTGGGCTTAGCCTTTTAAAAATACCATCATATTAACATCCTACAGATTAGAGCATTCGGGGCCAACATCCATCCCAATGTAATCCATCAATTAAGGATCATACAAAGGAACCAATAAGAAGGATTTATATCCACTCTAATATTTAAGAGCATTCATAATTAAATTTTAAGTTGAATACACGAAAGAATTTAACATGAACACAAGGCTAATTACCGCATGATAAGATCAATAAGTTCGTCTGCTCCACATCCAGCAAGCAAATAAGCTGCATCGAGACCTGAATCATCAGCAAGTGCTGCTCGTAAACGCCGACTCTCAGGATCAGGGTATATATAAGGAAATTCCATTTTTCCCAATGCTTCCATCACCTGTATTCAAAGAACAAATACAAATTTTCTGTTAAGATAACCAAAAGAAATCCTAAAAGAATTTCCAAAGCAAAATCAAGAAGATAAAACTCCTATATGGTATAAATTATAAAGTCTTTAAATCATATGTGGTAGAGCACTAGTTACTAACCATAATTCCTATCAATGCATCCAAAAACCATAATTCCGACCAATGCATCTAAAAACATGTTGGTTGAATATTGCACCTATTAATAAGTTTACTTAAGATATTAGAAAAATTTAAGTATTCTCACCTAGGTAGCTAATAATAACATATATTCACCATGACTTGAGCTGCACCACTGCCACCACTGCCTCATCAATCCTTGATTGACAGTAGTTAGGTGCCACCTTTGTTTAGTCAACGCCACCTTCGTCATAGTCAGATTGAATTAACTGATCCATTAATTGACAGTTCGACTCTTAACCTTTTAGTTAAATTGAATTAATTCACCTCCTGACTGGAAGTGATTGTGAGTTAAGCCAATGACCTCTTGGACATGTCATCTCCTTATTTCATGCATCCAAGAGGCCTATATATTTGTAATAAATTCATTGTATTGTATTTTTCCGTCCTCAATATTGGAATAGCTGTTATTTGCATTCTACATAATTTGTCTATTTGATTGCAGCTTTTGTAACTTGTCTCCTCTCACCTAGATCTTGGCTCATGTGTTTGAATTTTCATTGAATCTTAACATTTTACAAGCTGTGAATAAATTCACAATTGGGACCTGTTGATGTTTGTTTTTAGACAAGTCGACAATAGAGTATCCCACTCTCTCTCGAATAAAGCTCTTCAAAGGCTGAACTATGTGATCCAGTGAAGTAACTCCAAGGTTCCTTTTCCTATGACTTATGGTGGGTTAACTCAGTGATTACATGTGATCTTGCTGATAATCACAAAGGGACTTACGCAGACTCTTCTTCTTTCATTAGCTTGTTCCTCCTTCTATGTGGATAATGTATGTACAAAGGTCTTAATGATAAAGAAAATGAAAAGGGTTAAGGGTTCAGAAAGCTAATCTAAGGTCAATGAGGCAATGATGTTGTATGAATAGACAAACTCCCTAATTAACCGAACTTCACTTCGCCAAGGATGCCTACAACTACATGAAGTTGGTGCAATCTCCTAAGGTTCGCGAATGGTTTCAAATCATGAAGGCTTATACAAGCACCCATTGAACGACGCAGCTCAAACAAGCATTCATAATCGAACTTATGCAAATTTAGTCGTCCTTTTCCAAGGCGCCATCCTAGGTGGTAGAGGTAGAAATGGACGCCCAACACAAGCTAGCTCCGTACTTGCAATTTTACACTTCTAAAGGACTTTATACTTCTAGCGCCCAACCTTTTTGATATGGATTGAGTAATTTTCTTCAAGGCGCCTACTTTCAGAGGTCAATTGAAGTGATTCTTTCTAGGGCGCCCATTGAGTTTGGCATGAAGGTGCAAGGTGCCTTAGCTTAGATGTTGTCTTCTTCATAGTCAGGTGTACTTGCAAGGTAAAACATGTTGAAATTTGCGCCTAAACTTGATATCTTTAGCCTTAACTTCACATTCCTTTCAAACCTTTCACTTCTTGGGCAAGAATTTGCGCCTTACCCAAATGATACTCACAAACCTTTTAAGGCGCAATTTTATGGCAAAATAGGTGAGAACCTGCGCCTAGAGGAATTTTGACTAGTTTTGGACATTTTGATGTTTCAAAGCGCCTTGGCATACTTAGCTTGCTAAATTGGCGCCTAATACAGTTTCATGCATCTGATCAATGTTAACAAATCTCTCTAAGGCGCTAGACCTCATCAAGGCGCTATCAATCATAATTTAAACCTCATTCCACATCAAGGCGCTTCAAGTTGTAAGGCCTCTTAGGCGCCAAAGTTCACTTCTCAATCAACTACAAGGTGTCAGAATAGACAATAGGGAGCATGCTTTTAAGGTAGGCACCAATAATGCTTGAATCCTCAGAGGGGCGCCAAAACATAACAAATTTCCAACAAAGGCACCCTAAAAGTGCATTCCATACAAGGCGCCTAAAACTTGGAGCTCAATTTGACATCCCAGATCAATTTTCAAAGTCAAAATAGACTATCTCCTGAATTCACAACTCATTTGCTTTTCCTCCTTAAGGCGCTAAAAATGAGGTAATCTTGTAGCATGAAGAGCGCCTGAATGCCATGAATGCGCCTTGTCTTGAAAATGCACTTGAGAAACAATCTTGAAATCCCTTCTTCTCAGGGCGCTCACATGAGTCAGTAGGAAGGTGTAAGGGGCGCCTATCCTTAAAGTAGCGCACACATCAAATTTTAGGTGATATCAACTAAGGCGTTGCTTTGGATAATGATTTCCAACACATGCTCTTCAAGGCGCCCTCCTCTATACTTGAAAACACTCCTATGCCAAGGCGCAGAATTTGACATGATTTCTATTCATACTTGAACTTCATAAAGGCTTCTTCTCACCTCAAGGCGCTAATATTGGTTTGTGCAAGTTCCTGAATCATTTCTCTGGCTTCAAGGCGCCAAACACAATCCTCAAACCACTCATTTTCTAGGCAATAACAACAAAGCATGGGCGCCTAAACTCATGTAGCTCAAACTTGACATCCTTAAGGCTCTCCAATACTTGTTATACCCTTGTGAGATTATTCTACCCTTAGGCGCAATCTATCACTGTCTTAAAACTCCATCCTCACATCAAGGCGCCTAAACAAGATGGTTTTAACAAGGAATGGCGCCTAAGTCTTCTAATTGTTTACCCCTTGATGCTAGGCGCCCATAATGACTTGCTAGATCTCAATGTTTCCTGCTCCTATCATTCGGGCGCCAAAAAGGGTAATTTGATGCATGAAGGGCGCCTATTACCCTAAGGCGGAGTTTTGATGACCACCTGAACATAGAAAGGGCGCCTTAACTCTCAATGTGTTTTACTTGTTCAATTTTCACTTCTTGAGGTCTCTTGACAACTTTTCAATCAAGGCGCTCAAAGTGGTTTGCTCCTGTGTTCATCTCATGTCAAGGCGCAATTCCGAAGTTGGTTGGAATGATGGGAGGCGCCCTGACTTGTAGGCACCATCTGGAGTCACCGCAAGTAGATAAATGCGCCTATGAAATGAAAGTCCCTTAGGTAAAGGTATATTAAAAAATATATTTAAGTATAATTTCTTATACTTTAAATATTTTTCAATATACCTTTCAGGATGTTTGAGATAGGTCTCAGATCCACTGGATTTAACATGCAGATTCTAGATTTTGGAGGATCCACCAGATTTCAGACTTAGCCAATTTTCAGGATCTTCAGAATCAGGATACCAGACTTAGTCATTTTCAGGGTCTCAAACATCAGGATCAGGTCATCAAGGGGCTCTAAGACTCAAACACCACTGACTTCATCATGCAAAGGACATCATCCTGGATTTAGCAAAGCACTGGAATTCAAAAAAAGGGGGTCCCCATTTGCAATGGGGCGATGTGTGATTTGGTCACAACAGGACCCTTGATCCTATGTGAATTAAGCAACCAAACATGCCATGCCCTATCCTCTCTCCCATACATGTAAATAGACGTGCAACTTTTAGGTATTTTCATTAGTAAAAGAAAAATGTCCAAACATCAAGATTCACCGTGGAATGCAACTTGCCTGTTTCTGCTGTTTAAACATGGATTTGATTGTTCGCATTTTTAGACATGGATGAAAATCATCATCTAGAATGATCAAATATATTTAGCAAGACCAATTTATCAACCTCACACAGGTATTCTTGAATGAGAAGACTACTTGCCTCTGGTGGGGGGCCATAAGGATTTTCATTTGCATCAAGCTTGACTATGTCTTGAGGTTTTCTTCCAAGCCTTGCTGACAAGACCTGCAACATGCATAAGAATTAAGCAGCATAAGATGAAATCCCACAGAACTACAATAAGTTATAAGCTAAAGCATACCCCAAATATTACAGGAATATAATTGTGCATGGAAGAGTCTTTTCCTTTGGCATTATCTTCACCTTTCCCCATCCGCAAAAAGAAAAAAAGAAATCTAGAATTAGTTCTACCCTTCTGATGCTCTTAAGAACATAATACAGTACATTTCCATTCTTGAAACATAAGTAGGTGGGACAAAGGCTACTGGGATAAGAAACATTTAATATCTCATACCTCAAATGGCAGTATAGGTTGATAAGGAGCCAGTCCCCTCAAGTGAGGACGGATGAATGAATCTCCAGTCAGCGGCTTGGCATCTGTTGAAGGGGTTACAGGTGAGATTGATGCCATGCAATTCATGGAGGACATGCAAGCTGATCTGTTCCCCAAAATCCTGTGCTTGCTTGGGACACAAACAAGCCTACTAATGTTTGTTGGAGAGGTTTGAAAACCACTTGAGTTTTGGGCTGTGAAACCAAATTGCTGTTTGGTCTGCTCCGAGTGAATAGCTGAAAGGCACCCTGCACCTTTAAGAACAGCCATCAAGAACTGCATATTGACAACACAAATGGAAATTAAACATACGGACAACAAAAATCTTGTTTTTGCTTTTTGTTTTTTATATTTGAAGAAAAGTATCGTATATTACACAAAAGAACATAAACTTTACACCAGCTGAATAACAGAGTTACATGAGAAATTTCAACCTATAAAGGCTAGAAAAATTAAAACTTACGCCTATGTCACAAAAGATAGCATTGAAATTTTTTCACGAACAAACTATTTTCGCTCTAATATGCAACACCGAAATAAGACTGTGAATTAGGAATTCGCCAACATCCCTAAAAGGGCAACTAAATTGCTCACAGCCCTACAATTGAAGCAGTGTTCATCCAATTGGCAATAATAATCATTCAATGGACCTTCGTCTAGTGATAAGACAGGAGCAATTGCCATGATAACGATCCAAGTTCAAATCCCACTGGATGTGCTTCCCGCTTACAATGTCGCCAATGAAAGCCAAAGAGATACCCCGGCTGCATGGTGTTACAAGGAATGGTGTAATGGTGTCTATAAGCATCACAGTGTTACAAGAGAACAGTATAATGGGTGTCTGCAAACATCGTTTCTAGACCATAGTAACGATTTTCTCAATGCTTCTTTTAAGTAGCCATTCAAGTTGCAATATGTGTTGCTGATGCAGCTTAGTTACTCCAAAAAGTCAAACAAATCTGATCAGAACAGGCAGCAAGCAGAATAAACAGCATAACCATGCAATCCTTGTGATAAAAATATCACGAGGAAAAGAGGAAAACCTTCAGTCATCATTTAGGGCACAAACTGGTATTGGGTAAACAAAATTCATAACCGAGATTGACAACTCTAATGAAAGAAGCTCTTCAAATAGCTTCCTCTTAGTTAAATCATCAAAATAGCGAAGCCAAAAGGAAATATAAAAGGCATGGTAGCTTAATTTCTGCAGCAGCATAAAAGAAGCACCACAGCAAATTCCTACTACATTTATCCATTGAACAACATTCATAAATTTAGTTTTAATCTATTTTTCAGCTGTCTGGGAATATTTCTTCTACAAATCTACCAGGGTTCAAACCTATTGGAATACTTGAAGCCATAACGCCATTGAAAACAAGCAAAGGAATGAAATGTGTACCAGAAAGTTTCTTGAAGAGCACCAATCGCCACCTGAGAAAAAACGATATTGATAGGAGCTGTGCCACTTACAGCCGCCGTTATATTTGGTAAAAAAGGTGTAAAGCAGACTCTGAAGTTTTTCGCTCTTATTATGGGTGGAATTAATAACAGTAGCTCACTTTTTATCCAGGTTTGCCGTCAAATATGGAGAAATGTTCTCTTAAAAATTGCTCCGAGGTTGGAAATATTTGTGTGCCTCCAATTTTTTTTAGTTTCTGCCGCATTTAGTTTGATGTTGAATTAATCAACATCAAGTTTAATGTTTGAATTTTTTAAAAATAAATTATTTAAACTTTTTCTAATTCACCACTTGTTGAAGGTTTTGTCAATAGGATAGGAAGTTAAGTAGATTTGATTATAAAAAATTATAGTTAAGGAGATTGAGTCAAAGTAGTATTCTTTGAATGTTAAATGGACCATTCATGGTCATGAAAGATGACTTCTTATGAACCATTACACGTGAAATATAGGTCAAAAATTATGGAATTGAATCCTAATAAAACATTACATAATTTGACATCCTATAAAAAAACACTGCCTATTGATGCAATAAGTGCTATGTAGACCATTTAATATGGAACAATAAATTTGATTCCAAAACTAATAAAACATTAGCAAGCTAATATCAATAAAATAAAATTTATAATAAACTAACCACAATAAAAAGAAATTACATGTATAAAGTTTAAAATTATAATTTTATAAACTTCCATAGAAATAGTTGGAAAAGGCTATCCAGCGCAGAAAAAGTATGGGGGCATGGATACCACATGCATTATCATACATATGTATTTGTTGGCCAACACTTTTATGATTTCCAACAAGTGTAAGTACATACGTATGGTAATGCATCTCGCATCCATTTCTCCATACTTTTTCTGGGGCTGGATAGCCTTTTCCGAAATAGTTGGAAAGGTTGTCAAAGGGGAGAGAGGCCAAGATGGTGCAAAGCCACAAGCACCACAACTATCATATCAAATCAAACTAAAGCAAAATTGTCCAAACCCTAGGATAAAAATATGTGACAGTTTTTTACTTATATTAGGGTTAATAGGCATGAGTTTTCCACAGATATATTAGGGTTTTGAAATTTCTACAATTTACCATGGCTTTACACTTGCATCCTAGTTTTGATGATTACTCTGTAGTTGATCTAAAACGTTGATGTCAAAAAAAATCTCTACATATAATTGCATCCAGAGCATCCGAAAACAATAGACTTTACGCTTGATAACACACTAAATCAATCTTTATTATAACTTGAGGGCTCGATAATCTTCAATGGTTTTGTTTCTCGGGAACTTGGAGGGCGTCCACCAACCAAATATACGACTTTCTTTCTTCAGAGACCATTTTCTGAGAGCTTTACCGAGAGATTTACAAATTTATCTCATACATCTTAAATCTTTTTTTTTGTGTGCATTTCAACTTGAGTATCTCATTTCATTTATCTCTTTCTTCATATTTTCACAGCGCGGCCGCGCTTGGGAAAATTATAGAGGAATTCAGTGGATTTAACCTTGCAAAGAAGAAAATCTACAACTTTTTGCTGTGGTTTCTGTCTGGATTGCAAGCAAGGGAAGTTTTCTTCATTCAACCCTAATTCTTAATTTGACAGGATTTAACGGTATATTTGTCTAATTGTTTGTGTTTCTTTGTAAAGGTTCCCGAAACAAGGCCAATCTTTGTAGGCAGTCTCAAATCAATAGCCGACTAATTCAATACAGAGCAGCATTTCAGCGCCAAAGCCTTTATCGAAGCTGTGAGATTTGCAAGTTATACAAACAAAAAATGCCTTAATTTGAATTAATCTGTGCAATTTTCTTTTCATTCTGAATAAATGTGATAATTTTGCAGGATATGTTTATGAAGGTAAGTATGTAAAATAAACAGCATTTATGTTCACTTTCTTCTTTGAAATAAATAAACTTCAAAGTTGTAAACTGCGTAAATTCATAAAAATAAATACAGATGATAGACTTTAATAGAAGAACGGAAATATTATCTTCATGCGCCTCGAGGATTTGCTTATACAGTTCAGGTAAATTTTGTATTTGTTCTTGTTGTTGACTGCAAAGCTACAACTTTCGCCTTAATTTCGTTTTCGATGTTCTTGATGTATAGTTTTGTTTCATTGTCAAAAATGTACAATTTGTATCAAGAGGTCAAAAAATTTCAATGTATTCTTGCACTGGCATAATATTTTTAAAATTAGGAGCAAGTTGTAACTTAATGGATTGCCCCCCCCTCCCTAACAATGCTGGTGGATGGTACAATCCTTTCCAACAACACAACACTTTGATCTCTTCCGGCCTGTTTTCCTCAGGATTGCCAAGTACAGAGTTGGAATTGTTCCTGTCATGTACAGAAGGTGAGTTTGGACTTGTATCCCTTATTGACCGAATCTATATGCATTTTAATAGTAACCAACTATTACTTGGACATGTGTTTTTTCAATCCCTGGTCACGAGAGAGATGGAGTTAGATTCATCATCAATTGGCACTCCTACTTTAATTTGATGTTGATCTCAAATGTTAGAGGAGCAGGGGATGTCCACTTTGTTTCAATCTAGGGCTCCAGGACTCGGTGGCAACAGATGTCTTGCAACTAGGGACAAAAATGGCAGAGCAACTCTTGTTTGAACGACCAGTCCCTTTCATTCAATGTGACAACTAGTGATGGAAAGACTGTCACCTCATACAATATTACTCCTGCTCACTGGCAGTTTGAGCAGACTTGCAGTGGAGATCAGTTCCATTGACTTCTACTGTATACAGTCATGTCAATAAGCTAAGTGATAATATAACTGTAATAAGGATGTTTTCAAGTTATGCTCAGTTGATGACTGCGAGATGTAATGCCCAGAAGAACTTGGCATTATCGCTGGTTGTGGTCAATGTAGCTTCTAATCATTCAACAGGTTTCTATATGCCTGTTCATTTTCCCCTTGTTCTGACCGCTTAACTGAGCGACTTATGTTACTTGGATGGCTGCAGCTTCATGGTGGGATGAATATATCCCTGGTTATGCTCATATCGATCTTATGCTGTCTGTTGTCATGTATTTCTCCATGAGGCTGATTTCCTCGGTTTGCTGTACTGGTATTTTATTCTTCCTTGCAGTCTTTGAAGATTGCATTATTTGTTGTAATTAACTGCTTTGTTCAATATTAAAAAAAATTGTAATCTGGACTATGTATGCATCACTAAGATCCATGGACTGAGAGATGGGCTTGTTTTATTTTTTTATTATGGCTCTTATCAAGTTCATTATCTATGCATTTGTGTGTAACTTATTGATCTGGAATGCCGTGGTGGAATCACTCCACTCCCTCCACAAATTGACTATTGATCATTTGTACCGTCTTATCGTAATCCACAGCGGTGGTGGCTCTTTTTGCTAGTCATCCGACATCTATTATCAAGAAGTTCTTAGCATTAAGGTGCTGTTGAGAAATTGTGTCTCAACTTTTGAAATTTTCTGTTATTATTTATTTAATATTTAATATTTTCTTCCAATTAGTTATATGTTATTGTTATTATTTAATATTTAGCTTCCCTATAAAGCGGAGTGTTGGAATTTGATGTCACATTTATGTAAGTGTTGGTGCATGAATATTAATATTTTATTTTGACATTATCTTTAGCAAAATGGCACACCCCACTTTTGTGAGATCCTATGATAGATTTTATGACACGTAAGAGCTAGATTTAGAGTGAGTTATTGGGAATCTTGACTTGTTGTAAGATGTTGTAGATGCATCTGTAAGAGCCTAATTTAGGTAGGAATCTTGCATATCTTGGGCACCACACCTCATGGGAGGTTTTGCACATGGTTTTGTCAACCACAGATGGTTTCCAAGTTGCTAGAAGTCTATAAATTGAGAGTTTGAGGAGTAGTTTGCATGATGAGATTTTATAAGTACATAGAGTTTGCATGATGAGATTTTATAAGTACATAGGTGTTGTCGAAATGCTATCAGAATTACTCTGTATTTGAATGTTGGTGTATCACTCTTGTGAAGACTTGCATTGCAAGTGTATTGTAATCCTCTATTGATTTGATAATACATTATGTAGGTTTTGGAGTATGGGGTTTTTCTTGTGAAAGGGTTTTCTACACGTAAATCACCGTGTTATGGTTTATTGTTTATTGTTAATTTATGTGCTTCTCTATTTTCTCTAATAAGTTTAGATAGGATTTGAAGTTATTTGTATAACACTCCTCTCAAAAATTAGTGTAGGAAGTTGTTTCAGGTGCTTGCATGTAATTTTTCAAGATTTATATGATATATAGTATTATCTTTTCCTTCAATGCCTATGTGTTTTTTGTAAGTAGAACCTTCCAATGTTTATTAATGGTCATGCATGGTGATGGATGAAGCACCCTTCCATTGAGTAGGTTGAACATGAGTTGTACTTTAATGACAGGTAGATTTTATGAGATCTACTAGTATAGTGTAGAGCCATAACTTTATCATCTACTATTTCTTGGAAACAAAATTGCAAGAATGGTTTCAATTTGAAGAAAACATAGAGATAATGATGTTTAAGATCGTAGGATTATATGGAAAGACAAATCTATATGGTTGATGAAGCATTCCAATTTCTCTTAGCAACTGCAAAATGGTGAGTTATATTGCCTATTTTGATTGTCGAGGTAAGTTGTATGAGACTTTAATATTTGAAATTTGTGCTTTGGGATGGGGGGGGGGGGTGGTGCTTGTTTTAGGTGTGGATACTTTAAATGGGTAGGCAAGTTGGAATTGTATTGTATCTTATTACAATGTAACAAACAATTACTAACATTAATCAAAGTATGGTGAACACTTCGTTTAATTTCCTCTTAAGTGTTAGAAAGTCAATTAACATTAACTATAAGAACCCATTTAAGGCACAAATTGTTTACTTCTAAAATTTTCATATCAACCTATCTACACTTGTTATATTATTTGTACTTGGGCTTTTAATAACTATTTATATAGGTTGTGCTTTACAATTTTTTAAATAAAAAATTCTTTTAAAAATGAATCAAAGTGTTGTTGTCATGTACTCTTATGGACTATTTTGGTTTGTTACTAACAACTCAACATCAGCACTTCAAAAGAAGAACATATGGTTTACACAAGACTAGACATTGCTCAAGTGTGGGAATTTTGAGTAGGTTCGTGGCTAAGCCATCTAAGGAACATTATACATGAGTAAAAAAAGAGTGTGAGTACTTGAGATGAACTTGGATTACTGTTTGACTTATCATCTAGTACTAATGATGTGGGCAAAGTGTTGAGCATACAGGGATTTGTATTCTAATTAAGTTGGAGATCTAGATAATCAAAGGACAGCTAGCGGTTATGCTTTTATTCTATTTGGAGGAGCACTTAGCTAGATGAGAAAGTGACAATGGATAGTTGTTTTATCCACAACTAAAGCAAAATATATAGTAGCAACACATGCTTGTAAAGAATTTGTGTGGTTAAAGAGGTTATGAGATAGTATCGGTTTTAAGAATCATACAGTGTTGAATTGTGATTCACAAAGTGCAATTTGTCTAGCAATAATTCATGTAAATCCTATGTTAGAACTAAGCACATTAATGTACAATATCATTTTGTAAGGGAGATGGTTGAAACCAGAAAAAATCAGGAGAAAATTAACACTCAAGTAAATGTTGTTGATTCTTTGACAATACCTATAAGTACTGCTAAGTTCTTATGGTGCAAGGATGAGATTGGTTTGTCCCATTCCCATACATGGGGTTAACTTCTTGGATTGTAGATCATGCTCTCTCTTGCAGTAAATATCAAGTGTGAGAATGTTGGGGGTTGAGTGTGTTATTCACCTATGGAGAGTTCCTAAAGAAAGAGTTTATCTACAAACTGGTAAGCAACTATAGAATGCAACATGGTATGATGCAGTGAGATTCATATGTTATGGCATAACATGCAAGTATGGTTACATGTGGTACTATTGTGGTAACAACTGCAAGTCATTTGGAGGAAAACTCACAACCGCATGTTGAAACAAATGTTATTGGAAACATGAATAGCAATGTAGGTGCATTTGCGACAGAGCTGGAATTCATGTGGCACAATCCAAATACATGGTTATGTTCAAGATGATGTTTTAAGGTACTTCAAGCAATTATAAATGATCACATGTTTGTAAGTACTACCACATACTTGGAGCTAGTAGAAGTGGCTATATAAGAAGACATTACACGCCAATGGTGTTTAGTAACCAACTATTGATTCTTAATGTGTGAAAGCGACTATGTATACATGGTGATTATTCATGTGGAGACATCATGTTTAGTTAAATGTGTGGCATCTAATGTCATGGTACGATCAAGATATAATTGTGTGACTCCTGGTATTCCATGGGTTGGTTGGATAGTTAGATAGTTGGTACTCCATGATGAGACCTATATATATCTTCCCATGTGAATGTGCCAAGGTTGAAAGGTTGGACATTGGACACTAGATTGAGACATTGGAAAGTTGATTACAAAAGACTATGTTGTAATATGGTAGATTGAGACTCTATAAGAGACATGTTGTATTGAATCTTTGAATTTTGAATAAATAACAATGACTTTCTTTTGGTGGTGGGGTTTCTCTTGTAATGATTTCCCATGTAAACATTGGTGTTTTGTGTAATCTTGTGTTTACATACCATTCCATGTACTTATGAAAATGTTGTTAGATAGCTTGGTTAATATTGTTAGCTATTTTTTATCACATAATTTTAAGTTTCTTTATCTTAGTATATTAGTCATCTAGAACCGCGGTCCATAATCCCCAACGAAGATCAAGATCTAGCATGGATGATCAAAGGGCTCGTGCAACATGAAGTGATGGGATGTATCTTGTCAAAATGGAATTGTGTGGGCCATTAGATGAAATTGAATTTAATGTTCCATGGGAGCATTAGGAGATCAATCAGGGCACACAAAGCACCATGAAAATGTTGTTAGATAGCTTGGTTAATATTGTTAGCTATTTTTTATCACATAATTTTAAGTTTCTTTATCTTAGTATATTGGTCATCTAGAACTGTGGTCCATAATCCCCAACGAAGATCAAGATCTAGCATGGATGATCAAAGGGCTCGTGCAACATGAAGTGATGGGATGTATCTTGTCAAAATGGAATTGTGTGGGCCATTAGATGAAATTGAATTTAATGTTCCATGGGAGCATTAGGAGATCAATCGGGGCACACAAAGCACCATGAATGAGATCATGAGGCCAAGCCACTCAGAAGGGTGATAATTGATTTCATTAGTCTAAGAGGACCAATGAGTGTTGAGTGCTACAAATAGAGGGAGTATAAGTGCATGAGCATAGCTCAATGGACGTGAACATGGATAGATCTTAGACAAAGTTTGTAGGTTATGAGGAGATATATTTGATTAGTTATCAATGAGGCTACAAACAAGAGCACATGTTAGAGGGAGATTGGGAATAAAATGAAGTTCAAGGGCCATTGAGATCTCTCGGATCAGTTATCAACAAGGTTGTGAACTATTACAAAGGATCGAAGGGAGGTGGAAGCTGAAAAAGGTGGGTCCTCATTTTAGGATAAAATAGGGTCTATTGTACAAGTGACAACAAATGTTTAGTCTATGTGGAGAACATTACATAATGTTCAAAATCTTGAATCTCTAGTTAAAGAGAAAAATTAAATGCAACAATATCATTTCTTGAGTAATGTTATTCATATCCAAATTAGACCAAACTTAGAACAAGGTGTACTAGGCTTTATTTAATCAAACATGTGTGTGTGGGGGTTCATTTACACCTTTCTAAGTCTATAAGGCTTAGCATTATGGAATAGAAAATTAGGTAGATACACATAATCAACCCCAACACACATGCATGGACATTGCTTCGCTGCTAACTAAGAGTCCATAACCCTAATAGAGTTATCTCTGGTCCCACTCAAGTCATAACTTTATAACCAGCCATGCATCTATAGCCCTAATAGATATACCTAAATCACCCAAAGAAATTAAGATCTTTTGATATTCTTTTCTTTTTTACTTGATTTGTATTCTTTTTTTCTTTTGATTTCTCTTGTATTTTCATCTTCTTTTTCTTTTGATATTTTGTTAACTCAATTAGCAAGCACTAAAGATCACTACCTAGTTTGAGGACCACTATTGGCATGTTAAAGGATTGATCAAGAAATAGAAAACTTGATTGCATAGAACCCTAATGGGTCACCTCTAGACTGTACATATAGGCAAAGCTAATACTAAACTATAACTAAACATAAAGGTATTCTCATTGAAAAGATTGAATCCATAGCCAATCAAACTGGTGCCTATTCCATTGGGTAACAAAGTTACAACATGCAAGAAAGAAGAATGGCCACATATGGAACTATAATAGAATTAGACACACGTGCATTTGCACACATCATAACAACAAGGAGAAAATTTGTCATCAAACATACTTCATTATCCATTCCCAACCAAGAGTAGCTCACATGCATTAAGAGAATGACTACCATGAAGAATTCATGGTAGTTTTACTGTCCTGCTAAAAAAACTCACTCTTGAAGCATACACAAGATAAAATGTGATGAGAAAGGACTTAAAACATAAGACCTCCTAAGAATCTCCTCCGAGCAATAGAGAGGTGTGATCATGCAACCACCAAGTTAGACTACACCTTCTTATAGCCTATACAAACAAAACCCATCCCTTACAATGCTACAACATGCTTCAAGTGATCCCCTATAGTACACTTTAGGCCACTTAGGTAGAAGAAATGGCTCATAGAACCCCCAAAAATATGCAACAAGCTTGTGTATATAGCCTTAGTTTACAATTTATCTTCTTGTGGATAGGAGAACAAACATGTCCGCACAAAGACATTATGGCCATATCAATTCAATACTAAGTTCACAAGGCACCTCCTATAGACAATAGTCTTGAATGACACATAATGGGAGGAAAAATTTAAACTTGCAAGAAAGGGAGAATCCTCCTTGGATCAATAATAGGGTACTGACATGTTGAGGATGAAAGTTTATCCCTAACACAAGTCATCAATTAGTTTGTAGGTCTACAACAACATGGGGTACCTTTGGGTAGAGAAAGAGTCTCTTCATCGAGCACAAGTTAAGTGCACTCAACAAATAGAATCCATAGGGATACATGACACATGTCCTCATGCATTACATCTCATCCATACATCCCCTACACAACAATTAAATAGATCTTCCATGGTGCAATGAACAAATAATTCCTAGGCCATATGCAACTTGTAAACAAAAGAGAACTCCTATATTGCCCTTGCACATGGCCCAAAATCACTTGCAACATTGCCTATAGCTATACATGTTGCCAATAGGTGTTATCATGTCACCAAAGAATGAAGAAGTGCCTTCAAGTCCATAATTTCTCATCATTGGTGGCATAAGGGGGAATATCCCCAAATTGATCTGTAGAGGAATGACTAGGGAACGATCAAATCAAGCCTATCTAACCTCAACCACTACCCTAAAAGTTCAATGCAATGAGGAGGCCTTGGGGAATGCATTCATGTTAATTTTGATCTCACCTACCTGCTAGCAAGGTCACATTGGCCATCACACTAAATACAAAGATGGAAACCATAGGTATGGTGGACACAATGCTTTTGCTAACAATGTCATGCACATGCCTAAAACATTTGAATTTTAGAGTGATGGTGGTCATCCACGTAGCATTCCTTTGCATTACATAGCGAGTGCAATAAGAAGAAGTGCCCTTATTGTCATCAAGTAGATAAATAAAACCCACTGTAATGCCACCTTGGAGCACATGGAAGTAGGTGAATTGTTTGGAAGGACAATGCAAGCACCATCTATGAAAGAATTACACCTACCACCATTGAAGGTGACACGTGGTAGGGAACCATTAGTCGGTGAAGCCACAACATCATTGTAGGGTCCTCCACAAAGAAAATACAACACAATGGACAAAATGGCAGGGCCCTTGAGATGATGTCACACATGTGCCATGTGACATGATGAAATTGGTCCATGAGCACAACTAGGTGGATCCTCATTGGCATTGGAAACGAGTCGGCCAATGGGGAGAAGCCACATGGAGACAAATGGAATGTAAGCACCAAGTGGAATGACTGCACATATAGAAGGTAAGGGTAGAGCATGGGGAAACAAATCCAATGATAGTGTGGAAGGGGGAAGGATCTAAGGGTTCAATGCATAATGTAATGAAGAGTAGTGTACTTGTAAGAAATGCCCATTGTGGGCTAGTAATAAGGTAGTGACACATGGTAGGGCACATGGGAAATGGGAGCAAGAGTAGTGGATGCATGGGTGATTGGGGGCTTATGTGAGGGGCCATTGGGGACAACAAGCACTAAGCAGTAGTGCATGTTGATTAATGCATTAAAGATAAATCAATGAAATATAGCATGTGCTCTTAGTTGTGGGTCAACAAGCTACTACATGTCAACTGCAAAATATAATTAAACTGTAGTGGAGACTTGGGTGGCTCAAAATATGAATTTTGGCACCTAAGGGAAATATAAAATTTGTTTAGGGGTAGGGTCTACCAAGGGTTTCAACACTCGAGGTTTAGGTTTTGGGTATGTAGACTACTTGAGAGACAAATGAAGCAATAATGAAAAGCACAAAGAGATACCACCACACACATATAGAGCACCACAACACATTGTAACACCAAAAACATACCTAGGAGCTATAATGGGCAATGCAAAGGTCAATACATGAGACCAAACCTTAATCACACAAGTAACTCTAATTAAGGCATCTCTAATTGGTTATAAGAAAAAGGTTACCAAGGCAAGGGTGGAGACAAAAGTTGCAAAACCACATGGGTACAAACATAGCACACAAAAATATATCAATGTTTTTCTTTAACTAGAGTTTCTAAAATTTAGAAATCCACTCATGCAAACTGCTAATGTTAGGCCAAAAACCATTGAATCTTCTAATCAAGGTGTGCTTTGCCAACCATTTCCCCCACATATCTCCTTTATCCTTATCAAGAATGACCTCAGGGACTTGCTTTGCCTTTTTAGCAATCACACCTTTCGAGGTCTACAATTTATGCCCTTTTTGTCGCAAATCCTTGTTTGAATTAATAACAATGTCACCATCATCCCCATTCTATTTCTTCCCATAAAGAGCATCAAGAAATGATTTTGGGGGCTTTGAGTTCGATTTAGGGTAGAGGAAGCATCCAAACCACCAATATCCATAATAGAAGATGTAAAACCATAACCAATATTGTTGCTCAACTGAAAATTTGACTTAAGAAGGGAATTGCCATTTGAAAAAAGTTTGAAGGGGAAATATGGAACAACAAATGCCCTAGTCCGCCACTCCTTACTAGTTTGGAGAATAGAAACCATTTGAGGTGATCGTTTGCATCCACCCCTCTTCTAGCCTCTACACCACTTAAAGATAAATTGAAAACCCCTTCACCATTCCTTGTAGACTGTTTGTGACTGCTAGTATGCATAGCATGACAAGAATTGTGGTTAGGGCACAAAGTCATATGAATAGGAGAAGAAGTGCAGACGATAGAATTAGAACATATCATGAGCGATCTTATATTTCAACTTTTAATGAAAACATTTATTTTCATTACAAATATATAAGAAAAAAAAAAAGACCACCACCTACCTATTATTAATTGTAATTTTTTTGATGGAAACAATTAGATTATATAGATATTGACATTTCTATTTTAATATAGTGGATTGCAACATTATAAGGGAACACACATCTAAACCAGTTCTTTGACTATGCTATTACAAGTAGGGTGATCTACTTCATCAAAGTTACCTCAAGATCGAACCTAGGGTGATCTACTTCATCAAAGTTACCTCAAGATCGAACCTGACCTAGTCGCACCGCTAAAAGATTTAAATCTTGGTGGATGATATAATAAAAAAATATATCATCATCCTCGCCAATTGAACTCAACCAATACAAATACAACCCTAATAAAAAACATATCAATCATCCTCACCAATTGAACTGAACCAACAAAATACACCCTTTGTTAAAAGGAAAAATAAAGCTAATCTGAAAATTATATTAATCAAACAACAAAAAAGTGCATTAGGAAAACTTAACGGTTATATGATGTAAGTTGGTCTAATTACATAGCACCTGGGCGGCGAGCAGAGCAGAGCAAAAGGCAAAATGTTGAAGTTTCTGTCAAAAGTGAAGATCGAATTCAATGCATTCGATCCAAGAGCTGCATCGGCGCTTGAATTTCTGGCGCAATGCAGCTCTCTCAAGGCCAGAGATTCTAACCCTAGCTGCCAAGTTATCGTCAACAGGACGACGGACGACCACCATCCCCAAATAACCATCACATACAGCAATGGCGTCGAGGAATCAATCGACGGCTCCATAACCAATGCGCAGACCATTCGCAAGAAGATTTTGGAAACGGGACGGATGTTGGAGACGCAACAGATGTTCAAGGAGGCCGGCCAATCATGGCCCGTTAAAATCCCTGAAGAGGAGTTATATCAGTTTGCCAAGCCCACCAAGGCAAGTATTTAACTCCTAACACCTTGTGCAATATTTTTAAAAATGATTTTCTTGAAGCACTTGTTATTGTCGTTTTAGAGCACCTGAATCCTGTATTAGCTTCGGTGGCGGCCAAGTCGATGTAATTCAATTCATAAAATTCGTAACTAATGAAAACCCTGGCTCTTAAAAAACTCAGCTCGTTAAAACCCTAGATGGCAATATATTAAAATCCAGTAAAACCGCTAATCAGCTTTGGAAACTGGACAAAACCCAGCTGGTCATATGCTTAAATCCGATAAAACCAGTAATTAGCTTTGGAAGCTGGGCAAAATCTAGTTGGTCACATGTTCAAATCCAGTAAAGCCTCTTGCTAGTTTTGAGAGCTGAATAACTGTAGCTCATCAAAATCATTACTAAACCCAAGGCGAGGAAGTAGCCTCAATCATATTTTGCAATTTGTTTCGGACGTATTATTTTTGCACTTGAGAAAAATTTTACTAGCTTTGATGGCCCTTAGGTGGATATTATTCAATTCATAAAAACCACAAATAATGACTAATCTCAGTATAAAATCCCTAGCTCATAAAAACCCTATCTCGTTAAAACCCCAGCTCGATAAAACCCTAGATGGTCGTATTTTCAAATCCAACAAACCCACTAACTTCTTTCATAGCTGGATAAATCCCAGCTGGTAATATGTTCGAATCCAGTAAAATCTCTTGCTAGCTTTGGGAGCTGAACTAAACCCTAGTTCATTAAAAAACATTGGTCCTAAAAACCCTCACTAGACCTATTTTTTCAAAGTATTCTTTATTGTCATTCTAGAGCATTTTGAATCTTGTACTAGTGTTGGTAGCATGCAAGTTGATATAATTCAACTCATATAAACCTTTACTTATGAAAACCATGCTAAAAAAAGCCCTAGCTGGCTACGTGTTTACATCCAATAAAACCTTTTACTAGCATTGATAGCTGGACAATCCCTAGCTTATAAATAGCCTAGGTTGTAAAAGCCCCCACTAAATCAACAAGGAAAGATTTTAACCTCAATCATCTTCTGCAGTGATTCCACATGGTAAATTTCAATGTCATATTAGCTTTGATACTATGAAAGTTGATAAAATTCAACTCACAAAAACCCTAGCTGTTCATATACTCTAGTCCAATAATTTTTTTTAATGGGCTTGATAGCTGGAGAAACCATAGTTTGTCATTTTTCAAATCCAATAAAAGCTCTCACTATCTAAGATAGTTGGATAAACCCTGGCTCGAAAAAACCCTAGGTGACAAAATTGTTCACTAGAGATGCCAAGGCAAGGATTTTTAAATTTTAATATCAATCATATTTTGTAGTTGATGTGATTCTAGAGCACTTGAATATCATATTAGCTTTTATATCATGCAAGTTGTTTAAATTCAATACACAAAAGCATAGCTTAGAAAAACCCTAATCAGTCACATGTTCAGGTCCAATAATCCTCTTACTAGCTTTTAGTTGTACAAACTCTAGCTCAAAAAAGCCCTAGGTCACAAACACCCTCCCTAATCTCACCAAGGCAAGATTTTAACTCAATCTCTTGCAGTTTTTTTGTCTCGGAAGTATTAATGATTTATGATTCTAGAGTGCACTCAAATCTCATACAAGCTTTAATAGCATGCTGGTTGATAAAATTGAACTGATGAAAATCCTTTGTAAGAACCCTAGCAGAGCATATTTTACAATCCAATAAAACCTCTTAATAGCTTTCTTTGCCAAACAAACCCTAGTTCATGGAAATGCTTATTAAACTCACTAGGGGAAAGATTTAACCTCAATCATCTTTTTCATAACTTTTTTTCTAACTATTTTTGAATTTTGATTCCAAAGCACTTGAATCATGTATAGCTTTGATAACACTTCAAAAAAATTCCACTGTGCTTCTCTTATTGGCATTGAACATAGATTGCGAAAATCCTAGCTCAGTACTCAGCTCATATACTTAAGTTATACATGTATATATTGTAGGTTGAACCTAGTTGTACCAAACGGTGAACTTCCCAACTTGAAACCTAGACCAACAACTTAGCTTTAACCTCTATTAGCTTTAAGGTGTTAAATTCAATGAAATAAAAAATCAGATTTCTTTATTGCTAAGTTGACGGTTTGGGTACAAAGTCGGGTATGAGTTAGCGCATTCAACAATTTTTTTCCCCTGGATTTGGTATTGCTAGGTACGACCATACAATATATATTAAAAATAATATAAAAAAATACCCATAATTTGCCAAAAGAAATACATAATTGAAAACACAATTGATAGTGGTAAAGATAATCGAAATTTGTCATCCAGATAAAAAATATACAATTAAACTTTATCCTCTGGATTGGTTATGAAATATTAAGGACAAGTTTAATAAAATTTATAAGCTATATATTATAGATTAATGGGATCCCTTCGGGTTTTCTCGTGGCTAAGCGGGGGACCCCCTCTCCCCCTCCCTCTTCCTCATCATTGCAGAGGTATTAGGGCATTCTTTGAAGGTTGAAGCTGGTTCAAACAATGTAATGTCCCTTTTTGGGATATACCTGATTTCTTGGCCTGCAAACAATAATAATCACTAGAAATGATATTTAGATATATCAAAGATCAAGAAATTATGATATTATTCAGATCATAGCATCATTAGTATTCAGATCAATACATCATGGCATTATTAGTAGTCATATCAATACATCATAACATAATTAATATTCAGATCAATACATCATAGCACAATCAATATTCAGATCAATACATCATAGCACAATCCTCACAGCCAATCTCATTGTGAATTTTTTGGAATTACTTGCAAATATAAATATTAAGGTGGGTCATCCTCAATATTGCCGAGAGTAGGGAAGGTGGGCCATCCTTCCCACTCTCAGTCCACCTTGGAGGGGGGCCATCCTCCTTGATCAAGCTCCAGAGCATGGCAGGTGGGCCATCCTTCCAACTCTGGGCCAACTTGACAAGAGCATGAGAGGGGGGCCATCCTCTCATCTCTTGTGAACCGGAAGGGGGGCCATCCTTCCTATTTGCAAGACTCTTCCTTAAATTCAAAACTGATTGCTTGATGAATTTGCTAGATGATTGCTGATTGAATACCTCTTGATGGATTGACAAGATTATTCTTTAATGGCTGCAATAAATGATTTTCTGCTGTATATGTTTGTTGTTATCTGCCGTAGATCTTTTGTATATCTTATTTATTTCTGCTTGATTGATTTCCCCCTTACCCAAGAATTATTTTCCTTATATTCCTTTTTCCCTCAATGGATATATTTTATATTTTGATATTTTAATTTATTATTATTATTTTTATTTTAATCCCATTTCAAAAAGGGGACATTACAAACAACCTCAAAGGTCTACAAGTCACTTCAAGGTTGAGCAATATCACTCATCTGCAGTTCATTGATGACTCTTCTTTTTGGAGAAGCTATGACTAGGGAGGCAAGGACTCTTAAGAAAGTGATAGGCAGGTTTGAAAGAGTGACTAGTTAGAAGATTAATCCAAGTAAGTCTAAGATTTTCTTCCTTAAAGAGCATAGCGAGGAGTCTCTAACTATCCAGGACATTCTGGGTTATGAGGTAGGGAAACTCTCGAGCTCATAGCTAGGTACGCCATTGTTGGATAGAAAAGCGTCTAGTTTGGAATGGAAGTGGCTAGTTGATAAGATACAGAATAAGCTCTCATCCCAAAAGGGGAAGTTTTGGCTAGCTAGGAGAATTACTCTTATTAAGGCATCCCTCTCAACCATTCCTGTCTATGTGATGTCAATCTTTCACATCTCGAGCAGAGTTGCTAAGGGTATTGTGGATCTATAGAGAACTTTTCTTTGTTGCGGGACATGGGATAAAAAAAAAGAAATCTTGTTAAATGGTTGAAGGTGTGTGTCGGCAAAAAAGAGGGACGCTTGGGCTTTAGAGAGTGCAAACTAATGAACAAGGCTTTGGGGATGAAACTTCTATGGAGGTTGTATTTAGAGAAGGATAGGTTCTCGAGTTGGGTTCTTCAATGTAAGTACCTGGAAGGGGGTCTGGTAGATAGATTGATCTCAATGGAATCGACCCCGAGGGGTTTGGTATTTCTTGTGTACATGTAGGGATGGGGTGAAGAAAGATTTAAGATAGAGAGTTGGGAAGGGTGATAAGGTAAAGTTCTGGAGGGAGGCATGGATTGATAATCGGGCTCTTTTTAGTCGTGAGGATTTTAGGCCCGTGGTTTGTCACTTTGAGGAAGTGGTTGGGGTAAGGGTGGTAGATTACATGGTAACTGATGAAATAGGAAAGTCTTGGATTGCTATGATTCCCCCTTGCTCGGACTTGGAAGTAGACTGTAGGAGGCTTAACACTCTCCTTAGAAGATGGCCTACTCCTTCGGGACATAGGGAGGACAACTTAGTTTAGAACAAGAGCAAATCTGGAGGAGTCAAGGTCCAAGAAGCATACAAAGTTTGAAGTATGAGAGACGGGGATGGGTTTTTTTTCCTAGCTAATAAAGTCTAGGTAGTGGGTGGCTTGTTGAAGGCTAATGCCTTCCTTTGGGTTGCTATACATGGGAGAGCCCTCACCTGGGATTAGATGAGAAAAGTGGGGAGATCGGGCTCCTCTATTTGTTGCTTCTGCAAGGATGATGAGGAAACCAATGCCCACATTTCCATTCTTTGTCCCTTGGTAGCAAAGATTTGGAGCTGGTTCTTTCAAAGATGGGGATGGGTTGGACCTCTTTCAAATAATGTCTTGGAGCTTAGCAAAGGTTGGTGCTTAAGAATCAAATCCCTTGGGTTGGGATTGACTTGGGAATTATTCCCAACGTAGCAATTTGGGATTTTTGATTGGAAAGGAACATGGGGATTTTCCAGGAGAAGGTGAAACAGGAGGAGTAGATTTGGGATAGGATTGAATCCATCCTATAGGAGTTAGGGGGAGTTAGGGATTAGGAATGCTAGATAGTTGAGGAAAATGAGCTTCATTGGCTAGAAGCCTGACCTAGATTCAAGTGGTTGAACAAAGCTACAAAGCCCAAACTAGTAAAGAAGTAGGAGATGGTTCAATGGTTCCCCTGAAACTAGGTTCGATCAAGATGAATTTCTATGGGGCAACAAACAACAATCTGGGGCTAGCAGGTGGAGTAGTGTTTAGAGATGGCAAAGGTCAACCGCTACTTGTAGGAGCATTTGATTTCAAGAAGGATACTAATAACATGGCCGAGGGGCCTTGCTTTGGGGTCTTGGTATTGCTTGGTCCCGAAAATGCAAAAGGCTAGAGATTGAGGGGGACTCCTCTATCATCATTAATCAATCGGAAGGGGGAGAGCAGCTCATGGAAGCTGGATACAGTCATCTCGGAGGCAAGGGAGATGGCTAATAGGTTTGATAACAGTACCTTCAAACATATTAAGAGTCAAGGAAACAAGGTGGCAGATTGGGCGACAAATTAAGGTGGATAGATTATGGGAGATTGAATTCTCGTAGGAGGTGAGATCTTTAGTAATTAAGGAGGGGAGATTATGGGCATGCTATGGTACTTATAGACATGTGGTGGATTCAAAAGGAGGTGAGGGAAGGTGGCAGATTTCCTTGTATCTACCGGATCTTGGATTAAATGCTCGCATGTTGGCAAGGAGTGGGGCTCATAATACTTTGTATGCCGCCAATTTGGGAGGGTGCTTGATAATCATTACTCCTTTGGCATGAGAAATAATGAAGTGAAGTGCTGGTTGGTGGTCTATGTTTGGGGGCTAACATGAGGTCGTTTCGAACGGGTTCATTCTGGGTGCTTGGGCTCTGGTTTATCACTTTGTATGTGATGGTCTCTTCGCCCACTGGTGGGAAAGGCAAGCGACTCAGTATGGAGGACAAGAGCAAGATTAGCATCGGAGGTAAAATGAGGAAGGAGTGGATCTGTGGTGATGATAAGATTGATAATTTTGCAGAATATTTGGAGAAAGAAATCTCTAATCCAGACTTGTGGACCTGGGTCATGTGTATATGGGAACTGGCAAAAAGCATGGATGGGACTCCATGCATGGGCATAAGGGATGCAATGACTAAACTTCTGTTGGACCCCGACCAGTCCATAGGGAGAAGGATTATGTTTGACGCAACCGAGTTTGTAAGCTGTGCATCCATGCTTTCAATGGTGGCTGGCACCTAGCTGTTGCATGACGACATTGATGGGGTTGGTATTCAAATGGAAGCTTTTTTCAACTATCACTTGGAGCACTTCCACGAATTGATGGATAGCATATGTAGGGCTTACAAGGCAGTTGTGGAGGTAGCAAAGAGCCTAAAGGTAAATCTTAACACCAATGCTCGTGTTAAATCTTTTGGATGTTGCTGTGACTTTGAAATGAATGAGGAGCCGAAGAAGGCCCCCTTATGAAGGGAGGTAAAGGTCAAAATTGTAACTGTATGTCTGGTGGTGTGGGGGAAGGGGCTTGTGTAATTTGCCCCCCACCTTGGTTTGTCTTTTTTTTGGTTGTTGTTTGATAGTGGCATAGGGTAGGCCATAGTAATTTGGCCCTATTCCCTGGCGTGAGGTTACTATTGAAACTGAATGGTCTGCTGGTGCATTCATTTTGGCTGGTTTGTGTGATCCATGGACTCTAGACGGCTTATAGTTTAAATAGATAATATAAAATATAGACTTTTATCCTTGCGTCTCTGAATATGTGGATTATGGATGAAGAGAATTGTGGTTCGGTGGTGGTGAGGAGAGTGTCATAGTGTGGAAAAGATTTCATTGGTAGTAGAGGTTTTGGAGTTTCATATTTTCAGAATTTTGAGAAATACTTGGAATCATCTGGGATCTGGTGAGCTCATTGGCTACCAGAATCTGAGTTTTAATGCTCTTTTTTTGTGGCCCTTGGGTGCCTGACCTAGGTTATTTAACTATATATATATATGTGTGTGTGTGTGTGTTTAAAAAATAAACTAAACCTGAAAATTTTATGATGTAAAACTTTAGCCTTTAAAAAGGCTTAATTTTTTTAATTGTTTCCTACGCCATGAAGTGTTGGTGCCGTCTATATCTGATGAAAAACTGAAAAAAAGGATATACTCTCCAAACACCTGAAAATGGTGCCATCAATGAAGAGAACCTATTTACCAGGAATCACTGTTCAGAAGTTGCAGTCATGCTCATGACCAAAACTGAGAAGAGTATGGATGCTGCTGCTACTGCAATAGGAACGCTGCCACTGCTGCAATGCCTGGTTGTATGTTCTCCTTTTCACCATCCACAAGCTGCTAGTGCACAAAAAATGCATTCCAAAGGCTGTGCCCTTAATGCGATTCTGGGCAGTTTATTTTAAGTTTGGGCATGGGTTCACCTTGGTCTGGCCTGGGTACGCCCAAGGCATGGCCCTACCATCCCGAGTACCTTGGGCATACCATGGCCAGACCTGTGCCCATACCTGTATTGTCCTATTTGGTACGGTGATGACGCCCATATTAGAAGAACCTGGTAACAGAACTTTATCGAATTCAAAGTTTGTACAGATGACTAGTTCAAATGAACTGGAGTGTGGAAAAACTCTGAGTAAAGGAATGCTATTTAATTTCTGGTGTAGGTTCAATTTGGTTATAAGTTTGGCAAGCTGCAAAACAATCTACATTTCTCTTCTTTTCATTATTGTGGGATGCATTTGCAATTCCATATGGATTAGCCTTGGCTATGAAAACCCTAGTACTGACTAGGGCTCTAGGCTGGTAAATGTTGGACTTTGTAGCTACACCAAAACAATGGACTTGGTCTAATTAGGAAGGTTTCAAGGATCTAGGTAGGGTAAGTATTTCTATGGATTCATCTTAGGGTTTTTTTTGCATGTATAGTTCATGGCATCCCCATTTGGGCATTGAATATAGTTTGAGTTCTGACCTTCGCTTGAATGCAACTTCTAAGCCATGGGTCATGTAATTCATCATATAGTCTTCTTGCTTCTAAGAATCAAAACCTGATCCTTACATTTCATAGTATATACAGTCAATATCTTCTTTGCTGGCAAGACCATGCAATCTTATGGCTGGTGTGTTCTAAGTGATAATTTCAAATCTTTGCAGTTCTTTTCACATTTCATTGTATTCTGTATTTTTTTTTTAATTTCTATTTATAGGGATATGGGTAATAAGCAATTCAGGAAATGATTCTTTGAGCATTCTAAAATAACCAGTATGTAATCTGGGATGTTTGGGACATTTGTTGAGGTTGACCATTATGCAATAACTTCTATTGTATGAAGATACGGGAGAAATTCCTAAATTTGAGATAATGTTGAGCCGCTTTAACCCAAATGCCTAATTTGGATTGGGTGTCTTAAATATTGCGATGGGGAATTTTTAAATGTGGACCCAGGAACCTCTGTCCTATTCTTTTCTTCTATTTGTATTCAAGTTATTTTGTTCTGATGATGTGTGTGCGCGCACGGAATACTGAGCCATCAAATCTACTATGCAGAGATAAAAACAATCAAGCAGAAGCCTTTTTTTTGATTGGTAATATGGGGATCTATCGGGGCCCCAATCCTCTGCACAGAATTTATAGGATCTAAAATAGCTTGCCAGAAAGATTGATGGGAAACCAGCGACTAAGAAAATGATCTCAGAATGTAAAAAATATGTTCATATCTGAGCAGAAATGATCCCAAATCAGATCAATCAAGTTAGTGAATTGGCTAACTTAGTCAGTGTGACTTATTCTTGAAGACTTCCTATTGACAAAGATAAGACGTAAGATTCCATTCCCTAAGGCAAAAATCAAACGGAGAGTTGCAGAGAATCTGGAAGGCAAAAAACAGGAACATAAGGTACCTGAGTGATCTGGATGCTTAGGGGGCTTCATTGATGACAGAAAATGTGCATCCATGATGGTTTTAACTGGGATTGAAAATGCCATACTGTTTTGGTTGCATCTGAACTCATCATTAGTGAAAACAAATGCAGAGGATGGTTTCGCTCAAGGCTGAAATTGTCTCAGGCAACACACAATTATAGAGCACGTGGACAAAAAAGGAGCTTGAGCTTTTAGAACTCCTGAAACATTTGGGCTTCCCTTTGAGGATCTTTTGGGACTCTTGGGCTATATCAACCCTTGTATGGCATTGAGAAGTGGTTTTTTTCCTGCTGTAATAAATGTACTTATTTTCATTGGTCAAGTAATCTTATATATGTTGGAGTGTAAGTGGGAAGGTTAGAGAGAGTTAACATTGTTGTGTAGGTGTTTTGACATCCATTTAAATGTGTAATGAGTCCATGAAGGTCTCAAGGAGGTAGTAAATCTGTGTAATCAGCAATGAGTTAGTGGCCTGAGGAGGTGAGCCCTCACTCCTACATTTGGCTTCTTCAAGTCAAAGGCAATGTTTTGCTTCATTTTCATGCTTTGTGCTCTCTTATTTCAGTTATTACGCTGATAAGCGTTCCTATGTGAGCAACACATGAGAATTATATAGATCAATGACCCAGATTAAAAGGACTACCGTCAAAAACATCTTGACCATTGCTTTTTCAAAGAATATCATAAATGATTAAAACCAAAAAAAGTTCACTTCACTTTTTGCTTTGAGAGTAAATTGTTATTATTTTAATTATATTTTTTCTACTCGAATCATGCATGATGGGGACTCAGCTGTTGAGACAAGAAATATTAAATGGTGCAGAGTTTAGAAAATTTTCCGTCGTGAATATTTTTTATGGTGTGAGAGAATCGCGAGCACTATAATGCTCATATAAAAGCGTATCGGCTAATTATGCAACCGGATTACTTTATACAAGATATTTCCACACCTTATCTGAGTGAATATAGATTTAATGAGAACTAAATATCTTTATGTTCTCCTTTCCACTATGGCCATAAAATGTCCACGCAGATAAAATAAAAAAGTTCACGTAGTATTTCTGCTGTTGAAATGGTGTTTCTTCTTGATGCCTCGAAACTTTGATAATTTATTTATTGCCGGGTCGGTTGCTAATACGTATACGATGTCATCACTGTTGTGGGTGGAAGGGCCATGATCAGACTTCCTTCATCGAACCAACCGCTCGAGTTATGATGGAGAGGTGTAGGTGGGATGGTAAGGATGGGGAGAACCCATATAGATGGCGTATTGTCTGTTACTGCGAGTGATGGCTGGATAGATGGATCGATGTTGAGGTTGATGGTTCATCGTGTCTTGGCCATCGTCGCCATATATATCTCTAGGGTGCCAGTTCGCAATATAGGGCCCTCAGTGCCCTCGATCGAGTGCCATAATCTGTCAGTCGAGTGCCACTCTATCTAGTGCCCACTCATTTCTTATCCTCCTAGTGCCCACCCATTTACAGATAATAGAGGATGCCTCGAAAATTTGATAATTTATTTATTTATTTAAGAACGTTGAATTTAGTCAGCTTGATATTATAGTGGCCATAATAAGTAGTCTGTCTACACCTTACCCGTCACAATTTGAGATCAAATTGGATTGTGATTTCTTTGAAATCGGATTGTTATCAAATGTTATCAATCAAAGAGAGCTGACATTCTTTCAGGCACAGCCTACTCCACCCACCCATTTTTCTATTTTTGTCACACCACAGTCACTCCTAATGACATCCATTACAGTAGCTCCAGACGAAGATTTACTTACATAGAAGCTCAGAGCTGAGTGTATTGGGGCAGGCAGCAACGTTATGGATTTCCTCCTCTTCAGAGAATTTGTTAATGTTTCTGATCACGGGTTTCATGCCCACTTTCAAAAGCTTCTTCCTTTTGTTGGCAACATTGAATTGCAATGTTGACTCTTCAACCCAATTCTCGGGCAATGGTGGTGTGCAGGGTCATTGCAGGCTGCGTGCAGAGGAAGGACCGAGAAGAAAAACCCACCTCAGAAATATTCAGATGGTTTTAATACTTTGGGCTGAAGTGACTCTCAACGCTCCACTCTGCTGCAACAAATTTTTATGAAACTCTGTTTTGGCTAATGGGGTATTGAAATTTCTTTATTGGATATCTGCAGAAGTGGGAGAGGATGATATTTGCGCTCTTGGGTACTGAATTTGTTTTGGTTGGGTAGTGAATATATACATAAATGGTGGCTATTTGTAGAAAGAGGAGAAAAAACCTTGGAATATTTAAATCACGTTAGCAAAAACGAGAACTTGAAGGATGCCTTGCTCTGCAATGGTGGAATTGCTTGCCAATTTCCCCTCCTAATCTGAAAGGAACATAAACATACAGTCATAATCCTTGCTTTGCGAGCACATGCTTGCATTGGCATCAAATGGATGTAAGATGAGTCGAAACACATGGACAGATTTTATTTTAAGTATTTAAATAATTTTTTTTAAAATATGGTGATGTTAACCGTGGTTAGTTTTATTTCTTTCCTACTTTTTTCCCTGGGTTGGGACTGGAACCTTGGAATTCTTGAAGGAATATAACTTTGTTTTCAACTTCTACCAATGACTGATTCTTTCAATAAGTGTAGTTATGTCTACAACCCCAAAGTCGTCCTTCCCTGCTTTGTTGTGATCTACAAAACTTCACAAGAATGAAATTTATATTGGTTTCAAAATGCATTAAATGCCATTTACTATTGTAACAATGGAATCCATTCTCCTAATTTCAGATTGGTTGGACATTGATTCTTGAAGCGCCCCCTACTAGTCCTGACATGAAATGGAACTGCCTGTTCTCCAAAGAATTGGGAATGCCATTGTGTCTGAGTATAGAAATCGACGTTGCAAATTGTAATTAATTTCAATAAATTTCGGAACAGAGAGACCTCAATTTCAATAAAGTCATAGTGTAGCATTGTTTTAAGGGAATGTGTTCCAATGAAATTAAATAAATATTAACCCCAACTTACATCACAATAATATTTTTGTGAGCATAAAATAAAATGTTTGTTTTGCTTAATAGAGACAAATAATTGTGCGTCTCTATGAAATGACCAAATCCAAAGTATTTGATAGTTTGGAATATGGGAAAAATTAGAGAAAAAATCCTTAAAAATCTTAAACAAACTGGGTCCATATATCTAGTTTTATTTGCACATGACTTGAGGGGAATCAAAAGTCCAACAACTAATGATTGTCAAGTGAAGCCCTCTATAACACCCCACCCATTGGGTAACTAAGCAACCAGAAATCCATACCCTCTGCATCAATGGGACCACATGCCCCAATAGAATCAAATCATGGTTGGACAATAGCAAACACTCAAACAACAATTGATTAGTCTTACTCTTATGTGTACATGTCTCTATACATATGGATAATCTATTAGAATTTCATGCACATGCATTCATCGGTCCCAAGATAGCCTTTATCTATCATGATCCAATCTATCTACTGATCCTAGCTCACATCCATGGCCACAATGTCATCCTCACGAGCACAAACTTGACCCGTCATAATTCAAATTGAAATTTTAAAAAGTTTGGCCAACTAGCCCCCTTCACTTTTTCCACCCAAGGCCAACTAAATACACATTTTTGTATTTTGATGAAAGACATTTATTGCATTTATTCTACACACCAAATTGTCAAGAAATCTCTCATTCACATTTCGACTATCATCGTAGAGCATTGAAAGAGCAATAAATAGTGAAACACTTTAATTTGGTACACTAAAAGGAGTAACAAATCTACATTTTAGGTGTTTGTGTGATGTCTTTAATCTTGCCTATTGCCAACGGGTTTATTGAGGTGGAGTACCCTCATAGCTTCAGTTGTACAACAACCTATTAAAGGTATTTTTCAATACCACATGTCCCTGAAAGTTTGAAGCTATCATAGTTTAGGACAACTTATTGGTTTCGTCCAAAACATAGTTCGCTTGAATTAGTTTCACCTAAAACTTTTGCCATGTACATATTGCCTAGGTGGTAGGCATGGTTTCATTCAAAACATATTCTCTCATTATCAACTCAAACAAAACAAGTTTGCTACAAACTAAAAGAACATAAATCCCTCAATATAGAGGTAGGGACCATGTTTTAAATTACCTTTGGATTGGACAAAAATTTGATGTGACATTTTGAATCGTGATCTAATTTGTGGCACAATGTTTCCAAGCCATCTAATGTTTTTCCACAAACTTCAATTAATGGCCTAGAAATGATAGTGTCATAAATTAGATCATGCTTCATAAATAGCTGAGATCTCAGTTGGAATTGACATCAACTACATTGGGGCAAAAAAAAGCAAATAAAAGCGGATATAGACAACATATAGCCAACAACAACAAAATAATCCAAACATGTTAAAACTTTACAAGATACATCTGACAAATTCTACAATTTCTTTTAAAAATTATCAGCATGCCCATTGAACCTATGGGTCCAATTGCTAGTAATATTCCTTATGAATGTTTGCAATCTGCATTTTTGTCAAGGGTGAATCCCTTTGGAGGAGCAGATCACATGTTGGCATCATTTTGGACCCCTTTCTAGGGCTGCAATCAGCTTTGGCATGATATTAAAGACATTTATGAAAGGTGATTCACATGCAAGGAGGAGCGATCAGCTTAGGGTCATCATTAAAACACTCTAAGGTGCTGCGATCTGCATTTTAACTCCTTTCCAGGATCATATTGAAGGGGATTTGCATGTTGGAGGGTGATTGGATATCACTGGAGGTGATCTACACCATTTCTAGCCGCCAACGTCCAATTTCTGCACTGCTGCAGCCATTTAGTGAGCTTTCCCAGCCTTTGGAGTGCTGCACTAGTCATCTAGGTGCTGTATCAGTATTTTGGAGGGTTAGATCAGGCACATGAGGTGCTGTATCATTCATTAGAGGGTTATATCAGACATTTATAGTGTTGTACCAGTCACATAAGGTGTTGTAGTAGTCATTAGAGGGTTATACCAGACATTTATAGTGTTGCTATACCAGTCATTAGAGGGTTATATCAGACGTTTATAGTGCTATACCAATCACATAAGGTGCTGACCAGTCATTAGAGGGTTATATCAGACATACTTGACCTTGGGAGTGTTGGAAAATCATTTGGAGTGCCGTACCAGCAGCCATATTGCACAAATTTTATCATTTGCCTGCTTGTGGGTTGATTTGGGAAAGTTGTAATTCTGAAACCTAGTTTCCAGTTTGCACATCAGTACTATATATCATTTTTCCATATCGAAATCAAAAAATCAATGATGTTTCTGCTGTCATATTGATTGCAAATTGGATCTGAGTGTAATTTAGGGTTATTTGAGGGTTTTTGTGTAGTTTCCAACTTGATAGTTGTAATCAACATTTATATTACAAGTTTCAGTTGCTGTTCCAGTTTGTTTACTTTTCAAAATAATCAGAAAACACCAAAAAAATCATAAAAATACCAAAATCATAAAAAAGGGACATTACAGGGGTTTTTTAAGGCATTTGATTGTGAGGGGCAAGTGGAGGATGCAACTTGCATTGCTGATATCCTCATACAAGCCATTGAGATGGTGGGCCCTGAAAATGTTGTCCAAGTTATAATGGACAATGCTAAAAATTGTAGGGCAACTAGTTCAATAGTGGAGGTTACATATGGGCATATTTTTTTGACACCACGTGCTGTCCACTCTCTCAACTTCATATTGCAAAAGATTGGCACAGACATTGAGTGGGTCAAAGAAATCTAGATGGAGGCTGTGGAGATTCAAATGTTTGTGACAAATCATAAGCCATCTTTAGGACCTTGTCCAGCTTGGAGTTGTTGAAGATAATTTTATTTTTTAGTATATTTCTTATTTTTAAATTTTTGCTAAGTTGCTACTGTCATGTCCCCTTTTCGGATTAAAATAATTAATAATATTATTTATGTTGGGATTGGTAGTTTCTGATTTTAGGGGCAACTTAATAATATTAGTATAATTAAAATAAAAGGTGTTTTTAAACACTAGTATTAAAATATTTTTTAAAAAAAAAAAAGAAGTATTTTTAAATACTTGGAGGGATATTTAGGACCCAAGGGCCTGATTCGAAAAGGTATTTCAAGGAGGCACCTCTCTTTATTTGAGCATCAAGATTTTTTTTTTTTTTTAATAATGCGCCTGGTAAACTTTTTAACGTGACTGGCGACGCTGCGACATGCCCTTCGGCTCCACGCGAATGCTTTTGCCCGGAGCAATGAACCTGTGAGGCCACAACACTTCAAACCCGCGAGCTCGTTGGCCCAGCGGGGGTTTGAACTCTGGTGGCCACTACTATAACCGAGCGACTTAACCACCGAACCACGCCCTTATCAGCTTGAGCATCAAGATTTCAGTTTGGCATTCATTGTGAGTTTGTTTTCTAATTTTGATCCAAGGATGAAAACCCTTGGCTGAATCTGAGAACTAGGAGGACGAAAACCCTCTTAGCTCTCCATACGGAGGTGAGGACAAAACCCTTTGCCTCTTGCGTTGGCAATTACGTTCTGGGGGTTGTGAGTTGGACTGAATTGGAGATCTATATGTCAATTACAGGTCTAGGGCAAATTGAATTTGCAAGCAAATCCTTGGTTGCCATTGTCTTGAGTTGAGCTGATTAGTATTGATTTGGAGCGCCACCTTGAAGGATCAGATCGCTGCAAGGGCAAATCTCAAAGCTGAGACTAACCCTAGGTAGCTGATCACTAATCAAAGTTATAGAGTTTAAGGCTGGTTTGAAGCGCTATGTCTGCTGGAGCAATTCTGCACCACCTTGTGGCTGGGACACATCATATTTGTGGTTGCAAACTTTAAACTGGGAGGGCACCAATAGCTAGGGTCCATCCTCCATACAAACCATTGTTGGCCACATCATTTCTAGGGCAGTTTAATAGCTGGTCGCGACTACTACATCATCTTTTGTTGAGCGATCCATTGGGGAAGAAGCCGCACCAATTAGTGAGGGTTTGATACCTTGGGCAGATCAGATTGAAGTGTAAGGATAAAATTATTGCTACTGCCACACCTATTCAGGCCACCTATCAACAATTTCATCATCGTTTGGCCTATTACTAGGGTGTAATCAGGTTGGAACCATACGATAGTCCATACAGAAGGTGTAGGAAGGTGATTTCATCATTGTTGTAGCTGAATACAGGCTGCCGTGACCCCTATTTGACCCTTTTCAGAAATTTGGTAATAGCTATATCATTTCTATATTCTCTAAGTGTGAATTCAGTTGTTAAAATTTTGATTATTGTTTGAAAGTAGCAGTACAATGATTGCAAATAAAAATAAGTGTCAGATTTGAATCTGTACAGTGTTGTTGTAGCAATGTAAGTTCATTTTTTTTATCCAAACTTGATTGAGGGTTTAATTTTGGTTGTTCACTGAACAAGGGCTTGATACAAGGATTTTTTTTATCATCTACTATTTACAAATTAGTACATATTGTTTCCAGTTGTTGTTTCCATTTTTCTATACAGAAAAATACCCAAAAAAAAAGAAATTCGAAACAAATAAAAAAATTCTATATTTGGGACATTGAACCTGGTCTCTAACTGAAACCTATACCGGGTATGGGGGGGCTGTAATGTCCCCTTTTGGGTCCATTCCAACATTCTTGGAGAGTTCCAAGATTCTTGGAGAATTCCAACATCCTTGGAGAGTTCCAAGATTCTTGGAGAATTCCAACATCCTTGGAGAGTGCCAACTTTCTGTAGACTTTGGGATGTGCGGAAAAATAATTAAATAAGTAATGTAAGTTGTATTATGGTAACTTTATATTATTTTCTTAAAGGCAACTAGGCATGGGGTACAAAGTGGTGACTTAAAAGGTTATTTTAAAAGTGACGTTGAAAATAAGGTTTAAAAGTGTTATCAATTTTAAAAGACTTCAAAAGTCAGATTATTTTATTATTGAGGGAAAAGTGAAATAAAAGAGATAATATTTGGTTGCCCTAAAAGTGCCTATACAAGGAGTTGTGCACAGAAAAGGGTTACCTATTTATTTTATCAATTTTATTTCTTAAGAATGAATGTGAGTTCTTCTTCCATTCCTAAGGACCAAAACCCTTAGGATATGCAGGTTTCGAGGACGAAAACCCTCCTAACCTTTCAGTGCAATTCTACACAGGGATTGCCAGTGAGCTTCAACAATTAGTAATTTCTAGATTTTCAGTTTTCAGTTTGTTGTGATGATTTTGGGGTTCTTGAGTGGTTTTCAATTTGCTGGTTGGTGTGGAGTTTTTATTTAGTTTGTGTGTGGGTGTTTACTTATTTAGAAAATACAAAAAATATCAGTGTGCTATTCTAGAGTTCCATGTTGTGTGAAATTCTGATTGGAAGGTTATCTTATACATTTGCTTGCAAATCTTTTCGTATTTGTGAGATTGAAGGACTTCATTTGAGGGCCATACTATTCAAAGTTCTCAAGCTGGCCATACCTCTTGCTATTGAGGAGATTCACATTAATATTGATTTGTTAACATTTTGGAGTAGGGCCGTACAGGTCTATAGAAGGGTCATACAAGTCTGTTTCTGATCTGCGGTCATTAACATCACTTCCCAGCATTGTGTATTAGGCAAAAATCAAGCCTCTATACTGGCTGCTCCACCTCCAAATCTGGTCTGGGCAGTTTGTAGTGAGATCACAGTGATTTTGAGTGCTTATGTGCAGTTCCAGCAGTCTGATTTGGGTGTTATCACTATCAGCACTCTGTGGGTCCTGTACAGACCTGAGTAGCTGAAAGTGCAGAAATTTAGTGTTCATTTCAGTTCTGGGCAGTTTGAATTGGCAGATTCAGACCTGATTTTTTAGTGATCAGCAAGGTCGGTGGTCAGTTGGTACTTGTGAATCAGTTCTCAACCATATTGAGTAGTTTTTATTTGCATATAATGCTTGTTTCAGTGTGTTGTAGCAGTCAGTTAATGTAAGCAGCCAGTTACTTGTCCTTTGAATGTTATTTTGGCTAATCTCTGTGTGTGCAGCAGTTTGATTTTTCTGATTAGAATAATATTTTCAATGAGTTGCAGCTAATCCTCTATCAATATTGTATCCAGTAGTGCATATTGCATTCATATTATAATGTCGGATGGTAGTACTGCCGGAAGGCATGCATTTCATATTCATGATATTGTAAAATTGGATGGTATACCGCAAATTATGTGTATTTCAACATAGAAGGTCTTGGTTGGTTCATCGCTAGACCTCTTTGCTTTTCATAGCCTGTTTTGGCATTGATCGGATTTGCATTGCAATCAGCCATTTTGGCTTGATCGGATTCCGTTGTAATTTGCCAGTGGCTTTGCATTCTCTAAGCATGCTTGTCCGCCAAAGAGGTGTTGATTTGGGTCGGCTTTGCCGCTTGCATGCTCTGGTTGGCTTGCTGTCTTTTTATTCAGCAGTGTAGTCATCTAGATAGATTGTGTGTTGTCCAAACACCATATGCTCTCACCTTGACCACACTGGGAACTTGGTGATTAGAAAGTGCCCGGACTTGCATTTGCATTTTCTATATTGTAAAAATAAAAAACATTTGGTGCAGTACTTTACAGGGGCAATACTGCAGAACCCAGTAACTTAGTAAAAAAGTGCAAAATATACTTAAAATGAAACTATAAGTCTACTACATTAAAGATAATATAAATGGGAAGACTAGAACGGAAATTGAAACCAAAGAAATTCAATTATAAGGTATCCTGACCTTGGTAGATATTAAGCATTGTATATGGACTGCATGGATTCAAAAACAACAGTAGCACTTTTAAGACAAGAAATCCAAACAAAATAATAATATATAAATTTGCCTTTAAGCAAAAAGTTTGAATTTGTGATGCTACTGTTAAGAAAATCATAGTAAAATGCAAGGAAGAGCTTTGAAGGTACAACATTACCAACAGAAAATAGAGTCTAAATATACAATGATATTAGTGTGTAGTTAATTGTTTTTCAATAGAAATAACGTACAATTCTTAGTGACACTGAAAGTCCACATCAAAAACAAGATAATATGCTGGTGTCGGATGGGTTGTTACAGAGCAGATTGCTTATGATATTTCATTGATGGATGGTACATTTGGTTAGAAAAGGTAAGCAAGAAAACCATCCTTCATCTGACTAACCATCTGTGGCAAGTTTATGTACTTTTGGCCCACTTTATGGAATGTTTGTATAAAAGCCAAAATGTTGTTGAAACATTGAGCGTCTTTGCCTTGGGAGTAGATGCCTATAGGGAGTTTACAGGTGTGCTCCTTGACTCTAGAAGGTCCTAGAACCTGGGTTTCAAAAAGAGGGCCAAAGAGGAAGTCATGGCTGAAAAGACACAAAAGACCAAAGACAATTACCAGAAGAGTCGGGCCCCACTATCATAGTCTGTGCTGGCAAATCAATAATGTACATTCTGATTACTAGCGGTCATAATGCTGATTGGGGCCATAACAAAGGAATTTTGACCTGATAAGTTGCCAATCCTGGATTGCTTTTGATAAGCACGGCTAGCTCACTGTTTGAGTAACCGCTGGAAGGCAAATCACTCCATCTTCTGATGGCACTTCTTCCAATTCTATTGTAGACACATTTAAATAGATCTACTGCTAGAAGTTGTCAAAATTAGACAGGAGCTTTGCATCCTTTCTCAAATAATGTTGTACGTACCACTCAAATCATCTTTGTTAATTTGTCTGCAAATAATTTTCTTTTTGTATTTATATTTTTCTTCTTTCTCATATGGTTTAGTTTCAATTCTTTCCTAACACATTAGATTTCCATTGATGCGTTGTCTAGTGATTGTCACTGAAGTCCAGGTCAATTTAGAACTTGTGTAATCTGGACATTTACTTTTCAACGTGTGTTGTTGGCCCCAAGGCTACCTATAATGATGTGTAATATTATATTGTGTCAAGTCAGCCCCGTCAATTTGGATGTGCATATATACATATACCAATCTTGTTGCTTTTCATTTTGTTTGATCATATTGATATACAAAGTGTATTGCCTTTGGGTTTCTCCATATTCTCTCTTTTGTTTCTGTTTGTTGAAAGCTTTGTCACTTCGTTCCTAGAAGTATTTTCCACATGGTATCACAACAGGTGTGACAATCTTCTCAAAGTCGTTTTTCAAGAGACTGGCTTCATTTCATGTCTCTTTGTCAAAAGGGTTTTGAGAATCAAGAAAACAAGTCTATATCTGAAATTTTGCTGATCTAGGTCACATTCGGCAGATATAACTTTTTCACAAAGTTGCTTTTTTGGACTTTTGGCTCTGAATTTCTCAAATCTGCTTGTAGAATTGAATTCATTGCCAAATTTCACGGTGTCACTTTTTTGTGTTTTGAAAAATTCTGCCCCATATGATCCTCAAAATTAGTGGTCAAAGTCTGAAATGTTAGGTTGCTTATAGTCTAGGTGCCTCCATGATTCCAACTATTGCCACTTTCTTGCATCCAAGCGCCGCCAACCTAGTGGATAGCCTAGTGTGCATAGTCCTTGAGTTTCTTGCAGACTCCCGTTCAAATCCCTGGGTCTGCCCTTTGTTGTACCCTGTTGGGCCTTAGTAGCAGCCTCCTGTTGCCCATTCGTGCAGCTAGCAACTTTTTGCTACGCAGCCTCTTTTATATCCTTGTTGGTCGTTCGTCCCTCTGAGCACCCTATTAGTGCTTGCTCTCCTCTAAGAAGTTGCACCTCCTCATCCTAGCAAGGAAGTTATCCTTGGCATTTTGGCCAGCAGATTTGTGCCAAGACACTTTGACTCAGTTAATCAAGCTTCAAATTTCAGGCTGTCCTAGGAGGACAAGATTTTTTTAGTTATATATAGCTGAAATTGGCCAATCACATAATGCCACTTGTCAAACACCTGTTTGCTAAATTCAACACATTAGTAGTAGACCTGTCAGCAGTCGCTGCATTAGCAGTGAATCAGATATCACCAAGTAGCACTCAGGTTGTATCATTCCCTATTAGTGCAAAATTTGAATTTTGGACCGAAATTTCTGGAGGCAATAACCTTGTCTTACAGAAGTGTTTTGAGCCCTTTTTTTCACTGCACACAATTTCTTGTCCTCTATGCCATGATGTAGTTTTTGTTGGGAATTAGTGTTCACGTAGGTGTTAATGTAAAAAGGTAATTACTATTGTAATAGTGAAGTTGTTAATAAACAACTCACTAATATAGGTTTGATAGTTAGTCGTATATATTGTTAAAATAACAATATAGTTAGTGATACGAATGTGTTGTTGTTAAAACAGCTCAATATATTTGGGTATGCTGTTTGGGTTGTTTCCTATAAAATAGGATGTGAGAAATCCTATAAATTATATGTAATGTATTTGAATGAAAATAATGAGATGAAGCACGTATTATTTTGTGTTGTAAAATTTTTAGGCTTCTATTTTCTTCTCTGCTCAAATTTTCTATTATGGTATTAGAGCCAGGTTGCCTAAGGCCGATCTTTTGTAGATCTCCGCATTTTGGCGTTCAATTGCTTTGTTTGGTGTATAGCTTGCATCATGGAGAGGGAATAATGATGATAATGGGCTTCGCTTCCACTGTTTCAGGATCTTTCCTGGGAACTTGGTGGTCAATCTAAAGAGTTTTTCCTTTCAATAAGAATCACGCCATTGTGTCTTCCTCGCCTCTTGGCATTGTTATTGCTTTCTTATTGCTTTACTTCACAACAGACAGCCTGCACATGGGAGCATTGAAAGCATCTGGTGGATTTGGAAGATTAATCTAATTCATTTCTATGTGCTTTTATTTATTCATTTCTATGCGAGGTTCTTTCATTTGCATAGGCTAAAGTATTCAAAGCACATTTGAAGTGTGGAAGGCCACGAGTTTCCGTAGCATTGTGCAAAAGGGAATTTGCCATTGAAGAGCTTGATAAATTCCTCTGTGGAGTCAATCTAAGCTCGATCCATCTCTTTGTGGTTGCGGACCTCCTGTTCTTTGTTGCGATGATTGAATTTCAACTCCTCGAGATGTGAAGTTTGTGGAATATATGGCCGTCAGGGTCTTCATCAATTCTACAAAAGGGTGATGTGCAAAGTTGCGCTCACAAGCATTTTTTGATGCTGAGGGTTACCAGGCCAAGCTACGTATAGATCTTTGAAAGGCCACAACTCTTTTACGGTCAATCTCCTTTGCATGAACGGGCTTTCAGGCTTCTGATTTCGGTAATTGGGATCCATAATTATACAATTCCACAGTGAGAGAAAAGATGGTGTTGTATAAATCTATATATCTTTGATGCGCTGTCATCCATTCATGTCACGTCAAAGGAAGCAAGTATTCATGTTTTGAAAGTTGTTTAAAGTGGAATTCTTTTGATCATTGAGACAGTGGGCCTTCTCATAGGTGTAAAGCTATAAGAGAGGTCATAGAGTGCTCTATGATCTAATAAAGGCAAATTCATTTGTGGAAGGAGTAACACAAAAAAAAAAGTTTCAGAGAGGCTGGAGGAGGCCGTAAACAAGTGGATCGATATCACGTTTTCATCTAGAATAAATTGCGACCTCCAGAAATTGACAGAAACACTGCATGAGAGTAATTATAAGTTGTTGAGAACATTGATCAATACTGCAGAGTAAAAAATAAGTGTTGTCTTCCTCAGGAACTCATACTTCCTACTATACCTGTGGAATTGGGTGGTACTAGAATGTTCATAGATATTGTTGTCTCTAGGAATGTGGATACTTGTGACTCAAAATTAGAATCCGCTAAAGTGTATAATGTGGATGATCTGAAGGAAGAAGTTGAGTATTTTTTAAATTGAAGTTAATAGTTTCATAGTGCCAGGTGATTATCATAATTTATTGTTTAGTTATTCTCTTTTAGTATCTCAAAATGTATTATTAGTTCATAAGGAGATATTTTGTGTCATAGTCAAAGTCAAGATGTATAGGGTTCATATTCACAAGTCGTTAATTGTTGTGTCCTCAAAAGTATTTCTATCAAAGTCCAAAAGTGTCAAAAATAATTAAAAAAAAATTGCCTCAATTGTAACCAAACACATTATCGCTTGTACGCGACGTCTATTTTTAGGGGGGGCCATTCTAAATTGATCCCAAAAGCCAAATCTGCTAAGTAAGTAGCAAATCGATTGGAGGATGGAGGCACAGGAGGTTGGAGGATACTCAACGAGACCTCTCGTCGGTCACTAGTGACGAGGCCGCAAAATTGCATTAGTGACAATTATTTGTGCCAAAATGACTAAAGCCAAGATCAGTTTCTAGGTGGCAGCGGCAACCGTCTCATATCATTTGTGATCAGAGTGGCAATGATCTATAATGGTGGCTGCATAGGTGAGAATGAGGGCTTGGTGTTCAAGCTTTTATGTTGTGGTTGGATGTGTATTGTCCTCAATCACATTTCTTGGTTGTATGTGAATGGATGTGTTTGTCCCCATTCACAAGATGGTGTAAGTGATTGGAAGTGTTTGTCCCTAGTCACATAAGTTGGTGATTATGATTGGATGTGTTTGTCCCGAATCATAATTGTTGTGAGCAGATGTGTGTGTCCTTGTTCATGACTGATGTTGGATAGATGCGTTTGTCCCTATCCAAATTTGATGTAAGACTTTGGATAGATGTGTTAGTCCCTATCCTTAGTTCCATGGGTAGAAGTGTTTGTCCCTATCCTTGGATGAAAGTACACTAAGCATAATGAGGCTAGTTCCACTATTGCTTGACATGAGTAGATGAGTATGTCCCTACTCTTATCTTATATTGTTTGGTGAGCTACTTGTTGTGACCTAATCACACATCACCCCATTGCAAATGCGGACCCCCCTTTTTTTTCTAGCTCCAGTGCTTTTCTTTAGTCTTGGATGATGTCTTAGGTTTATTTCGTGATGAAGTCAGTGGTGTTTGAGTCTATAGCTTCGTGGTAGAAACCATAATATCCTAATGTTCTGAGATCCTGAAAATGACTAAGTCTGATACCCTGAAAAATCCTGAAAATTGGCTCAGTCTGAAATCTGGTGGATCCCCCAAATTCTAGAATTTGCATTTTGAATCCCATGGATCCGAGACCTATCTCAAACATCCTGGAAGGTATATTGAAAAATATTTAAAGTATAAGAAAGATATTTAAAGTATAAGAAATTTTCTTATACTTAAATATATTTTTCAATATACCTAACCCTGGGGACTTCCACTTCTTAGGCGCAAATTTGCTCTAAGTAGTTAGGCGCATTTTCTCACCTCTGCAAACCCAAATATGCGCCTAAGGTGGAGACTCAAATGTGTGCCTAGAGGAAATGAAGCTTCAAATCATTCCAAATTAGTGGCGCTTTGACATTTTGATCTTCCAAATGCTTCAAACATTGAAAGTTTTGCAAAGAAATGACTCTGACACTCAGGGCGCAAATCCACTCATGAACAACCTCAAATGTGTGCCTAAGATTGAAATCGATTTGCGCCTAAATTTGCTCTAAGTAGTTAGGCGCATTTTCTCACCTCTGCAAACCCAAATATGCGCCTAAGGTGGAGACTCAAATGTGTGCCTAGAGGAAATGAAGCTTCAAATCATTCCAAATTAGTGGCGCTTTGACATTTTGATCTTCCAAATGCTTCAAACATTGAAAGTTTTGCAAAGAAATGACTCTGACACTCAGGGCGCAAATCCACTCATGAACAACCTCAAAAGTGCGCCTAAGATTGAGACTGAAATCTGCGCCTAGGTTTGGTAGAAGAAAAACAACATCCAGAAGACCTAAATTTGCGCCTAAGGGTATGCATGAAGTATTTAAAACTTAGAAAAGCTTGAAAATCATCAAAAGGAGTGAAGGCGCACTTTTCCATTGATACAACCATGAATGTGCGCCTAAGTTAGAACATGTTTAATTTCATGGGTTTTTGAGGTTCTGAGCTTCTCCTTGAGCTAGTACAATGTTTGAATTGATAGAAGTTGAAGTAAACACTCATATACATCAAGGCGCCAAGCTACATCTATAGAACCTCAAAATGCGCCTAGAAAGAAGGATGGATGTTGTAGAGGAGTGGCGCCCAAGTTGAACAAAGCTTCCTTGTCTATCTCAAGTAGTAGGAATTCATAAACTTGAAGTATTTTCTCCCTCAAGTGTTAGGCACAATTTCACACTCCAATCATCATCAAATTGTGCCTAGTGATAGGAGCCTTCTGGAAGTGGAAAGTATATGTTTAAAGTTGCAAATTATACTAAGTGAGTCTAGGCACAAATTCACCCTTGAATAACATTAAATAAGCGCCTAGAAAGGAAGAAGACATAAAAAGCCCAATTTAGTGCTAGGTGCACTTTTGCCCCTCCAGACACCTAAAATGAGCCTAGAGAGCATGAGGATTGAAAACAAACTGTTGGAAATCTTGAGAGTAGGCGCCTTGATGAAGAAGTCTCTGGGAAGTCTAAACATGAGTTTGAAAGTGTCAAAGTGCCAAAAAAAATAAGCTAAGTGTAGCTAGGCGCACATTTTCACCTGTGCAACCTAGTTCTAGCGCCTAAGATGAAGGAGACTTTCTTAAACATTTAAGCATTGAGCAACAAGCATGAAGAGTTAAGGCGCTAATTACCATTTGTTCAACCATAAAAATGCGCCTCAAGTTGCAAGGCAGGAATTATGTTGAAGGGTTTTTTGCTTGTCCAAATGAGCATCCACAAAGTATCTACATGAGTTTAAAGACATCAATTTGCAAAGTAGATCCTAGGCGCACTTTAGCCTTTATTCAAACCTAGATTGGCGCCTTAAAGAAACCACATGAATTTGCATTACTAGTTGAGCGCCTAGGAAGAAATTACATGAAATAACACCTTTGAGTAAGTTCCTTAAGGAGGATAAACATTCTAAGTCATTCCCGTTGTTTAAGATCACATAAATGGCAAGTATAAGTTCATCTAGGCTAAGGCACACTTTTGCTCTTGTAGAACCCTAAATGAGTGACTAGATTGGAGAAAGGTTATTTGCATGTTTAAAGTGACTTCTTTATGTTATAAAGTGATTGATATTGTTTGTCTATGTTGTAGGAACGTTGGTGGAGCCAAGGAGTCATCTGAGGAGCAGCAAATGCCTGGAGTCACCTTCATGCAAGGAATAAAGTGAAGATAGGAGATAGCCACTCCAAAGGAACACTTCAGGTGCAAGTATACTTCATCATCTACATCGTCGAAGACATTCATCCATAAACCTTCAAGTTCTATCAATCTTCAAGTTTCCAAGAGAAGTCTCCTACTCTATACCATGAAGCATTATCATCATCTACACTACTCTCTACAAGCATTCAAAGAAGATCACCTACATCCTGCAAGAAGTACACAAAGTCATACAAATGAGCAACAAGCATCATACACATTCAACTTACAATGAACAAGGCGAAGTCAACAAAGATACATCCCAAACATACAAGTTCAAACAATCACATCGAAGACATCACACAGATGATGCAATTTGGGAATATGTTGAAGTGGCACCTACGTGACATATACACATTATTCATCCTATCACAGTTCGCCACATCATTCAACAAGCAAGAAGCTAAAGAGGACGCCCATGTGGAAGATGCTCTAAAAAATTCCATTTCATCCTTATCTTCTTGGAAAACGTGTCTTCATTGCCTCTCTTATGTACTAAAAATAGCAAGTTGTTATAACTAATTGTTGAGATGGCATGATCTGGGCCCTTGGCTACTTAAATTGATCTAGGGCATTCATTGTAATTTTGGACTCTATATAAAGACCTTGTTGCCTCATTTGTAAAAAAAAAAAATTAGAAAATTTGTAGGAGTAGAATAGAAGAGACTCGAAATTCTCTGAGAGTACTTGAAGTTGTTGTAAATATTTCTCAAGATTAATGCAAAGACATTGTGTTGATTGTTTTTAGACAAGTCAACAATAGAGTAAAACACTAGAGTATCCCACTCTTTTGAATAAAGCTCTTCAAAGGCTGAACTATGTGATCCAGTGAAGTAACTCCAAGGTTCCTTTTTATGATTTATGATGGGTTAACTCAGTGATTATGTGATCTTGCTGATAATCACAAAGGGACTTACATTAGACTTCTTCATACTTCTTTAGCTTATTCCTCCTTCAGTGTAGATGATGTATCAATGATAAAGAAAAAATAAAAGATAAAGGTTCAAAAACTAATCTAAGGTCAATGAAGGAATGATGTGTAAATAGACAAACTCCTTGATAAGCCTAACTCCATTTCGCCAAGGATGCCTACAACTACACGGAGTTGGTGCAATCTCCTAAGGTAAACGAAAGGTTTTCAAATCATGAAGGCTTATGCAAGCACCTATTGAACGGCGCAGCTTAAACAAGCATCCACAATCGAACTTATGCAAATGATGAGGCTCAGACTAGCTTTACACAACACTTCACCAGCGATGAATGTTAAAAGCATGAGCTAGGAGTTGACCAAATATTCAATACAACATGCATTACATCAAAGAACTTCTAATCTACTTGAAACATCTCTTCATTCAATTCAAGATACAAAAAGCCATGTTACTCCACAAGACAACACTTAACACCAAACAATGCTCCAATGTCTTTGCATTAATCTTGAGAAATATTTACAACAATCTCCAAGTCCTCTCAGAGAATTTTGAGAGTCTCTTCTATTCTACTCTACTCTTACTAACTGAACTACTGATTTTACAAATGAGGCAACAAGGCCTTTATATAGAGTCCAGAATACAATGAATGGCTAGGATCATTTCATGTAGCCAAGGGCTTAAATCATGCCACCTCACAGGTAGTTACAACAACTTGCTATTTTTAGTACAAAAGAGAGGCAATGAAGGCACGCTTTCCAAGAAGATAAGGATAAGATGGAATCTTCTAGAGCATCTTCCACATAGGCGTCCTCTTGGCTTCTTCTTTATTAAATGATACATTGAATGTAGTCATATGATGTGGCTGATTATGATTAGATGATGATATGTACTCGCCACATAGGTGCCACTTAAGCATGTTCCCAAATTATATCATCTTGTGATATCTTTGATGTGATTGCTTTTGATGAGGAACACTTGAGATGTATCTTGTTGATCTTGCCTTATTCATGCTTTGTAAATTGGATAAGTATGATGCTTGTAGCTCATTTGTTTAACACTGGATGTTCCTTCTTCTTGTAGGTAAGTTGATGATCTTCTTTGATGCATCTTCATGAAGAGTAGATGATGATGATGTTTCTTTCTCAACTTGTAGATGATGATGCTTCAGTCATGAATCGGAGTAGGAGATCTCTCTTGGACTTGAAGGTTGAATGGAACTTGAAGTGTCTTTGACATGATGCTATTGAAGATGCAGTGTACTTGAACTTGATGTGATCTAACATGATGTCATCTCCAAAGGTGGCTAGCATGATGCTTCTTCTTGCAATGACAATTTCTTGACTTCATTCCTTGGATGAAGGTGACCCCAGGCTTCTCGCTTGAAGGTGACTCCTTGAACAACTCTTTAGCTTTGTTAATGTTCCTATAAGACAAGAGAAAACAATATTAATCACTTTGTAACACAAAAATCACTTTAAACATGTAATAATCCCACTTCAAACTTAGGCGCATATACAGGCGAAGAGAGGAGGAAAGAGCGCCAAACACAAGTTAGTCCCACATTCATGACTTTAAATGATTTCAAACAATTGTAAGGGCTTAAAGAAGTCAATCTCACTTAAGAGGTTCATTCAAAAAGTGCCTTTCAATGCAATTCCTTCCTTAGGCGCCAAAATGAGTTGACTTTGGTCGAAAATATGCCTAGACTCAAATGTCTTTATACTTGCAATTTTGCAATTCTAAATGATGAGACATGCCTTAGAATGACTTCTATCTTTCAAGCGCCCACTCCAGAAATATCTTGGAATGCAATTTCAATCTAGGCGCTAATTGAGGTATGGAGTGACAAGCCAAGGCGCCTAGCATACTTGGCCTATTTCCTTGAATTTTTGATGACTTTAACACTTAAATGATATCCAATCTCATGTCCTCAAACTCTCTTCTCACCAAGCGCCCATTATGAACTTCCTTCCAAGGCGCCAGAATGAGGTGATATAGACTAGAAAGGGGGCCTTGACTTCATTGAGACTAACTCTTTGATGTTTAAGGGTTTCACCTTATACTTAAACTCTTAGGGGACATCCTTACCTTTGGGCGCCTAAGCTTGATGATTCCAAACCTCCTTGATTACTAGGCGCACTCTAGGTCTTCTTGGGCATGAATTTGCGCCTAAGGTTGTAATAAGTGTTTCTTTCACTTTTATATGTTCAAAAGATTATAGATGTTCCTAAGGACTTCTTCCAAGCCACAAACTTGTGAATTCAAGTTGATTTCCTTTTGGGCGCCATCTTCCATTGACTTAGAAACTCCCTTCATGCTAAGACGCTAAAACTAGGAGAAATAGGCAAGGAAATGCGCCTAAACTTAAGTGAATATCTTCTCCAAATTAGGCGTTGATCTAGATGTCAAGGGATCAAGAAGGGCGCAATTCTTATTGAGTTTGGACTTTGTTTTAAATCAAGGCGCCCAACATGGTGGCTATACATGCAAAATGCACCTAACACTTGTAACTTGATACTTCTTCTCCTTCAACTTCACATTCCTCATTAAGGCGCCATCTATCATTGATTTAAACTTCATCCCACACCAAGGTGCCCAAAAATGGCAGGAGCAACAAGGAATGGGCGCCGAAGATCATTCACTTCAACTCAAGGCGCTATCTGATGATCATTTGAACATGAAAAAGGCGCCTAACACTCCTGGATCATTCCTTTGTCGAATTCTTTGATGTCTAAGGTCTTTTATGTCAATTTCAATCAAGGCACCTATTTGGAGGTTGATTGGAAGTATCTTCTCCTCTAGGCGCACATTGAAGTCTCAGTCTTAGGCGCAAAAATGACGTTTGCAGAGGTGAAAAAACGTGCCTAGCCTCCTAGAGTGAATTTGCGCCTAGAAATGGAAGTCCCAGAGGGTAAGGTATATTGAAAAATATATTTAAGTATTAATATACTTTAAATATTTTTCAATATACCTTTTAGGATGTTTGAGATAGGTCTCGAATCCACTGGATTTAACATGTAGATTATAGAATTTGGAGGATCCACCAAATTTCAAACTTAGTCAATTTTTCAGTGTTTCAAGATTTCAGGCTACCAGACTTAGTCATTTTCAGGATCTCAAACATACATCAGGGATTTCATACTCTTTCTTCCTAAGGCGCAACTTGGAGTTAGTTTAAACATCTCTTTCATGCTAAGGCGCCAAAATGAGGTTGTCAAATGCATGAAGGGCGCCTAGACTTGAATTTGCTCATTCTTGACATCTTTAAGGCTCTTCAACACTTGATTATACCCCTTTGAGACCACCTCATCCTTAGGCGCTATCTATCATTGATTTAAACTTTATCCCACATCAAGGCACCCAAAAATGGTGGATACACATGCAGAATGCGCTTAGACTTGAGGGATGAATTGGTGCCTAAACTTAAGTTGTCCTATTTTGTCAAATGTTCAATGCCTAAAGTCTTTTGGCAACTTTTTCCATCAAGGCGCCTTGATCTTCACTTCTCCTTGCTCAAGGCGCAATTTTGAGTTTGTTTGAATGATGAAAGGCGCCCTTTGCTCCAGGAGGAATTTTGAGGTTGTGCAAGTTGGAGAAATGCGCCTATGATCCTAGAGCAAATTCGTGCCCAGAATTGAAAGTTCCCGAGGTAAGGTATATAAGTTGAGAGATTGAATTTCTTATACTTCAAATATTTTTCAATATACCTTTTAGGATGTTTGAGATAGGTCTCGGATCCACCGGATTTAACATGCAGATTATAGAATTTGGAAGATCCACCAGATTCCAGACTTAGCCAATTTTCAGGATCTTCAGGATTAGGATACCAGACTTAGTCATTTTCAGGATCTCAAACATCAGGATCAGGTCATCAAGGGACTACAGGACTCAAACACCACTGACTTCATCATGAAATAGCTCTAAGACATCATCAAAACTTCATGCAAAGCATCAAAACTCAAAAAAAGGGGGGTCCCTGTTGATGATTGTTTTTGGACAAGTCAACAATAGAGTGAAATACAGAGTATCTAACCCTCTCTTGAGCAAAGCCTCTCGAATGCTGAACGAAGTGATCAAACAAGATGACTCCAAGGTTCCTGTTTATGATTTTATAAGGGATAACTCAGTGACTTAAGATAATTTTGCTGGTAAACACAAAGGGACTTACATCAGATCTTTCTTCTTTCATTCAGCTTATCTCTCCTTCAGTGTGGATGACATATGTATGGGATTTCAATGATAAAGAAAAAACAAAAGGTAAGGGTTTAGAAAATTAATCTAAGGTCAATGAAGGAATGATAATGTATGAACAGACAAACTCCTTGATAGAACCAAACTCCACTTCGCCAAAGATGCCTACAACTACATGAAGTTGGTGCAATCTCCTAAGGTTACGCGAATGGTTTTCAAATCATGAAGGCTTATGTAAGCACCCATCGAATGGCGCAGCTCAAACAAGCGTCCACAATCAAATTTAAGCAAATTATAAGGCTCAGACTAGCTTTACACAACACTTCACCAGCGATGAATGTTAAAAGCATGAGCTAGGAGTTGATCAAATATCCAACACATACATTACAACAAAGAACTTCTAATCTACTTTGAAACATCTCTCCATTTTCATTAAGATACTAGAAATCATGTTACTCCACAAGATAACACTTAAACACCAAACAAGTAGCTCCAATGCCTTTGCATTAACCTTGAGAAATATTTACAACAATTTTCAAGCCCTCTCAGAGAATTTCGAGAGTCTCTCTTTTTCTACTCCTACAAACTATTGCCTACTCTACTCTATTACAAATGAGGCAACAAGGCCTTTATATAGAAGCCCAGGTTACAATGAATGGCTAAGATTGATTCGATAGCCAAGGGTTTAGATTGTGCCACCTCAGAGGTAGTTACAACAATTTGCTATTTTTAGTACAAAGAGAGAGGCAATGAAGGCACATTTTCCAATGTGATAAGGTAAGGCGAAAGCATTTAAAACATCCTTCACATAGGTACCCTTTTGGCTTCTTTCATTAAATGAGACATTTAATGCATTTAAAATAATGTGTACTCGCCACATAGATGCCACTTCAACATACTTTGAGAATTGTATCAACTTGTAATGATGTATTCAATGCGATTGCATGAACTTGTATGTTTAGGAATACATTTTGTAAATCTTGCTTTGTTTTTTGAATTGTAAACTGGATGTATGATACTTGTTGCTTCACTTGATTAACTTCATGATTCTTTCTTCTTCTTGTAGGTAAGTTGATATGATGATCTTCTTTGATGATGCTCCTTCTTGAAGAGTGAGTAATAGAGTAGATGATGATGATGTATACTTCCTTCATGTAAGAGTAGATGATGAAGCTTGCTTCATGAATCGGAGTAGGAGATCTCTCTTAGACTTGAAGGTTGAATGGGAACTTGAAGCTTAGATGGATGAATGGCTTTGCTTGATGTAGAAGTTGATGAAGTGATCTTGCACAATGATCTTCGAAGTGACCCTTCGGAATGTAAATAACAACACCTTCTTTGAATGTGGAGTAGATGACCTCTTCAAGGATACTTGGAACTTGATGAATCTTTGAAGATTGGGAGAACTTCGCTTGAAATTTGGATGAGTGAATGCCTTGTCTTTGAACATGATGCCACTTGATGAAGAGTTCCAGTAGATTGACGAAGAAACCAGCTAATACTTGAAGTGATGTAGATCTCTTGGAAGGATGCTTCCTGGAAGATGATCTTGAAGAGAGTCCTTTAGAGCAGCCACATGATGACTCTTCCTTGAAGGTTGAAAGAACTTGAAGTAGAGTGGATGCCTTTGGAAGTTTTGATGAAGATGATGTCCTTTAGAGCAGCTTGATGATGCCTTGAAGCTATGACTAATGAAGATGCATCTTTGAACTTGATGTAGGTGATGAAATGCTCCAACCTGATGATAACACCTTAGCTCCTGCAACACAAAGAAAGAAATAATATCAATCCTTAATCTTACAAAATAATCATTATAAATCAATTTCTAACCTTTCCAACCTTAAGTGCATTAGATGCCAAATTAGTCAATTTCTAATTATCAATCATGGCAATTTCAATCTCTTCTATAACTAGCGCACTGGATTAAGGTATTGAGATCCCCTTCTTTTAGTCTTCCAAAACACACAACACTTTTGTCTTGGGCGCTTTGGATCAAGGAAGTGAGTTCTTCTTAAAAGCTTTCAAAATCAGATTTTAGTTACTCTATGATATCCCGTTTGGACTGCCTCCTACAAGGCTGGCGCTTTGGATCAAAGGTTGAGGATCCTCATGATGTTAGCGCAATGGATGAGATGTTAGAGATCTTCTTTGGGTCAGCGCCTCAAAATGGCGCATTGGATCACAATTTTGAATCCTCTTCATAGGAGCGCATTGGATAGGTGTTTTAGTTTCCTCTAGGATCTTATGAAATTTGCACTTAACACTTAAAACCTGCCTCAAGCTCTTGGCGCATTGGATGAGGTATTCAAAATCTTCCTCACTAGATTAAGGATTTCGAAATCCTATTGATTTTCTTCATAAAACTTACATTTCGCCATCATCAAAAGGTGGCGCATTGGATCAAGGAGGTGAATTCTTCTTGATTTTCGCATTTAGATAAAGATTTCAAATCCTCTAAAAACTCTCATGAGGTTGGCGTGACGGTTGACACATTTGATTTCTTCTTGAATTTTGCCTTTTGATAGATCGGTTCATGCATTTGATTTCCTCTAAGAGGTGGCGCAATGGTTCAAGGATTTGATTTCCTCTTGAATGTCTTCTTGAATTTACCTTTACTTTCCCCTAGATGGCGCATTAGATCAAAGGTTCAAATTCCCCTTCATTTAGGCGCATTGGTTAAAGGGTAAGAGATCTTCCTCTACTAGGCGCTTTGGATGCCACTTTTGAAATCTTCTACAAGTTAAGGGATTTGAAATCCTCTACCTTATCTCTCCATAAGGGCGCATTGGTTGGCACTTTCGAAATCCTCTAGAATTTTCACTTTGGTAAAGGGATTGAAGATCTTCTAGAATTGGCGCATTGGTTCACACCTTTTGAATCCTCCTTGTTTGGCGCGGTGGTTAATGCATTCGAAATCCTCTTGTTTTCCTTTTGGCGCGCCGGTTAAGCATCTTGAAATCCTCCTCTCATCTCCCCCTTTTGGTGCATTAGATGAGGGATTTGATCTCGTTTTGCTGTCTTAATGCAATAGATCAAGTGTTTGAAGTCTCTAAGGGCTAGCGCATCACTTGGAGATTTTAAGATCCTCTTTGAAAATTCACTTAAAACTTGAATTAGGCCTTTCTTAGTAGTGGCGCATTGGATAAGAGTACTGAGAATCCTCTAGAGCTTGTGGAATGGATCAAGGTTTTAAAATCTTCTAGCATTGGCGCACTTGATCCATTTTTTGGAATCCCCCTACCTTCTCCCTTCATTAGCGCATTAGTTTGAGAGTTGAAAATCTTCTAGATATTGGCGCATTGGATCAAGGAGGTGAATTCTTCTTGAAATTTGCGCATTAGATAGGCCTTTCAAAATCCTCTAGAATATGGCGCAATAGATAGCACTTTCGAAATCATCTTCAAGTTGGCGGATTAGATGGGGAAGTCGAAATCATCATCTTTGCTACCCTTGGCGCATTGGATCAAGGGTTCGAAATCCTCTTCTATCCTCCATCCTTGGCGCATTAGATTGGGCGCAAGAGATCATCAACTTGATATCTTCTTGAAAACGGCGTGATTTATCAAGATTTTGCGCCACCTTAATATGCCGTCGCACTGGATCAACTTTTTGAATCCTCTGGAGTAGTTGGTCATTTTCAGGGTCCTTGAGGTAAAGGTATATTGAAAAATATATTTAAGTATAAGTTGAGATAGGTCTCAAATCCACCGGATTTAATACTTCAAATATTTTTCAATATACCTTTCAGGATGTTTGAGATAGGTCTCGAATCCACCGGATTTAACATGCAAAATATAGAATTTGGAGGATTCACCAGATTTCAGACTTAGTCAATTTTTCAGGATTTCAGGCTACCAGACTTAGTCTTTTCAAGATCTCAAACATACATCAGGATGGGTCTCAAGATTTATCATTTGGATGGGATTTGATCAAGATTCTTCATTACCACAAGTTCATGTTCCCGATGAGACCTCCAGTTATAAAGCAAAAACCTCCTAGGAGAGACTTCTTGTTGGATTGGCAGAGGAAACGAACCTAAGGCATCGTCAGAACTTCATGCAAAGCATCGGAACTCAAAAAAAGGGGGTCCCCATTTGCAATGGGGCGATGTGTGATTTGGTCACAACAGTCCCCATTTGCAATGGGGCGATGTGTGATTAGGTCACAACACATTGGAGTTTGTTTGGTGTTAAGTGTTGTCTTGTGAAATGACATGGTTTCCTGTATCTTGATGAAGTGGAGAGATGTTTCTAAGTAGATTAGAAGTTCATTGATGTAATGTATGTTGTATTGAATATTTGATCAACTCCTAGCTCATGCTTTTGACATTCATTGTTGGTGAAGTGTTGTGTAAAGCTAGTCTGAGCTTCATTATAATTTGCTTAAGTTCGACTGTGGATACTTGTTTAAGTTGTGCCATCTAATGGGTGCTTGTATAAGCTTTCATGATTTGAAAACCTTTCGCTATCCTTAGGAGATTGTATCAACTTCATGTAGTTGTAGGCATTTTTGGCGAAGTGGAGTTGGTTGATTAAGGAGTTTGTCTATTCATGCATCATCGTTACTTCATTGACCTTAGATTAGTTTCTTTGGGCTCTTATCTTTTTACTTTTCTTTATCATTGAAGCATTGTACATATATCATCCACACTGCAAGGAGAAATAAGCTGAATGAAGCAAGAAGTCTGCGTAAGTCCCTTTGTGATTACCAGCAAGATCACATCAAATCACTGAGTTTATCCATTGCAATCATGAAAAAGGAACCTTGAAGTTATCTCACTGGATCACATAGCTTAGCCTTTGAGAGACTTTACTCAAGAGGGAGTGGGATACTTAGTGTTTTACTCTATTGTTGTGTTGTCTAAAAACAATCATCAACACTACTGTGTGTGGTCATCAAGTATTGTGACGTTCTTTCACCCCATGTTCACACTAAGGGGGGGTGTTGGGAATTAGTGTTCACGTAGGTGTTAATGTAAAAAGGTAATTACTATTGTAATAGTGAAGTTGTTAATAAACAACTCACTAATATAGGTTTGATAGTTAGTCGTATATATTGTTAAAATAACAATATAGTTAGTGGGACGAATGTGTTGAGTTGTTAAAACAGCTCAATATATTTGGGTATGCTGTTTGGGTTGTTTCCTATAAAATAGGATGTGAGAAATCCTATAAATTATATGTAATGTATTTGAATGAAAATAATGAGATGAAGCACGTATTATTTTGTGTTGTAAAATTTTTAGGCTTCTATTTTCTTCTCTGCTCAAATTTTCTATTAGTTTTTATCAACTCAATTTACATGGAATCAAGCTAAATAAGCTTCATGGGTTGAAATATGCATCGTGAAGGATCTAGTTGGAGGCTTATCTCAAGAGTTAGGCACTATGGATGTATGTCTCTTAAGATAATCCAGCCCTTAATGACACAACAGAGTTGAAGATCAGAGGAAGGCAATGCAGGAAGAGAATCCATGGAATCATTAAACTTGCTGTGGATGATAAATTTCATTACCGCTGCATCGAAGAGAGCGATCTAATGAAGCTATGGTATAGGTTTAAGAACTTGTTTGATACTAGCAACACTTCTCAAATCAATCATTTGGAGCTTTGCACTCTCAAGCTTGCCAATTTTTATTGTGTTGAAGAGTTTCTTTTGCAATTCAACACAACCCTCTTTGAGATTACTTCAGCAGGAGGACCAGACATGAAGGATTCAGAATATGTGTGTTCTTAATAATCTTTCATCTAATAATGGAAGCTTTGCATGCAACTTTCTTGTGATGTCTCTTCATTGACAAGCCCAAGGATCCATCATTTGAAGAAGAATGTTAGACTCTCACTTAGTTTCAGGTCTACTTAGGAAACTTTGGGAAGCTGTCCAACTAATTAGGCTCATGTAGTCACACCCTCTGAGGGATCAGGAGTTAGAAGTCAAGGCTCTAGTTGTCCAGTTGCTAGGTGACTTGTTAAGACTTGTTAAATGTTGGCCAAATAGTAAAGTTAAAATATTTTTTTCATATGATGATGCTTTTCTTCTCTAGTGGGGAGCATAATGTATATACCTTGGTGAAGTTACTCCTTCAACTAGATTTATTAACCCAACTAGAGTTTTACTTTTAATTGACATGGATGCTTTGGTCTAATCAATTTTTAGTCTTACTCTTCCATGATTGCTGTATTACCCATAGTTAGAACCTTAATTTTGGTCAAAGACTGAAAGCTTACAAATTCAATGTTGTCTAGGACAGTATCTCGCTTCACAATCTCTAGTCATATATGAGAGTCTTGAATGGAGCATAATCAAACTCCAATAACAAAATGCAAATTCAGTATCATACACAAGATTTTATCTATAAAAAAGTTAAATTGTATTCATAGCTTTATAATATTATAGACGAGGTATGAAACATCTCAAGTCTGGTTTAGTATGTTCTACTTTCTGAGAAGCGGCATTTGTTTGCCTCAGGTCATTAGCATAAAGATTCAAGGGTGAGATGTAATTCCATTTGCTCAAATAACTTATGTTGGATATAGTCTAACAATAGCTGCTGATGACCAGTACCACGTTCTATTATTACATGGATATTTTCTATTGTACACTCTGTAGAGGAGGTCTGCATCCATACTGAAACCGTAAGACTGTAAAATACATTGCAAAATGTGCCATGCCTTTTGCAGAGATAAATTATATGTGATAAAATCTGAATTTGAGATTGATCTCACCATCACTTGCTCTTATTTCATTCCTCTGTTTGGATTCAATATACTGACTAGCCGAACAGAAGTACATACTAAGAAAGAGTAGTCACAGAAATTTAAATTTTAAAAAGTAGATATCTATTTCAAGCTGGCAGCAGGGAGGAACTCTTATGTTGGAAAATGAGCAGAATCAAAACATTGTGGTTGGCAGGGATCCTTATCTGAGATATAATAGCTTTGGCTTCTGCAATATTGGAGCATTTACCGTAATCCTTGAAGCTTGATGATTGCCAAGTGCCCCCCCCTCCCTCCAGCAAGACCAGGGTTACTCTTAAGCTGCCCCATAAAGATTGAATTTAATTCTATGTTTACTTGGAGTCTGGAGGTATCATTTTACCAAGGTCATATCTGCCTTACCTTTTACAATCCCTTTACTAAGGACATCCTTGATCAAATAGGGTCAGATCTGGGAAATGATATTCTCGGTCCTTAGGCAGCTACATGTTCAAAAACTCAAAAATGGAGTCTTCAATCTTCAAAATTAGCCTTATAAGTTATTAGAAATCGATTTTCACTGATAATTATTGGATTCTTTTGCAGACACATTCCATATAATCAGGGAGGGGCCAAGTCTCCACAATTGTTGCCTTCATTTCCATATAGAAATGTAAACATCAAGAATTAGGTTTAGATTATTCAAGTAAGGATTTAGGTTGGTTATGCCTTCTTGCCACAAATAACTAGCTATATGGACTTAGGATGACTGTGTCATGCCACTCCATCTTAATTGCTTATCAGATGTGATTTAAAAAATGCATATGCTCAGAGGTGCAAATTGTTCAACTAGAAATCTAAATCATTCTAATATTCGATATTGACTTATTTTTGCTGTAATCTGTTACCTTCTGTGTGGTCACATGTGTCTGCATTCTAATCTGGTGCTTGATGTAGTTTTCTATGTTGTTTTTTGGGCGTGGTTGGTGTGGGGAGGAGTGGTTCTTTATGATTAAGAGATTTTCATATGAAAATTTATCAGGAGTGATTCTTTATGATTAAGAGATTTTCATATCAAATTTTATTCTTTTTTCTGGGGTGTTTCTCAAGCACCAATATTAAGAAATATTTTTTTAGGTTCATATGGTAGGATCAAGTCATATGTTCAATACTATCTTGGTTTGCAAATAAGAAGGTGATTCGAAATCGATCAATTCGAAGGCCTTGGCAATATTTCTTTGGTTGGCTGGAAATCAAGTCATTTGTTAAAGGTTTATCTCGTTTTGCTACTTAAGCTTGTGGTTCATCATTTTACTTTATACCTTTTGTAATGAGCTACCCCTGATCACTTATATGATTTTGATGTTAACAATATTGTTCTTGCATATACAAACAAACAATAATGAACAGAAACAATAATACTGAGTCATACCCATGAGGAGTGGCTGCTGACTTGCACCAGTGATCAGACTGTGTTTGCTTGCTGCTGTACAGCAGCCATGAAAAGCAATGATTTCCAGGTTTATCCACAAACCTCCATCCAACTCACCCACCAAGTTCTCTGATCTCAGGCGACTCCAATGCAGATATAACAGGAGAAAAAAGCAGTAAATTCAGGTCTGAAAACTCAGACGCCAAGCTAACATCATGTACGGCCTGCTGGGTCGTACGGCTGGCTGCAATCATGTAGTTTCAACATTATAACCCCTGTAAAATGCTCAGAACAGGTCATCTACCATCTGCAAGTATGCTCGAATCTTCAAATTTGGCATATCAATGTCTCCACTCAGTTAGCATACCAAAGCCACCATCTGCTGTATGGCTGGGTATGTACGACTATCCCAGGGAAAGCATGAAATACACACAAACTCCAAAAAAAAACCACACCAAAACCTCACTCCAAAATCATTTCAAAAATCTTAACATAGAAGCAAGGCATTCACTCCAAAATGATCAACAACATCGAACTCCATTGATCTTTTACAACCGGAACCACATGAGAGATTGAGGCTAGACAACCCCAATGAGAAACTCAGCTCAACAACGAAGTTTATAGAGAAAATGAAAATATATCCAAAATGCACAAACTTTACAAATGAGCCCAAGTTCCAATAAATAGGCCTCTAGAAGACCCCCAACGCTCCAAGCAAAAATAGCATATTCTTTTCCTTCATAATCTTGAGCGCTCCACTCCACAGAGTGCATTCCCAGAATAGGCATACACAATGGAAGGGCCCACCAAAAACCAACGCCCACTTTGAGGAGTGCATAATATTTACTTTTAAAAGAATATAAGTTATTTAATGAATGTTTTTGTAAAATGAGGCATTAAAATAACTCATAATAATCTTTTAAAAAGCGACATTTCCCTTTAACACCCAAGTTAGCCTTCAGGAAATGGAAAATAAGGCTAACATTAATCCAATATTTATTGATGGAAAGGGGATATTACAGTCTTCCCTCCCTGAAGTTGCTTGCCCTCAAGCAACTGCAACTCAGGATGCTGCAAAATCTGCTCACTCTCTCATGTCGCATCCTCAAGCGGTAGGTTCTTCCACTTGATCAGGTACTCACTAATAGTCCTCTTCCTCACTGTTCGTTCTCTGAACTCCAACACTCTTTCTGGAATCAATACCAGATTGCCTTCCTCATCCAATGGAGGTAATTCAGAAGAAGCTACCACATTGTGTCCAAGAGCCTTTTTGAGACGAGACACATGGAAAACATTATGAACCCTGTTGTTCACCGAAAGTTCTAGCTCATAAGCTACTGCATCCACTCTCCTCTTGACCTTGTAAGGTCCATAAAAATGTGGCTTCAGCTTTTCTACTCCACTCTTCTTGAGAGTGGACTGTCGGTAAGGCTGCAATCTCAAATAAACCGTGTCTCCTACCTCAAAGGTGTTTTCCACACGGTGCTGATCTGCATAAAACTTCTGCTGGTTTTGAGCATGCAAGAGATTGTCTTTCAGAACCTTCATGATATCTTGACTCTGCTGTAGCAAGTCTTTGGCCTGGGGTACTCTTCACTCATAAAAAAATAGATCAACAAAACTCGGTGCATTATAACCATAAAGAGCCATGAATGGAGACATTTTGATAGACATGTGATAAGAAGAGTTCTAGCAATATTCTCCTAAATGAAGCCAATGAACCCAAGCTATTTGTTGTCCTGAAACATAGTTTCTCAAATAACCTTCCACCCACTTATTTACAATCTCAGTTTGCCCGCCAGTTTGTGGATGGTAACTAGTGCTCGGAGTGAGCTTAGTCCCACTCAAACGGAACAACTCTTGCCAGAATAAGCTTAGAAACTTGCTGTCCCGATCACTGACTATGTTCCGAGGCAACCTATGCAATCTAAACACTTCCCTGAAAAACAGTTCAGCCACTTGGGCTGCTCTAAAATCTGAACTGATTGCAAAAAATGAGCAAATTTTGTCAATCTGTCTACTACAACAAAAATAGAGTCTCTACCTTGAACCTTGGGTAGCTCGGTAATGAAGTCCATCGAAATGCTTTCCCATTTCTGAGTGGGAATAAGCAAAGGTTGCAGTAGGCTAGCAGGGCAAGTATGCTCATTTTTATTCTGTTGACACACCAAACATTCTCTAACATAATTCATGATATCATTTTTTAACCCTTTCTATGAGAATCTCTCATGAATCTGCTTGTAAGTCTTATAGAATCCTTGGTAACCAGCCAAGGGTTCATCATGAAATGACCTCATATCTTTTCTTTCACCTTGGAATTTGCCACTAAATAGATACGTTCTTTATAAAAAATGAGACCATTAATTGCCTTGTACTTATCTTCAGATGTGACTCCATCTATGATGCTAGCAGCCAAAGGATCCTTTGCATATTCAGCGAAAATCTGATCTTTCCAATCTGCTGTTATTCCCAGAATGGATGTGAGATAAGGTCTTCTCGAGAGTGCATCAGCCACAATGCTTTTCTTCCCTTTCATGTAGACTATATCAAAGTCAAAGGCTTGAAGTTTGCTTACCCAACGGTGCTGCCTTTCACTCAAATCCTTCTGATTTAGGAAATATTTAAGACTATTATGATCAGTCTTAACTATGAACTTGCCTCCCACTAGGTGTTGACGGAACTTGATTAATGCATGCATGATAGCAAGCATTTCTTTATCATAAATTGAATAACTTTTCTCCGCATCCCGCAACTTCCTACTTTCAAAAGCAATTGGATGCTTTTGTTGCATCAGGACAGCCCCTATACCTTCCCCTGAAGCATCACATTCAAGTTCAAAAGGCTTGGTAAAATCCGAAAGTGCCAAACACAGGACAATTGCTCATGATTTTCTTGAAATTTGCAAAAGATTTCTGCGCTGATTCAGACCAAGAGAAAACTCCCTTCTTAGTAAGATCAGTAAGAGGAGCTGCCACTTGAGAAAAACCCTTCACAAAACGCCTGTAGAAGCTGCATAGACCAAAAAAACGCTTCAGATGAGTAAGAGTTTTAGGTGGTGGCCACTCAATGATAGCACGAATCTTTTCTTGGTCAACTCTAACCCCATCCGCACTGATTACATGACCAAGATATAAGATTTCAGTCAAGCCAAATTTGCACTTAGATTCCTTGGCAAACAAGGAACTTGCCTCAAGAATTCCCAACACCTGATCTAGATGACGGAAGTGCTCTTCCCAAGTTTTGTTGTAGCTAAGGATGTCATCAAAGAACACTAACAAGAACTTGCGGAGCTGCTTGCTGAAAATCTGATTCATGCACATTTGAAACGTTGCAAGAGCATTGGTTAGGCCAAAAGGCATAAACAGAAACTCAAAATGCCAAAAGTGGCATCTAAATGTAGTCTTCTCCACATCAGATTCACACATGCGAATCTGATGATAACCTGATCTTAAGTCTATTTTTAAAAAATAGATTGCTCTATGTAACTCGTCGATGAGCTCGTCTATTCTGGGTATTGGATATCTGTTTTTGATAGTGCGTTTGTTGATCTCGCAGTAGTCTATGCACAATTGCATAGTCCCATCCTTCACTAGCACAACTGAAGATTCAAAAGGGCTTTTACTTGGGCGGATGAATCCCATGTCAAGTAACTCCTTGATGGCCTTTTCAATTTCATCTTTAAAACGCTTCGGATATCTGTAAGTAGTCATAACAGGTTTGGCTCCATCCTCTAACTCAATCACATGCTCAATCCCCCTCTCAGGTGGCCTTCCAGGAGGCAACCCACTGAAGACTTTGGTATGCTTGGTCAAAATTTTCTGCACATCAGGATGGTGTTCTCTCTTCCCCTCATGAACAGAAGCTGGTAAGACAACACATTCAACAACCCATTTAGCTTGGCCTTGCCTCAAGATTCGTTCCATTCTCTTGGCAGTAACCACTCTAGGAACCCCATTTGACATTCCACGGAGGGTGACCTTTCCTTCTGATTCAAATCTCAACTCCATGGTTTGGAAGTTCAAGTTGATCTCTCCAAGTGATTTCAGCCACTGGATTCCTAGAACCACATTTGTATCACCAATGCCTACAACATAAAATTCTTCTTTGACCTCATGGTTTCCCAACTGGATACAAACACGGGAAATCTTCCTTGTGCAAGTGAGGGTAAAGCCATCGGCGACCATGACTTTGAATCCCTCAAATTCTTCTGTCTTCAATCCACGCTTGGCTACCAAACCTTCGTCTATGAAGTTGTGCGTGGCCCCTGTGTCAATAAGGGCAATTGTTCGCTGCCCTCCTAGAACTGCTCGAACACGAAATGGGTTGTTCTTTTAAATACTGGACAGTCGAGCAAGAATCCCACTATTCTCCTTCACTTCTTCAACCTCCTCACAATCAACAAATCCCCCCTGCTGTTCTGATTTTTCTGATCCTGTTTTAGCATCAACATAAACCTTGAAATGTCTTGCTTGGCCCTTTTCATAGCATTTATGACCAAGAGCCCAAGGCTCTTTGCATGTAAAACATAATTTTTTCTTTTTCAGCTCAATTTTAACTTCATCACTCATCCTTTGCAAAGGTGGCTGCTGCTGGTTGGGAAACTTGAAGAGATAAAACCCACTTACTGCTTCTAAGGACTCTTTATGTCATGGTATTGCATTTTGTTAGTCTTTTTAATTTCTTCTTCCAAATAGAGGTGAATTCCTACATTTGAATAGTTTATATACCTAAATAGTACTATGTTACTATGATGACACACAATTTGTGTGGTTAGTATTGAGTAAACTAAACTATTTAAGATTTTAAGTTAAAATATGTACTCTTAGGGAGGCATGGACTCAAGTCGTAAGGAGCTCTTGTTATCAGGTAATCTTTCAGAAACTCCAAATTTTTTTATGATGCTTTGGCTTGACCATCTTATTAAATATCCCTATGTCTTCTATATGTTAACAAGGAGGATTTCTTTGTTCTTCTCAACAATTAAATTTTCTTGAGGACTGGGAAGTTGTGTAAAAGGTGTTGCTATCCATGAAAGACTGGTAATTAGTATCTAATTTGGGCTACAACAAAAACTATTTGAAACTTCGTCCCATTTGAAGTTTATATTTGGATTGAGTACATAAAATCTGGGGAGAGTAAGGTGGAGCAAAGTGGAATGCATGCAAAGTGGCAGTTGAAGTTTCTTTTGGTTGTGAAGATCAAATTCAATGCATACAATTGAAAGGTGGCATTGGCACTTGAATTTTTGGTGTAATGCAACTGAATAAAGGCCAAAAAATTAAACGTCAACTGCCAAGTTATTGTCAAGAGTTGGAGGAGCGTTAGTCATTGTCAAATGACAACTAACAGGCACATATGACAATGGCATCAAATAACTAATTGATGGCTCCAAGACCAACACATCAACCTTTAGGAAGAAGTTTTTGGAGCAAGGGCAAATGTTGGAGATAGAACAGATGTTCAGGGAGGTGAGCCAGTCATTGCTTGTTAAGATCCTTGAATAAGAGCTTCATCAGACAATGAAGCTCACCAAGGCAAGAAGTTTAACCTCAACCATCTTTTGCAGAATTTTTGAAATATTTCTGATTGTCATTCCAGAGTATTTAATATCGTAACAGCTAATGAAATGACTCTAAATCTAATTGAATAGAATTTCTGATTGTATAGATGCTAAATCTAATCAGAAGACACTGTTATCAACAAAAATGTCACAAGAAAGTGCTTTAAAAATATAATTCCTCTAGGAAAATGAAATAAATCGAACTCTAGCCAAACTACTTGTGTGAAGATAGTGCCATAAGAGAACACAAATTTAATACATACAGTAATCTATAAAAAAATTAAACTGGAAGAAGAAAATTTTACAATTCAATCTCAGAAATATAAAGTGCAAGAAATGAAATGGATCAAGGGAGGAAAAGGGCTCTTCCTTTCCAACCAGGGCTGATCAGTAACTCAAAACTTCAAGAAATGCAGGAAAAAGGGTGCATCTGTTCATTCAAAATTAAATCTGATTCTGAACAAAAGTGCTCACAATGTCCCGACTTTGCTGAAAAATTGAACCAAAATATGTCTGCTAGATAGACAGGTCACTTTTCCAAATTTTCCTTTTCTTTTCTGAGTGGTATGAAGTTAGGGATAATTCAACATTTTCTAGGATTTGAGAGTTAAAAATTATAATGCTCAAGTTTTTAATGTCTACTAATGGACACAATGTTTAACACACAGAAATTCAAAAATTGCAAACAAGTGACTTACATAATTTTACTTCTGCACTGTCTAACATATGCCTACGTACATGAAATATTATAAGAATCTGTCATGCTATAAATAACCAAGCTGCTGTTGAGAAACTTGAAGATGTAAGGCTGAAATGGAATTCTTGCAAGGATGACTATTACCAATTTACCATTCAATTCCTTGAAGTGATGTAAATCTTTCCAGACTAGCTGCTGTAGAACAAAAGCTTCTCCAATTGCTGGTTCTAACATGTATTTATGATCTTCACAAAGGTATGCAAGATGCCAAGAAGCCTTGTTTAGGGAAAAAGATGCATTTTCCATCCACAGGTTGCTCGAAGAGTTTGTTTAGATGTGAAGAACATGGTGAAAATGTGCCATATGATGAAACCTGAGAAGATCTCATCATTTGGCTCCCCTAATGTTGTGTAGGTCACTAAGATGCAAGCACTTTTATGGAAAGCTATTGTTTTGCTCCTCCAAATAAAGTACAACCATATTTGTTGTATAGGTTGTGTTAATGCAATGAACAATGTGACCCAATGAAATTTCAAAATTTTACTGGTTTGTTCCTTATATTGGATATAAGTGGTTCTAAAGAATTAATGTTTGCTTGAGTGAGAGGTGATGTAATTTGGAATAGTGATACATTTGTATATGATTTGCCGCCTCATTCATTATTACATTGCTCGTGTACCATTATTTTGTTTGAGATGGTATAAGAACAGAATTAGTACATGGTATTTACAAGAACAGTAGTTCCCACATATTTATCGAATTTCATCCATTCTAAATATCATCATAGTATATAGTTAGCCTCGTATTCTTTGTTTTCTTTGTTTCTATTAGAAAAGCTAGTGCAAGATAGTTGCACAATTCAGTTCATTTTGCAAATTGCTTAAGCTTCAACTATTTGCAGGCAAGGAAAGCTCAAGAGAAATGACGGGACTTGGAATTGGGTTATTCTATATTCAGGCGCAGATGTTTCTATCTGAAATGATGATGGTCTTTCATCAAGAGGCTGAATGTGAATTATATGAAATCTCTTTTAATCCTATATGTTAATCGGGTTCATTAAAATTTTCATTTCAATGTTTTTAATCTGATGATGGACAATGTGGAGTATTGAAATTTTGAGCTTTTGTTTGTGCAGCAAATGATCGAAGAACTAACTCTTGTATGTTGTTTGACATCCAATATTTACTCTCTTTTCTATAAGTATTAAGCGTGATGCTTTGCCTATGTGACACTTCCAACATCAAACGAAAGTTCTTGCTGCCTTGTTTAACTAACAAACAAAATTTTATCTCAATGATTTATTAATTTATGCAAAAATTGTGTGGGATTGTGACACAATAAAAAATAGATTAAGTTCAATGTAGATGACATTCTTGACATGTATATGTGTGTCCCTTAAACATTCTATCTCACCCCTTTTTCCATCAAAGCTACATGCATCAATTTTACTAGTTGAAATTTGCCACTTCATGTCACATTTTTTTAGGGCCAAATGAAGTCATACAAACACAATTTTATAGGTAAGTAACCCTTGCTAGTTTTCTAAAAAATATAGTTTGTTTAATGCTTTATTTAAATATTATATTTTTAAAAAGTTTATAATCAACATAGATGTGTTACGAATTTTAACATAGTAGTTTTGTAAAAAAATATAATTTGTTTAATGTTTTATTTAAATATTATATTTAAAAAAAAATTTAAATTTTTTTCATATGGCCCCAAGTGGGAAAGATTTCTTGAATCTTGCATAGGGTGGGAGTGGGAGTGCGAGCAGCTTGAGTGATGGTGAGGAGGCCAAAGACGAAGATGATGGCAACGACCTGGAGGACTAAAATCTTCCCTATGACAACTATGAGGACGACAACCTTCTGGAGCTCTAGTTGGAGGCTCAATGCTTCGTCTTACGTGCACAGAAGAAGACTTCTAGTTGCAGTCAGAACTTGAAGATGGTGATCTCTCTAGTGCTTTGAGGAGGGGATTCCTTTCCCCCTCTCTTGTCTTTAGCTTGGCTTGTTTATGGAGGTGTTGGCACAAGATGTTTCTCCTATCGTGGAGTCTTTCCCTTGGAGTTATATTTTTGGGGAGGTGTTTCCTGTTTCTTAAGAGGGCACAAAGAATGGGGTTTCAGGGGTGGTCCCTTGCACGAGGAAGGACATCTCTACTTCACAGTTCAAGGCTACACCTAATGCGTTCAGTGTGTCTTGCTTTCATGTCGAGGTCTGTGAAGATGTTCTTTCAAAAGCATGTTTGTCACCTGTTGTGGTCTCTTGTGCGATTGTGGATGCATCTCAGGTTTTTTGTAGATCTCCTGTTGGTTTGTAGGTTGTGAGTTCGAAGGAGGAACCCCTTTTACAGTTTGTCTGCCATGGTTGATGCCTCCTTGTTATGCTCTTTGTCTATTGCTTCAGTTGGGTTGGATGCAGTCAAACATGGTGTGTCAGTTTCTTCCTTAGCGAATGCTTCTAGCCTTAACATGAATGTGGACCTTTTTGCTTTTCAACATTATATGGATGCCTTGGGCATCACTTCTCCTGTTGATATCTCATTGCTTGTAGTGGGGTTGGTTTGCATATTGGTTTATAGTCTATGGAAACGGTTGTGAACCAGGTTCTGGTTCAAAAACTCTCATTGCGAGGTTCTTGGGGACTACGCCTAAGATTGAGTCTGTCTAGAGTTGGGCTAACAAAAAATGGTCTCAATTTGACCATGGCGAATGGCTTCCTTTGTTTACCTTTTCAAACCTTGAAGATTATGTGGAAACTCAATTGGGTGGCCCATGGTTTATGGGTAGATTTGGGCTTTCCTTGTAGAAGTGTGCTTCGGGTTTGATCCGAAGAAGGAATGTTTCAACAAAGTCTGTGTGTGGGTTAAACTTTCAAGCTTGCCCTCGGAACAATGGGAGGAGATATTGAGAGGTATTGCTTTTGCTTTTGGTCAGTTCATTGCTTTTGATTTGGTTACCATTTCTAGAAAACGTCTACTATTTGCTAGATTTTTTGTGTATGTGGATTTGGGCATGATGTTTCCATCTTCAATTACCCTATCTTCCAAGTTGGGTAAATGGGAACAACATATTGTTTTTGAGGAATCTATGATTATGTGTGGAAAATGTTGTATGGCTGGTCATTCCGGTTCTTATTGTCGGGTAAATAGGCAACCACAACAGAAGGAAAATGAGAAGATCCTCCAATGCATGGCCCTCCTCAAGGTGAAGAGATGCAGAGCTTGGATGCTATGAAGGATGCTCTGGTGAGCTTCCTTCACAGGGTGATTGCACAATTCAATGTCTCGGCAACATGGTGCAAAGCAAGGAACTTTAGATTGTGCTTGTTGGTTGCCAACTTTGGATTGGCGGTTCTTCTCCTTCTAAGGAGAACGCGATTTCAAGAAGGAAGATGAAACATTTTGATTAGTTGACCATGATTGATGGTGGTTCGGATTGGATTCAAAGTAGCCCTAGAGGCTCTTCAGAGGGTTTTAAAGGGAAAGTTAAATGTTTGTTTGAGCACTTCAATTTCAAGTGGTTGAGTCTCATGTTTCTTCTTGTGTTATGAATCGTGGTTTGGATTTTTGTTGGTTTATGGTTATTGTTGTAGTTTGGTTGTTGTGTTGTTGCTATGTTGATGCATCGCTGTTTTGTTTGTTCGGTAGATGCAAAAGGGTTGGGGCCCTTTAAAAAACCCCCCTTTTACCTGTAATAAGAAAAACATAGTTACATCAAACATAATGACCTATTCGAGTCACTGAGAAAAATAAGAAACTATCATGGAACATAGTGGTGTTTCTAATGACTCCTATTTCTCTCTCCTCCCTTCCCTATCCTTTTAAGGAGTGTAGTTTGCAATTTAACCTAAGTTTTTCCTCTTCTTGATGATGGATCATGCAGTGTGATCTAGAATATTGATTTTAAAAATCTTTACACTAACATTTAGCACTCCGAAGCACTATCATGGATTGTGGAAATATGATGTCTCTTAATAACAAATTGTCAAAATTTTCAAGTATGCCATATTGATATCTTTATTTTGATATAAAAAATTAATCAATTTGAGTATATATGCCCAATTAAAAATTACCAAAAAATATCGATGCACTAAATATTGGAGTTAGTGATCCAAGTTTAAAAAATAATGAAAATATTTTCTTTGTAGTTCAAGTTGTGGATTATGGAAAAATGTTAAAAAATAATAAAAATATAATAAACTTTTAATTGAAAACTAACCAAATATGGTAGAAAGGGTTTTTATAAAATTGAATAAGTTATAAATTAAACCTACATAGAAAATGTTACAAATCACGAGTTTACACCATCTTTAAATTCTTGATAGTTCATTCATTATAATTGAAAGTATGTGATGAAAGTTAAAGAACCTTGATTTTGGTGCCCCCAAAATGCAAAATATTGTGTTAGTGACCTTGGGCCAAAGACAAGGTGAAGGGTATATGGGAAAATAGAGTGATTAGAAGAGAGGGATAGCGGCGATTGAAGGATTGATGTAGGTGAGGGAATAGGTGATGGTGTGGTAGACTGTTTGTAGGTAGGAATTAAGGCTATAAAGTAAACACATGGTGAAGAACAAAAAGCATAATTCCATTCCAGATGAGAGAATGATAGTTAAGGAGATAGTCAACATAGCTATGGTGAGAAGTCCAATGATTAAAACATGGTGTGAACACAATAGTTTGGCCATTTTTTTGCATTTTGGGACCACTAAAATTCAGTTTTAAAAGCATTCATCACATTCTTTTAATCATAACGAACAAACTCTCAATAATTTAAGGATGATGTAAACCAATGATTTGTAATATTTTTTTTAATGTAGATTTAATGTATAGTTTTTTTTTTTGAATTTTATAAAAAAAATATTTTGATCATATTTGATTAGTTTTTAGTAAAGTGTTTAATATATTTTTATTGCTATTTATTAACATTCTCCTGTAATGCATAAAGTGAACTACAAATAAAATATTTTCATTGGTTTTTTAGAAATAGATAATCAACCCAATATCTAGTACATAAATATTTTTGGTAATTTTTTTAATTAATTTTTTAATTGGTAATAAGTGAAAATTTGACCTATATTATTTGTAGTGTTTTTCTCTACTTATGTTGATTATAAATTAAAAAAGTTGATATTTAAACAAAACATAATAGAAATATTTTTTGTATCACTTTGTTTGACCCTTGAAAGTGTGACACAAAATGACATTTTAGCCAATAAAAATGATGCATGTAGCTTGGAGGGAAAATGGTACTACATAGAATGTTTGAAGGACTCATATATATGTCAAGAGTGTCATCTACAATGAACTCAATCTACTTACCTTGTTTTCTATAATAACAAACACATTCATTGTCATCTATATCGCGTGCATCCTTCTAAGTGGCGAACAATAACATGGGCAATAAGAGAGTGTTTTCTACTTGTAGCAAACAAAGACTGCGTGGGATATGCATAAAAGTGTGGACAAAGTGGAAGAATTTTGGGTAGGGTTTTGTTGGCCTAAACAATGGAACTGTGCCCCCAATATGTGGACCTGTCAGCCAAGTGATTGAAATTGTGCCCAAAGGGATGTAGTTTTAAAGCATATGGTAGTAATATGAATTTCATGTTTATCAACAAAGCTTCTGCACAAGTTTTAACCATTTAAAAGGAAGAGAAGTCAACATATTAGGGTTAAATGACAATCTTGGTTAGTGACAACTTCCAATAGTATTTCGTGTGTGAATGATGGCAACATACTAAAGATGAGAAAGTTAGAAAACATCAAAACATAGAACAAATCAAAACAAATGAAATCTTTATACCTTCCAATGCTTCTTAACTCCTCACTCCTTGATAGGGTTGAGGAACTTGCACCCTTGAGCTCCTAGCTTTACCCAACTAATGCTTGCAATGTGAAATGTTCTCCATATTCAATGCAAAATTCATTATAACCTAACTATGATGGAGGAAATTGAGAGAAATTTTAGCATAATAAGATTACTTTAAAATTGGACGACGAAATGGCTTGTGGAGACTTGTATTTATAGTCAAAATGGAGGGGATTTTGATTCAACGGTGAAGATTGGATGTTGAGATCAATGGATGAGTGTCATGCCCACATTTCCCATGCGGTCACGACACACATCACACGTGTCATGTCCACATTTGTCATGTGGTCATGACACGAAATATCAAAAAAAATTCTACACTTCCCTAGAAACCCCCTCTCACGCATAAGCGTGCTCGGTGGCATTACGCTTAAGGTGTAAACATGACAGATGAATGTGGGGTAATGCGTTCACGTGCGCATACCATTCGCAACGAAGGCTAACTAGGGGGTCTAAGCGACGCGGTTAACGTCGCCAATAGGGTTAGGGTCAACGATCGAAACCCTAAGTAACCTATGTGAATGAGAGGGTAAGGTATAATACAAAAATCAAATGACGATACTCGACAAAAAACAATATTATATTCCCAAACAAGGTTAAACTTCACTAACCTAGCTAAACCTTAAATTCCAGAAAAATTCGATAGCATAACGCCTCACGGGCATGAGTAGGGTTTATTGTACTAAAACTAATTTTGATAAGAAGGTTTACTGATTTGGTTTATATTACCGATGTCTCACTAGTTGAAATGGTAGATTAGTTAAATAAGTTAATTGAATATTTTCCAACAAAGTCTGATCAATTTGTTCTCCTTCACGTTTTCTATAATGTAAAAATATTTTTCATCAAAGCTCAATCAATTTGTTCTCCTTCACGTTTTCTATAATTTAAAATGTTTTTCAACAAAGTTTGATCAATTTGTTCTCCTTCACGTTTTCGATCAATCAGAGTTATCTTTGCATTATTTACATTATTCCTAGTTTTTTGGTAGATCAGATTTCAGAAACATGTTTTACTAACTTTGTTTTAAAGGTTTACTAAGTTCCCGAGTTGGATTTGAAACGACGTCTAATTTAAATTCGTTAATTAAATTGCCTCAACATGATTTAAAGGAATATTATTTTTTAATCAATAATGTTGTGGTTTAAATTGTTCTCACAGAGTTAGGTTTCTTTACCTGATTTTTTAAAATAACACCTCTCAATATTTAAATTGTATAAAATTTAAATGAACCAAATAAATCCTTTTCTTCAAAAATTAAATTAAAAATCAATAAAGTATAAATCCTTCTAATCGTGATTTAATCGATATATTAACATCCACCAACAAATAAAATAATAATATTCCAACAAGAATCTAGTTTTACCCATTTAATTTATCACACTAACCCATTCAATAAATAAATGTTAAGACAATAAGGAGGAAAATAAAGAGAATGGGAAAAGAATATAAGGGTAATTTTAAAATGCAAAGCCCTAAAATTCCTCTCAATTAAAAAATTAATTTCCTTATGAGTAAAAACCCTAACCCTATTCTTCTCATTTCTCATTTTCTCTTCTTTATTTTCTCTCCTCCTTTCTTTCTCTTTCTCTTATTTTGTCTTCTGATTGTGTTTTTAGTTGCAGGTTTAATGGCCACGTATGAAATGCATATGATGGCATTTATAAATATATATGTGTGTGTGTGTGTGTGTATTGAAATACTCTATTTTTTTTTAATTTTAAAATATATATTTTTTTGTTTCATATGCCATATACCCTAAATTTATTGTGGCAGGTATGTGGAGAGGTGCTGTTGGGGGCAGCGACGGCGGCGGCGACGTGTTGAGGAGGCCGCAGGGTGGAGATCCGGCGTAGTGGTGGTGGAGACAGCGTTGGGGAGGGCGGAGGTGCTGGTGACAGGGGAGCGGCAGAGGAAGGACCGACTGTGGGTCGTGGCGGAGGAGAACAGCGGCGGGTCGTGGGGAATCTGCGGGGTTTGGAGGTAGTGGGGAGTGTGGGGAGGGGGGCGGAGCCCCTACCCACATCCCACACAGTGGGGTGTGGGTGGGGCTCCGCCCCCCTCCCCACACCCTTAATTAAAAAAATGGTGGGGGGTTCGAACCCCCCCACCACATGTATATTTTTTTTATGACAGAACTGCCCACTGTAAAATTTTGAACCTTCAGTCTATTTTCTTCTTTTCACACAACGATCATTAAGGGATATATATATATATATATATATATATATATATATATATATATATATATATATATATATATACACTTTTGTATATAAAATGTAATCTTTAAATTTTGTTTGACAGCCTAATAAAATTAATTTATTTGTAAATACATATAAAAAAATACATTCATTCAAATTACCCAAAATTTATATATATATGTATGTTTATATATAATTATATATATTTTTAATTCTCCTTCTATTCACTTACTAATTTTCCTTTTCAAACAATAAGCAAATATATATATATATATATATATATATATATATATATATATATATATATATATATATATATATATATATATATATATATATATATATATATATTGCTTATCAATTTTCTATAAGGCAAGAACTCATTTTTCTAACAAACTATATTCATTGCATTATTAATATTTACATTTTTAAGAAAAGAACAAATACAATTAAGTAAATATTTATAATACATGACATCAACTATTTCTTCTCTTTCATAAAGACAATATTCAAATTTCATAATTGCCTCAAAATTAAAACTACAACTTCCCTATTTGATATATTAAAATTTACATACAAATGAAATAACTTTTAAAAACAAATTTTCTTCCTTCAACCTTCCTTGAATGATAAGCATTAAAATCAACCATTTTAACTTTCTATTACAAATGAAAATAGTTTACACACAACATAAGAAAATACACTTTTACAACAAGAGAGGACAATGTCCTCTTTGAAACTAACAAATGATACAATCTCCTAAGTAGGCCAAGTTCTCTCTCAAGAGTAAAGGAAAATAAAATATCAACTCTAAGAACAAGGTGTTTTCTCCAACTTCACAACTTCGCTCCAATGAACCTGCATTAACACAACAAGGGGAAGGAAGCCACAACATCTTGCTCTCCTCCCTACCATAGACCTGCAAGAGCGTCACCCCTGAGCTAGGGAGGTCATCCACACACTTGGGAACTCATTCCACATCACAACAAGGCATTCAAACAACCAAACACAATTTACTCCCATGGTTAACACAACACAAGAACTCATTCAGGATGAGTTCAAAGGGGCAAGGGAATGGATAACACTCAACTCAAGAGTGCCACTCCTACAAATATCCCAATACAAATGCCTCATAAGGTCTCAAGCCAACACTTTCAAACACAATTTCCACAAATCTTCCATTTGGCTCTCAAGCCAATTCACATATTGCAATTATCCACATATTGCCCTCAAGGCTTACAACACCACAAAAACAAGGTAATGACCCCGAGGAGGTTCACTCCTCTCCCACCCCACACTTGTTGAGCATCTTCTCCCAAGTGGGAGAGGCTCTTACAACACCCTTACAATTTTCCCCACAACAACAAATAAAAACTCAAACAATAGAACTCACACATAGCATCACACAAGCAAATAAAAATACATAAGGGAAGGCCTTAGCCTTGAAACCAACCTTTAAAAGCCCAATTATGGTAGGTGGTTGATGTAGAGCTTCTCCAATTCCTCCTCCAACATAAGCCACCAAACTCTCTCTATCTTTTTCTCCAAAGTAAAAATTTAAACAATAAAATTTTTCAAAAATTCAACAACCATACCCTTCTCCAAGTGGGATTAAAATAAGCTCAACCCATGAGCTTTGAGGAATGGGGAGGTGACACTTGTCACCTCCCCACTCTTGCTCCCCACTACAAGTAAGACCCATGGGATGGGTGATGACACATGTCACTCACCCATCCCCAAGTCTCTCTCTCCCTTCCACTTGTCCTCTCAAACATGTGGGAGAGAAAAGTGGAGCTTAAGAGGGAATGGGTGACACATGTGTCCCATTCCTTTCCTCCCAAGAGGGACCACACAACTCCAAGGTACCCTCACCAATTGTGAGAGAGACTTGGAGTAAAGTCTTCCACAATTGGAGGGTCTTGGAGACATCCCCAACCTAGGGAAGTGGTAAGGATGGGGTTGAGTGTTTGACTCACTCATCCTCTCCCTCTCATGCCTCCAATTTCGTCACTTAACTTCAGGGTGAAGTTAAGGTGACCAAATGGAGGTTTACCAAGGGTTACCTAAGTCAAAAAGGTCCCTAGACCCAAGGGTTACAACTCAGGGTCAAGTTTAGCTCATTTTGAGCTCCAAGGGTTGAGTTAAAGCACTTGAAAAGGGGTCTCAAAATTTAAAATTTAAAAAATGAAATTCAAAGACAAACTTCTTACAACACCAATTAGAATTCAAAATAAAAGAGTGGTAGACTTAACTCGACTAACAATAGGCAATCAACATTACAGAATTTCATCATACACAAAGTTGATCTTGGTTCCTCGTGGAACTAGATCGGCTTCACAAGGGATAACAACATCGTGTGTGGAATGATCTCCAATTTCTGTGGCTTGTTAGAAATACCTGCGCACTCAATTGCAAAGTTAATTCCACATAAATATATAATAGCCGAAGCAAATTAAAACATACACTCGCATAAAATATCACAAGTCCACATAAGCATCAAGGAAGTCACATTACAATTTAGATTCTAAATTCTGCATTTTAAACATCCATTCCCAAGATTGAATCACATAACAATTTTCTATCTAACATCACCCAATTAGTTTTCCCATAACATCATAATATAAACCATATGTCGAACATCATTAGTAAAGCAATATCCAAGTCTAAACACATCGTAAACATACTAAGCATAACAAATCCACATACAACATAAAGTCTAATAGTCTGGAAATTCAGGATCAACAATCCCACAAGTCTAAATGTATCACCAATAGTAAAATAAATAGTCAAATGCAAGGGAATGAAAAAGTAGGCCTCACAATGAGATTGATTGTAAGATGGAGGGCTAGGATTTGGTCATCAAAATTGGATGGTGGAGAATAAAAATGAATATTTTATTCATTTTGAAGAGGACTTTGCGTTAAATGTGATTTGGATGTGTAAGGAAATTTCCTTGGGAGGAAGTGGAATTAACAATTCCATTTTATGTGGGAATGTGAAGGTTATGTGACACATGCACATTTTTGGGGCCTTACATTTGTAAGCTAAAAATGTGGAAGATGTTTTAACATGAAAATAACAAAAATGAGTTGGAGGGATTATGTATTTTTTATAATTTTGTAATTTGTGGGTGTGGGAGAAGGTCTTAAACATGATTTGACCAAGTTAATCAGGGTGATTAACTTAGTTAATGTAGCTGGAAAAAAATAGTGAGTGGGGTAATTAGGGTTTAAGATTAATTAAATAATGATTTATTTAATTAATCCAAGTCTAGGGTTCATGTAGGCTAGGGTAGCTAGTTAAATAATAGCTATTTAATCAACTAAACTAAGTATAGGCTTATTAGTAGGGCAGATTAATTAGACAAGTATGATTTACCTAATTAATTAGGTTTAGGAAAGTGGACAAATTAACTAAATAAATATTTGACATATTTATTTAATTAATTGGGATGATGTTAATAATGTGTGAATGTTGAATTAATTAAATTAATTTAGTTTTAGGGGTTAATTGAATGAAGGATGAATGGATGGCTCAAGGGTTGGATAGGTTAATTAATTAATTAATCAGATGAGAAATTAGTGGTATGGATGATGTTGGAGGGTGGTCGAAGGGTCGAGACATTTTTAGGTGTCTACATTTGCCCCTCTTTGACGTGGCGTTGACCTAGTAGGGATATGGTGTTAAGTCAAATAATTTTGCCTCAGCTACCGAGAATGAATGAGGGATGCCTCCTCGAGAGGTCATGTGAAAAAAATAATTTTTTTCGGGTGAACTCTCAAAAGGAGGAAATAATGGTGAAAAATAGATAGAGGATGAGAAATTAGGCAGACATCCCTAAACCTATCCCAACCTTACCTAAACCGATCCCAACCTTCCCTCAACCTATCTCAACTGTCCCTAAACCATCCCAAACATCCCCAAACCTATCCTAACCACCCAACCCATCGCCCATGGTTCTAAAACCTCATAATGTATCATGACAAAAAACCCATCCCATCATACCATTAACCATTATCCATTTATCATTTATCATTTACCATTATCCATTATCCATTAATCATTTACCATTACACTATCCATTTACCATTCTCCATTATCCATTACCCATTTATCATTAATCATAGCATTAACCATTTACCGTTATCCATTAATTGATAACCATTACAATTAACTATTACATCACATTAGCCATCATATATATATATATATTTGATTCGTAAGCGAGTTTTGATATATGAAAGGATGAAAAATAAGTACTTATAGCAATCCCTTGAAACAAGGGGAGCAAAAAAACCAGCAATCGTCACAAAGGAGCAACGAAACAAAATCTACCCAAAGAAGATGACAGAAGGTAAATCCCCAGAAGAGAAAAACCAACTCTAAACACAAGCTTAAAAACCAACAGCCAGGAGGCCAAAGCCAAACTAAGCTTTGCCTCTTTTCTGGGAGAGGAGTGCCTCCATTGTCCACTGAGAGCCCTCCTCAAGCCCCTCCTTTCCTTCAATGCGTAGATTCTAGTCTGGTTTCAATTTCTTAGACTTAGTCTGAAAGATTCCTAATTTCGAGGGAGGAGCCACCACAAAGTCATTGAAAAAATTAGAGTCTGGATCATCCAATTCCTCCATAAATGGGAAGGTGCCCTTTGACTCAGAGTCATCCTCATCGATCCCAACAGGGACTAAGTCCAAAATACAGGTAGGAGGATCAGAAGGCCCTGATGGCCGCCCCGAGGAAGGCACAGATGGAGCCATTGAAACAGTCCCAGAAATAGAGTGGGAATCATTAAGCTTTCCATGATTGTGCCAAGTAAAATCTGCATCAAGAGAGTCAGGTTTTCTAACCCACTTCTTGAGGCTGAAACATCTAGTTCCTGGAACACTTGGAGCAGTGTAGAACCCAATCTTGTGCCCCATCTTGTTGCAGTGAAAGCATCTAAATGGGAGGCCTTCGAAATTTAGGAATTGCAGCCAAGTACCAAACGAAGAATGAATCTAAATCGAGCCAGGAAGGGGTTTGGAAAGGTCCACAAGGGCACAAACCCTTGTGTATCTGCACGAAGCCTCCTCCACCAAATCAATCTTTGCAAAAGACCCAAACTGATTACTCATCGGTCCAATGACAATAGTATCCTCATCACCAAAGGAAGATTATATAATCTAATCTAGATTGGGACCTCCAAGATAACAGTCATGGCGGGGTCGAAGAAAGGAGTCCAAGGAGTGAGGAACAGACCAGATTTCTCAAAGAACAAGGGACCGTTTTGCAACACAAAGTTACAATCCTCAACCAAAGAGAAGGTAATCAGAAAGAAGTCAAAATCCAATAAGTGAACTATAGGAGGGCCCAGGTTATTCTAGACGGAGAGAGCCCAAGCCTGAACATCGTCAAGGGATGGCTTCTTCCTTAACAGTTTGAAGATTAGTGACCGGCTATCAACATCCGCAGAAATTGAATTAATGTAGTCATATGAAATATGGAAATTTGTAGGATCTTCCGTTAAGGAGATTTCCACATCCCCAACATTGAGACCAAACTTACCGCAATCATGAGATACTCCAGAATTAGGCGGATCAGGCGGAGGAGATTTAGGGCAAGATTTTTGAATCTGCTCCAAACAAAAATTGGTGCATTCGTGAAACGGGTTCAAGCTATTTTTGCATGCCTTTAGAGATTTGGGATCGGTAGAACCAGCCACATGCAAAGGATGGGAGGTGCCACCCTCATTAGCAAGAGGAGAAGGTGCAGGAAGGGGAGAGGAGTCTGAGACCCCAGCTTGGCCAGAACCTGATCGTAGTTGGTAATGTTGCCGTCCCTCACCACCAGACTTCTCCTGAGCACGACCTCCTCTGCTCACGTTTTTCCTGGTCTTCCTGCCTGCACCCATCGCACCATCTACTACCTCCTGAACAGTCGCTCCATTGTGAATTTTTGCACCCGCTCCCTCGCCCTCGCACATTGTCGCATCTTCTAGATAATTTTAGTTTTTCCCCCACATTAGCCATCATATATTAACAATTAACCAACACATTCCATTATCCATCATATATTACCCATTTAACCATTTCATCCATAACATATGTTTATTAATCTAAGCATATATTCCATTACCATACATTCATAACATATGTTTATTAATATAAGCATATATTCCATTACCATTTCATCCATAATATATGTTTATTAATCTAAGCATTTATTCCATTACCATTTCATCCATAATATATGTTTATTAATCTAATCATATAATCCACATCATAATCCAAATACATATCATAAATAAACATCATAACATACATACATATATCCATGAACATCATCATAAAACATCCATATCCATAATGCATAAATATCATCACAAATCCATCCATTTAACAAATACATCATACATAACCATGAACATCAAAACCACGAACATCCATAATCACAAACGCATATCATATATTGCCGCCAAAATATACATCGCTCAAAATAATACATGTCACAATACAAAATGTCTCAAGGGCCAAAATACATCAAGAACCATAAAAAATATGAACTGCGGACCGATGACCCTCTAGCTGAGTCAGTAGGAGACCCAGGTGGATGCTGAGGTGATGGCCCCATAGGTGGCTGCTGCTGATGTGGTGGTTGCTGAACTGACTATTGAGATCTCCTCGATCTCTGTGATTCTAACATCCCAGATCTGCTCCTTTGGTTGTAGCTAGGAACACGCTGGCCCTTAGGCACTGCAATAGAGTATGCATCATAGTAGTACTTAGCCCTTGATCGCTGCTTTGAAAGCTGATCTTGTAACTGCTGAATACGCTACTGAGAATTTGTTCACAACTGAGCCACACTAGTCCCAGCTATCACACCCTGCATGCATGTGATCTTAGCCTGTAACCCCGCAATCTGGCTCTTAGCCTGCTATGCCCTAGCCTCAGCACTCTGTAATCTCACCTCAACATCCTGCCACAATGATCTCTCTATATCCCTCTTGGCAGTAATCCCAGCCACCTATGCCTATAGCTATGCCTGTAAGTGCCCTATCTGGGCCTAAAAAATGAGGATCTAAGGATCCTCGTCTCCACCATTCACTCCATCTTTCAGGGCCTGAACTCCCTGTAGCCTCTGTAGCTCCTACTTCTGTCGGGCCAGTTGATCCTCTAAGCTGGCTACCTAGGCCCACATGGCCAACTCCTCCTCTCTAGTCGCCGAGTCCGGTGACGTCCAATATGAACACTAGGAAGAGGGCCAGGTCTTGTCCCTGATGGCCTTGCTCCTGAGGTCTGAGCACCTGAGGTCCCTACCTGCTGAAGTACATGTTGCTATTGGGATACCTCCCGTGTCTGTTGGGGTACCTGCTGTGTCTACTGAGGTACCTAGGCCTGTCCCTGCCCCTGCGACTGCGGTACCTGCGGCAGTTGCATCTGTCCTTGTCCCTGTACCTGCCTCTCAACCTATTGTACATGTACCTATTGAGGTAGCTGCTGCCCCCGTGCTGCTCTCTGTCTTTGTCCTTGACCTCTCCCTGCCACCTACCCCACTGCTACTGCAGCCAACACCCCTATGCCATCATCATCATCATCAACTAACACGTCCTCCACTATGTACTCGACAGTAATCTCATCTCCCTCCTCTCCCTCCTCTTTATCCTCCACGGTCATGTTAGGCTCTACCACCGAATCTGTCAGTCAGATCAGCCTCCACACCTGCCACCACCGATCATACGCTAGAGTAGTGCCAGCATCCACTATCTAGCTCCTCTAGTCCCACTGTACTAGATGTAGTCCAGCCCAGTCCAAGAGTGCCACCTGAGTCTATATTGGTGCTGGCCATCCTGGCACATCCTGTGGCATCCTCGCAAAAATCACCATCGCCTAGGGCAGGTCCTGCACCTGCCCAAACTACCTCATCACTTGTGATGGGATATACCTGTCTATGGTATGATCTCCCCACCCCATCAAATAGTGAGCCTGAAATGTGAAGGGCATATGAATGTGATCATCGGCCCAGGCCTCTACACCTATGTAAGGACACTAAATAATAGAATCCATGTCATCCAAAATCCACCTCCAATGCCGTAACTACCCTATGTAGGAATATATAATAGGTGGCCTATACAAAGATACAAACGCCTTAGTTCTAATAGGCTTGAAGGTGATTAAGAGTAGCTAGGCATTTCTCATCTAGGAGTTCTAGCTCATTTAGTCATCCAACTCGGTATTCCTCCTCAATGATTATGTTTTGCAATGAAATCCTGAGAGAAGGGAGCTCAACCTCAATAGGCAAAATGGTTTCAGAACCAAATACTAATGAGTATGGGGTAGCTCCTGTGGGTGTGTGAATGCTTGTGCGATAAGCCCATAGGGCGAGGTGCTGAAGGTACCAGTCATGACCAACTTCATTAACCATCTTTTTTAGGATGCATAAGATGGTTTTGTTAGAGGCTTCGACTTGACCATTACCTTGAGGGTAATATGGTGTGGAAAAATGATGTTGGATGTGGAATTTTTCGCATAGGGTACGAACTTCCTAGTTCTTAAATAGTTTCCCATTATCTGTGATAATGGAGAAAGGAACGGCATAACGACATATTATGTAGTGGAGGATGAATTTTGTGATTTGGATGCTAGTGGTGAAAGTGAGCGGAATGGCTTCTACCCACTTGGTGAAATATTTGGTAGCGGTAATGATGAATTTGTGGCCATTGGATGAGAGTGGGTGAATTTTTCCTTCGAGGTCGAGTCCCCACTCTAAAAAGGGCCAAGGGGTTGTTATTGGCTGCAACTCCTATGAAGGTGTATGGATAAGATCACTGTGTTGTTTACATGGTAAACATTTCTTCACAAATTGGTAGGCATCTCATTCCATGGTTGGCCAATAGTACCCTATTCTAGGAATCTTCTTTGCTAGAGTAGGTCCACTAAGGTGTGCCCCATAAATGCCTTCGTTTACCTCTTGCAAGGCCACTTCGGTTTCCATAGAGTCGAGACATCGCAAAAGAGTACCATCTTTCGGTATAGGGTATCTCCTATGATAGTGAAGCGAGAGGCTCGACGGATGAACATTTTACATTGTGTGGATGTTAGATTAGGTGGGATGATGTTATCATGGAGGTACATGTAGGTTTCTTGATACCAAGGAGATAGGGGACCAACAATGTCGTATACTAACTCAGATTGTGGTACGTCAATAGGCTGGCATTGGTAGTTCTTCAATCAGGAACTCACATCTTTTGCTATCCTTTTTCATGTCAACCAAGGATCCTATAGTGGCCATAGCATCTACTGCTTTGTTGTTCAACCTTGGAATTTGTTCAAAATGGATATCATGGAAATAGTCCTTAAAATCATCAACCATTCTTTTGTAAGGCAGGAGCTTGTCATCTTTTCTTTTGTATTCATTATTGACTTGTCTAATGACTAGTTGGGAGTCTCTATAAACTGTAAGCTTTTCAATCTTCCACTGGATGGCCATGCGAAGTCCTGTAATAAGGGCCTCATATTCTGCTACAATGTTTGTGCATGGAAATGTTATTTTGTAGGACTTTGGAATAGTGTCTCCTTGAGGGGTAACAAACAAAATGCCTGCCCTCGAGCCATGATGTGTGTAGGATCCGTCAAAATACATTTTTCATGTATTTGTTGTTGGTGTTACTATCAATATTGACTCATCTGAGAATTCTGAAAGCAATGGCTATTCTGTTGGGATAGGTGCATCGGCCAATTGATTGGCAATCACTTGTACTTTGATAGCTTTTCTCTTTGTATACTCAATGTCGAAATCACTTAGGATCATAACCCACTTAGCCATCCATCCTGTGAGAGCTACTCTAGTCAGTAAATACTTGAGTGGATCAATCTTGGCAATGAGCTTTAACTTATGGTTGAGCATGTAGTGTCTTAGCTTTTGAGAAGTGAAGACAATGGCAAGGCATGCTTGTTCAATAGAAGTGTAATTCAGTTCATAGGTCACCAAGGTGCGACTGATATAGCATATAACCCTCTCTTTTCCTTGTTCATCATGCTGTGCTAGTAAGGCCCCTATTGCTATTTCTGTTGCTGAGATGTATAGGAGGGGTTGTCCTTGCTTTGGTGGAATAAGGACTGGTAGTGTAGCAAGATATTCCTTTAACTGTTCAAAGGCATTCTGACACTGGTTATCCCATACAAATTCTATGTTTTTTCGGAGAAGATGCTGAAATGGTTGACACTTGTCTACAAGTTGTGCTATAAAGAAAGGGATAGACTAAAGTTTTCCTTGAAGGCTACAAAGTTGCTTGAGTGTTTTAGGAGGCATTTCCACTATAGAGTTAACCTTAGCGAGGTCAACTTCGGTTCCTCTTCTTGACACAATGTATCCTAGGAGTTTTCTAGAGGTGACCCCAAAGACACATTTCTTGGAATTTAGCCACACTTTGTATTGCTCTAATCTGTCAAAGATTTTAGCCAACACATTCAAGTGGTCTTCTCTAGTCTTTGATTTTCCCAGTAAATCATCTACATAATCTTCCATTATGCTATGGAAAAGGTCATGGCATGGCTATCTGGTAGGTACCTCATGCGTTCTTCAACCCAAAGGGCATCACAACCCAACAACAAGTTCCCCATGGACATATAAAGGAGGTCTTATGTTGATCTTCCTCAACTATCCTGATTTGGTTGTAACCAAAAAGTTCGTCCATCAAGGACATCTCATGTCCTGCGGTAAGATCCACGATGATATCTAAGTTGGGCAGCGGAAAATCATCCTTAGGGCATGCTTTATTAAGATCTCAGAAATATGTGCAACAATGGATTCCCCCAGTGACTTTGGCTATGGGTACAATGTTTGATATCCATTCAGGATAGTCTATAAGACGAATGAATCCCACATCTAAAAGTTTCTCGAGTTCTGCTTTGATGAGAAGTGCTACTTGTGGATTCATTTTTCTTAGCTTTTGTTTTACCATTTTTGCATCAAGATGTACAACAAGATGATGGACAACTAGAGCGGGATCCAATCCTGACATATTGACATATGTCCATGCAAAGTTATGACTCCTTTGTTTGAAGAAAGCCTCTTGTTTTATTGCTGTGAGGGATTCTACTCAGAATGTGATCTTGGGTGCCTCTTATGTTCCAAGGTTCATCTCATGTGATGCTTCTACTAGGATTGGTGATCTTTCTTGATAGAACTTAGGTACTTTGGGGAGGTCCATTCTCTCATCCCATAGTGCCTTGTGGAGGTTTTCACTACGGGATACATCCTTTATTTTGATTTTTTCTTCATCCGAAAGTGCCACAAGGTGGTTTTCACTAGCGGATGTTATTTTTATTTTCATATTTTTGTGACTAAGAGTTTGGATTGTCTCCCCAAAGTATGCAGATGTGTTTAGTTCCATGATATTCTCGACCTTGTGGTCTCCAAGGGGAAAGTGATCTCTAACCCCCATCATTTTAGCTATTGCTTCATCATTTTGTGTGACATCAAGGATGGGGGGGGGGGTCCTTGTTGGTCCCAATCTATAAGTTGGGGATAGACGAGGGGTAGGTCGTTGGATGTATATGGCATGGTAGTTAAGGTGTAGATGGTGCATATGGATGATTCAAAAAGTTTGGAGAAATCGTTGAAAGAGTCTTGATGGTCCTCTTCGTTGATGTTATCTATCGCGGGAAAGGCCTTAGTAACCTCACTTAAGATATACTCAATATCGATAGAGGTAGACTCTTGTTTTCCATACCCTAGCCCGTGGAGATATAGATTCCTTATTGCTTGAAAAGGCTCGACAATTCCTTGTTCATGAAGACCTATACCGCCTTGTCCTTTGTAACCCATGTATTTGACAATCTCGAGACCTTTTCCATAGATTTCAGTTGGAAGAGTAGGAGCTTCTTGTTTATCTTCATCTTTGTATAACCAAGAGGATATATCTTCGAGAACATCTTGTTTAAGGAGGTGTTTTTTCTCAAAGGTTGGTGACGGCTTGCATTTGATGACACCGTAGAGACTTTGTCTTCCTTAGGGGTATCAAATGTATTAGGAGATGTTGGTAATAGGCCCACATAAAATGTGCCATGTAGGTCATATTCACCACATCAGATGTCACTTACTTTGATCTTGACCTCGGGAGGAGTGGGTGTTTGTGATGTTGGAAGGATCAATGTATGAAGTGGATGGTGTAGGATTAGCATGGGAGGTGGATGTTTTAATGGCATTTTTATAAGGACAGAAAGTTCGGTCATGTCCTTCTAAGAAGCTGCAATATTGGAAAGGACGGGGATCGACATAGATAGTGACTTCCGTGCTATTGTGCGAGAATTTCAAGCATTGGTGGAAGGTGGATGGAACGGCTTGCATGGCATGAATCCATGGTCGGCATAAGAGAATGTTGTATGGGAGGTCAAGATCAAGTACTTGGCATTTGGTTTCTAAAATCTTTTGTCCCACTTGGATGGGAAGCTTGATGGTGCCTTCAGACAATCTTTTGGAGTCATCATATCCTTTGATAGTTATACACTCACTAGAGTCCACAACCACATTAGAGTATCCCAAATGTTTTAATAGCTTTAGAGTGCAAAGATTTAGGCTGGAGCCACCATCTATTAAGACTCATTTGATGGTATGTTTATGGATTAGGACTTCGATGTGTAGGGCTTCGTTATGTGTGACATTAGATGTGGGTAGGTCTTTTTCTGAGAAGGTGAGGCGATGAGGTGAGGTGATGTGGCCTACCATGGCTTGGAATTAATCAACATTCAAGTTGGTAGGGAATTGGGTTTCTATCAAGGCTTTGTCAAGGACTTCCTTATGGAGGGGAGATGTGCGTAGTAATTCGAGGATGGAAATTTGTGTGGGAGTTTTTTCGAGGTGATCTAGGAGGTTGTACCTGTGGGTAGATGGTGGATTGGTAGGTGCAGATGTAGAAGGTTGATCATTGGTAGGGGCTCCATGGATGGAGACGTGGCCACAACGAGTAGTAATGGCGCAATTAGGTGTTTTGGCCCTAATGGTGATGGTATTGACATAGTTGGAATAATCTTCTATTCAACCCACAATAGAATTGAAAGAAGAAGGAGGTGACATGACGTTGTATGTTTGGTTGGAAGAGGAGGCTTTTCCTTTGTTATGATCCAGAAGTGGATCCTTGTATGCCCCTAGATTGGCATTAGGTGATTGTTTTGGAGGTTCGTCGATGGTTATATCACCTCTATCTATAAGGTCTTGGATGCAATGTTTCAACCTCATACATTTAGATGTTTTATGCCCTTTTACACGATGATATTCACAATAGGCATTTTCATCAAACCAAGAGGGTTTAAATTGATTTTCATCATAAGGAAAAATAGGGGGTAATGTTATCAAATCCACCTTTACAAGGTTGTTCAAGACATTTTCGATGGGTTCCTTTAAAGGTGTAAATTTCATCTTAGGTTTGTTGTTTTGTCTTAGCGGTCCCCTAGGAACATTTACATTGTTATTGTTAATGGATGTACTTGGTGGAATGGGATTTTGTACATTTGGACGGCCTTCACATCGGTGACACCATCGTTGAGGGTGTTTTTATTCTTACCCCAAAAGCAGGGTTTGTCATTGGATTGTGCTTTGTTGTTCATATGGGAAGTGTTGGTATTATTGTTATTGACTTTGTTGTTGTTGTTGGTCTTGTTGTCGTTGTTGTAAAGTTTTATAGAGACTTTAGTAACAAGGGCTCTTTCAATGGTTGTCCCTTTGTCTATAACCTCCTCAAAGGTTGATGCACATTGTATTTGTAAATGGAACCCCATTTCTTGGTTGAGATTAGTCACAAACATGGTGACTAATTGTTTTTCAAGAATAGGCCAAGGGAGTTTGCTTGCTAGGCTTCTCCATCTTTGTAAAAAGGCGGTGAATGATTCCCCACTCTTTTGTTTTGTGTTGCAAAGGTCCGTCATGGATATTCAATGTTCAAAGTTATAGGAGAAATGATTTACAAATATCTCCGCAAGCTCATGGAATGTTTTAATAGCAGGGGGAAGGTGAGAAAACCATTTGGTAGCTTGACCACCGAGGCTTCTAGGAAAGAGTCTCATTAAATATGTCTCATCGTATGAGACCTCTAGGCAAGCAATGTAAAACTCCCTAAGGTGTTCCCTATGGTCTCCCTTTCCTTTGTATTTGTCAAATTTTGGTCTTTCAAAATTCTTAGGGAAGGGTGGCATGTGGATGGTGTTGGATCTAGGGCATACAACTGAGAGGGGGGGGGTGAATCAGTTGTATAGAACTTGTTCTCTTTCAAACACTTAATTCTCTGTTGTTTAGTTAGCAGCATATCAAATAATCATTCATGGAAGCACAATACATAAACACAAGAGCAGATAAGCATCAACACATTGAACACCAAGATTTTGACGTGGAAAACCCGGTTAAGGGAAAAACCACGGGGTGATTAACCCAAGAATTATTCTCTGTTAGAAGAATAAGGAAAAATGAATGGCACATGCCAATAAGGGCTCACTGCCCGAGCACACTGCTCACAAAGAGGCCCACTGCCTACAAGGAGACACACTGTCTACAAAGTGATAAAAATCACAGTCTTGAACTGGAGAATGACATCTCTACTATGTCCGGATCAGTTCCAATTAAGCCCAACAATCTCTGCTCTGCCTTTCGCACCTTTCTTCGCTATATCCTGCTCATCCACATGCCACACACTGAAATGAATTCACAAATCATTATTTATACAAGACATCGACTTAGGAACAAGCATCTAAGTCGGCAAACAACCATAGGAGTATCCGCAAGATGAATAACACATCCGGTCGGCTATCACAAGAACATTCGCAGGATGAACAACTCATCCGGTCGGCTAAACAGAGCAATAACTTTATCCGGAAGAATAACTTCAATTCCGGGCTCTACCATCAATGCGGACCAACAACACAACCTAAACATGATTCAAGAACCTTCACAAGTCTGTCTGAATGTCCGGATACATCCGCACTTCCTCTGCTTACTGGGATCTCTTGTCTTCCTCATCCGGAACTTCAAGAACACAGTCTGTCGCCACTGTCATAATGCAAGAGGTACTTCCGGACCTCCAAATCACACACAAATCAGGATGACACATCACAAGGACATCTCAAACACTCCTTCCAATCCGCAGATTATGATAATACAATTCCGGACCTCACCGGACCTTTTTGTGATCCTCTGTCACCTCCGGATACTTGCCGGACCCGGTTCTATACCGGCAGCCATAACTCCTTCAGATCTTCATGCGGACCTCTGAAATCTTAACTGTAGCATCTCAAGATTCATATCTACTAACCCTTTAATCCGCATCCTCCGGTTCTCATCCTATACAGTATATTTACCTTCTTCTCATCACTGTTCTTCACTGTTCCTGACTGAGGCTAATTTTCTCAATATCCTCAGCACAAAGCTCATCAAATCCTTCTTGTCAGTGCAGTATGAGTATGTTGACATCAATGACAACACTGGCTCACCTCATACTTGCCAACAGATGGTTGGTAAGGGCAAATATCCTTGAAAGAATATTGCTTTCTTTTGTGTCCATGTTTCATATCATCAACCTTTTGGATCAAAGATTACACAATGCTAGGTAAAGCTTGGGTAGGTGGCGGTTGTGGAATGTGGGTTTGTTGGTTTTGGATGAGGTGTTGAAGAAAATTGGGAATTTGTTAATGTTGGGTGGTTTGATTTTGATGGGCGAGGTATTGTTGTAGAACATGTGGTAGAATTTGTTGGTTTTGATTGGGATTTTGTTGTGAGATTTGGATGGAAGATGTAATAAGTGGTTGGGAAATTGGGGGTTGTATGTATGTGAAGTTGGATGAAGGGTTGTTGCATGGATTATTATTAGGAATGTTGGACATATTGTAAGGTGGTTGGGAGAATAATTGTGTCATGAAGGCTATGGTGTTGGCGTCAAATTGAGGCACACTTGTGGAAGCACTTGTGTGCATGGTGTTGTTAGGAATGTTTAGGGTGATTTATGGCGTGCATGTAGTGATAGTAGATGTTGATATGGTCGTGGGATTTGGTGTGGTTGACGTGTTAGTAGGAGTTGTGGATGTGGTGACATTTGAAGTTTGGGATGTGTTAGGAATATTATGGGATGAGGATGGTTGTGATGAGGCAGCGACATTGGGTATACTAGCACCATTTTTGATGAGGAATTCAAGATATTTCATGGGATCCAATTTTAGGACTCTATCTAATATGTCCATGGAATCGACGTCTTGCATGAAGTCTAAAACATCTTGATCCACATTATTGATGTTAGATGATGGGGCTAGTGGTATATTGGTGAAAGGACTTAGCATAGCATTTGCATCAAGGGATGATTGTGGTTGATTTGTGGTATTATTGTTTTGATCAGTTTAAGGCATCCCAATGCCAAAATTAACTCTAAAAGAGTCCATGTCCTTGTTTTTCTTAGCTTGAGACCTTGTCAAGGGCATACAATGGATTAGGTGTGAATTTGGTTGGATTGTTGAAAGGTGGATGAAGGTTGAGACCTTAGAGAATGGATTTTAAAATATTGGACCCAAGGATAAGTGATGGTGGACCTTAGTGTGGTGAAAAGATTTAGCCTTTAGAGAATAAAATCTCAAAATTCTAAACCTAAGGATGAGTAATGGTGCATATGATATGGATCGGTTTGGTAGAGGTTTTATCTTTTAGAGAATAAATCTCAAAGTTTTAAACCTAAGGATGATGTAAATGAAGGTATGAGGATGGACGAGAAACCTTAGAGGTTAGACCTCAAAGATGGATGAATTGATTTTCAAAAATTTTGGACCTAAAAGGATAGATGAGTGGAAGGATAAATTGAAAATGTGGGATAATGGATGGAGTGGATAATGACCTTAGAAATTTGGGAAACAATTTTGGGATAAAGGTATAAGATAACCTTTAGAAATTAAATCTCAAAAGGATTTCTTAGACCAAAGTGAAAATGTATATGTGGGTGAATAATGATTTTGAGGACGACCTTAGGATGAATTTGAAAGGGATGATGATTTAGAAATGAATGACTAAGGTATATTTAGGATGGTTTGGATGATAATCAACCAAGGGAAACCTTAGATGATTTGGATATATGGGATTGGATGATTAAGGATGTTGGATAATTTTGATGATGTCTGAAAAGAATTTTCAAATCAAAGGAGACCTTGGATAAATCTAGATCTTTGGATTATAAAAGGAATGTCCCTCCTTACTTAAGGTAGACTAATGCCCACCAAGCAAAATGGGATACCTTAGAATATATCAACTTAGGAGTTGTCTAAGCTCCTCAATTAAATATTCCAAAGGATAATAAAGGCTAATTTATAAAAGCACTTAAGGTAGACAAAGTCTTAAGTACACTATAAATTAGAGTATGATAAGATCTAGATTTAGTTCTTGCACAAAATTGATTTGAGGTATGGTTTTGAATGTTGGTTAATTTTTTGGATTTTGGATGAATTTTGATTTTTGGATGTTGATGTTGTTAGTACTCATTTATGTTTAGGGTTTTGAGGTTGAACATTTGCTGATTTTATCATTCAAATCCTGAATTTTCTGAGTCTTGGGGTCTTGCATTGTTTTGTCTATTCTGTTAGTGGCCTTCTGTGGTGGGTTCCTGGTTGTAAATCTCATCCTCATGTTTTAGTTTTCGTTGGTTGACCAGCCTCCATGTAATGTTTTACCGCCTTTTCCTGTCGCACTCATGAAAAATGTTAAGTTCGTATGTGCAATTGATCAAATCCGTTGACAAGCTTGTGAAATCCCAATTGGCTTCTAGAAATGGTGAAAAATTTGAGTATTATGCATTTCTCGATGTATATCAAGTTTGCATATACAAGGAGGAATCTTTCACAGATTTTTGAGAATATTCTGCAGTTGTATGCATTGCCAAATGCATATCGGGCTCAAATGGAGAATATACAAAGGTGGAATATTCCTTGAAGATTCCACAGTTGTATATTAGGGGTTTGTATATTTGTGTTTGCATATTTGACATACAAGTGCGCAAATATACATTTGCTACAGTGCAGAGATAGAGATGCATGTGGTGGGGCCCGTGGATATACAAGGCAGAATGTACATTCGAAAATATATAAAGGGCCCACGACATGCAAAGTGAACAGTGCCATGGACACGCAAAGATACATGCAGCAGAGACACAAGTGGATGGGGCCCGTAGATATATACAAGTGAGTTTGTATATGGTCTATATATAAAGGAAATATGCATTCGCGGATGTACAAGCTGGATTCCAAAGTGTTTCAAATGTGCTTTTTGATTATGGCAAAGTCTGACTTGTACATTGCATTTGTATATGCGATGTGCAATCAAATGTGCAAGGGAAAGAGAAAATAGGTCGGGCCCACCAGTTATATACAATGGTAATTGTATGTATGCTGACATACATGCAAAACATACAAGTGAAAAGGTGCATTCCAAACTTGAGTAGAATTCCAAGATGCTTCATACAAGTTTGGGGTCCGCAGCATGTATATTGGGTTTGTATATGCAGCATACAACTTGATATACAAAACAAAGATATGCAACCCGGACGTGAAGGAAGAGTCAAATACAATGAACAGTAATTTGAGGTCCGGGGGTTGTATAAAGCAATTGTATGCTTGTGCAATAGCCGATATGCAAAGAGATTATCGCCAAGACCATATGTGTCAACCAACCTTTCTTGGGTTATTCCAATGGCCGATGGAGATCAAATGCACAGCGACAGAGGACAAGTCACAAGCTGCCACGTGCTTGGGAACTGTTGCATGTATATGCATTTCAGCACGCATATACAAGGGCGAAAAAGGCAAAATTGAAGAAGGAAAGGGCCAGGGATAGAAACATAAGGTGCCAACGTGGCACGATTTCACTGGCCAACAACTTTTCAACATTTTTGGGTGACGTTGATCACAACAATGGAGGGATGATCAACGGTTGGGTTTTGAACTTGCTGCGATGGTTTTTCCTAAGCGGGTGCGGCCGTTTTTAAGCAGGAAATTTTTAGTGGTATGTCGTTGCTACATTTCAGAGAGGTTGTGGGTAGCTAAAGCATTAATGGCAAAACTGCAGCGGTATGGGTCGGTGATGGACAGGTCAACAACCCAATTGAAGATGAATGTCCTTGAACGGTGGTGCGGATCCTGATTCCATCTGCCCATTCCTCTTTGTCTCCCTACAGTGTTGAATATTTTCTGAGCGCCATTCCTCATGCATTGAACCTGGTGGATTTTTGATTTGCCTTGTAATTAATTTTTGTCGGGTACGTAGTCTTGGTATAAAGGCCAAACTGTGTTACCCATTCTAAAAAAAAACTAGACTTTTTTTGGTGCTGTGACACAATACAACTTCATTGGTGGCCCTGTTCTTGGTGTCTTGTAAGTTTATGAGTCTCATGTTGTATGTTTCATGCATGAGTTAACTGGTTTCATGGTGTTTTATATGAGAAATGCTCTGTGCATGTGTTTAATCATTTGTCTCCAAGCTGTGGGTATACTTTCTTTTGAATCAAGATAACTAAGGGTTGTTAAGGTTCAGGAATATAGTTTTTCCTATATTGAATGTTTAACCTCCTACTTTTGTTCAAGGAACAAATTAAATGTTTCAGGTTAATCATTGAGAAGATGTGTTGCAGTAGGGATACCATTAAGTATGAATGATTAAGCACTTAATTGTTGGGAAGTATCTGTAAGGCAGATATTAGGAATCCCCTTGATATCCAATCTTTGGTGTATGTTCACGCTGGCCATTCACGTGTGTATGTCTATTGACTCCGAGCCCTGGATAGGCACCGATCCCGTCTTGTATTGAGGTCACAACTAAAATCCTAGTTTTGCATTCAAATACAAATCAAACTCAAAACTTCACATACAAGCCTTTAGGCTATTAGAAGTAGTTTTAGGACCAAAATCCTCTGTCTACAACTGAATATAGGCCCAAAGCTAGCCCCTTTGCACTTATCTCACAGTTTTGGTCTACATAATAGAGGATTTATCTGCTTTGTATCAACATCCCAGTCAATACATAAACATACCACATAGATGTTGAATAGGGAATACCCCCTTGGTTCTGCAGAGCCTAAAGAAGAAGAGGAGATATTTATAGAGTCTATCTCCTATACTATTAGTCGCTGGCCTAGGAATCCTATTGATCATTGATGGCTACCTTGTAGGGACAACTGGGAATAAGCATCCAGTCGGATTGAGAGGTAACAGAAATTGGCAACTCCGCTGGGGAGGGTGATTTGAAAGTATTATCCCGCAGAACTCAGATACTAAAGAAAACAATTCCTACTTGTAGGTGGCGACTCTGAACCAATCTCCCAACTGGTAAAGTAAAAATTTGTATGCAAGGGAGAAGATCCCAACGTAACCCTTTGTTTGAAGAGTTACCCATAAAAATGATGTATAGGAAAAAAGGGATTGTTCGAGCCAGTCAAGATGGTTCTCCTAGCCCCAGGAAAAATGAATTTATTCAGGACAATCTAGGATCCTCAGAGCAAACAATACCATATTTTTTAAACACTGAGGTTGAAATCCAGAATGTTTATGAAAGACAACAGGATGGTGCTCTAAGAATAAGGTCAGAAGTTTTTCAAGAACGCCCTTTCTTGGATCCCAATGATAGATTTGAAGAGGTTTAGTCTCCAAGGGATGAAGATAATGATGATCAGAATGTGATAAAACCATCTTCTTCTATGCCTAGAGAAGAGGAACTAGCTAATGAAATTAAGAGTTTAAGGGTAGAATTAGAATATCTGCAGGCAGTAAAGATAAGAGATGATATGAGACAGAAAGTGCAAGCTCTGAGAGTTGCTCAGATTGATTCAGTTCCTACCCTTGGCAATGCAAATATGCAAAGAAATCAGCACAGGAATGAAGTACAGGATCAACACAGTGATCAGGGACAAAATGCAAATAATGCTAGAGTACCATTGAATAATGTAAGAAATCAAAATGCAAATAGAAATGCCAATGTTATTCAGCCTGGTAGACAACCTATGTAGCTAGATAGATTCAGGCAGTTAGTTTTTGATGGCATTCCTGGTTACCCCAACCCTATTGACAAACATGTGAGGCTGCAAGTGCCTAAATTTTCAGGAAGTAATACTGTATCAGGTGAAGACCATTTAAAAGCTTTGCAGAATATCATGGACAACTTTGAGGTTGAGCATGAGGATGTATTTATGAAATCATTTATGCAATCCTTAGTTGATGAAGCCAAGGAATGGTATAAGGGTCTACCTGACAGAAGCATTTCATCATGGGATGACTTCAGGAGAATATTCAAAGAATAGTATGGTGACAAAACTGATCCTAGTTTCTTTATCAATGAATTTACTGGCATCACCAAAGGATCAAATGAACAGGTTGCTGATTTCAATGCTAGATTCACTAAGGTATTGAACAAATTGCCACAGGACTTGAGACCTAATGAACCTATGTGCATAGTGTTGTACATAAATGCTTTTGATGCCAAAACAGCTTATGGATTGAGAGACAAGAGCCCTGCTAGCCTCAGAGATGCTTTCAAAATTGCAACAAATATTGAAAATCACAGAAAAGCATCTGGTAAGACAAACATAAGAGATGATGTGAAAATTCTGCAAAATCCAGATACTAAATCTCAGAATATTTAAGGCAATGCATCTACTTCTGAGGATAAATTAGACAAATTGACAACTATTGTTAAGGACCTAGGTTATAGAATGGCTAAAAATGAAAAGGGGATAGGTCCTGATAGACCAGTTTACCAAAGGCAAGAAAGAAGACCATCATTACATGATATGCCATATAACACCAATTGGCATAATGGTAAACCCATCCTTCCAAACAACAACTTAGGTCAAAGGACTCAAAATGTTAAGGAAACTCCTGATCCTTTGAAGAAGGCTGTAAATATTGTTAATGACACCCCATGGTGTATCATATGTCAAATGCCTCACTCGCAGTCACAATGTATGATTGCTCAGTCTCTATACAACAATACTGTTGCCTGTGATGAGTGTAATGAGCCGCATTGTATGGAAGATGAGAATGTCAATATGTTGTCTACAAATAGATAATACTCTTCTCACGATGCTGATGCAAATGCAAATGATGAGATTCAGGTCTGGCAGCAATTTCCCTATGATGAAGATGAGCAAGATAGCTACGCCTATGCTCAGGATTCACACAATTTTCTGAATAATTTGAAGACCTTCTGATGAAGAAATTAGAGCCCTCATAACTGCAGCAGTAGCTCAAGTTAAAAGCAATTACAACCTAAGAGGTAAGGCTCAGGTAAGCAATTCACACCAACCAGAAAATACTTTTGTAGGCCAACCTGTGCACAGTCATAAGGGACGGAAACATATAAGAAACAATGGAACAATAACAAGCAAGGTTTTAAGAAAAAGAGAGGTTGTGATCCTCACAAAATAGAAAATACAGTTCTCCAGGTTGAGGATCAAAATAAAATTTCTCAGGGCAAGAATGACAGTCCAGGAGCCATGAAAACTAAGGCAGGATCATCCCAGGATAAAGGTAAAATGGTGGAGCAAGTTACAACTGTTATTCAAAATTATGCTCCATTTGACATGACTCAAGTCTTATCACAGATAAAAGTCTCGGTTCCATTGATGGAACTGATGAAAGTGGAAGAATTCAAAAATAAAGCAGTCTCCTTAATTTCAGGAGTACCTTGTCAAGCCAAGTTGAGTGAGGAACCTCAGGGTAAGAAACAAGCCCTGTGTATGGATGAAGATGAAGTTCTTGAGGTGTATCTTGGGATGACCATGACAAAATGCCCTTCACAAGTGGAACCGTTTTATGTCTCCCTTGTCATAAATGGAAAAATAATTAGGAACTGTATGCTTGATTCAAGAGCATCAATAAACATCATGCCTTTAGCTATCATGCAGCAAGCTGGGTTGAAAATAGACAAAGCATGTGGGAAATGCTATGCCATGGATGCTAGAGAAGTACCTGTCATTGGAATCATGAAAGATGTGGATTTCAGACTGGCAGCATATCCAGAAAAAACTTACAAAATGAACATAACAGTTGTTGACATCAAGCCACAATATGGCATGTTGCTGTCAAGGTGGGCAACATTGATTGGTGGGAGTATGCAACTAGATTTGTCATATGCTATGATCCCTATGCATGGTAGGAATGTCAAACTAATTAAAGAAGAAAGGTCATTAGAGACAGTGGAGGATCAAGAATTAAAGGAGCATATATGTTTTGTGGATACTGACTGTGATAATTTCAAAGTTGTCTCAGATGATAAAGGAGATAAAGAGGGAAGTATTTGCATTCAAGAATTGGATCAATAGGGTTTGTGGACCATGTATTTCGATGGAGCTTGTTCAAAGGAAGGCTCTGGTGCTAGAATTGTATTTCTGTCTCCAGCTGGTAAGCTTTTAAAATTCTCTTTCTTACTGAAGTTTGCCTGTACAAATAATATTACAGAGTATGAGGCTTTGCTATTAGGATTGAATGTAGCTTTGAAGCATGGAATTAAGGTGTTAAGAGTGTTTGGGGATTCAGAGTTAATTGTTTCCCAGGTTAGAGATAAGTATGCATCAAAAAATAAAAGATTAAAACAATATAAGCATGCTATCTGGGATACAATTGAATTATTTGATGCATTTTCAATAAATTGGATAGAAAGATAAAAAAATGTCACAGCAGATTTTCTAGCCAATGTAGCCATAAGGCCAGATGATGTTACTCTATCAGATGTTACAAATGTTGAAGTCAAACTTAGACCTGTAGTGCTAAACAATGTATGCAGCTGGCAAGTGTTTGATGATAACAAAGATTTACTAAGATTTTTACATTGCATTGGTGAGTATGAGAACCAAGAAATGGATTTCTAGAATTTTGTGGAAGTTATAGATGGAAAATACACTCTCTTAGGGAAGGAGATAATTCAACTCAAAACAAACAAAATCCCTAGAGGGCTGGTCGCTTTAGAGAGAGCTTTTGACAATAGGGACCAATTTGTTACAAAGACATCTCCAACAAAAAAGAATGATCTAGAGGAGATAAACTTGGGGACATCTCATGCCCCCAAAAAGGTATATATTGGCAAACAGCTCAAACCACATATTAGAGCTATGTTGATTGCATTGCTAAGAAAGTATAAGCATGTCTTTGCCTGGTCATATGAGGACCTCAAAGCTTATAGAGAGGATTTATTTCAGCATGAAATCCCTTTGAAGCCTGGAGCTAAACTATTTAGACAAACAGAGGCCTATAAATCCAACCTTAGCTCCAAAAATGCAAGAAGAACTTATGAAACTTAGGGAGGCTGGAATAATTATGCCTATCAAACATTCAACTTGGGTGTCCAACCTCATCCCAGTTAGAAAAAAGAATGGTGACATAAGACTATGTGTGGACTTTAGGAATCTGAATGTATCCTCTTTGAAGGATAATTATCCACTACCTAATATGGAGGTTATGTTGCAGAAGGTGACTGGCTGTGAACTTCTATCCATGATGGATGGATTCTCAGGGTACAATCAGGTGAAAGTAAAGCAATGTGAGCAATTTAAGACTGCTTTCACTACTCCATGGGGAACATATGTATATGTGAGGATGCCGTTTGGACTGACAAATGAAGGTGCCACATTTCAGAGGGCAATGGATGTTGCTTTTGCAGGATTGATTGATTCAATTTTGGCTGTGTATCAAGATGACTTGACAGCTTATTCAAAGAAAGAAGAGCAGCACTGTATGCATTTGGAGCAAATTTTTATCAGAGCATTAGAGTATGGCATCTCACTTAACCCAAAGAAGTGTGCTTTTGGGGTTGTGGAAGGAAAACTACTTAGACATATTGTTTCCAAGGTTGGGGTTAGGATTGATCCTGAAAGAGTGGCTGCAATTGACAAAATTCAGATCCCTAAGACAGTAAAAGGTGTTCAGTCCTTCTTTGGACAAATTAATTTTGTTAGGAGATTTGTTCCTAACTTTGCAGAGACCACCAAAGATGTCTCCAAGATGTTGAAGAAGGGTGCAACTGTCAAATGGGAAGATGAAGCAACCAAATCATTTCAGAACATAAAATAAGCTATAAAGATGGCTCCTATTTTAAAATCTCCTGATTTTTCTAAGCCATTTCAATTATTTTCATTTGCTGCTTTCCACACTATTGCTGCATGTTTGTTGCAGAAAAATGAAGAAGGGTTTGAACAGCCTATAGCTTTCTTTAGTAAGTCATTACAGGCTGCTGAATTAAAGTATGACATCATGGAGAAGCAGGCATATGCATTGGTTAGGGCAGTCAAGAGTTTCAGGCCATATCTGGTGGGCTCTCACATAGTTGCATACGTGCCTCATGCAGCAGTCAAGGACATCTTTACTCAGCAGGAAGTAAATTGAAGAAGATGCAGATGGATAAACAAATTACAAGAGTTCAACATAGAAATACAGATCACTAAGTTGGTAAGAGGACAAGGTTTGGCAAAACTAATGACACAGTCTAATTTAGAGGCATGCCAAGTGAATGTAGTGCATAATGAAGTTATAAGTATATCAGAATCTGATTGGTATAAGGACATTGTATATTACTTGCAGAATTTGAATTGTCCTTCCCACTTCAGTGATAGTTAGAAAAGGACTTTGAAGCTACATGCAATCAAATACATAATTCTTCAAGGAGAGCCGTATTGGAAGAATCCTAAAGGTGTACTACTTAGATGTGTGAATGAGGATCAGGCTACTGATATTTTAAAAGATCTACACACAGGAGGATGTGGTGGACATTACGCTGCCAAGACAACCCACAAAATTCTTAGAGCAGGATACTGGTGGCCAACTGTCTTCTCAGATACACACAAAATGGTAAGAAAATGTGAGTCTTGCCAAAGGTTCTCAGGAAAGATTAGATATCAAGGTGCATTACCTCTTAGGACTATGACTGTAGAAGCTCCATTTCAACAATGGGGAATTGATTTTATAGGGGAAATCTCAGAAAAGTCAAGTGGAGGGCACAGTTGGATCCTGGTTTCTACTGATTACTTCACTAAATGGATTGAGGCCATTCCAACTAAAAAGGCTATGAGCGAAGTGGTGATAGATTTTATCTTGGAAAATATTATTATAAGAATTGGAGTACCAACCAAATTGGTCGCAGATAATGCTATGTGCTTCAGGTCTGGTGAATTTATTGATTTTTGCAATAATTATGGAATTGATTTATCTCATACATCACCATATCATCCACAGGGGAAGCAGAGTCAAGCAACAAAAGTCTCATGAAAATCATCAGAAGGGTGATAGATAAAAATAAGAGATCTTGGGATTCAAAGCTAAAGTTGGCATTATGGGCTGACAGGGTGACAGTGAAAAGAGCAACTGGAAGATCTCCTTTTGAATTAGTATATGGTGTAGCAGCTAGGTTGCCTGTGAACAACCTCCTACCAGTTTATAAATTCATCCAAGGGAACGGTGAGGAGATTGGAGACCCAATGACTAAAAGAATAAATCAGCTGGTCGCACTAGATGAGATAAGACAGGAAGCACAAAAAACAAACATCAAGACACAACAAAAAGTGAAATATTTGTTTGACAGAAGGGCTATAGAGAGAAGGTTTCAGATATGTGATTTGGTCCTTATGTGGAATGCAAAGAGCCAAGATAAGGGCAAACACAACAAGTTTGAGCCCTTATGGACTAGCCCATACCAAATTGGCACTGTTCATGGAGGTGATTCTTATTTTCTCCAAGCCCTCAATGGTGAACTACTGGAATTGCCTGTGCATGGTAAATTCCTTAAAACTTTCTTCTCATAAATGAGTACCTTTTGTGCACATTGTAAACTAGTTGTAAATATTTTGTACATGCCTTGTATAGTCAGTCATGTTTTGAGTTTTGGGTTTTGTCTGGTTTGCCCTGGAGTAGTCTGGTCCTCGCTACAGTCTTACGCCTGCACGTCCCCAATCAGAGCCTTTGTTAGTACTCATTTATGTTTAGGGTTTTGAGGTTGAACATTTGCTAATTTTATCGTTCAAATCCTGAATTTTCCAAGTCTTGGGGTCTTGCATTGTTTTGTCTATTATGTTAGTGGCCTTTTGTGGTGGGTTCCTGGTTGTAAATCTCATCCTCATGTTTTAGTTTTCATTGGTTGACCAGCCCCCATGTAATGTTTTACTGCCTTTTCCTGTCACACTCATGAAAAATCTTAAGTTTGTATGTGTAATTGATCAAATCCGTTGACAAGCTTGTGAAATCCCAATCAGCTTCCAGAAATGGTGAAAAATTTGAGTATTATGCATTTCTCGATGTATATCGAGTTTGCATATACAAGGAGGAATCTTTCGCAGATTCCTAAGAATATTTTGCAGTTGTATGCATTCCCAAATGCATATCGGGCTCAAATGGAGAATATACAAATGTGGAATATTCCTTGAAGATTTTGCAGTTGTATATTAGGGGTTTGTATATTTGTGTTTGCATATTTGACATAGAAGTGCGCAAATATACATTTGCTACAGTGCAGAGGCAGAGATGCATGTGGTGGGGCCCGTGGATATACAAGGCAGAATGTACATTCAAAAATGTACAAAGGGCCCGCGACATGCAAAGTGAACAGTGCCATGGACACGCAAAGATACATGCAGCAGAGACACAAGTGGATGGGGCCCGCAGATATATACAAGTGAGTTTGTATATGGTCTATATACAAAGGAAATATGCATTCGCAGATGTACAAGCCGGATTCCAAAGTGTTTCAAATGTGCTTTTTGATTATGGCAAAGTCTGACTTGTACATTGCATTTGTATATGCGATGTGCAATCAAATGTGCAAGGAAAAGAGAAAATAGGTCGGGCCCACCAATTATATATAATGGTAATTGTATGTATGCCGACATACATGCAAAACATACAAGTGAAAAGGTGCATTCCAGACTCGAGTAGAATTCCAAGATGCTTCATACAAGTTTGGGGTCCGCAACATGTATATTGGGTTTGTATATGCAGCATACAACCCGATATACAAAACAAAGATATGCAACCAGGATGTGAAGGAAGAGTCAAATACAACGAACAGTAATTTGAGGTCCAGGGGTTGTATAAAGCGATTGTATGCTTGTGCAATAGCCGATATGCAAAGAGATTATCGCCAAGACCATATGTGTCGGCCAGCCTTTCTTGGGTTATTCCAATGGCCGATGGAGATCAAATGCACAACGACGGAGAACGAGTCACAAGCTATCATGTGCCTGGGAACTGTTGCATGTATATGCATTTTAGCATGCATATACAAGGGTGAAAAAGGCAAAATTGAAGAAGGAAAGGGCCAGCGATAGAAACATAAGGTGCCAACATGGCACGATTTCACTGGCCCATGACTTTTCAACATTTTTGGGTGTCGTTGATCACAACAATGGAGGGATGATCAACGGTCAGGTTTTGAACCTGCTGCGATGGTTTTTCCTGAGCGGGTGCGGTTGTTTTTGAGCGGGAAATTTTTAGTGGTACGCCCTTGCTACATTTCAGAGAAGCTGTGGGTAGCTAAAGCGTTAATGGCAAAATTGCAGCGGTATGGGTCGGTGATGGACAGGTCAACAACCCAATTGAAGATGAATGTCCTTGAACAGCGGTGTGGATCCCGATTCCATCTGCTCATTCCTCTCTATCTCCCTACAGTGTTGAATATTTTCTGAGCGCCATTCCTCATGCATTGAACCTGGCAGATTTTTGATTTACCTTGTAATTAATTTTTGTCGAGTACGCAGTCTTGGTATAAAGGCCAAACTGTGTTACCCATTCTAAAAAAAACTAGACTTTTTTTGGTGCTGTGACACAATACAATTTCATTGGTGGCCTTGTTCTTGGTGTCTTGTAAGTTTATGAGTCTCATGTTGTATGTTTCATGCATGAGTTAATTGGTTTCATGGTGTTTTATATGAGAAATGCTCTGTGCATGTGTTTAATCATTTGTCTCCAAGCTGTGGGCATACTTTCTTTTGAATCAAGATAACTAAGGGTTGTTAAGGTTCAGGAATATAGTTTTTCCTATATTGAATGTTTAATCTCCTACTTTTGTTCAAGGAACAAATTAAATATTTCAGGTTAATCATTGAGAAGATGTGTTGCAGTAGGGATACCATTAAGTATGAATGATTAAGCACTTAATTGTTAGGAAGTATCTGTAAGGCAGATATTAGGAATCCCCTTGATATCTAGTCTTTGGTGTATGTTCACGCTGGTCATTCACATGTGTATGTCTATTGACTCCGAGCCCTGGATAGGCACCAATCCCGTCTTGTATTGAGGTCAAAACCAAAATCCTAGTTTTGCATTCAAATACAAATCAAACTCAAAACTTCACATACAAGCCTTTAGGCTATTAGAAGTAGTTATAGGACCAAAATCCTTTGTCTACAACTGAATATAGGCCCAAAGCTAGCCCCTTTGCACTTATCTCATAGTTTTAGTCTACATAATAGAGGATTTATCTGCTTTGTATCAACATCCCAGTCAATACATAAACATACCTCATAGATGTTGAATAGGGAATACCCCCCTTGATTTTGCAGAGCCTAAAGAAGAAGAGGAGATATTTATAGAGTCTATCTCCTATACTGTTAGCCGCTAGCCCAAGAATCTTATTGATCATTGATGGCTACCTTATAGGGACAACTAGGAATAAGCATCCAGTCGGATTGAGAGGTAACAGATGTTGGATTTTAGATAATATGGATAAGATTTGGATAATGTTGGGGGATGTTGGAAAATGAATTTGATTGATCTTGGACTAAAGTTGGGATGACTTGAATTCAAAATGGACTTTGGAATGGATGTGCAAAGGTACAAGGGTGAAAATCAAAATGTTCACCTAAGGTTAAGTGAATAATGGAGGGATAATGAATTTGGATTGGGATTTTGAATGAAATGATTAATGGGAATGAGGTATGACCAAAGAGCAAATATCAAAATGATGTTTATCTAAGGTCAAATGGATGGGGTAAATGGAGTTGGACAAAGGTTGGACTAGATTAGGAGATGGAAATATGGACAAATGTTGGCCTTAACAATTGATTGGGGATTTGAGATGAATGGGATATAATCAAGGGTCCAATAATCAAAATGATTTTCTCTAAGGTCTAAATGAAAGGATGTGGGTGGATTTGGACAAAGGTTTATGAATGGGAAATATGATCAAGGGTGGATTTTGGTTTTGATGAATTTTGACAAGGTGACCACGAATTTTGACTAGACAAAGTTCAAGGACCCCAGAATAGGTCAGAGGACACGTATAAGATATGGCCCTCAAATGACACCAATCCCTAGAAGTAAGGCGCTAAAACAGTTCAGAATGGCGTTAGAACAGAGACAAATGGCGCTGATGGACAGGTTTATGGCACCACAACAAATGACGCTACCAAGGAATTTTATAGCACCAAATAGAGAGGCTATGGCGCTAAATGGTGATAGTCTCTAAGATTTTGACTAGGGTTTTGACAACTTTTGGAAAATTTTAGATTTTGGACTCAAAATTTTGGATTTTCAAAGGTCAAATGCTCTGATTTCAAGGCTCAAATGTTTGATTTCAATATGGTCAAATGTTCAAACGTTTGATTTTCAAAGGTTCAAATGATTTTAGACAAATTTGATAAGATTTCTTGGCAAGTAGATACAAATCAAACAAGAAAACATAATGGATTTTGACTCAATGTACCAAAATAAAATTTTCTTTCACGAGGTATAACGTGAAGACACACCAAGCACATGAACATCCTAGAAATTATTCAAGTAGGCGTGTATGAGACCATAAGCCCACTTCGCTGCCTTTATATAGGTGTAACATGCAAGTCCCATGAGGAGGAAACAAACCACTTTTGATCACCCAAGATCACTCATTACATTGCGAGGGGAGAGCATACAAGACATGTACACCCGTTTCTAGAGGGCATTTGCACTTGGCGATATATTCAACGTGGCTTGTGCAGTGAATAACTTCACGGACCTAATTAGTATCCGTTGCATTACAATCTCATAAGACTGAAAGGTCTTAAGCTAGGATAGTTATGAGCTTCTAGGGGAGTCCTCTAGCATACTCAAGGTACTTGAGGCACAAGTTTGTGAATTGGGGTGTTCCAATTGACTGACGCTCAACCACTCAAGTCTTGGCGGACCAAGGGTCTTGGAGGTCTATTGCTTGGAGGCGAGAGGATCCTTCCTTTAAAGCTATCTTTCGAATCGCAATGCTTATATATCATGCTAGAACACACGGTTGAGGTCATCCCTTGGGGTGATGAAATACCCAAGAAGGCCTCCTAAGAAGAAACTACCCCTTTGTTTTTGATCCCCAAGATCGCAATAGGCACGATGGGAGAGCATACACAAGAGAAGTAGCCCCTTCGGGTTAACACTTAAAAGCATGAAAAATGCCCACAAATAGAATTTTGATCCCCAAGATCACCCTAAGGTGCGAGGGGAGAGCATACGTCTATAAGTGGACCAAACAAAGCACACAAGTGCTCATTAATCTTCTAACTAATTTAATGCCACTAAGCTAGTGAGAAATCGAAATCTTTGACCAACGAAAACCTGCATCAAACCAATTAGTAGTTTCATTAAATGTCATTGGCTTGTGTTCTTTTCCTTACACAAATATGTTAGTACCCTTCATAGATCCCAAAAAATTGTTAGACAAATGGTGCCAAAATAGACAGAAATGATGCTAAAATAGGTAATTAAGGCACTAACACATATTTAAATGGTGCTGAAAATAAAAATAAGGCGCTAAAACAGGAAAATAAAGCATTAAAATTTTTAAATTCAAGGACAAGACAAATAGCCATCAACAAAATCAGAATGACACTAAAAATAAGGAATAAGGTGCTAATTGCCAACATGGCACTAATTAATTTAAAAATGGCGCTAAAATTTTTACCTGTCTTACCTTAAGCTGACTGGTTTGAAGGCACTGTTCTTATTGGTGATGGCACTAATCTGTAGGTTAAAGTCCAAACTTTCTCAACAAAGCATTCTCAAGCCAAAAAAATGAACTCAAAAGGGTGTCAAAGTGATTAAACCATCAAACAAACACCCTATGTTAGGTTTGAAGAACAACAAATGATTTAGTTTGTAATAAAATGCTTTAAACTTTCCCTAAATCATTCTCCTATCATTTTAAATCTTATTTGGGCATTACAACCCCTGTTTCTATTAGATTCTGTTAAAAACAAAGAGCAACAGATAACCAAAAAGTGTTAAGAAGCCTTAAAAAAGGAAAAAACTTTTTTCAAGCCTAAATCACCAAAAGGCAGTTGTGAGATAGGGCGCTAAAACAACGCCATATGGCGCTGAAACAAGAAGGAATGACACTAATCCACTGAAATATGGCGCTAAACTGCGAGGTTATATCGCTGAAACTCCTATTTGCTTGGATCCTTAAAGAAAACACTCAAACTAAAGATTAGTTTGGGACCATGTTGCAAGTATGTGCCTAACCGGTGTTGTCATTGATGTCAACATATCTGTGTTGTCATTGGTGTCAACTGTGCTCTTGTTTTGATGCCTGCTTGTATTGAGTTAGTTGCTTTGTATTGGCCTATGTAAGTGTTGAAGACAATGAGTAAGTGATCTTGATATTATGTTTCCAAGCGCTTTTGAGAAACTTTGCTCTCCCAATGGAAATAGTGTGTTGAAGAGTATCTTTGTTTACAGTTGAACAATCCAGTCGTTTGCTCCGCATTTCTTGTGTTGGTAATCATTTATGTTTAGGGTTTTAGGCCAGAGCCACTGGTGGTGCCTGCATAAGCAATCAGGGTTTAAGCATTTAAATATGCAGGCCCCTTCCCGAAAATCCAAAAAGTTCTATCTCTTTTGACCTCTGCAGTGCTAAAAAATGCAAAAAATCAGTCATATGCATGTGTCTTTGTATATACAAAGGCGTTTGTATATACATACAGGTCAAAATGTGCATTGGCAGGTCAAAAATCTCTATCGCCCTTTGAAAAATTGAGTTAGGTGCATTTCTGATTGTATATCGGGCTCTAAAAGGTGCATATACAAAGGGGGAATCTTTCACAAATTCTGGGGAATATTCCTGCTTTGTATATCGGGTCATATACAAAGCAATGTATACAGGGGCGTGCTAATATACAATTGCTACAGTGGCGAGTGGAAGATACATTCCCAAAATATTCTGTTGAAGCTACCGCAGTTGTATATTAGAGGTTTGTATATTTGTGGATGCAAGTGAAACATACAAAGGTGCAAAGATGCATTTGCTATAGTGCAGCGGGGAAGATATATGTGGTAGGGCCCGCAGGTATATACAAACAAGTTTGTATATTCGGCATACAAAGGAAATATACATTTGATGAGATACAAGTCGGATTCGAAAGGTTCTCCAATCTGGCTGATAAATGAGTTAGAATCCACGACTTGTATATTTGCTTTTGTATGTGCAACATACAAAGTGGATATACGAAAAAGGAAGACATACATTTTGGACCCGAAGAGGAAATCAAGCTGCAATAGATAGATTTTCAGGTCCGCGGGTTGTATATCGCATTTGTATATGTGATATACAAAGCAAAGATGCAAATGAAGGAGATACAAGCCAAACTTCAAAAGGAGGTACATTCTGATGCATAAAAATTTGAGGTTCGACTTGTATATCAGGTGTTTGTATATGCATTTTAGCATGCATATACAAGGCGAAAAGGGCAAAATAAAGGTGTGAAAGGCCAGCGATAGAATCATGGGATGCCTACGTGGCACGTTTTCACTGGCTGACGACTTTTTAACATTTTTGAGTGTCATGGATCTCAGCGATTGGGAGACAGGTTGATAGCCAAGTTTTAAAGTTGCAGCGTGGGTTTTCTTTGCATCCACAGGCATTGTTTTGAGAGGGAAAACTCCATGGACATGCTGTTGTTGCGTCTTCAGAGACTACGGGTAGCTGAAGCCTTAATGGCAGATTGTACAGGGAAGTATGGGTCATGTTGACAGGTCAACCACCCGAATTGATGAAGAAAATCTTGGAGCGGCAGCTCAAATCCTGAACATACCTACTCCTTCCTCTTTGTCCCTCTGTCGCATTCAATTTTGAGAGCCATTTCTCATGCATTGTATCTAGCGGATTTTTGATTTGCCTTGTAATTAATGTGTTGAGTACACTTCCTTGTTGTATAAGGAGGAATGTGTTACTCATTTTTGGTTGTTGAAGACTTGGGTATTTTTGTGTAAATAATGAAGAACAGGGCATGATCCTGGGTTGTTTTATCTCATTCTGGAGTTTATGAGTTGCATCATGAATGTATTTTGCACGTATGTTCAGTTTCATGTTGATATAGATGAAAAATGCTCTCATGCATGTGTTTATCTATCTATCTCCTTTGTTGCATGCTTTCCTTCTTTTGAATCTGGTTGCTAAGGGTTTCATAGATTCTAGGATATAGGGTTCTGTATCACATGTCTGATCTCTAACTTCCATTCAAGGAGTGGATTAAATCATTTTAGGTTAAACATGGAGAAGGCTGTATGTCATCAAGGATATCTGTAAGTAGAGGCAACTGAATACCCATTCTTGGGTGATGTTTGTAAGGCAAACATCAGATCCAACCCCTTGAAACTTGAATGCTAGTTGCAAACCATCTATTGTATACATCTAGTTGACTCCTTGCCCTGAGATAGGCACCGGTCTACTCCTGGGTTAGTAGTTATGATCCAAAATCCCTGTCTTGCATTCAAACCACCAAATTCAAACCATTCCATTATTCCAACCCATTAGTTGTAGGAGTAGGATTAGGAACCCCTGCATACTCTCATACCTGACCTGACAAATATGTCCAAGAACATTGCCAACCTTGTGATTTATCACACAAATCTTGGTCCACACATGAGAGTATTCTGCCTGTTATTACAAAGTTAAATCTTTCTGTCATTTGGAGAGTAAATGTTACATCTTTATCAAATAGGGACACCCCCCTTGGTGCGGCAGAACTAGAAGTGAAGGGAAGGCAGCTCATGCAACCTCCCGTGTCTGTTGACCAAATCTGCCCGTGCATTGGAACTGGCAAACCCTCTGCCAATTCGAAAAAAAATACCAACATCTTGCATAATGAATATCTTTGTATGCAGATTGGAAGTCATTTAAAGGCATGTCTAAAGATGCTATGTTCCAAGATTGAGCCTCCCGTATAAATATTTGAGTAAGTTATGTTCACCATAGTAAAAACTGCTTCTTCTGTGCATTTAGTGGTGATAGGGAGAATGTATTATGTTCCGTATTCCTCCACATTTAAGTCTTTTGGTCTGTGGTTCTAGAATTAAGTTTGTAATGGTCCTATGTGCCTTTAACTACAATGGTTCAGGATTTGGTGGTCCGCAAGCGATCTTTTCTTTATGACAGTGGCTGACAATGTTGTTTAAGTGCTCTAGTTTGAAGATTCTTCTTGACAAAGTGGTTAGATGTTGTGTAGATGTTCCTGGTGATTATAATGTGCTTGTGGAAGTCTCTTGATCATGTTCCAACCTTCTGATTGGTCTGTGAAGAGAAATTTGGATCGTGGATGAAGACTGTTCCTAAAAGACTTAGTGTTAACTCCAAGTCTTGGTCGACCTGGTTGTTTTTACTACTTGTAGAGATGCATTGAAGATTGTGGAAGCGTGTTGTGGCATGGAAGATTACATTTGTGTCCCAGCTAAGGCATAATGTGATCTGCATACATCTTTTCCTTAGCTAATTTTCTTTAGGTCCAGACCTATTTCTATGTATGTTTGTAATGTCAAACTTGGAGATTGTTCCAATGGTTGATGAATGTAATGCTGACCTTGATGTACATTCCAAGGTTGATGAATTGTATAAAGACATGTAATGAAGTTGTGAAAAAGATGTCCTTGTGTGAAAATGCAAAGAAAAGTGAAGATGTGTAAGAAGAACATAGCAGAGGAGCTATGTTGTGCTTCAATGGAACTAAACTCAGGCATGGAGTAGATGCTATCAAATAAGTTCACAAACTTTTGGCAATGAGCATTTTGGGCAGTGAGCCCTAAGGTAGTGAGCCTCTAATTTTTGGTATTGCTATAACATATTTATTTTGTGAGTTAACACTCATCGTGGTTTTTCCCTTATAGGGTTTTCCACATAAAAAATTTGGTGTCTCATGTGTTGAATGTGTTATTGTGTTGAGTTTCATGTTTCATGCTTTCATGGTTAAATCTTAATAATAGTGTTTATACAATTGATGTGTTGATTTTCTTAAGAGGTTAAGTTTTGGTGACAACTGATTCACCCCGCCTTTCAGTTGTCTTGTGCATTTCAACAATTGGTATCATAGCCAAGTTCCTCGGAAGTAAGCCTAATAGCTTGAGGTAGATCCAGGATGTCTTACAAAAAGGAAGCTCCATAGTTTGATGGAATGAATTATGGTCTAGGGAATGTACGAATGAAAAGCCATCTGCTTTGTCTTGGTTATAGAATCTGGAAAGTGACAGAGACAAAGTATACCATGCCTCAGAATGGTCTAACAACTGAAGATGAAATCAAAGAATATGAGTTAAATATAAAAGCTACAGATTCTCTGTTAAGTACTTTGTCTAACATTGAGTTGGTAAAGGTCTTGGATCTGGAAACTAATCATGAAGTTTGGGAAAAACTAAAAAATATGTATGAAGGGGATGAATTTGTAAAGAGTGCCAAAATGCAGGGCTTGAAGGTGAAATATGAAAGTTTAAAAATGAGCGAAGATGAAAACATAACTGCCTGCATGCAAAAGAGTGATGAAATTGTTAATGGAATCAAAGGTCTGGGAGGAACCATTAGTGAGAAGGAAGTTGTGATGCAAATTCTTAGGTCCTTGCCTAAATCCTATAGTCACAAGGTAGATGCAATTGAAGAAGTGATGACTGTGCAAGAGGTTACTAAGGATCAGTTGCTTGGAAAGCTTACCACCTTTGAGATGAGAGAGTTTGGTGATGCCCTACCAAAAATTGAAACTACTTTCAAAGCCAACACTTCAAAGAGGATCTCCAGATCTGAGAAGCACAAGGTGGAGCCTATTGATGACCTTGATGAAATTGAAGCCAACTTTGTTAACAAACTACAAAGAGGTAGCGGTAAGTTCAAATGCACATTACCCTTCAAATGTTTTACATGTGGTAAGGTTGGTCACTATGCTTCTAGGTGTTCGGAGAGAATTGAAAGGAATAGAAAAAGATTTGAAAATAGACCTAGGGTTCTAAAGAAATGATATTATGTTAGAGATCTTGATGATGAAGGTGTGACAAATAATGAATCTGATGATGCTAGTACTAGTGCAAATGAGTGCTTGTTTATTTCTATTAAAGAAGAACCTGTGTCTACTAATCCTGCTAGCTGTGTGAAGGAAGAAAAACCAGTGGAAGAAAGTGCTTTGGCTATTCAGGTTGAGAAAGATAAGGACGAATGGTTTATAGATAGTGGATACTCATATCACATGACTGGTGACAAAAGTAAGTTTGTAAGTTTGGAAAAGTATGATGGTGGACTAGTTAGGTTTGGAGATGATACAACTAGTAAGATTTGTGGAAGAGGATCTATTTCTTTTGATGGAAAGCACAATATTGATGATATTCTATATGTAAAGGGTTTAAAGCACAATCTTTTGAGTGTTGGTCAGATGTGTGACAAAGGGTATGATTTGAGATTCAAGGATAATGGATGCAAGATCATGAAAAGCTCCAGAACAGTGATTGCTATTGGTAAGAAGACAAGACGTAATGTTTATCATTTGAGAGGAACTAATGATTATTGTTTGTTGGCTCAAACTGATGAGAGTTGGCTGTGGCATAGAAGGATGTATCATATTAATTTTGACAACATGGTAAAGATAAGTTCATCACAGGTTGTGAGAGATCTGCCTAAGCTTGTGAAGCTTGCTAATACTATTTGCAAGGAGTGTCAATTTGGGAAGCAAACTAGAACACGTTTCAAAAGCAAAGAACAATTCTCTACTGGATTGCTGAAACTAGTACATATAGATTTGTGTGGTCCCACAAGAACAAGAAGTTTGCAAGGAGACAAGTACTTTACGTTGCTTATTGATGATTATTCTAGAATGACTTGGGTCACTTTTCTAAAAGAGAAATCAGAAGCACTAGATAAGTTCAAAGCTTTCAAGGCAATGGTAGAGAATGAGTTTGAGTTGAGGATCAAATGCTTAAGGTTTGATAGAGGAGGTGAGTTCACATCAAATGAATTCAATATTTTTCCTGTGAAGAATAAGGGAGAAAGAGACAATTATCTGCACCTAAGACTCCTTAGCAGAATAGAGTTGTTGAAAGAAAGAACATGATAGTTCAAGAGGTTGCTAGGACTATGATGAAGGAGGCTATCCTACTAGAAGTGTACTGGAGAGAAGCTATACATACTGCTAAGTACATCCTAAACAGAGTTCAAGTCAAAGGTAACCATTTTAAAACTCATTATGAATTGTGGTATGGAAGAGTTCCTACAATGAAATATTTCAAAGTTTTTGGAAGAAAATGTTATATCAGAAGAGAAGAAGAACTAGGCAAGTTTGATGCTAGGTGTGATGAAGGAATTTTCCTTGGATACTCTACTAAGAGTAAGGCCTACCGATGCTACAATAAGAGACTGAAAAAGATCATTGAGAGTGCTAATGTGAAGGTTGATGAAGACAAGGAAATAATATCAAATCTAAGTGACTATGAATCAGATGAACCTATTGGTACAGTGAATGAAGAAAAAGTTGAACAAGAAGACAGTCAAGATGAAGAAGAAAAGGCTCTAGAAAGTATTGCTAAAACTCCCAAGTATGTAAGTGTTGTCCCATTTTTTTAAAAATGTGCTAAATGTCCATACCTTGGTTTTTCCCTTTGTTCTATGTATGTCACTTCATTGATTCTTCATCCTAGACCAAACTTTACTTAGTCATATTTTGAGTCGTCGGTGATTCTTCACATTCTTGAACCAAAGTCGGCGGGTTCATAAGTTCTTGAACTACCTGACTTGCCGACTTTCTACAAAGTTCAATGTCTTGAGTCTTCCTTTGTGTCTCAGTATTATGAAGTTTCTTTGTTGTCAGGAGGTCGAAAGTTCTTTGAACTTCTGAACCTCTGACTTGGAGTTCAAAACTTCAATTTTTGCTCGACTTGCCGACTTTGAAGAACTTGCTCCTTCATATGGTGTTTTTGCTGCACTGGCGTACGATATAAAGGAATGACACTTGTCACTACGCATTTAATTAGAAATACGCAAGAACACAGTGGCACAATCTTCATAAGGAAACTCGAGGCATGTATTAATGAGTTTTAAAGATAAATTTTCCGCCAGAATTTAATATTCCCCATCAGCGAATTTAGGTGAAGTGACGTTGATAAATTCTTCATCTCGCCTAAGGTTGTGTTATTTCACAAAGGGAATGCGTTACAGAGTGATAAATGACTAGATTGCTATGTGCGAGATATCAGCGTAACTCCATTCTCATAGGTCAGCACGATTAGTAGCTCCATCTCTTTCTTGTTTTACTTTGTTATAAAAGCACCACATTTCCTTTGGAAGTTAGAAAATTTCCATGTATCTGCATAAAGAACATCCTGTTAGTGCTTTGCATTACCCTGTGTTGTCTACATATGTTTCAGTCTCTGGTGTTTTGGTTCCTCAAGTATATGAAGATGAAGTTCAAATTTCAAGGAGTCCCCATGGCCTCTATAGTGGATAATGGTTTGTCTAGGGAGAGAGATACCAATTTAGGCCATGTTGATTTGGAAGACTTCTAGAGAAGAATGCAGTCTGAGAATCAAACTCCATTGGTGGGAAAAGTTGTTAGTAGTGGTTTGGATAAAGATAGAGGTTTTTTGCCCATTGTGCATTGTCCAGAATTGATAGTGGCATGTGCCAATGGCTATTTTCTAGAGTTCCAAGAGATAAGAACCTCTAATGGCGCTGTTGTGGCAAAAATTGACTCTGAATCACTCTAGCTCTAAATTTGGAGGAACATGAAGACAATGCTGATGTTTTTGAGTCTTCTGCCTGGAATTATTACAATGAAAGAAAAGATTGGTGTCGTACTTGCATTACCAAGGGTTGGTTAGAAATTGAAAAGACTAGGAAATCCTAGCTTCCTACCAATCTAAAAAGGAGCCATTTTAAGGAGGAGATTTCAGATATAATAACTTTGTTGAATAGAGTGGTTGGGCCAGAATCGGATACTTTCAAGTTTTGGATGTGCAGATTCATTTTGCTGATTTGTGGAGATCACCACATTGATTGGGCAAAGATTATTAGCGAATGTCTGCATGAATAGTTGATGAATTTTACAAGAAATGTGAGTTTCCACATGTGTTGCCTTGAAGAGAGGCTACTTGGCCTAGTTTGAGGATTCAAGGAAATCTTGCAGCAAGTACACCTGTGTACCATATTTTCCCTCAATTATAGAAAATGGAAGGTATGAAAGATTTTAGGCGAGTGAATGATGCTTTTTCTATGATGTTAGCCAAGAAGATTGATGGCTCGCTAGAGCGAAGGTTCTCAGTTAAAGCGTTTGCTCTGGTCATGAATTTTGGTAGTTTTTATATACAGTTTGATCATTTTTCTTATTGGAGAATTGGGGGTTATGAAAATGCCCCGTTGAAATTGCCACGGTACCCATCTGATTATTTGGTGTTGATGGAATTGTGTAGTCAGATGGCAGCTATGAATGTAAAATATCAAGCCATGAAGAAGGGGTACTCTTTCCCTGTGACCTTGTCCTTATATTCTTGCAAAAGTAATGATGGGGCCAAAAATGTTGACAAGCTACTATCAGAATTCAGTCTCCACAGTTTATCGCCCCGCGCAACATTTGACAGTAAGAAATTCATAAAAGAAAATATGCATGGGGGTGGTTCTTATTTACATCAGCCTCAACTCGAGGATTTTTTGAAAGACCGTGTAGATGAAAGAGAGGTGTAGAGGAGAAAGTGGATGAGACTAATTGTGGATCAGGTTCAAACTTTCAAGCTAAATCTCCAAGTTCCCGACATGGTTGATGACAACTCAGACATAATGGATGAAGGTTACCACACTGCATCAATGGAATCCTTGCCTCCTGTGAAATGGTTTGATTGCCTCCTGTGAAATGGTTTGAAAAGGAAGTTACATATGCTAAGTTACTTTCCCTTCATGTGTTGAGGAGAATGGAGAAATGGTTAAAGGGGAAGGTAAAAGAATATGCTAGTTTTATGACGCCAAAGGATTTGGCCTCTCAAAACTGAGTCAGGTCTCAAACTGCCCACTCATACAAAAGGTCTTCTAGTTTGGACCCGACTCTTCAAAGAGTTAGCTCACAATCAAATGATAATGATGATAGGCCTCCTGAGGAGACTGGAAAGGTGAAAACAACATGTGAACAAGACACTCAACCAACAAATAGAAATACCAGAATGGCTACTTCTTCATCTAAAGCAGATCATGTGCCCCCGGTTAATAACCCTATAAGTGATAGTGATTCTTTCATTTTCTCTCAGATGTGAGAAGATAGTCTGTTGTGCTCTTTGCTAAGTCCGCCAAGTTTCCCCCATCAAAATGAACCCCAAGAGAAGAATTCTCACCATGTGCCTTTAGTTGCTACTCTTGATGTTGCTAATGTTTTGGCTTGATCTCCTAATTGGTTAAAGAAAGTGGTTCAAAGGAAAAAGAGGTATACTCCACCTACAGATGAAGGCATTGATACTGTAGCGAATTTGCTGCAAAGCACTCCTAATCCTAAACGTGCTAAAAAGATGTCAATAATGGTGACCGATCCTACCTCAGGAACCCAATTTAGGAAATTACAGATCCAATAGTGGATAAGAATGAGGATGAGGTAACGGAAACCAACTTCAAAATGAGTAGGGTGGATTTGGGACCATCTACTGTGGAGGAAGACCTTTACCATGTCAAATATTCAATCAATAATATATCTAAGAGAGTAAAGGGGCTACATGAAAATTCAAAGCTACTGGCACATGTAATTTCTTTGTCATCTTTTGTTAATTCAGTTTCTAAGATAATAACACCCACAATTGGAGCTCCCTCAAATGCCGACCTCCGTATCCTTGACACTAATTTGCTTCAACAAGTCAAAACATCTTTATCTTTTAGAAATTCTATGGATCGATGGGTTGAAAAAGTTGTTTTTGACGGTCTTGTGTTTATAAAGGAGCCGTAAAATTATTTGATTCTATATATGTGAAAAGGGAAGCTTTGATAGTAGAGTTTGAAAGGGCTAGAAGTGATCATCATAGTCTATCTCTAGAAACTAAAGAGATACAAGAGATGGCCATTATGGATCCTAGTATCTTAGTAGCTGAAGAAGTAATAACTGATCCAAGAGAGTTAGACACACCTGTGTGGGCCGATGCAGTTGAATGGAAACTCTATCTCATAGTCACAGTAGAAGATGAAATGAGGAAAGTAATTGCAGTCTATTACAGAGAAATGATGAAAATTAAAAGGGAATTTGTTACTCTGGAGGTGGAGGCTAACGGGTCTGATGATGAGAAGCTCCTAGACGTCAAATTAATAAAATAGAATTTCAAAAGGGTGGTAATTGAAGAGGTAGTAAATTTTGATGTAATAATAGGAGAATAATTGGGGAGAATCGTGAAAATGGCGGCCTACATTATCAATTGCAGAAATGAATTTGATGATGTGCATCGAAAGGTGGTGGACTTCGATAGAGCGGTAATGAAGAAGAAGCGTCGGAACAACATGATAGGAACTCCACCAGGATGTCATTGACACCTGTTATCAACAAATACAAGGCATACAAGGCAAGGTTACGAGCACAAGTACCTCAAGTGACGCAAATTGGCATAGGAGAAGGCAAGTAGATGAAGGAAGAGGAAGCGATGAACGAGGTGGACAATGGCGAAGAGGATTTGCAAATCCTCAATTTTTTTTTTAAAGATAATGCGCCTGGTAAACTTTTTAATGTGACCGGTGATGCTGGTGCGACACGCCCTCCGGCTCCACACAACGCTTTTGCCCAGAGCTATGAACCGGTGTGGCCACAACACGGGGGACCTCATCCCCAAGAAAGAACACTTCAAACCCGTGAGCTCGTTGGCCCGGCGAAGGCATAACACCTTGCGAGCTCGTTGGCCCAGCGGGGGTTTGAACTCTGGTGGCCGCCACTACAACCGAGCGACTTAACCACCGAACCATGCCCTTATCAGCATCAAATCCTCAATTAATTTCAATTTCATGCTTTAGTTATTTTATGATATTTTCTCTAAAACTATTGGCTCTAGAGGGCCCTTTATTATAATTATTATTTAAACATCTTTTAAATCAACTGTTTCAAGAATCTGTTATGGTTTTTAAAGATAGTTACTTTTCAGCTTAGCTATATATTCTAGGTAGCTAGTCGAATTAGGGATCTTTTGACAAACTTTGTGTTGTAAGGGTGATAGTAAATTTTGGTTTCAATTTCTTTGATACATGCAATAAGAATTAATACAGTGGAGTTTTGAATGATCATGGACTTTGTGTTGTGATTATTTGAATTCATGTTTTGCTTATGTTGAATGTGTTGCTGCTGGTGTTGATGATATTTGTGTATCTTGGTGGTTGGATATCTGTGATTCTTGCTCACTGTTGCGAATCATTTATATTTTGATATATTATTTGAGGTGGTGAATTAATGGTGTATGATATCATTTTATATTAATTTATGGATGTTATATTGGTGGAAGTCTTTGAGCTTCTTGTAGTTTGGTTGTAAATCTACCTTTACTGCTTTCTGGTCAAAAGCTCTGCCTTTGTTTTTGCTTTCTGGTTAAAAGCAATTCTAGTTTTCATTCATTAGAATATCTTTCGAAGGTAGTTGTGCCTTGTCAAAGAAGCAAAGAGTCTTTATAAAATACCACTATATTAGGCTCAACTATTGATTACATTTGTCACTTGTCCGGGCAAGAGTATATAGAGTTAGGTGACAAATCTGTTAACCAATAGTAAGGATTAATCATTTTAAAGATCAGATTATAGGTGACAAAAGCAAAGGGGTACTAACAAGGAAAAGAGCTGTAGAAGAACATGTGAACTACTATTTGCTTTGTAAGATTGAACCTAAAAATGTTAGTGAAGCATGCAATGATGAAAATTGGGTAAAAGTTATGGAAGAAGAGCTGATGCAGATAGAGAAGAATCAAACTTGGGAACTAGTTCCTATACTTGCTGAAAAAAATGTGATTGGCACCAAATGGGTTTTTAGAAACAAGATGAATGAGAATGGAGAAGTAGTAAGGAACAAGGCAAGACTAGTATGCAAAGGATATTCTTAGGTTGAAGGGATAGATTTTGAGGAGACCTATGCCCCTATGGCAAGAATTGAAGCAATTAGAATATTTTTGGCATTTGCAGCATTCAAAGATTTCAAAGTGTATTAGATAGATGTTAAGTCTGCATTCTTGAATGGTGAGTTAGAAGAAGAGGTCTACATTGAACAACCAGAAGGATTTAAGTTATCAGACCAAGATGACATGGTGTGTAGATTGAAGAAGGCCTTGTATGGACTGAAGCAAGCCCCCGGAGCTTGGTATGCAAGGATAGACAAGTATTTGTTGCAATTAGGGTTTAGTAAAGGCACTGCAGACAGTAATCTCTATTTCAAAATCAATGATAATAAAATCTTGATTGTTGTAGTCTTTGTTGATGAAATTATCTTTGGAGGCAATGAAAGTATGTGCATAAAATTTGTAGGGGAAATGCAAAATGAGTTTGAGATGTCTATGTTTGGTGAAATGAATTTCTTTCTAGGTTTGCAAATTACTCAATCAAATAAAGGAATCTTTATTTCTCAGTCTAAGTATGTAAAAGAGTTGTTGAAGAAGTTTGGGATGAAGGACTCTAAATCGGTATGTACTCCCATGGTGACTAGTTGCAAGTTGAGAAAAACTGATGAATCACCTAAGATTGATCAGAAAAGGTACAGATCCATGATTGGAGGATTACTTTATCTAACACAAACTAGACCTGATATAATGCATGTAGTTTGTCTTGTGGCAAGATTTCAAGAAGATCCTAGAGAGTCACATGTGTTGGTAGTTAAAAGAATCTTGAGGCATTTGAAAGGCACGTCAGATCATGGATTATGGTATCCAAAGGATAATGATTTCACTCTCAGTGCTTATACAAATGCAAATTGGGCCGGAGATGTTGATGATAGAAAAAGTACAAGTGGTGGTGCTTTCTTCTTGGGTAGTAGATTGGTTTCATGGTTGAGCAAGAAGCAAGATTCAATCTCTTTATCTACTATAGAAGTTGAGTATGTTGCAACAACATGTTGTTGCATTCAAATGTTATGGATGAAGCAGACATTGAAGGACATAAGAGTTGTGTATGAAGATCCAATTGTAATCTTTTGTGACAATACAAGTGCTATGAACATTTCAAAGAATCCAGTGATGCACTCAAGAACAAAGCATATATCTATAAGTTATCACTTTCTGAGAGAAAATGTGACAGAGAATGAAGTAAAGATGGAATATGTGTCTACAAAGGATCAGATTGCAAATATTTTCACTAAGCCTCTGCCTAAGGATACTTTTGAGTATCTCAAAAAGAACTTAAGGGTTATTACCCCTCTTGCTCTGAACTAAGATGCATAGGAATGCATCAATCCAGTGGTGCCCAAAGCCTCATTCTTTGATCTGGATTGATGTTTTAAAGGTTACCTCTTAGGGGGAGTAGCTAGATGTTGCTGATATGTGTTCCTAACAAAGAGCAGTAAGTGTTACAGTATTGATGAAAGAGCAATTTCAGTTTGATTAGAGCAGTAGAGTTCAAGTATGTGCCCTTTGCCATTGATGTCAAAGGGGGAGAGAAATCATGTGAAAAACTCAAGGGGAGAAAGAGTGCAGATGTATAAAGAGAAAGGGGGAGAAGGTAATCAGTGCAAAATCTTGTCTTGATGGTCCTTACAGTTTTTCACATCATATGTTTCCATCAATGACAAAGGGGGAGATTGTTGCAAGTATGTGCCTAGCCGGTGTTGTCATTGATGTCAACATATCTGTGTTGTCATTGGTGTCAATTGTGCTCTTGTTTTGATGCTTTCTTGTATTGAGTTAGTTGCTTTGTACTGGCCCATGTAAGTGTTGAAGATAATGAGTATGTTATCCTGATATTATGTTTCCAAGTGCTTTTGAAAAAAATTTCTCTCCCAATGGAAATAGTGTGTTGAAGAGTATCTTTGTTTACAGTTGAACAGTCCAGTAGTTTGCTCCTCATTTCTTGTAGAATGAATAGCTTTGTCTGCAGTTTGGAAGTCATTTAAAGGCATGTCTAAAGATGCTATGTTCCAAGATTGAACCTCTCGTATAAAGATTTGAGTAAGTTATGTTCACCAGAGTAAAAATTGCCTCTTCTGTACATTTAGTGGTGACAGGGAGAATGTATTCTGCTCTGCATTCCTCAGCATTTAAGTCTTTTGGTCTACAATTCTGGAATTAAGTTTGTAATGGTATTATGTGCCTTCAACTATAATGGTTCATGATTTGGTGGTCTGAAAGCAATCTTTTCTTTATGACAGTGGCTGACAGTGTTGTTTAAGTGCTTTAGTTTGAAGATTCTTCTTGACAAAGTGGTTAGAGGTTGTGCAGATGTTCCTGGTGGTTACAATGTGCTTGTGGATGTCTCCTGATCGTGTTCCTACCTTCTAATTGGTCTGCAAAGAGAAATTTAGATCGTGGATGAAGACTGTTCCTAAAAGACTTAGTGTTAACTCCAAGTCTTGGCCGACCTGGTTGCTTTCACTACTTGCAGAGATGCATTGAAGATTATGGAAGTGTGTTGTGGCGTGGAAGATTGCATTTGAGTCCCAGCTAAGACATAACATGATCTGCATACATCTTTTCCTTAGCTAATTTTATTTAGGTCCAGACCTATTTCTACGTATGGTTGCAATTCTGACCTTGGAGATTGTTCCAATGGTCGATGAATGTTTAATGCTGACCTTGATGTACATTCCAAGGTTGATGAATTGTATAAAGACATGTAATGAAGTTGTGAAAAAGATGTCCTTGTGTGGAAATGCAAAGATAAGTGAAGAAGTGTAAGAAGAGCAGAGCAGAGGAGCTATATTTTGCTTCAATGGAACTAAACTCAGGCATGGAGTAGATGCTATCAAATCAGTTCACAAACCTTTGGCAGCGAGTCCTAACTTTTGTAATGAGCATTTTAGGCAATGAGCCTCTAATTTTTGGTATTGCTATAACATATTTATTTTGTGAGTTAACACTCACCGTGGTTTTTCCTTTATAGGGTTTTCCATGTAAAAAATTTGGTGTCTCATGTGTTATTGTGTTGAGTTTCATGTTTCATGCTTTCATAGTTAAATCTTAATAACAATGTTTATATAATTGATGTGTTGATTTTCTTAAGAGGTTAAGTTTTGGTGACAACTGATTCACCCCCCCTCTTCGTTGTCTTGTGCATTTCAACAGACCATGGGGTCCCAACGGGTGTGCCAAATGAAGATGAGAAAGTTAGAAAACATCAAAACATGGAACAAATCAAAACAAATGAAATCTTTATACCTTCCAATGCTTCCTAACTCCTCACTCCTTGATAGGGTTGAGGAACTTGCACCCTTGAGCTCCTAGCTTTACCCAACTAATGCTTGCAATGTGAAATGCTCTCCATATTCAATGCATAATTCATTATAACCTAGCTATGATGGAGGAAATTGAGAGAAATTTTAGCATAATAAGATTACTCTAAAATTGGATGATGAAATGGCTTGTGGAGGCTTGTATTTATAGGTAAAATGGAGGGGATTTTGATCCAACGGTGGAGATTGGATGTTGAGATCAATGGATGCGATTGATTGTGAGATGGAGGGCTAGGATTTGGTCATCAAAATTGGATGGTGGAGAATAAAAATAAATCTTTTATTCTTTTGTGGGATGACTTTGCATTAAATGTGATTTGGATGGGTGAGGAAATTAAAAATTAATTTCCTTTGGAGGAGGTGGAATTAAAAATTCCATTTTATGTGAGAATGTGAAGGTCATGTGACACATGCACATTTTTGGGGCCTTACATTTGTAAGCTAAAAATGTGGAAGATGTTTTAGCATGAAAATGACAAAAATGAGTTGGAGGGGTTATGTATTTTTTGTAATTTTTAATTTGTGTGTGGTAGGTGTTAAGCATGATTTGACCAAGTTAATCAGGGTGATTAACTTAGTTAATGTGGCTGGAAAAAAATAGTGAGTGGGGTAATCAGGGTTTAAGATTAATTAAATAATGATTTATTTAATTAATCCAGGTCTATGGGGTCATTTAGGCTAGGGTAGCTAATTAAATAATAGCTATTTAATCAACTAGGCTAGGTGTAGGCTAATTAGTATGGTAGATTAATTAGATAAGTATGATTTACCTAATTAATTGGGTTTGGGAAAGTGGACAAATTAACCAAATAAATATTTGACATATTTATTTAATTAATTGGGATGATGTTAATAATGTGTGAATGTTGAATTAATTAAATTAATTCAGTTTTAGGGGTTAACTGAATGATGGATGAATGGATGGCTCAGGGGTTGGATAGGTTAATTAATTAATTAAAAATTTAATTTTTTAATCATATGAGAAATTAGTGGTATGGATGATGTTGGAGGGTGATCGAAGGGTCGAGACATTTTGACGTGTCTACACATACCTTTGAATTCATGTTTACTAACAAATTGGTACTCCCAGCAAGCAAAAGTTTGCATGTTTAGATCATCTTATCCTTTGGCCAACAAAATAGACAAATGAGGGCAACATTGATTTTTAGTTTTCAAGTATGAAGGTTTGTTGGTTGCAAATAAGGTTGCCTCAGCTGACCTTTCATTTCCAATCAATAGTTTTCGGTAGAACTTTCATCAAATTTGAGTCATGAAGTTAAATTGGTGAGGTTGTCAGATTGATGGTGCTTGGGGGTTCACAATTCTTCAGAACATTTGTTAGTTCCATAGCAAAGAGTTTTAGAATCTCATATGGAATCATGTGTCATATTATTATTTTTGGTTGCATTTTATTTTTGATGGAGGAGAAGGTTGCTTTATTTTATTAGTGGTTTAGAATAGTATTGTTTTAAAGTTCATTTTTTTCTTGTTTTTCATAGCTTTAAAACAATGATTTTAGGGATAAATAATCATTATTTTAAATCTCTAAAATATGACATCTTGTAACTTATCAATTTGTGTTTTAAGCATAAGACATCCTTAACAAGATATGTTTATGTTGTTGGGATTATTATTCAAGGCGATTTAGCCGTGTTTGTAATTTCATTGATTAATTTGAAATTGAACAATGTTGTCAAGATTTATATTGATGTCATTTACTTATCTAAAAAGTGGCTTTGCATGCAACTTAGTTTTTGGTTCATGGAATTATGTGTCATTTTGTGTTTAAGTAGTTGTTATTCCTTTTAGTCTTGTTTGCATTTGATTGTTGGTCTCTATTTTAGTTAGCATGAAGGTGTTATTTGTGTTTTTGGATTAAGTTGCTCTCATTTGTAATATCTAAAATCTTGCCTACAAGACGCAAATGTTATTTATTTGGTACTTGTATCCAAGGAAAAAACATAAGGGAGTAGCCATTTCGTTAATGCAAAAGCCTCCAAGAAGATATTCTATAATGTTGATATTTGTATATCTTGTCTATATTTGGTGTCTAGGGTTAGTTTAGCTTAGTGTTTAGGTTTAGTTTAGATCCCAGGGAACTTCTCTTAAAAATTTCAAGAGATATTTATTCTCACACATAGTTATGTTTTATGTTGTCTTACAAAGACAAATTAAAGCAGTAACATATATAAATTTGATATAAAACAATAAATTAACTCCTAAATAAGGTTATCCATCTATTTTTCTCAACAATTACTATTAGAGCTTAGTTGTAACTTATTTTTGAGAAATGACACTAGTCATAAGAAGTTTGTGATTTTAGTGGTAGTCTTTTTTGTCTTATTTTTATATTGGTATGAGTTATGAAAAGTACTTCTAGAATGGAGGTTGAAAACTTAATATTCATAACTTTGAATTGTGGAAGCTAAAGATGGAAGATCTCTTGGTTGAGATAGATTAATGTGTAGCAATGACAATTCAAAAATCCTTTGTTATGACTAGTGATAGATTGAGGAAAACTTGATAGCAAAGTAATGAGCACCATTAGATTGTATCTTGCTGATTCGATGTTGCTAAATATCTCTAATGAAGATACAACACAAAGGTTGTGGGAGAATTTAGGGAATTTGTATCAAACAAAGTCCCTTGATTTTTTTTTCTTGAGGACAAAATTGAATTCCTTAAGAAGTCGTATTGGGGACTCAATTACTGATTGTTTAAATGCATTCTACATAATTTTAAGTCTATTTAGAATTAGTAAATGTGAATATAGATGAAGAGAATAAATTTATATTGTTGCTTTGTTCATTTCTAGATTCATGGGATAACCTTGTCATGACAATTAATAGTACTTCAAAGTTGATGCTTGAGGAAATGGTGGCTGCCCTATTGTTTGAAGAAATGAGGAGAAAGTCCATGGATGGTGTTCAAAAAAATATTCTCATGATAAGAGGAAGATCCAAAGAAAAGGGGAAGATAAAACGAGATAAAGAGATTTAAATCCAAAGGCAACTCTCGTAACAAGTCAAAATTGAAGTGTTAGAACTGTGACAAAATATGATATTTCAAAAAACAATATAGACTCGAGAAGCATGACAAAGATGATGATACTTTTGTGATTGATTCAAAATCTTCTAATGACAAAGTAGGCAATGATTTTGTTACTTCGTCTAATGTCAATGTATTTGATGATGCATTGTTAATTGATTCAAGATAATCTTATCTAATGACTCCTTATATGGAGTGGTTAGAAAAATATGACAAATTAAATGGAGGTGAAGTGTATCTCAGTGATAACACAACCCACAAAAAGTGAACTTGATGCTGAAAGATGGTATAACGAAGAGTCTTTCAAGTGTCTTGAATATTACAAGATTAGCAAGGAATTTGATTTCAGTAAGAAGGATGAATGATGAAATGAAGATGAGGTGCAAAATATGCTTCCAACACTAATTTATGAGAGAAGTTATGTGCAAAAATTAAATTAATCATATAGTTATAAGGAAATAAATACAAAAGAAATATACCATAACACAATGATTTATGTGGAGAAAACCCCTTCATGAGAAAAACCCAACACTACAAAGTAACTCAATGTGTCTTTCAATAATCAATAATACACTTGCATAGTCTAAGTCTTTACAAGAGTATCACCAACAAGAGATTTGGAGCAATTTTGGTAACATAATAGTACCTACAAAACTCACTATTAAACTTCCATCTCAAATACTTATTAAATAGGAGAAACAATATATAAAACTATTAAATGTTAATTAGGAAACCATGAGCTAAAACAACCCAAAATGTGGCACCCAAATCCCTAGTCAAAATCTAACACCCAAATACCAAGATGAGTTCACAAGCTAAACATAACATATTTCTTGCACTTGTCATAATCCACTCACAAACTTGGGAACTTAATTATATCCATTTGAAGATGTCTTAAATGACAAGTCATAACACACATCATTAGTTGGTCAATAAGTGTAACTCCCTCTTACAACTCTCTTATGCATCATAGATACTCTTACATTTTTCGATGTGGGAGGCCCAACTTTGGGAGGCTATAAGTTTGATATAGGAAATTGATTGAGCTTATTTTTTAAAATTGAAGATCTCTAAGAGATCCATATCGTTGTAACCACTTACTCTAGTTAAGGCCTATTTTGACATTTCTTTGAGGCTAAAATTGACCTCTAGAGCCTTGAAAATTGCATTTTTATGTCCTATACCTTGAAAATTGTATTTTTTTGTTCTTAACATTAGGATGCAAGGTTGAGACACCTTCCATAACATTCTCCCACTCGTCAAACACCTTGCAAGAGTACAAGGAATACCAACACTGTCAACTATCTATTAGGGGCCAAGAGCTCCATAGACTTACTGCGCTAGATGAACTTTTCTATGTTGACTGGCTTCATTAATGCATCTACAACATTTTGTAAAGTGTCAACTTTCTCCAGCATCACCCTCCCATCCTTGGCCATGTCATAAACAAAATGGTACTAGGCATCTATGTGCTTTGTCCTTGTATAATAGATTGGATTCTTTGTTAGACATATGGCACTCTAATTACCATTGAGAACTTTGATAGCCATTTGATTTAGCTCCACATTTGAATATGATCTCTTAAACTAGATGACCTTACAATCATGAGTAGCTAGCATGTACTTAGTCTTTGTAGTGGAGAAAACAACCACAACCTGTTGCTTACTCATCCAGCTAATAGCACTGCCAAATAAATTAAACATATATCCACTAGTGGATCTTCTGTTGTTGATATCTCTTGCTCATCCAACTAATAGCACTGCCAAATAAATTAAACATATATCCACTAGTGGATCTTTTGTTGTTGATATCTCCTGCTCAATCTAAATCCACAAATCTATGAATATCCATTGAATGGTGGTCCCCTGTAGAATCACCATGATAACAGATAGAGTATTCAAAGGTACACCATAAATTTTTGAAGACCCTCTTGATTGCATTACAATGATCTTGTCTAGAATTTACCACATGAGTTGGCTAAGAAGTCTCATTGCTTGAGCAATCTCTATTTTTTCATAAACTATAACATACAGCAAACTCCCAACAATGCTAGCATAAGGCACTCAACCCATATCCTCCATCTCACTAAGTCGTAGACAAACATTGCTCTATAGATAACTCAGTCTCCACTAAAATAGGAACACTCAATAGTTTATAAATTGACATGTTAAATCTCTCCAACATAGTTCACATACTTACTCTAGCCCAACCAATGTTTTTTGTTTTCTCTATCTCTTCTGATCTCCATACTCAAGATATATAGTTTGGTAGCCCCTAAGTCCTTCATGTCAAACTGTGCAGAAAGATAAGACTTCAAATCATAAATCACATCCTTAATGTTAAAAAAAATAACATATCATCTATGTACAATGTGATAACAATGAATCAATCATCATCTATTTTATAATAAACACAATGATCTAATTTAGATCTCATAAATCTCAATCCCAACACAAATGAATCTAATTTTTGGTTCCTCATCTTAGGTGGTTGCTGGAGACCATACAAATATTTTCAATTTACAGACCACCATTTCTTTATCTCTTTCCACATAGTGTTTAAGTTGTCTCATATAGATCTCTTCCTTGAAGTCACCATGCATAAATATTGTTTTCATATCTATTCTATCTCTAAATCAAACTATGTTACTCTAGATAAAAAAAACCTCATAAATGTCATCTTAGCAACCGGTAAAAAATTGTCACCAAAGTCTATCCCCTAAACTTGGGATTCTTTTTTGCAACCAATCTTGCCTTATACTTTTCAATGCCACCATTTAAATTGGTCTTCTTTTTGAATACCCATTTACATCTAATAACTTTTCTACCTTTTGGCACTAGTATTGACTCCTATGTGTTATCCTTCATCAATGCAACCATCTCCTCATTCATAACCATTTTCTAGGACTCAAAATCACCCATGTACATTATCTCCTTCATAGTTCTAGGCTCATTGGTATTAGTAATCAAAGAAAAAATACATATCCAATCAGGAGGATTATACCTATTTTGTTGTCTTTATTGAGTGGACCTCCTTAAGAGTTGAGGGGGAGGTTCTACCTCATCTTTGGAACTATCTAAATCATTTGAGCTCTCCTCCTCTTTAGGTGCTTCATGAGATCTTGATTCAACCTTCTCAAATTTTAGGGTTAGTTTAACCACATTTTTTTTCTCAATCTCTTCTGGTTGCAACACTATGGAAGAAGGACTAATCTTACTAAAGATAACACTTATGCTATACATAACTTTTTTGGCCATAGGGTCTCAAAGATTATAACTTCTCACACTAATACTAAAGCTGATGAAGATACATTTCACTACTTGGTTCTCCAACTTTAGTTTCTTTTCCTTAGGCATATGTGCATATGCCAAACAACCAAATACTTTAAGATGTTGTAATAATGCCTTTTTTTCCTGTCCATGCCTCCATAGGGGTCTTATTAATAAGAGCTAATGTAAGAGACTTGTGGTTTGATATTTGACTATTTATTGGTGCTTGGAGTTAGAGATATGTATGGTTGTATAGTTGATTTGTAGGTATTATTATGCTATTGGAGTTGCTCTAGTTTTACATGTTGGTGATACTCAAGTGTAAGTGCATGTCCTTGGATATTTTATTGTAACCTTTGTTTCTAATAATACAATTAGTTTGTGCTTTGGAATGTGGGGTTTTTCTCCTAAAAGAGTTTTCCCCATGCAAATTTATGTTATGACATATTTTTCTTCTATATTTTTTATAAATTTAAGATTAAATATTTTTGCACATAACTCCCTCCACGTTTAGTGTAGGAAGTGTATTCTACATAGTTTCTTCCTTTAATTTGGTATCCTTGCTTTATCACCTTAGATTTTAGGTGTTAGGGACAAAGTTTTTCGTACTAATCTTGGATTGAGTTGGAGGTTGTACAAATGAAGATCTTGTTATAGGAAAAATGACGAGCACATGAAGGATAGAGATGGAGAATTTTACAGGCACTAACTTTGAGTTATGGAAGCTCAAGATGGAGGATATGCTCATAGATAAAAATTTATGGGTTGCGATATCTAGATTAAAATCTACTGCAATGCAACAAGATAATTGGGACAATTTGGATAGAATAGTGAAGGGTCTCGTTAGGCTCTCCTTGGAAGATTTCATATTGTTAAATGCACATGAAAAGCCACCACACATGTCCTTTGGAAAAAATTAGTTGAAATTTATTAGGCTAAATCCCTAGTAAATAAACTTTTCATGAGAAAGAAGCTATATACTCTTAAGATGGAGGATGGTGGTTCTTTAGCCAATCACATTAATGCATTCAATATGATCATGACCTAGTGTACTCTATTGGAGTGAAAATGGAGGAGGATCATTGTATGACACTTCTTTGTTCTTTTCCAGACTTGTGGGATCACCTTGTGATGACCATTGGGAGCACTGCCTCTAAGCTCAAGATGATGAGGTAGTGGCATCATTACTCTCAGAGGAGATGAAAAGACAATCTTTTGAATCAACTAAGGAGGCCCTATCAATTCATGGAAGACCAAAGGAGAAAGACAAGAAGTACAAGAAGAGATAAAAGTATAGATCCAAATCTTGTGAGAGACCCAAATCTCATAGAAAGTCCAAGGCTAAATTTTGGAAACTTACAAAAAGCCTAAGCATTACCATAGAGACTAAAAAGAGGAGAAGAAGAAAAAGAAAAATGATTTAGATGATGAGTCTGAAAAGTCTTCTCAAGATGATGTAGATGCCTTTGTCATAACCTTGGCAACTCATGCGTCAAAAGGTGCATGGTTAATTAAATTAGGTGCTTCCTTCCATATGACCTCCCATTTGGGAGTGGTTCTCTAAGTATGAATATTATGATAGTAGGAAGGTGTACCTTGGAGATGAATCTCACATGAAGATTATTGGCCATGGAAGAGTTCTGATTCATTTCCTAGATGGACATGTGAAGGGGATCAATGGTGTATTGTATATCCCTAGTTTGGCATAGAACTTGTTATTGGTGAACAAACTAAATGATCTGGGTGTGCAAGTTGTTTATTTAATAGAGGGTGTATGATGGTTTGAGGATCTATGGTGCTCACGAAGGGTGTTCGTATGGAAACTCTATTTAATGGATGCAAGCATTGTTGCAATAGTTTTTTATTATTATAGTGAAAAGATCTAAGGAATATACACTCTCACCATTGGAACCAAAAATGAAAAAGTGTTGTTTCTATTTTTGATTGGCCATGCATTTTTGTACCTAAGCAAGATCTTACTTCAGAGAGAAAGTTAGCTATAGAGAAGACAATGTTATGGCACTAGAGAATGGGCCATACAGGTGTGAAGGGTCTCAAAACTTTGAATTTTTTTAGAGGCTTTAAAGGATTGTTCTCTTGAGTTTGGTTTCTGTGAACATTGCATATATGGTAAACAAGATCATGTTTAGTTTTACTTGAGTTCTCACAAATCTTTTGGGGTGTTGGGTTTAGTTCATTCTAATGTATTTGGTCTTGTAAATGTTCCTTGTATTTCCAAGTCTTTGTGCTATGTATCTTTTATAGATGATTATTTTAGGAGGACATGGGTGTATTTTATCAAAAGTAAATTTGAAGTCTTCAGTTGTCTTAAGGAGTTTAAAGTCCTTATAGAAAATCAGAATGGTAGAAGGATTAAGGTTTTGAGAATTGATAATGGCAGTGAGTTTTTTTTCATAGATTTTGATAGATTCTATAGGGAGCATGGAATCAAAAGACACAAGAAAAATCCATATAACCCTTAGCAGAATGGAGTTGTGAAAAGCATGAGCATGACATTGATGGAGAGGACTAGGAGTGTGCTCAGTGGATTTATCTTGGAACAAAATTTCTGGGCATAAGTGATTTTTACATATTACCTAGTTAACAAGTCTTCTACATCAACTCTTTTTTGTAAAGACACCTATGGAGGCATGAATAGAAAAAATCCCTCATTGTGGCATCTTCAAATTTTTGGTTGTGAGACATATGCACATATACCTAGGGGGAAGTGCTCAAATTTGGAGAACAAGGTAGTAAAATGTATCTTCACCATCTATGGTATTGGTGTAAAATGGTACAAGTTTCAAGACCCTATGGCTGGGAAAGTTTTTTAATAATAGAAGTGTGATTTTTAGAGCAATTATGCCTTCTTCCACAATATTGCAACTAGCAGTGGATGTGAAGAAAGATGTAGTTCAATTACCCTTAAAGATAAAGAAAGTTGAATTAGAAGCTCATGAAAGACCTGCAAAGGAGGAGAGCTCAAATTGTTCACAAAGTTCTGAAGAGGAGGTAGAACCTTCACCTTGGATTTTGAGGAGTTCCACTTGGAAAAGACAACAATGAGATAGGAACACTCCTCTTGATTGGAAATGTAATTTTACATTGATTACTAATATTGATGAGCCTAGAATTGTAAAGGAGGTGATGGATATATGAGTAATTTTGATTCTTGAAGAGAGACTATGGATGATGAGATGGTTGTGTCAAGGACAAATGGCACATGGGACTTGGTATTGTTCCTAGAAGGAATAAATCTAGTTGGATGTAAATGGGTATTCAAAAGAAAGGTCAATTCTAAAGGTGCTATTGAAAACTACAAGTCAAGGTTGGAAGTGAAAGTCTATTCTTTGGTTGAGGGGATAAGGGATATACTTTGATGAGATTTTTCCCTAGTTACTAAGATGACATTTATTAGGTTCTTATTATCTATAGTAGCAACTTTTGATTTAGAGATAAAATAGATGGATGTGAAGACAACATTCCTATATGGTGACTTAGAGGTAGAGATCTACACAAGACAACTAGAGCACTATGTAGAGAAAGGTAAAGAGACTTTGGTTTGTAGATTGAAAAAATATTTGTATGGTCTTGAGCAATCTTCTAGGACATGTGGTATCGAAATGTTGTCTCTTTTGTGTTGGGATTAGGATTTCTGAGATCTAAATCAAATTAGAGTGTTTATTACAAGATGGATGGTGATCATTTTATTATTATCACATTATATGTAGATGACATGTTATTCCTTGGTAATAGTAAGGAAGCAATTTGTGATTTGAAATTTCATCTTTCAACATAATTTGACATGATGGACTTGGGAGCAACCAAGTACATTCTAGGCATGGAGATTAGAAGAGATAGAGAAAACAAAACTCTTTGGTTGGGCTAGAGAAAGTATATGAACTCAATATTGGAGAGATTTAGCATGTCAGTTTGTAGGCCTTTGAGTGTATAAAGATATATGTAGAGCAATGTCCATCTACACCTAGTGAGATGGAGGACATGGCTTAAGTACCTTATGCTAGTGTTGTTAGGAATTTGATGTATGCTATAGTTTGTACAAGACGAAACATTGCCCAAGTAGTGGGAGTCATTAGCCGATTTATGGCTAATCTCAAATGAGATCATTGAGATGTAGTTAAGATGGTCTTCAGATATTTGAATGATACTTTTGAGTACTATATTTGTTATCATGGTTACTCTACAAGGGACAAAGACTCCATTGATATTCATGGATTGGTGGAAAAAGATTAGGTTGGAGATGTTGATAGTAGAAGATTCACCAATTGGTTTATTTGATAACACTATTAGTTGGACGAGCAAGCAATAGGCTATGGTCGCTTTCTCCACTATAGAGGTCGAGTAAATGTCATCTACTCGAGCATATAAGGGATCCATATGGATTAATTGATTATGTTTAGATGTGGGGTTGAATCAAGGAGCTATCATAGTTTTGTGTGATAGTCAGAGTGCCATATGTCTGCTAAAGAACTAGCCTTTCATTCAAGGACAAAACACACTAATATCCAGTAGCATTTTGTTAGAGACATGGTAGATGATGGAAGGGCGATATTGGAGAAGGTTGGCACTTTGTAAAATATTGCAGATGCATTGACGAAGCCCATGAGCATAGAGAAATCTAGGTGGTGCAACGAGTTGATGGCCATCACAATCCCTAATAGTTAGATTTCATTATTGGAGTTCCTCTTTGCTCTTTTTTAAGGCATTCAACAAGTGGGAGAATGTTGAGAAAATGTGTCTCAATATTGCATCCTAATGTTCATATTTATTTATAATCTTTGGCCTCATATAGGAAATGGGGTATCCCACTTTGTGTTGGCATTATTTGCCATGTGTTAGATACTTTGGGTAGTGTATAAGAGGTTGTAAGAACATCTAATGCCATTATAAAATAAGATTTATTTATGACAGATTCTTATGAATCTGTAAGATCATGATTATAGGGGAATTACATTGGAATATTGACCAACATTATGACAAGTCAAAATGCATCTTTAAATGGGTTTGAATATTTCAAAATGGGGAGCTCAATTTGAGGAGTTACATATGATAGAATCTATAATAGGTTATGACAGTTGTAAGAGCATATTTTAAAAATAGCCTAGAAGAACATGACCAACGCGGGCATTGGAAGTTGGGCCAAATATGGTGTCACTTTTGGGTCATTTTTTTTACTCAGTTTTGAAAAACCACTCTTGGTTCATCGTTTGATATTTGCCTATTTATTGGAGCTTGGGGTTGGAGCTGTTAGGGTTAGCTAGTAGAAGATATCAATTAAATGCAAATAAAGATTAAACAGAGAAATGGAAATACACAGAATTAATAACAGCGAGAGACAAGATTTAACGTGGTTCACCCAAACTCGAGCTACATCCACCAAACAGAGTCCAATATTATTATCCAGTAAATCAAACCAATTACAATCAGCAATCCCTGCAACTCAATACCATTGCAAATGCTACAATACAATACACAAACCCTAACCCTTGGCCGCTTTTTATCAAGCCTTTTTGTCAGTTACAAAAATTAGGGTTTTCTTATGTCGGTCATAAAAAATAGGATTTTTTAAGTCGGCCCTAGGATTTTTTTAAGTCGGCCCTAATTTACATGGCTAGTGTACAGTACTTTCCTGATCAGTCGCCACCTACCAACAATCTCCCACTTGGAGACTGAGCCTGGACGACACCGCTACGCATGCAGCTCCCACTAGAAATAAGCACCCTGGACTCAACTATTCTATTTTTGTTGTTGTCAGTCTAGAAGACCACCGAAGCTGAAGAGGAGCTCAGCTTCTCCCTTGTCACTGCCTTTGTAAACATATCTGCTAGATTTTCATATGTATGTATCTTGTCCAGCCTTAACTGTCCATTATCCAACACCAACCAAATGAAGTGATACCTCAACTGTATGTGTTTGGTCTTTGAATGCAAAGCAGAATTCTTTGCAAGATGTATGGCACTCTGACTGTCAGTATACAAAGAACTGTTAGCCTGTTGTTTACCCAATTCTTCCATGAAAGATTGTAGCCATATCATCTCTTTGCTTACCTCTATTGCAGCTACATATTCTGCCTCTGTGGTGGATAAAGCAACCACCTTTTGCAACCTGGAAATCCAACTCACCGATGTTCCACCTACAGTAAATACATAACCTGTAGTACTCCGCCTGGTATCAATATCCCCTGCCAAATCTGAGTCTACGTAACTTGCTAAATCAGTATTAGAGCCCCCAAAATATAAGTGTTTATTAGATGTACCTCTCAAATATCTGAGAATCCATTTTACTACATTCTAATGCTCAAATTCAAGATGAATCATATACCTGCTAACGACTCCGACAGCATGTGCAATATCCAGTCTCGTGCATACCATGGCATACATTAAACTTCCTACAGCTGAAGCATATGGTACCTTAGACATTTTTTCTTCCTCCTCTTGTGTCTTTGGACACATCTCCTTAGTCAATCTCAAATGACTAGGCAAAGGTGTGCTGACAGCTTTTGCATTCTCCATATGGAATCTCTGCAACACCTTTTCAACATAAGCAGCCTGAGATAGAGTCAATTTTCTATTCTTCCTATCTCTGCAAATTTTTATACCAAAGATTTGTTTTGCTGCCCCCAAATCCTTCATATCAAATGATTGTGCTAACTGATGTTTTAACTCTCTGATGTGATCCATGTTAGACCCAGCTACAAGCATGTCATCAACATATAAACATAAAATAATGTAGCTATCATTATCCAACCTCTTAAAATAAACACAATGGTCAGAATTACACCTACTATAGCCTTGCTCAGCCATAAAACTATCAAATTTCAAATACCATTGCCGAGGTGCTTGTTTCAGGCCATACAAACTCTTCTTCAATCTGCACACTTGTTTCTCCTTACGTTTGACCTCAAATCCTTGTGGTTGTGCCATGTATATCTCCTCCTCCAAATCACCATGGAGAAAGGCAATTTTCACATCTAGCTGTTCCAAATACAAATCTTCAGCAGCCACAATAGTTAAAACAGTACGAATAGAAGTCATCTTGACAACCGGAGAAAATATCTCATCAAAATCAATTCCCTGTTTCTGTGCAAATCCTTTTACAACTAACCTGGCCTTAAATCGTTTCTTACCTCCATCTTCCTCTTTCAACTTGTAAACCCATTTGTTTGGTAAAGCCTTTTTTCCTGCAGGTAACTTACATAATTCCCAAGTTTGATTTTTCAGCAAGGAGTCCATTTCTTCTTTCATGGCAAGCTCCCACTGAACTTGTGTATTCACCTGCATAGCTTCATCATACCCTTCTGGTTCACCAGCATCTGTTAACAAAATAGAATACAAAGAGGGAGAAAACCTTTCAGGAGGTTTACTTATTCTTGTTGACCGTCGAACATTCACTGGAGTTTGTGGTATTTCTGGTTGCTGTTGCAAAGCATGAGGAGCTACTGGAACATCACTATTTGGAGTATCATCCAACATCACATAATCCTTTTCTTTCTTCTCATGCTGCTGCAACTGATCTTTGTACAACACCTTCTCATTGAATATAACATCCCTGCTTCTCACAATTTTTTGATTTTTAAAATCCCAAAGCCTATAACCAAATTCATCAATGCCATATCCAATGAAGGTATATTTTTTTGATTTTGCATCCAGCTTGGTTCTATTTTCAGAATCTATATGTGCAAATGTTTCACAGCCGAAGGTTTTCAGAAAAGAATAACTCACCTTCTTGCCAGTCCATGCTTCCTCTGGAATACCACAGCCCAAAGGAACTGAAGGACCTCTATTAGTTAAATATACAGTAGTGTTGACAACCTCTGCCCACATGTTTAAAGGTAGCCCAGCATGCAATCTCATGGTCCTTGCACACTCCATTATTGTTCTATTCATGCGTTCAACCAAACCATTTTCCTGTGGAGTCCCTGGAACTGTTTTCTGCCTATGAATTCCATTAAAGGAACAATAATCTTCAAATTCTTTGTTGCAATACTCACTGCCATTATCAGATCTGAGACATTTTAATCTTTTACCCGTCTCATTCTCAACCAAGCTTCTCCATTTCTTAAATGTTTCAAATACATCAAATTTCTATCTAAGGAAATAAATCTAGACCTTCCTAGTTGCATCATCTATGAATGTAACATAATACCGAGAGCCACCGAGAGAAGATACCTGAGCTAGTCCCCATACATGTGTATGCACAAGCTCTAATTTTTTATTTTTCTTTTGCTTCCCATCCTTGAGAAAACTGACTCTCTTTTGTTTTCCATACACACAACTTTCACAGAAATCCATATTAATACATTTCAGACCTGGTAAAACTTTCTTAGAATGAAGTACCTTCATACCTTTTTCACTCATATGCCCAAGTCTGTTATGCCACAGTGTTGTTTTAGAACCTGCAACAACTTTTCCAGTCTCTTCCTGCAAACCTGCAGCAACTGTTCCTGAACCTGTTTGTTTTTCCTCTATAACATCTAAAGTAGAAGGAACAGTATGACCTTTACAAAGATATAAGGTGCCTACTTTCACACCTTTTGCTACTACTAAGGCACCTTTTGAAACCTTCCAATTTTTATCAGTAAATGTAACAGTGCAACCTTGTTCAGTTAGCTGCCCTGTTGAAATTAAATTCCTACTGAGCCTTGGAACATGCCTCACCTCTTGTAGTAGCCAATGATTCCCATTCTGCAACTTAATCTTGATTCTTCCCTTTCCAACAATCTGACAAGGTTCGTTATCTCCCAAATAAACCAGCCCAAAATCTCCTTGGACATAATCAAGAAAATAACTTCTATGGGGCATAGCATGAAATGAGGCCCCTGAATCTAAAACCCATGAATCATCAGCTTTATCTAGGGAAAGAATCAAAGCGTCATCTTTAGATTTATTACTTACCACATTTGCTTCCTTATTGCCTTCTTGTTTGTCTCCTTCTTTGTTCTTCCGAGACCAGCAATCTTTCTTCAGATGACCTGGTTTTCCACAGTACCAGCAATCCTTCTGTCCTCTGGTTTGGGATATTTTGTCCTTTGATTTTCCTCGTGACTTCCCATGACCTCCAGAACCTTTTCCTCTCTCCTTTGATCTGCCCCTGCTTTCTACATTCAAAACATTGCCTGATTTGGATCCACCTGATCTTTTCTTACGAGTTTCCTCACTCAAAATAACACCAACAACATCATCAAATTTTAGGGTATTTGAACCAGAAACAGAGTTACTAACCGCCATTACTAAACTATCCCAGCTTTCAAGCAATGAACATAATATCAAGAGAGCTCTAACTTCTTCATCAAATTTTACATTTACAGAAGTCAATTGACTGACAATCGTATTAAATTCATTTAAATGACCTGTCACAGATCCACCTTCAACCATTTTCAAATTAAACAACTGCTTCATGAGAAATACCTTATTTGAGGCTGAGCGTTTTTCATACAATTTAGCCAAAGCTTTCATCAGACCATCTATTGTCTTCGCTTCCGTTATATTAAATGCCACCGATGGTGCCAGGCACAACCGAATGGTTCCCAGTGCCTTTCTGTCAAGAAGATTCCAATCCTCATCAGACATTGTTGCCAGTTTCTTGGCTACTCCTTCCAACGGCCTCCATAAATCCTTTTGATAGAGGTAATCCTCCATCTGCATCTTCCATAACTGATAGTTCTGCCCATTGAATTTATCAATCTTCATTTTACCCTCATTCGCCATTGCTCCCACTCAACTGTGAGACTTTCTTGCAGACAATAATCAAACACAACCCGCTCTGATACCACTTGTTAGGGTTAGCCGGTAGAAGATATCAATTAAATGCAAATAAAGATTAAACAGAGAAATGGAAATACACAGAATTAATAACAGCGAGAGACAAGATTTAACGTGGTTCACCCAAACTCGGGCTACATCCACCAAACAAAGAGTCCAATATTATTATCCAGTAAATCAAACCGATTACAATCAGCAATCCCTGCAACTCAATACCACTGCAAATGCTACAATACAATACACAAACCCTAACCCTTGGCCGCTTTTTATCAAGCCTTTTTGTCGGTTACAAAACTTAGGGTTTTTTTATGTCGGTCATAAAAAATAGGATTTTTTAAGTCGGCCCTAGGATTTTTTTTAAGTCAGCCCTAAAAATTTTTTCTTGGGGGCTGCCGCCCCCAAACCCCCGCTCGGGGCCCGGCCCGGCCCCGAACCCTGGCGAGGATACATGGCTAGAGTGCAGTACTTTTCTGATCAGTCGCCACCTACCAACAGGAGCTATGTATGGTTGTATGGTTGATTTGTAGGTATTGTTATGTTGCTAGCATAACTCCAGTTTTACAGGTTGGTGTTACTCCTATGAGGGCATGTCCTTGGATATTATATTGTAACTTTTGTTGTTGATAATACAATTGATTCATGCTTTGGAGTGTGGGATTTTTTTCCCAAAAGGTTTTTCCCCATGTAAACATGTGTGTTATTGCATATTTTTCTTGTGCATTCTTATCTATAACTATAAGATTATTATTTTTTCACATACCTCCCCTCAAATTTTAGCATAGGAAGCATATTCTACATTGTTGCTTCCTTTCAAATCCCTAGTAAATATCCAACACCCAAATCCCAATATGAGTCCATAGGTTACAATAGCATATTTATTACACCGGTCATAAGCTTGTCATAACCCACTCACCAACTTAGGCACTCCATTTTGGATTCATTATCTCCATTCAAAGATGCCTCATAATGTGTCATAACACTAGTCATAAGTTGGTCAACAGGCGTAACTCTTTATAGATCTCTTAGGCGTCATAGCTGCTCTTACATTTCTAATGTGATAGGCCCAACTTATGGTGGCCATAACTTTTGATTAAGGAAGCTGATTGAACCCTTTTTTAAAAATTGAAGATCTTAAAGAGAACCATTTTTCCTTAACCAACTTGCTCCAATTAAGGTTCATTTTAACATTTTTTTGGGGCTAAAATCAGCCTCTAGAGCCCTAAAAATTCATTTTTATATTTTATAGCCCAAACATTACATTTTTTTGTTCTTAACATTAGGATGCAAGGTTGAGACATCTTTCCTAACAAGTGATGCATGTATTAATGCATTTTTCAGTGAGAAGGATTGCAAGTTGGTAAGAGAATATTTAGTGTTAGCAAATGGAGTTAGGAATATAATTCTTTTAAGATTAGATGCCAATACCATGGAGGATAATGATATCTCTTCCATTATACATGAAAAAGGCAAGTTACCTATAGATAAAACCATGTTGCGGCATTAAAAACTAAGTCACATTAGTGAGAAGAATCTTCATACTTTGAAATCAAAGGCTAAGGTAGAGGGCCTTAAAGATTGTTCTATTGACTTTGAGTTTTGTGAATATTATGTTTACGGAAAGGAAAATAGAGTAAAGTTTTCTCTTGGTTATTCTAGAGTTAATGAGATTTTATATTTGGTACATAGTGATGTTGATTGATTGAAGACAAAAAAATCATGTAGAATGTCTAGAATGTTGATGCCATGTTGATGTTATGTGTTTATGATGATGTAATGTGTAAAGAAGATCTCATTCTTTCTATCAAATAGATCTTTGATGATTCAAAAATGAATTGGGATTTTTCCTTTTATACAACACCCTAGCATGGATTTCAAATATTTTTGTGTTTTAGTTAGTTCATAATGAATAGTTGGAAATGTGGTCATGAGACCCATTTTAAAATTTAAATTTAAAGTTTAGGGGTCAAATTTGCGCTTGCAAAAATGAACTGAGTTCATTTCCACACCACAAAAGTCACCCAAGATGATGAATGACTAAGATAGAAAATTAAATTTGGGTACTTGGGATGTGTGAAGATGAAGTTAGGTTAGGATTAGATTATTTGCTTTCCACTAAAAATTCATTATTTTACACACTAGTCATTCTATTAGGCACAAATAGGTCAAAGTGAGACCAAAATGAAATGCAATAGTGTAGGGTATGCTTTTTCACCATTATAATAATAAATAATTAATATTGGTGTCTAAAGTATCAACAAAAAAGCATTATTGTTAAGAGAAAATATACAAAATATGCTTTTATAATCAAAACAAAGCATTGATAAAGCACCAACTATACATAAATTTAAAATAACTTTCAGCATGAAACAAAAATAGCTTTCAACATAAATTAAAAATAACTTTGTATCCATATTGTAGATACATAGTTGTAGTATTCAATTTCTAGCTTATTTGGTGTATGTATTGATTGTTATTTAGAATCCATTAGCCAATGGCCACTACAAACCACTTTAGTCTAAACTAGTCTACATCTTGAGGTCATTTTCTACTCTAGACTATGTCATATAGTGCAACCTAGCCCACCACGTTTAAAATTCAAAATTCTTGCCCAGAAGCCAACCCTTTTAGAATCTAGTTGTTATCATATTTGACCACATGCCAAAAACTTAAAATTGTATGACCATGGGCATACATGTAAAGGCATTCCTAGGTCATTAGAATCCAACTGGAAATTATAGGATCACACAAAGGACAAATCTAAGTCACAAGTACTCAAAAGCTAGATCATTGCACTACACTAGTTCATCAGTTCACCAACAAATCAGACTTTGCATTCACATTTGCATGCTTGGAGTTTTTTCGACAACTGCTTCTTTTCTTGGGGCTTGATTGCTATTGAGACAAGTCAAGGGCCTTCCCCTAGTCTTGAAGCAAGTCTCACTATATTTCTAATCACACCACATTTAGAAACAAGTCCAAAAGTGATGATGGGCAAATTCAAAAGGCCATATCAATAGAGGATTAGGCCGCACTACCTGAACTAGATAATGCAGTGCAACCTAGTCAAAGACCAAGCCAGATGCTATGACCTAGTCCACAAATCCAAGACTCTCTACACATCTTTGTGGTCCTTGATTTGCATATCAATTCTACATTCTGATCCATGATCATAATGCTTCAACTAGTCAACTACAACGTCAACCATTTATTGAACCAAAACTATAAATAAGAATCTTAATCTCTTTCCAATCACTTTAATTACTCAGTCATTTTATCTAAATCTAATTCATTACTAAATTTTAGATTTGATGATTTTAATAATATTTAAATAATAGTAGAGAGATATAAGCTTCACTTAATGATATTACTCATCCTAAGCATCAAATGTATTTAGATCTAAGAAACATGGTAAAAAAGAGGCGGTTTTGGAGTTGATCGAAACATGGATGTATAATTTATGATGAAACAAACTACTATAATACTACTACACCTTCCTTAGTTGCTCATAAGATGAAACCTAATTTTCCTAAATAGTTAAATAGCATATCATTTGAAAATTTTAATCAATTGTTTAGGAATGTGATCTGAAATGTTGATGGAATAAACATTACCCAGTCAAATCCAAGCATACAAATCTATATTGTTTAGTGTTGAGATAACAAGTGTCTCAACCTGTTAGTTAGCGGTGGATGACTATGAGTTAATGAGCGCATGATGGAGGTTTTAACATGCAATGCATTTGTATGTATATAGTTAGCGGTGGCAGTTGTAATCTCTGTTGGTGCTACGTATATAAACAATGCATTAAGTAGAGTCTAGTTTTATGTTAACATGCAAGCAGTCTTGCTACTAGAGTGGTGGTTGTCATTTCTCCACAAGTAGGTGTGATCATACCATGCGTTGAGTTTGAATCATGTTAACACTTAAGTCTTGTTTGAATATTGCATGTTATGATGCCACCTCAATGTTGTTGATATTTCATTAAAATATTCTATGCCTTAGTTTTTTGAGAGAGGAGTTGAAATTTTTGGAGACACCATTATGCTGCCAAAATTATCCCAAATTTTTGTTGAAGATTGGTGAACACCTAGAGAAGCTTAATGCTGATATTGTATTGTAATTGTTTGTTACTGATAATACAAAGTACTGTGTTTTTGGTGTGCGGGGTTTTTTACCTGGAAAGGTTTTCCCCATGTAAATCTGTGCGTTATGGTATTATTCTTTTATGTGTATTTGAATGTGTTCCTTTCATTGCAACAATTTAAGGATTTGTATGAATTTGCACTATCTCCCCCACATAGATTAGTGTTGGAAGCGTTGTTCTGCACCTCTGCTTCCTTTCAGTTAGTATCAGAGCCTAGCCAATTTTGGTCCCATTGTTGGGTAGCGGGTTTTTTGTATCGATCTTTGTTTGAGTGGGAGTCTTTGCAGAAGTATTTCAAAATCTTGTTGCAGGAAAAAAGATGGCAGGGACATCCAGTAGAATAGAGATGGATAAGTTTAATGGCAGCAACTTCGAGTTATGGAAGTTGAAGATGGAGGATATGCTCGTGGATAGAGATCTGTGGGCTGCAATATCTGAAACAAAACCAACCAATATGACTCAGGAAGAGTGGGATCTGAAGGATCGAAAAGCCAAGGGTTTGGTTAGACTCTGTTTGGCTGATTCAGTGCTCCTGAATGTTCATGAAGAGGACTCCAAATCTATTTGGAAGAAGCTTGGAGATGTTTATCAGGCTAAATCCCTGGTAAACAAGTTATTCTTGTGAAAGAAATTGTATTCTCTGAAGATGGAAGATGGAGGGTCCGTTGCAGATCACCTAAATGCATTTAACATATTGATTGCTCAGTTGGGTTCTATTGGTGACAAGATTGAAGACGAGGATCGTTGCATGCTTTTGTTATGTTCTTTGCCAGATTCATGGGATCACCTGGTTATGCCTATTGGAAGTACCACCCCCAGTTTCAAAATGGATGAGGTGGTTGCATTGTTGTTGTCTAAAGAGATGTGGAGGAAATCTTCTGAGATGGCCAAGGAAGCCCTTGTTATTCATGGCAGACCTAAAGAGAAAGGCAATAAAAAGGACAAGAAGTCAAGATCAAAATCTTTAGGGAGATCTAAGTCTCTTGGCAAGTCCAAGGCAAAATGTTGGATCTGTGGCAAATCTGGTAATTTCTGTAAAGATTGTAAGGAGGAGAAGAAAAAGAAAGGTAAAAAGAACTTCTCTAATTCTGAATCTGATAAATCCTCTCAGGATGATGTAGATGCTTTTGTCACAACCTTGGCAACACATGCATTAGAAGCTGTGTGGTTAATAGACTTAGATGCTTCTTTCCACATGACCTCGCATAGGGGTTGGTTCTCAAAGTATGAAGAGTATGATGGTGGGAAGGTGTATCTGGGTGATGATTCTCATCTAAAGATTGTTGGCCATGGAAGAATCAAGATTAGATTCCCTAATGGTAGAGTGAAGGGGATTGATGGTGTGCTACATATCCCAGGTTTGGCACGAAACCTTCTTTCTGTTAGTAAGTTGATTGATGTAGGTGTGTAGGTTGTTTTCTCGAGTGGAGGATGTAAGATGACAGGAGGATCTATGGTGTTGGCTAAGGGTGTTCGGATCGACACTCTGTACAAGCTAGATGCATGCACTATTCAATGCAATAGTTCTTCTGATATGCCGAAGAAAAGGCATTTGGATTCTTCATCCTCACCATCAGATCTAGCAGTTAAGAAGTCTATTGTTTGTACATATGATGGTCGTGCTTTCTGGGTACCTAAGGATGCAAATGCTTTGGAGATGAAGCTTCCAACAGAGAAGACAATGTTATGGCACCAAAGACTCGGCAAATAAAAGCCTTGTTGAAGGCCTTGATGATTGTAATCTCGAGTTCAACTTTTACGAACATTGTATATATGGTAAACAAAACCGTGTTTCTTTTTATTCTAGTTCTCATAAGTCTTCTGGGGTTTTGGACTATATTCATGCAGATGTTTTTGGTCCTGTGAATGTTCCTGTGTTAAGAAAATCTGTATATTTTGTGTCTTTCATAGATGATTACAGTAGAAGGACATTTGTTTATTTCCCCAGGAGTAAATATGAAGTCTTTAATTGGTTTAAGGAGTTTAAGGCTTTGGTTGAAAATTAAACTGATAAAAAGATTAAATGTTTGAGGACTGACAATGGTGGTGAGTTTTGTTTGACAAAATTTGACAGGTTCTGTAAGGAGCACGAGATTGAGAGACATAAGGCAAGTCCATACACCCCACAACAAAATGGAGTTCCAGAGAGGATGAATAGGACACTGATGGAGAGGGCTAGGAGCATCTTGAGTGGTGCTAGTCTTGAGCAGAAGTTTTTAGCCAAAGCTATAGCCACTGCATGTTATCTGATCAACAGATCTCCTACATCAGCTCTTGCTAAAAAGACACGCATGGAGGCATGGTCTGGTAAGCAGCTTTCGATGAGACACCTCAGATTTTTTGGTTGTGAAGCTTATGCTCATGTTCCGAGTGTAAAGAGGTCTAAGTTGGAGAACAAGGCAGTTAAGTGTATCTTCATTGGCTATGGTGTCAGTGTGAAGGGGTACAAACTTTGGGATACAGTGGCTGAGAAGGTTCTCCACAACAAAAGTGTAATATTTCGGGAGTTGAAACCTTCCAAAGTTGAGATGCAACTAGAGAAAGAAGAGAAACAGAAGGAGCTAGTTCATATTCCACTTACTCCGATGAAAGGTGAACTATGTACTCCTATTGAACCTGATGATGAGGAGAGCCCTAGTAGCTTTGAAAGTTCTGAAGAAGAAGAACCTCAACCTCAGCAATTGAGGAGGTCTACGCATGTTAGGCAATCACCGGAAAGGTTTGATTATTCACTAGAAAGATTTGGTTATTCATTGTTGGATTCCAGTTGTGTTTTTGCTTTGATTGCTAACATTGATAAGCCTACGATTGTTAGAGAGGCTATGGGTATGAGTGATGCATATTCCTGGATGAAAGCCATGGATGAAGAAATGGTTGCTTTGAAGAAAAACAATACATGGGATCTAGTACCTTTGCCTAAAGAACAGAAACTTGTTGGATGTAAATGGGTGTTCAAGAAGAAATGTGGTCCTGAAGGTAGTGTTGAAAAACACAAGGCAGGATTGGTCATGAAGGGGTATTCTCATGTGGAGGGAATTGACTAGTGAGATATTCTCTCCTGTTGCGAAGCTGGCATCTATTCGGTTCCTATTATCACTTGCAGCAGCGTATGATCTAGAAGTGGAACGGATGGATGTGAAGACATCGTTCCTTCATGGTGATTTGGAGGAAGAGATCTATATGTCACAGCCAGAGCGTTTCGTGGTAGAAGGTAAAGAAAATCTAGTTTGCAAGTTGAAGCAGTCTTTATATGGTCTTAAGCAGTCTCCTAGAATGTGGTACCAAAAATTTGACAGCTTTGTGTTGTCTTTGGGATTTCTGAGATCTAAATCTGACCATTGTGTATATTACAAATCTGATAATGGCCGCATTCTCATAATTGTATTGTATGTAGATGATATGTTGTTTTTTGGGAATGGTATGAGTTTGATTTCATATTTGAAGTCTCAGTTGTTAGCACAATTCGAGATGAAGGATCTAGGTGCAACAAGCTATATTCTAGGGATGGAAATCAGAAGAGATAGAGCTAGCAGAAAGATTTGGGTAAGCCAGAGCAACTATGTGAATTCAGTGTTGGAGAGATTCAACATGGCAGGTTGCAGACAGTTAGTTGTTCCAGTGATGTAGGGGACAAAGCTATCTGTGGAGGATTGTCCAAAATCTCCTACTGAGATGGAGGACATGACCAGAGTACCATATGCGAGTGTTGTTGGTAGTCTGATGTATGCGATGGTTTGTACAAGGCCAGACATTGCCCAAGAAGTGGGAGTCCTTAGTCGGTATATGGCTAATCCTAGACAGGTAGATTGGGATGCGGTAAAGAGGGTGTTCAAATATCTACGGGGTACTTTCGAGTATTCCCTATGTTATCATGATTATCCTACTAGTTTTCAGCATTTTGTAAGTATTCGTGGATATGTGGATTCAGATTGGGCAGGGGACATTGACAACAGAAGGTCCACTAGTGGATATGTGTTCACAATGAATGGTGGTGCTATAAGTTGGACGAGTAAGTGGCAAACTGTAGTCGCTTTGTCCATGACAGAAGCAGAGTATATGGCAGCTACTCATGCTTGCAAGGAAGCCATTTGGCTTAAGAGTTTGTGTTTGGATATTGGTTTTGATGCAGGACAGATTACTATCTGTTGCGACAGTCAGAGTGCCATTTGCTTAGCAAAGAATCCCACTTTCCATGCCAGAACAAAGCACATTGATGTTCAATTTTATTTTGTTAGTGATATGGTGGAAGATGGAAAGGTGATATTGGAGAAGGTTGACACTTTGAGAAATGTTGCAGATGCACTGACGAAGCCAGTGAGCACAGAGAAGTTCAGATGGTGTGCTATTTCCATTGGCCTTGGGGCTCTCAGCAGTTGATTATAGATGACTCATGATAGGTCTTCGACAAGTGGGAGAATGTTGAGATAACAAGTGTCTCAACTTGTTAGTTAACGACGGATGACTATGAATCAATGAGCGCATGATGGAGGTTTTAACATGCAATGCATTTGCATGTATGCAGTTAGCGGTGGCAGTTGTAATCTCCATTGGTGCTGCGTAGATAAACAATGCATTAAGTAGAGTCCAGTTTTATGTTAACATGCAAGCAATCTTGCTACTAGAGCGGTGGTTGTTATTTCTCCATAAGTGGGTGCGATCATACCATGCACTGAGTTTGACTCACGTTAACACTTAAGTCTTGTTCGAATATTGCATGTTATGACGCCACCTCAATGTTGCTATTGATATTTCATTAAAATATTCTATGCCTTAGTTTTTTGAGAGAGAGGAGTTGAGATTTTTGGAGACACCGTTATGCTGCCAAAATTATCCCAGATTTTTGTTGAAGATTGGTGAACACATGGAGAAGCTTAATGATGATATTGTATTGTAATTGTTTGTTATTGATAATACAAAGTATTGTGCTTTTGGTGTGTGGGGTTTTTTACTTGGTAAGATTTTCCCCACGTAAATCTGTGCGTTATGATATTATTCGTTTATGTGGTGTATTTGAATGCATTTCTTTCACTGTAACAGTTTAAGGATTTATATGAATTTGCACTGTCTCCCCCACATAAATTAGTGTTGGAAGCGTTGTTCCGCACCTTTGCTTCCTTTCATTTAAGAGTTATAGCCTGCAAGTAATTCCTAGAAAGTACTGAAAGTACTGTTAACCAATGTTTTTTAAATGGTATTTCCTTCATCTACCAAAGCCAATTTTTGAGGCGTTCACAAAAGTGTTCAGAGAACTGGCATAGGGACGGTGTTGATTTATTGCAAACAACTTGGAATGAATCTAGACCGACCCTACAACAATAATGTGAGTCACTTTGAATTCTTTTACTATATATGACCTATCTATGAATGACTCTTGGATTTGACTGAAAAATATCACATATATCAATGTTGCAACTGTTAATCTCTGTACACTTTGTACGATGTGAATGTGAAATTGAACGGTTATTCAGAGTCACGGGACCATCTGACAGTCATTTGCGATTTACTAGCTCTTATTTAATGTTTTTTTGGCTTATCATGAACAGTCTGTGTCGGCTTAGTCCTTTTTACTTTTGGTTCCTAATAAGTTGCAGTAAGAAGTGCAGGGCATTCATGTGGGAGGAATGAAGAGTTGCTGTATGCCAAGATTCAATTAAAAACATGTTGTTTGAGAGCCCTGATTGAAGAATGTGACATTCACTGTGTTTGGAAGCTAATTGCAAGTTGGGTATTCTTCAAATGTGTTTTCTTGATCACCTCGTCTTCATGATCAAAAGTTGGATCCAACCTTGGAATGAAGGATGAACCACTTATTTCTTTGATGCTTTAACATTGTCTTCTTCCAATCAAAGGCCTTGCATATGAAGGAAGTTGGCACTGATCTCTTAAAGGAGGTAATGTGAAATAGATGATCTATTGATTCTTGGCTGAAAAAGAGTTTTCAATATTAAATGAACGATATATGGCTCATATCACTACTTTTTATTTCCATGGTGCTGATTAACAAATTATCTTCCAACCCAAGTACTTATCTACGAAGTTTGTCACCAAGCTCATGTAATCTCAGTGATGCTTATATTCTGCTTCCTACAGAAGGCTTATGCAACACATTGGTACCATTCTTGCAATGAATAATATAGTACTTCTGAATTAGTTCTCAGTACATTGATGTTCAAAATCTTCTACAGGTTGGAATCCTTAGGGGATAAGGTATGTGTGTCTGTAAAGTCAGGTTTAGAATAGTCCTATATGCTGTAACCTACCTTACAAGTGTTAGCACAGTTAGATGCACAGGACACCCCAAGCTGTGAGAATTTAAAGGGCTTTTCCTTCCTTTCCTTTCCTTTCCAACGAAAGACATTGCCCTTGTGGGACATTGCCACCAATCTAGCAATGATGATTGCCTGCCACTTCCAACCAAAAGCCACATTGTAGGAAGCTGGCACCAACCTTGCATTGAAAGTTATAATAATAAGTAATCCTTATTTCATTGATGCTCAACTTCATCTTGTTCCTACCAAAGGCCTATTTAGGAAGTGGGAACCACTCTCAACCTGTTAACTAATTCACGTCTCATTAATGCTCATATTCCACTACCAACTAATAACATCATCTTTGTACAAGGTCTGCACCAACCTTGCATAGTATATGATCACTGAAGTAGCTCTCAACATTATTGTTTAACTTCTTGTCCCACAAAAAAAAAACTTTCTTTAAATAGTCTGTACCCATATTCCAAAGAGATTCTGTGGACAAATACTCATGCAATGGATGCTTATCTTGCTTTTCACTTTTTGAACCAAAGATCTTGTAAATGTAAGTTGGTAGGAATCCTGAGGTAACACGTTTGAGCAGGTACCATAGGATCAAGATTTGCTATAGGATTTCTAATACAATTTAGCAGGTACATAGGATCAAGATTTGGTAAAGGCTAATTAAACAATTGTAAATAAGGTACACCATGGATTCTGTCTTTCGATTACCTACAAGATGTTCCAAGTTTCATACTCTGTTGGTCCGGTGGGGAGTCACCTTTAGGACATGTTAAAGGGGTAGTAGTGGAAAAGGCACCTAAAATTTTAGACGGTCAGTGCTAGTCACAAGATTGTTAAGGGGAATGAACACTAAGTAATATTAGGCTAGAGTTTCCAAACCTGGTCCAAACTTTCTGATTTTAAGTTTGAATCTCAAGAGTCATTTATCAATATTAGTAAATCCATGGCTAGGAAGACCCAAATCAAGGGAGTGAATGCAGATACACACAAACCCACTTCAGTAAAGCTGGATACCATCTTTGAAGATGAGCAAGCACCCTCAAGAACTAGAGGCATTAAGATAAGGCGTGTAGGAAGAAAATTGTTTGGAAGGCGTTGGAAGATCAGGATTCCTAAGCTGAAGTTGAGAAGAATAATCTCTCCTTTGAAGGTTTTAAAGAGCCTTCGTGATGCCTATGTAAGAATGATGCTGTCCTTGGAGTCTAAAGGAGGATTTATGTGTAATCCATTAGTGCTTGGAAACCAGGTGGTGCATCCAGTAGTCATGCCTGGAAGGATCATTCATCACCATGATGAGGAACATGAGCTTCGCATTACTGCCCTCCGAGCTCAAAATTTTATTGTGTGAGCTTTTTCTTGGTGTTTTTCTGCTCTGCAATATTGTTATTATGGGATTCTTTTCCTCCCTCTGATGTGTGTTTATTTTGTCTATGGTACACTTCGTTTCCTGTGCAGTTCAGTAAGATGTGTTATATGACAATAAGGCTGCAATTACCTGAGCAATACCTATGAGATTATAGATGAATGAATTTGCCAGCAATATTTTTAAGGAGAGATCTTGGTATATTTTTTCTTCTTATAAAAATTGTAATTCATGTCTCTACATTTTACTTGTCTATGACTTGCTCTTTCTTTCAGAGGGGTTTTTTCGGGTAGAGTACTGCCCATCACTTACTCTTTTTTGAGTAGTTGGCCATAGAACAACATGGATATAATATTTAAAAAAATTCCTGCCGTGTACTATCTTACATGACACTATCTTACATGACACATATTGGTGTTTTGCTTTGTTTCCATATTTAATGTAGACGAATGTCTTTCTTTACGTCAATGTTTTATTGAAGTTTGTTCTCCCCTTTCTACACTTAAGGTGGTCTATACCAAGAATTTAGACACAATAAGCAATTAAAGTGTAATTTTCATGCCATTGATAGATAAAATCTATATAAAAAACAAATATCAAGAAGGTTTTTATGGTCATTATCTTGTCATATTTGGGGACATATTTCCTCATCTCATTCAAAACAAAGGAAAAAATCATATTTAAAGCCTTAATCCATTTTAAGGATGGAATTATTGAAAGAATTAATATGGAAATTATGGAGTATCCCATTAAGATGGTATGAAAAGATAGAAGACCAAACACAAAACCCCAAAGCCATACAAAATCACACAATCCAAACCAAAGCCACCTTAGTTACACAATTAGTTATAACAATCAATGGTTATCTAAATTTGGGATTTGATATAATGTGGGTGTAGAATGCCTTCTCAAGGTTTAAAAGTAAAATGTGGCACTTAGCAATAGATCTGTAAAATACCTTATAAACATTTAAAAGTAAATTTTCAAGGGATGCATATCTTAAAATGTAGCATTAAGGTATACCCTTTTTTTTAGCAAAGCATTGTTCATATACAATTTGATATGATATGTTGTACACCTTACACCTTCATGCAATTATCTTATTAGGGTTAGGGTTCAAAGAAGATTGTATTAGTGAAGCTTACAACTAGGGTTTCTCTATGAATTCAATCTCATTTCTTAAGGAGTAAGAATTCAAAGAGATGGCCCACCATCAATCGCCCTCTAAGCCTAGTTAAAGCACACGCCCTATTCCTTTATCTAAAGCTCTTACCATTACTAAACACCATGGTTGCCTATACTCTAGTCATATTTGACCATCGACCGGACCCTCAATTTGACTGCATTTCACATCCCTTTGGATATGAGTACAATGCCCCCTTCTATTCATACTCTTAAATCAACATGTGTTGAGGAAGACCAATAAATTGGTATAAGTAATGGTGATGAGCTTGACTTCAACATTATCAAAACAAAGCAAGGGACACCCTTTGACAACTTTTAACTTCAAGTAGGCATTGTATGGGGTTAAAAACTTGAATTTCAACTTTATGATGATGCCATTGACATTATTTTTTAATGTAAAATGTGTATTGTAATTCTATTTTTCCTTTGTGGGGTCCCCTCTAAGAAAGACATTTATAAGTGGATAAAAACCAATTGGGAGAGCTAAGGTTAAGGTATCGAATCTATGAGAGGTTTGATGAAAGGCTACATTTCATGTATGTTTTACTCTACAAAATATACCTTCACAATCTTATGGTATGGCACATGGGTTATCTATGGACATCTTTGTTAGCTTTAGGCATGGAACTTTGAGTTTGATCCTTTAGGTGCCTCCTATTCTAGATATCCCATATGGATACAATTATCCTTTATTAATTTAGCCTTTTGATCATTACTGAATAACATAGCAACACAATTGGGTAGGGTTATGTGGTGAAAATATAATTCAAACAAGTTTACAAGCCTTTGTGTGTAGTCTAGGATGTGTGTGAAACTAGATTTGCCCAACCACTTCTTGACACCATTAAGTTGGTTAGTTTGAACTTTAAAGTTGAATAATGTTGATATACCTTAATAAGCCTAATTCTTGATTCTATTCTTGAAAGGAAGGACATCTTATCAATGATTACCCTATTTGTAAACCTAATCCTCTTCCCTCTCCATTTGCTAACAAATCTCATCCCTTTCTACACCTCACAAATCCTACTCTACGAGTTTCACCTCCCATAAACCACCTACTTTTCATTCTTTAAATCTCAACACTCCTAAGCTCCAATCTTCTCAACCTCCTCCTAAGTTGGCCCCCAACACAAACCACCTCTTATTAGGATGTCATTTGTAGAGAGGAAAACCCTAGTAGAGTATGTGTAGTGAAATAGGGGTGAGGGATAAGTGGATAGATCTTATCACCAGTTCAAGGTTTAATTCTAAGCTGAAAAGGACTATTCCAATTTGCTAGCATATGCCCCTAATAGTTGAAATTAGGCTTGCTAATCTACCTCTAAACTAAGAAATCAAATTTTTACACTATTCTAATTGCTATTTTGAAATAAATTGTTATAAAAGAACATAACATTCAAATCTAACAACTAGGCATAATGAGCTTAAAAATTAGTAAACTAGAAACAAAACAATATTCAATATAAGAAAATAAATCCTTCCTAATGCAAGATATAAACTATTCTCCTTTCTATGAAGGATCTGTCATAACTACATGACAAACCCTACATTTGTCCAAGCAAGAGATCTAAGTTAGTTGATGTGTATGGAAGAAAGATGAATGACTGCACAACCCATAGGGAGAAGAATCAATCCACAATCTTCTACAAACCCATCTATAAAACCCAACTCTAGGAAGGACATGAGGATGAGCTGAAGAGAGAGTGGAGATCAAGTGGGAGCACAATGAGAGTGTTTTGAATACAATCTGGTAGTATAAGGGTGTAAATTTGAAGTCTTATGGAATGGGGGGGTCATACATGTTTTTTTTTCTAATAAGCGAGGAGGTGAGAACCATTTTGGGTGCATTAAATGTCCCAATGGATAAATCTGATTGGAGTTGCAAAACTTTTCATAATTTGACAATGAATTTTTGAAAAACCTATGGTAAGACCATGTAGCAAGCCATGGGACCAAGGAACATTTGAAATGGAGTAGAATGAGGGTCTAGCTAGCTTAAGGGATTACAAGATGTTGCACTTTAAGTTTTTGGTTAATTTTCACCAACTAGGGCCTTCAAGGGCAACAATATAATCATGGGGCTCATTTTTTGTAGTATTACATTTACTTCTGAGTTATGAGCATCTAACTACAATAAGGGATAAAGGATGTGAAGTACCTAGAGAACAAAAATAACATTGAGATAGAGGGAGCCATACCTACACTTATTAATGATAATCAATCGTGGATACATTGGTCAATAATCATGACATGGAAGTGGAAGGTCCAACACTCTAGCACCTACAAAAGCAAAGACACGAGCATAATACCCTTAAAGAAAGAAAAAAATTGAAAACAAAAGAAATCATAAATCGCAACATATGCCCAAAAATGGGGAGGAAGTGCAAAAGGATAGTTTATTGGTCTATTGCCGTCAAAGAGGAGATGCCCATAGTACAAGGTTATCCAATATAACATTCACCAAAGTGTACTTAAGTGTTTTGGAATTGAAGAATGAGGGTGATTCAGAAGTCAACAAAGTGAGAGAGGAGCTGACAAGCCTCATGAAAGAGGGGGGCCAACTCTAGACTATGTACCTCCCAAATAGTAGAGAGTTGGGAAACCACCAAGAGTGAGTTGGTATACAACTACACTTAGGAGGTGCCTAACTCAAGAGTGTTTGTTAAAACACCAATAATAACATGGTAATTTCCATAATTGTTGGTCTCAATTGTTATAAAGAAACCAACTATAGTGAGTTCATTTCCCTAAGAGTCATCAACAATCCATGCAACTACTACTAGACCTAGGTTAACTTGACTAGCACCATTAACTAGTATAAATCACCATGGAATGGCAAAAAATTCGGGTGAGGTGAGGAGGTTTGGGATTAACTATCTTTGTGAGGGATAATAAAGTTATCACAAGAAGCACTAAGATTAGGGCTCTAAAACATGCCAAGACCTAGTGGGTAAAGTAGAGCCACCACAAACCACCAAATAAGAACCTAAGAGAGCCAAGGTGAAGATGATGGATTTACTAGGAGATTTGGCGAACATTAGGGATGGATAATGAACTCACATGAGCTAAGAAATCCTTCTAGAGTCCAAATAAAAAGGATCTAAACTAGCCCCCCCAATTGCAAAAAAAGGTGCTTGTAAATCAAATGGAAAAAGGGGAGTTAAAAAAAACCTCCCAAGATGCTAAACAAGCTACCCCAACAAACTAAAATGAGAGCTAAACAAGCCTCTTAGGAAACTAGATGTCCCTAAGCATGGAGAAGACTAATGAGGGTCTAAGAACATCAACAATGTCAAAATATAAACACCAAGATGCCCTCGAGGGTAATCGATTGTGTAGGAGTGAGAATGGGGATGAAAGGGTGTGAGATAACACGAAGGGGTTAAGATGATGAAACATCCACCAAAGGGATGGGGGATGGTGGAGAGGTAAATATGGGAGCATTAGTTTATTGCAAGTCTCCAAGCATCTTGAATGAGTGTCATCAATGCATAAGAAGGGCTAGGCATGCAAAACAAGGCACACACGATGGGGTGAGGTGGGGTGGGGTGGGGCTAAGCACCAAATGGTGATGAAAAGGGTTGAAAGGACCCTTTCCAAGTCCACGAGGGATAAGAAGTTAGGAGATAAGGGTTTAGGTGTTTAAAAGAGCCAACAAATATAAACCTTAGTCTTTAAAAAGGGTTGGGGAGGCCCAAAAAATAAACTTAAGTCATCGAAAGATGAAATGGACCTCGCCAATATATTAAAAAAAAGAAAGTTAAGATACAATTTTCATAACTTGATATAAAGTAAGGGAATAGAAACCCCCCCAAAAAAGGCCCACAACAACTAAGAGGGGATGCCAACCTTCAAGGAGAAGGAAAAGGTCATTTTCATCGTCATTTGAACCATCATTTTCATCCTCATTTGAACCGTCAATTTTTTTTGTGAAAGGAGAGGTTTGAGCTTAAAGCAATCCAACGCAACCACTATAAGCATATCGAGTGACTACGATGAGCAGGGTAAGTCCATGGACCTATTTTTCTGTAAACTACTCATTGTTATCTTTTTAAGCTTAGAGGGAGGTTATTTTGATCTAAAATTTACAATTTCGCTGACATAATTGCATGTTTTTAATGCCAAAATGATCTCGACAGGCCCACAACTCTTTTGTAGGTCAGGAAACAGTAGAAACATAGTTTTACTCTCCCTAGGCGAGACCGCGTATGTTTTGGGGACGAGACCATAGGCTTGTAGAACATCATATGGTCTAGCGAATTACCAGATCACATATTTTCTGCGAAGGCACGATCAAAACTACAATTTTCTTGGAAATCCCAGAAAAAATAGGGTAAGGGGATAGGGAAGCCGCAAGGATAACCCAAGTCCCCGAGGAGCCCTATCACAGTAAGTAGACTAGCTAGTAAGTGATTTCGTAGGGATATTTGTGAAAATGTGTGCTGATGAGAGACCTGTGCACGAGGAGGTAGAATGAAAGAAGAGGTTTCTAAAGAGAGATCCTAAGCAAGAACAATGATGGGCAGTCGCTCTAACATGTCCATGGGGAGAAAAGCAAGACATTAAGAGAGGTTCAGGGGAGTCACAGACATGTTCATTCGGCTATTCTTAAATATCATCCACTTCAACAGTCGTAGGTTAATTTTGACCAATAAACATAGGACAAATATTTACCACTTTTTGTTGTGAATGAGGTGTAAATTTGTTATTAACTGTTTGACCATTGAAGTGGATGATATTTAAGTAGAGTGTGTTCATGATAGGGGAAGAGAGATTTTGAGATAGAAAGGTCTGCGCCAGCTGGGATGGGTCCAGGTGATCCGATATAGTCAGGATGTGGCTTGCAAACTGGTCAACAACTGATCGAGCTTAACATGTCTTCCAACTTAAATATCATCCACTTCAACAGTCAAAGTTTAATTTTAGCTAATAAAAATAAAACAAATATTCATCACTTTTTGTTGTGAATGAGGTGTAGAATGCTAAGCACCAAGGGCGGAAGCCTATCCAAAGATAGATGAAGACAAGGCCTAGGCATCACGTTGGACAAGGTGGAGATAGGGCGAGGTCACATCCCAATAGAGGGAGATTGCATAGCTACAGGTGGAGCTAGCTAGCCAGGGAGACCACCACAACTAATGCTAGTGGCACTAAAGGCGAGGATCAACACATTGGAGTAGAGCCTGGAGCGATGTTAGCGGCAAAGGAAGCAACAACACGCAGACGAGGGGGTGACCAAGGTTAGATGCAGACCATGATCTTTGGCGAGGGGAGATGTGTAGGGAGTCATAGGCTGACCCAAATGTATACACAACCGTACATTTTTTGGGGCCTGCATGCCCATGAAACACATATATTTGAAATTTTTTTAGATGGATAATGTGATATTTGTGATGATTTGTACTTAACTAGTGACTAGGAAAAGAAACTAAATGGCAGCATTAAATTTTAAAAAAGAACTCATGAGCACATATGTTGGGTGAACATGGGTAATGGAGAGAAGACAACTATTTTATAGGGCCAAATGAGTGGCCTCAAGAATAAAATGTCTTGAGGTAGAACTTATTAACCAAGGTGCTTAAGGGGAATTCCCTAGGCAAAGAGAGATGGTAGGCACCATTCTCTAAACTCTAGGTGATCATTAAGGGACCAAACCACTTAAACATAAGTTTTTTTGGGATGCTCCTTGTCATAGACAAGAACTAAGTTGCCTGCATGAAAGGGATGAGGCGTCACTAACTTTTCAAATTGTTGGTGTTGGTTCTTTTGATATGCACAATTATGATTCAAAGCATCAAGTTGATGCTTGGTGAGCTACTCTAATTAAGCCATATGACATGCAAACTCCTCTTTGTTAGAATGAAGACTGGAAGTCATTACCCAAAGTGAAGGTGATGTAAGAGCAATCTTGTATCAACCAAAAAATATTTTCTTTTACTTTGTTTGTTTGTTTGAAAGTTTTTAGTCGTCAGTCAGTCACCTCGGTTCCTACTGCATTTCATTGTAGTTGCATTATCTCACCTCGCAGTTGGGAATATATGTTCACTATGATCCTTCAATATCATATTCACTTTTTAGAAGTTTTTGAGTACCACACGAGAATAACTTGGTTCCTAAACCTTACTAGACCCATAACAAGCTTACACTCAATTTCATTGTTCTTGGCTTGCAACAACTTTCTAAAGTTTGTGGCAACAAAGGATACATATCAAGGTACATTGGGCCTTGGATTGCTTATGGTGTGTACCACATCAAGATCCTTCATCCTTCACCGCATTTCTTGTGAGATCCACCTACACAATTGGGCGACTACATGCTACACTTGGCATTGAGCTTCACACTACCTTTTGGTTGACTAAGACCACTCTTAAGGCTAGTAGTTGATAGATAAACATTATGGAAGAACATTAGAATTGAGCAAAGAAATTAGAAGATGGCTTGACATGAAGTTGTATTGTAAAATCTTTCAAATGTTGTGGTTTTGTTCACTTGTAATCAAATGGATGAGGCCTAGCATGTTGGGAGCCCATTGTGGCAAATTGCAATATTGTTGTGTCTGCGAATGAATAAATAACATATGATTTATCTACTATTTCACTAAGATTGTTGTGCATGTGTTCATTTGGCTACATGGTTGGATAATCCTTCATGGACCCTTCAACCATGATTGCATTAGAAGGGATCAAGAATACTAGATGAAGACCATTCTCAGAGCCATAGACAAGGGAGTACAAGGTTGCCCCTTGTCCTATTGAATTATGATTCTATAGGTCTATAGAGTGGGAAATATCTCAAGATTCCAGTCATGTTTGGACTCTAACATAGTTTACAAAAAAATCCGCTTCAATGCTTTTTTGGAGGATTCAACCTAACCATTAATCTATGGGTAATAGGTTGAGGAGAAGGAGAGCGTGAAGCCAAACTTCTCAACTAGCTCATGCATCTTGATGCTTTAAAAAATGGAACTATTACTGGCCAAGATAATGGAGGAGATCTCAAATTGACAAATGAGTTGGTTTAGGAAAACACTTGGTAACCATTCTTCCACTCATGATGCTAAGGGGCATCCCCTCTACCCACTTAGTGAAGCAGTTGATTGTAATGCTGATCTAATCCATCATTGGAAGTGGGTTTGAACTCATTGATGAAGTCAAGAGACAAACTCACAAATGACCAAGGAGTAGAAAAATGTAGGATATTGACAGGAGAATGAATCACATCTTCATGAAATTGACATGCTTTGCATCTTTGTGTGAACTACACAATGTCCTTCACCATGGAGGGCCAGAAGTATACCATTATAATGATGTGCTACATAGTGGATTGGGCATTGAAGTGGCCTCCATATGTGCTACTATGTGCTTCCTTGAGGGTGTGCATAATGTCCTCGAGAGTGAGACATTGTAGTAAGACATCATAGAAAACTCTTTTACAGAAGATGCCACCAATAATGATGAAACAAATAGAGAGCTAGTAGGTCCTATGACATAGATGGTGAGGTGCACCATTAGGGTAAGATTTGTCTGAGAGATACCAAATAATGTCATGGTATAAAATGAAATCAATGACCTCTTGACAATCCATACTATATGGAGTGTCATTAGAAAATGCATCATATACTAGCTCAAATGCCTCATTGGGAAGAGTACTCTCAACTAGCTAGTCAACACTTACAAGGCCTTTTTTGACTTTAGTTAGGGATTCGAAGGTTGAACTCTTGTATGAGCATGATCCACTTTGTTGTGTAGCCAACACGAGAAGGTTTTCTCAACAAGGAATGGGGTCTAATTAAACAATTACATTAGTCATTTAGACCAACATATAATGCCACAACTTCATAATAAAGATGATGGTCAAACATTGTTTCTCCACTACATTATAGTTCAACTCATAACCCACAAGGGTGCAAGAGATATAATAAATATCTCTGTCCTTGCATGTATCATCCTTTTGTGCTAACATGCCCCAATAGTTTGATCAATGATCAAGGAATAGAGAATAAAGTCTCTACCATCAATAGGGGCCTTTAGAATAGAAGGTTTACTAATAATGTGCTAAGCTCCTCAAATGCCCGTTGGATCTCAGGTGCCTAAAGAAAATGAACATTCTTTTAGAGCAAGTGAGGGAGGCATATGGATTTAGCATCATACACCTTAATGAAATATCAAAGGAAGTTGACTTGACCTAAGAAAGGCTACAATTGTTAAATAAGGCTATGAGGGGACAACATAGATGCAAATCATGATCTCTAGAGAGGGGGATGTGTAGTGGGTCATAGGCTGACCCAAATGTATATACATGACGTAAATTTTTTGGGGGGTTGCATGCCCATAAAATATTTGAGTTTTTAATGCATAATGTGATAGTTGTGATGATTTGTACCTAAGTAGTGACAAGGAAACTAAAAGATAGCATTGAATTTTAATAAAGAACTCATGAGCACATATGTTGGGTGAATATGGGTAATGGAGAGACACAATTGAGAAGACAACTATTGTACTATCATACTTAGGGATCTTAAAGGGCCAAATGAGTGGTCTCGAGAATAAAATGTCTTGAGGTAGAATTTATTAACCAAGTGCTTAAGGGCAATTCCCTCAGGCAATGAGAGATGGTAGGCACCATTCTCTACATTCTAGGTGATCATGAAGGGACCAAACCTGATGCAGAGGCAGGGGTAGCTCACAAATGCAAGGTTTCATTTACCACTTGACTGTTCACACATTGTCTTGACTGTCCTCTTAGAATGCATTGTTTTAAGACTAGGAAAAGATGCCATTTCATGGTTTGAATGCATAAGCTGCCCACCAAACCTCCCAAACACCTTGGACCACACTAAAATGACCAAGGGATACTCACCAAACTCACAAAACAACTTAGTAACTTGCTGTTCCTATTGTCCCTTCACAACTAGTTCGACTTTGCTTGTAGCCCTTGAAATAGGGTTTTTGGGGCATAACTTGCAGAATATATGACAAACCCATGAACAAATTACTTTTTGAATACCCATTAAGCCCCTCCAAAACATATCTAACATGCAGGGTAGGTTGTTTTGGACCAAAATCCTCAAAAGTGGACTGTACCTACTATTCCTAGGCCTAATTAGGACAACAAATGAAGTATTTTTGGCATAACTTTCATAAAATGACTCAAACCCATGAACTAAAACATGTATTGAGTACCCGTTATCCCCTTACATAACATATCTTTCATGCAGGTATGCTCGTTTTGTAACATAAGGCCTTAAAAATGACTGGTAATTCTTGTAATAGGCCTAATTAGGCCACTTTTACAAAGGAGGTGCCTCAAAATCACCAAATGTTTACCCAAACTCAATGGATAGTCTTTAGTTATGTATTAAAACAGAAGAATCCACCATTTGTTTGATCAGGACCCTCACTTATCTCATCAAATTCAAACATGCAAACTAGAAACCCTCATTCTTCCTAAAAAATAGGAAATTACAGCAATAAGAACTTTTCAAAACACCAAGTAAACTTATTTGTTTGCTCCACAAGTGAAGAAATCATTTGAAGGACTTTAAAACCCGTCATTCCACCATTTTGTGTCATTTTGGCATGGTCATGGCACTCAAAAACATAAAATTTCTCTCTAGGACTGTCAAAACCTAGGTTATTGGACTGTTTTTAGTAAAATGAGCATAAAATCCACAAAACATGAGACCAGACCATAAACTTATATGAAAAAGAAAGGTAATCCAATACCCCATCCAACCATGTATGTTTTAGGGTGCTACAGGTTCGTACAAGTGCAAAGAACAACAAAAAATATAGAAAAATTGTGAAAAACAGAGCTAGAACAACAAACAAAATCATTTTTTCTTATTTCCTTCATCCCAAAAGCTTCATATCCTTCTTCCATGACCTATATGTCATATAAAAAATATGTTTTACAATATATAACTTCACTCCACTCCTCCTCCATCTAGAAAACTCAAAAAAAAAAGGCTAAAAAATAGCCTCTCCACTAAGGCTACCAAAATAGAAAATACTAAACTTAAGCAAAAACTTAAAGACCCTAGTCCTATAATTACCCCCACCAGGGCTTAAATTTGACAGTTGTATAATTGTATTTAGGCATTTTTATTGTAAAATACAATCAAATTTTTAAAAAGACTATATCATATGAAATGAGAGATTTTGGATAAACTGTCAAAATTTATATAGGATTATGCTGATATATATTCGGTTTCTATATAATCTACTTATACTAAAGTATGTCATAGTATTTTATAGGCAGTATTGAATAGATAACTATCATAAAAAAATTGCTTGACAGGCAAGGTCGACTGTCAAATTTAAGCCCTGACCCCCACTACAAAAATGCCTCAAATAGGCTTTATTACAATAATGAATGGACTTTTAAGACCTTATTTTATGCAAAACTCAAAACTAAAGCCTAGATTTTAATAATTGTCCACCTTTGACAAATGGTGCTCCTGCACCATACACCCCCACATAGAACTTTTCCAAGTTCCTTGGAAAGAATTTATCAATTTGTCCTCCATTATGCTTTACTTGTCTCTGACCTTCATGCTTGCCTTCAATAGGTTCACCTTGCTTTGGCTTTTCACTGTCTTTGTAATCCTTGTTCTTGTCTTCTTTTGAAGCTGGCTTCCTGCTGTCATATAGTACTGCTATCATCTTCTTCTATCTTGCATGCATAGTTCCATGCTCAGTACCCTTCGCCTCTTCAAGTTTTTCTCTGTCAGCCTTACAAAAATATGTACCAATGCATTTAGTGGTCTCTGTCAGACTTGCACCTACCTTTTCCACTGTCCAACCAACAGCCCAATCCACTGTCCTTCTATCCTCATGATTTACTGTCCTCTTTTTCACTGCCCTACAAGTTTCAACATCACTAGGCTGCCTTACCACAGGACACATGACTGTCCCTATCAATATGCCTTCTTGTACTTCAAACTTGCTCTCCTCTTTCCATACAAAAACATTCTTCTTCATCTCTGTCTGTACATTGTGTTTTTCCTTCTCATTTGCTGTCCCAACAACATCAAACTGTGACTTGGCTGCAAATTTCACACTCCCACCTTCCTCATTGCTTACATATTCTTTTCTCCCTATCATGATGATCTCACCTTGCTCTCTTACCTCTTCAACCAATGGAGTTAGAATGAATGATCTCCCATCCTTTTCAATGTTATATGGATTTTGTCTCCCATTATACATTGCTGACCTGTCAAATTGCCAAGGCCATCCAAGTAAAACATGGCAACAACTCATAGGTAGAATATCACAAACAACTTTATCTCTATATTGACCAATTTGAAATTCAATAGTAGCTTGTTCACTCACCAAAATGGTTTGGTTTTCACTAACCCAAGACACTTGATAAGGCTTTGCCATAGGCACTCTTTGCAAGTTCAATTTGTCCACCATATCACTAGATACCATATTATCAGTGTATCCAGAATCAACTACTACTTTGCATACCTTATTTTTGCATCTGCAGGCTATCCTAAACAAGGCTCTTCTTTGAATTAGCTCTTTCTCCCTAGATGTCTTCAAGAGTTGTAATCTCACCATCAATGATTCACCCACCTCTAGTGCAGCATTGATACTTTCTCTTTCATCTTTCTGTACAATTTGGACTCTCTTTTCACCTCTTCTTTCACCTCCACTTGAAGTAGTACCAATCTTGTCAGGGCACTTATAGGCTGGATGACCAAACTCACCACAGTGATAGCACTTTCCAGCAAACACATTTGAACCTCTTCCTTGATCTACATATCTGCCTCTAAAACTTGTTCTTCCACCTCTCCATCCTCCTCTAGACTCAGGTGCTTGTTCTTTACTCTTATCAGCATCTTCAAAATCTTCTTTGGTTTGTCTTGATGTTGAAAATGTACCTCTGCCCCTAGAAGTACTGCCTCTTCCTCTTGTTGCCTTCTCTTGTCTCCTCTTGAGTTTTTCTTCTACTCTTATTGCCATTTGAAAACATTGTTCCATTGTTTTTGGTGCCAACAAACTGATTTCATCTTGAATGTTATACCTTAGGCCATTGAGATATCTAGCCACTCTTTCTTCCTCATCCTCCTCATGCTTTGTCCTTATACTTAACCTATAAAACTCCTCAGTGTATGCTTGCACATCTAAGTCCTTTTGCCTAATATTTTGTAATCTTTTCAGTAATTGAACATTATAGTCACCAGGAAGGAACTTACCTTTCAGTTTTGCCTTCATTTTCTCCCAAGAAGTGATCTTGTTCTTCACTTGTTTCTATCTTTCCTCTTGCACAAAGTTCCACCACAACAAAGCATGTCCTTTTAGTTTGGTTTTAGCCTTCCTCACCTTGTGATCTTCATCTATCTCTTCACTTTCAAAGTAATTTTCCATGGTTCCTATCTAGTCTAAGAGCTCTTCACCATCTAGTTTGCCTCCATACATTGGCAAATCCATTTTGCTATGTCCATCACCTTTCACAGCTTTCAAAAATTTTACCATCCTCACATCCTCTGGATCCAACTCTTCTTCTTCACTAGAAGTTTCTTCTTCTTCTTCAGACTCACTTTCACTCATGGTGCCTCCATCTTTAGACTTCAATGTAGCAATCTCCTTCTTCAAGGCTTCTAGCTCTCTAGCTTGCTGATCAATCTTTCTTGCAACTAAACTTCCTTTAGGAGGCATCTTGACTTCTCAGATTCCACTTTACTCAAACTCCAACCTTCAACTCTCAAGAGACCTACTTCCTATGCTCTGATACCACTTGATGCAGAGGTAGGGGCAGCTCACAAATGCAAGGTTTCATTTACCACTTGACTGTTCACACATTGTCTTGATTGTCCTCTTAGAATGCATTGTTTTAAGACTAGGAAAAGATGCCATTTCATGGTTTGAATGCATAAGCGACCCACCAAACCTCCCAACAACCTTGGACCACACTAAAATGACCAGGGGATACTCACCAAACTCACTAAACAACTTAGTAACTTGTTGTTCCTACTGTCCCTTCACAACTAGTTCGACTTTGCTTATAGCCCTTGGAATAGAGTTTTTGGTGCATAACTTACACAATATATGACAAACCCATGAACAAATTACCTTTTTGAATACCCATTAAGCCCCTCCAAAACATATCTAACATGTAGGGTAGGTTGTTTTGGAGCAAAATCCTCAAAAGAGGATTGTACCTATTGTTTCTGGGCCTCATTAGGACAACAAATGAAGTATTTTTGGCATAACTTTCATAAAACGACTCAAACCCATGAACTAAAACCTGTTTTGAGTACCCATTATCCACTTACATAACATAGATTTCATGAAGGTATGATTGTTTTGTAACATAAGGCCTTAAAAATGACTGGCAATTCTGGTAATAGGCCTAATTAGGCCACTTTTACAAAGGAGGTGCCTCAAAATCACCAAATTTTTACCCAAACTCAATGGACAGTCTTTAGTTATGTATTAAAATAGAAGAATCCACCATTTGTTTGATCAGGACCCTCACTTATCTCATCAAATTCAAACATGCAAACTAGAAACCCTCATTCTTCCTAAAAAATAGGAAATTACAGCAATAAGAACTTTTCAAAACACCAAGAAAACTTATTTGTTTGCTCCACAAGTGAAGAAATCATTTGAAGGACTTAAAAACCTATCAGTCCACCATTTTGTGTCATTTTGGCATGGTCATGGCACTCAAAAACATACAATTTCTCTCTAGGACTGTTAAAACCTAGGTTATTGGACTGTTTTTAGTAAAATGAGCATAAAATCCACAAAACATGAGACCAGACCATAAACTTATATGAAAAAGAAAGGTAATCCAATACCCCATCCAACCATGTATATTTTGGGGTGCTATAGGTCCGTACAAGGCCGTACAAGTGCAAAGAACAACAAAAAATATAGAAAAACTGTGAAAAACAGAGCGAGGACAACAAAAAAAATCATTTTTTCTTATTTCCTTCATCCCAAAAGCTTCATATCCTTCTTCCACGACCTGTATGTCTTATAAAAAACATGTTTTACAATATATAACTTCACTCCACTCCTCCTCCATCTAGAAAACTAAAAAAAAAAGGCTAAAAAATAGCCTCTCCACTAAGGCTACCAAAATAGAAAATACTAAACTTAAGCAAAAACTTAAAGACCCTAGTCCTATAATTACCCCCACTACAAAAATGCCTCAAATAGGCTTTATTACAATAATGAATGGTCTTTTAAGACCTTATTTTATGCAAAACTCAAAACTAAAGCCTAGATTTTAATAATTGTCCACCTTTGACAAATGGTGCTCCTGCACCAAAACCACTTAGACATAAGCTTTTTTTTGGATGGTTCTTGTCATAGACACGAACCGAGTAACCTACATGAAAGGGATGAGGCCTCGCTAAATTTTCAAATTATTGGTGTTGGTTCTTTTGATATGCATGGTTATGCTTCAAAGCATCAAGTTGATGTTTGGTGAGCTACTCTAATTGAGCCCTATGACATGCAAACTCCTCTTTTTTTAGAATAAAGATTGCAAGTCATTACCTAAAGTGAAGGTGATGTAGGAGCATCCCAAGGTGTATGAGCAATCTTGTATCAACCAAAAATATTTTATTTTACTTTGTTTGTTTGTTTGCAAGTTTTCAGTCGTCAATCAATCACCTCATTTCCTATCACATTTCATCGTAGTTGCATATCTCACCTCGTGGATAGGAATATATGTTCTACTATGATCTTTCAATGTCATATTCACTCGTTAGAAGTTTTTGAGCACTGCAAGAGTATAACTTGGTTCTTGAAGCTTACTAAGCATAATAGACTTACACTCAATTTCATTGTTCTTGGCTTGTGGCATCTTTTTGAAGTTTGCAGCAATAAATGAATACATATCAAGGTGCATTGGTGGTGCAGAAGCACCTCGAGACCTTGAGGATCTAGAGGATCCCTCGTATTTTCTATTGTGTCCAAATGTTATGTTGTAAGCCTTTGAGCCATATCGAAAGATTGTATACGTGTCATTCCAGATTGTAAACGAATTGAAAGAGATTGTAACCGAACAAGTAGAATATAACCGATTGGCAGGGTGGTTGAGGAACGGTTCACCTTCCACCGTCTGTAACTGCCAATGTATGAGTCTTTATATAGTTGGTCCCTATTCGTGTAGAGATAGAGAGAGAAGTGAACGAACAGAGTTAAGAAGAATTGTATTTTATTCTGAAATAGAAGAAATAAAGAAATTCTGTGTTTTCTGGTCAAACTACAGAGATACCATTTGGAGTCATTCCACTGGTGGATTTCTTTGAAATCAGTGGAATGACCTCCATGTAGTTAGATTTATTTTTGTTCTATAGCTTTCTGTAGTTTCTATGTGTTGTCCATTCAGTTACAATGTGCAGAGAAGGAATTAGCACTTCATGTGTATACAAATGTATGCGGAGTAGATACATCGTATCGAGTCTATCGACTGTACATGGTGAATTCATAACGACACTGTATGTATAGAGTGGAGTCATCGGTATAGAGAGAGCCATCGGAAAAGAACGAACGAGTTCCACCGACGGTTGAAGTCTGACCGATGGAGAAATTGATATTAAGTATTTCGGGGTGAGAACTAAGAAGTCTCGCCGATGGAAGGCATATCGGTGTGAGTTTGTAGTTCGGCGAACAAGGAAAAGGCTACACCGATGGTATAAGTCTGGGCGATGGACCCTATTCATCGGAGAGAGTTTGACCATCGGGTGGAGGCATTTGTGTGTTTCCGATAGTGAAAGTCTTATCGATGGAAGAGTCTCGTTAGTGCATCGGCAAGAGTGACCACATCGGGAGACTCACTAAAAGTTAGGCCGACAGTATCGGTGAGGCCGATGGTTCTAACCATCGGGGAGAGGGGACTTATCGGCGAAGGAATTTATGAAGTGGCCGATGATTTATGTCAAGCTGATCGGGGAGACCGTGGTGAGGTGTCGCCGACAAGAGATATCAGTGTGAAACACTGGAGGACTGTCTTGCCGATAGGCAAGAGTTTTGTATGTTTCGGTGACACAATTCAAGTGGTCTTGCCGATATACACTGTAAAGGTTATTTTGTGGACTTTCAAGGATTCTTCACCCTATTTTATCTGTCAACTGGTTTCCCTCTGCATCAAATTGGTATCAGAGCTAGCAAAAGCTCTGGGAGGAGATGTTGTATTGATTCTGTCACTGAATAGGCAGAAGAAGAATGAAGAAGAAGAGGAAGCAAGAAGCTGAAAGAAAGAGTGCTAGAAAAGAATTTTGCTGACTTCCGATTGTAGGTGCAGATTCACTCGCTACAGTAGGCAGATGAGAGATCTGTCATGGGCCTGAGAAGGAGGTCCAGTTGGTGTCGCCAAAAGTCCTGGGGAGAGAGGCAAGCGAGGACTCCTAGGTGAGGGACAGAGAGGTGTTGGTGTAGCATGAAGGAGTGGATTTTAGTTGTTGCATTTCGGAGGCAGTCATTGATAGAAGGCACAGTTGAGGATGAAGAACCAGCAGCAGAGGCATCCAGTTAGCATTGAAGACATCAAGAAAGCCAAAAGATGTTGTAGGCTTTTCACTGAGCATTTCCATGGGACATGGAAAATTTTCAAGTCTGGGAGTATGGTGCAGAAGCACCTCGAGACCTTCAGGATCTAGAGGATCCCTTGTATTTTCTATTGTGTCCAAATGTTATGTTGTAAGCCTTTGAGCCATATCGAAAGATTGTATACGTGTCATTCCAGATTGTAAACGAATTGAAAGAGATTGTAACCGAACAAGTAGAATATAACCGATTGGCAGGGTGGTTGAGGAACGGTTCACCTTCCACCGTCTGTAACTGCCAATGTATGAGTCTTTATATAGTTGGTCCCTGTTCGTGTAGAGACAGAGAGAGAAGTGAACGAACAGAGTTAAGAAGAATTGTATTTTATTCTGAAATAGAAGAAATAAAGAAATTCTGTGTTTTCTGGTCAAACTACAGAGATACCGTTTGGAGTCATTCCACTGGTGGATTTCTTTGAAATCAGTGGAATGACCTCCATGTAGTTAGATTTATTTCTGTTCTATAGCTTTCTGTAGTTTCTGTGTGTTGTCCGTTCGGTTACAATGTGCAGAGAAGGAATTAGCACTTCATGTGTATACAAATGTATGCGGAGTAGATACATCGTATCGAGTCTATCGACTGTACATGGTGAATTCATAACGACACTGTATGTATAGAGTGGAGTCATCGGTATAGAGAGAGCCATCGGAAAAGAACGAACGAGTTCCATCGACGGTTGAAGTCTGACCGATGGAGAAATTGATATTAAGTATTTCGGGGTGAGAACTAAGAAGTCTCGCCGATGGAAGGCATATCGGTGTGAGTTTGTAGTTCGGCGAACAAGGAAAAGGCTACACCGATGGTATAAGTCTGGGCGATGGACCCTATTCATCGGAGAGAGTTTGACCATCGGGTGGAGGCATTTGTGTGTTTCCGATAGTGAAAGTCTTATCGATGGAAGAGTCTCGTTAGTGCATCGGCAAGAGTGACCACATCGGGAGACTCACTAAAAGTTAGGCTGACAGTATTGGTCTAGCCGATGGTTCTAACCATCGGGGAGAGGGGACTTATTGGCGAAGGAATTTATGAAGTGGCCGATGATTTATGTCAAGCCGATCGGGGAGACCATGGTGAGGTGTCGCCGACAAGAGATATCAGTGTGAAACACTGGAGGACTGTCTTACCGATAGGCAAGAGTTTTGTATGTTTCGGTGACACAATTCAAGTGGTCTTGCCGATATACACTGTAAAGGTTATTTCGTGGACTTTCAAGGATTCTTCACCCTGTTTTATCTGTCAACTGGTTTCCCTCTGCATCAATTGGGCCCTAGAGTGCTTATGGTGTGCACTGCATCAAGATCCTTCATCTTCACCTCATTCCTTGGAAGATCCACCTACACAGTTGGTCAACTACACGCTACACCTGGCATCGAGCTTGTTGCTACCTTGTGGTCGACTAAGAGCACTCTTCAGGCTAATATATTTTTATATAAACAACATGGAAGAACATTAGAATTCAACAAAGAAAGTAGAAGATAGCTTGGCATGAAGTTGTCTTTAAAATCTTTTGAATGTTGTGATTTTGTTCACTTGTAATCAAAAGATTGAGGCATAGCATGTTGGGAGCCCATTGTGGTAGATTGTAATACTATTGTGACTATGAATGAATAAATAACATATTATTTTATCTCATGTTTCACTAAGATTGTTGTGCATGTGTTCATTGGTTGCATGGTTGGATAATGCTTCATTGGACCCTTCAGCCATGATTGCATTAGAAGTGATCAAGAATACCAGATGGAGCCCATCCTCAAATCCATAGACAAGAGAGTACAAGGTTTCCCCCTATCCCATTAAAATATGTTCTATAGGTCCATAGAGTGGGAAATGTCTAAAGATGATAGTTATGTTTGGACTCTAACATAGTTTACAAAAAAACTTCTTCAATGTCTTTTTAGAGGAGTCAACCTTACCATTAATCTATGGGTAATAGGTTGAGGAGAAGGAGAGTGTGAAGACAAAATTCTCAACTAGCTCATGCATCTTAGTGCTCTAAAAAATGGAACTATTATTGGCCAAGATAATGGAGGAGATGTCAAACTGATAAATGAGTTGGTTTAGGAAAAACCTTGGCAACCATTCATCCACTCATAATGCTAAGAGGCATCCCATCCATCCACTTAGTGAAGTAGTTGATTGCAATGCTGATCTAATCCATCATTGGAAGTGGGTTTGAACTCATTGATGAATTCAAGAGGCTAGCTCACAAATGACCAAGGAGCAGAAAATATAGGATATTGATGGGAGAATGAATCTTGTCTTCATGAAATTGACATGCCTTGCATCTTTGTGTGAACTACACAATGCACTTCACCATGGAGGGTCAGATGTATGCCATTATAATGATGTTCTATGCAATGTATTAGCCATTGAAGTGGCCTCCATATGTCTACCATGTGCTTCCTTGAGGGTGTGCACAATTTCCTTGATAGTGAGACATTATAGTAAGACACTATAGAAAACTCTTTTTATGGAAGATGCCACCAATAATGATGAAACCAATAGAGAGCTAATAGGTCCTATGAAATAGATGGTGAGGTGCACCATCAAGGTAAGATTTGTCTTAGAGATACAAAATAATGTCTTGGTACAAATTGCAATAATGAATTCTTGACAATCCATACTATATAGCTTGTCATCATAAAATGCATCATCTACTAGCTCAAATGCCTTATTCGGAAGAGTACTCTCAACTAGCTACTCAACAATTATGCCTGTTTTGACTTTTAGGGATTCAAAGGTTGAACTCTTGCATGAGCATGATCTGCTTTTTTATGCAACCAACAAGAGAAGGTTTTCTCAACAAGTAGTAGACGAGTTCTAATTAAACAATGACATTAGTCATTTAAGTTGATGTGGTGCTTGCATAGGTGCTAAAACATCAAGTAGAGGTCAATTTTGGTCCTCATGCTTGTGGGATTAGCCCAACAATTTATCCACATAACACTCCACAATATTTTAGATAAGGCCATGAAACTTGTGGGTCATGGAACACTAATAAGTCACATTAGTGTTCTTCAAGCCAATGGGCATTCCAACATAAATTGAACATATTCTAGGGAGTACTTAACATTGTCTTATGCTAGTATTAGGGTGCAATATCGATCTGATTATACCTAGAGAATCCAACCATGAGGGAGAGCATCTCATACCTAGTGGTGATATCAAAAATGATGTTAGTGGAAAGAACAAGGAATTACCCTTAGGAAAATCAATGTTAAGGTTGTGAATCGATGCACACTTTGAACTTCATGTTATTTTTGAGAGAAGGAATGATGTTGGAAAACCAATATAGATAGGTTAAAACATATTTTATAAATCTAACGCAAAGGAGTTTCTCCACCTCTTCCTTCACGAGGTGAGAAAATCGAGGGGACATGAGACATTATTTTTGGTAGACAAACTACACATTATTATTAATGACAAGATTATGAAAAACAACCTAAGGATCCATGTCAATCATTTCTGAATATTCCCACATAAAAGCACCCATGAATTCATGAAGAAGGCAAACCATCTAGGCCACCTTAGAAGGGGAAAGCCCCTCTCTAGTTTGAACAACCTTGGTTATATCTATACAGTGCCAAATTTAACCTCAACAACTTTTCCATTGACATCACACTACCTTCCTTAAGTTAATTTGGTGCAAGTAGAGTTTCCTAGTCTAAATCCTCATCCTTAATGAAAAAAATGTAAAAATGAGGTTGACTAAAAAGGTCATCAATGGAGGGGAAAAAAATCTCCATGCTTATTGGGGGAAGGGAAGGAAGTTGATCCTTATGAGAAGCCTACATAAGCTTCTTGTAAGTAGAATGTTCCTCAAATAAAGACCAAGCCTCAACATGAATGATCATGCATTTGACATTACTCAAGCTCAAGAATCACAATCCCTTGAGAGAGAAAGGACTTCTCTCGATTAGGCATGAGGTGGAAGATTGGGAAGTGGGCCTCCACTCAAAATAAACATAGGCATACTAAAAAATTGCTTAAGAGTCAAATGGGTAGAAGTGTGGGTGGAAAAGTACGAATTTCCTCAAGGAGCATGCAAGTGACTTGAGGTTTGTTGGAGGTCAAACACCTTCTTATAGTCTCAAGATTGAAAGGTTCGTTCTTTACCAAGAAGAGGAAAAAGGAGACTCAAGGGTCAACAAAGATAGGGCATAAAATCTTGATCTAGTCTTTACATGGATTGTACCCCAAGGATCAAGGTCAAACTCCTTAATGTGAAGCTTTCCCTACACCACTATTGTCCAAGGATGACCCAAAATCATGTTGTAGAAGTCATGGTTCAACACATAGAACTTTATGTAGACCATTTTGATGTCAAGACTAACCCAAATCTTTATGTTCCTAACATGTATCATTGTGTGGTTAAAAATAATATAGTTGTGAGAGGAATCATAATCATTTCTATGAATGACTTTGAGATGCTTAAGCCCCTTCATAGGAATGATATTTAAAAAAAACCTTCATCAATTATACACTTATTAACATGGTCTTCAATGATATGGGTCATGACATAGAGAGGAAAACACACATGATGCTTAAGTATTTCAAAAGGAGGGAATTTGATAGATCAAAACTCAAGGGAGGATCATGGTCTTGTTGTGTGAGGATTACAAGACATAAGGCACCCAAAACTCAATGGAGGATCATGGTCATAATCGTGTGAGGCTTACGGAACATAAGGCACCTTCCACATGGTATCTTCCAAGGATAAACCAAGCTCATCAAAGATGAGGGAGTGTTGATTCAGACAAAGATGAATCAAGTCCCAAAGGGAGACTCTAGCAAACAAGGACTACAAATAGTCTATGATGGAGTATGGATGAAGTTGCGCATGGGAGGGGATGTTCCATTTAAATTCAACATGGACCTTTAGTTTGGTCACCCTTATGGTTGGGCCCATGGGGCTAGCACCACAAGCATTTCCAGATGGATTGACATGTTGACTCAAAGGAGTGGTTATAAAAATTCATAGCAGGCAAAACTATTTGTTGCAAGTACGTGCTATCGGTGTTGTCATTGATGTTAACAAGCTTGTGTTGTCATTGATGTCAACTATGTCTATTGGTGAGATTGTTGTAAGTGCATGAAGTGTTTGATTGAGTTGCTGTGTTGAAGATGATTTGGTTGCCTTGGAGAGATGCTGAAGATGTTAAGAATATGCTCCTGATGGTTGGTTTCTAAGTGCTTTTGAGAAAATTTGATTAATAAAGGAAACAGTGTGTTGAAGATGTGTTCTGGCTTAACTGAGTAGTGTCTTGGCTTTGCTCCGCATTTCTTCCTTATTGAAGATCTGCTTGTGTGGTTTGGATATGTTGTTCAGAGGTGTTCAGAGATGTTATATTCCAAATTTGGTGCTCCAGTTCGTTCTGCAGAGAAAGTTGTGTTCACCAGTGTGTGGACTGTGTTTCTGGGTTGTGCAAAGGTGTCTGAGAGAAACTACTCTGCATTTCTTCATAGATTTGTTTTTGGCTTTCTGGTTATGGATTTATGCTTATAAGGTCTATATCTTTCTTCAGTTCAAGTGGTTTGTGGTTTGGTTCTCCGCAAGTTCATTTCTTGAGTTGCAGTTGATGATAGAGTAATCTATGGGCTCCGGTGTGAACTTTCTTCAGGTGAAAGATGTTGCAAAGAATTTTGTTAGTTTTTAGGTGCTTGTGGATATTTCTAGATCATGTTCAAGCTTGGTGCATGGTCCACATGTCATCTTTTGGTGTTGAGGAAGCGTGCACTTACAAGTTCATAGTGTTAACACAAGTTTGTTCGAATTGGTTGCTTACACTAATTACGGTTGTGCTTCGGTGATTGTGAAAGCGTGATGAAGCATGTAAGAGTGGTTTTAGGTCCATGCTAAGATGTGATGTGGTCTGCAGTCATTCCTTTCCTCCGTGGGAATGTTTAGGTCCAGACCTAATTTGAATTTTCTAGGTTAAGATGTGTTGCGGACCTTGGAGAATGTTTTTAAGGTTAAAGTTGGTATAAATAAGTGTCAAGGATTCATGACTGAAGGATGTGCGAAGGATGTGATGTTTGTGATGCAAATTTGATCAGTGCAGTAAGAGCTTTCATGTGTTAGGCTACTGGATGCAATGACCAGAAGGTGTCTACTATTTTTTTAGTGTTGCTGCGAAGGTGATGTTTGTGTTGCAGTGAATATTGAGCTTCATTGGAACTGTACTCCATGCATAGGTTAGATGGAATTATATCAATTCATCCCTGGTAGTGAGCATTCTCTTCTATCTCTTTCTTCTGGACAGTGAGTCCTTTAGCAGTGAGCCTTTCTTTCTTCTGGGCAGTGAGCCCTCTAGCAGTGAGCCTTTTGTAATTCAGTATTGCTACTACTTTATATTGTGAGCTAATCCTCACCGTGGTTTTCCCTTCTTGGGTTTTCCATGTAAAATCTGGTGTTGTCTTATGTTTGGTGTTGTTATGATTCAGCTTCTATAATTTGATTTTCATGCTTAATCATCATAACAGGTTTAAGGATCGATTAAGCTAATGCGGATCTGAATGTTTATGAGGGTTTAAAGTTTTTGATACAATTGATTCACCCCCCACTCTTAGTTGTCTTGTGCATTCAACAATTGGTATTAGAGCGAGGTTCCTTAGAAGAAAGCTTAGCAACTTGAGGTAGATCTGGGATGGCACACAAGAAGGATGTTCCCCTGTTTGATGGATCTAACTTTGCACTATGAAATGTAAGGATGGAAGCTTTTCCAAAATTTCTTGGTTTTGAGATTTGGAAATCCATTGAGTCTAATTATACTATACCTGAGAATGGTATAAGTACTAATGCTGAGATTACATATCATGAAATCAATGGTAAGGCAAAGCATGCTCTTTTAAGTGGTCTTAGAATTGGTGAAAGTTGTGAATTTGAAAACTGCTAATGAGATTTGGAAAAAGTTGAAAAGTGTTTATGAAGGAGATGATAAGGTTAAACAAGCTAAAATGTAGAATTTGAAGCTCACATTTGAGACCATGCAAATGTCTAAAGATGAAAACATTACAAGCTACTTACAGAAGGTGGATGAAGTTGTCAATGGCATCAAAGGACTTGGTGGAAGTATAGATGATAAAGAAGTGATTTTGAAGGTACTCAAAACTCTTCCTAAAGCTTATAGTCATAAGGTTTCTGCTATTGAAGAATTACAAATTTTGAATCAGTTTACCAAAGATCAGTTCCTTGGCATCTTAACTACTTTTGAAATAAGAGAGTTTGGTACAACTAGTGGAATAGGAAAGGTTGAGACTGGTTTTAAGGATGACAAATCAGAGAAGACTGTGGAATCAGATCTGGAATACCTTGATGAAGTGGAAGCTAACTTTGTGAGAAGGATGAAAAAGGGTACTAGAAAGTTTAGTGGTAAGTTGCCTTTTAAATGTTTTAGTTGTGGAAAGATAGGTCATTATGCTTCAAGATGTCCAAATAGAGCTCTGAGAATTAAGAATAGGAAAAAACAGAGGTAAGATGGTTAAGAAAAGTTACTATGTTAAAGAAGATGCAAGCATATCTGATGATGAATCTGATTATGAGGATGATAATGATAATGAATGTTTATTCATAGCCCTAAGAGATGAAACTATTTCTACTAACTCTGGAAGCTGTGTGAAGGAAAAGGGCCCAGAAGCAAGCGCTAACCCTGGAGGCACTATAATGTCTGATTTTTATGCTAAAAGAGAAAAAGATGACTGGGTCATTAATAGTGGATGCTCAAATCATATGACAAGTGACAAGAGTAAGTTTGTTAAACTTGAAAAATATGAAGGTGGAGTAGTCGGGTTTGGTGATGATGTAGGTGCTAAGATCTATGGAAAAGGTTCAATCAATTTTGATGGAAATCATAACATTGATGATGTTATTTATGTTAAAGGTTTGAAGCATAATCTCTTGAGTGTTGGATAGATTTGGAGCAAGGGTTACAATATTTTGTTTCAGGATGATGGTTGTGAGATCAGAAAAAGCTCCGGAACAGTGATTGCTTCTAGAAAGAGGACAAGTGGAAATGCTTATCATCTTAAAGGTGGTGATGGTTATTGCTTCATGACTAAAATCAATGAAAGTTGGCTATGGCATAGAAGATTGAGTCACATCAACTTTGATAGCCTAGTAAAGATAAGTTTAGTTTAAGCTGTGAGAGATCTGCCAAAGATTACAAAGCCTATCAATGCCATTTGCAAAGAATGTCAAGTTGGAAAGCAAGCAAGATGAAGCTTCAAAGTCAAAGAACAATCCTCTACCAACTATTGGAATTGATACATATAGATCTTTGTGGTACTACCAGAGTAAGAAGTTTTCAAGGTGACATGTATTTCATGTTATTTATTGATGATTGCTCTAGAATGACATGGGTCACTTTTCTTAAGGAAAAATCAAAAGCCCTAGATAAGTTTAAAGCCTTTAAAGAAATGGTTGAGAATGAATTGGATATGAAAATTAAATGTTTGAGGTCTAACAGAGATGGAGAATTTACTTCTAATGAGTTTAACATGTTTTGTGAGGATCATGGGATAAAGAGGCATTTATCTACCCCTAGGACTCCTCAATAGAATGAAGTGGTTGAAAGGAAGAACATGACTGTTCAAGAGGCTGCAAGAACAATGATAAAAGAAGTAAACCTATCAGAAGTATACTAGAGAGAATCAATTCATACTACTGTCTACATACAAAACATAGTACAAGTAAGAGAAAATGACACAAAGACTTCCCATGAGCTACGGTATGGAAGGATTCCTACTGTTAAATATTTTAAAGTTTTTGGAAGCAAATGTTATATCAGAAGAGATGAAGAACTAGGAAAGTTTGATGCAAGGTGTGATGAAGGTATTTTCCTTGGGTATTCTACTAAAATAAAAGCTTACTAGTGCTATAACATAAGGCTAATAAAAATTATTGAAAGTGCTAATGTTAAGGTTGATGAAGATATACAGAAGATCTCAGAGGTTAATGAATATGAATCAGATGAGTCTTCTTGTAGAGAAGAAGAAGAAACTAAAGAAAAAGAAGTACAGGTTGAAGAACAAGATGCTCTTTAAAAGAATCCCTAAAACTCCCAAGTATGTATAGAGGCATCACACTGAAGACTAGATCATTGGTGATAAGAGCAAAGGTGTATTGACAAGAAGGAGAGCTGCTGAAGAATAGGTAAATCTATGTTTACTTTCTAAATTTGAACCTAAAACAGTGGTTGAGGCATGCAAGGATGAGTATTGGATCAAGGCTATGGAAGAAGAACTAATGCAGATTGAGAAGAATCAAACTTGGGAACTTGTCCCAAGACCAGAGAATAAAAATGTGATTGGAAATAAGTGGGTATTCTGGAACAAATTGAATGAGAATAGAGAAGTTGTAAGGAACAACGCAAGACTTGTGTGTAAAGGCTACTCACAAGTGGAAGGAATAGACTATGAGGAAACTTATGCTCTAGTGGCAAGAATGGAGGCCATTAGGATGTTTTTAGCTTTTGTAGCACATAAGGATTTCAAAGTATATCAAATGGATGTGAAGTCCGCTTTCTTGAATGGTGAGTTGGAAGAGGAAGTGCACATAGAACAACCAGAAGAATTTCAATTGTCAGATAAATCGGATATGGTTTGCAGGTTGAAAAAGACACTATATGGATTGAAGCAAGCTCCCATAACTTGGTATGCAAGGTTAAATATGTATTTATTACAGCAAGGATTTTTTAAAGGCTTTGCAGATAGCAATTTGTACATCAAGATAGGAGAAGACCAAATTCTGATTGTGGAAGTGTATGTAGATGATATAATTTTTGGTGGAAATGAAGGCATGTGTAAGAGTTTTATAGATGAAATGCATAAAGAATTTGAAATATCAATGTGTGGGGAAATGAACTTCTTCCTTGGGTTACAGATCAATCAGACAGATAAGGCTATTTTCATTTCTCAGTCAAAGTATGTAAAATAGATGTTAAAGAAGTTTGGAATGGAATATTCTAAACCAGTTTGTATTCCTATGGTTACTGGTTGTAAGATGAGAAAGAATGATGAATCTACTAAGGTTGATTAGAGCAAGTACAAATCAATGATTGGAGGATTACTATATCTAACTGCTACTAGACCATTTATTATGCATGCAGTCTGTCTTGTGGCTAGATTTCAAGAAGATCCTAGAGAGTCACATGTTATGGCAGTGAAGGGATATTCAGATATTTAAAGGGCACTCCAGATCATGGCTTGTGGTATCCAAAAGATACTGACTTTACTCTAAGTGCTTATACAGATGTAGATTGGGCTGGTTGTGTAGATGACAAGAAAAGTACAAGTGGTGGTGCATTCTTTCTTGGATGTAGATTGGTGTCTTGGCTAAGTAAGAAACAAGATTCAATGTCTTTATCTACTGCAGATGAAGAGTATATTGCTGTAGCATCATGTTGTACATAGGTTTTATGGATGAGACAAACCTCAAAGGCTATCAAAGTTGTGTATGATGAGCCAATTTCTATTTTCTGTGATAATACAAGTGCTATTAACAAGTGCATTCAAGGACAAAGCATATTTCAATTAGGTATCACTTTCTGAGAGAGAAGGTTGCAGAGAATGAAGTGAAGCTTGAGTATGTGCCCACAAAGGATTGGATTCCTGATATATTCACTAAGGCTCTTCCTAAGGATACTTTTGAGTATCTCCGGGAGAAGTTAGGGGTTATTGCCCCTTCTTCTTTAAACCAGATGCATAAGGAGATGCATCAGTCTAGTGGACTTCAAGATTCATTCTTTTCTGGACTGATGTTGGAGGATACCTCTTAGAGGGAGCAAGTAGTGGTCATGCTAATTGTTGCAGATAGGGGGAGTATTCAGAGTAGTGAAAAGAAAAGATGATGTGACCTAATAAGAGTGAAAGAAGAAGTGTGTCACCCTTTTCCATTGATGTTAAAGGGGGAGAGAGAGAAATGTGAAAAAGAAAAGAATCAGTAATCAGGGAGAGTAAGATGTGTAAAAGAAAGGGGGAGAGTAAGAAAGAAAAGAAGTTGGTGTAGATTTGTGTCTTGATGGTTTTTCACATTATATGTTGCCATCAATGACAAAGGGGGAGATTGTTGCAAGTATGCGTTATTGGTGTTGTCATTGATGTCAACAAGCTTGTGTTGTCCTTGATGTCAATTGTGTCTATTGATGAGATTGTTGTAAGTGCATGAAATGTTTGATTGAGTTGCTGTGTTGAAGATGATTTGGTTGCCTTGGAGAGATGCTGAAGATGTTAAGAATATGCTCCTGATGGTTGGTTTCCAAGTTCTTTTGAGAAAATTTGATTAATAAAGGAAACAATGTGTTGAAGATGTGTTCTGGCTTAACTGAGTAGTGTTCTGGCTTTGCTCCACATTTCTTCCTTATTGAAGATCTACTTGTACAGTTTGGATATGTTGTTCAGAGGTGTTCAGAGATGTTATATTCCAAATTTGGTGCTCTAATTAATTGTGCAGAGAAAGTTGTGTTCACTAGTGTGTGGACTATGTTTCTAGGTTGTGTAGAGGTGTCTGAGAGAAACTGTTTTGCTCCGCATTTCTCCGTAGATTTGTTTCTGTCTTTGCAATTATGGATTTATGCTTATAAGGTCTATATCTTTCTTCAGTTCAAGTGGTTCATGGTTTGGTGCTCCGCAAGTTCATTTCTTGAGTTGCAGTTGATGACAAAGTAATCTATGTGCTCTAGTGTTAACTTTCTTCAGGTGAAAGATGTTGCAAAGGATTTTGTTGGTTTTCAGGTGCTTGTGGATGTTTCTAGATCATGTTCAAGCTTGGTGCATGGTCTGCATGTCATCTTTTGGTGTTGAGGAAGCATGCACTTAAAAGTTCATAGTGTTAACACAAGTTTGGCTGACTTGGTTGCTTACACTAATTGCGGTTATACTTCAGTGATTGTGAAAGTGTGATGAAGCATGTAAGAGTGGTTTTAGGTCCATGCTAAGATGTGATGTGGTCTGTATTCATTCCTTTCCTCCGCGGGAATGTTTAGGTCCAGACCTAATTTGAATTTTCTAGATTAAGATGTGTTGTCGACCTTGGAGAATATTTTTAATGTTAAAGTTGGTATAAATAAGTGTCAAGGATTCATGACTAAAGGATGTGTGAAGGATATGATGTCTGTGATGTGAATTTGATCAGTACAGTAAGAGCTTTCATGTGTTAGGCTACTAGATGCAGTGAGCAAAAGTTGTCTACTATTTTCAGTGTTGTTACGAAGGTGATGTTTGTGTTGTGGTGAATATTGAGCTTCATTGGAACTGTACTCCATGCATAGGTTAGATGCAATTATATTAGTTCATCCCTGGCAGTGAGCCTTCTCTTCTATCTCTTTCTTCTAGACATTGAGTCCTTTAGTAGTGAGCATTTCTTTCTTCTGGGCAATGAGCCCTAGGAAGTGAGCCCTCTCGCATTGAGCCTTTTGTAATTCAGTATTGCTACTACTTTATGTTGTGATCTAATCCTCACTGTGGTTTTTCCCTTCTTGGATTTTTCACGTAAAATCTGGTGTTGTCTTGTGTTTGGTGTTGTTATGATTCAGCTTTTGTAATTTGATTTTCATGCTTAATCATCATAACAAGTTTAAGGATCAATTAAGCTAATGTGGATTTGAATGTTTGTGAGGGTTTGAAAGTTTTGATACAACCGATTCACCCCCCTCTCAGTTGTCTTGTGCATTCAATACTATTAACATCATTAACCACTATGATCCAACTGCCACAGGGACAAGGTTTATCTACTGATGAACTCTTAGAGGATCAATTATAATTAGAGAAAGAAAAATGAGACTTGATTGGAGCCTATTGTACCTCTTAATATTCTTTTTCTTCTCCTTTGTCTTCTTATTTTTGTCATCCTTCTTGCCTTTTATGTCATGCTTGGGAAAAGGCTTCTTGTAGACAACAAGGTCACTTTGACTAGGGAGTCATAAGAAGTTTTATCCTTAGAATTTGAAGATCTATTTTAACCAACACACTAGTCCATCGTATGACCATAGACACAATGATAAGGTGATAATTGAAAGGATTTGACAAAGAGGTGTATTTCTCTTTCCCCTTTTGTTGATCCTTTATTGAATAATTCTTGGTGAAAGCATTGAACTTATATGATTCCTTCTTGTATTTTTCTTGCCTTGTTTTATGGAACAAATGTTGTAAACCTTTAGGTCAAGGAGACAAGCAACATCATTTAAGATTAGGACAATTTTATTGACAAGTTCAATGAATCTAGACAAGAAATCTAGCACTAGGCTATGCAACCAAGTCAAAGCATCACACTAAAGAGTCCAAGTGAAGAGATTGAGCATGAGCTAATTGTCATGCTCGCACTCCAAGCATGTCATGATAAAGTCCTAATGATAGTCTAACACATGAACTCACTATCTTGAATTAAGAATTTAGGAAGACTAAGGATGAAACCAAAAGGGGGATCATTCAAATTGTAGGGGCCAATGGGTTCTTTCTCAATTCCTTGTTATCAATCACCCCAACTAGGAAATGGTGGTCAATAAGTGGAAATGGATAAGAAAGTATTAGAAAAGTGGAAGAAAGTGTTATACTCTAACTGTCATTCCTACTAGGATGGGATGGTAGACTATATGAGGAGACTATATTGGTGGAGGGACCATAGACTGAGGGTCTTGAGGGAAGGGAATGATGAATATTCCATTGATAATTTGTAACAACAATCTTGATAGGAACGATTGCAACAATGGTTTTCTTGAGAGAGAGGGTAATGCAAATTATCCCTAGAGGAATGACCATATGGGTGATAATCCCTATTTGGAGAGAGACTATGAATATGATCAAGAAAGGGGTAGTCACAACATCAATTGTCTCTAAGGGAAAAATTGTTATCATAGTCCCAAGCAGGAGGCTTGAAGTGGTGCCCCTCTCTAGGAAGAAGGTTATAGGGGTGACCCCTAGATGGGGAGTTCATGAGACCCATTTGATCAAGATATTTTGGTATCTTAGGGGAGCTAGCAAAAAGTATTGATTCTTGTTAAAGGGATTAGATTTTTGTCATGAACCATGAGGAGGGAAAGCATCCATGAAGTCCTTAAAGAACTCTATATAGAAGGATTTGGGGTGATCCCAACTAGGAGTTTATAGAACTTACTGGCACAAGTTGAGTTACATCATAGTCACATGGAGCTCCAAACTATCATGCCATGCCACATTGTGATGAGGTGAATGGGAATATGACCCATGTTTGGATTCATCACAGAGCATCGATAGATCACCTAAGAAGTGAGGCACTAGAGGAGGATTAGGAGTCATTATTCTAGAGTCACATCTCTGATTAAGGTTAGGAAAATTAGTCAGGTAGAGGAGATGATGATATGACTCATATTGAACTTCAATATCTAGCTCCACCTAAGAGACTTTTTCCATTTATAAGCATGGGGTGCATCCTTCAAGTTGATCTTTGGTGCCTCACCATGGATGCAGAAATAATGACACAAAGGAATAGAAGGGTCCATACATGCTCAAAGAATATGAAAATAACAAAAGGGAAGAGCTTGAAGAAGGAAATAGGTAATTGTAGGCAGAGGAGGTCCATATAAACTAGGAAGAACCTAAGCAAGAATAGGGACAAATCCAAAAACAAAAATAGGGGAGATCACAAGTTATCAAAAAAATCTAGGTTGAAGACTTAAAGATTGGGATTTTGGACAAATGTGGTTTGATTGCGTGTTTTTATGGAAATCCACAGTTTGGGATATTCCATAAATTTCTAGGAAAATATGTAGTCCATAAGAGGAATAGATTGCAATTTTATTGTATAGGCACAATCTAATTGTAAGTTTTAGGAAAATTTGCATTGTTAAAGTCTCTAGAAATATTTTTAGGAAAATCAATGGTCCAAAAAAAGGTAAGACCACACAACTTTTGATTAGAGTCCAGTTTGAGACAAAGGGAAACCACATGAAACTAAAGAGTTTTATACTATATCAGTGACAACATAAAGGTGTGTCTCACTTTTTGGCCTAAGTGGCCCACATAGGATTAACATTTAAAAAAATCATTTTCTCTCAATTATAGGAAGTAGATCATTAAGAATTTGAAGTTAATATAAACTAGTGATTTGTGATATTTCCTATGTAGATTCTATTTCTAAATTTGATTTAAAAAAATATTTCTCATTTTAAAATTTTTGTTAATAAAGTATTTCTCATAATTTATAGTATTTTCTAATGAGTAATATTTCCCTATAACACATAACATGAGCTAAAAATAAAATATTTTCATAATTTCTTAAATCTAGATCATTAAAACTAATATATAGGGCACACATATTTTTGTTGTTGCATATTTTATTATTAATAAATTTTAAATGAATAATTATAATTTAGACACATATTTCCTTGTAGCACACAAATCTTTCCACATTACCTAAATTAATTAATTTTTTTGAAAGGACAACAATACACAAGGTGTTCTTACTTTTCTAATTTTTTTCCATTGTTTTCTATATTTCCTTGTAACCTATATTGATTACAAAATAGAAAACAAAAAAAAAAGAAATAAAATATACTAAAATATATACTTTTAGAAAGCTTACTATGAGGGCTACTTTCATGCAAAATTTTGTGTTATGATGACTTCATTTGATTATGAAAAACCTAATATGAATTGGTAGTTTGTGTTAATGAAATCCTTCCATGTGCATTGGAGGGAAAGGGGTACCACCTAGAATGCTTAAGGGAAACACATTTATAGGCCGAGAAAGTCATCTACAATAAACTTAATCTATTTTTATTGTGTTCCAAGATTAGGGCATACTATTTTGTATAAATTGTTATATTAGAAAGTGGCTCACAAGTGAGACACACCTTTATGCTTCCACCCATGCCTTAAACTTGGCCTACAAGGGCCATTAAGCATACAAATGTAAAAAACATATAAACAAAGGTAGGACACCCAATGAGTCACATTATGCATTCCAAAATATAGAGGGAAAGCCTTGTCATAGTGTATGCAGTGGAATAGGGGTAGAGGTAAGAGATAGATCCTACCACTAACACATGGTTTCATTCTAAGATGAAAAGGATTCTTCTAGTTTGCTAGTGTAGTATCAACAATTTAGATTAGGCTTGATAATCTACATATAATCTAAGAAATCAAATATTTACACTAATATAATTGCCATTTTGAAATAAATTATTTTGAAAGCAAATTACATTCAAATCTGACAATTGGGAAATAATGATTTTCTTAAAAAATTGTAAACTACAAGTTGAACAATATTCAATATAAGAAAATAAATACATCCTAGTGCAATAAGTAAATTAGTTTCCTTCTATGAAGGAGCCCTCATATCTACACAATTAAAAAGACATGTAATGAACCCTACCTCAGTCTAAGTCAGTGATCCTTAGCTAATGGGTGTAGAAGAAAGATGAATGACTACACAACCTAGAGGAAGAAGAAGAAATCCTCATTCTTTCACAAACCCAACTATAAGATCCAACTCCAAGAAGGACAAGAGGAGGAGTTAAAGAGGTAGTGCAGACCAAGTGGGATCATCATGATAATGTTATGAATATAATTTGGTAGCTTAAGGGTGTAATTGAAAAGTCTTATGTATTGAGGGTTATAGAGGTCTTTTTATAATAAGCGGGGATGCAAGGTAACCATTCAAGGTGCATTAAATTCACCAACAAACAACCCTAACAAAACCTACTTTTTTTTTGTAGTAAGATAACATATTTTTAAAAAACTTGCAGTCTATTCTAAGGACAGTACATAACTTTTTAAAAACCTATAGTTAGACCATGGAGCAAGCCACATGCCTATTTAAGGGTTGAAATGAAGTATAATGAGGGTCTATCTAGTCTAAGAGATTTTGAGATGTTACATTTTGACTTTTTGGTTAATTTTACTAACTAGGGCCATTGAGAGTAGTAATATTCTCATTGATAAGTTGTGTTATTACACCATTATGGATAATGGGTAGAGGATGGTAAAAATTTAAGGATTCAACTTCATCTTCCCTCTATGCCTCATCCACTCCCTTTCTCATGGTTGTATCTTCAAGCACAATCTCCCTCTTATGTAATCCTATGCTCATTCCTACCTCTCTCCTTCTCTTAACTCCTGATAATTCTCTTACTCTTCCCCTAATAGAGTGAATATGAATAAAGATTTTAATTTTTTGGAAGCACTCTCCAAATGCTACCTTGCATTGACTTCAGATAGTTAATTTTTTTTAGCAATGTATTCCCCAAGAGGTTCACTCTTCTCTCATGGAATGTGTAGGGAATGTCCCTCCCAAAAATAAAATACAATGTGAAAATCACCTTACTTAAATGAAGTTTGACATCAATTTACTCTAGGAGTCAAGATTAGTAATTCTAGATTAGATTGCACTCTAAAAGTCTTGTGGAAATAGGCCATTTTCATTCAAATAGTCTCATATAGAAGGTAGTAGAGGGGTTGTTATTGGGCTTGAAACATGGTTAGTGAAACATATTGTCGCTAAAGGAGATCATACAAATTGATGTGTGTGGGCTATTATCTTTCTACATGGACATACTTTGTGATTTTTCTCCACATATGCCCCCAACAATCTTAAGGGTAGAGTATCTCTTTGGAACTAAATGATTTTAGATCTCCCCACTATTTATTGTACCATTGGAGGAGATTTTAACATGGTAGAAGAGGACAAGGATTGTAGTTGGAACTATCCATTCAAACTATCTAGGTGTAAGATGAAATAAAGTACCTCTAAGAAGGAAGATCTATTTATCTACTTCCTATGCATTATGAATCTCAGTTCACCTTTCTATTTATAAACATTTTTTTTTATAAAATTAAACAAATACAAAAAAGTAGGAAATGAACTTCAATTTGTAAATGAATGAAGAAAGGTTAGAAGGTGTCCTTGGTCCAATGGATGATGAAGATGGATAATCGAAGAAGACTAAGCAAGAGCTATTGAAATTGTTTTTGGAATTAAGAATTTGTGATAGATGGTCTAGACTTGGAATTTGTAGTCATATAAAATCATGCTAGCAAGTTGAAGACCCACACTATTGTTCAAAATTGGACTAGTGATTAAAAAAATGGACTTTCATAGACCTAACCATACAAACTGCACTATTGACCTCCTAAATGCACTATAAACCCCAAAAAAACAAAAGTGTATTTTGGTAATGGAGACCTAAATTTTTTCCCACTTGTTAGTATAAAATCCATGATGCTCGCGATGGTTGTATTTTTTGGACCTCATCCTCTTGCGATGAGATATTTATGATAGAAGTTTTGTTGGGACAAGAAAAATGGTTGGTTTTGCTTACGATTTTGACTCAGTTAGTCCCTTGACATGGTATATTTAAAACTCAACAATAGTAGTATATTTTTGGAATGTGTGTCATCCTAAGGTGTAAATGTGAATTGTGGTGGGTGCTTAAAGGTACAATAAAATTATACATGGAGGTTTACTATAAGTGTGTGCTATATTTTTTGAAAATGAAAGAAGATATGTAATATGGATTCACCAAGATGCCACAGGCAAGGAAGATGAGGATTCTTGTAGTGTTTTGGCTATGGAGGAAGGAGGTCATAGTATTGTCTATGGAGAAAAGGTAAAGGAGATGTAGAATATTAGAGAGGTTTTGGAATTTGTAGAGAATATCCAAAAAGTAAGATAATTAGAATAATAGTAGGAAGAATCTACAAAAGTAATTTAGAATATCAAAGAGAGTGCAAAGAGATATTAATAGTCTCAAATGAAGTACATAATATGTTTTTATAAAATTACATGGTGTGCTAGCCATTTTAAAAACTTAAAAGGCCCATGGAATCATCTTTTATCCATTTTAAATTTGGTTCAAAAAGGTTCAAATTACCATGATCACACTAGTGTTTAAGTCACTAGCACAACCACACTAGTGTCTAGGTCACTAGTGTGACCTTGTTGGTGTCCATGTGGACCCAAATTTTCAAAATACTGGGAATAGATAGAAAGAAGATACAAAATCAAGGTTGGTTGAACATGGCATCTTGATGGGGGGTTTAGGATTAAAATCTTGCTAAATGATTCCTAAAACATATCTAAGGGAATGTATGCTAAAATAAGTGTGTGATATATAAAGTGAAGATTCTAGAGTATGTAATTTTTGATTGTACATTAGGGAAAAGTTTGACTTATAGATTCTTTGTCAAAATTATCTTGTTGTGATGGACCCATTACATGGTAAATTTCTTAGTCACCAATAACATTGATTCACTTGGTCAAATTATAGATTGGTTGTAGACTAGATTACTTCTATGTTTCCCTTTATCTATCTCTTTCCTCAAACAACCAGGGCCTAATTCTCCATGTCCATCATCCCACTACTCTCTTAGATCAATACCCCATTCTTATCACTCACTCACTCACAAAATCTAATCCCTACACCAATCTCCTATATAAATGCAATACCTCTCACCTCTACAACACTGAATACACTACTTCCTTAGATACTATTTGGCACTCTATCCCTAAGCAATAAGAGGGATATTATTTCACCCATTCTTGGAATAATTAGCTGTCTTAGTGTACCAAATTCCATAGATCCTTTGGTAGGAGATAGGAATGGCCAAGAAAGCATAGGGAGAAAACCTTCCAAGGACAACTTTACAAAGAGAGAAAATCATTAGCCTTAGAATCCTCTAATGTCAACATTCAAATGAATATAGTTGGTATTGAAACCAAAAATAGAAAATCTGACACTTACAAAGGACAAGGAGATAGAATTTGTTGATGAATCCACTAGATCAAAGAAGGAAAAAATGATTCTAAATTCATCTTTCAATGTCTTAAACACAAGCACAAACATCAAAGAATTACCTCCATCATGGATGAACAAGGAGACTTGCATATGTTTCTAGATGACTTAAAAAAAACATTCTATGAACACTATTACAAGTTGTTCCAAGAGGATGTAGTTGATGATGAGTACCAAGAAGTTATTGACCCACCACTATAGTTAATTATATCCCTACTAAAATTGACCAATATTACAATCATCACATAGATTTCCTAATCTCTTAGGAAGAACTATAGAAGGCCTCTTTCTCCATGGTTAATGACAAGAGCTTGGGAGTAGATAGTATTCCTATTGAATTCTTAAAGAAAATGTGGGTTCACATCGAGGATGACTTATTTCAAATCTATCTAGATGTAGTGCAACATGATTCTCTTAGTCCTTTCCTTAATGACGGGATAATCAAATACATTCCAAAAGGGAATTAAATGAGGATACTATTATTGAATGGGGACTAATCATTGTTTTTAATACCTCTTGTTTAGGTTATGAAAATCATGGAAAACAATGTTGATTGTCACACTAGGTATATTACGCGAGTGTAAATAATTTTTTATACTTTTTGATGGATAATTGGTTCCAAAATATTATTCATGGGTCACTATAATTATCATAAAGGTTTCAACCTAATATTGAGAGGAATCATATGTGTGATTATGGTGGGGTTGATAATATGAATGTCTTAAGAAGACTAGGCCAAAATGTCATTGTAGTATTTGACTAATGAAATCAAATATCCTTTCTCCTCATCAATGAAAGATACATAGGCATATTCACATTTTGAGGATTTTTCATAAGAATTCAAGTTCACCCTCAAAAACTCATGCCCTTAAGTCCTTTCATTCTATGATTTCAATGTTCACACATCCATGTTATAGTCTCTTTAATGATACCATTCCTTTTGGGACATTATTCATATTTAGGTTTAGAAATCCATTATTGTCATATTCAAGATTCTCAAGATGATCCATCTCTTCCTCACCAATGTCTTGGTCCTCAAATACATTGTCAAGAGCTAAAGGGGATGATACTGATTCCATGGGTGAAAGTTCAATATTGTATCACTTTTTTATAAATGACATGGACAACATAAGTCTAACTTTTTAACTTGAAGCACCTGAAAGTGACATATATGTTTTGAATTTTAAAATGATATAAACTAATGAAATGTAGAATTTTTAGTATACTTTATCCTTGTAATTTAAAAAAATGTGGACATAGTTTTTTAATAAAATTGACACTATAATTTAATTGCTAAATTTTTTTAAAAAAATGAAGCTGACAAGCTTCCACTTTTTAATATTAAATTTCTATCTTTCCTTTTTTAGTTTAGTTAATTTGAAGCTTTAATGCAAGGATTTTATAAAATTTTGATAAATATTTTTTAAATATTGTATACACCTAAAAATGACATGACTCTATTAAATAAATATTTTAAATATTTATTTCATCTTTGTATTCCTCTATCAATAAATAAATAAATTTATTTATTTATTTGATTCACTTCCTCCCATTTAATTAGATAAATTACATTTATTTAATTAATTAATTTCATCTACATCAACTTTATTCTTCTAAATAATTAAATAATTTTAATTATTTAATTAAATCTTTTATTCTTCCAAATTTAAATAAAATGCAAATTTATTTAAATTAAAATCTCCAAAAATAAAATATAATTAAATATTTTTTTTATTCTTCCAAATTATCTACAAGTAATTAAATAAATCTATTTATTTAATTATGCTTTCTTATCTTCTAAAAAATCTTCATATCTTCTAAAAATAAATTCTTCTTGTCACACAAAAGCAAATGCTGAGTTAACTGATTTAAAGCTATCAACAAAGCTCTTAAATTAGAAAAATATATTCTAATTTAAGAATTTAAAAGCTCATCCTTATCAAGAAAGCAGTTAACTCAACAAAGCTTCTTTTTGAATGACACATGTCCTTCTATTCGCGCACGTTCTCTCGAACATTCTCCTCCGTTGATCTTCTTATTTCTTCTCAACCGTTGATCTTTTCTCACACAACTCTATAAATACAACCTTCTTCTTCTATCTTTCATATCCAACTTTCGAGTAAACTTATGCTGCAGAAACCATAGCGCGCCATTGGCACCCCCATTTCCATACCATCTATCATCCATTGCATATTGTGTTGAAGCTCATCTTCAACACAACAAGTATCCAAGCCATTTCTCCTTGTCATCTTGAGGAATTCAAGCAAGGAAACAAGTTTCCTGAGGGCCATCTTCATCACCAAAAGATCAAGAAAGAATAGGTGAACAATGGAAATCGCAAGGTAAAAAGGTTGTAAGTATCACTCTCATTTCTTCTTATTTTAAATCCTTTTTATCTGCACATTCTATTGATGTTTTGGGTTTTTTATTATTCATTTGATTATCCAATTTTACCCATCACATTTCTGGTGCCCACCATGGGGCCTTTTCCCCTAATCTAACCAAAAATCTGAGCTTCTTAGTGATAGGTTCCGTACAGGTTTCGTACAGACTTCTAACAGGTTCATCCGGCGCATACATCCTTTGAGCTAACACTTTTACCTCCTGTTACAGCACATATAGACTTCTGACGTAGATAACCTTTGAAATGACACTTTTACTTTCTATTCCGGTGCTTGTAGTACTACGGCACATTCATCCTCTGAGACGACGCATACACCTTATGTTCCGGCGCCTGCATAATCTTGGCACATACACTCTCTGACACGGTGCTTACACACATTTTGATGGTGCATTTGTTAAATTAATGCATTTGTCTCTTCTTCCTGCGCTTTTGACATATGTCTTAGCGCATTTGTAAAATGATGCTTATAGGCTCTGTTTCTGCGCATACAGACTGTATAGCGGTGCATCTGATCTGTCACTGTGGTTTTAGGATTTCTTTTGATTTTTCTGATTAACCCTAATGTTGCCTTGCAGGATTAGGAGCTGGATAGATCATTTAGTTGCATTAATTAGTTCATTTTAGATTAATTAAGGGAAAAAGTAAAAAAAAAAATGCATGCATGCAAATCTCACGTAGTCTTTAACTAGGAGGATAGTAACTGAACCACTGCTGTCTTTGCATTATTGCTATCTTTGCATATTGCTATCTTTCTTAGTTAGAACATTGCTATCTCACAAACGGAAAAGAACATTGCTATCTTTTAAACACTTCAAAGTTAACAAATGCATGAGTGCCCAAGTAGATAACACATTTAATTTTTTTCCTTTTAACTAGGATTGAATTAATCACTATCTTCTGTGACTGTTGAATGACAATATGCTTATGCTCTCCCCTTTACTGGGTGACCAGAACGCCAGACTTGTTATTCCTTGTGTTTAACCTTTAGAAGGGCCTGCCCTTGGATGCCCGCCTGTCCAAGTGGGAACGACCCTGAGTGGAAACAGGCTAAAGCCAAGCCCTACCGATCCACTTTAAATAAACTGTGCTTGAGGCAAACGCTTCTTGCAACGAGTGCTGCTGTGTTACACCAACAACTAACCTTCCCCAAAAATCTCTAAGGTGTAACCCTTGGAGGTTGGGAGAATCCATAATGAAGAGTAGTGCTGCCGCACGTGTAACCACTCAAATGGTTGCCTTGACTACTTAGCCATTTGTTTAGTATACCAAAAATCCCTATTTGTTGACACAAAAGGCAAAGCCTTTGAAACGGCCCCAATTCATGTGATTCTTAGTAGAGGTAGCAGGGACAATCCTATGGTTCGGTAGGGGTATGAGCCTAAGGAAACCTGGATTTGGTATGCATAAGAAGTGAGTGCCATGGAGGGGAGCCGGTGCTACCAGATCCTGGAGCTACATGCTTTGAATATGCACAACTAGGGGATTCAACAAATACTGTCCTATCCAGCCTAGGTTGTACTTATTCTTGTGTCAAAAAGTCTAAAATACAAAAAAATAACAAAAGATAAAAATCGTGAAAACTTCTATGCGCTTGCTGTGTCTTTTGCCATAATTAAAAATCAAAATTCTCAAAAAGACCAAGTTTTCAAACCAAAAACAATTTTTTTTGAAAAATGTTCCAAAAACTCTGCAAACCAGAACGATGCATTTGCTACGACCTGCGACACATTTGCTCAGACTTACAGTGCATTTGAACACTGTTGCGACACATTTGAAAATTACCAGATTTGTGCATTTGCTGTGACCTGTGGCACTTTTACACTCTATTATGGCGCATCCAAAATAGAGAGCTATTTTGTACCTTCCAAGAGAAAAATTTTCAACTTTTCAAAAGCCCATTTCAAACCTATCTCAGTTTTTCCAAAATCTGATTAGAATCATGCAAGTCAACCATTTCACTCTTCTTCCACACCATAGCTACTTTTCCCACTCTACATCATCCAAAATCTTGCAAAATTCTTCCAAAATCCAACAAGGTGAGAACCAAGCTATTCTTGATCACATCAAACCTCAAACAAACCTAGTGAGTCTCCACTATCAAGGATCACTTATCCTTTTCTCTCAGAACTCCACTAGTGGCTTATGCAAGACTAGTCCACATCAAGTAAACAGATTTCTATCATCCTTACTTCGACTATCATTTTGTTCACCCAATTTGTTTGACACCAAACTAGATCTAAAAAGAACCTTGCTCAAATCTTGGCACTTTCTAGCACTTCTTTCTCAACTCACTTCATCCCATCTCTAGTCACCTTGCATGGTCTTAACGAGGTCCCAAAAACAAAAACAAATTGAAATGGCTGAGAAAACTACTCCAAACTCTCATGAAAGTGATGAGGAAATCTCTATGGAAGAGGTCCTCCAAACACAGCAAGACCGAAGATTTCAATGCATAATGGATAAGGTACTTGCCCAAGACCCTACCAAATTCTTTCTACACCTAGCACAACTAGGAGTCAAGCTCCCTAAAGATTTTAATGTAGAGACTCTAAAAGAACCCAAGGAAGAAAGAAACCCTAAGGGAAGCACACATGAGGAAATACCCGCAGACAAAAGTAAAGCAACCATTGATTCTACAAATGCCTTAAGCTTAATGACCCAACAGATCCAAGCTTTACAACAACAATTCAGAGACATGCAAACATGAGCATCAACTAAGCATTACTCCCTAGAGGATATTTCACCATATCCTTTTGATAGGACCTTGATCATGATACCTTTCCCCTCTAAGTTTGAGGTGCCAAAATTTGATAAATATCGAGGAAAGGGTGATCCAAGGGACCACATTAGGGAATTCAACACTGCTTGTCTTGAAGTCACACACAATGATACTTACCTTATGCGACTGTTTCCAAGAATCTTAGGAGGACAAGCCATGGAATGGTTTTCTAGACTACCACTCGGCATTAGAACATTTAACGAACTTGTGGACAAATTTGTCACACATTTCTCCTACAATATTGTGCATGACACCTCAATCTTAGATCTTTGTAACACCAAGCAAAAAGGTGGAGAATCTTTCACCGCCTTCCTACAAAGATGGAGACAGTTGGCAAGTAAGTGCCCACACCAAATGCCTGAAAAACAAATGCTGGAAATGTTTGTCCATAACTTACAAATTAACCTAAGCTATCAGATACAAATCCAATGTCCTACTTCCTTTAGTAAGGTCATTGAGATGGGTCTAATCATTGAAAAAGATTTAATCACAAAGGGTCAAATAAAGCTATATAAGGAACTCCTAGTACCAATACCAATGTAGATAAGCCAAGATTCTAGACAAAGAACAAAAACATTGTGAACGATGGGGTGGTAGATGCTAAGAATGTGGCACCAAAACAACCAATCTTCAACTTATCGACTCCTCAAAACAACCCCCCACAAAACAAACTAAGAAACATTGAATCACGGTTTACAAATTTTCAACCGAGGAGAAAATTTACACCTTTGGGAGAATCATTAGAAACTACCCTATGGAATCTTGTCACAAGTAAGATCATAACACTTCCAACAGCACGAGAATATGAACCAAAAGTCAAACCTCCTTAGTGGAACGATAATGATTTCTGTGAGTACCACCAAAACAGGGGGCACAAAACCAACGACTTCATTGCGCTCAAGCACACTATCCAAGATTTGATTGAGCAAAACAAAGTGTCACTTGATGGACATACCTCTAATAATGATCATCAGGAATTCAAGGATCCTCTTCCCAACTATGAGCAGGGAGGACCTTCCAACCAAAACAACAGTGGAGCTAACAATGCGAATTACACAAACATCAGCTTTGACTATGTTGTTAACCACATCTCGGAAAGTGATTCACGCATCAATGTGATCACTATAAACAAAGATCTGAATTGTAATGTTACCACCTGCAGTAATAGAGTCACTCTTAGAGGAGCCGCTGCCCCTCTGGCTAATCAGTACAGTATCTTGGATTAGCTACATAAGACATCTACACATATCTCTATTCTAGAACTTCTGCATTTGTCCCCATCCCATAGGGCCATACTTGACAAAGCTCTTTCTGAAGCCTCCGTCCCAACGAACCTCACCGAAGAACAGTTTCAAACCATGGTAGGTCACATAACCTCACTTCACTCCCTATCATTCACTGAAAAGGATGATATGTCAATCACCCAACCTCATAACGCTTCTCTTCATATCGAAGCCTTCATACACAAACACAAGATAAAAAGGGTCCTAATCAATGGAGGAGCTAGTTTGAGTATTTGCACCTTGAAGCTAATCCTTGCATTGGGGTTTTTAGAGAAAGCTATAGATCCAAAAAAGAAAATCACTATCAAAGCCTATGATGAGGAGGAGGGAACTTCCAAGGGAATTGTCACTTTACCAATCAAAGTGGGACCTATAGTAAAAGATGTGGCTTGCCAAGTCCTTGATATGGAGCTAGCATATAACATTCTTTTGGGGAGACCATGGATACATGCTCTAAAAGTAGTGCCATCAACATACCACCAGCTTATCAAGTTCCCTTATGAAGGCCAAGAGATCACCATCCAAGGTGATCCCAATCCGTTTCAGTATTGCAACTCCATTCAATCTAAACCTCAAGTTGTGATCCCTAACAACCATGCCTCTGCCTCATCTTCATCTCACGTTGACCTAGCTTCACTTGCTTCCACTTCAAAGACATCCCAACCTAACCTCAGACTCAAAGATAAGGGCTTGGGTGAGTACACAATCTCCCAATCCCTCTGTTTGGCACAACTCCCCCTATCTCCCAGATCATATGGAAGACCTACACTAAGCAAATCCAAAGCAGATAAAACTACCAAAGGTCCGTTTATCAAATGGGGAAGCCTCGAAGATGAGAGTGATGAAAAGGATATCCTACAATGGTTATACAAAGATGAAGGCAGTTCATCAACACAACAAGACCATCACACTATACAAACTGAACAATATGGTCAAGGATTCCAAATGCTACAAAGAATGGGGTATGAAGGACACGGTCCACTCGGTTCAAGAAAGGATGGTATCACTGAACCCATCCAACCTCATACCCTAACAGCCCGAGACACTATAGGGCTAGGTTACACTAGCACATCAAGAAACAACAGAGCAAATAAGAATAAAGGAAAACAACCAGAAACATCTACTAGTAATCTGGTTGATCAAATTCAGCAACTACAATTAGGAAGTGAGACTGATTCCAATGAATATGAGTGGGATAGTCTCTCGGAGCTATCTTGTGACGAAAAAGATATCGATGTTGTCCATGAGTATGACCCAACCCATGCAGATGAGAGATAAGGTCTAAGGGCTAGACCACTAGAGTCTGACACGCATAATAACGATAGTGAAAGTCGTGAGGAAAGAATGATACCCCCTTGACAGATCCGCTAATAGAGAGTACCATCATAGACTTTGTCCGTGCTTTTAACAACTCTATCCTAACTATCAACACCATTGAACTAGACCAACCCAATGATCCCTTACCTTTGGTGCACCCCAAACTCATAGATTGGAATTTACAAGGTACTACCCCTGAGCTCGATACCTTTGAGAACAATGAAGACATCATAGATTATCTTGAGCTTAGAGATCATATACCCACAGGGGACCACAGAGGTGGCTATGCCATAGAACTCAACGAGAAGGCCTATTTTGGAGAGAGTGCCAAGCCTTTCAGTCTCAAAAATGTCAAAATGAAAGAAAGATCTAATGGTGCAAACTGTTCTGCGGTAGTATTAGATCATGAAAAAAGTAAAAATATAGACGTATCCAGCGGTGAAAACCTCTCTGAGGTGCCGAAGGATGGATGGCTTGACCCTCTACCCAATCTTACACATCGGGAGAGATCTTCAATCTTGATAGAACTAGCATAGCCGATCAATGTTAGCATAGGTGATAATCCCAGAATGATCCACATGGTACAGTCTTTAACAGAATAAGAAAATCTAGCATTCACCGACTTCTTCGAGAGAAAACAAATCAACTTTGCTTGGACATATACAGACATGCTAGGGCTAGATCTGAATCTCATAATGCATCACTTATCCTTAGCCCCAAGAGCTAAGCCAATAAAGTAAAAACTTAGAAAGATGCACCCACATGTGGCCCTCATGGTGTAAGAAGAGCTGAAGAAGCTGTTAGACGTTGGATTCATCAGACCAATAGGCTATCCTGAGTGGATTTCAAACATAGTACTAGTTGCCAAACCAAATGGCAGAGTTTGAATATGTAATAACTTTAGGGACCTGAACAAAGCTTGTCTGAAAGATGATTTCCCTTTGCCAAACATTGACATGATTGTAGATCTCATGGTAGGGCACACTATGCTGTCACTAATGGATGGTTTTTCTGGATATAACCAGATAAAAATTACACCTAAAGACCAACACAAGACTGCATTCACATGTCCTTGGGGCACCTATTGTTGGTGTGTCATGCCATTTGGTTTGAAAAATGTTGGCGCAACATATCAGAGAGCCATGACCACAATCTTCCACGACATGATGCACACTATAATGGAAGACTATGTTAATGGCATTCTGGCAAAATCACTCACAAGAGGACACCTGGCAGTACTAAACAAAATCTTCAAAAGACTAGAACAATTTAATGTGCACCTCAATCCAAAGAAGTGCGTGTTTGGAGTTACCTTAGGTAAGCTACTTGGATACATAGTGTCTGCCAATGGAATCGAAGTCGACCCAGCTAAAGTGAAGGCCATCATGGAAATGCTGCCTCCTAAAAATCTCACTCAGCTAAGGTCCCTATAGGGAAAACTATAATCTATCAGAAGGTTCATTTCTCAATTGGTAGACAAGTACCACCCATTTTCTCACCTCCTACATAAGAATGTCCCTTTCAAATGGAATGATTCATGTGAATAGGCATTTCAACAGTTAAAAGAATACCTAATGAAACCACCTGTATTGATGCCACCGATTCAGGGTAAACCTCTGCTACTGTATATCTCGGCCACACCAACAACCCTGGGAGCTCTCCTCGCACAGCAAAATTATGAAGGGAAAGAACAAGTAATCTACTATATCAGTCAAACACTTGTTGGATATGAAATGCAATACACACCAATCAAAAGAGCATGTCTCGCTATAGACTTCGCCTCACAAAAGTGGAGACATTACATGTTGTTGCATTCGGTCAAACTAGTAGCAAATATTGATCCGCTCAAGCACTTACTCAACAAGGCAGCCCTAACAGGTAGATTATGCAAATGGGTCATGCTTCTCAATGAATTCGACATCGAGTATATAGACAGGAAACCAATAAAAGGCCAAGTACTTGCAGATCAATTGGCAGATGCACCTCTAACAGGTGACAACCCTTTGAGCTTTGAATTTCTAGATGAATCTATCTTCCATGTAACCACAGCAACCTGGAAAATGTATTTCAATGGCTCATATACTCAGCATGGATAGGGGATAGGTATCTTATTGATCACTCCTAGTGGTGACACCATTCCAAAATCATACAGATTACTCTTTCCCTGCACTAACAACGTGGCAGAATACGAGGCCCTTGTCATTGGCATCAAGCTAGCAGTTGAATGGAATATCCAAGAACTTCAGGTGTATGGTGACTCACAGCTGGTCATAAATCAAGTAAATGATGACTACCAGACAAAAGATGAGAAATTAATCCCTTACAAATGGATGGTAGATGACTTCAAAGAATACTTCGTCAAGATCTCTTTTGAGCAGATATGAAGGATTGAGAACAAAGCTGCAGACGCCATGGCAATGATTGCATCTCTCCTTGATATTCCAATTAATCAACCACGTTATGAGTTCTTGGTAGAGCCAGTGTCCTGTCCTGCATATGACACCCCTGAATCCCATATCATTTGCCACATCGTTGGAGCTGATTCCCCCCTCTATGGAAAAATATTTGCCTATCTTAAAGAGAATACCCTCCCACCTGATCTCTCTAGCAACCAAAAATGAACCTTCATCCATCAGGCATCCCAGTATGCCATTGTCGCCAATACCCTATATCACAGAGGTCTCAATGGTACTCTCCTTAGATGTCTAGATAGTGAGGAATATCAAACTGCCCTGAGCGAAGTACATGACGGTATATGCGAGACCCACTCTAGTGGCCCTACCCTAGCCAAGAAACTCATACGCATGGGATACTACTGGCCAACAATGGAACAAGATTCCTATCATTTTGTAAAGAAGTACAAAAAGTGCCAAATCCATAGAAACCTGATACATGCACCAGCACAGGAGTTGCAGCCATTAACAACTCCTTGGCCTTTGTGTCAGTGGGGACTTGACTTAGTGGGCAAGATTCACCCTCCTTCATCTAGCGGCCATAAATTCATAATCACTGCCACTGAGTACTTTACAAAGTGGATTGAAGTTGTGCCTTTAGCCAATATCACAGGCAAGCAGATTGCCTCCTTTATCTTGAACTATCTCATTTGTCGCTATGGTATTCCTTCGTCTATTGTCATGAATAATGGATGACCTTTCAAAAATCAAGATGTCAGGGAACTATGTGACAAATTCTATATCCAGCACTGCTTTTCAACCCCCTATTACCCCCAAGGCAATGACCAAGCAAAGGCATCAAATAAAACCATTTTGAAAATCCTAAAGAAGACTATCAATGATGCCGGTCGTGATTGACATGTCTAATTAAATCCCGCGCTGTGGGCCTATCGCACAACCATCCGCACACCCACAGGTGCAACACCATACTCCCTAGTCTATGGATCTGAAGCTATCTTGCCCATTGAAGTCAAGATCCCATCCTTGCGAGTTTCGTTAAAAGGACTCATATCTGATGAAGAATACAGAGTACCCAGACTTCAAGAGTTAGAGCTGCTCGAAGAATGAAGGCAACATGCCTTTAACCACCTAAAAGCTTATCAACAACGAATGTCCAGAAGCTACAACCATAGGGTAAAGCCCCGAGTATTCCAAGTTGGTGATCTAGTCCTCAGAGAAAATCCCAGAAATCAGCAAGATAGAGAAAAGAAAGGCAAGTTTGAATCCAACTGGCTAGGTCCCTATGTCATCATTGTAGCCTATAGGTCAAGAGCATATCAATTGGCTACATCTGAAGGTGAACTATTTGATGATCCTATCAACAACATGCATCTTCGCAAGTTCTATACCTAAAAACCCCAATGCAAGGGAGTCCTAAAAAAATCCAAAAAAATTGAAAAAGTGATAAAAAACAAACAAAAAAATAAAAAAATGGAAAAATAACAAAAAAATTGTCCTCTGGTGAAAACCTGGCAAATAGGTGTTATGTGTACTTTTAGCTTTCATGCAAATAAAAGCAAGTGGTGAAAACCTGGTAAACATGCGCTATCTGTGACAAACCACTTCCTCCATCTGTTGTGACGCCATGTCTCTTGTGTCCATCATATCATTCATCTTGAACCAGTCTTTTGAACCGTTGTTGAACTACATCGCCTCTGAGCTATTACGTAGGCAAGGCCATTCTCAATGCGCCCCTGAGGCTCCGCTCCGCTCCCCTTCTTTCCTCTCCATTCCTTTGAGTGTCATCTACCCTGCTGTCCATACCGACTCCACGTCTTTGCCATCACCTAGGTCCTAGGTCCATCAGGTTCACCCTGAACTACATTGCCTCTGCGTCGTCACATAGGCAAGGCCATTTAGCAATGAGCCCCCGAGGCACTAGGTCAGTCCCTTAGGGTTTGTCTCTCCATGTCTGTTTGTCGTATCACCCATAATAAGTCGATCCTTTGTCTAAAACTAGGGGCAACTCCTTGACCTGGTTACGGATTTGGATTCTTGAATTCCACATGTTCTAAGAGGATACCAATAAAGGATGGTGATACCTTTCACTAGACAAGCACGCGCAACAAAGCAAACTTCCCAAAACAAAAATCTTGACGCAAAACATCAACTTGTCCAAAGAAGAGCACTATACCGAAACATTTAGACTAATTCTATATCAATTATGGCAAAAAGACACATCTAATGTAAGAATGCTTTTGTGAATAGGTTAATTTAACGAAGTCTTGGATTTTTGCCATTATGTCTTCCTATGCTACTCAAGGATGCCAAAAGCTAGAGATGCTATGATGGGGGCATAATCTTTTTCTTTGTCTGTTGTTTGTGGATTAAACTTTAGTAATGTGATGACTTTTGTCTAACGACATGATTAGCAAAAGATCATCGAGGACTTCGGAGGTCTAAACATGAAAAGGGGCAATCCTTGTCTATTGAAACACAAGAAGTACTCAGGTCATCTAGATTCAAGTTTGTCTAGATGCTTGTATCAACTTGCTATATCAAAATCCATGTAAGGAATACTCATGCATCTCTGTTTAATTATACCTAGATGCTTGTATTTTCTTACAACATTTCAAAAAGAGAAAAGAAACAAAAAGTGCCCAATGATGAAATCAAAATACTTGCAATATCAAGATGACAATCTACATCCATCCCATATCCAGAAATCCATATCAACCATGCAATAAGAAAATCCTATAGTATATCAAATGAAAGCCTGTATTTCTTCATTTCTTCTCTTCCACCTATCTATATTATCCCTGTGTCGATTGAGTACATTTGGACATATTGAAAACATAGCATAGGTCACATATCATATCACATTAAGATAGTCATTCACATGATTAAATCATTTGCACACATAATAAGTGCATTAGGTCATCCACATGCATTTGCATTCACATAACATATCAAAAAATCAAAAACATAGACAAAAAACATACAGAGCTACATAATCATATCCATAACATTTCACATTTGCATTTACATATCAAATCATCCTAAAATCCATCTAGTATACATCACATATACAAAACATCATAAGATAGATTGCATCTAAACATAGAACATACACATATAGAACATCAATAACTGTATCATCATATAAAACATAAAACATGTCCACATGTGCAACATATCAAAATATCTGTCCATCTCTCAAGAGTCATGTCATATAATGTACAACAAGATAGTGATACATGTCTCGGGGAAAAATAGTACATATACAAGCTATCTCAGCCATAAAAAATGTTTACATCAGATCAAAAAAATGGTACAAGTGTCCAAATCTATCTAACCCTACTGTCATGGAGCATTGCTCCCTGCACTGCCCTCTCCTCTGTCCCCCCTAACTACTGAGGACCTCTCATTGATGCCACAGATCAGGATCCACCTGCCATAGACTGACTCCTGTAGCTAGGCATACGCTGGTCCACCGACACTGCCTCGTGGTATAAACCTCTGTAATATTGAGCCTAAGCCTGCACTCTGGCAAGCTCACCCTGAACCTGGGCCAACTGTGTTTGTGCCTACTGCACCTGTGAAACCAAAAAGTTGGAAGTACCATCTATACCCATGGCCGCTACAGCTACATCTCTCTCTGCCCTCATCACCTGCACACTAGCTAAGGCTGCATCTCACTCTCTGGATATCTCTAATATCCATCCTGCGTTTGCCTCCCTTCGTGACTCTGCTACTCTCAGATGGACTCTCAACTGCCTAATCTGACCCTGTAGTGCAACCATAGCCTGTTGTTGTAAGTCAGGCTACGGAGCCTACCCTGCCTGTCCCTGTCCCTATACCACTTGCTGTGTTGGTACCTACCCCTGCACCTGCTGCTGTAGCACCTGCTGTGGTGGCGACATCTGCCTCTACAGTGCCACCTACTGTGCTGGTACCTACCCTACAGCCTGCTGTTGCCCAACTGCCTACTGACTCGAAGGTCCCTCCCCAGACCTCCTCCTCTATCTCAGTTTGCCACCTCCTCCTCCTCCTCCATCTCTTCCATCATCTCCCTGACCTCCTCTCCCCCTCCTCCATTGCCTCCTCCTCTCACCAGCTCCACCCTCATCATCTGAATCCTCCTCGTCTGTACAAGGAGCCAACTCTCCAGGTCTTGAGTATCTAGGAAATGGATGAGTGGCGAACCACTCCTCATAGTCGGGTGTCATACCTGCATCTACTATATCCCTCCTCATGGACCAAGCTGCATGGGGAATCTACCAAAAGTCTGCTAAAACCTCCTCATATGATGCCATGGGACCCCACCTGTATCTCTCTGCATGGGTCCTCGTGAATCATGCCTGGCCTTGTGGCCTACCCTGTACTCTGTCAAACTGCTGTTGTACCCTGTTGACAATCTACTGCTCTAATATGTACCTCATCCTGCCGATGAGCCAGCGCATCTAAAAACAATAGGGCAACTCATTAGCCTCATCCTCCCATACCTCGCAGTCTAGGTATGGGCGCCAGATAACCAGATCCACATTATCTAGTGCATGTCTCCAGTACTCGAGCTTTCCTAGCTTGTGCTGGGAAATCACGCCTGCATAACCATAGCTATAGGGCTCGCCCCTCTGCATGTGAAAAAGACATATCAGCCGTGTGATAGCTATGTGCTCCCACAACCAAAACTGCAACAGAGACACACCTGCTGACAAACTGGCTCCTCTGTAGTACACTACTTGGTGCATATCCCTGTATAGGTGTGCTAGCACACACACACCCCATGCATACCAAGTCCCATCAGTGATCATGCTCTCCAGCACCCTCCCCCAGCCAATCAGAAACCTGTGTGACCTCCTATCAGGGCATACTAGGCCACCGATTAGTCCCGCCACTATACTCGGGAAGTAGTCATAGTAGTCATGAATGTCCTGCCATGAAATCACCTGCTCAACCAACTCTAGGTCATCAAACACTCATCTACACTCAGCCAATCTAGCGTCACGCTGTGAGTCATACTCTACCAACTCTCCCTGAATAGGGAGGTGCAAAATCCTGTACACGTCCTCTAGAGTGATAGTCATCTCCCCGGTTGGTAGATGAAATGTACCATCCTCACTGTGGAATTGCTCCACCGCTGCAGTCAACAATGCGCAGTTTGTGTGAACCTCAAGCATGAAACAAACATAATATAGACCCATAGCACCAAGGGCCTCATGGTCCATCTCTGTCAACATATACCGCTGCAACAACGACAAAGGGAACTACTCTCATGACATCAGGGTATCCTAGATATCCTCCTGCAATCAAGCAAAACATAACGTCAAAGAAATCCATATCCAAGCAAACCTACTCAAAGCAGTCAAACTATCCTATCATTGACTTAGCCTATCAAATTAATCAAAACAACATATCATCTCTCAACTAGATTCTCAACAATCTCAGAGATTGCTTATCAATTGACGCATCGATCAAGGTGCCAATTGGGTTAATTTCGTTAAGTCAACTAATTTTTCTAGTGCAAATGCATCGATCTAGGTAGCAAATGCGCCGATCCATATCATATGCGCCGCTTCACCATGAATGCACCAATCCTTGACACGTATGTGCCATTCTAGCATATCCACAGCTTCTAGTGTCACATGCGCCGTTCCCCAATGAATGCACCAATTCATAGCCTATATGCGCACAACTATTGTATGCGCCGTAAGACATCTCAAATGCGCAACTTTGCAGCATATGCATGTTACAAGTATGAGCCTAATCGGTGTTGTCATTGATGTCAACATACTCCTGTTGCATTAATGATAAGGATTGGATGAGCTGTGTGCTAAGGATATTGAGAAAATTAGTTTCAATCAGGAACAATGAAGAACAATGATGACAGCAAGGTAAAAATCCAAGATAGGATGAGGATCAGAGGATACGGTTTAAAGGGTTTGTAGATATATGTCTTAAGGTGGTCCAGTAGAGATTTCAGAGGTCCGCATGAAGATAGGAAGAAGTTGTGGCCGCTCAAGTAAAACTGGTTCCGGAAGATGTTCAATGGTGACAAAGTAATATAGATAGGTCCGGTGAGATCTGGAAATGGAGTATCTTGTTCTGTGGATTTGAGGGAGTGTTGAGGAAGTCTTTGTGAAGTATCAACTCGATTAGTTCATGGTTTGAAGGTCCGCAAGCATCTATTCCTTTATGACAGTAATGATAGACTATGTTCTTGAGGTTCCAGATGAAGAGGAGAAGGATTTCAGTAAGCAGATGAAGTGTGGATGTTCTTGGTGACTCAGGCAGGATTTTGGAGGTCTTTGTATCGTGTCTAGTTCATGTTGGTGGTCTGCATTGAAGTTGGAGCTCGCAATTGAAGAATAACTTCTAGATGATGGTGTTCTTCTTGAGATTGGCTGACCAGATGAGTTACACATCCTGCGGATGTTCTTGTTGATGCTTGCCGATTTAGATGATCATTCCTAAGTTGATGTCTTGTAAAAATAAGGGATTACGAAGTCATTTTCAGGGTGTCCTTATGGAGATGAGTGTGTGGTAGCGAGGAGGAGAGCGAAAGACAGAGCAGAAGTATTGGGCTTAAATGGAACTAATTCAAGCATTATGAAGATGCTATTTTCTAGTTCAAGTAGGTGATACTTATTTCTTTGTAGACAGTGTGTCTCCTGTAGGTAGTGGGCCTCTTGTGAGTAGTGTGCTCAGGCAGTGAGCCCTAATTAGCATGTGCCATTTGTTCTTTCTATTCTTCTAACAGAGAATACAATCTTGGGTTAATCACCCCATGGTTTTTCCCTTAACTAGGTTTTCCACGTCAAAATCTTGGTGTCTCATGTGTTAATGTGTTCTTCTCTTGATTCATTGCATTATGTTTCCATGATTGATTTATCATTATGCTGCTAAATTACAAAGTGAAGTTAAGTGTTTAATTGGAAGGAAGTTTTTGTACAACTGATTCACCCCCCGTCTCAGTTGTCTGCTCTAAATCTAACAATTGGTATTAGAGCCAAGTTCCTCTAAAAGGAGCTTAACCACTTGAGGAGATCCAGAATGATGTCTTCCAAGAAGGATAGTCCGAAGTTTGATGGAACCAATTTTAATCTTTGGAAAGGTCACATGAAATGTCATTTGCAATGTATGGGAATGGCATACTGGACCATGGTTACAACAAAGTATACACCTCCACAGGGTGGTCCGAAAAGCCCAAATAAAATCACAGATGCTGAAAATAATCTACGGACTATAGGAGCTCTTCTAAGTGCATCATCTGATTCAGAGCTTTCAAATGCTATTGACCTACCAACTGCTTTTGAGATCTAGGAAAAACTGAACTTCTGCATGAAGGAGACAAGTATGTTAAATGTGCAAGGTTACAAAGTTTGAAAGGAAACTTTGAAAATCTGAAGATGAGAGAAGATGAAAATATCACTACTTTTATACCAAGAGTAAATAAGCTTGTTTGTGGAATTAGAAATGCTGGTGGAGTCTTGGATGAAAATGAGATTGTTGGCAAAATTTTCAGATCCCTTCCTGCTTCTTACAAAATCAAGGTTGCTGCCATTGAAGAATTCAGAGCCCATAGAACTGTCACAAGAGATCAATTGGTTGGTAAATTGGTACCCAAACAAAAGGTAACATCTTCCATTTAGTTGGTATTGGTAAAAGTTGTTTATTTGTTCAATTTGATCAGAGTTGGTTATGGCGTAGGAGAATGTGTCATGTGAATTTTGATAATATCATCAAGATAAGCAATACTCAGGCTATAAGAGATCTTCCAAAATTGGTGAAGCCTACAAATAGTTTGTGCAAGGAATGTTAGTTGGGAAAACAAAGCAGAGTCTCATTCAAAAGTAAGGAATAATCTTCCTCCGAATTATTGGACTTAGTTCATACTGATCTTTGTCGTCTGACAAGAATTAGGAGTGTGCAAGGAGATAGATACTTCATGTTACTAATTGATGACTATTCCTGGATGATGTGGGTAACCTTTCTGAAAGAGAAATTAGAAGCTCTTGAGAAATTCAAAATATTCAAGGCTATGGTAGGGAATGAAACTGGACTAAAATTGAAGTGTCTAAGGTCTGATAGAGGTGGAGAATTCACATCTGGTGAGTTCATAGAATTCTGTGAGAAACATGGAATAAAGAGGCAATTGTCTGCTCCTAGGACTCCACAGCAGAATGGAGTAGTGGAGAGAAAGAACCAGACCATCCAGGAAGCATCTAGGACAATGATGATGGAAGCAAATGTTCCTCAGATCTATTGGAGAGAAGCTGTTAGCACTCTAGTCTATACTCTCAATCGAGTTCAAATCAGAAGCAATACCGGTAAGACTCTCTATGAAATTTGGTTTGGCATCACTCCTACTGTGAGGTATTTCAGAGTTTTTGGTAGCAAGTGTTACATTAAAAGAGATGAAGATCTAGGAAAGTTTGATGCTAGAAGTGATGAAGGAATATTCTTGGGTTACTCTACTCAAAGCAAAGCATACCAGTGTTATAACAAGAGATTGAGAAAGATGATAGAAAGTACAAATGTGAAGGTTGATGAGGGAATTGAAAAACCCTCAAGGTTTTATGAATATGATGAAGATGATCAGAATGGTGTTCTGATTCAAGGAGCCCAATCCTCCTCTGTAAGTCAGATCCAAACTAATCCGGTAAATCAGGAAGAAGAGATGAGTTTCAATGAGCCTGATCAAGAATCAGTAGTGCAAGAATTTCCCAAAGTTCCCAGGTATGTAAGACTGAACCACTCTGAAGATCAGATCATAGGTGATAAAAGAAAAGGAGTACAAACAAGAATGAAAATTTCTCAAGACTCAGAAGAGTATTGTCTGATTTCAAAAATTGAACCTAAGATAGTGAATGAAGCTTGCAATGATGAAAATTGGACTAGAGCAATGGAGGAAGAGCTGATACAAATTGAGAAAAATCACACTTGAGATCTTGTTCCCAGACCTAGAAACAAGAATGTGATTGGAACAAAATGGGTCTTCTGGAACAAACTGAATGAGGTTGGTGAAGTAATCAGAAATAAAGCCAAACTGGTCTGCAAGGGTTACTCTCAAATAGAAGGAGTTGATTTTGAAGAAACTTTTGCTCTGGTGGCAATAATTGAAGCAGTCAGATTATTTCTTGCCTTTGCTTCCTTCAAGGATTTCAAGGTATATCAGATGGATGTCAAGTCTGCCTTCCTAAATGGTGACTTGGAAGAAGAAGTGTACATAGAGCAACCAAATGGATTTCAATTGTCTGATCATGGTGATATGGTCTGCAAGTTGAAGAAAGCATTGTATGGACTGAAGCAAGCCCCAAGAGCCTAGTATGAAAGATTGGATAAGCATCTTTTGAAGATTGGTTTCAACAAAGGCACTGCTGACAATAATTTATATTTCAAAATTGATCATGAAAACATTTTGATTGTTGAAGTGTTTGTTGATGATATCATTTTTGGAGGAAGAGATAGCATGTGTAAAACCTTTGCAAATCAAATGAAAAGTGAGTTTGAGATGTCCATGCTTGGTGAAATGAATTTCTTCTTGGGTCTGCAAATCACTCAAACAAAAAAAGGAATCTTCATTTCTCAGACCAAATATGTGAAAGAATTGTTGAAGAAATTTGGGATGGAAGACTCAAAACCAATGAATACTCCCATGGCAACTGGATGTAAGTTGAGCAAAGATGATGACTCTCCTAAGGCTGATCAGACAAAGTGTAGGTCAATGATTGGAGGACTGTTGTATCTCACTCAAACTAGACCAGACATTATGCAGGCTATTGGTCTTGTTGCTAGATTCCAGGCTGATCCTAGAGAATCTCATGTCATGGCAATCAAGAGGGTTTTTAGATGTCTAAAAGGGATAGTTGAGTATGGTCTGTGGTATCCTAGAGATCATGATTTCTCTCTTCATGCATATACAGATGCGGATTGGGCACGAGATGTGGATGACTGGAAGAGTACCAGTGGTGGAGCATTCTTTTTGGGGAAGAGATTAGTTTCTTGGGTAAGCAAGAAATAAGAGGCAATATCTTTGTCCACAACTGAAGTAGAATATATTGTAGCAGTAGGTAGTTATACTCAAGTTTTGTGGATGAAGCAGATGCTAAGAGATATCAAAGTGGAGTATGAGGAACCTATCACAATCTTCTGTGATAATTCAAGTGCAATAAATATATCTAAGAATCTAGTGTTGCATTCAAAGACTAAACACGTATCCATCAAGTTTCACTTTTTGAGAGAGAAAGTGAACAAGAATGAAGTCAGATTGGAGTTTGTGCCTTCCAAGGATCAGATTGCAGACATCTTTACTAAACCTCTACCTAAGGACTCTTTTGAGTATATTAGGGAGAAGTTAGGGGTTATTGCTCCTCAGGTGATGAACTAAGGTGCACTGTTGTGCATCAGTCTAGTGGATATCATAGTCATATCTTGTGATCCAGATTGATGATGGGGAGCTACTACTCAGGGGGAGCAGCAGGTATGATTCTGAAGTGGTGAATTGCAAGTATGTGCCCTTTGCCATTGATGTCAAAGGGGGAGATAAGACGTGAAAAGCAAGTGGTTGCTGATCAAAGGGGGAGTATTAAAGGGAGAGAAGACATGTGAATGGTTGTTGCTAATAGGGGGAGTTGTGACAGTGAAGAGAAGTTCTTGTCTTGATGGTTAAAATAGTTTTTCACATCATATGTTGCCATCAATAACAAAGGGGGAGATTGTTGCAAGTATGGGCCTAATCGGTGTTGTCATTGATGTCAACATACTCTTGTTGCATTAATGATAAGGATTGGATGAGCTATGTGCTAAGGATATTGAGAAAATTAGTCTCAATCAAGAACAATGAAGAACAGTGATGACAATAAGGTAAAAATCCAAGATAGGATGAGGATCAGAGGATGCGGTTTAAAGGGTTTGTAGATATATGTCTTAAGGTGGTCCAGTAGAGATTTTAGAGGTCTGTATGAAGATAGGAAGAAGTTGTGGCCACTCAAGTAAAACCGGTTCCGGAAGATGTTCAATGGTGACAGAGTAATACAGATAGGTCCGGTGAGATTCAAAAATGTAGTATCTTGTTATGGGGATTTGAGGGAGTGTTGAGGAAGTCTTTGTGAAGTATCAACTTGATTAGTTCATGGTTTGAAGGTCCGCAAGCATCTATTCCTTTATGACAGTAATGACAGATTGTGTTCTTAAGGTTCTAGATGAAGGGGAGAAGGATTTCAGTAAGCAGATGAAGTGTGGATGTTCTTGGGGACTCAGGTAGGCTTTTGGAGGTCTTTGTATCATGTACAGTTCATGTTGGTGGTCCGCATTGAAGTTGGAGCTCGCAATTAAAGAATAACTTCCGAATGATGGTGTTCTTCTTGAGATTGGCTAACTGGATGAGTTACACATCCTGCGCATGTTCTTGGTGATGCTTTCTGACTTAGATGATCATTCCTAAGTTGATGTCTTGTATAAATAAGGGATTGCAAAGTCAGTTTCGGGGTGTCCTTGTGGAGATGAGTGTGTGGTAGTGAGGAGGAGAGCGAAAGGCAGAGCAGAAGTATTGGGCTTAAATGGAACTGATTCAAGCATGATGGAGATGCTATTTTCAAGTAGGTGATACTTATTTCTTTGTAGATAGTGTGTCTCCTGTAGGCAGTGGGCCTCTTGTGAGCAGTGTGCTCGGGCAGTGAGCCCTACTTGGCATGTGCCATTTTTTCTTTCTATTCTTCTAACAGAGAATATAATCTTGGGTTAATCACCCCATGGTTTTTCCCTTAACCAGGTTTTCCACGTTAAAATCTTGGTGTCTCATGTGTTAATGTGTTTCTGCTCTTGATTCATTGCATTATGTTTCCATGATTGATTTATCATTATGCTGCTAAATTACAAAGTGAAGTTAAGTGTTTAATTGGAAGGAAGTTTTTGTACAACTGATTCACCCCCCTCTCAGTTGTCTGCCCTAAATCTAACAATGCGCCATTTCAGAGAGCGTATGCACTGAACTGCTATTCGGTGCATCTGTCCTAGTTTTTTTCCCTAAGGCATTTATTGGCCTAATAAATAACTTTTAGCGAGTTTTGTCAAACTACATACCGGTGGTCCTGCCTCAGCTGGCCGATCGAACTATCAAACTCACTCAAACCAGTGTTCCTCACACAGAATATCCATATCTCTATCGACTGCTCTAGCTCCTCTGCTCTCCTAAGCTCTCCAAAACCAATCAACTAAGGACAAGTGTGCAAATGAATAGAACTTGTGGACCCAGCTCCTATATATAGCAAGTGAACCATAGCTAACTGTGTGACAACTGTGACTGCTTCCCATATCTGTTCCTCCAAACCATGTGTTATCACCCAGTTTTGCACCCTTGCATACAGCCATGAAGCCTCTACAAACTGGAGTAACATGGGGCTGATCTCTAAATGTGGGACTTTGCTAAGTGAGATCAGACCTTCGGAGAAGGCCGGCTTCCTTGTCTAGTTATCACCTAAAACTACTAAATTTTGAGGGGAAAAAGGGAGAGGGAATGCTTGTAATGGAAATGAAATAAAATCTTGAAAACAAGGGTGATGCACCAGACAGATTTAAAGAAATTTCCACAACACTGAGAAGATGCACAATGTAATCAAATACAACAAGTAGGTAGACACAGGTTAGATGACTCTAGCAGAGGTGAGAAGCAATATGATTGAGAGGAATAAAACATTCATAGACAAACCATATGCAGATTCACACAGAACTAGAAAAATCAGTAAAGAGGTAAAAATAACTTGCATATATTCAATGGAAAGGAACGGTTATAGCATATGAAAACCTTGTTTGGAAACAGAAAAGCCTTAATGCCAAAAAATTTCCAACCTTATTTACAACATTTGAATGCATACTTATAGCATTCCAAAATTCCTAAGTCGGTTACAAAAATTCGCTCAAAGAGCTGTCATAGAAAAAGATCTCCATCGCTGACTGTCCAACTGCATCAGTTATGGTGTCAAAATCTAGAACTAGGCGGGTATGAGATATTTTGGAGTCTTGAATGCAAGCAACTTACTCATCGATCTGTAGTAGAAAAGATGAAAATATCTGGAAGAGGAAGGTGGGAAGATATTTCTGACCATCAATGTGAGCTGCATCATCTTTTTGCAGCAATGAATGCCCCAAAAATAACTTTATCTGCTGAAAGTCATCGCTGAAAGGTCCAATCGCCCAAAATATGCAACTCCAGATCTGAATTTGAAAAAGTAACCAAACCCCTAAAAAACCCTACCAAATGAAAGAGGGGACCAAAATATGCAACTTTGCCTCTTGGAGCATGCTGAAATTCGCCAAAATGGAGGAGATACAAGCGGTCAAACCTTTGGTCAACTACCTGTATATATCACTTTTGCATCTCTGTGTACATCGTTGCATCTTGGCGCCTGAATCGACATTCAAAAACTCATCCTGCAACTCCTTCTGCACATACATGGCACTTTGCATATCGGGCCCTATACGTCCCTTTGTATTTTGAAAATTGCATATACATACAATTTCCCTTGTATGTGCGGGCCCCACCATTTGTCTCTCCCCTTCTGAATATGCAAATATACAAGCCGCGGACCTGAAATTGACCATTAGCTGCTTTTCATTGTCCTGTCGGGTCTGACTTGTATCACTTTTCCTTGTACATTTCTTTGTATATGCAAATATACAAAACATCTATACATACAAACCGGCCCTGAAGCCTGAATGTGCCAGAATTGATTTTTGATTGAAATCCACCTTGTATATATCATTGCATCTCCACTTGTATATCGCAATATACAAGCACCACATACATACAAGTCGGACCCCAAATGACCTTTAAGTATATTTGATTACCTGTCAGGTCCGGCTTGCATCTCCTCTCTTTGTATTTTTTCTTGTATATCGCAATGCATATACAAGCATACAATCGCATATACAAAGCACTGTGGATGTGAAAAAACATTGGTTGCGTTTGAAACTGCCTTTAAATCCACCTTGCATCTTCCGCTTGTATATCGTGATGTGCATGCAAATATACAAGTCGCGGACCTGAAACTCTTTATGAAACTATTTAAAAATGCATTCGGGTCTGGCTTGTATGTTAACTCTTGTATCTTTGGTTGTATATGCAAATATACAACTGCATATACAAACCACTATAGCACCTATTGAATGTACATACACTGCCCTTTGCCTTTGCATATCTTGACTTGCATGTTTACTGTATATCACCGATATACAAAAGCTCCTGTATATGGTGGACCCCACCTTCTGCACATTCGGCCATGTATATCTCCTTGCATATTTGATTGTATGTGGAAGACATACAAATCTCCTTGCATCTGCACGGGCCCCACTGCATGTATCTTGGCAACATACAAATGCCTTTGTATATTTCTTTGCAACAATGTAGCAAATGTACATTGGGATCTTGTATGTCAAATATGCAACACAATATACAAACTGCCAGACATACAAATAGGGAATCCTTGGGGAATATTCCCTCAATGTATCTTTTCATTGTATATTTCCTTTTGTATATTGCAAACATACAACTGCGGAATATCTGGGGAATCTTCGATGTATATTTGCCTTGTACATTTAGCGAATGTATATTTGCTTATATGTGCGAACATACAAGACAAACATACAAGCCGCCACATGCAAATACAGAATCTTTGAAGAATATTCCCTGAATGTATCTTATACCTTGTATGTTTCACTTGCATCTCCACTTGTATATTGCCGATATACAAACCCAGAATATTCCTGGGAATCTGCGAAAGATTCCCAAAATGTATATGCATTTCCCTGGCCCGATATACATTCAAAAAATGTATATAACTTAATTTTTTCATTATTTCCTAAGGTCGATGGAGATTTTCAAGCCCGCCAAATGCATATTTGAATTGTATATTTGACCAAACTTTGACCATGGATAACTTCTTCATTTGGCAGAATTTTAGGGTACTGTAAAAAGCAAACCTACCTATTTTTTCAAGCTTTTTCCAATGGTCAGGTTTTTTTAGACAATTTGGCACTTTTCATTTTTAGGCAACATTTTCCAAAGGCTTTTCAAGGAAAATACCAGGTTGACTGTTTGGCTCTGGTTAGAGGAAAAATGGGTCAACACCATGTCCTATTTTTATCCATCCTAACCTATTCTTCCACCTTCTTCTTCGTGAGATTGTCTATCTCACTCCTTCTACCTTCTTCCCTTCCAATCTCTCGAGGGGCATCCTGTCATTAAACTTGTACCAGGGGCAAACTGGAGCATGTATCATTGTCAAAAATTCTTATTCTTTGAAACAACGTGATAAAACATATTGCATCAAAGAGGGGCAAAATGTATACACCTAAAAATGACATGACTCTACTTAAATAAATATTTATTTCATCTTTGTATTCCTCTATCAATAAATAAATAAATAAATTTATTTATTTGATTCACTTCCTCCCATTTAATTAAATAAATTACATTTATTTAATTAATTAATTTCATCTACATCAACTTTATTCTTCTAAATAATTTTAATTATTTAATTAAATCTTTTATTCTTCCAAATTTAAATAAAATGCAAATTTATTTAAATTAAAATCTGCAAAAATAAAATATAATTAAATATTTTATTTATTTTTCTAAATTATCTACAAGTAATTAAATAAATCTATTTATTTAATTATGCTTTCTTATCTTCTAAAAAATCTTCATATCTTCTAAAAATAAATTCTTCTTGTTACACAAAAGCAAAAGCTGAGTTAACTGATTTAAAGCTATCAACAAAGCTCTTAAATTAGAAAAATATATTCTAATTTAAGAATTTAAAAGCTCATCCTTATCAAGAAAGCAGTTAACTCAACGAAGTTTCTTTTTGAATGACACATGTCCTTCTTTTATTCGCGCATGTTCTCTCGAACATTCTCCTCCGTTGATCTTCTTATTTCTTCTCAACTGTTGATCTTTTCTCACACAACTCTATAAATACAACCTTCTTCTATCTTTCATATCCAACTTTCGAGTAAACTTATGTTGTAGAAACCATAGCGTGCCATTGGCATCCCCATTTCCATACCATCTATCATCCATTGCATATTGTGTTGAAGCTCATCTTCAACACAACAAGTATCTGACCCGTTTCTCCTTGTCATCTTGAGGAATCGAAGCAAGGAAGCAAGTTTCCTGAGGGCCATCTTCATCACCAAAAGATCAAGAAAGAATAGGCAAACAATGGAAATCACAAGGTAAAAAGGTTGTAAGTATCACTCTCATTTCTTCTTATTTTAAATCCTTTTTATCTGCACATTCTATTGATGTTTTGGGTTTTTTATAATTAGTTTTATTCATCCCACTTTTACCCATCACAAATATAAATGTTTAAAGGTGTATTGATAACATAATAGTTTTGATGGGCCTCCATTGATGTCTTAACTATTTATTATACATAAAATTAAATTATACCTTTCTAACAAGGATTCTCTCCTCTAGTGTATCATATTTTTCTTAAAATTTTAAAATAAATTTTATTATAGTTTTTGGATTTCTATTTAGTCTTATGTTTGACTGTAATAACCTACTTGTAGTGAATTTAAAAAAGTACTAAAAATAATTAAAATAAAAAATATATTTTTAAAATCTAGGCTCTAAGATCTACTAAAGGGTATTTTTAGATTTTCATGAAAATATATGTAATCCAATAAAAGGTGGCTCAAACTTAGGGTTTCTAAAAGTTTGTAAAAATAATGAGGTAAAAATGCCATGTCTGCTGCTAGTAGGACAATGAGTGAAACCATTTTGACTAAAATGAATTTGACCAAAAATGAGTTTCAAATGAAAACATGTTTTAAATTAAAGTTTTTTTTTTATAATTGCAAAATATATAGAATATTTTTAACTTAAATTAATAGTTTATGGTTTAAGGTTTCTATAATATAGTGTTTGGAGTTTCTAGGGTTTGAGGTATGTATACATGTATATGTGTGTATGCATGTATCTGCATGTGGGTATAGATGTAGGGTCTAGTTGGAGAAAATAAATAATAAGAAGCTTCAGTTAGGGAACATGGAAATTAAAGAAGTCATGAGAAATCCCACATATACCAACTGTGGAGGACACATTGTTATTGTGGAAGTGAGTCTTCATGAGTAGCAACTATTCATTGAGAATATTTGATTGAAAGATGAGGTTGGTTTTTACTACCTAAAAAATGATGTGTATTCCATTGTGTATTCTAAAAAGCAAATTTGATGGATTACGGGTACAAAATAAGGCAACTAATTAAGTAGAATTAAGGGGACATATTAAGGGGATGAATTAAGCAGACAAAGTATTCTTTGTTGAAAGTAAAGCTATAAAAAAGATAGAAAATAAGAAGAACAAATAGATAAATCACTGACATCTCCATTCATTTAATGTATTTCCTAGCCATTCCAACTACTAAAAATTTGTAGTGTTCCAATATTTTTCATTGGTCAGAGTGGGCCACATGGAGTGCTTTGTTTCTAGTAACTTAGCTTTCAAAATTAGTGTTTACATGTTATTTTCAGCATGCTTTCTAGTAACTTAGCTTTCACAATTATTATTTACTAATTTTTGTGGGTGTAGAAGACTTGACAAAGATTTGTTTTCCCACTAGTTATTAGTTGCACATTTGTATGCTTAAGGTTAATGATCTAGAGTTCTTTTTTTGTATGAGAGGTGTGTATGCTCTTCCCTCACATCGAAAGGTGATCTTGGGAAACAAAACACCTTTGTTATTCACTTTTTTGTATTATACCGAAATGCTAGGTGTGTATGCTCTTTCCTCACACCACAAGGTGACCTTGGAAATAAAAAAAACATCTAGTCCTTTCTTTATTTCTTTTTAGCGGTCCCGACTTGGACTTCACTACCAAGTGGATGACCTGAACCCATGTGTTCCAATAGGTATACAAATTTAGAGGAGAATCAAAAGACTCACCTCAAAGGAGGACTATCATGTTTGGAACAACCTTGTTGTCCACTTGAGGGGGCAATGTGAAGTGGGAAGGGATTTGACCCCAACCACATGCTCATAGATAACAATCCCATTCATAAACATTGGCCTCCCATATCACAAGGTGTATTGAGGACATCCCCTAGTACACCTTGTTTAGCCTAGATAAGACCTTTCGACCATATGTAGTAGTGATGCATTGGTTAGCAGTTAGCACTAGGAAGTAACTCATCATGTGCCCCTAAAAATGAGATTGTAGGTTGTGTATGCTCTCCTCTCACACCTTTGTGTGTTCTTGAGGATTAGAAGTGGTTAGTGCCTCCTCATGGGCCCTACTTTCTACGCCAGAAAAGGCATTAATGGTGGGATTACACATGTATACACTCCTACTTGAATAAATTAGGCTTGTTGGTGTGTTTGCCATCTCTTCAACTTGTGTAAAACCTATAAATCATCCCAAAAACCAAAAAAAAGTTCACAAAACCTTAAAAATCCAAAAAAATAAAATATTGAAAATACAAAAATAAATCATCTTAAAACCAAAGGTTGAAACTATTTCCATAATCGAATTGTAAACAAAAATCCAACACCTCCACCTTGTGTGGAACCTATCCATACATAAAGGTCAAAAATTTCTACAAGCCATATCTAAATGTTGAAAACACCAACTCAAAAAATCAAACCAATCTCCCATGTTTATCCCCATCCACAAGACCATAAACCAAGATCAAAAGTCTAATCCCAAAACTCACCCACCATTCACCATCAAACCTTTCTTAAGGACCTAACTCTTTTAAGTATAGTTGAGTAATCCAATTAATGCAAAGTCTTCCACCAAATCCAAAGTCCAAACCAATTGCCCATAAAAATCAAACATTACCTAAGGTCTTGTGCCTAATCCCAATTCCCAAATCCATCAACATCCAAGGTCTTAGACCTTAATCCAATCCAATCAAACCTCATCCAAAATCACCATTAATCACCCATCAAAACCAATCCCAAAATCAGAAATCACCTCTCCATCAAGTACCCTTGAATTCAAAGACCAAAATCAAATGACCATATAAGGTTCCATACCTTAAAGCAACCCACATCAACAATCAAAATCAATCTAATCCAACTAAGTCAATCAATCATCCAAATTGAATCAACCAAATTTCAACCATAACAACCATCAAAACCAAATCCAAATCTAATCAAATCAATTCTCACAATGAGTTCAAAACCAATTCTCATATAAAATTTGATCAAATAAAAAATTAAACCTTAAGTTTCATGCATCCTTGACTTTGATCAAATCCACCATCAAGCTACTAAGGTCCTGGACTTTCCTTTTAAATGACATAATCAAATCCAAATCAAATCCACAAATCATTTGTCCAAACCATCCCCATCCAAATCAAAGACATATCAATCCAAATCAAACCAAACCCTAACCAATTTCTTCCATCAAATCCCAATCCAAACCCTAATCAATACATCCTTCAAAATCCAAGCCTAACATCAAATCATCAGACCCTTGGGATCCAAAATCCATTATCCCATAGGCCAACTTTTCCAAATCCAAGAGCAAGGTGCCTCTACCCTATTATGAGATGTCTCTACCTACTTAGAGGCATCTGTACCTACCCAGAGGTGTCTCTACCTACTCAAAGGCATCTGCACCTATCTTGTGGCATTTGCGCCCTATGTTGTAGCATTTTTGTAGTGAACTTGTACGTAGTTTTCTTCCAGAGAGCATAACTTTTGCATACGAACTTTGATTTTCATGTTCTTATAGGCATTGGAAAGCTAGTTTTGAGAAATTTCCAACCATTATCCTAAATCTAAGTGAATAATAAAAAATCTATTTTTTTAGGGACCTAGATCCATTAAAATAAATTGAACTCCAAAATGAAACCATCATCACACTACCCCAAGGTCCTAGAACTCAAACAAGTCATCATCAAATCAAAATCAATACAGATTCCCTAAGGTCCTAGACCTTGGTCATCCTCTCAAATCTATAATCAAATCAACATCAAGTTACCTAGACCTAATCCCCCAACCAAAATCAAACCCATCAATCATCAATCTATCTCCAAACTAAAATCAATCAAGGGCATCAAGTTGTGCAAGGTCCTTGACCTTAATAAAATCCATCCCCAAGTTCCTCAAGGTCTTTGACCTTGATCAATCCCATCATTGAGCTACATAAAGTCCTTGACCTCACCTAAATCAACACATCACAAATTAATTCAAGTGAATCATATCCAAAATCCAAAATATTTCAAAATCAAAGAAAATCTTAAGGTCCAAGCCTTCACAATCTAACCTCATCTAATCATCCAAAAATCATGTTGTCACGTCAAAATCAAATCATCCAAAATCCAAAACAAAAATCATATATCCATTTTATTTTTATGAGTCCCCTCATCATAATCAATATCAGGCCTTTTTGAACATCATGATGATGATAGTCTCGTTGATCAAGATGAATATAACAATGACCCCTTTGATGATATTATCGTAAGCAAGATTTCCATAAGATTTCATTGCTCAACCATGAACATTCAAGAGCCTATAGAACAAGAATTAGCTAGCACCAGATATCCCACAAATCCTAATTGAATATCTATTGGTCATCCCTATGGTACCTTTGACAAGGGAAACACCACTCTAGCCCAAGGCCCTCCTTGCCAATCCTTTTCTCAAATCCCCACCTTACACGAGTGCCTTGTAGCCTATACACCTCCTATACAAATCCTTCATCCTCAAAGTTTTTATAGTCCAACCCATCCCATCAATCCGACCAAGTGTAATCATGTCAAACATTTGCAATCCAATCCCCCCTCATACAACACAACCCTGATGGATTTCCTCCAAGGGCTACTAGCACAAAATCTTAATCAAAATTGCAAAGGCACAATTGTGGAGTCATACAATCTAATGTCATCATTCTCCAGTAAATCAAAGTGTGCTATTGACAGTGTGGTCGTCCACCCAAAGCCTATCAAGAGAATCCAAGAGCCTCCTATAGCTATCATCCCCACAAGTCTACCTATGTGGGAGAATAAATATTGGCCTTTCTAAAGGTCCATCAAGTGCATCAAATATACAATCCATAAGAGTCAAAGACCCCTCATCTATCCATGTGAATAGCTAAAGGAGTATATCCATGCACTAATCGCTAACGACAATATTGAAGAAAAACCACGCTCCTCCATTATGTCATAAAGAAAATTAGGCTATGTCAAGAGCTTCTTCCAAAGCATGCCCAAATTTGTCCCCAACCAAATTAAGGTTCAATCGCCCATATTGATGCCATCCTGAACTATAATCCTATCACCTTGGCTCCACCACCTTTTTCCAATGTGGTTTTCTCGCAATAGAGAAAAATCAAACTACCACCAATTCCTATATATGTGAAAATGGATTCACATCTTGTTTCTAAACTAACAAGTATCCCATCACAAATCACATGTGTTAGAGCATGAATTATCAAGGCAAAGGATTAGCCCTTTATGAGCAAGGAATCTTGGACCCCATAAATGTCAAAGAAAATCGAGGATCACAAGGTCTTGGCTATAGATCTCACAACAAACAATCTAAAGATGTTGGTAATACATTTGTGCCTTCTAAGGAAAATTCTTCCCACATCAAAATAGGTGTCCTACAAAGAGCTTGCTGCCACCAATCCTTTTATAAACGTTGCAAGAAGTTGGGTCCACTTTTTGGCCAAAAAGTGGAAGTATTTTTCCTATTTTTCAAAATTTGTCATAGTTGGAGTAAAAATTTGAAGCATTTACACATAGAATATTAATATGATGTAAAAAATATGAAATGTAGGATTTTGTTTCTAGTTTTCAAATATGTAATTTTTTCTAATACCTAGATGATAAAAGTTGGTTTTGTGTAGGATGTACAAAAGTGGCTTTTTAAAAGTCTGCTATTTTGGGCTAAAGCATGCACGTGTACGACCAACATAATTTGACCTAAATGAAAGTATTTTTCTAATTCCTTTTGTGGAAAGATGCATATGATTTTAAGGTTTGGTTAGGATATATTTTTTGTAATTTTTTGATACATATTTTTTTATTAATTTTTTTCAAGCCCTAATTTGTGTTTTTTAAAACCCCTCATGTATGACCAACATAATTTGAACTAAACTGATCATAAAAGTAATTTTTTTCATCATGTAGAGAATGATGTCTAGATTGGTCAAACTTAAACATTTTTTCTAAAAAACTTTCAAAATAAAAAGTTATTAAAAAATAGTAATGTATGTCATTTCAAGTTTATGAGTCTCTTTGTTTAAAAATTAATTAATAAATAAAAAATTATGTCTAATTATAAAAAAAATTGAATATTTGAAAACTAGACATTGTGATCTGTAATGAGTTTTAATCTGGTCAAAAAATTCTAAAAAAAAGTTGTCAGCCATAATGATGAAGCCATTTTTTTCTCTTACTGTTAACATGGCCTTGTACTTGCAGGTCCAAGGCTAAGTGTTGGGTTTCCAAGCCTTTTTCAAGCCTAAAACCAATGCAAAGCCATGGGTCTCAAAATTCAAATTTAAAGTCACGAGCACCCTCTTAGAAACAGGCACCCATTCTGAAATAAAAAGGGCACCATTCTAAAATGATATGGGTGCCTGTTTTATAAAGAAACGAGCACCCGTTATAAACACTTGCTATTAGAAAAATGAACCCGTTTATTATTTCTGTTATGTTTTTTTAAAATAAAAATTTAGTATGACTAAATTATACAACTTTTCTTTTTGTATGTACGACTCGACAACGACTATTTTTACAATTTTTTGTATGCAGGTGTCATTACAATCTCTCAAGAAGTCATATTATAATCAATTTTTGCACGAATTCAATCTTAAAAAGAATTTTCCAATGGAATGAAGTACACGAGCTATTTTTAAAGAGAACAAACAAAGGAATTATTTTTTGGAGAAATCAAGCACAAGTGATATATTGAACAAAGGATCTAAATATACTTATACTTCAAAAATTATGAGGGATCCAAATCTAAGTAAAGTAAATATCATTTGTTGATTGTATCAAGATATTTTGGTGACCATGGGATCAAAGAAATGTCAAAAAAAAGGAAGGTCATGACACATGAAGAAATTGAAGCACATAGAGATAAAGAGGCAAAATGACAAAGAGATAGGAGAGAGAGGATTCAAGAAATGAATGTTGAAGCATCCAATTCGATGAATATTAAAGAGGAGAACATTGAAGAGACCAAAATGGATGAGGTGAATGTAGAATATGTAAATGTTGAAGAGTTCAAGAATATGGAAAATGTGATTATAGAAACGAATCCAAGTATGTCTTCAAATCCCTTGAATGATAATGAGATTAGTGATTTAAAGGAAGTTGGATATAGCATTGTTGATATAAATTCTTCTATTGGAAACAATACAACAAAAAATGAAAATGAAAACCCTTGTATGAGTGAAAATGAAAATGTTTTTTTTTTAAAATTGGAAGTAATGTTTTGGATAATCTTCGATATGATGCAGAGACACCCACACTATAACCTTAACTTACAGCATGAATGTCTGCAGCCCATCATCATCATCATCATCATCATCATCATCATCATCATCATCATCATCATATTTGACTTAACACTGTCAGCATCATCATCATATTTCACCTGCCGACCGATATCCTCCTGATGACAAGCCCTCGCCCGTTCGCATGTCAACAGCATCACCTTATTCGATTATCGACAGCATCATCATGTTCGACTAGCGCGAACATCCTCCTGACGTCCACTGTTCACTTCAGCGACAACTTCCGTCTTCACTACCTTCAGCATCATGATATTCAACGTCATGATAATCAACAGGATAAAGAACATCCGGTTCCCTCCATTTATCCTGATGATGATGAACCTTAACTCCTCGCACCGTCCCCTCGATGCTTACGTCACCCGATATCCTGATGACGTATATCTTGATGACGATGACGTCACGTGCAGCTCCGAAATATCCTGCCGCTCTGAAATATCCTGATGACGTATATCCTGATGATGATGACGTCATATCCTGTTGTTGGCCGAACTTAGTTTTTTTCCGGCCCGCGATCAACCCAATCTTCTTCCTTATGCCGATACGCTCCTCCTCGGCACCTCCTGATGATGATCACCCCGACGCACATTCACTTCATGCACTCAACTGCATCATGCTGATCTCCTCTTACTCGGATGATGATGCTCGAAGCGACTGCAGGATATACGCAGAAATATCCTGATGATGCCGTTTTGGCAAACTTCCAACCTTAGCGGATTTTCACTGTTCTGATCCGCCGAACCTCCTAGGATGACTCGATCCACTTCTAGGGTGATCTTCCACACTTTATCAGCTTGACCTAGCACATGCCCATGCTAGGGTCTTCAACACCTTCCAACCGCAATCCTGCACACCTGCATGCAAACAAACAAACTAACACCTAACCTACTGTACATAACCATTCCACCGATCAGATGAATCAACCGGTGGAATGGATCAGCGAATCCATGAAAAACCACCCAAACCAGCAAATTGATTAGATAATGGAAGTCAACAGAGGCTGAACACAAACAGGATCACTTTATTTGATTTCAAAAGATGCAAATACAATGATCAATCTCTCTCTCAGTCTCACTCTCTGCAACCTAGCTCGATCGATATCTGCAATACCAACCGATCCTCATGCTTAAATAGATTTTCCTGCGAGTACTACCACTCGACTCCAAGCGGCTGGGAAATCTCTCCAAGCGGCTGGGAGATCCAACCGGTCCTACAGCATGATAGCTGTTCTAACAAACTGGCTAAAAATAGCAAAGCCTGGTCAGCATGATCTTATCATGATCAGCATGACCTTATTACATGCATTTGGTCTTATCAGACCTTCTTGGAAACATAAACAAGACTCAAACTAACTAACTACCTCATGAAGGCCAGCTGTCAGGTAGGTGCTCCTGCACCATACTCCCCAACAGAAAAGAACTCATGTCCCATGAGTTTAGTATGTGGAAGTCCTCCACCTTTACACTTTGCCTTTGCAATATGCTGATTTGTTCCAGCTTTGTCCTCTGCTGTCTCTTGGCTGCTCCAAGACTTCTGAACTGTAACTTGCTTTCTGGCAAGTAAATTATCATGCCTGTCAATGTAGGCTTTTCTCTCACATATCCTGTGTTTGTCAAGTTGTCTGACCAGAACCTCTGTTTGAACTGCCTCTTGAACTTCTGAAATGTTCAATCCTATCTTCCTGTCAACCTTTATAGGACAAGCAATAGTCCCAACTATGACAACATCCTTGTCATTCCTCTTAACTGATTGCTGTGTGCAAACCTGTTTCTGCACCTGCTGCTGACCTCTGTCAGTCAAAACTAAAACTTTCTTCAACCTGTTGTCCTGAACAACTCCTTTTCCTGCAGTATCCTCAACTGTCTTTATGCTTGCTCCTCTAGGCATCTGCACAAACTCCTTCTTTCCCATTAAAATGATTTTAGCTGCCTCCTGTGCTACAGCATCTGCCTGTAATGGCATCAACTTCATAGTCTTCCCATCCTTCTTGATGGTATAGGTATTAGCATACCCATCATACAGTACCCTTCTATCAAATTGCCAATGTCTACCCAACAGTAGGTGACAACATTCCATGGGCAAAATATCACACAAAATTCTATCTTGATATGCTCCAATCTGAAAATCCACATATGCCTGTTCAGAGACAAAAAGTGATTGACTATCACTCACCCAAGATGCCTTGTAAGGGTGTGGATGTGGAATCCTTTCCAAATTCAGTTTATCCACCATTTCCTGAGATACCATGTTGTCTGTTGAACCAGTATCAATGACAACCTTACATACTTTACCTTTGCTCTTGCAGATGGTCTTGAAAAGAGCTCTTCTTTGTGGGGATTCTTTGTCAGGTACCTTCATGGTAGTCACTGTTCTTCTCATCATCAGAGACTCTCCACTCTCTGGGTATGCATAATTATCAGGCTCCTTATCCTTTTGATAAGTGTTTGAACTCTGCACACTTTGCTCTACTGTCTCTTCTTGTACAAGTTGTACTCTCTTGTCATTTGTTCTATCATTTCTGGATGATAAACCTTTGTTTTCTGGACATTTGAAAGATGGATGACCAAACTCACCACAGGTGTAACATTTTCCTGAAAATGTAGTAGAACCTCTACCACCTCCAAATCTACCTCTATTACCTTTCCATCCACCTCTGAAATCAGACTGTCCCTGTCCTTTACCAGTGTCTTCTTGACCCTCATTGGTTTGATTTTGTGTAGGGGCTGCTCCTCTTCCCCTCATATGGTTTCCTCTTCCTCTCATGGACTTATCATGTCCTCTATTCATCTTTTCTTCAATCCTGATTGCCATTTGATAACAATCTTCCACATTCTTAGGGTTAGCTAAAACTAACTCATCCTGTATGTTAAATCTCAAACCAGCCAAGTACCTAGCCACCTTTTCTACCTCATTCTCATGATGACCAGATCTCATACTCAACTTATAAAACTCTTCTGTATAGGCCTTCACATCCCTTTCCTTCTGCTTTAAAAATTGCAGCTTCTTAAACATCTGGATTTCATAATCCCTAGGCAAGAATTTACCTTTGATCCTTGCTACCATCTTATCCCATGAAGTGATCTTTGACTTCCCTTGTTTCCTTCTCTCAGATTGTACATAATCCCACCATACCAAAGCATGACCTCCTAACTTGGTCTTTGCAATCTTTACCTTCTGATCCTCAGCAACATCTTCACATTCAAAGTGATTATCAAGTGCAGCAATCCAATCCAGTAACTCATCTTCATTCAAACTTCCAGTATACTTGGAAACATCACCCTTTACCTTAGGTTTATCACTCTGTACTGCCTTTAACAGTTTTGCAAATTTCTGGTCTTCAGCATCCAGATCTTCAGCTACCTCTTCATACTCTTCAACAGTATCTTCATCTTCTTCAGACTCACTGTCTGCCACTTCCCTCTTTTTGTTCTTTTCCAGGGCTGTGAGCCTGGCTTGAAGTGCTTCAGCAAGCTCCTTCATCTTCCTCATCTCTCTAGCATGTTTTTCCTTCATCTCCTGCAATTCCCTTGCAGTACCACTACCTTTCGGAGGCATTTTGTCAACCTCTCACTCAACACACAACACACAATCAACTCTACCTCTGCCCTTTCGGTGACAGAATCAACATACAACAGCCCAGACCTTTTGCTGAGCTCTGATACCACTATGATGCAGAGACACCCACACTATAACCTTAACTTACAGCATGAATGTCTGCAGCCCATCATCATCATCATCATCATCATCATCATCATCATCATCATCATCATATTTGACTTAACACTGTCAGCATCATCATCATATTTCACCTGCCGATCGATATCCTCCTGATGACAAGCCCTCGCCCGTTCGCATGTCAACAGCATCACCTTATTCGCTTATCGACAGCATCATCATGTTTGACCAGCGCGAACATCCTCCTGACGTCCACTGTTCACTTCAGCGACAACTTCCGTCTTCACTACCTTCAGCATCATGATATTCAACGTCATGATAATCAACAGGATAAAGAACATCCGGTTCCCTCCATTTATCCTGATGATGATGAACCTTAACTCCTCGCACCGTCCCCTCGATGCTTACGTCACCTGATATCCTGATGACGTATATCTTGATGACGATGACGTCACCTGCAGCTCTTCAATATCCTGCCGCTCCGAAATATCCTGATGACGTATATCCTGATGATGATGACGTCATATCCTGCTGTTGGCTGAACTTAGTTTTTTTTCGGCCCGCGATCAACCCAATCTTCTTCCTTATGCCGATACGCTCCTCCTTGGCACCTCCTGATGATGATCACCCCGACGCATATTCACTTCATGCACTCAACTGCATCATGCTGATCTCCTCTTACTCGGATGATGATGCTCGAAGCGACTGCAGGATATACGCAGAAATATCCTGATGATGCCGTTTTGGCAAACTTCCAACCTTAGCGGATTTTCACTATTCTGATCCGCTGAACCTCCTGGGATGACTCGATCCACTTCTAGGGTGATCTTCCACACTTTATCAGCTCGACCTAGCACATGCCCATGCTAGGGTCTTCAACACCTTCCAACCGCGATCCTGCACACCTGCATGCAAACAAACAAACTAACACCTAACCTACTGTACATAACCATTCCACCCATCAGACGAATCAACCGGTGGAATGGATCAGCGAATCCATGAAAAACCACCCAAACCAGCAAATCGATTAGATAATGGAAGTCAACAGAGGCTGAACACAAACAGGATCACTTTATTTGATTTCAAAAGATGTAAATACAATGATCAATCTCTCTCTCAGTCTCACTCTCTGCAACCTAGCTCGATCGATATCTGCAATACCAACCGATCCTCATGCTTAAATAGATTTTCCTGCGAGTACTACCACTCGACTCCAAGCGGCTGGGAAATCTCTCCAAGCAGCTGGGAGATCCAACCGATCCTACAGCATGATAGCTGTTCTAACAAACTGGCTAAAAATAGCAAAGCCTGGTCAGCATGATCTTATCATGATCAGCATGACCTTATTACATGCATTTGGTCTTATCAGACCTTCTTGGAAACATAAACAAGACTCAAACTAACTAACTGCCTCATGAAGGCCAGCTGTCAGGTAGGTGCTCCTGCACCACCTTGTATGAGTGAAAATGAAAATGTTTTTTTTTTAAAAATTGGAAGTAATGTTTTGGATAATCTTCGTGGTAAGATATCTTGGAGACAAATTTGAACCCATGCAAATAGATTGTATAAACTATTTTTTTATAAAAAAAAATTTAGGATTTCAATGTCAACTTGTATTGCAATTGATGGGAATGACAAAAATGCAAAAAGTAATGAAAAATTAGGAATATTTGTAAAACCCATAAAGGTGGATGAATCAATGGAACAATTTATGTCTAGAGTTGCTAATGCTATTGATTCTATTGGAAAATTGAGTCAATCTAAAGATAAGAATGTAACATGATGAGCAATAACAACTTCTTTAGTCAATAAATCAGCTGTGAACAAAGAATGATAAGACAAGTGGATATTTAAATGTGCACGCTAAGGCTTTGAGAAGAGAGACAAATAGAAGAGTAAGTATTGAAGATGATCCAATTAACCAGTTGGAATTTTAGTGGTAGACTCCCAAGGTCTGACATGAAATTAAATAATGAAATCAGGTCTTTGATTAAAAAATATTGGCATGATAATAGAAGGGTTTCATCAAATGCTAGAGATGTTTTGAAATTAAGGGTGAGGTCAAAAAAATCATGATCCGCATCAAAAAAATCTTTTAGACATGACTTAAATAGAATTATATAGAAAATTTATAGATGATTTAGTTATAGAAAATTTCAGCATAAGTCAAAGATCATTTGAGAAATGTAAACCTTGGTATGTTAAGATTAATAAGCAATGAATCTCTTGTTGTTGCAAAACTCGTGCAATCCCATTATTATTATGATGTTTTTCAATATATACATTGTGCCTTGCATACTAACCAAATTATGTAGGAATGTGGTATTAATATGCCACCTACAACAATTAAGGAGTTTATAATAAGTTTACTTTGTGAAACACCTGATGGACAATTATTATTTTTTAAACTGCGTGTTTCTAGACAATGCAATAGATGTGGTAACCTTTCATTGTTAGGAGAATGCATGCATGAAAGTACTTCACATGATTTTGGACAACAATTAGTAGATGTGAAGAGGTTTAACAATGTTCAATATCCATTAAAGGATGGAAAAAGTGGAAAGCATTGTGAGTTAGTCACAGAACAAAGTAGTGTATATGCATTCATCACAAAGTTCAAGAATAAGATTGTGTATAAATATGTGAAACACTCAATGCTTGGTAGCTTGATGAACAATTTCGCAGATGTAAAAACACATTTCCAATTGGAACTATAATTTTAGTGGTTGACTTTTTAGAAAACTATACCCTTGCTCCACAAGAGGAGATTTAGTCTCAATATTATAACTCAATACAAGTGGCAATCTTTGTTCATATTGTATACAAACATGCAGTTGACAGTACAAAAGATGATAGTTTTTTTGACGGAGTACCATTTCTATGTGAGTGATAACCGGTTACATTCATTAGAGTTTGTGTAGTATTGTTTCAAAGTATTTTATGACAATTTAAAAGAAAGAGAAATCCAAATGACACAACATCTCATATGGTCAGAAAATTGTATAGGATAATTAAAAAATGCTCAAATGTTTTATTGGTTATGTAGTCCTCATAAAGAAAACAATATCCAACATATGTGGAGTTTATTTGAAGCTAGACATGGTAAAGGAGAACGTGATGGAGCTAGAGCATGTGTGAAAAGAACTCTTGCTAGGGAGCAAATAAAATTTATGGATGCAACAAAGTTTAAAGATGTACATGCAATTGTGGATTGGTGTAATGCAAAATTGACTATAGAATCAAGTGAAAACCCTAAAGTTCAACAATTATTTTGGTTAGTTGAAGAAGAAAACATTCTTCCTCGATATGATTATTGTTGCATATTGTTGTCATTGATGCCAATTGATGTCAAGGTTTCAAGATGGAGTTTGTTGCAGAGGGAGATTGTTGTATAATGGAATCAGCTGTTTTTGAGTGTTTACTACTTTTGCGAAGGTTTGGTAACATGTGCGGTAGATTTCTGTGGTCTGTTTCTCAGATGTAGTGTTAGACTGTCATTGTTGTTGGTGCCACATTCTACCGCAGATGGATAGTTTTAGCTCAAATGTTGGTACAAGAACTACAAAGTGATTATGCATGCCATAATTGTCTATTTCTGAGTGTTTATCATGTTTATAGAGGTTTGGTGATGTGTATGGTAGACTCTTGAGTTGTGTTGTTTAGAAGTATGTTACTCTATTAGTGTTTGAGCAAATGCATTCTACCGTAGTTGATTGTTTGTCTTTGTGGTTTGGAAGTTATGAAGAGAAAAGAAGAAGGCATGTTACATCTTAATTACATAAGTTATGAATCACCACAAAGATATCTAGAAGTGTCTGAGTCAAGATAGTGAAACTGGTTAACAGGAGTGCCAGTGAAGACTACCACATACTACTGCATTTAGGGATATGGTCTTGTGGTATGGAAGATAGAATTAGTTGGCCATTATTTTGGTTTGGTCCAAGTTTTAGGTGATTTGAGTTACCACATAGGTATTTGGAACTATTAGTGTGAAGACAATGTTACTATGTTACAAGAAGATCAAGTGTATGTATGTTTGAGAGCTTGTGCTAGATAAAGGAAATGTGTGCTAGCAAGAGGAAGTGTGTGAAGCTAGCATGGGACCAGGAGAGCTCATGGAATGAAGCGCATAACATAAATTCATGCCTATGTTACCGCATATGATTTGGGATCGAGAAAAATACACATTACATGTCTTAACTGACATAAGTTGTTTTGGAGAAGTGTGTTAAGAGGTTATAAGCCTTCATTGTTATGTTAGTATGATGATATGGATATACATATGTTACCAATTTTGTTTTTTGAAAGTAAGTAACATAGTACGACGATAAGCGAAAGTTGTGAAAAGTATATTTGTGTGGATAATATGCGAAGAGCTATGAGAAAAATATGATCCAGAATTTACATAGTGTGTATCCTAAGCTACATGAGCATGATGATTTATTCTAAAGTGTAGAATAGAAGAATTGAGAATAGTATGATGTTGCATTCTTGAGTATGTACGGAATGAATTTGATCCTATTTGAAGTTGGTGCTTCATGTTGTTGAAGTTGGTGCTACATCATGTGAGTTGGTGCTTAGCTTTTGTAAAGGGAATTGGAATCTCCTAGAGTTTGGTACCTAAAAATTTGAAAGGGGGATTGGTGTCTCCTGTAGGTTGGTGCCCACAAATTTGTAAAGGGGATTGGTGTTCTCTTGTAGGTTGGTGCCTACTGAATGATTCTAAATTCTATATTCTTTTGTGAGGATGGATTTGGATAGTAGATCCAAGAAGCTTTTCTCATCGCGATTTTTCCCTTCTAGGTTCCCACATAAATCTTGAGTTCTCTTATGTGGCTGTGTGAATGTGTTTATCTCTCACAATGTTCCTTTGATGATTACTATTGATGTAGTAAAGTTTTTGATGTTGCGGTAGGGCTTTGAAGTTAAATTTGGTATATATTGATTCACCCCCCCTTAGTATATAGAGTGTTCTAACAATTATGAGACAATTAGTGGATCAACAAAATGACATTCATTTAAGTGTTCAAATGCAAGCACATGGACTATATGGACTAGGGAGCTTGCCTATTTTTTTTCAGTTTTGTATCGGAGGTGAGTGGAAAGCATGTGAAAATATAGAATGGGTTGAAGGATGGCAAAAAAGATCCCTAACACCTATACAAACACATGATCAACATGAGACAATGTTTGAAGAGGATAATCAATTGTTTGCATTAGATGACTATGATCGTATTTCAAACCTAGTACAAGAAGGTACGTTAATTCAATAGTTAGTTTCATTACATTGTTTTGCAATTTATAATTCTATACATGCATGTATTTTTGTGACCTATATATCAAGTCCTACTTTATTAAACATGTAAGTTTTTTGTAGGACATGTGTATGTTGTTATTGTACTTGAGGGCAATGAAGAAGAAATAAAGTATTGGTTGGCTTGATGTGTTGAGGTAAAACATAAGTTGTTACAACCTAGAGTAGAATGTGATAAATTCAAGTATCCAACATGTTCTTTGGTTGTTGTTGGCACTTGACTACGTAAGTATCTAACAAGGAAGAATGTGTTGCATGTGTTGTCATTGATGTCAACAGAGTTGTGATGTGGAAGGTTACATGTGATGTCAATAGTGTGGTGATCAGTGATGTCAAAAGAGTAAGTGTTCAAAAGAGAAAACAAAAGAGTGTTGATCAGAAGAGTTATGAGGTAAAAAATATGGTGATGAATATCATGAACATGCTATTGATCAGTATCATTTGTGTAGACACCTAAAAATGTCCTCAACTTGCAAATGCCATTTTCACACCAATCTCTTCCAAATTCCACATTCTGCTATTAATTAAATATTTTTTAATTATTTAATTAATTCATTTTCCTACCACTAGCCTATAATTAAATAAATTTTATTTATTTAATTATTTGGCTATTTTCCTCTATTTTTCATCTATAAATAAATAATTTAATTATTCATTCTCCAATGTTCCCTTCACTCAATTAATTTAAATAAATAAACATTTGTTTAGATTATAGCTCTCACATTAATCAAATAAATCTCATTTATTTAATTAAGGGGTTCACATGCATTATCCCACTTCAAATAAAATAAATAAATTAATCAGATTTATTTAATTTAAAATTCCCTCACACCTCATCATATTTTCAAATTTAAAATTCCCTCTTGTCCTTTTGTGAGAGGGAAACCCTAATCAATCCTCACCATTCATTTCCCTCCAAAGTCAACATCAAATCTCAACCCTCATTCAACCCTAGTCTTCTATAAAACCACTCCTCCAGCCTCATTTTGACAATGACAACCTCCTACTAGCTGAGTTTGAGTACTATCTCTCTAATTTTGCTAATCATTCCCACTTGATCTTCTCATTGATATTGCAGGTCTGCAAATCTGAGAATAAAGTACAACAAGGTCAAAGAGAAATAATGGAGGGAAGATACAAGTAGTTTAGAAATTTATTTTAGTTGCTTGCTTGTTTGATTTCTAGGTTATTTGTACTCCATTGAGGAGTTAGGGCTTGCATGAAATGTATTTTGCATGTTCTAATGTTTTAACCTAGCTTACATTGGTGAACCTGACGTGATGAATGTTCTTATCCATGTTGATTGAATGATGATTTGTGAATTGATTTGATTGGATTGATGATTGATTTGACGAATTGATTTGAATTCATGAATTGAATTGACTTGATTTGATTGATTTTATGATTTGATTGGAAGAATTGATTTGATTGATGATGATGTTGGATTGATGATTAGATTTGGTTGAGTTGAATTGATAGAGTGATTTGATTTGATTTGAAGAATGATTTGGAGAATTTATTGGAAGAATTGAATTGATGAATGTGATTGGATTACCAATGTAAGATTACATTGATGAATATTTGATGTTTTTGGATTTTTGGGAGTATTTGATGTTTTTGGATTTTTGGGAATATTTGATGTTTTTGGAGAAGTGATTTGATTTGAAGGAATGATTTGATTGATTTCTTGGAAGAATTGATTTGAAGGAATGATTTGATTGATTGCTTGGAAGAATTGATTTGAAGAATTGAGTTGATGATTGGATTGATTGAGTTGGATTTGAGTTGATTGAATTGATGATTGATTGGAAGAATTGATTGAATGATGATTTGAGAATTGATTTGGTTGGATTGATGATTGATTTGACAAATTGATTTGAATTGATGAATTGAATTGACTTGATTTGATTGATTTTATGATTTGATTGGAAGAATTGATTTGATTGATGACAATGTTGGATTGATGATTAGATTTGGTTGAGTTGAATTGAGAGAGTGATTTGATTTGATTTGAAGAATTGATTGGAAGAATTGAATTGATGAATGGAATTGGTGAACCTGATGTGATGAATGTTCTAATGTTTTACCCTAGCTTACATTGATGAATGTTCTTATCCTTTTATCCATCTATCATGAGCTTTCACCTATCATTTTATCCATCCATCTATCATGAGTCTTCCATCCTATTTACTATCACCCATCTAGACTTGGTTTTTCCCTTGTCATTGGTATCTAACACAAAGTCTATCCAAATTGTCATCTAATGCCATTTCCAAAACATTCAAAAATACAAAAAAATAAAACATTCCCAAAAATACAAAAAAAATCAAATATTTCCAAAAATACAAAAAAATCAAATATCCAACAAAAATCCAAGCAATAAAATCAAATCCAATCAATCACATCATCAAAATCAAATCAAACCACTCCAACAATTTCTTCCAATCAATTCAATCAAATCAATTCCATTCTTCAAATCAAATAAATCATCAATTCATTCCAAATCAATCAATTCAATTCTTCAATTCATCAATCATCAAATCAATCAAATCTACCAAATCAATTCATCCACATCAAGTCATCAATCAACAATTTAATTCATCCATTCCAATCATCAATTCAATTCAAACCAACCAAATCATCAATCTAATCAATTCAATTCAATTCATCAAGTCAATCCAAATTCATCAATTATTCTAATCAATCATCAAATCATTCCAACCAAATCAATCCAATAATCCTCAATCAATTCTTCAAATCAATTCATCATCATCCAATTCAATCATGAAATCAATTCTTTCCAAGTCAATCGATCAAGACAAATTTATCCAATCAATCCTCTTCAAATCAGTTCTTTAAATCATTCCAATCAAATCATTTCTTTAAATCAATTCAACTCAATTCATCCACTCAATCAATTCTTCAAATCAAGTCAACCAAATCAATTCATCCAATCAATCAAATCCATCAAATCAATTCCAATCATCCAAATCAATCAATAAATCCAAGCAATGATCCAAATGCAAGTCAAACCTTAATCCACACCAATCAAGTTAATCAATCTTGTCAAATTATCCAATTACATCAATGGTCTTGATCCTAATCTTGACATAAACCAAATCAATCAATCAATCAATCAATCAAATCCTGGTGTTGATTTGCATGGCCAACAACACTAGTGTCAATCAATCAATCAATTGTCTTATACAAGATGTTGCATTGTCGAAACCAAACTGGGCATCTTATACAGCATGTTTCATTTCTTGAAACTAGACAATTAATCAATCATCATTAATCAATTAATCATTGGTTTACAACTTGACAAGGGCAATAGCTTGTTTGTTTTTGAATCATTTGTGCATGCTTTCTTTCTTGCTTGCGTGTGTTATCATTTTATCTTGCATTTGAATCAAATCCATATCATTCCAACTAATATTCATATCTTGTGTATGTTGGAATAGATTTTTGCACTATCCTTTGCATCTAAGGTCATATCATACCTTTTGTGCATTAGGACTTTAATGCTCTAAGTTTACTTCCTCATATGTTAGACAAGATTGTATTATGCTGGGTGCACAAGACACATCGTCACCCTGGTCCTTATACCTTAGTGCATAACGTCTAGTACTATATCAAACTTCATGGTTGCTCACCTTCATTGTAGCATAACGTATCATTCATTTCTTCTATCCATTCCCTTATCTTTCTTCCTTGACCAATCCCTTTCATTTTGAGAGCATACCCATGTTTGTCCAACTTGCCTATCCTCTCGAGGGAGCATCATTATCCTATCTTTACATCATCATCTTTTTCCTCTATCCACACCCTATCTTCTTTGAAATGATGTGACTTAGTCGCAACATCATCTTAAAAAGGGGCAAATTGTAGACACTTAAAATTGTCCATGTCTTGCAACATCACCTTGTTGACACATTACTAGAGACATCATATGAGATTTTGTCCTAATCCCACTCCTAATCCCATCCATATGACATTTTGTCCTAATCCTACTTATTTAATTAATTTCCCACCTTTCCTCTAATTTAAATAAATAAAATATTTATTTAAATTAGCCCTCTTCCATTTTTCAACTAATTTAAATAAAATATTTGAATCAATCCTCACCTTTCACCACAATCCAACACATGTCCCATTCACATGTCCAACTAATTTAAATAATTCTATTATTTGAATTAGGCCAACCCTATTCCTATCCGTACACTTGTCAAATGACTACAACTCCTTGTGGAGTGGGAAACCCTATTCAATCTTATCTGTTCACATCTTTCATTTGAACTTTCAATCTTAGCCATTGATTCAAATCACTCATTTCCTATAAATCAACCCTCACCCAAGCCATTTGGGCGATCCATTCTGCAAGTAGCCTCATGCTATCAAATTTCCTCTAGAATCATCCATCATTCATTCCATTGTTATGCTTCTGAAATAGTGAGGAATCAACATTCATCCTTTGATATTTTGCATTCCTATGCAAGATTGAGAAGAGAAATGGACTTGAGAGCCAAGCTTAGCATAGAGATTTGGTTTTGGTTTGCTTTGTCATTTGGAATTCTATGTCTATCTTGTACTCCATTGTGCTGTTAGGGTTTAATGATTGCAGTTTGTGATTCATAGCTTTGATTTTTCCCCTAATACAATTTGAACACAATTGTACCTTATCTTCTGAAGTTCATGGACAGGTGAAAGTTGTCAGGTTAAAGGATGTGCTAACATGAAGATTCTTGTTTTTTGATGAAAAGAGATGTGATTGAACTGTCTATAGTGTTGTAATGTTGTATTCATTGTTTCTTAGTGAAAATCATTGCATGAGATTTGAGGGAAAGTATATAAGGTCTCAAACTATCAAAGGCACATGAAGTTGCATTGAATAAGCTTAGGAGAATGCTTTGCATTCATCTGAATTTGAAGATATGGCCTTGTGGTTTGGAGGGTAGATATAGATAGGTGTGAAGTATGCATGATCTAGATTTAAGAGCATGAATGTTACCGCAAAACATTCCAGAGCTAGAAGAATGAAAATAGTGGTGCAGTAGTGTTGTAGTCAGAGAGAGTCAGAGGAATGCCCCACATTTCTCCGCATTTGAAGATGTGATCTTGTGGCTTGGAGGATAGATGGATACAGGTGCAAGGTATGCATGATTCAAGTTTCAAATGATAAGATGTACCATAGAGGTTATTCGGAGTTAATAGAGTCTTGGCATTTCAATTCGTACCTCTGGAATGCGAGTTGGAAATAGACAGCTATGCATAGATAAACTGCTCTTCGAATTAGGAGGGGAAGCTCCCTCTTTGCTGATGATTGATTTAAAGATAAATAAACTAAATTGCCTATCTTTTTGATTCTCAACTGTGAGCACAAGGTTATAAAACTCTATTGCTGTAGCAGAAGTTTATTCTCTTAACTTCTAACTATAGCTAGGCCTAAACTAAATGACGCTTTTGACAACCCAAGTAAATTCAAAGCTTAGGAATCAAAAGTAAATAGGGAATGATTTGTTAACATAAAAGCTCAAATAAACTTATCTCAGATTGCACCTGAAGACTCATTGTACTTTTAGGATGTAAAATGAAAGTAAGAATATGCAAGCAACACATATGATGATAAACTAAATGAACATGAGATAGAGAATCAGAACAATGTAAGGTGTGAGATTTCCTTTCTCAATATCAAAAAGCTATTACAACTCTAGGACAAGAATTTTGCGGCAAAAATAGGCATGCAATATGCGATCAAACACTGGATTACAAATGACACAAGGTGAACAAGCACTTGAATAACAATTTGCAAGAAAGAATAGGCTCAACAAATTTTGCTATCACAATTACAGTTACTAAACAATGGGCAAGGCTGCCGTTATTTATATACAAATCAAAAGAGTAAGGAACCCTAAATATCCTTGATCCTAGTTAACTAACTTGCCAACTCGCAAGCTTTATTTCTATTCTAGACAAAAGATTCTAACTAACACCTACTTTAAAACAATTTGATTTAAAGCAGAGAAAGCTCCAACTATTACAAAGTGATTTTTCTATTTAAAGGATGGATAAGCTTGAATGAAAGTGATAGCTTTAAATCAGAAAAGCATTGAGTTAACTGCCACTTTTTGTGTTCCATCCTTATCTACATCACTACTCCATTGGTGACATCACTCACTGATATTTTGGGAAACAATATCCTCCAAAAAGCTAGTAACCATTTTTTTTGCTAGGAACACTGATACTTTCCAAGATGATATTCTAATTTTCTAACATCTCTTCACCATCTGCAACCATCTGTAGGAATTCATGAACTTCATCCATAGCTTTATAAAATTTTATTGTCATAGCGGCAAAATCATTCATCTTGCTGGCACTGGGATCACCATTAAAACTGTTGCGGATGAGAGTCTAGAATTATGTCTGTACTTCCTTGAGATCATACAAGGTACCATCTTCTCTCGTATGAGCATGGGATCTAAGAAACAAAAGACCTCATGAACTTGAGAACACTTACCACCTTTTCCCTCCATTCCGCTAACTCTGAGGATATCCTCTCATGAGTTTTTACTGTGAAAAGGTACTGACCTTTCCAAGTAGAAACCTTCTTATTTTCTACTGAATCAATGGAATCATATGCTACCTTAAAATCAGAGATTATGATCTTAAATACAGGCTTGTCTTCAGCCATACTTTGCTCAAACCCCTGAATGCTTTGATGTAGATCATGAGCGTTGTACTTCAATTGATAGATCTATGAAAGTACAAATCTGCCTTTAGTTACAAACTGTTCCACCCAATCCTTCATGTGCCTCCTATAAATGACCAACTGACCTAGCTGCTGCTGATCAGCTGGTGATTCTAGAATTTGAGGAAGCAATAAGGTGGCCTATGAAGTGCCATGAAGAAGATTAGAAATATATTGCCGCAACTACCTATTCTTAGCCTTGAGGGCTACTTTATCTTCTCCATCCTTTAACACTCTTTCCTTCAGATTATCTGCTGCAACCTCAAAGAGATTCACATCCATGTGCTAGGTACTTCTACCAAGATTGGCTTTGACAACCTTGAAGTCATCAACTTCATTCTCATTGACATTCTTATCTTCCGGCGGTGTTGTAGTTTCAAGAATAATCTCTCCATCAACATTCTTCTCCACATGAACTTTCTTCTTAAGTTTCTTCTTTGGTATGTCTTGGTAGATGCTATCAAGTTCTATGAAGTTCAAATGGTATGAAGGCTTTCTCCTCTTCCTGCCCAAGATGTTCTCAAGCCAAGACGAGCTAACTTCCTTGGGAGGCTTGTTTCTAACTCCATTAACTCCTGATGAATCAATGTGTGTCGCATTGATATGAAATGGTGAATTTGGTTCTGAATCTATATGAATGAGAGAAGACCTTGGCGATGAAGGTGGAGAAACATGAACTGAAGGCATTGTTTCAACATGCGGTGCTAATTTAGTTGAAACTTCTGATGCAACTGCTAACTGTTCCTGTTGAATATGGACTCGAGACTCAACCTTTTTCCTCTTCAACTTGGCCATCTTCATTCCTTCCGAAAGAATGCTCATAGCCTTAACCCTTGGTTTCAGTTTGGAAGTGGAAGGTACAGATGATTGAACAACTGGTGGCTCTACAATCAGAATGGCTACTTTCCACTTCTTCTCATTACTTAAGAATATCATACTGTTCTTGATAATCTAGCTCGTTCTTTCCTCAATTGAGGTGTTCTCTTTAGCAGACCAATTAACTTCTGATAGTGACTAAATTTCTCGATTTGATCTCTGAAATACATGGGAAGTAGAACTTCACCATCATCATATGACAAACCCTCTACATCCTTTGATAGGATATCAGCCAACTGCTGAAAGGTAAACCTACTATAGCTACATTTCCACACTTCAAATTCATCTGCACAATTAGCCCAGAAATCTTCAACTGCAGGCGCATGTAAACAATTCTGACCAAGGTGTGCTGCAAAAACACCAGGAGGATCATATGAAAACCTCCTATTGAATGAATTGAGGCCATACTTGGACAATTAACCCCCAATTACTTTGGCATCTGCTCCAGATCTGCATCTGTATATACCCATCCCAACCGAAAAACTAAAAGCCGCCTTGCGCCTACTATGCAAAAATGAGTGAACTTCATAGACTTGCCTCAGAAACTCCATGAACATTACCTCATCTATAGGATATCTTGGAAGCATGACTGGCTCTCCTGAGAAGCCATATACCCTGATGTAGGAGAATGTGGGAAACTGGATAAACCAATCAACCCACTCCACCATTGCTGATCTGGCATCAGCTGGAAACCTTATATGCAACTCATTATCAAGATCTCACACCGCATGCATAAGGAATACATCATTTACCCATATATAATGTCATTCAACCTTTGAGAACTCTAACTGTGGGTAATGGTGATATATATGTTGAATGCCCAGAGTTCCAATGATATTCAAACCCTTAACTTGACCTTGAAAGGCCATTAGATATACAAGGTATGACATCATGTGGAATTCATGAGCCTTTTGAAAATCAATTATGTGATGGTGGAGACTATCACTGATTAGTGCTGGCCAGTCATAGTGTTCTGTTCTGTCAATAATCTGGGAGATGATGTAAAACATCCAAGGCTGTAATTTATTGGCCTCTGCTTGACCTGTGACCCGGTTCAACAAAGCATTATTGCATATTCTTCCTTGAACTCTCCACGTCCAATGTTCTTTGGTAAAACATTCTGCTTCTCTTTTAGCCACTTTCAAGCAATTCTTTTCTGATATTTTTCCTTGTCACCGTGCCACACGTTCTCGTATTCTTGAATAGAAATGGAGTTCTCCTTCCACGATGGTGTTGAGAAACATTTCTCAATGTCATTAGGCCTGAGACTACAGAGTACATGCCTATCTACTGATTGGATTTCCCTTGTAACTAAATTGTAATGCTTAGTACAAGTGATTACAAATTCAATGCTTTACACTGTGATGGGGAATGAAGCTGCTGCAAGCAACTCGGAGTGACTCAGATTCTTGATGGCGATGTTTCCTGCATCTTCTAAAGCATGAAAATTGAATATTGGAAGCACTTTATGCAAATCTGTCTCGATAGTTCTCAGGTAATCATGAAGTAACATCGAATTAGGCTTTATTTCTATTGGAGAGTACTGCATACTAAAAAACTTGAAGAATGCCTATGAACACGCCTATGTTTGGATTTTTTTTGCACAAAAGGCTGAAAATTATTTGCTGATTTCTTTTTAAAAGTAGAGTTTGAGAGAAAAAGCTGGCACATGGGTGTTGTAGACAATCTCGTTTTGAAGAAACCCAGATCATCGTATTCCAAAAACGTTGAGGATTTCCCAAAAAAGTAGACTTTGGGAAAACTAAAATTTTCTGATCTTCAAGAGCATGTGATTCTAGATGAACCTATTTTGATGAAAACTGAAAAAGATCCGACTCTATTTCTGAAAAATGACGCCCTAGAAAAATGTACCTTGAAAAAGTGTGCCTCTCTACTTCCCAATCCTGAAACCATGAAGAACACTGAAAACGCACTCCATTTGGTTCTCAAATCTTCATGAGAAGAAAATGATGCTCTTCTTCCTTTGGATGCAACCTACAAAAATAATGAATAAAGGAGGCCAAAAGATTTTTTTTATAGAACTTAGGGCCAAAAAAATAGCTTTCTTTATGAAAGCACAAATCTTGAAGCTTATACGTGAAGATAGCAACTCTTTGAGCAAAAATCCAAGTTGATATGCTCGCATAGGATGAATTCCTATTTTATAGCTACCTATGGCTCATGTGTGAGGATGATGAAAAGCTACTACTTTGATGATGTTGCCAAACACACAAAGTTGCAAAAGTGTTAGCCAATTTTCCTTCATTTTGAAACTTTTGCACTCATTTTGACTTCGGCATGGCCTGCCTTTGACTTCAACAAGATGGAAAACTGTCATTGTTGACTGAAAAAGATGACTGATCATGGCATCTTGAAGTTTTATCAATTCTGATTTGTTCCCCAGCCTTAAACTGACGACCTGACGATGTTTGACTGTAATTTTGATTTCTGGAAACCATCGCTGGATGAAGATCAGGAAACGGCTGAAGGAGGCATCGTCGAGACAAGAAAATTTCTAACACTGGAATACCCAAGTGCCCTGACTGGGCAGGGGCGCCTAGGATCTCATGCCTTAGCCAATTTTCTGAGATTTTCAATTTTGCTCACTTTTCATTTTTTGTGCGTGTTCGGGTGACTGTGGGTCCCATTTTGGACGCTAAATCTCACTTCCTGGAGAAAAAATAACATTGATGTTCTAGGAATCAAGCAAGCCTAATGAAAATTGAATTGATTGCACCTCCTACCTGCCTCAAAAATTGGATCAGACTGATTTTCTGTGAATCTGACCAGGCTGACAAAGGTAGGTTTGCAATTTTCTAGAAAAAATACAAAAAATATTCTATCTCTGGAGATGCTGGGCACCCCTAGCCTCTAGGGGCGCTTGGGATTTCATGCCTTAGAATTTTTTTGATAAATTTCAACTTCTTTCATAATTTCCTCATTTTGTGTGCCGGCAACTGCTTTTGTCATCGATTCTCGTGATCTACCGGACAACTGTCACTGGATGAAGGGTGGATTGGACAGCATGAGCATATCTGAGATGAATACCCAGCTTTCATGCACCTTTAACTAAATATGACTGATTTTAACCACCTGGAAGCAGGCTGAAGAGGTCCTTTTTAATGTTTTCTGAGAAAACACAAAAAAACTATCTTTGGACAAATCGGGCACCCCTAGCCTCTAGGGGCACCTAGGAAACCCAAACATAGCCAAATTTTGGCTTCTTTCAACTTTTCTTTGTTTTTTGATTTCATCATGCTTCATTTTCTGTTCTTTGTCGATCGTCGGTTGCTCAACAGTTCTTCGCCCTCTTAACAACACTAAAATCTTGAATTTGACCCTTGGCAGATGAACTTACTCCATTAATGGCCTCAGATTTTGTGCTTCACCTTCTAAAAAAGCATAATTGCCCCAATAGAGAAAACTCAACCTTTTACAGATTCTGTCTGGACCGCCTTGATCGTGAAGCAATATCAGCCAATCAGAATTAGGCAGGATTCCTGAATCAGATATTCTATTTTTAGAAAATTTTGCTAGCATCCGTATCTTAAGAAACCTAGAAAACCTAAAATTGACATATATCTTTAGAAACTTTCTATTTTTAGAAATTTTGACTTTTTGATTTTTTGATGACAAATTTTTAGATTCTCACAAAATTGCCTTAATGAAGCAAAAAAATTGATTTGGCACAACAATTGGCTTTATCTGGTGACCATGGCAGATACTTATGGCATAGGAGAACCGATAATCTTTGGACTTTCTAGCTTAAACCAATGTCTTATCAGTTGGGCAATAGAGTCAGGAGATTTCCTAATCACCTAGAACAAGACTTTTTCCCTAAAATCACCTAAGAGTTGGAACTTCCTAGAAACACAAAAATACGACTACCTACAAAACACATAACAAAATGCGACACATCTAACAACAAAGATTAAGGAGACACAACATAAACACAAGACATACACAAACACTCTTTTGAGCAAGGATAAGAAGAATAAAAATTGTTACACAAAACCATCAATTGATTTAGAAAAATAAGAGCCTTTTCTCCTGAGCTGTGAGATTTGTCTTGGCAACACATAGCCTTTCTTCCTTTGCAACACCTTTTTGAAGAGCCATGATTCAGGTGGATAGATACGATCATGCCATGAGAAGTTCATGATGAACTGATTGATATGCATTAGCTCTGGTTGATCATCTTCTTCCATAGCAAAAAGCCTCTACAATAGGTGAAGGTACATAACCTCTTTTTGAAGATATGAAGCAAGGTCTTATGGCCAAAGTGTGCTTGTGGGAATGGTAACTACCACATATAGAACTTGACGTTATTCATCTATGTCTTCAACATATGCAACCTTGAACTCGGTCAATGTATCATCCTCTGAAAAAGGTTGAAGCTACTCATAGAATCTCCATCATTGGTTCTTGACTTATCGGATCCACAACTGTTATCATCAATTTATCTAGTGATTTAGGTACTTTTTCATCATTCTCATTGGTCATGTCTTCGTCCATCCAATCCGCAAAATTTAAATGTGATAAATCATCAAGATCTGAATCTTCGAGCTCCTGATCATCATTAAATTACACTTGATGGATAACATCTTCACCTAGTAGTTCACTTTGCCATCCATTATTTTGAGTCTCATCAACCTCCATAGAGCAATCTTCTTCAATAGATACCCTTGAGATCATGAATGTAGATATCTGGTAGCATCTCATTTTCAGCAACCATGTACATTTCTTCTTCTAATAGGTAAGCAGGATCAAAGATATATTCTTCTAAGCTTTGTGTTTTTTCTTCTTGTGTTTGATTGATCTCACATATGGCATATCTCACAAAACACTTGTCGAGAATTTCTGACTTTTCCATATGATTCTCTTTAGTGACCAAGACTGAATATTCCATGAGCTTTTCTTCTCCACAAGCCTCTTCATACATTGCATTTTGTGTTGACTTTATCATATATGTGATGTCTCTTCCTTTCACAGGTTTATGGATAACCTCTGAAAGTTTAGCATCATATTTTTCACTAACACTTATGAAAACTTCTTGAGGCAAAGATGAAGATGGGATAAACTGTAAAGGAAATTTTATAGTATCTTCTACTAAAGAATCACTCTTCAAGTGATGTAGAAAATTGTCAATAATCTCCAATTCTTCCTCAAAATAAAGAAGATCTTGTTCTTGCTCCAATTGCAATGTTTCTTTGGTCTCTTCTCCTTTGAACATATCTGACACAGATTCTTCAAACCAACCTTCAAAAGATGATAAGAACAAATTGGATTCATCATTGCTCTCTACAACATATTTGGTTTCTTCCTCGTAATTTTGCTCTTGAGAAGATTGTTGCACTTCTTCTTCCTCAGAGAAAGTATGTAAGTTGTGCATTTCTTTAGATTCTTCCTTTGATTTGCCAACCACGCACATAACCTCCTGATTCTCTTTGGTTATTTCTGACAGCATAACATAGGTACCAGGACCCATTTCTTAATACATCACTTGTGCTTGAGGAACCTGAGACTTCACCACAGTGAACCGAGACTTGGTTTCTGGTTCCAACTTGAAACTGCTTTTCTTTAAAGGAATGGTCACAGATGACCAATCCAATTGTATCTCTCCTCTGAGATCTTTGTAGAAGCTTCTACTTAGTATCATCCTATAATTGGTTGGAATGTTGGCTATTAAGATAGTCCTCATAACTTTCTTCTTGGGACAAGTTGCCAACTGTACTTGAGCATCCTTTAATTGTCTGACCAACGGTACTAACTTAGACTCAAGCGAATAACACTTGTCATGCATATTGGTGCATGAGAGTCCTAATGCATTCATCACCTACAAAGGCATGATGTTGTCTGAGGCTCCTGAATCAATGATACAATTGCTTAATTTATAGCCTCCTATGTACATAGAAATATAGAAAGGCTTGGGCTTCTCTTCCGCTGGAACAGAGGATTCAAGCAATGTAGGCTGTATGATAGCCTCCTTCTTGACATACTTAGCAATTCTATCCAACTGATCTCGATGATCCTAAAGATATTCCAGCTGGGAAATCTGCACCTTTGTCTTCATCATAGAATCCACTATATCAAAATTCACCAAAGACGGATCTTGAGCAGCCTTGACATTTTCATTAGAAGTGGAAGCCACTTCCTTCCCCTTTTCTTTTGATCTTAGTTTATCCTCTTCTTCTTTCTATGCCTTGAAATGCTGAGCATGTGTAAACATAGGTGCTGAAAAATCTTCATGATTTACTGCAAGAGAATATTGATGAAGATCCTCTTGTTCTTCCTTTTTTAAAATAGGTTCTCTCTGGAAGTAACCCGTAGTAGAGTCGCCATCGAAGTTGTCCGTCTATGGTAAGACAACATTCGTACTTGGGGAAGGGATAATATTTGAAATGGGTGTAGTGTCAACATATCCCATAATCTAATTGATTTTAAATTTTTAGGACATGTGGTAGGTCAGTATGTGCATCGGTTTCATGAAAGGAGCAAAATACTGTATTTTGTGCAGTGTCAACTATTTGTCTTGGTGGAGGTGCTAGCAACCTAGGCTTGTAGTTATTAAAAGGCTGGAAATTATTCCTCTTAGGCTGATATGGCTGCTACGGTTGATAATGGTTCTATGGTTGAAATTGTGGTTGGGGTTGAAATTGTGGTTGGGGTTGGTACTGTTGTTGTGGTGACTGATATGGCTACTGCACAGGTTGCCCCTGAGTAGGCAACTACCTCTTCATAATAGTCACTTCATTTGCTACCTTATGTAGTAGTGGATCTGTAGAACTCTGAACTAGAGGCCTAATTGAATCCATCTTCATCTTTCCAGAGATAATCATGTTATCCTCTATCTCGATGGTATTTTCTTGTGCATGGGATAATTCTATTTCATTAGCCGACCTCAAGAAGAAGTCTATCTCAGAAGGAAGAGCATTAATAAAACTGCTCAACAAAATTTCTAAAGATGGTTTGAGTGTATGAGAAAGGCGTGTAACCAAGTGATTAAACCTTGCTATGAACTCCCTCATTGGTTCATTATTTTCCATCTTTGAATTTGATAGTTGGGCAAACAATCGATGATTGTCTTCAGTAGGCTTGAACCTCGCCAAGAATTTCTTGCTCATAGTTTCCCAATCTGTAATGATACTTGGCTCCAGATGATTGAACCAGTTGGCAACATTTCCCACAAGAGTCTCTACAAAGAGATGCACAATAATGTCTTCATGTACTACATGCAAAACAACGCAAGCCGTTGTGAATGCAAAGATGTGTTCATCAGGATGTTGAGTCCCATCACCGTGGAACCGAGGAAAGTGCTTCCTTGACCCCTTTGGTAGCTCATGATTTTCTTGCAGGGCCAAAGGTCTGATGTTGTTACCCAAAGGTAATGGGGGTGGACACCTCTAATCCTAGTTATTGCGAGCATTATTAATAGCATCACCCATTGCTCTAGGTTGGATTACGGGTTCCTCTTGCTTAACTTGAGGTACTTCTTGCTTGACTTCAGGAACTTGCTAGACTCCAGGAACTGTGTTGGATGCTTCTCCAACTTTTGTAGGAATAAGATCTTGGAAGAATAGATTTGTAGTACTGTCTTTCCCTCTTCTTGCATAAAGCTTGTAAGCTAGGATTATCTATTCCCACGCAGGAGGTGGTAATACTGGTCTTCTGGATGCAAGATCTATTTTGCATTCTTCTTTGTTAAGAATAGTAGTTGTGTTTCTCCACTGAGCAGGACTTTCCTTTTATGCAATTATAAAACTCCTCAGGCTACTAATGATGTCCATTTGCTCTACTTCCACACATACAAGATTTGGTTGAATAGTAGGTGGTGTAAGATTTGGTTGTTGAACAGGAGCAGTAGGATGCCAGATGGTCATTCTCATGACATAAGCTTAAGCTTTCTTAAAGTTTTATGCCTCGTGCCCCACGGTGGATGCCAGAAAACTGTTGGTGTTTCAATTCGTACCTCTGGAATGCGAGTTGGAAAAAAATAGCTATGTATAGATAAACTTCTCTTTGAATTAGAAGGGGAACCTCCCTCTTTGCCGATGATTGCTTTAAAGATAAATAAACTAGATTGCCTATATTTTTGATTCTCAGCCGTGAGCAAAAGGTTATAAAACTCTATCACTGCATTAGAGGTTTTTTCTCTTAACTTCTAACTATAGCTAGGCCTAAACTAAATGACACTTTTGACAACCCAAGTAAATTCAGAGCTTAGGAATCAAAAGTAAACATGGAATAATTTGTTAACATAAAAGCTCAAATAAACTTATCTCATATTGCACCTGAAGACTCATTGTACTTTTAGGATGTAAAATGAAAGAATATGCAAGCAACACATATGATGATAAACTAAATGAAAATGAGATAGAGAAACAGAGCAATGGAAGGCATGATATTTCCTTTCTCAATATCAAAAAGCTATTACAACTCCAAGACAATAGTATTGCAGCAAAAACAGGCATGCAATATGCGATCAAACATTGGATTACAAATGACACAAGGTGAACAAGCACTTGAATAACAATTTACAGGCAAGAATAGGCTCAATAAATTTTGCTATCACAAATACAGTTACTAAACAATGGGCAAGGATACCCTTATTTATACACAAATCAAAGGAGTAGGGAACCCTAAAATCTCCTTGATCCTAGCTAACTAACTTGCCAACTTGCAAGATTTATTTCTATTCTAGACAAAAGATTCTAACTAACACCTGCTTTAAAACAATTTGATTTAAATCAGAGAAAGCTCTAACTATTACAAAGTGATTTTTCTATTTAAAGAATGGATAAGCTTGAATGAAAGTGATAGCTTTAAATAGGAAAAGCATTGAGTTAACTGCCGCTTTTTGTGTTCCATCCTTATCTACATCACTGCTCCATTGGTGATATCACCCACTGATATTTTGGGAAACAATATGCTCCAAAAAGCTAGTAACCACTTTTTTGCCAGGAACACTGATACTTTCCAATATGATATTTTGATTTTCTAACATCTCTTCACCATCTGCAACCATTTGTAGGAATTCACAAACTTAGTCCACAACTTTACCAAATTTTACTGTCATAGCGACAAAATGATTCATCTTGCCGGTACTGAGATCACCATTAAAACTGTTGCAGATGAGAGTATGGAATTATGTCTGTACTTCCATGAGATCATATAGGGTACCATCTTCTCTCTCGTATGAGCACGGGATCTAAGAAACAAAAGACCTCACGAACTTGAGAACACTTACCACCTTTTCCCTCCATTCTGCTAACTCTAAGGATATCCTCTCATTAGTTTTTATTGTGAAAAGGTACTGACCTTTCCAAGTAGAAACCTTCTTCTTATTTTCTGCTAAATCAACAGAATCATATGCTATCTTCAAATCAGAGATTATGATCTCAAATACTGGCTTGTCCTCAGCTATACTCTTCTCAAACCCCTGAATGCCTTGACGTAGATCATGAGTGTTGTACTTCAATTGATAGATCTGTGAAAGTACAAATCTGCCTTTAGCTACAAACTCTTCCACCCAATCCTTCATGTGCCTCACATAAATGACCAACTAACCAAGTTGCTGCTGATCAGCCGGTGATTCCAGAATCTGAGGAAGAAATAAGGTAGCCTACGAAATGCCATGAAGAAGATTCAAAATATATTGCAGCAACTGCCTATTCTTAGCCTTGAGGGCTGCTTTATCTTCTCCATCCTTTAACACTCTTTCCTTCAGATTATTTGCTACAACCTCAAAGAGATTCATATCCATGTGTAGGGTACTTCTACCAAGATTGGCTCCGACAACCTTGAAGTCATCAACTTCAATCTCATTGACATTCTTATCTTCCGGCGGTGTTGCAGTTTCAAGAATAATCTCTCCATCAGCATTCTTCTCCATGTGAACTTGCTTCTTAAGTTTCTTCTCTAGTATGTCTTGGTAGACACTATCAAGTTTTGTGAAGTTCAACTAGTATGAAAGATTTCTCCTCTTCCTACCCAAGATGTTCTCAAGCCAAGACGAGCTAACTTCCTTGGTAGGCTCGGTTCTAACTCCATCAACTCCTGATGAATCAATGTGTGTCACAGTGTTATGAATTGGTGAATCTGGTTCTGAATCTATATGAATGAGAGAAGACCTTGGCAATGAAGGTGGAGAAACATGAATTGAAGGCATTATTTTAGCATGCGTGTTGATTCAGCCAGAACTTCTGATGCAACTGCTGACTGTTCCTAATGAATATGGAATTGAGACTCAACCTTTTTCCTCTTCAACTTGGCCATCTTTGTTCCTTCTGGAAGAATGCTCATAGCCTTAACCCTTGGTTTCAGTTTGGAAGTGGAAGGTATAGATGATTGAACAACTAGTAGCTTTGCAACCAGAATGGCTACTTTTCGCTTCTTATTACTCAAGAATATCATACTGTTCTTGATAATCCGGCTCGTTCTTTCCTTAATCGAGGTGTTCTATTTAGCGGACCAATTAACTTGTGATAGTGGCTTTTGCTCGATCTGATCTCTGAAATACATGGGAAGTAGAACTTCACCATCATCATCTGACAAGCCCTCTACATCCTTTGACAGGATATCAGCCAACTGCTAAAATGTAAACCTGCTATAGCTACGTTTCTGCACTTCAAATTCATCTGCACAATTAGCCCATAAATCTTCAACTGCAGGTGCATGTACACAATTTTGACCAAGCTGTGCTGCAAAAACACTAGGAGGATCATATGAAAACCTCCTATCGAATGACTTGAGACCATACTTGGACAATTCACCACCAATTACTTTGGCATCTACTCCAGATCTGGATTTATATATACCCATCCCAACTGGAAAACTAAAATCTGCCTTGTGCCTGCTACATAAAAATGAGTGAACTTCATAGACCTACCTCAGAAACTCCATGAATGCTACCTCATCCGTAGGATATCTTGGTACCATGACTAGCTCTCCTGAGAAGCCATATACCCTAATGTAGGAGAATGTGGGAAATTGGATAAACTAATCAACCCACTCTGCCATTGCTAATCTAGCATCATCTGAAAACCTTATATGCAACTCATTATCAAGATCTCGCACCGCATGCATAAGGACTGCATCATTTACCCACCTATAATGTCGTTCAGCCTTTGAGAACTCTAACTGTGGGTAATGGTGATATATATGTTGAATGCCCAGAGTTCGAATGATATTCAAACCCCTAAATTGACCTTGAAAGGCCATCATATATACGAGGTATGACATCATGTGGAATTCATGGGCCTTTTGAAAATCAATTATGTGATGGTGGAGACTATCACTGATTAGTGCTAGCCAGTCATAGTGTTCTATTCTATTAACAATCTGGGAGATGATGTAAAACATCCAAGGCTAAAATTTATTGGCCTCTGCTTGACTTGTGACCCGATTCAACATAGTAATCATTATCGCATATTCTTCTTTGAACTCTCCGCATCCAATGTTCTTTGGAAAAACGTTCTGCTTCTCTTTCAGCCACTTTCAAGCAATTCTTTTCTGATATTTTCCCTTGTCATCGTGCCACACCTTTTCGCATTCTTCAATTGAAATGACGAAGTTCTCCTTCCATGATGGTATTGAGAAACATTTCTCAATGTCATTAGGCCTGAGGCTGCAGAGGAAACACCCATCTTCTGATTGGATGTCCCTTGTAACTAAATTGTAATGCTTAGTACAAGCGATTACAAATTCAATGCTTTGCATTGTGATGGGGAATGAAGCTACTGCAAGCAACCCGGAGTGACTCAGATTCCTAATGGCGATGTTTCCTGCATCTTCTAAAGCATGCAAATTCAATATTGGAAGCACCTTATGCAAATCTTTCTCGACGGTTCTTAGCTAATCATGAAGCAACGTCATTTTAGGCTTGATTTCTATTGGAGAGTATTGCATACTAAAAAACTTGAAGAATGCTTGTGAACATGCCTATGTTTGGAAATATTTTGTACAAAAGGCTAAAAATTGTTTGCTGATTTCTTTTTATAAGCAAATTTTGAGAGAAAAAGCTGGCACGTGGGTTTTGTAGACAATCTCGTTCTGAAGCAACCCAAATCGTCAAATTTTGAAAAAGTTGAGGATTTCCTGAAAAACTGGCAAAAAAGTAGATTTTGGGAAAACTAAAATTTTCCAATCTTTAAGAGGACGTAATTCCAGATGAACCCATTTCGATGAAAACTAAAAAAGGTCCGGCTCTGTTTCTAAAAAATGATGCCCTAGAAAAATGGACCTTGAAAAAGTGTGCCTCTATGCTTCCCAATCCTGAAACCAAGAAGAACACTGAAAAATCACTCCGTTTGGATTCCCAAATCTTCATGAGAGGAAAATGATGCTCTTCTTCCTCTGGATGCAACCTGCAAAAATAATGAATAAAGGAGGCCAATGTTTTTTTTTTTATAGAACTTAGGGTGAAAAAAATAGCTTTCTTTATGAAAGCACAAATCTTGAAGCTTATCGGTGAAGATAGCAACTCTTTGAGCAAAAATCCAAGTTGATATGCTCGCATAGGATGAATTCCTATTTTATAGTTGCCTATGGCTCACATGTGAGGATGATGAAAAAGATGCTACTTTGATGATGTTGCAAAAGTGTTAGCCAATTTTCCTTCATTTTGAAACTTTTTCACTCGTTCTGACTCCGGCGTGGCCTGCCTCTGACTTCAACAAGATGGCAAATTGTCATTGTTGACTGAAAAAGCTGACTAATCATGGTATCTTGAAGTTTTATCAGATCTGATTTGTTCCCCAACCTCGAATTGATGACCTGATGACGTTTGACTGCAATTTTGATTTCTGGAAACTATTGTTGGATGAAGATCAAGAAATGGCTAAAGGAGGCATCATCGAGACAATAAATTTTCTAACACTAGAAAACCCAAGCGCCCTAATTGGGTAGGGGTGCCTAGGATCTCATGCCTTAGCCAATTTTATGAGATTTTTAATTTTTCTCACTTTTCATTTTTTCATGTATGTTTTGGTGACTATGGGTACCTATTTGGATGTTGAATCTCGCTTCTCAAAGAAAAACTAAGATTGATGTTCTAGCAATTAGGCAAGCCTAATGAAAACTGAATTGATTACACCTCCTACCTATCTCAGAAACTGGATCAGACTAATTTTTTGTGAATCTATCCGAGATGACAGAGACAGGTTTGCAATTTTCTAGAAAAAATACAAAAAATATTCTATCTCTAGAGATGCTGGGCGTCCCTAGCCTCTAGGGGCACTCGGGATTTCATGCCTTAGAATTTTTTTGAGAAATTTCAACTTCTTCTATAGTTTCCTCATTTCACGTGCTGACAGCTACTTTCTGTCATCGATTCCCATGATCTTGTTGGGAATTAAGGTGTCTCAACCTTGGTAATTCCTTGTATTTATTTATTTATTGCCTATTGTATAATTAGGATGCAAATACTATGTTGTCATATTGTGGGAGTTGGTACGGTGATGTGTCATCCTACATGGCCTATGACCACATGTAAATTTGTCCTCACATGAGGAGATAGGTGTCCCACTTAGTGGTAGGAATATTTTGCCATGTGTTGGCATCTTGGAATGTGTGTAAGGAAATTTTGACCAAAACGGTCGTGACAGATTCCTATGACAAAGTTATGACATGTAAGAGTCAGAAATAGAAGATCCTGTGATAGGTATGGACATGTGTCGAGAAGCATCTTTGAAAAATCCATCTTTGGGTGCCCCAAGGTGGACTATGACATGTTGTAAGATAATATGCTATTTATAGCCTGTGTATGACAGATTCTCTTAAAACTATAAGTTATGACAGCTATGACAGATTCTATGACAGTTGTAAGAGTCATAAGAGCATCTGTCATAGCCCATTTTAGAAATAGGTGATCTCCTTGGGATAGGATGACTTGACAAGTGTCAGGGACATCCTACAGTGTTGGACAAGTGTCCATAGGCATGGGTTTTGGGCCATGAGGCCATGTTGGATGCCCATCTCAATGTGGAGCCATTTTTACCTTGTATGTTCTCTATAAACAGGTGCTTTAGAGAGGTTTTGCATTATGTGATTGACAGGTACTATTATGCTGCCAGATCATCTCCAGATATGAATGTCGAAGACTCCTATAAAAGTATTGGCTCTGTGACTATATTGTAACCTTCATTGTTTAGGGAATATATTTGAGGGGTGTTTTGGAGTGTGGGATTTTTCACCCGATAAGGGTTTTCCCCACGTATATCTTGTGTCTCTCTTCTTCTGTCTTACATTCTTATGTATGTGTTTGCTGCAATACCTCTGTTAGTGGGTTAACATAATTTATAATTGTAAAGATAAAATTTAATTTGCACTCTCCTCCCCTTATTAGATTAGTGTAGGAAGCGATTTCTACACATCTAGCTTCCTTTCAGTTTAGAGCCTGGCTAGTTTTGGTTCTAGCTACTGGGTAGGGGTTTTTTGAGCTAATCTTAGGTTGAGTTAGAGTTTGTGTAGAGTATTCTATATCTTGTTGCAGGAAGGAGATGGCAACAACATCCAAAAGATTAGAGGTGGAGAAATTTAATGGCACTAATTTTGAGTTGTGGAAACTCAAGATGGAAGACCTACTTGTTGATCGTGACCTATGGGAAACTGTATCTGGTGTAAAACCTATAGCAATGTCACAAGCTGATTAGGACCTCAAAGATTGGAAGACTAAGGCTCTCATAAGACTCTATCTAGCTGACTCTATGCTATTGAATGTCCATGAGGAGAAGAGCACAAAAGACCTTTGGAAGAAGCTGGGTGATGTTTATCAGGCCAAGTCCTTGGTGAACAAGCTTTTTTCTTAAAAAGAAGTTGTTTGCTCTGAAAATGGAAGATGGAGGATCTATTGCGGACCATATGAATGCTTTCAACATGATCGTTGCATAGTTGACATCTGTGGGTATGAAAATGGAGGAGGAGAATCGGTGTATGACCCTGCTTTGTTCTTTGCCAGATTCGTGGGATCATCTTGTCATGGCTATTGGAAGCACCACTACCACCTTCAAGATGGAAGATGTGGTATCTTCACTGTTATCTGAAGAGATGCAGAGAAAGTCTTCTGAGGCAGCCAAAGAGGCTCTTACGGTTCGTGGAAGACCCAAAGAGAAAGGGAAGAAGAAGGACATGAAAGGTCAAAAGGGCATATCCAAATCTCCTAGAAAGTCCAAGGTTCTCTGTTGGAACTGTGGGAAAACTGTGCATTTCTGAAAGGAATGCAAAGAGGAGAAGAAAAAGAAGAAGAATTCTCCTGATTCAGATTTTGATAAGTCACAAGATGATGGTGATGCCTTCATCACAGCCCTAGCCACCCATGCATCTGATGATGTGTGGTTGATTGATTCTGGTGCATCATTCCACATGACCTCGCATTGAGACTAGTTTACAAAATATGAAGAGTTCGATAGTGGAAGAGTGTACCTAGGTGATGATTCTCATATGAAGATTGTTGGTCATGGAAGTGTCTCAATCCGATTCCTTGATGGATGAGTGAAGGGGATCACTGGGGTTATGCACATCTCAGGCCTAGCACGTAACCTACTCTCTGTAAGTATGTTGAATGATGCAGGTGTGCAGGTTGTCTTTTCGAATGATAGATACAAGATGACTAGAGGATCTATGGTGTTTGCAAAGCGTACTCAGAGAGGTACTCTGTTTTAGCTGGAGGCATGCACTTTACAGTGTAATAGTTCTTCTAATTCGAAGAAAAGAGCTGTAGTCACTTCATCCCCACCATCTGAATGAGCAGTGAAGAAATATGTTGTAACTAGTTCTGATGGTAGTGCACATGCTTTGGAAGTTAAACTTCCTGCTGAAAAGACTATGTTATGGCATTTGAGATATGGCCACATTGGTGAGAAGGGTCTTAGAACCCTGAAAAATAAAAACCTTGTTGAGGGGTTAAATAATTGTAATCTTGAGTTTGACTTTTGCGAACATTGTGTATATGGAAAGCAAAACCATGTTCAATTTTACTCTAGTTCTCACAAGTCTTCTGATGTATTGGATCTTATTCATTCTGATGTGTTTGGTCCTGTTAATGTTCCTTCAATTTCCAAATCTGTATATTTTGTATCTTTCATAGATGATTACAGTAGGACATGGGTTTATTTTATCAGAAGTAAGACTGGAGTTTTTAGTCGGTTTAAAGAGTTTAAAGCCTTTGCGAGAAATTATACTAGTAAAAAGATTAAGTGTTTGAGAATTGAAAATAGTGGTAAGTTTTGTTTGGCAGAGTTTGATAAGTTTTGTAAAGAGCAAGTGAGAGGAACCTCCTGCAACAAAATAATAAAAATGCATGAAATAACAGAAATAGCAGAACATAGAAGGAATTTATTGATCGCAGGCCACTTCGAGGGGGCAACCTCCTTTGAGCAAGCTCAATACATTAAACTCGTGGATGCCTTCATTGGCCTCAACACATACTTATATACTAAGTCTAATCTAAACAACTATTACTCCCCATGAATGTGGGATAATAAAATATACTCACGGGATGACTTACAAAGCATATACGTCCAACAACAATATACAAACAAAGTAAAGAGAAGGGTTAAACAAGGGTTCCTAACATCTCCTCCCTCTTAGAAAAGGTTTGTCCTCAAAGCTTAAGATGTGGAAATTATTGCTGAATCTGAAGGAGTGGTTCCCATGTAGCATCCTCTGGTTGCATTCCGTGCGACTCAATTAATACCTCTGTGATGGATCGAGAGTGAAGCTGACGAGTGCGCCTGTCAAGGATGGCCTCTGGCTCCAAAATGAGGGATCCTTCATTATCCAGTTTTGGTAACATAGTTTGTGCTCTAATGTTGGTGCCAAGAACTTTCTTTAGACAAGAGACATGAAATACTGGATGAACACGGGAAGAAGGAGGAAGCTCCAATTTATAAGCAACTGACCCAATCTTCTGAAGAACCTTATATGGCCCATAGAACTTTGGAGCCAGCTTATGATGCCCTTTGAGTTTCAGGGAGGATTGCTTGTATGGATGTAGATGAATAAAAACCATATCACCTACTTGAAAAGTGTGCTTAGAACGGTGTTGATCGGCTTGTTGTTTCATTCGATTTCTTGCCATGTGAAGATTGTCCTGCAAAATGCAAAGAATCTGATCTCAGGTTTAGAGAACCATGTCAACTGCTTGAACTGGTGAACTGCTGGGGGTGTATGGAAGGAGTACTGGCGGTGCTTGACCATAGACTACTTCATATGGAGTCATTTTAGATGCAGTGTGGTAGGAGGTATTATACCACCATTCAGCAAGAGGGAGCCACTTTGCCCATTGATGCTATTGTTCTGAGGTGAAGCAACAAAGATAAGTTTCCAAACATTTGTTGATAACTTTAGTCTGACCATCTGTTTGTGGGTGATACCCTGAACTCATCTTCAATTTGGTGCTAGTGTGGTGAAATAGTTCTATCCAAAAATGACTGGTGAAAGTTGCATCACGATCTGAGACAATGGAAGAAGGGATTCCATGAAGACGAAAGATCTGGTCCATGAAAATATGTGTGACTGAGGAGGTGGTATAGGGATGGATGAGGGCACAAAAATGACTATATTTAGAGAGGCGATCAACCACAACCAAGATCACTATCTTCCCTCCAGATTTAGGGAGCCCTTCAATGAAATCCATAGAAATATCTATCCGAATCCATGTAGGGATGGGCAGGGGTTCAAGCAATCTAGGAAGGAGTGTCATTTCACCCTTGTTGCACTGGCAGGTATCACATTCAGCCACCATCTATTGAATTTCCCTTTTCATTCCCTTCCAAAAGAAGTTATACTGTGCCCGCTCATAAGTTTTGAGGAACCCAGAGTACCCTACCGATGGAGAAGCATGGAGTTCATAGAACATAGCCTGTTGAAGATCTGTGCTCTGGGGAAGCACCATCCCAAGAGTAATGTGGTACATTAGAAGGGTTATTGGCCAGCTGTTGGATGATTTGAGATAATGAAGAGTCATTGACATAGTCCTGCTGGACAGATTCCAACCAATTTGGAACAGACATAGAAATAGTTGAAAGAGAAGCTTGGTCATCAAATGTGCGAGAAAGAGCATCCGCCACAATATTGTCCTTACCCTTGTTGTAAGTGATCTCATAGTCATAACCCATGAGTTTGCTAACCCATTTTTGTTGTGCTGGGGAGGAGACCCATTGTTCCAGGAAATATTTTGGACTCTGGTGACCAGTCTTGATGTAGAAATGATTCCCTAATAGGTATGGCCGCCACTTCTGTACTGCATGCCAAATAGCCATCATTTCCTTCTCATATGTAGAGAGTACTAAATTCTTACCTGAAATGGTTTTGTTGGTGAACACAATGGGATGTTCATCTTGAAGGAGAACAACACCAAGTCCATTTTCGCAAGCATCATTCTCAATAGTGAAGGTCTTAGAAAAATATGGCATAGCTAGAACAAGTGTAGTACACAGCTTGTTTCAGTTTTTCAAATGCACACTCAGCAGCATGTGTCCATGTAAAAGCATCCTTTTTCAATAGAGATGTTAATGGACTTGCAATCTTCCCGTAATCCTTGACAAACTTGCGGTAGTAGCCAATTAGTCCTAAAAAACCACGGAGGCTCTTGAGTGTCTGAGGATGCGGCCAATTTTTCACGGCATCTATTTTGGTAGGATCCACGCGAACCCCTTGGACTGAAACAATATGCCTGAGATACTCTACTTCCTTCTGCCTAAAAACACATTTAAATTGTTTTGTACAGATATAATGATCAGAAAGAAGTTGCAGTACAAGATCCAGATGTTGGAGATGCTCAACCCGTGTTTTACAATAGATGAGGATATCATCAAAGAAGACCACAATAAATTTCCACAAGTAGGGCTAAAATATTTTATTCATCAATGCCCAGAATATGGAAGGAGCATTAGTGAGGCCAAAGGGCATGACCAAAAACTCATAGTGGCCATCATGTGTGCGAAAAGCCATTTTAGGGATATCATCTTCATGAACCCGAATTTGGTGATACCCAGAATGAAGATCCAACTTGGAGAAAAAATGAGTTCCATGAAGCTCATCAACAACAGGAATCAGAAACTTATCCTTGATTGTGATGTGATTAAGTGCTCGAAAGTCAATGCAGAGGCGCCATGACCCATCTTTTTTCTGGACAAGAAGAACTGGTGAAGAAAAGGAACTGGTACTAGGGTGAATAATACCTTTCTTCAGTAAGTCTCGAACGAGCATCTCAATCTTTGTCTTTTGGTGAAATGGGTAGTGATAGGGCCTGATGTTGGGAGGAACACTTCTAGGAAGGAGCTGAATACTATGGTCCTCTAGTCGTGAAGGTGGCAATCCCATTGGTTCAGCAAAGACACATGCATATCTATCCAAATTTGTTGTAGATTCGAAGGAGTAGTGGAGACCGTTGATGGTTGCATCTGAATGGAATGGAGCTGAGCGATGACACCATGTGAATTCTTCTTAAGGAGCTTTTCCATGCGATGTGAACTGATGATGCTAAGAGACCCTAGTTGTAAGCCCTTCAATGTGTGTTTTTTCCCATTGTCTGAAAACTGCATCCAAAGTTCAGCAAAATCCCATAAGATGGGCCCAAGTGTGCGTAACCATTGAGCACCCTAAACCACATCACATCTACCTAAGGGCAAGACAAACATGTCGGAGTGCAGGTTATAATCTCCAATAGAGATACACACATTGTGACACTTCCCTTTGCAAGGTAAGGTGCCCCCATTGGCAATCATGACTTCAAAGCTGGAGCAAGGATGGACAAAACAATTAGCCTATTTAACAATCCAAGGGTCAATGAAGTTATGAGTGCTACCAGAATCAATGAGTATTGTAAGAGGGAGCTTCTTGAAGTAACCCTTGACCCACATGGTTTGTGGGGTGGTGACTTCTGCTAAAGCATGGAGAGATATCTCTGGGTGGTCGTCCTGAGAAGGAGGGTCAACAGGCGGCTGCTGAATGTCGACCTGATCATCTACTATATCGTGAGCATCTTCATAAACTTCAGTTGTAGGCAGAGAATCCACATCCAAGAGATAGAGCTTTTACTCAACACATCTATGTTGTCAAGTGAATTTCTCATCACAATTATAACAAAGCCTTTTTCTCTATGTGCCCGCATCTCTGCTTCAGACAAATGCTTGATAGGAGTTGTTCTAGGAGCTGGTGTGATTGGAGTTCTTTGGGAAACCATATTTCTGAATGGAACAAAAGTGGATTTGGAGTGTTGTTGAGCTGTGATCTTGTCCTCCACCAACTTAGCCAACCCTATGGCTTCCATCATTGTGTTGGGATGGAACATTTTAACCTTAGATCGGATTGCATCCTTTAGACCACTAAAAAAACAACTCCTGAAGAATTCATCAGACAATCTCTGTGTGTGATTGGCCAGTTTCTCAAATTCTGTTTGATATTCTCTCACAGTGCTAGTTTGGTAAAGTTTAGTGAGTGCTCCTATGAAGTCATCAAAAGCACTAGGGCCAAATCGTTGCAAAATGAGTTTGCAAAAATCTGTCTATTTTGGCTCTTCATGAGCCTTGATGTACCAACGGAACCATTGAAGGGCTTCATGTTCCAAATGAAAGGATGCAAGTGGGACTTTGTTCACATCAAAAGTATTATGCAGACTGAAATATTGTTCTGTTCGGTATATCCATCCAGTCGGATCATCACCATTGAAGTGAGGAAAATCAAGCTTTGGCCCACAAAAATTGCTAGAAGAAGAGAACCCAATGTCTGTAGAAGACTCTGACTACCGTCTATTGTTCATGGTTGAATGCTGAAGATTGAGGCTGAGAAGTTTTTCATCCAGATCATGGAGTTTGGTCTTGAGGGCTGCAAGTTCATACTCCATGTTTTTTGCTCCTACGAGGGTGACAACCATAACCAGGATTTTTTTTTTGGGGGAATGGGTAGCAAAACAAAAACATAAACTTTTTTAGTAAAGGAAAATTTGGATTTGGGAAAAACTCTGATGGGTAATTGGGGTTTGACTAGGTTTTGAACACTTTCTGAGGGATAGGGAAGCAGAAAATGGGGATTTCAAAAGCGGGGTGAAAGAATGGGAAAATTTGTCCAAGAGGGACAAGGGAGCAGAAATAGGAAATGAACACTGTGGCAAAATTTGAAGGTGATTGGGTGAGAATCGAAGAAGTTATGGTAAACCCTAAAAACAGACAAATGTGGGATTTCTGGCTTCGATAAGTGGAATTTGGGATAGGGTCCTCAAGGAAGGAAATATGCAGAATAGAATTTCAAGGGTTCCAGTGAATTTTCAGGGGAAATGGAGCTAAAACAAGGAAGATATGGCGAAAAAACAATTTTTTTTGGAAACGATTTGCAACGGGATCTGCAATAGTGTCAGACAGATGCAATCTAGATTTATCAGCTGGCAATAGATATGGACCCCAGGTATGTTCAGCTTCCTAAAGGTTCAGGGGATTCACTCAGCTACCAATGCTGTCTAACGGGTTGCGTATTGTGGCAGTACCCCTCACTCCACGACTCAGGTAAAACTAATAACCGCTTTACCACAAATGACAGCTCTTGGTTTACCTCACAGATGGGAACTAGTCAATCAGGTAGGGGCCATTGCCCTTTTCGCTGGTAGGTCCTCTCAATGGGCCAGCTACTTCGGGGTTCCCGTGGTACTCCTCACAATGAATTTTAGGGCTATGCCCAGGCACTTTTGATAGTTAATCGGATAGGGATTATTCCCTAATGTAAATGTGCAATTGAAATGAACAATACAGATGTAAAGAAAAAAGAATTACTGTAATAATCACAACGCTTGGAGGCCATTGCGAAAAAAAATTTGATAGAAATTCCACCCAGTGAGCCCAAGAAAGCGCTCTAATACCAGATGAGAGAATACTCCTGCAACAAAATAATGAAAATGCATGAAATAACAGAAATAGAAGAACACAGAAGGAATTTATTGATCGCAGGCCACTTCGAGGGGGCAACCTCCTGTGAGCAAGCTCAATACAATAAACTTGTGGATGCCTTCATTGGCCTCAACACGTACTTATATACTAAGTCTAATCTAAACAACTATTACTCCCCATGAATGTGGGATAATACAATATACTCACAGGACAACTTACAAAGCATATGCATCCAACAACAATATACTAACAAAGTAAAGAGAAGGGTTAAACACGGGTTCCTAACAACAAGGGATTGAAAGACATAAGACAACTCCATATACCCTGCAACAAAATGGAGTTGCAAAGAGGAGGAACAGGACACTGATGGAGAAGGCTAGGAGTATGCTTAGTGGAGCAAGCCTCGAACAAAAGTTTTTGGTTGAAGCTGTTGCCATTGCTTGCTACCTGGTAAATAGGTCTCCTACATTAGCTCTTGTTGGTAAGACACCCATGGAGGTGTGGTCTGGTATGAAGCCTTCAGTTAGACATCTTTGTGTTTTTGGTTGTGAGGCATATGCACATGTGCCTAGGGAGAAACGGTCTAAATTGGAGAACAAGGCTGTTAAGTGTATCTTCATTGGCTATGGTGTCAGTGTGAAAGGATATAGGCTTTGGGATCATGTGGCTGTAAAAGTGTTCTATAGCAGAAGCGTTATCTTTAGAGAGCTAACACCTTCTATTGTTCTACAGCTAGAACATATAGAAAAGAAAGAGGATGCAGTTTAGTTTCCTTCTACCCCTGAGAAGACTGAATAGACAGACCCTATGAGACCTAATGATGAGGAGAGCTCTAGCCACTCTAAAAGATCAGAAGAAGAAGCAGAACCTCAACCTCAGCCATTGAGGAGGTCTACATGAATGAGAAAGCAACCTGATAGGTTTGGTTATTCATTACTTGATTCTAGTTGTGCTTTTTCTTTACTTACTAACACTGATGAGCCTAGAACTATGAAAGAGGCTATGGGCATGAAAGATGCAGGTTCTTGGAAGGAGGCCATGGAAGATGAGATGGCTTCTTTGGAAAAGAATAAAACATGGGACTTGGTGCCTTTGCCTGATGGATGGAAACCCGTTGGATACAAATGGGTGTGCAAGAAGAAATTCGATGCAGATGGCAGTGTTGAAAAGTACAAGGCTAGATTGGTTGCGAAGGGGTACTCACAAGTGGAGGGAATTGATTATGGCAAAATTTTCTCTCCCATTACAAAGATAACATCCATTCGTTCCTGTTATCTCTTGTAGCTGCTTATGACTTAGAGGTAGAACAGATGGATGTGAAGACACCATTCCTTCATGGTGATTTGGAGGAAGAGATTTACATGTCACAACCAGAGCATTACATAGAGAAAGGTAAAGAAAATCTAGTTTGCAAGTTAAAGAAGTCTTTGTATAGTTTGAAGCAGTCTCCTAGGATGTGGTACATGAAGTTTGATGCCTTTGTGTTGTCAATTGGATATCTAAGATTGAAATCAAATCATTGTGTGTATTACAAATTTGACAATGATTGCATTCTCATTATTGCATTGTATGTTGACGATATGCTATTGATTGGGAATGGTAAGAATATGATTTTTGATTTGAAGTCTTAGTTGTCAGTATAGTTTGAGATTAAAAATCTAGGGGCACCAGTTACTTTCTAGGAATGGAAATTAGAAGAGACAAAGCTAACAGAAAACTTTGGTTAAGCCAGAGTAAGTATGTGAAGATCGTGTTGGATAGGTTCAGCATGGCAGATTGTAGACCATTGTGTGTTCCTATTTCATTGGGGATAAAGTTGTCTATTAATGATTGTCCAAAATCTCCTAGTGAGGTGGAGGACATGAGAAGAGTACCTTATGCTAGTGTGGTTGGAAGTTTGATGTATGCTATGGTCTGCACAAGACCAGACATTGCCCAAGCAGTGGGAGTCCTTAGTTGATTTATGGCTAATCCTGGATGGGTACATTGGGATGCAATTAAGTGAGTGTTCAGATATTTGAGGGGTACTTCCGAGTAATCCATATGTTATCACAGTAATTCTACAGGACCTCCGCATTCATTTTGTATTCGTGGATTTGTGGATTCTGATTGGGTAGGTGACATTGACAACAGGAGATCCACCATTGCCTATGTGTTCACTATGTTTGGTGGTGTAATTAGTTGGATGAGTAAGTGACAACTTGTGGTTTCTTTGTCCACAATAGAAGCTAAGTACATGGAAACAACTCATGCTTTCAAGGAAGCCATTTGACTCAAGAGATTGTGTTCAGATATTGGTGTTGATGCAGGACATATTTTGATTTGTTGTGATAGTCAGAGTGTGTTTTGCCTTGCGAAGAATCCAACTTTCCATGCCAAAACAAAGGATATTGATGTACAGTTTCACTTGGTGCGAGACATGGTAGAGGATGGGAAGGTAAATTTAGATAAGGTAGATACTTTGAAGAATGTTGCAGATGCATTAACAAAGCTAGTGGGCACAAAGAAGTTCAGATGGTGTTCGAAGTCTATGGGTCTCTCGGCCTATAGCAGTTAAATCCTGTTATTTCTATTGGCTCTTACAAGATTTTCAACAAGTGGGAGAATGTTGGGAATTAAGGTGTCTCAACCTTAGTAATTCCTTGTATTATTTCATTGTATTTATTTATTTATTACTTATTGTATAATTAGGATGCAAATCCTATGTTGTCATATTGTGGGAGTTGGCACGGTGATGTGTCATCCTAAATGGCATATGACCACATGTAAATTTGTCCTCACATGAGGAGATAGGCATCCCACTTAGTGGTAGGAATATTTTTCCATGTGTTAGCATCTTAGAATCTGTGTAAGGGAATTTTGACCGAAATGGTCATGACAGATTCCTATGACAAAGTTATGACATGTAAGAGTCAAAAATAGAATATCCTATGATAGGTATGGACATGTGTCGAGAAGCGTCTTTGAAAAAGGCATCTTTGGGCATCCCAAGGTGGACTATGACATGTTATAAGAGAATATGCTATTTATAGCCTGTGTATGATAGATTCTCTTACAACTGTAAGTTATGACAACTATGACAAATTCTATGATGGTTGTAAGAGTTGTAAGAGCATCTGTCATAGCCCATTTTAGAAATAGGTGACCTCCTTGGGATGGGATGACTTGACAAGTGTTAGGGACATCCTATAGTGTTGGACAAGTGTCCATAGGTGTGGTTTTGGGGCCATGAGGCCATGTTGGATGCCCATCTCAATGTGGAGCCATTTTTGCCTTGTATGTTCTTTATAAATAGGTGCTTTGGAGAGGTGATGCATTATGTGATTGACAGGTACTGTTATGTTGCCAAATCATCTCCAGATACGAGTGTTGAAGATTCTTGTAAGAGCATTAGCTCTGAGACTGTATTGTAACCTTCATTGTTTACGTAATACATTTGAGCTGTGTTTTGGAGTGTGGGGTTTTTCACCCGATAAGGGTTTTCCCCACGTATATCTTGTGTCTCTCTTCTTCTGTCTTACATTCTTGCGTATATGTTTCCTACAATATCTCTGTTAGTGGGTTAACATAATCTATAATTGTAAAGATAAAATTGAATTTGCACTCTCCTCCCATCATTAGATTAGTGTAGGAAGCGATTTCTGCACACCTAGCTTCCTTTCAGATCTGACAGACAACTGTCACTAGATGAAGGGTGGACTAGATAGCTTGAGCATATCTGAGATGAATCCCTAGCTTTCACAGACCTTTGACTAAATATGGCTTATTTCAACTTTTCTTTGTTTTTTGATTTCATCATGCTTCGTTTTCTGTCCTTTGTCGGTTGTCGATTGCTCAACAGTTCTTCACCCTTTGAACAACACCGAAATCTTGAATTAGACCCCTAATAGATGAACTTCCTCCATTAATGGCCTCAGAGTTTGTGTTTCACCTTCTGAAAAAGCAAAATTGTCCCAGTAGAGAAAACTTGACCTTTTGCAGATTCTGTCTAGACCGCCTTGATCGTGAAGCAATATTAACTAATTAGAATTAGGCAGGACTCCTGAATCAAAGATTCTATTTTTAGAAAATTTTGCTAGCATCCGTACCTGAAGAAACCCATAAAACTTAAAATTGATGTCTATTTTAAGAAACTTTGACTTTTTGACTTTTTGACGACAAATTTTTAGATTCTCACAAAATTGCCTTAATGAAGCAAAAAAATTGACTTCACACAACATAGAGTAAGGACAAATCATGTTGCTAATTAGGGTTGTTAGAGAGAAAGTAAAAGCCAATCCATTTCACCACATTATAATATCTGGCTTTGCTGTTTGAAGGATAAGTTGAGAATGTATGTATGTTTTCTCACTTCAAGTTTTAGGTGTCGAGAAGTATTGCAAATCTAGTTTTCAATGTCCTATTTCAAGATTGTATATTCAGAGTTTGCAAGAGATGTTGGGCTTAGTGTCTATTTGTTTGCACCAGAAAGAAGAGGCATAATACAGAGAAAGGAATGTATGGGAATGTTTTTGTAAGTCATATAATGTTTGTGAAGTGATCCACATGATGTTATTTTCTTTCTCTGGTACCGCTTTAGGTCTCGAGCTAATATGTGGAAGGATAAGTGTTTGTGAAGCTGACTTGATATGTTTAGGTGATTGCGCTGTGTGTTTGGAAGTGTGCACTAGTGTGGAGATGTGTGCTAAGGTGAAATAGGTCCTAATTATCACTTGGTTTTAACTACATTAGACTTCTACATTACCACTGATGACTTTGGGAGTCGACTTGTTGTGGCCGTTGCATGTTTCATCTTGGCTGACAAAGGACAAATTTTTGAAGAGTTGCAGAGGATATAAATAAGAGATCAAGTTTGCTGCAAAGGGTAAGAGTGTGTGCAAGGATGTATGTGTGAGTGTGTGTGTGTGTGTGGAAAAGTGTTGAAGGTAGCAGAGTTTTGTAAAGCAAAGGTGTTGAAGATATATGTCAGTGTGAAGGGTGTTGATGCTGCGGAGGTGATTGGTCTAGTGAAATTTGTCAAGTGTTTTGTACATAGGTTTTAGCCTCTTTCTATAAGTGTTGTAACACTGTAGGGAGTTGTAGCTTCCTTTGGTTGAAGCCATAAAATTGTGTTTCAGGGAGTTGCAACTTCCTTTGCATTGTAGCCCATAAAATTTGTAAATCTCTTTTTATTTGTGAGGCTGGTTTTGGACAGTAGATCCAAGTAGCTTGCTCACCATGGTTTTTCCCTTCTAGGGTTTTCCATATAAATCTAGTGTTATGGTTGTGGTTGTGTGATTGCACTTTGAATTGCATTGTTTGATTCTTTATCTGTTTAAGGCAGCAGGAAGTTTTTTTTGATAAAGTTGAATTGGATTAATTTTGTGGTATATACTGATTCACCCCACCTCTCAGTATATCAAATTGTTCTAATAGAATGGTATACTTGTATTTGAAGATTATGAAAGACATAAGAAAATTATGCACTGCTCGCATTTGGTTGTGGAAACGGATATACAATTAGTGAGATATCAAGGGAAACCTGTCACAAAAGAGTTATGGACACTTTCTATGGAAGAGCATGAGGAAATCATAGATGCATTACAAAAGAGAGAGGATGTAGACGGTATAATGGAGTAAATTTTTAAAATGGTTTGTATGTATGTAGAAAATTTTAAACTTTTAATCCTTATTTTTTGACTAATTTATAATTGTATATATTTACTTGATAGCACTAATTGATTTACTATCATTGATAGCATGTGAGTTTAGGATTAAGAATATTGATAGTTAATTGATTGCATCTCCCCTTAAACCATTCTCTTAACTCCCCTTAAGCCATCCCCTAGCTATGTTCCATAAGTTAGGTAACTATGATTTAGATTAATAACTTCAATGAATTAGGTTTAGGATGTGAGTTTACAATTAAGTATATTTATAGTTAATTGATTTACTAGCACACACTTACCAAAATAGTAATTGATTGCATAACCCCTTAATCCATCCTCTTAACTCCCCTTAAGCCATCCCCTAACTAAGTTTAAAAAATTAAGTATGATATAGTTTAATAACTTTAGAATTTGGTCTAGGATGTGAGTTTAGGATTAAGAAGATTGATAGTTAATTGATTGCATCTCCCCTTAAGCCATATTCTTAACTCCCCTTAATCCATCCCCTAGCTATGTTCCATAAGTTAGGTAACTACGATTTAGTTTAATAACTTCAACGAATTGGGTTTAGGATGTGATTTTAGGATTAAGTATATTTATAGTTAATTCATTTAATAGGACACCCTTACCAAATTATTAATTGATTGCATCTCCCCTTAAACCATCCTCTTAAATCCCCTAACTAAGTTTAAAAAATTATGATTTAGTTTAATAACTTTTGAATTTGGTCTAGGATGTGAGTTTAGGATTAAGATTATTGATAGTTAATTGATTGCATCTCTCCTTAAGCCATCCTCTTAACTCCTCTTAATCCATCCCCTAGCTATGTTACATAATTTAGGTAACTACATTTAGTTTAATAACTTCAACGAATTGGGTTTAGGATGTGAGTTTAGGATTAAGTATATTTATAGTTAATTGATTTACTAGCACACCCTTACCAAAATAGTAATTGATTGCATCTCCCCTTAATCCATTTTCTTAACTTCCCTTAAGCCATCCCCTAACTACGTTTCAAGTCTCCTACAACTAGTTGGCATGATTGTCACTAGTGGTGCATTCAACTTGTGACATTCATATTGGATATTCCTATGCTACTTATTACTTGAATGTAAGGAATTTTTGTTATAATTTTCCAACTTGATTTATTATAATTTTCTCACCTGACTTATAGTTACGACTCATGTATTTATAGTTAAATTATTTACTTGCATGTCTAATTATATGCATACTTACTTTTTCATTGTACTTTTTATCATTTTAAAGGACAATGTGATGGAGATAGAGCATGTGTGAAAAGAGCTCTTTCTAGGGAGCAAATAAAATTTGTGGATGCAACAAAGTTTAAAGATCTGTGTGCCATTGTGGATTGGTGTAATGCAAAACTGATTATAGAATCAAGTGAAAACCCTAAAGTTCAACAATTATTTTGGTTAGCTGAAGAAGAAAACATTCTTCCCCAATATGATTATTGTTGCATATTATTGTCATTGATGCCAATTAATGTCAAGGTTTCAAGATGGAGTTTGTTGCAGAGGGAGTTTGTTGCATAACATAATCAACTGTTTCTAAGTGTTTGATACATTTGCAAAGGTTTGGTAACATGTGTGGTAGATTTTTGTGGTCTATTTCTCAGATGCAGTGTTAGACTGTCATTTCTATTGGTACTGCATTCTACTATAGATGGTTAGTTTTGGCTCAAATGTTGGTACAATAACTACAAAGTGATTATGCATGCCATAATTGTCTATTTATGAGTGTTTACCATGTTTGCAGAGGTTTGGTAATGTGTACAATAGACTCCTGAGGTGTGTTGTTTAGAAGTATGTTACTCTGTCAGTGTTTGTGCTACCGCATTCTACCATAGTTGATTGTTTGACTTTGCAGTTTGGAGGTTATGAAGAGAAAAGAAGAATGAATGTTACATCTTAATTACATAAGTTATGAATCACCACAAAGATATCTAGAAGCGTTTGAGTCAAGATAGTGAAACTTGTTAATAGGAGTGTCAGTGAAGACTACCACATACTACCGCATTTAGGTGTATGGTCTTGCAGTTTGGAAGATAGAATTAGTTGTCCATTATGTTGGTTTGGTCCAAGTTTCAGGTGATTTGAGTTACCGCATAGGTATCTGGAAGTATTAGTGTGAAGACAGTGTTACTATGTTACAAGAAGATCAAGTGTATGTATGTTTGAGATCTTGCGCTAGATAAAGGAAATGTGCACCAGTAAGAGGAAGCATGTGAAAGTAGCATGGGACCGGGAGAGATCATAGAATGAAGTGCATAATGTAAATTCACTCCTATGTTACCGCATTTGATTTGGGATTTAGAAAAATACACATTACATGTCTTAACCGACATAAGTTGTTTTGGAGGAGTGTGTTAAGAGGTTATAAGATGACATTGTTATATTAGTTTGATGATATGGATATACATATGTTACCAATTTTGTTTTTCAAAAGTAAGTAACATAGTATGACGATATGTGGAAGTTGTGAGAAGTATATTTGTGTGTATAATATGTGAAGAGCTATGAGCATAATATGATCCAGAATTCACATAGTGTGTATCCTAAGCTGCATGAACATAATGCTTTATTCTAAAGTGCAAGATAGAAAAATCAAGAAGAGTATGATGTTGAATTCTTGAGTATGTGCAGAATGAATTTGATCCAGTTTGAAGTTGGTGCTACATCATGTGAGTGGTGCTTAGCTTTTGTAAAGGGAATTGAAATCTCCTATAGTTTGGTAGCTAAAATTTTGAAAGGGCGATTGGTGTCTCCTGTAGGTTGGTGTCTGCAAATTTGTAAAGGGGATTGGTGTTCTCTTGTAGGTTGGTGCCTACTAAATGATTGTAAATTCTATATTCTTTTGTGAGGCTAGATTTGGACAATAGATCCAAGAAGCTTTTCTCACCATGATTTTTCCCTTCTGGGTTCCCACATGAATCTTGAGTTCTCATGTGGCTGTGTGAATGTGTTTATCTCTCACAATGTTCTTTTGATGATTACTATTGATGTAGTAAATTTTTTTATGTTGCGGTAGGGATTTGAAGTTAAATTTGGTATATATTGATTCACCCCCCTCTCAGTATATCAGAGTGTTCTAACAATTATGAGACAATTAGTGGATCAACAAAATGACATTCATTTAAGTGTTCAAATGCAAACACATGGACTATATGGACTAGGGAGCTTGCCTATTGTTTTCAATTTTGTATCGGAGGTGAGTGGAAAGCATGTGAAAATATAGAATGGGTTGAAGGATGGAAAAAAAGATCCCTAACACCTATACAAACACATGATCAACATGAGACAATGTTTGAAGAGGATAATCAATTGTTTGCATTAGATGACTATGATTGTATTTCAGACCTTGTACAAGAAGGTACATAATTCAATATTTAGTTACAATTTTCATTGTTTTGTAATCTATAATTCTATACATGCATATATTTTTGTGACCTATATATCATGTCCTACTTTATTAAACTTGTAAGTTTTTGTAGGACATGTGTATGTTGTTGTTGCACCTAAGGGAAATGAAGAGGAGACAAAGTATTGGTTGGCTCAATGTGTTGGGGTAAAACATAAGTTTTTACAACCTAGAGTAGAATGTGATAAATTTGAGTTTCCAACAGGTTCTATTGTTGTTGTTGGCACTTCGCTACGTAAGTATCTAATAAGGAAGAATGTGTTGCATGTGTTGTCATTGATGTCAACAGGGTTGTGATGTGGAAGGTTGCATGTGATGTCAACAGTGTGGTGATAAGTGATGTCAAAAGAGTAAGTGTTGAGAAGAGAAAACAAAGGAGTGTTGATCAGAAGAGTTGTGAGGTAAAATATATGGTAATGAATATCATGAACATGGTATTGATCAGTATCATTTGAACACAGTTGTACCTTATCTTCTAAAGTTCATGGACAGGTGAAAGTTGTCAGGTTAAAGGATGTGCTAACATGAAGATTCTTTTTTTTTTATAAAAAGAGATGTGATTGTTGTCTATAGTGTTGTAATGTTGTATTAATTGTTTCTTGGTGAAAATCATTGCATGAGATTTGAGGGAAAGTATATAAGGTTTCAAACTGTCAAAGGCACATGAAGTTGCATTGAAGAAGCTCAGGAGAATGCTCTACATTCCTTTGCATTTGAAGATATGGCCTTTTAGTTTGGAGGGTAGACAAAGACAGGTTTGAAATATGCATGATCCAGATTTTAGAGCATGAAAGTTACTGCAGAAGATTCCAGAGCTAGCAGAATGAAAATAGTGGTGCAGTGATGTTGTAGTCAGAAAGAGTAAGAGGAATGCTCCACATTTATTTGCATTTGAAGATGTGATTTTGTGGCTTTGAGGATAGCTGGATACAGGTGAAAGGTATGCATGATTCAAGTTTCAAATGATAAGATGTACCATAGAGGTTATTCAAAGTTAACAGAGTAAGGACAAATCATGTTGCTGATTAGGGTTGTCAGAGATTGAAAGTAAAAGACACCACATTTCACCACATTATAATATATGGATTTGTTGTTTGAAGGATAAGTTGAGAATGTATGTATGTTTTCTTACTTCAAGTTTTAGGTGTTGAGAAGTATTACAAATCTAGTTTTCAATGTCCTATTTCAAGACTATATATATTCAGAGTTTGCAAGAGATGTTGGGTTCAGTGTCTGTTTGTTTGCGCCAAAAAGAAGAGGCATAATTTAGAGAAAGTCCAATGTATGGGAATGTTTTTGAAAGTCATATAATGTTTGTGAAGTGATCCGCATGATGTTATTTGGTTTCTCTGATACCACTTTAGGTCTCGACCTAATATGTGGAAGGATAAATGTTTGTGAAGCCAACTTGATATGTTTAGGTGATTATGCCATGTGTTTGGAAGTATGCACCAGCATGGAGATGTGTTCTAAGGTTAAATAGGTCCTAATTATCACTTGGTTTTAACCATATTGGACTTCTACATTATCATTGATGACTTTGAGAGTCGACTTGTTGTGGCCGTTGCTTGTTTCATGTTACACGTTTCATCTTGGCTAACAAAGGAGAAAGTTTTAAAGAGTTGAAGAGGATATAAATGAAAGATCAAGTTTTCTTCAAAGGGTAAGAGTGTGCGAGGGTGTGCAAGGATGTATGTGCGAGTGAGTGTGTGTGGAAAAGTGTTGAAGATAGCAGAGTTTTATTGAGCAGAGGTGTTGAATATATATGTCAGTGTGAAGGGTGTTGATACTGCAGAGGCGATTTGTATAGTGAAATTTGTCAAGTGTTTTGTACAGAGGTTGTAGCCTCTTTCTGTAAGTGTTGTAGCACTATAGGGAGTTGTAGCTTCCTTTGGTTGAAGCCATAAAATTGTGTTTCACGTTGTAGCCCATAAAACTTGTTGTAAATTTGTTTTTATTTCTGAGGATAGATTTGGATAGTAGACCCAAGTAAATTTCTCATTGTGGTTTTTCCCTTCTAGGGTTTTCCAAATGAATCTAGTGTTATGGTTGTGGTTGTGTTATTGTGCTTTGAATTGCATAGTTTGATTCTTTATCTGTTTAAGGCAGTAGGAATTTTTTGTTGATAAAGTTGAATTAGATTAATTTTGTGGTATATACTAATTCACCCCCCACTCAGTATATTAGAGCATTCTAACAGAATGGTATACTTGCATTTGAAGATTATGAAAGAGATAAGAAAGTTATGCACTACTGCATTTGGTTGTGGTAATAGATATACAATTAGTGAGATATCAAGGGAAACCTGACACAAAAGAGTTATGGACACTTTCTATGGAAGAGAATGAGGCAATCATAGATGCATTACAAAAAAGAGAGGATGTAGATGGTATAATGGAGTAAATTTTTTAAATGGTTTGTATGTATGTAGAAATTTTTAAACTTTTAATCTGTATTTTTTGACTAATCTATAATTATATATATTTACTTGATAGCACTAATTGATTTAATATCATTGATAGGATGTGATTTTAGGATTAAAAATATTGATAGTTAATTGATTGCATCTCCCCTTAAATAATTCTCTTAACTCCCCTTAACTATCCCCTAGCTATGTTCCATAAGTTAGGTAACTATGATTTAGATTAATAACTTCAATGAATTGGGTTCAGGATGTGAGTTTACGATTAAGTATATTTATAGTTAATTGATTTACTAGCACACACTTGCCAAAATAGTAATTGATTGCATATCCCTGTAAGCCATCCTCTTAACTCCCCTTAAGCCATCCCCTAACTAAGTTTAAAAAATTAAGTATGATTTAGTTTAATAACTTTAGAATTTGGTCTAGGATGTGAGTTTAAGATTAAGAAGATTGATAGTTAATTGATTGCATCTCCCCTTAAGCTATATTCTTAACTCCCCATAATCCATCCCCTAGCTATGTTCCATAAGTTAGGTAACTACGATTTAGTTTAATAACTTCAATGAATTGGGTTTAGGATGTGATTTTAGGATTAAGTATATTTATAGTTAATTCATTTACTAGCACACCCTTACCAAATTGTTAATTGATTGCATCTCCCCTTAAACCATCTTCTTAACCCCCCTTAAGCCATCCCCTAACTAAGTTTAAAAAATTAAGTATGATTTAGTTTAATAACTTTAGAATTTGGTCTAGGATGTGTGTTTAGGATTAAGAATATTGATAGTTAATTGATTGCATCTCCCCTTAAGCCATCCTCTTAACTCCTCTTAAACCATCCCCTAGCTATGTTCCATAAGTTAGGTACCTACATTTAGTTTAATAACTTCAATGAATTGGGTTTAGGATGTGATTTTAGGATTAAATATATTTATAGTTAATTGATTTACTAGCACACCCTTACCAAAATAGTAATTGATTGAATCTCCCCTTAATCCATCCTCTTAACTCGCCTTAAGCCATCCACTAACTAAGTTTCAAAAATTAGGTAAGTTTAATTTATTTTAATAACTTTGGGATTTGGTTTAGTAATATATTTAAGATTAAGTAAATTGATAGTGGATTTTTATTTCAGGTCTCCTACAACTAGTTGGCATGATTGTCACTACTGGTGCATTCAACGTGTGACATTCATATTGGATATTCCTATGCTACTTATTATTTGAATGTAAGGAATTTCTATTATAATTTTCCAACTTGATTTATTATAATTTTGTCACTTGACTTATAGTTACGAATCATGTATTTATAGTTAAATTATTTACTTGCACTAATTGTATGCATACTTAGTTGTTCATTGTACTTTTTATCATTTTTGTTTTAGGTCTCCTACAACTAGATGGCATTATTGTCATTACTTCTACATTCTATGTGTGATGACATCACTTGAAATCAAAGAAAAATTTTATATTTTATAATTTACTATAATCTAGGAGTCCAAAACCTTGAATTAGGACTCATGTAATTGTAATTTTGACTATATATTTTGACTTAGAATTATGTCTCCTATACTTGTAATTTTCTTACTTATAGAATGTTATAATAGTATTGTTGGTACTTTGATAACATATATATTTTTTGCCCATTCATATTTATTTCTTAATTAACTTGTTCAAGGACATGAAATTAGGACATTAGTTAAGAAATGAAATTAGGACTTTATTTAAGACTTGCAATTAGGAGATGGAATTATGACTTCAATCAGGATTAGCAATTGTGAGATGAAATTAGCATTTTCATTAAGACATGATATTAGGGCTTGCATTTATAGGACTTGCAATTAGGAGATAAAAATAGGACATTAATTAAGACATGAAATTAGGACTTTAATTAAGACTTCCAATTAGGACTTGCGTTTATAGGACTTGCAAATAGGCGATGAAAATAGGAAATTAATTAAGAGATGAAATTAGGACTTTAATTGAGACTTCCAATTAAGACTTGCATTTATAGGAGTTGCAATTAGGAGATGAAAATAGGACATTAATTAAAAGATGAAATTAGGACTTTAATTAAGACATGAAATTAGGACTTTAATTAAGACATGAAATTAGGACTTGATGTATAGGACTTGCAATTAGGAGATGAAAACATGACATTAATTAAGATATGAAATTAGGACTTTAATTAAGACATGAAATTAGGACTTGCATTTATAGAACTTGTAATTAGGAGATGAAAATAGGACATTAATTAAGAGATGAAATTAGGACTTTAATTAAGACTTCCATTTATAGGCAACATTTAGTAATTCATTTACTTTATAAATTTTTCTTAAATGAACAAAGTTGTGTTCGTTAGGAATATTAAATAAACTATGCCAACATATTGCAGTAGATGGTTAAACCCTATCAAACATATCCTTCCAATCTACATTACTCAAGTGACATCTTTTAAAAGCCCTAGGACCTAAAACGAGACAAACTATGTCCAAGAGGTATGCACAAACCTTGGCATGTATGAATGTATTCTTTTCCCTTATTAGTGCAACCTACACTTGTTATGAAATCTTATGAATGTTTTGGGCAAATTGGACCTGACTACTCACATTGTAAGTGTTTGACCAAATTCCTTCTAGTTGTTTTCTCTCTTGATATACCACCTCTTTGGGTATTTTAAGTTATTTTTCCTCTTCATAAGACACCTATTTGTATGAGTTTTCTATTTTCAACTTATCTCACAAAACTTTGAGAGTGTTTATTTTCATACACATATCTCTTTAATCCTTTCAAGTTTCTTCAGTCTATATTACTTTGTTCATTGATTTAAATTTGACATATCATCTTTTTTCCATTATTGTCCCATATAGTCACTTATATGCCTATTTACTCACATATTGTTGCTCCTGGTTATAAGCCTAGGTCTCCTTAGCTTCATTATCTCATTTTCTAGATCTAAAAATTTTTATCTTCGTCACTCTTACTCTCATTAATAAGATGTTTCCATTCATATTAGATGTTTTCTCTCCCTCTTATACTTGTTTGAGCAATTTTACAATAATTTTGTGAACTTTGGAAACCTTAGGGCAACCATTTCAACAATCAATATTGTTATATATAAATAATTTCTTAAGCCTTATTAAATTGTATCCATTAAAACCATTTTAAAACTTCAATGTTAGATATTCTTGAACACAAACATATTCAAATCATTTACAAAGAGATATTAGAGGTGAATTTAACCATTCCAAAGTCACAGATATAAGTTGTCACATGAGCATGTGCATGGACCAAAGTTGTCACCTTTGGGACTCTATGGAAAAACACAATTAGTATAGAATAGTAAATAATACATCATTTTTGCATTAATTAATGTTAATTAGGATGATAAATTCATTCTTATATATATTAACATTGTGACCTTATACTTAAACATGTAATTTTATTTTCCTCTTACAATTAAAATTTTGACTTACAATTAGAATTAGGACTTGGACCAATTAGGAATTCAATATTTAATTATATTTAGGACTTGCAATTGGGACATGTAATTGTATTTTCCTCTTATCTAATTAAAATTAGCACTTCGAATATTACAATTAAATGCATGGTTTTAAGTAAATACTCTATGAAATAAAAGTTCATATAGATGCATAGTCCATTCAATAAATACTAAAATAGTCTATGAAATAGATGAAATAGTCTATGAGATAAATACTCAAATAATAATAGTCCATGAAAAAATATTGAAATCTAGTCACAGTCGATGAAATCTATATGGAAATAGTTAGAAGATCCATGAAATAAATACTCTAATACATGTATGTAGTTTGGATGAAATAAATACAAGTTAGACCCTACGTTTTATCATCATCAATTTGAAGAGGCCTTTTAGTTCCACTTGACACAGAGGGTGGTTGGTGCTGTGTTTACGGAAAAAAAAACTTCAAATCAATTAATGTCAAATTTGCATGCATATTATTTAAATAAAATATTTAAAACCAAACCATGAAATTAAATTTTTCAATCTAGACCTGAAAGTGTGTAAGCATACCACAATGTGGTCATCATCTCTCGCATCCTACTGACCTACTATAGACATTGATTCTGTAGCACCAAAAGTCTCTATTGCCAAATCCTATATTTAAATAAAACATGAATTATGCTAGTGTATTTACAAAATGCAACCATGATAAAAGACCTAGAAATTGCATAGGATTTAACTATAGGACATGAAATCTAGTAGATAACTCATGAATTTGCGTAGGTTCATCAATGGTAGGATTTGCTGAGCTTGCAGCAATATTGCTCTCATCCTGCACATATATGTACATGTATATATATAAATTCAACTTAAGATGGATTTAAAATTTTGAAGTTATACTTCAAGTGAATTTAAAGTAAAAATGTACAATTTTAAGCTACACATCAAGTAATATGACTCAAGCACAACAAATGATGCTGGGGGACCAACTATCACCACACCTTCTGGTTGGTTCGACATAGAAGTGCCAGGACCTCCCAGATGCTATTAAAAGGAATAAAATTTTTAAATTATTATATAAATGATTAAAATCTATCTAATTTTAATCTAGACCAATTTTTAAAAACACATTGTATTTAATGAATGAGATAGATCCAATTAAGGGAAATTTATTAGTATACCATATAAGGTGTGCCGAGATGTATGACCATCAACACCAATTGGTTTAATCGAGATGTAGTGGTTGAGCCAGTCATCTGCACCAAACAACACAATATATAAAATTTATTAAATAAATTGATAATTAATATTTAAAACAAATCTATATTTATTAAATTTAATATGTACAAATCAACACATACATAAAATGTGGCATGCACCTCAATAGGAGTGAATAATGTGGCTAAGAAAGACTCATATATGCAAGAACAAGATGAAAACATGGCTTATTACAATTTTGACAAAAATGTGGTGTAGACTGCAATGTTGTCAATGACCATGAGGTACTAGGACCAGCACCATCTCCTCCAGGCTGTCCAAGATTGACTTCAACTACTAAGCGGGTAGCTTGGTTAGTTAAGTTTCCTGAGAGTGTACACAAAGCTCCAGGTGTCAAGACCACCATGCACTAGTGAATGGGTGAGAGAATAGAGGGTGATGAAGGAACAATGGGTAGAGGGGGCACACGTTGATTTGAATTGATACATGCCCCTGGCCTGTGTTGTGGGATGCCACCACCCACACCGTGGAATGATCTCATGTCAAAATAATTGGGCTTTAAGCCCATTTCAAACTCAGCCCATAATTTTTTCAAAAAATATAAAGAAATCTCAAAATTGGCATGTGTTGGATGGTCGAAGACTATCCACCACCGCTCCAAAAAGTTAGCTACTATCTGAGGATGTGTAAACCATTTAATTGAAATTATTTTTTAATTTGGTGCTATTCACTGGTTTATTCAAGGATCAATAAAATATGGGGCTATAGTATGTTTTGTAATATGTAAATCATTGATTTGTTTATAAGACATACCATCAACATAGTATTGCTTGCTCTCCTCCCACCATGAATGGAATGTGTCAAGATCAATATCAATCAATCTAATAGAATCAATAATGGTTTGTATCGTAGATGCAAACCATGCCACATGAGGAGAGTATGTATTTGATTTTGAATGGAATGAATTTTGTCTTGTAAAATATTTATGTTCTCATTAATACTTTCTTGCAAGCCAACCTCATCAGGTGGAGGGGGTGGGGGGTTTTGTGGGTTCAGGTTCGGGGGGTCTTGGTGTGGGGGGCTTTGGTGTGGGGGCCTTTGGATAGAGAAATTTTGAGGTGGGGGCTCATTTTGTAGGGCCTCCTCTAGGAAGAACTTGTTGCAGTATAGAGCAACACTGGGAAGGGGGGTGAATTAGTGTTTTATAAACATTTAAAACTTTTTGCACCTTTTAACTTACAGGACAAAGAGAGAGGAAGACTTCAATGATCTGTTAAACACATATGCACAAGTATGATAATGAAAAGTATGAATTAGGACCTTAAGAACAAATCATTAGGGCACATAAACATATGAAGACAAACAAGAAGCATACTACCTGATTTGATGAGTGGAAAAACCCTCATAGGGATAAAAAACCACCCTAAAAATTGCCTCACTATCTTAAACAAAATGTCTCACTGACAAGTACAAAATCATGCCTCACTGGCAATAAACAAATCTCACTGATCATACAAGCTTCACTGGCTACAAGATGCCTCACTGGCTGAATATGAACATGAGAAAGAAAAATTGATTCAAGGGGTTACCCTGATTCTCTACGAAGCATCAACTAACATCTCTTGTTATATCAAAGGTTACACAACACAAAGAAACTCTTCAATATCCCCTCTGTAGACCATTTCAATACCTTATGTCTTCTTGAACAAAAATACAAAAAGATAATATGAAAAACTCTAGTTTAACCTATTGTCATCACCACATCTACCTCTTTTCTTCTCAAACAAGTCTTCATGAGTTTTTTTATTATGAATACCTCCTGACATAAAAACAAATAGGTTACCTAGCCAATATTTTGCCCCATAAACCCCCAAATACTGCATACACCTTTATTTTTTAAAACTTATCCATGAACAAATATTACTACTCTTGTGCCCATACAATTTGTATGATCAAACTCTAAAAACCCTGATAGACTCAAGAAGACAAAGCTGCATAAAAGAACTTATGAGTAGATAGAGCTCACCCCAAATTCAACCATAAACAACTTTACCTTGTTGCAAGTATGTGCCTAATCGGTGTTGTCATTGATGTCAATATATTCTTGTTGTCATTGGTGTCAAATGTATCCTATTCCATTATTGTTTAGAAGAATTGTATGTTGAGGATATTGAGAAAATTAGCCTCTCCAGAAGAAACAAGTAAGCCATAGAGAAGTGCAGTACAGACAGTGAGTTGTATGTTAAAGAATAGTCTAGTAAAATGCTCCGCATTTGTTCCTGCTTGAAGATTATGGTCTGTGGATTGGAAGTAAGTTAGAGGTATGTTTGAGGATGCTACATTTTAGGTCTGAGTCATCCGCATAAAGATCTGAGTGAGTTGTGTTCACCAAAGTGAAGCCTACTTTTTGTAAGTTCAGTTGAGACAGGAAGACAGTATTTGGCTCCGCATTTCTCCGTGATAAAGTATTTTTCTATGCGGTTCTAGAGGGAATTTTGGGATGATGACAAGTGCCTACAATTGAAATGGTTCATGGTTTGGTGGTCCACAAGCTATCTTTCTTTTATGACAATTGAAGACAGTAAAATTCATGTACTCCAGTGAGAAGATTCCTATGAATAAAGTGGTTAATGTTCGTGCGGTTACTCCTAATGATTATAGCATGCTTATGGATGTCTCCTAATCATGTTCCTATCTAGACTTTGGTCTACATTAAGAAATTGAGATGGTATGTGAAGATTTCTCCTAGATAATGTAGCATGTAACCAGTCTTGGCCAACTTGGTTGATCCCAGTGATTGCGAAGATCTCTAGAAGATTGTAGAAGCGTGTTGTGGCATGGAAGATTGTACTTGAGTCCCAACTAAGGCATGATGTGATCCACTTTTCATTCCCTTTGCATGATGTTGTAATAGGTCAGGACTTATTTTCTAAATGTCTGTAATACTGACCTTGGAGATTGTTCCAATGGTTGATGTCGACCTTGATGATCATTCCAAGGTTGATGTAGTGTATAAATACTTGTAGCTGAGTCATGGAAAAGTCATCCTTGAGCAAAAATGAGAATATATTAAGAAAGGTCCAAAGGTAGAGTAGAGAAGAGGAAGAGGAAGAGTAGAGTAGAGGAAGAGCAGGGCAGAGGAAGAGTAGGGCAGAGGAAGAGCAGAGCCAAGGAATTTTTTATTCACAATAAAGAAAGGTGTTCATAGTGGCAGTGAATTTGGCAGTAAGCCACTAGTAGGGTTTAACAACCCTTATTGTAATCTTGCTAGGTTTAGGGTTGAGGCAGTGAGTCTTCTAGACCTAGTTGTTCTTCATGGCAGGAAGCCAATATGTTTAGGCCTATGGGGTGAGCAATCTTGAACATCACTATTTCAAGATGCAGTCATGGTAGGAGGGTTCACAGAATGAACTATCCGGACCATGCAGCAAGAGTAAACACAATGGAAACAACTCAAAGAAATGCAACAAATGCATATTCAATCATTCAGTATATCAGAGAATTCAAATACAGATCATCTGGCAACATGTGAGCTTATAGCTAGGGCTCACATGCCTGATTACATACATGCGCAAGATAAAGCTTTGAAGCTCCTTCACAAAGAATCAAAATTATCAATCTTCTAAATCATGAGAACTATGCTAACTACTTTCCTAGGGATCTATTACATCAATATATATCATCTTCAGACCAATAGATTCCTCTGCGTCGGCCAAATAAGATCACAAACTTCAAGGAAGAGTTGTAACGTGTACACACAGATAGGCCGGACCTAAATGCATAGAACACTTCCTCAAATGAATGGAATGATGTGTGGATCTTCGGGGAGGGTCGGCCATGAACCAAAGATCATTGAATGATGTGTCATTAGGTTCCGTAAGTCAAGGAGTACTCCGCAAGTCTTCTCCTTCAGCTGATTGTCTCAAAATGTTAGGATGCTCTGTTATGAAAATAGTTGATCTTCTGATAGCGATAACTTTTTGGTAACTGATCCAAATGCTCTAAATTTTGGATATGATGTAGATGAATGAATGTAGATGCTAAGTCTAGATCCACAAGGTTTGAAATGCAATTATGGTAGAATACCAGACCAAAAGCTAAAATTGCTTCTAACTGAACTGCCTAAACTGAACTGGAAAATGAAAGAAACAAACAGAAATGCAAATGTTTTTGGTTGATGTAAGATTGCTCTTGAACTAGGGATGCTCCTGCATCAGACATCCAGGGTTATTGAAAAAGTGAGTTCCTCACTTTGCTGGGGCTAAGGGAGAACCAAGGCGGTCCACCTCAGTCTGAGAAATCCATGATGAATCTTCTTCCGGTCTGCCTTTCCACTTCACAAGATATTATTTGTATTGTTTTCCTCTAGTGCTGTGTCTAACTCTACTATCCAAAATGTCTTCAATCTGCTCTGGTGCTTGTTGTGGTAATTGGTTCTTCAAATTTTCTTCCATGTTGTCGTTGAATTCTGCTTCATGATACTAATATAAGTTTGCAATGTTGAAAATAGGTGATATACCCAAGGTCTCTGGTAATTCAACTTCATATGCATTTCCTGAATCAAATTTTTTGAGTATCTTACAAGGTCCAAACTTCTTCATCTTCAACTTGTTATATGTCCCTACTGGAAATCTTTCTTTTCTCAAATACACCATCACTTCATCTCCCACTTCAAATTCCTTATGTCTTCTCTTCTCATCGGCCTTCTCTTTGTACTTACTATTCATGTCCTCTAAATGCTTCTTCACCTGATTATGCACTGTCTTCATGTGATCTGCAAATTCTTTTGCTTCTGTACTGATATCTCTGAATTCTACAACTCCTCTAGGATTCACTCCGGTCACAATCTAAAAGGTGTTCTTCTGGTACTTCCTATTTACTGAATTATTGTATGCAAACTCTGCTTGTGAAGGAATCAAATCCCAACTTCCTGTCTTCTCTCCAACCAAACATCTCAACAAGTTTCCCAAACTCCTATTCACTACCTCTATCTATCCATCAGTCTATGGATGACAAGTCAAACTAAACTTCAAATCTATCATCTTCTTCCAAAGTGTCTTCCAAAAATATCCAACAAACTTTGTATCTCTGTCTAAAACTATACTCTTAGGTAATCCATGCAATCTCACAATTTCCTTGAAAAATAGGTTTGCTACATGCACTGCATCAGTTGTCTTCTTACAAGGTATGAAATGAGTCATCTTTGAAAATCTGTCAACCACTACAAATATTGAATCATGTCTTCTCTGTGTCTTAGGCAATACCATTAGAAAATCCATGCTTATGTCTTCCCAAGGTCTCTCCAGTACTGTCAAAGGTTTATAAAATCTAGTGTTCTGACTACTCCCTTTTGTAACTTGACAAAATTTACAACTCTGCACAAATCTCCTAACATCCTTATGTATCTAAGGCCAAAATTAGTGTTCACTTACCAAAGACACTGTCTTATCAATAACAAAATGTCCTTCCAATCCACCACTATGTTTCTCCTTGATCAAATTATCCCTCATTGAACTTCTAGGTATGCACAACTGATTTCGCTTGAACATCATATCTTCTTGAATGAAATAGTCCAACCACTTACTCCTATCTGTCACAATAGGCTCCTTACATGCTTTCCAAGGATTTGCAAAATCAGTGTCTCCCTCATACAGGTTCTTCAATTCATCAAAACCCAACACTTCAACTCTCATATCTGTCAACAAGTTTCTTCTTCTACTCAATGCATCAGCAACTTTGTTTGATTTTTCACTCCTATGCTTCAACACAAAAGTATAACTCTGGATAAACTCTACCCATCTCATATGTCTCTGATTCAACTTACCTTGACTGTTCAAATACTGCAAAGCTTGATGATATATATACTGTTGATAACTGAGAGGGGGGGGGTGAATCAGTTATCCTAATTATTTCCCTTATTAAACTTTCCTTTTAAATGAAGCAGCATAAAATCAAACACAAAACATTAACCATGAAGTAAGAAACACATGACACAGTATTTTTGACGTGGAAACCCTGTTAAGGGAGAAAACCACGGGGTGATTAACCCAAGAATTATTCTCTGTTAGAAGAATAGGAAATTACAAAAATGGCACTTGCCAATTAGGGCTCACTGCCCGAGCACACTGCTCACAAGAGGCTCACTGCCTACAAGAAGACACACTGTCTTACAAAGTGATAAGAATCACAGTCTTGAACTGATTGGAAGCATCTGCATATGCTGGAGTTCAGTTCCGGTTAGGCTCAGTATACTGATCTGCTGCACTTCATCTTTCCTCTGTTCTTTAGTCTGCTGTCCTTTCACATACCGGATCTTTCTTGTTTCTTCTGCTCTATTCTGGACTTGTTCGCATATCCTGTTCGCACAACACACACTTTACAACTAAATCCATCCTCTATATATATCCGCACAAGTAATTTCATCACCTTTCTAGTCGGCATCCGGAACAGTCTAGTTTCTTACAAACTTAGTTCTGTCGGCTGAATCCTTGCTCACCAAGCAATGCGGATCAAGTATATACTTGTAGATATCATCAATTATGTCGGCCAAACATGATTCATGCCTCCGCAACCTTTATCATCATCTGTAACACATCCGGAAAGTAGTCTGATACTCTGTCAGTCAGTTCTTCCTCTGTTTTCACTGTCTCTCAGGAATCCGGTACTCAACTATTCATATCTTTTTCCTTGTCCAACTCCGGAGGCTAAATCCTTGGAATATACCACTCAAGATAGTCCTCTTGACTTCCCCAGATCCGCACTGCACCAAGACACTTCCTCTGAGAGAACCGGACCAATCTGTCGGACCTTGCCACATGCTCTGTTCTTGTTCACCGGACCACAACAATCTTCAATCTGACTTCCGGTAGAGACATATCATGACTTGCGGATATGTGGGATGACCTTTGTTGCCATCAATGACAACAACCATGAATCCATATAGTGTCTCTTGCCAACAATCTCCCCCTTTGGCATTGATGGCAACACTTAGTGAAAAATGACTAAGTGTTTACACTATGCTCCCCCTCTGCCGATGCTCTGTCTTTATATACAATTTCCGGAACTCCCCCTGAGTTGGATTCCTCATTTTTCACTGCTCCTCACTCCCCCTTTGACATCAATGGCAAAGGGTAGGGTCCGCACACCAAAATTTTCAAAAATTTTCTATATATAGCCGCATATTTACATACTCACATATACTGCAGAATGTCTGCAAAGGATGTCTGCAGTTGAACCATTTCAGTAGCCCAGCTTAGCTTCATTCTGTCCAAGATTGAAATGTGACCACTCAACAAAAATGCAAAAGCTTCTGCCCGCCTGAGATCTGTCGGATCTTTTGTATGGGCGGTGGTCTGGGCATCACTGATGGCCTCATGCATAGTTTCCAACTTAGGGACTATAATCCTTCTAAGTTCTCCCATCCGGTTGGTAATGTTCTTCCTCTCCTTCTCAAGATTCTTTATTTCATTCAAGACTGCAATAGTCTGACATTCTTGATTTATTATAGAGGAAGAGAGAGGATCAAAACTTTGAGATAAGCTTTGAAGCTTGTCCTGTTCCTCTTTTATTTTCTTGTCAATTGCTGCTGTTGCCTTTGACCAAGATATACAAAATTTGTAGATGTCACCGCCATCCTTAAGAGCATTTTCTAAGCTCTTTATTCCAATGCTTACAATCTTCCTATCCTTAGAGATTAAATCTAATATTTCAGAAAATCTCTTATCCAAAAATTCCTTCCGGACCTTGTCTTCAGCTGATTTTTCTAGAGAATTAAAATGTGTATCAATACTGCTGACTAAGGTTTTTAGATTACCGGAAGTGGAGGCAGTCGGATCTATTTGGATTGATGGTATGATCTTTACAAGTACTCCGGAAGCAGCCTCTATCAACTCACAGTCTTCCATATGAGACTTCAGGAGCTTTTCATTTGCCTTGGCATTTGCAAATGAAGCTATCTTCATTGTTTGTACCGGAGAGAGAGAGTCAAAATCAAATGGACCTTTTAGAAGCTCCGGTTCATCAATCTCTAGAGTTTCTTTGCTCAAAAATTGTTGAACAGTTTGTGCAGTGTCTCTTGCCGGAGACAGATGTTTCTTTTCTTCTGCAGTCTTAGAACTGTCAACCTCTTTGTCTGTCACCACTGCTTCCTTCTCCTGCAGTTGCTCTTCTTCTTTGGATCCGGAGACTGTAGGGGAAACCGGAGGAGAGATGCTTGCTTGTTCATGGGCCACTTCTTCTGGAGCAGAGGGTCCCAAGTCCTCACTTGTCTGTTCAGGGCTCACTTCTTCCGGAACAGAAGATTCCAAATCAGCAGCTGTTTCTGCACCTAAGTCCTCTACAACAGGAAGATTGAACCTTTTGAAGGCCTTCCGGAGGATCTCTTCTGTCTCTTGTGCCACTTTGTCAGTCTCACCAAGCATGAGCTGATTCATTCTGGCTTTACTTCTGAACTCATCTCTGCAGTCCTTGAAGATCATGTTCATTGTCTTGGGATCAATTTGAGGATATAGCTGAATAGCTATCTGCTCCCGGATCTCAAGATCTTTGGCATGCGCATTATTCTTTCTTACTTCCATTTCCTTCTCTAGGCTTTTAGGAATGAGAGATATGATCTCAATGAAAGCCTTATTGTATGTGTTCAGATATTTAACTGTGGCTTCCTGCAGAGTCTTTTGGTCTGCCTCACTGAAGTCATCATAGGATTCAGTCATTGGTTGAAGGTTTCCATCCACCGTGACCGACTTGATTATGCTCTCTAGTGACAGAGTGGGCTTTTCAACAGTTGCCTCTGCCATTTCCTCCTTGTCTTGGCCTGTGGAGGGCTTACCGGATCCTTTCTTTTTCTGTTTCTTTACTTCTCTTACTCCTTCATCTGATTCTGTCTCCTCTTCATCCTTTTGGCTTTCATAAGCCCTTGATGCTTTTGTCTTGGATCTTTTACCGGATGCCTGGACTTCCGGTTTTGAGCTTTTGGTTGTGGAAGGTGCAGATCTCTTTGATGATCTGGTCCGGGTGGGGGTTTCAACCGGAGCACTTTCTTTGCTTTTCTCTTCTTCCTCAGCCTTTCTCCTCTTTTCCCGGCTGGCATCAAGTGCCTCTTTTGAGATGCCCAGGCCTTGAGCAATGTGCTCTACTTCTTTTCTCACTTTTCTCTTAATCTCAGGTTCCCTGAGTTCTACATGTAATTTCACGCTCAGCTCCTCAAAGGTTCCAAACCTTTCTGCCTTAGGATCTTTGGGCTGACTTAGCATGTGTTGAACATGCAGCTCTACTATCTGTTCATCAACTTCATACCCCATGGGCATGATCCAGACAGTCCTTGGCTCCACTGCCTCCATTAGGCACTGATCAGTGTCAACCATAAAACATACTGAGTCCTTGTATTTCTCAATGAGAGACTGGGGAATTCTCTCTCTTGCTTGCATCATGCTCTGAAAGTTTTTGAAGTATCCCCATAGAGCTGTATTTCTCGCTTTTGCATCCCCAAGTCCATGCAAATAGTCTCTTATCTGGACTGCAACAGGTTTGTCATTCTGCCATACCCATCCACTTGTTCCGGGTAGCTCATTCATGAAGTAAAAGAAGAGACATACAATGAGAGTACCATACTTAAAGGAGTTCTTCTTGTCTTTCTTGATTTTCTGTACATTTTCCATCAATTGGCTTAGTAGTAGTTCACAAAGTTCATAATCTGCATTCTTTCTTAGCATTTCATATGCTGTGTATATTGCAGTTCCGGATACAGAATTCTCCCTGCTGGAGTGATAGATCTTGTATCCTATTATCATTGATGCATATTTGATATCCGGATCCGAAATATCTTCAATGGTCATTGCCCTCTTATCATATTTTGATCCGGTGGCCTCAGTTACAACGTTGTTCTTGACAGATTTGAGGATAGGTACCCCCCCGGAAGAGTATAGACCAGTTACTGCTCTAATTGCTTCTTTTGTGATCTTACAGGGTCTATCTAGCCAAAGGAAGTTGTCATGCATCCTGCTCAGTACATACCGGACCCATTCATCTTCTTCAAAGCTAGGGAAATGAATGAATTGCTCAAACTGTTTCTTCTGGATACCCTTATACTCTGGTTTGAGCTCAAAAGCATTATCTATCAGTTGCTTGTGATAGAGGTCTCTTAATTTGAATTCCCCAAATTCCTCAATGTTTGCGTGTATGTAAACCCTAATATCTTCAGTATGTAAGACTCCGTGGGGAACACTAGAGAAGGCTCCTAGTGGATCTATCTCCAACGATTTGTAGGGATGTTTCTTGAATGAGGGGCGAGGTCTATCAGAGATCTTAACTATGTTTGGAGTAGCCATTCTTCAAAGATTTGCAGTGAGGCAATGAAAAACGAAGAATACCTTATGCGCCTTCGGTTTGCACGGAGTGGTTGGATTGATTTCTTTATGCAATAGCTTCGGCAGGAGATCCTTGGTGTGCTTGATGAACCTTGTTGCAGAGCTCCACTATTCGCTTCTTCTCAAGTGTAGAATAAGCAGATAACTTTTGAGAAATCCCTTATATTGCTCCGCAAACCCTAATATCTGTCTGCAATAAATGCTTCACCTGCATTATTCCGGTTTACCATGTCTGGACAGCTTGGAGTATCCCGGATTAGTCCTGATCACTGAATATCATCCGAATCTTTAAATCATGAATAAATCTAGGTAACATATTACAAGAACATCCAAAACACTCTGTCCAATCCGCAAGACAAGATCGTGCACTTCCGGATCTCTCCGGACCTTTTTGTAATCCTTTATCATACCGGAGCACCTCCCTGAACAGGTCTAACTTAATCGAACACAGCTTCTTCATAACTCCATGCGGACCTCTGAAAACTTGACTGAAGCATCTCAGGACTTATATCTACAAACCCTTTAATCCGCATCTTGTGCCACATCCGGCACAACTTGTTTGGCTGGGGGAACAGAATCTTCTTTGAGTCTCCCCCTGAGCCTGAGCTCACTTTTTAATTTCCGGAAGAAATATCAGCACCAGAATCTGGTGCGGATCCAACCTCTACATTCTCTGAGCTTTTCTTCACCCAAATCTTGCTCATCTGATTCCTAACTTCATCCGCATTCATCTTTTGTTTACCCCTGTCTTGATTCTGATTATACACCGGACCTCTTTTGTCCTGATTCTTGTTTCTGCAGATTTTAGCATTATGACCGGACCTATTGCAGATTTGGCAAATAACATTTCTTTGCATATTTAACTGATATCCCCTTGATCTGCATTGATTAGCCATATGACCTATTCTATTGCATGTAAAGCATCTACCTTTGAATGATTTGTTTACTTGCATAATTCTGCATTCATGGGATTTGTGTCCATACCTTTTGCAGTTGAAGCACTGTCCGGAGAAGGATGAATTAATCTGATTCATTCTCATTCTGCACTGATTAGCTTTGTGACCAAAGTGGTTGCAGCTGTGGCAGTATCCATTGAAGGATGGATATCTTTGAGCATTTGGCTGTCTTACCGGAGGTCTTCTAGGCCTGCTCCTTGGATTTTCTGATCCAGGATTCCTCTGACCTGATCCGGAGCTTTCTCCTTTCTCATATCCCAAGCCATACTTGTCATCTGTCCTCTTTTGACTTCCAAGAAGAATTTCAAGTTGAGCAGAACTTATCTTGAATTTCTCTTTATATTCATTTGCTGTTTGAAGGTCTCTTTTGAGAGAGGCAATTTGATCCTCAAGTTTTCCTTCATTATCTTTGGAATCTTCAAGATCAGATTCAAGGTGTCTGATAATCCTGTCCATCTGGTGGCATTCTTCTGATTTTTCTTTAAGAGATTGTCTTAGATTGTCTTCAGCTTTTCTTTTTTCTTCAATCTCTTGAGTAAACTTTATAGTTCCTGATTCCATTTCATGTCTTAACATAATGACTTCTTTTGATAACTTTTCACATAACTTGGTTTGCTCAGTCAATTCCTCACTTGTATTGCTTTCTTCATTTTGTCTTGCCAACTGTTGAAGCAGCTCCTTTCTCTTTTTCATAGAGAGACTTAATTTGTCTTTTAATTCTCTCATGAATTCATCAGCCTGTTTGAGTCTTTCCTTTAATTCACTGACTTCAGAATTTGACTGTTCAAGATCCTCAAGGGCAGTCTTGAGTTGCTCCCTTAAACCATATGCATCCATTTGAAATCCCAGATCTTCCTCAAGCTGTTAGGCTCTATTAGGAGGAACTTAGCTCTGATACCAATTGTTGATAACTGAGAGGGGGGGGGTGAATCAGTTATCCTAATTATTTCCCTTATTAAACTTTCCTTTTAAATGAAGCAGCATAAAATCAAACACAAAACATTAACCATGAAGTAAGAAACACATGACACAGTATTTTTGACGTGGAAACCCTGTTAAGGGAGAAAACCACGGGGTGATTAACCCAAGAATTATTCTCTGTTAGAAGAATAGGAAATTACAAAAATGGCACTTGCCAATTAGGGCTCACTGCCCGAGCACACTGCTCACAAGAGGCTCACTGCCTACAAGAAGACACACTGTCTTACAAAGTGATAAGAATCACAGTCTTGAACTGATTGGAAGCATCTGCATATGCTGGAGTTCAGTTCCGGTTAGGCTCAGTATACTGATCTGCTGCACTTCATCTTTCCTCTGTTCTTTAGTCTGCTGTCCTTTCACATACCGGATCTTTCTTGTTTCTTCTGCTCTATTCTGGACTTGTTCGCATATCCTGTTCGCACAACACACACTTTACAACTAAATCCATCCTCTATATATATCCGCACAAGTAATTTCATCACCTTTCTAGTCGGCATCCGGAACAGTCTAGTTTCTTACAAACTTAGTTCTGTCGGCTGAATCCTTGCTCACCAAGCAATGCGGATCAAGTATATACTTGTAGATATCATCAATTATGTCGGCCAAACATGATTCATGCCTCCGCAACCTTTATCATCATCTGTAACACATCCGGAAAGTAGTCTGATACTCTGTCAGTCAGTTCTTCCTCTGTTTTCACTGTCTCTCAGGAATCCGGTACTCAACTATTCATATCTTTTTCCTTGTCCAACTCCGGAGGCTAAATCCTTGGAATATACCACTCAAGATAGTCCTCTTGACTTCCCCAGATCCGCACTGCACCAAGACACTTCCTCTGAGAGAACCGGACCAATCTGTCGGACCTTGCCACATGCTCTGTTCTTGTTCACCGGACCACAACAATCTTCAATCTGACTTCCGGTAGAGACATATCATGACTTGCGGATATGTGGGATGACCTTTGTTGCCATCAATGACAACAACCATGAATCCATATAGTGTCTCTTGCCAACATATACAACACAAACTCCTTAGGCAACAAATAATGTCTCCACTTCTTCAAGGCTTGAATTATGGTATAGAACTCCTGATCATAAACTGAATAGCTTCTCCTTGAATCATTCAACTTCTCACTAAAATATGCTATTGGTCTACCTTCTTAACTTAACATTGCTCCAATTGCATTTCCACTTGCATCAAAATCAACTTGAAATACCTTATTGAAATCTGGTAATGCCAAAGCAGGTTGCTCTATCGCTTTCTGCTTCAACAAATCAAAACTTTTATCTGCTCCTGATGTCCACTTAAAATCTTTTCTGTCACCTCTCATTGTCTCTGTCATAGGGTTAGAAATAGAACTGAAATTTCTGATGAACTTCCAGTAGAAACTAGCTAATCCATGAAATGATCTAACCTCTCCAATGCTCTCCGGTGTAGGCCATTCAACAATTTCTCACTTCTCAAGATCCATCTTCAATCCTTCCGCAGAAATCACAAAACCCAAATATACCAACTCTTCCTTCATGAAACTACACTTCTTGATGTTTACCATTAATTTCTCTTCTCTAAATCTCTACAAAACTTGTCTAATATGCCACAAATGTTCTTCCTTTGTCTTACTAAAAATTAGAATATCATCCAAGTGTACAATCACAAACTTACCCAAGAATTTCTTCAGAACTTCATTCATCAATCTCATGAAAGTACTCAGTGCATTTGTCAATCCAAAGGGCATCACTAACCACTCATACAATCCTTCATTTGTTTTAAAAACAGTCTTCCATTCATCTCCGTCTCTGATTCTGATCTGATGGTATCCACTCTTCAAGTCTATTTTTGTGAAATATCTTGCTCCACTCAAACAATCCATGATATCATCCATCCTAGGTAAAGGAAATCTATACTTAACTGTGATCTTGTTTATTGCTCTAGAGTCAGTACACATTCTCCATTCTCCATCCTTCTTCAGTTCTAACACTGTAGGTACTGCACAAGGACTCAAGATTTCTATGATCAAACCTTTTCTCAACAACTCTTGTAGCTGTCTATTCAATTCTTCATTCTTTGCCAGTGTCATTCTATTTGTTGCTTTGTTAGGCAAACTTGCTCCCGGAATAAGATCCATGTGATGACTAATACTCCTTATAGGTGGTAATCCTTCAAGTACATTACCTGATATGATGTCTTCATACTTTATTAGCAATTCTCTTATCTCCTCCAGTTGTGATTCTTCAGTCTCCTTCTTCAATGTTTCAGGCTTCTAGGAATCAAGGATAACACATATTCTCATGTCTCAAACCATCTAGAAATTTTCTTCCATCTACCAAACAAATTCTAGCATTCCCACATACTTCACTCTTAGGATCATCCTCCAAAGGAATCAAAGTAATTCTCTTTCCATTTTTTCTTATAGTATATGTATTCTTTCTCCCATCATGTATAGCTTTTCTATCATACTGCCAAGGTCTACCCTACAAGATATGACAAACATCCATAGGCATAATATCACACAAGACTTCATCATGATAAGATCCAATATGAAATTTCACCAAACATTGTTCACTCACCAGTACCTTATGATAATCCTGAATCCATGCTATCTAATAGGGCTTAGAGTGTTCCAATGTTTCCAACTTCATCTTAGTCACCATATCGTCCGAAACTAGGTTATCTAAACTACCACTATCAATTACAACTTTACAACACTCACCTCCTGATTTACATCTAGTTCTGAACAAACTCTTCCTCTATGGTGGTTCCTCATTTGTCTCTATTTGAAATAGTGCTCTTCTCATCACCAATGATTCTCCTTTCTCAGTTTTTCCAACTGAACTAGGTGATCCAACAGGTTCTTCTTCAACATAGGCTGTTCTTCCACTATTTTCTATCGTCTTGCTTGCACTACCATGATTACATTCAAATGCTCTATGTCCTTCACCTGCACACTTGAAACAAGTACCTCTGAATGTCCTCTTATCAAACCCTCTTCCTTCTTTTCTATATTCTTCATTTTGGTATGCACTAGGGTTTCCTTTTCAGAAAAAAATTCTGTCATCCTTCTTAAAGGGGCTGTCAAACTTGTTCTACTCTGGATATGATCTATCTCCTCTGGAAAATATCCTACCTCTCTGAAATTTACCTCCTCTGCCTCTCTGTCTCTGATGATGCCTCTTATTCAGCTTCTCTTCAACTTTCAGGGCAGACTGATATGCTTCTTCCAAAGATGTCATCCTCACCAAGCTTAGTTCCTCTTGAATGTTCAATCTCAGTCCATTGATATATCTAGCCACTTTCTCTTTGTTTTCTTCACTATGTCCTATCCTTATGATCATTTTATGAAATTCTTCAGTGTACTCCTTCACAAATTTCTCCTTTTGTCTCAGGTTTTTCAAAATTTGCAATAGTTCCAACTCATAGTTAGTAGGTATAAACTGATTCTTTAACTTTGTCACCATCCTATCCCACTTTGTAATATTTTCTTTTCCTCTTCTATTTCTTTCCAACTGAACTTCTTTCCACCATATAGTAGCATGTCCTTTCAATTTTGTCTTTGCAAATTTCTCCTTCTCCAGATCTTCAATTTCCTCATATTCAAAGTATTCTTCCATGTCATTTATCCAGTCAATCAATTCTTTAGGGTTCAAATTACCAATATAGTTTGGTACCTCAACTCTATGTCTCTTTCCAATCTTCAAAATAGCTTGTAACATCTTTACTTGATCTGATTCTTCTTCTTCATCATCTCCTAGGGTTTCACCAGTTTGTTCAACAGATTGAAATTCTTCTTCATCATCACTTTCAACATTAGGTCTCGGTGTCAATCCTCTTCGCCTATCCTCTTCAACAGCATCCAAATGAATTCGCATTGTCTTCATCATCTCCATCATCTCATCCATTCTACTAGTCATTGTTCCAATAGCAACAACTCTCCTCTGTGGCATTCTTCCTAGGATCAATGCCAAACTGCCTCAAGTTCGGCGATCGGGCTACAAGGTGACAACTACCTCTTAATCGGTGATTGGTTGTGACACAAGTAACCTATCTCAATTTGGATTTCTATCCACAACAAGATCTTATGTAATTCCCTCACCAACTTTGTTCAATTCACTCCCAAAGATTCAAGCTTTCACTCTGATACCACTTGGTGCAGTCACGGTAGGAGGGTTCACAGAATGAACTGTTTGGACCATGCAGCAAGAGTAAACACAATGGAAACAACTCAAAGAAATGGAACAAATGCAGATTCAGTATTCAGTATATCAAAGAATTCAAATATAGATCGGATGGAAACATGCAGGCTTACAGCTAGGGCTCACAGGCCTGATTACATACATGCACATGATAAAGCTTTAAAGCTCCTTCGTAAAGAATCAAAATTATCAATATTCTAAATCCTGAGAACTATGCTAACTACTTTCCTAGGGATCTATTACATCAATATATATCATCTTTGGACCAATCGTTTCCTTCGCGTTGGCCAAGGAATATCACAAACTCTAAGGAGGAGCTGTAACATGTACACATAGATATGCCGGACCTAAATGCATAGAACACTTCCTCAAATGAATGGACGGTGTGCGGATCTCTGGGGAGGGTTGGCCATGAACCAAAGATCATTGAATGATGTGTCATTAGGTTCCACAAGTCTTCTCCTTCAGCTGATTGTCTGAGATTGTTAGGATGCTCTGTTCTAAAAACAATCGATCTTCTGATAGCGATAACTTTCCGGTAACTGATCCAAATGCTCTAAATTATGGATATGATGTAGATGAATGAATGTAGATGCTAAGTCCAGAGCCATAAGGTGTGAAATGTAACTATGGTAGAATACCGAACCAAAAGCTAAAACTGCTTCTGACTGAACTGCCTGAATTGAATTGAAAAATGAAAGAAACAAACTAAAATGCAAACAAACTGAAATGCAAATATTTTTGGTTGATGCAAGATTGCTCTTGAACCATGGATGCTCCTGCATCACAAGATTGCAATATATATTTAGATTTAATCTTCTCCGTGGTTTTTCCCCACCTTGGGGTTTTCCACGTAAATCTGGTGTCTCTTGTGTTTGATGTTGTTAAGTTTCTGATTTCATGCACTCATTGTTAAATCATAATAATTTTGGATAAGTGATGAATGTTTAATTGCAGAAAGTCTTTAAGTTTTTTTGACAAATGATTCACCCCCCCTCTTAGTTGTCTGGTGCATATCAACAATGGGTATCAGAGCCACGTTCCTCTGAAGATAGTTTAACAGCTTGAGGAAGATCCAAAATGTCTTACAAGAAGGAAGCACCGCATTTTGATGGAACTAATTATGTTCTCTAGAAGGCTCGGATGAAAATCCATCTTCTTTCTCTTGGTATAAATGTTTGGAAAGATGTAGAAATAGAATACACCATACCTCAAAATGGTCTGACGACTGAAGACGAAATCAAAGAATATGAGATAGATATCAAGGCAAGGGATGCTCGGCTAAGCTCATTAACTGACTCAATACTAACAAAAGTGGTATATCTTGAAACTACAAATAAGGTATGGGAAAAGTTGAAAAATCTATATGAAGGAGATGACTCTGTGAAGGAAGCCAAGTTACAAAGTCTGAAAGTGAAATATGAAAGCTTGAAGATGAACAATGATGAAAACATATCAGCATTTATGCAAAGAGTTGATGAACTTGTTACAGGGATAAAATCCATAGGTGGAACTCTCGATGAAAAGGAAATTGTCATGAAAATACTCAGATCTCTACCCAAGTCCTACTATTACAAGGTGGCCATGATTGAAGAATTCATGCATGTAAAAATAGTTAACATGGATTAGTTGCTTGGTAAGCTTTATTCTTTTGAGATGACGGAGTTAGATGATGCTCTGCTAAAATTTGAGACTGCCTTCAAAGCCAGTACTCCTGGAAGTACTTCCAGATCAAAAAAGTATAAGGTAGAATCTGATGATGAGATAGATGAAGTTGAAGCCAACTTTGTGGACAGGTTGCAAAGAGGATCTGGAGGAAAAAATAGTGGAAAGTGCTTTGGCTGCTCAGGTCATCAAGGACAAAGATGAATGGGTTATTGATAGTGGTTGCTCTCACCACATGACTGGTGACAAAAGTAAGTTTGTAAGTTTGAAAAGATATGATGGTGGACTGGTTAGGTTTGGAGATGACACAACTGGTAGGATTTGTGGAAAAGGATCTATTTCTTTTGATGGCAAGCATAATACTGAAGATGTCTTGTATGTGAAAGGATTAAAGCACAATCTTTTGAGTGTGGGTCAAATGTGTGACAAGGGCTACGACTTAAGCTTCAAGGACAATGGATGCAAGATCAAGGGAAGCTCCAGAATAGTCATTGCAACTGGTAAGAAGACCAGAGGTAATATCTATCACTTGAAAGGAACCGAGAACTATTGTTTGTTGACTCAGATTGATGAAAGTTGGTTATGGCATTAAAGGTTGTGTCACATAAATTTTTATAATATTATGAAGATAAGTACTGTACAAATTGTTAGAGATTTTCCTAAGCTTGTGAAGCCTGCTAATCCGGTTTGCAAGGAGTGTTAATTTGGGAACATACAAGAACAAGTTTCAAAAGCAAGGATCAATCAGTTGGAGGACTACTTGAGCTAGTGCATACAGACTTGTGTGGACCTACCAAAGTAAGAAGTTTGCAAGGAGACAGGTATTTCATGATGCTCGTTGATGATTATTCTAGAATGACTTGGGTCACCTTCTTAGAAGAGAAAGCTGAAGCTCTAGATAAATTCAAGGCATTTAAGGCAATGGTTGAAACTGAGATGGATTTGAAAATCAAATGTTTGAGATCTGATAGAGGAGGAGAGTTCACATCGAATGAACTCAATTTATTTTGTGAAGAACATGGAATAAAGAGACAACTATCTGCACCTAGAACTCCACAACAAAATGGAGTGGTTGAAAGGAAAAATAGAACAGTTCAAGAAGCTGCTAGAACCACGATGATGGAAGCTCATCTTCCAGAAGCATATTTTAGAGAGGCAATTCACACCGTAGTATATATCCTAAATAGAGTTCAAGTAAAAGGTAACAGTTCAAAAAATCCCTATGAATTGTGGCATGGTAGAGTTCCTACTGTGAAATACTTCAAAATCTTTGGTAGAAGATGTTATATCAAAAGAGAAGAAGATTTAGGCAAGTTAGATGCTAGATGTGATGAAGGAATCTTCCTTGGTTACTCCACCAAGAGTAAGGCCTACTGGTGCTATAATAAGAGACTGAATAAAATCATTGAAAGTGCAAATGTCAAAGTTGATGAGTATAAAGACAGGTCTTCTGAACCAAGTGGATATGAGTCAGATGATCCAGATGGTTCAGAAGTAGTGCAGCATGAAAACAACACAGATGAAGAAGAACAAGCTCCGGTAAGTGCTACCAAAACTCCAAGATATGTAAGAATTAGTTATTCTAAAAATCAAATCATAGGAGATAAGAGCAAAGGGATCTTAACCAGAAGAAAAGCTATAGAAGAACAAGTAAATTTATGTCTGATCTCTAAGATTGAACCTAAAACTATGGATGAGGCATGTAAAGATGAATATTGGATAAAGGCCATAGAAGAAGAATTGATGCAGATAGAAAAGAATCAGACTTGGGATCTTGTTCCCAGACCGACAGACAAGAATGTAATTGGTACAAAGTGGGTCTTCAGAAAAAAATGAATGAGAATCGTGAGGTGGTAAGAAACAAAGCAAGATTGGTATCCAAAGGATATGATCAGGTTGAAGGAATAGACTTTGAAGAAACTTTTGCTCCAGTAGCAAGAATTGAAGCAATAAGGATGTTTCTAGCTTTTGCAGCATACAAAAATTTCAAGGTTTATCAAATGGATGTGAAGTCTGCCTTCTTAAATGGAGAGTTGGAAGACTAAGTCTATATTGAACAACTGGAAGGATTTCAATCATCAGAGCAAGGGGACATGGTATGCAGATTGAAGAAAGCACTGTCTGGATTGAAGAAAGCACTGTCTGGATTGAAGCAAGCTCCCAGGGCATGGTATGAATAGTTGGACAGGTACTTGATGCAGATAGGGTTCAGTAAAGGTATGACAGATAGTAACCTCTACTTCAAGATCAATGATGAACAAACTCTGATTGTTGTAGTTTTTGTTGATGATATTATTTTTGGAGGCAATGAAGGTATGTGCTCAGTTTTTGCTGGAGAAATGCAAAATAAATTTTAAATATCTATGTTTGGGGAGATGAATTTCTTTTTAGGTCTGCAAATAAGTCAATCAGATAAGGGTATCTTCATTTCTCAGTCCAAGTATGTGAAAGAGTTGTTAAAGAAATTTGCGTATGCACACCTATGATAATTGGTTGTAAGTTGAGAAAAGATGATAACTCACCCATGGCAGATCAGAAAAAGTATAGATCTCTGATTGGAGGATTACTTTATCTGACTCAAACCAGACCTGACATAATGCATGTAGTGTGTCTTGTGGAAAGATTTCAGGCAGAACCCAAGGAATCACATGTAATGGCAGTCAAGAGAATTCTGAGACATTTAAAAGGTACAATAGATTATGGTTTGTGGTACCCCAGGGACAGTGACTTTGTTCTTAGTGCATATACTGATGCAGATTGGGCTAGAGATGTGGATGCTAGAAAAAGCACAAGTGGAGGTGCATTCTTCTTGGGAAAAAGATTAGTATCTTGGTTGAGCAAGAAACATGATTCAATATCCCTGTCTACTGCTAAAGTAGAATACATTGCAACAACATGTAAGTGCACTAAAGTGTTATGGATGAAGCAAACTTTGAAGGACATCATAGTTGTGTATGAAAATCAAATTACAATCTTTTGTGACAATACAAGTGCCATCAATGTATCAAAGAATCCAGTGATGCATTCAAGGACAAAGCACATATCCACTAGGTATCATATTTTGAGAGAAAAGGTGACAGAGAATGAAGTGAAGTTGGAGTATGTTTTGACCAAGGATCAAATTGCAGACATTTTTACCAAGCCTTTGCCTAAGGATACTTTTGAGTATCTCAGAGAAAAGTTAGGGGTCATCACCCCTCCTACTCTAAACTAAGATGCACAATGGTGCATCAGTCCAGAGGTGTTCAAAGGTCTAGATTGATGCTTTTTAGGGATACTTCTAAGGGGGAGTAGTCAAAAAGTTTTGAAGAGAGATTATATCAGAGCAGGAAAGTGCAAGTATGTGCCCTTTGCCATTGATGTCAAAGGGGGAGAGAAGTCATGTGAAAAACTTAGAGTGCAGATGTGTAAGAGAAAGAGTGTAGATGTGAAAAGAGAAAGGGGGAGAATCTTGTCTTGATGGCTGTTGCAGTTTTTCACATCATATGTTGCCATCAATGACAAAGGGGGAGATTGTTACAAGTATGTGCCTAATCAGTGTTGTCATTGATGTCAACATATTCTTGTTGTCATTGGTGTCAACTGTATCCTATTCCATTACTTGTTTAGAAGACTTGTATGTTGAGGATATTGAGAAAATTAGCCTCTGGAAGAAACAAGTAAGTGACAAAAAAGTGTAGTACATATAGTGAGTTGTATGCTGAAGAACAATCCGGTAAACTGCTCTGCATTTGTTCCTACTTGAAGATCATGGTCTGCAGATTGGAAGTAAGTTAGAGGTATGTTTGAGGATGCTACATTTTGGGTCTAAGTCTATTGCAAGTATGGGCCTAACCGGTGTTGTCATTGATGTCAACATACTCTTGCTGCATTGATGAAAAGGATTGGATGAGCTGAGTGCTGAGGATATTGAGAAAATTAGTCCTAATCAGGAATAGAGAAGAACAATGAAGACAGTAAGGTAAAGATCCAAGATAAGATGACTATCAGAGGATGTGGTTCAAAGGGTTTGCATATATGAGTCTTAAGATGATCTGGTAAAGATTTTAGAGGTCCACATGAAGATCTGAAGAAGTTGTGGCTGCCCAAGTAAAACTGGTTCTGACAAATATTCAGAGGTGATAGAGTGACACAAATAGGTCTGATGAGATCTGGAAATGCGTTATCCCATTCTACGGATTTGAGGGAGTGTTGAGGAAGTCTTTGTAAAGTGTCAACTTGATTGGCTCATGGTTTGAAGGTCCGCAAGCATCTGTTCCTTTGTGATAGTGATGACAGACTGTGTTCTTGAGGTTCCAGATGAAGGAGAGAAGGATTTCAGTAAGCAGATGAAGTGCAGATGTTCTTGGTGATTCAGACAATCTTGTGGAGGTCTTTGGATCATGTCTAGTTCATGGTGGTGGTCCGCATTGGAGTTAGAGCTCGCAATTGAAGGATAATCTCCGGATGATGGTGTTCTTCCTGAGACTAGCCAACCGGATGTACTACACATCTTGCGGATGTTCTTGGAGATGTTTGCCGACTTAGATGATTATTCCTAAGTCGATGCCTTGTATAAATAAGGGATTGTAAAGTCATTTCAAAGTGTGAAGTGTGGAGATGTGAGTGTGGTAGCGAGGAAGAGAGCGAAAGGCAAAGCATAAGTTTTTGGCTTAAATGGAACTAATTCAAGCATGGTAAAGATGTTATTCTCCAGTTCAAGTATGTGATACTTATTATTCTGTAGACAGTGAGTCTATTTAGGCAATGAGCCTCTTGTGAGTAGTGTGCTCGGGCAGTGAGCCCTAATTGGCATGTGCCATTTTGTTCTTTCTATTCTTCTAACAGAGAATACAATCTTGGGTTAATCACCCCATGGTTTTTCCCTTAACCGGTGTCAAAATCTTGGTGTCTTATGTGTTCATATGTTTCTGTTCTTGATTTAATTACACTATGTTTCCATGATTGATTTATTAATATGCTACTAAATCACAAAGAGGATTTAAGTGTTTAATTGGAAGAAAGTTTTAGACAACTGATTCACCCCCCCTCTCAGTTGTCTGTCCTAAATCTAACAATTGGTATCAGAGCCAAGTTCCTCTAAAAGGAGCTTAACTGCTTGAGGAGATCCAGGATGTCGTCCTACAAGAAGGATAGTCTGAAGTTTGATGGAACCAATTTTAATCTTTGGAAAAGTCGCATGAAATGTCATTTGCAATGTATGAGAATGCAGTATTGGACCATGGCTTCAACAAAGTATACTCCTCCACAGGGTGGCCTGAAAGCCCCAAATGAAATCACAGATGCTAAAAACAATCTGCGGACTATAGAAGCTCTTCGAAGTTCATTATCTGATTTAGAGCTTTCAAATGTTGTTGACCTACCAACTGCCTTTAAGATTTGGGAAAAAATGGAACTTCTGCATGAAGGAGACAAGTATGTTAAATGTGCAAGGCTACAGAGTCTGAAAGGGAAATTTGAAAATCTGAAGATGAGAGAAGATGAAATATCACTACTTTTATGCCAAGAGTAAATGAGCTTGTTTGTGGAATTAGATATGCTAGTGGAGTCCTAGATGAAGATGAGATTGTTGGCAAAATTCTCAAATCCCTTCCTGCTTCTTATAAAATCAAGGTTGCTGCCATTGAAGAATTCAGAGCCCATACAACTGTCACAAGAGATCAATTGGCTAATAAATTGGCTGCATTTGAAATGACCGAGTTTGGAGATGCCCCCCCCCAAGACTGAATATGCATTCAGAGCTAGTGCTTCTGTAAAAGGTAAACAAAGGTTTGATCCGAGAGAGAACTCTTCAAGGAAACTATCATGGTATGAAAAAGCAAGAAAAGACCTGGAAGAAGAAGAAACTGAAACTGCTCAGCTTGAAGCCCTTATTGCAAAAAGACTACCAAGAGGATCTGGTAAGTATGAAGGGAAATTGCCTTTTAAGTGTTTTAACAGTAATAAGATTGGTCATTTTGCCTCAAAGTGTCCGGAAAGATTTTCAAGGCCAAATCCTAACAGATCAAGGTTCCAAAAGAATTGTTATTATGTTCATGAAGAAGATGATAATGAAGGAGTAATAGATGATGAATAAGAAATAGGAAACAAATCCGGAAGTGATTGGGTGTTTATTTCCATCAAGGAAGAAGATCCAATGCCCTCTGAATCTGTCAATCATAAAGTTGTAGAAAGAGCTCTGGCTACCCAAGTTGAAGAAAAGGATGATTGGGTCATTGACAGTGGATGCTCTCACCATATGATAGGTGACAAAAATAAGTTCTTATATTTGGAAAGGTATGAATGAGGAGTGGTAAAGTTTGGGGATAATTCTGCTGGTAGAATCAGAGGTAGAGGAACTATTTCCTTTGATGGAAAGAACAAAACCGATAATGTACTGTATGTTGAAGGATTGAAGCACAATCTTCTCAGTGTTGGATAGTTGGTGGACAAAGGCTATGATCTCCAATTCAAGAATGAAAAATGCAAGATCTTTGAAAGTTCCAGAACAGAGATTGCATCCGGTACTCAGACAAAAGGTAATATTTTCCATCTAGTTGGTACTTGTAAAAGTTGTCTATTTGTGCAAGTTGATCAGAGTTGGCTATGGCATAGGAGGATGTCTCATGTGAATTTTGATAATATCATCAAGATAAGCAACACTCAGGCTGTAAGAGATCTTCCAAAATTGGTGAAACCTACAAATAGTTTGTGTAAAGAATGTCAGTTGGGGAAACAAAGCAGAGTCTCATTTAATATTTCATACTGATCTATGTGGTCCGGCAAGAATCAAGAGTGTGCAAGGTGATAGATACTTCATGTTACTAATTGATGACTACTCCTAGATGATGTGGGTAACTTTTCTGAAAGAGAAATTAGAAGCTTTTGAGAAATTCAAAATATTCAAGGCTATGGTAGAGAATGAAACTGGATTAAATTTAAAGTGTCTAAGGTCTGATAGAGGTGGAGAATTCACATCTGGTGAGTTCATAGAATTCTGTGAGAAACATGGAATAAAGAGGCAGTTGTCTACTCCTAGGACTCCATAGCAAAATGGAGTAGTGGAGAGAAAGAACTGGACCATGCAGGAAGCATCTAGGACAATGATGATGGAAGCAAATGTCCCTCAGATTTATTAGAGAGAAGTTGTCAGCACTGCAGTCTACACTCTTAATCGAGTTCAAATCAAAAGCAATACCGATAAGACTCCTTATGAACTTTGGTTTGGTATCACTCCTACTGTGAGGTATTTCAGAGTCTTTGGTAGCAAATGTTACATCAAAAGAGATGAAGATTTAGACAAGTTTGATGCTAGAAGTGATGAAGGAATATTCTTGGGTTACTCTACTCAAAGCAAAGCATACCAGTGTTATAACAAGAGACTGAGAAAGATTATAGAAAGTACAAATGTGAAGGTTGATGAAGGAATTGAAAAAACCCTCAAGGTTTTATGAATATGATGAAGATGATCGGAATGGTGTTTTGATTCAAGGAGCCCAAGCCCCTTCTGCAACTCAGATTAAAACTAATCTAGTAAATCAGGAAGAAGAGATGAGTTTCAATGAGCCTAATCAAGAATCAGAAGTACAAGAAACTCCCAAAGTTCCCAGGTATGTAAGACTGAACCACTTTGAAGATCAGATCATAGGTGATAAAAGCAAAGGTGTACAAACAAGAAAGAAAATTGCTCAAGATTCAGATGAGTATTGTCTGATTTCAAAGATTGAACCTAAGATAGTAAATGAAGCTTGCAATGATGAAAACTAGACTAAAGCAATGGAGGAAGAGCTGATGCAAATTGAGTAAAATCACACTTGGGATCTTGTTCCCAGACCTAGAAACAAGAATGTGATTGGAAAAAAATGGGTCTTCCAGAACAAACTGAATGAAGTTGGTGAAGTAATCAGAAATAAAGCCAGATTGGTCTGCAAGGGTTACTCTCAAATAGAAGGAGTTGATTTTGAAGAGACTTTTGCTCCGGTGGCAAGAATTGAAGCAGTCAGATTATTTCTTGCTTTTTCTACCTTCAAGGACTTCAAAGTGTATCAGATGGATGTCAAGTCTGCCTTCCTGAATGGTGACTTGGAAGAAGAAGTATACATTGAGCAACTGGATGGATTTCAATTGTTTGATCATGGTGATATGGTCTACAAGTTGAAGAAAACTCTGTATGGACTAAAGCAAGCCCCAAGAGCCTGGTATGAAAGATTGGATAAGCATCTTTTGAAGATTGGTTTCAACAAAGGTACTACTGACAGTAATTTGTATTTTAAAATTGATCATGAAAACATCTTGATTATTGAAGTGTTTGTTGATGATATCATTTTTGGAGGAAGAGATAGCATGTGTAAAACTTTTGCAAATCAAATGAAAAGTGAATTTGAGATGTCCATGCTTGGGGAAATGAATTTCTTCTTGGGTCTACAAATCACTCAAACAAAGAAATGAATCTTCATTTCTCAGTCCAAATATGTGAAAGAATTGTTGAAGAAATTTGGGATGGAAGACTCAAAACCAATGAATACTCCAATGGCAACCAGATGTAAATTGGGCAAAGATGATGACTCTCCTAAGGCTGATCAGAAAAAGTACAGGTCAATCATTGGAGGATTGTTGTATCTTACTCAAACTAGACCTGACATTATGAATGTTGTGGGTCTTGTTGCTAGATTTCAAGCTGATCCTAGAGAATCTCATGTCATGGCAATCAAGAGGATTTTTAGATATCTAAAAGGAACAATTGAGTATGAATTGTGGTATCCCAGAGATCATAATTTCTCTCTTCATGCATATACAGATGTGGATTGGGCAGAAGATGTGGATGACCAGAAGAGTACCAGTGGTGGAGCATTCTTTTTGGGGAAGAGATTGGTTTCTTGGCTGAGCAAGAAACAAGAGGCAATATCTCTGTCCACTGCAGAAGAAGAATATATTACAGCAGTAGGTAGTTGCACTCAAGTTTTGTGGATGAGGCAAATGCTAAGAGACATAAGAGTGGAGTATGAGGAACCTATCACAATCTTCTGTGATAATTCAAGTGCAATAAATATATCTAAGGATTCGATGTTGCATTCAAGGCCTAAGCATATATCTATCAAGTTTCACTTTCTGAGAGAGCAAGTGAACAAGAATGAAGTCATATTGGAGTTTGTGCCTTCCAAGGATCAAATTATAGATATCTTTACTAAACCTCTACCTAAGGACTCTTTTGAGTATATCAGGGAGAAGTTAGGGGTTATTGCCCCTCCCATGATGAACTAAGGTGCACTGGAGTGCATCAGTTTGGTAGATATCACAGTCATATCTTGTGGTCCAGATTGATGATAGGAAGCTTCCACTCAGGGGGAGTAGCTGGTATGATTATGAAGTGTTGAAGTTGCAAGTATGAGCCCTTATCCATTGATGTCAAAGGGGGAGAGAAGACATGTGAAAAACAAGTGGTTGATGATCAAAGGGGGAGCATTAAAGGAAGAGAAGACATGTGAATGGTTGTTGCTAATAGGGGGAGTTGTCATAGTAAAGAGAAGTTTTTGTCTTGATGGTTAAAACAAGAGATTGTTGCAAGTATGGGCCTAAACGGTGTTGTCATTGATCTCAACATAGCCCTGCTGCATTGATGAAAAGGATTGGATGAGCTGAGTGCTGAGGATATTGAGAAAATTAGTCCTAATCAGGAACAGTGAAGACAGTAAGGTAAAGATCCAAGATAAGATGACTATCAGAGGATATGGTGGAAAGGGTTTGTATATATGAGTCTTAAGATGATCCAGTAAAGATTTTAGAGGTCCGCATGAAGATCTGAAGAAGTTGTGGCTGCCCAAGTAAAACTAGTTTTGACAGATATTCAGAGGTGACAGAGTGAGACAGATAGGTCTGGTGAGATCCGAAAATGCGTTATCCTATTCTGCGAATTTGAGGGAGTGTTGAGGAAGTCTTTGTGAAGTGTCAACTCGATTGGTTCTTGGTGATTCAAGAAATCTTGTGGAGGTCTTTGGATCATGTCCAATTTGTTGTGGTGGTCCGCATTGGAGTTAGAGCTCTTAATTGAAGAATAACCTCCAGATGATGGTGTTCTTCTTGAGACTAGCCGACCAGATTTATTACACATCTTGCGGATGTTCTTGGAGATGTTTTCCAACTTAGATGATTATTCCTAAGTCGATGCCTTGTATGAATAAGGGATTGTAAAGTCATTTCAAAGTGTGAAGTGTGGAGATGTGAGTGTGGTAGTGAGGAAGAGAGTGAAAGGCAGAACATAAGTTTTGGGCTTAAATGGAACTGATTGAAGCATGGTGAAGATGTTATTCTATAGACAGTGAGTCTATTGTAGGCAGTGAGCCTCTTGTGAGCAGTGTGCTCAGATAGTGAGCCCTAATTGGCATGTGCCATTTTGTTCTTTCTATTCTTCTAACAGAGAATACAATTTTGGGTTAATCACCCTGTGGTTTTTCCTTAACCAAGTTTTCCACGTCAAAATCTTGGTGTCCTATAAGTTGATATGTTTCTGTTCTTGATTTAATTACACTATGTTTCCATGATTGATTTATTAATATGCTACTAAATCACAAAGAGGATTTAAGTGTTTAATTGGAAGAAAGTTTTAGACAATTGATTCACTCCCCCTCTTAGTTGTCTGTCCTGAATCTAACATAAGTCATCCACATAAAGATCTATGTGAGTTGTGTTCACCAGAATGAAGCCTACTTTTTCTGTAAGTTTAGTTGAGACAGGAAGACCATATTTGGCTCTGCATTCCTCCATAATAAAGTATTTTGCTATGCGGTTCTAGAGGGAGGTATGGGATGATGATAAGTGGCTACAATTGTAATCGTTCGTGGTTTGGTGGTCCACTTTTATGACAGTTGAAGACAATAAAGTTCATGTACTCCGGTGAGAAGATTCCTATGAATAAAGTGGGTAAGGTTCATGCGGTTGTTCCTAATGATTATAACATGTTTGTGGATGTCTCCTAATCATGTTCCTATCTGGACTTTGGTTCGCGATAAGAAATTGAGATGGTATGTGAAGATTGCTCCTAGATAACCTAGTGTGTAACCAATCTTGGCCGACCTGGTTGATCCCAGTGATTGCGGAGATCTCTAGAAGATTGTGGAAGTGTGTTGTGGCATGGAAGATCATTCTTGAGTCCCAACTAAGGCATGATGTGATATGCTTTTATTCCCTTTGCATGATGTTGCAATAGGTCAAGACCTATTTTGTAAATGTCTATAATACCAACTTTGGAGATTGTTCCAATGGTTGATGCCGACCTTGATGATCATTCCAAGGTTGATGTAGTATATAAATACTTGTAGCTAAGTCATGGAAAAGTCATCCTTGAGAGAAAATGAGAATACATTAAGAAAGGTCCAAAGGAAGAGCAGAGAAGAGGAAGAGCAAAGCAGAGGAAGAGCAGAGCAGAGGAAGAGCAAGGTAGAGGAATAATAGGGAAGAGGAAGACTAGAGCTGAGGAATTATTTATTCATAATAAAGAAAGGTGTTCATAGTGGAAATGAATTTGGAAGTAAGCCGCCGGTAGGGTTTAATAGCCCTCAAGGTTTAACAACCCTTATTGTAATCTTGCTAGGTTTAGGGTTGAGGCAGTGAGTCTGCTAGACCTAGTTGTTCTTCATGGCAGTAAGCCAGTATGTTTAGGCCCATGGGGTGACCAAGGCTGAACATCACTATTTCAAGATTGCAATATATATTGAGAGTTAATCCTCTCTGTGGTTTTTCCCCACCTTGGGGTTTTCCACGTAAATCTAGTGTCTCTTGTGTTTGATGTTGTTAAGTTTCTGATTTCATGCACTCATTGTTAAATCATAATAATTGTGGATAAGTGATGAATGTTTAATTGCAGAAAGTGTTTAAGTTTTTATGACAACTGATTCACCCCCCCTCTCAGTTGTCTAGTGCATATAAACATACCTTCCTTTCTTTTATTTCATAAACATTGATAAGTCTTCAATCTTTCTCATACTGCAAATACTATATTATCTTGCACAAAAACTGGTCAATTATCATATTAGAATGTAGGTATACCAATGAACCCTCCATATCAATGATCTAAAACTCCATACACATCAAACAGATCTTTGAAAATAATTCCTTGGCCCTCTACACACACAATAGAGTTAGAAAAATTAGTTTTGTGCCTTATAAAGAACTCTGCTCGTCAAACTTTATCAAGGAAGACTGACCGTTGGGCTTCAAAAAGGCTTTAAAAGACATCCATTAGATTTAATTTTCATGCCACTCTGATTTTTATCCTCCACCACACTCATAAGACTTAAAACATAACCGGATGACCAGTTATATTAGGTCAGGGGGTGGGGGCAGTCTTCCCATGACAGCAGCACCCTTAAAGACTTAGCTTAAGTTGTTTTCACCTGCGATAGATAGTCAATGCTCAAATAAAAAAAGCAACTTTCCTTTTATGACGGGAACTTAAGATACATTTAGGTCATAGGAGCATAATAAGGTTAGGGTTTTATATGGTTTAAAGATCTTAACTCACTATGAAGTCAACATATTTTCATACTAAAATGAAGACAATTCTTGAGCAACTTGAAAAACTAGAACCATGAAACCTTGAAGACTCCTTTCACTCAATAAGGACTCAAGGACACCAAATACTATGAATAGAGATAGTAGGCATGAAGCATTTGACCCAACATCAATCCAAATATGGACAAACCATAAATGAAGAAGATAGGAATGAACATGGTATAAATGTATATCAAACATCAACTCTATGAAGATATGTATAACTCTATCAGCTTCAAGATAACCTGATAACCTAATGAGAATGTGCTCAATGTCCTTTCTTTATCTCATTATGACATGATATGAAACATCATAACCTTTATATAACCTTCAACATCATACGTGAATGATTGACATGAGCCAGTTATGACTTGATGTGACTATTTGAGGATGAATGATCAACATGAACACCATCCTGATCAAATTCATTTATGACTGCATGATATAACATGAATTCTTCCATCCAACCAATCAAGAGAATGATATGAGTAAACCATTGATTCACAATTCATAATGTCATGAAGACTACTCTGAAGATGACCTCCAATCACCTGTGAACATGTCAAATGAAAGCAATACAAACCCTCCTTAACATCCTGAAGAATCATGAGCAAAACACACTAACCTTGTGATGACAACATGAAGACATCAAAGACATCAACACAAATGACTACAAGCATGAAATTTTTTTTCCCTTATCTTGACATCAATGACAAACTCAATGCCAATGCTTCTACAATCTCCCCCTTTGGCATTGATGTCAACATTCTTGAAGTTTTTGCACCTTATTACTCCCCCTTTGACAACAATGACAAAGGTATGAAAAACTCCCCCTAATGTACACATAGGTAAATAGAAAATGCATATCACTGCCTATTTCCACTTGTATTGACCTCAAGAGATATAGAACTTTCCTTAAAAACACCATTTACTATCAAGAACAGGTATCAATACCTACATAACATCTACAAAATGACTCAACATTTATTCTCATGTGCACACCTACCAAATTATGATTGCTATTCACTGATCACTGCTCACTATTATCCAGAGTCAACATAACAAGAGATAACTTGACTTCTTTATAAGATATCTAAAACCATTATGGTTTTGTCAATGCTATCTTGGAGATTTATGATTTAGGATTGTCTTGCTATCTTCCCTGATGACTATTTATGCAATGATTCTTATGTTTATGCATGTTTGAACCTAATGATCAAAATGTTTTTAGTGTTTTGTTGTCCTAGATATAGACAGCTTCATATGGAACCTACATTGGCCTTGGGATCCTTGGAAGCCTCATATTCTAGAAAACAGAGTCTTGTCACTCACATACACTGTTAATAAACTTGAGAGGCTTTACCAAAACATGTTAAAGGAATCATTACCTCTATATCTTGACTCTTCCTTGCAATCCATCCTTTTAAGTTGCTTAATAGCTGCAATCTAACCTGTATTCTCAAGCTTTCCTTTGTGGATCCTTATCTGCAACTCTTGATGATCAGTGGAGACTTTATGTGTATGCAATATACATTCCTCATCTTTGGAGAACCTTGAAGCCCTGCTGCCTTCTTTTCATGCACTATGCAAAACCTCAACTCTTCATACAAATGTTCAAACTGCTCTTTATTCTTTGTTGTGCTAGATGTAGTCCTCTAGGACTCCTTCTTGACTAACATACTTATCATTCTTTGACATAGATCAAAAACTTCTTATGAAGCTCTATGATTTCCTCTTGTTGTTTGACAAACTCCTTACACTCTTTAATAAGAAGCATATGAACTTGTGAATCAAGTGATCTCTACTAAATCATGATAAACAAAAATATATTGTCTTGATGAACTCAACAAAGCAACATAGTGACATCCTTGATCCAAGAGGCATAGCATGAATATTTGTTTTTGTTTTGGTCTCCAATCATAATATCTCATGTTCTCCTTGTAGGATCTACAACATGAAAGTTTGCATGACCAAAGTCACACCATTCGACTATCTTACCCTTCACAAGTCTGTCAAGTTGTTCTGCAACAAAAATAGTCTACCATGAACATAGAGTTTCCAAGGATCTCTGCAACCATGATGCTGCACAAGTTTGCTTACTATCCAAAAACAGTATCACTGCATAACATTATACTATCATAACATGTCTTGATTGAAGGCAAGAGATTAGTGTTGAAGTACACTACCACACCTAAGAATATGAACACACATGGTAAGATTGACTTGATGATCTGATCAAACAGTCTTCTAACCATATTATCTTGTAAGAACCTAGAGAATCCAATTTCAATTATACTTTGATGTAGGTTCATATCATTGAACATGCTAGTGAGGGTTGAGAAAATTTTGATTACATCCATCAAATGCATTTTCTTTGAATGACACTAAAATTTTTAATAAAATGTGTTTCTTGCAGTTACTGCATATACAAGGACCATACAGATTTGGCAACATTTCACTCAATACCATGCATTCTGTCTTTGCTAATGTCTTGTCTAATCTACTATTTTGCAAATACCTAGTATTGTTTATACACTGATTCAATTGCTTACCAATGATCACCACACTATGAAAACATAAAACAACATTTGACCAAGTTTAATAGAGTGCTGATAGGGGATAGAGAGAGTCTAATTATACACCTAAAGACTTTTCAACAAATTTATTTTATGTGCAACCTCTATTACAGAATCTGTACATTACATATATTTCCTTCATTCCTAGATGTATTAAATAATCTCTATCTATTTATAAACCATACTCACTGTCAATCCTTACAAAACACTTGCACAATCACCTTACCAGTGCTTATCACTATCACCATGACCTTCGAGGACAAAGCACTATCATGCCGTCACAAAGAAAGACTATCTTGAAAGATATATGAGGCATCCAAACATGACTTATAGTGATTACTCAAGTATGATCACTCCAAACCTTCAATCAACTTACACCAATGTACCTGTCATAACTCACCCTATCTTAAGTCATGCATCAAATTACAACAATGCACCATAAGAGAAACTTGACTGCAATGTTACAAATCAACCATTGATGAAAAAATACTATTGTGTTTCTACTGTCAAAACATATCTCTACCACTGTAAAGCTGTCAAAACCTACAACATACTAGCACTGCCTTGTAGAAGCACTATTCTTAGTATAATACACCAAAGGCATTAACATACTGCTACATTGACCAATAACAAACCGAAAACAAGACTAAGATCCATATAGATTGTAAATAAGAACTGTTTGAGACAAATTTGAAATACCCTTATTCAGATCACTAAGAATCAGTCATAGCATAAGTTGGTAGATATAAAAATAGTGGCACTTAACTGTCAATTGAGTTCATGAGAGATCTCTTCATCTTAGACTTGTGAACCATTGATCCTTAACAAGGACTCCACCATGACACTTGCAATTACAACATATATCAACATAGATCTTCCTCTTTTCGATGCAGTTAATCAAGGCAAAAACTATGCAAGCATGCACATCACGATTGATCACTTCAATGGTTGAATGAATGAACTTCTCTTTCTTTGCACAATACAAACATGTTATTAACCTAATTTTTGAAGGGAGAAGCACTTAATTGCTCATTATGCTGATATGCCTCCATTTACTCCTTGATCATCACAATCTCCTTATTTTTTTTCTTGGGGTAAAAGATATAGCATTGAATATCTCCCCCTCAGTTTATGCTATCCTTTAAATAGTTATGTGAGTCTCTTGTGTAGCATGCACAAGATTAGGGTTTTCTTCTCCTGAATCTTGTTTTCTCCTCCAAACTAGTATAGAATCTTTGTTTTCCTTGCCCAAGGTATTCACTTGCTTTTGCTTGAACATGTAGCCTCTTGATGACTTTATCAACCTTCCTCTACACCATTGTGTCTTGTGCCCAAACATATTACATATATAACACAAAATATTGTAGTCTTGACCAAGAGAAAAGTAGTTTCTTCTAGGTGATCTGAGAAAACTTCTATAATCATGTCGTTCATGCAACCAACAATTTCTTGCTAGATGGCCAACTTTATTACAGTTATAACACACATTATCATAATCCTGATTTGACAAACTATAAAATATTTACTTCTTGTTCCAACCAAAACCATTTCTTTCACAATCTCTTGCTCTATGACCATAAACATGGCATGAATAACAACAACCATGGAACTGAGAATAGTTGTACCTGACTAAAAGGTATTTCCTAGTAGATGAAGGTCTTGAGTGGTTGTTTGTACTTTTTTCTATCAGCAACTTTATCTTTTTCTTTCTTCTTGGCTTCACTCTCAGGAGCAATAGAGTAAGAATTTAGGTCTATCTTCTTCCTAGTAGCATCTCTTGTCTTGAAACATTCTCCTTTCCCATAACCCAAGCTAGTAGTGTCCCTGTAATACTTTTACTTGCTCAACATGTCATTCAGGTAGTCAGTACTCTTTTCAAATTGAAGACTCTTATGCAATTTAGAAGATGCCTTTTTTAATTACTTTCTCAAAGAAACTATTTCTTTCTCTAGCTTTAAGCATTCACTAGTCTTAACTTCAAGATCAGATTTTGTAAAGTCAACCACTCTTTTGGCTTCTTCTACTTCTATTTTTAGACTAATAATCAATTTATTAGACTCATCAACTTGACTCTTAAAGTTAACAATCTGATTTCATGCCTCTTCAAACTCTAAAGAATATTTTGTAAAATCTGCACATACCTTATCTTTGGAATATTTTTCTTGTTGAAGCTAGTCTTTTAATCTCCGATTCTCCTTTCTAAGTTGCTTCATCTGATCTAAGGCACATAAGAGCTCTCCTTCAACATCAACTTCACAATCATCTTCGTCAAACTCCTATCCATCTTCATCCATAAAGAGGTCTCCTTCTTTATCATCAATCTCAATAGCAAAATCATCTTTTCTTTCATCATTCAAGGAAGGCTCATGCAACAACACATGACATGACATGACTGGGGTTTTTTGTTCAACCTTTTGCTTGGTTTCTTTATTTTCTCTATCTCTTTTACTCTTTCCCACGTTACTCCACTATTAGGACCTACCCAAGCTAGTTAGACTTCAATAGGGAACCTATGCTCTGATACCACTTGTTGGAGTACAAAACAACACTGATAGGGTGGGGTGAATCAGTGTTGTATAAAATTTTCAAACTTTTTGCACCTTTTAACTTATAAGACAGAGAGAGAAAGATGTCAATGATCTGTTAAACACATATGCACAAGTATGATAATGAGAAGTATGAATCAAGACCTTACTGGAACAAATTATTAGAGCACATGAACATATGAAGACAAGCAAGAAACATAACACCTGATTTGATGAGTGGAAAAACCCTCATAGGGGTAAAAAAACACTCTAAAAATTGCCTCATTGGCTTAAACAAAATGTCTCACTGACAAGTACAAAATCATGCCTCACTGGCAATAAACAAATTTCACTGATCATACAAGCTTCACTAGCTACAAGATGCCTCACTGGCTGAATATGAACATGAGAAAGAAAAATTGATTCAAGGGGTTACCTTGATTGTCTGCAAAGCATCAACTAACATCTCTTGTTATATCAAAGGTTACACAACACAAAGCAACTCTTCAATATCCCCTCTACAAACCATTTCAACACCTTATGTCTTCTTGAACAAAATTACAAAAAGATAATACAAAAAACTCCAGTTTAACCTGCTGTCATCACCACATCTACCTTTGTTCTTCTCAAACAAGTCTTCATGATTTCTTTTTATTATGAATACCTCCTGACATAGAAACAAACAGGTTACCTAGCCAATCTTCTACCCCATAAACCTCTAAATACTGCATACACCTTTATTTTTTAAAACTTATCCATGAACAAAGATCACTACTCTTTTGCCCATACAATTTGTATGATCAAACTCTAAAAACCCTGATAGACTCAAGAAGACAAAGCTGCATAAAAGAACTTATATGATTAGATAGAGCTCACGCCAAATTCAACCACAAACAACTTTACCTTCCTTTCTTTTATTTCATAAACATTGATAAGTCTTCAATCTTTCTCATACTGCAAAATACTATATTATCCTGCACAAAAACTGGTCAATTGTCATATTAGAATGTAGGTATACTAATAAACCTTCCATATCAATGATCTAAAACTCCATACACATCGAACAGATCTCTAAAATTAATTCTCTGGCCCTCTATACACACAATAGACTTTGAAAAATCAGTTTTGTGCCTTATAAAGAACTCTGCCTGTCAAACTTTATCGAGGAAGACTGACCGTTGGGCTTCAAAAAGGCTTTAAAAGACATCCATTGGATTTACTTTTCATGTAACTTTGATTTTTATCCTCCACCATTAGATTTAGTTTGGCGCTCATAAGACTTAAAAAATAACCAGATGACTGGTTCTACTAGGTCAGGGGGCAATCTTCCCACGATAGCAACACCCTTAAAGAGTTAACTTAAGTTGTTTTCACTTGCGATAGACAGTCAATGCTCGAATAAAGTAAAAGCAACTTTTATTTTATGACGGGCACCTAAGATACATTTAGGTCATAGGAGCATAATAAGGTTAGGGTTTTAGATGGTTTAAAGATCTTAACTCACTATGAAGTCAACATATTTTCATACTGAAATGAAGACAATTCTTGAGCAACTTGAAAAACTAGAACCATGAAACCTTGAAGACTCCTTTCACTCAATAAGGACTCAAGGACACCAAATACTCTGAATAGAGATAGTAGGCACGAAGCATTTGACCCAACAGCAATCCAAACAATGACAAACCATAAATGAAGAAGATAGGAATGAACATGGTATAAATGTACATCAAACATCAACTCTATGAAGATGTGCATAACTCTATCAACTTCAAGATAACTTGACAACCTAATGAGCATGTGCTCAAGGTCCTTGCTTTATCTCATTATGACATGATATGAAACATCATAACCTTTATATAACCTTCAACACATCATAACCTTCAACATCATATGTGAATGATCGACATGAGCCAATTATGACTTGATGTGACTATTTGAGGATGAATGATCAACATGAACACCATCTTGATCAAATTCATCTACCACTACATGATGTAACATGAAGTCTTCCATCCAACCGGTCAAGAGAATGATATGAGTAAACCTTTGATTCACAATTCATAATGTCATGAAGACTACTCTGAAGATGGCCTCCAATCACCTATGAACATGTCAAATGAAAGCAATACAAACCCTCCTTAACATCCTAAAGAATCATGAGCAAAACACACCAACCTTGTGATGACAACACGAAGACATCAGAGACATCAACACATGAAGACACATCAACACAACTGACTACAAGCATGAACAAACTTTTCCCTTATCCTAACATCAATGACAAACTCAATACCAATGCTTCTACAGAACTCATATTCTGGTAACTTAGCCATATATAAATGCTAGAAGTAGATCTGCAAATACAAAATATAATTAATTAAATTAGGAATTGGAAATTTATATATTAAATGTATGTAACATGTTTATACATATATCAATCTTGGAAATATATAAATTTACATGGTTTAAACAATACATTTAAAACATTTAATTACATAATAATACATATGAAACCAAGGGACATTTCCCAAGAAAAATTAAAAGTTAGGAAATATGTGTTTAATTCCATAAATACATTTTCTTTTAAATAAATATATTTTGCAAATAAATACAAGATTGCAACTGCAATTACAAAAAGATAAATTTAAATATTTATACATTAAATGCAAATCATGAGAATGCTTATATATAGAAAATACTTTTACACTTGATGTCACACTTGGTGATTTCATACCTAAAGATGACATAAGAGGTGATGTTTACCAAGTAGTTTATTTAGGTTTAGTTCCAAGTGAACAAGTTAACAACATGCATCAAAAAGTAGTTTAAATCTAACTTGTCAATAAGCTTGCTCAAATAATCTCTTTTCAAATGCATTAACCAAGTTTGTAATATCATGCATATGCATATAAGATAAAGAAATGAAATATTGTGCTAAGAATTTATATTGAATAAGGTCATCTTAGGTTTCCTAATAATATGTGGACATCATGAAAAAATGAAGCTAATGATCAATAGGAAGAGAGACACTAAGGAGTCCATGTTATCAAATTGTAAGGCAATAATTTCCAAACTCATCACTATCTATATATCACCATATGGAGATAATAGACCTATAGTGTAAGTCACTAACATATATCATGCACATAAGATTGACATGTCATAAAAATGTGTTGTCCATGTACCCATCTATAAACTAGATGTAGTAGTAGGAGATGTAAGGTAGTAGCTAGAATATGGCAAGGCCATGGATGTGTATGATGTTGTAGAGGAGGATCTAGAGAGGGATTGTACCTGGAATGAAGAGAGGATTCTCCTCAACCGTCCATTACACCATCAAGGGAGTATAGTCTTTGAGGAAATATAAAACCAAATTATGAGGGTTTAGGACAAAATTGAGATTTTGAATTAGGGCTCCATGTTTAGGGTTCATGTTTAATGGTTTTGTTTCAAGATGTGAGTTTATGGTTCAAGTTTGAAGACCTTTATGGTTGGGGTTTTGATTTTAAGCACCATGTTTGATGTTGTATTATTATTTCATAAGTCTTGATAACTGAAGTACTCCTAGTGAATGATTAACTTAGGTGTAAATAGATTCAATGTTATTCTAATGGTGAGTTTAGTATACCCATGTCAATTGAACCCATTTATTTTTTGGCCTATTTTGTTGGAATGACTTAATCCAATTACTTGTTAAGAAATGCTACACTCTTGTGTTATGTTTGGCCTATGGCCCAATGGTTATCAATTTTACACTAATCTACACTTACTTCCATTCTTATGACCTTATCTCATGCCTATTTACACACAAACCCAATGTAATGGTGAAATTTGAATACCCATGTTTATTCCCATTTAGTTTTGGGCCCATCTTGATGGAATGACTTAATACAATTATATATCAAGTGCCATGTTTAGTTGACAACTCTTATTGATCACTATCAATTTCACAAATTCTTTTACACCTATTTCCATTCATTCTTGACCTTATCATATCACTACTCACACATTCCCACATACTCACCATTTACATATCATTTAATTTTGATGACCATTTGTTTTAAAGTATTGATTTGAGACTAATAGTTCTATAAAACATGTTCATAAATACAAATAAAAGTAACTAAATAAAACAATGGTTCTTAACTCTTGGTCCATGAAGTAGAGGCTTTTGGGAACCTCTAAAGTGTAAAAGACCTAGGAGATACAAATTATTTATAATGTAATAATCAATATATAAATTAGATAAATAAGTCTAAACTACTACAATAATAAAAATAAGAAAATATTAGATCTATAAGCAACTAGGACAATAAGATGGGAAAGACAAATTACAATATAAATATGGGAAATGTATATGGAAATGATTATTAGAAAGTGTTATGTCATAAAATGTCCCCTAGGACTTTTACCTCCTAAGTTTAGCTCCCGGGTCCCTTGTTTTTCATCATGCATGTTCATTTTAACTCCCGATGCAAAATCCCTGAAAACCCATGTCAAATGGGGCTAAGGGGAGATTGTTGAACCTGATCCTACCTTAAAAATGGGGCCTAGGGATTGGGCGTTCACGCCCTAGTCCTACCCTATTTTCTGGGACCTAAATTTTAAATGTTGGTTATGTGACCGTTAAAAGGTTTCGTTGCCGACATCTTAAGTTTGAATTATGAAATTTCTAGCGAGAATGCATATGTAAGCATGTTTAGGGTTTCATTTGTAAACTAAAAGTTGATTATGATACTTTGACGAACTTATGATTTTAGAGCATTCAAAGCATTCATTGTTGCAGAGCAGAATATTGTTGTTGTGTTTGTTATGTAGATTTGGCTTCATCTTCTCATGTGTTGAAAGCTCTTCATCTACATGCAAGATACTCCTATGATGTGATATCTATTTGTGTTTGAATCATTTATCAATTTATTTTTACCTCTATCCCATAGGGATACACACTCTTTATCAAACAACAGTGTTGGAAGTCTTGAATGCCATTCTGGGGCTTGACTGAGAGAAGCTCCTAAACACCACAACCCCCAACCCCATTCTTTGTGATTGCAGGTGACAAGTGTCGCATCTTGCAGAGTGGAGTTGTAGAAGGCTATGATAGAGTGTACAGGTTCCAAATCTAAGAATAAAAGTACTCCAAGGGCTTGGGTACCCACCTCGAAGCCCTCCAGATTTGTAGGGCAGAAAATCTCTGAGATAGTGGTGAACAGTAGCAGACAACTTCTAGAAATCCCTGAAGAAGTTCTTGCCTTGGGCTTGGGTGTCTGTTCTTTAGCCCTCAACTTTTCTATATCTTGAATCTCAAAATTTGGTATGTATCTAATTCTCATTTGATATCTCTGTGTGCAAGCATTTTTCAGGATTCGTCCATTTTTTTACGATTTTGCATAATTAGGGTTTTAAGCATAATTGGGCATTAAATTAATATATTAATCAGAAAATTCCAAATTTCCCTATCATTATAGTGACAACTAACCTGTACGTGAATCCTCTTGCAAAATTCATGATTCAACTCGGTTAAATGTCCTTGAATGTGTGTAGTAAAAGGAGGATCTAGGCATATCATCAAATTAACCCTATTCCCACTTTTCCTACATAATATTTTGGTGAACCCATGTTTTTATTTGAATTTTGCACCTTGTTTAGTGTTGTACTTTATATTTACATTCATTCATTACATTTTCATTTTATTGTATTTGAAAATTTACAAAAAAATTGAAAAATTTGAAAAAACTTGGCATCCTAGGCTTGCATTTTGACATAATTCATATTAATTTAATATAATATCTGATTTTTACATAAGATATGATATAAATTATAGTAGTACATCATTATATAATCATTTTCATTGCATTTTCATGCTTAAATTGTCAGATTTTGCTTGAAATTGTGCATTTTTTCATATAACCTAGTTTTTCCAAAAGCTAGGGTTTGTGGTTAAAATCTTGTTTCAGATTTTACTACTATTTTAAACACTCTTTTAGGTCTGATTTTAGATTGTATTGTTTCAACATAGTGTGTTTTTGCATTTACATCTTAGATTTTGCATTTACATAGTCAATTTCAACAAAAACTAGCATATTCACTCATCTTTCCTTAAAATTACACTTCCATTGAGCATTGTAGAACTTGTGACATCATTTTAAGATCTGAGCTGAGTTTTTTTACATCATAAATCTGAGTAGAAAACATTCATACATAATTTTGCATAGTTTCATATCTTAATTTCACAATTAGGGTTTGAAAACCTTGCATTTTCACTAGATTTTGCCTTGTAATCTATCTAGGCCTACATTATAGGTGTGCTGTGAAGGATATTGCTGCATTATTGGACTGAAATTAAGGTTATTATTCACTTCCCCTTTTCTATTTTTTCACAACACTACTTATTTTAGGCATTTGCATTGAAAAAAGTGAAAAAATCAAGCATTTTTAGGTCATAACTATACATAGTTTTGCATATATATCAAAATAATATTTTGTACCCATTTGAAAACATATACACATGGCCTCAAATTGAAACAATAACTCTAGGTTCCCTCCTAGACCTTATTTGAAAAGAAAAACTCCTGAACCTAAAATAACATTTACACCTTATGATAAAACAATGAGTGATATTGAGGGACCTCTCTATATTACAGTGAATGTAATGGAGATTCCCATGCATGGTACACTTATAGATCCTAATTGCATGACTAATGTGGTAACAAAAGAGTTCCTTCTTTCACATGACTTGATACAAGATTGAACCTTCAGACTAAGAATGATTAAGACACATACTGGAGCTTTCATGCCTACCTTTGGGAAGATAACTTTATTGGTTACGGTTTATGATAAAGCCGTGAATCAATTATTTGATGTCATCCCCTTATCCAACCTCTTCCACATAAAACTACGACATCCATGGCTAAAATCTATGAAGGATGTCCCCTCAACAATTCACAAATGCATACAATTCTCTTTACATGGACAAGTGCGTACTATTCGTCGTAATACATGGCAACCCATGGTTATGGAGAAGAACTTTACTCTTGATTACTTTTGGCCATGACCTAATACACAACCTGAGCCATGAAGAGACCAAACTTTCTTATCATATAGATGATACAAAGAAAAACTTCTATCTAGAGTGGCCGAACCTTCTATTCAACAAGCAACAAGAGAAGAACAACCTGCATTAGAAGAACTTCCTAGAGATAAAGGTAAAGGACAATATGCTGAGGTTCCTCCTCCATCATCCTTACAAGGATTGAGAGTGACTCATGGAAAGCAGAGTATTTCATCAAGATAAATTAGATTTGAACAAGCTTACTCCTTTGAGATAAGAAAACCTATGGAAGAACATGAAACTAATTTTGAAGATATAAGCAATAAGACAAGAAGGAATAGACAAGAAAGAGAAAGGAGGAAGAGAAGACAAGCTTTTGCCCAACAAAATGCACCTCAACAAGAAAACATTCCACATAACATTGATCTGAATAAAAAAAACCTTAAAGATAAAGAGATTAAGAATAATGACAAACATTGGGCTATTGTACCTTATGTACCTTTTTCCTCTCGCATTCGAGATTGGGAAGATGATGATTTGCTTGTTGACAACCACTAGTTCAGTTGTGTGTTGTGTCTTATGCTCATAGCATTGCATTTGATGACTTGGGGTCATCTTCCTACGTGACTTTTCCTAAGACACTTGTTCTCCTCTCTCATTTTATTGTTTACCTTCTTCTAGTGGTTCTACCTAGTCGGTGGATGACTAAAAATAAACTTATATTGATATAGACCGCGTGTCCCTTCAGAAAGCAAAGTGAAAATGGGCCTATTCCATTTATGAAGATGGGGTTGATTTATATATCTGACACTTGGCTAGTAGAATCACTCCGTGTGATATTTTGATCTTGTCTTATCATGCTAACAAATCATAACAATACATATGCTCTGTGCACTTTGATTGTTTTGTGTGTCTCGCCTTGTTGTTACACTTGGTTTTGAGATGTCTGCAATATAAGATCCATGGCTATACTTGGACTCAAACTTGTATGTGTAGCCTTGGCTCTTTATGTGATTGCTTTCATGCATTATAGTTATCTTAGCATAATGTGTGTTTGTGGGAACATTTGGCGATCGTAAGCACATGTCACCTTTGGGGGCATGGGCTTTGTGAAAGCTCTTGTTCCCTTGTGTGTTTTCTCTCTACCTTAATGTGCTTGATATCAGTACACGATATCAACCACCTTAAGGTGGGGGCATACAAAGGTAAGTTGTCTGATGATTTTTGTACTAACAAAGCATGTTTGTAAGCCCTCTACGGAGGCAGGATGTTGTATCTCTAGCGTGAGTGCACATCTTTATTCTATATTGCAATCAAAAATCCCTTTGTGGAGGTGGGATATGGTACATATCCTTTTATTCAAATTCCTCTGTGGAGGCATGGATGTTGTATCTCTTGAGCTAGTGCACATCCTTTTTATTTAAAAAGTCCTCCGAGTAGGTGGGGTTGGTCTATCCTCCCTTAAGAGTGTCTTTGGTAGTTGTTGTGGCATAATCCCAACTGTCAAGTGTGCCTGTAGCATGCTTAAGATGGTGGGGGCTTAGCAATAAGTTCCTTCCATGCCTTGTTTGCCATGTTTAAGATGTATAGTATGTCTCTGGCATACTATATGGTGCTCGTGTATTTCGTGTGTCTTCCATGTGTTTTCCACCTTGTGTAGTCTAAAGCTATGTGGCGAAATGCCCCTCTCTACACTCGGGCTTTGTATGGCATGTTTGTTCCCAAGTATAGTCTTAAGAGTGTAGCGGAATGCCCCTCCTATGCTTTGGGATTTGTTTGGCATGCTTGTTCTCAAGTGTAGTCCAAAGAGCATGGCAAAATGCCCCTCCTACACTCTATTACATGTCTTCTCCCCCATATGTAGTCCAAAAAGCGTGGCGAAATGCCCCTCCTACATTTTGGGTTGTGTGTTGCATTTTTACTTTCCATGTATCGGCATTCATTTATATATATGAAAATGAAAAATAAATAATTACCGCATTCATTGTATTTATCATGTTTTGCGTGTCTTCAATATTGTCTTCTCCGTGCCTTGCATGCTTGTTATTGTCTTCTCTGTGTTTGTGTGCCTATTACTATCTTCACTGTGTTTGGCATGTTTGTCACATGTTTTCTGTAATGTCTACTTGAGATTGGGGGCTAGAAATAGTTCCTCAATCTTTGTGTATGCATTAGCTTCAAGTGCTTGGCGTGTTTGTTGTGTTTTGACCGTACTTTAATGAATGTATGGGTCGTAAGATCATACATACATTAAAGTGGGGGCTAAATGTTATGTCGTAAAATGTCCCCCTAGGACTTTTACCTCCTAAGTTTAGCTCATGGGTCCCTTGTTTTTCATCATGCATGTTTATTTTAACTCCCGATGCAAAATCCTTGAAAACCCATGTCAAATGGGGCTAAGGAGACATTGTTGAACCTGATCCTTCCTTAAAAATGGGGCCAAGGGCTTGGGAGCTCACACCCTAGTCCTGCCCTATTTGGTCAGGACCTAAATTTTAAATCTCGGTTATGTGACCGTTAAAAGGTTCCGTTGCCGACATCTTAAGTTTGAATTACGAAATTTGTAGCGGGAATGCATATATAAGCATGTTTAGGGTTTCATTTGTAAACTAGAAGGTGATTATGATACTTTGGAGAACTTCTGATTTTAGAGCATTCAAAGCATTCATTTTTGCAGAGTAGAATATTATTGTTGTGTTTGTTATGTAGATTTGGCTTCATCTTCTCATGTGTTGAAGGATCTTCATCTACATACGAGCTAAACCTCCGAGGTGATATCTATTTGTATTTGAATCATTTATCAATTTTTTTTTGCCTCTATCATGTAGGGATATGCACTCTTTATCAAACAACAGTGTTGGAAGGCTTGAATGCCATTTCAGGGCTTGACTGAGGCAAGCTCCTAAACACCACAACCCCCAACCCCATTCTTTGTGATTGCAGGTGATAGGTGTCGTATCTTGCAGAGTGGAGTTGCAAAAGGCTGTGACAGAGTGTACAGGTTCTAGATCTAAGAAGAAAAGCACTTCAAGGGCTTGGGCGCCCACCCCAAAGCCCTCTGGATTTGCAAGACAGAAAATCTCTGAGACAGTGGTGAATAGTAGCAGACAACTTCCAACAATCCTTGAAGAAGTTCCTGCCTTAGGCCTGGACGCCTACTCTTTAGCCCTTGATTTTTTCGCATCTCAAATCTTGATATCTAGTATGTATCTAATTGTCATTTGATATCTCTGTGTGCAAGCATTTGTCAAGATTTGTCCGTTTGTTTACGATTTTGCATAATTAGGGTTTTAAGCATAATTGGGCATTAAATTAATACATTAATGAGAAAATTCCAAATTTCCCTATCATTATAGGTGACAACCAACCTGTAGGTGAATCCTCTCTCAAAAGTTGTGATTCAACTCAGTTAAATGTCCTCGAATGTGTGTAGTAAAAGGAGGATCTAGGCATATCATCAAATTAATCCTATTCTCACTTTTCCTACATAACAGAAAGGCAATGTTAAATGAAAATTATACACATGATAAATTTGAAGTTTGATACTAGAAATAGCATTAGGAGGTTGAAATTATGCTCTATGATGAATTTAGGGTCAATATAGAAGAATTTTTATGATAGGGGTACTAATAGAGCCCACTTTAGGTAGTATAGTACCACAAGCTATGTTTTAGGTCCCTTCTAGGGTGCTAGGGTATTTGACAAGTAGAGATATGTAACTTTTAGGGCATCTTTGTGACTATATATTAGTCTTGTTTCTCTTATAGGCTCTTCCATCCATTCCAGAATCTCTCTAAATCTAAGTTCAAGCATGGGGACAAGAAAAAAATGGTTGTTGTGCTTGAGATAAAACTTTTGTTAGTCCCCTATGTGGTTTATTTCAATATCCACCATAGAAATTTTGTAAAAATAGATGTGTAGACTTGGATGCTTAGTGTTTTTGGTGTGGTAATAATGGTGTTCAAAATGATAAAACCCTAATAGGATGTGATCAATTTTAGATTGAGGAAGTAGCTCATCCTTAATGGAAATACACTTCATCATGTTGTAGGGCCAAAAACCATATTCATATGGAGACAAAAGTTGAATATTATTACACATTCACATTCCTCTCAAAGTTCTATATAATTTAAAAATAATGGCATCTCATTTGAGTTTCCAGAGTTATTTAACTACGCCATGATCCTCATGTTCCCCATGGCATGACCTAAAATTTAATTTTGATGACCATTCGTTGGAGTCATTTAACTACGCCTAAATGTAGTTATGCTTAGCTAGAGGGAGAGTCATGAGAGTTAGTTTAAGTTTAAACTCTACTTGGGTCATTTACTTTAGGGAAGGCAACCGATTTTAGTGCTTAAATTAAAGATTTGAGTGGGATTTTGAGGATACAAGTTCATTTCTATCACATTAAGTGTTAACCAATTTTCTTGCTTATGTTGGCATATGGTTCTTGTTTTGTGTCCTAGGAAGTCTGTATGTGCATATGCATGTTTAGTATTACGGTTTGGTTTGGGATGTGAGTTTAGTTTTATGGTTTGATTTGGAAATGTTCGTTTAGTGGTTTGGTTTGTAATTCTGAGTTAGGATTTTCAATTAAGAGTCCCAAGTTTAGGGTTTAGGGTTTTCAATTAAGAGTTCCAAGTTTAGGGTTTACATGTAAAAAATAAAAAAAATAGATGATTACGAACTTAGGTTTTAAAATTAAATATAAATTAAAATACAGTTAAAAATCAAAATAATAATAATAAAAAAAAGAAAACCACCTACCTGGAAACACCTGAGGGTCACTTTGGAGAAGGTACAAGGTCATGGAGGCGTGCTGTGGAGGTAAAATGATGCAAATGCCCATTTTTTCTTCCTTATTTATGTCCCTATTATCATTTCAATAGTTCAAAATGAACTTGAATACGACTATTAAAAAATAAATACTTTTCATGAATGGATGCTTGCTTATAAAATGGGCACCCATTCCATATACAAGAGCCTGTATGTAATGGACACCCATTTAGGAATAGGCTCCTAAGCATAAATGGGCGCTTGTTCCATTTGGGCTTGCATTTAGGCTTAGGCATCTGTTCCTAGATAGGCACCCGTTCCATTTGGGGTTGCATTTAGGCTCAGGCGCCTGTTCCTAAATGGACACCTGTTATTTTCAAAATGAGTGCCCATTTCTATTAGATTTTTTCTTGCCCACGAGACTTCCATTCAAAGTGCACTCATCTTCTTTCTTTGACCCCCTACCACTAACCTTGATCATTTGTCACCTCAAATCCTTGATTAGGATCAACGAAAGCACACATCACTAGACTTATTCCAATATGTTGAAGCTATTATAAAACTCTCATGGGATTCCAAGATAATATCTGCCCATGGGACCATAACATCAAATTTGGAAGTGTTTTGGATGAACTAAAATATAAAGTGAACAATCCACAAGAATATAAGAATCACCATGTCACAAAGCATCGACATGCAATATCAAATTAAAATTAGGTCAAAAATCAAAATGGATCAAAAAGGAAACATGGTCCCACAAATAAAAAAGAAAACACAAAAGCAATGTCGTTCCCAAAAAAGAAAGAAGAAATAAATCAAAGTGGAGCATCCAAATCTACATCTCCAAAAGATAATCCCATCCCCAAATCTAAAAGTCCCTATCCCCCATCCAAAATCCCTTCCCAAAACCCTAAATCCAAATACCAAAACCCCAATCCTAAGTTTTAAGACATTTGGGTCCCTAAATCCCAAAATCAACAATAAGAAATCTCCCATCCCAATCCTACAATTAACAATCGTAAAACCCCCATCCTGATCCCAAAATTTGAAATCAAGAATCCCTATGCATTACAAATCCCATACACCTAAAATTCCAAATCCCAATTCAAAGCTTCAAAATCCATCATCTAATCTATAGCACATCCAATTGTTGAGTGCATCATGGTGTGTGCAAATGTTGGTCCTAGTTCCCCTTGGTCCCATGCAATTTCCTCATGTCTCCATCATTCCATCCTTTCATAACCAAATCCATTATCCCATGTACATCCATAATCGCCGCACTTTAATCCAAGCTTTCACATAATCACTATCCATCCTTCATCCAACTCGCCTTCCATTTTTCTTGGCATCATCCTCAAACATATGGGTTATGATGGTACCATGTTTACTTTGGAGAAGACAACTTAACAATCAACAAGGTTTCTAAAATCATCTACCGAATGCAATGCCAATCAACATGGTTCATGTGAAGCAATTATTCAAAATGGCATGCTATAATCTCTTTGTGGAAATAGATGCTTAAGTCCAAAAAATCCCAAATCTAAAAATCTTGCATCTTACATCCATCCATCCCATCCTAGCATAAGAAAATGTCAAAAAGTATACAAATAAGAAAAAACAAAATAAAAGTAAAGAGAAAAATCATCCAATGGTGAAAACCATTCTTATGGTACCTTGGACTAGTATCATGATGAAAACCTGTTCTTGGGAATCACGTGTAAATTCACTATCTTTGAGTGCACCCTACACTTGGTGGCAAGCCTCTCCCATCCTCTCATACTCATCCTATCATACCAATCCATTATATCTACATATCTATCCCATCATCCCCAATCCATCCTCCCTTCCTGCTTTCAACCTTGTTAAGTATAGGGGCACAATGTTGAGACCTCTTGGTATATACCCAATCTTTTATAGAAAATCCTACAAATCTATCATCACAAGCATTACAACATAATGCCACGAGTGGCATATCTAAAGTGGGGAATGTTATTTCTATGCAACATAGTCCTTGGAGAGGCCATCTTGAACCCCTCCATCTATCCCTCATGAATCCCCCATACCTCCCATCCACTATCGATATTATCTTCATCCTTCCATCCAATTCTCCATTCATCCTTGTCTATAGACTTGGTTTTCCCTTGTTATTGGTTCTAAGAAAAAGGCTATCCAAACACCATCCAATGCAACAATCCTATTTATCCCATTGTAGTCCACCCCAACACAAGCAATCCTAATTCATGCACATCTTGCCAAGAAATCTAGCTAATCCTCAAAAAGTATCCCTTAGTTTTGTTCCTAGCCTTGATACAAGCCTTGTTCAGTTAAGTAAACCATCGTCATTGGGATATATCATTCCCAATCCTCTTGTTCTTGGGATGTATCATTCCCACATCAATAACACTATCACCACCAGCACCACCATCATCATCAATCGATCATCATTCTTTAGCTTTATCATGGGAAATCTTGTTTGTCTTTGTGTCGTTTGTGATGCTTTCTTACTTACCTGTGTGTTTTATTATTTGTTTTCTATTTATAATGGTCCTTACAACATATCTCAATGACGACATCATGGTCTTTCATATCATGGTGCTATACATCATATACTTTCTTGCAACCTTTTATTTTGAGTCAGTCCCTCATGCATATGGCACAATACTATCATGGTCCCTCATACCATGGTGCATAATGTCATATGCTACATCAAAAACCATGGTTTCTCAACCAACTAACATAAATAATTCTCCACCCCATCCATTTGCATCTCCATCTCCTCCATTCTTCAACTAATCTTCTCATCCTAAGCTATTCATCATTTCACCACTTCTATTTGTTATCCCCATGCATCTATCCATATTTTCCCCATCTTTTCCCTCCCACCCATTTTTAACCCTACTTTAGAAATGCTTGACCCTAAGGCATCTATGCATTCCCACCATGATGAAACACCTAACCCTGGGGAATCTATACATTTTCCCCTTCAAATGATCTTAAATAAAGCATCCAAGCTTGTCCTTGTTGATAACTGAGAGGGGGGGTGAATCAATTATCCTAATTATTTCTTCTTTTGAACTTTCTTATTAATCAAAGCATCATTGAATCAAACAAACAAACATTACCATGAAATGAGAAACACATGACATAGTATTTTTGACGTGGAAACCCGGTTAAGGGAGAAAACCATGGGGTGATTAACCCAAAGATTATTCTCTGTTAGAAGAATAAGGAATTACAAAAATGGCACTTGCCAATTAGGGCTCACTGCCCGAGCACACTACTCACAAAGAGGCACACTGCCTACAAGGAGACACACTGTCTACAAAAGAATGTTTATACAATACTTGAACTGATTGGAAACATCTACATATGCTGGAGTTCAGTTCTGGTTAGGCTCAGTATACTGATCTGCTGCACTTCATCTTCCCTCTGCTCTTTATTCTGCTTTCCTTTCACATACCGGATCTTTCTTATTACTTCTTCTCTGCTCTGCACTTATTCACATATAACATCACACTACACACCTTCTCAAAACAAAATCCATCCTCTATTTATATCCGCACTAGTGATTTCATTATCTTTCTAGTCGGCACCCGAAATAGTCTATCTTCTCACAAACTCTATTCTGTCGGCTGAATCCTTGCATATCAAGTAATGCGGATCAAGCATATACTTGTAGATGTCATTAATCATGTCGGCCAAACATGATTTTTGCCTTCCTAACCTTTACCATCAACAGTAGCACATCTGGAAAATAGTCTGATACTCTGTCAGTCAGTTCTTCCTCTGTTCTCACTGTCTTTCAGGAATCCGGTACTCAACTATTCATATCTTCTTCCTTGTCCATTATCAGAGGCTAAATCCTTGGAATATACTACTCAAGGTAGTCCTCTTGACTTCCTCAAATCCACATTGCACCAAGACACTTCCTCTGAGAGATCTGGACCAATTTGTTAGACCTTGCCACATGCTCTGTTCTTGTTCACCGGACCACAACAATCTTTATTCAGACTTCCGGTAGAGACACATCATGACTTGCGGATATGTGGGATGACCTTTGTTGCCATCAATGACAACAACCATGAATCCATATAGTGTCTCTTGCCAACAGTCCTTTAGCCTTGATTTTCCACCACATCCTTGACACCTCAACCTTTATCCTTTCATCCTCTTCCTTCCTTTTGAGAGACCACCTAGATCCCTGTGAACCTACCTACTATCTCAAGAGGCATAACTTATCCACTTCCTAACTCTCTTTCTTCCAATGATTGGGGCATCCTGCCACTAGTCCCATCTCTTTGAAAGTCTCTATACTTTATCTTTCTCTAAAATGCTATTACTTCTATTAGTCACAACACCATATAAAAGAGGGGTAAAATGTATACACCTAAATCTAACCATGTCTTAACATCACCTGATTCATCTATCATATCTCCCCTTCCAATCATTAATTCACTCATCCAATCATCCTCCTAGAATTAATTAAATAAATTCTAGTCATTTATTTGATTAATTAATCACATTCAACCCTTTCTAATGTTTTAGCCTTTAATTAAATAAATAAACATTTATTCAATGAAATCAACCATCTCTTCATCATTCCCACAAAAATAAAATAAATAGCCAACATTTATTTAATTTATCTCATTTTCTCTCCTTAAATCATTAGTTGATTTAATCAACTAATTAAACACTTGCACATTCCAAATCCTGATTAGCCAAGTCAACCTTTCACATGGCTCCATGCAAGCACAAGGCTTGAAATAAGGACCTTTGGATCCTCACCCTCCATTTCTATCTAGCAAGTCTCCACCCTCCATATCTTCTAAATCTAAACCCTAACCATGTGCACTAATGACAAGATGACACTTGGAGGCCTCTCACTCACCCTTGCCTCTCAACCAACCCAAGCTCTTGATTTCAAGAATCAATCTCATCCATTGATCCTCCACACCCCAAATATATAAATAACTTATCCCTCCAACATATTTATCAATTGCATGAGAATACATTATTATGCTATCATTTTAAGAAACTAAACATCTAAATCTTGAGCATAACTCTCATTTGGGATCAAGTTGCATGGATGAGATCTATCCTTGGTCTCATTGTTTCATCGTGCATCTTTGCTCAATCTGAGGTGTATGATTTACTATGGTTTATAATAGAGTGATAGATTTATTTCTATTTTATGTTTTGCATCCTATATTTCATCATACACAATGAGCACCACATGAAGATATTTCATTCCTTTATCACTGCATTTGATTAAGGGACTTATTTACACACTTGGTTGACTACATGTTTCATATGGCGTAGAGCTTTGTGCCACCTTGTAACTAACATCAATCATATTTGAGGCATGTTATTGTTATATATTCATTACTTCTAATTGTTTGAAGATCATCGAAGGAGTGACTGAGAGAACAAAGTTATAGAGAAAGAGTGTGAGCATGAGGATGAGGGTCCAAAACGGTGTATGGTATTGATAATGAAGATGCTAATAGCATGGTGTGTAGGAATGTATTAAGTTTTATTTGAATAGTATAATTTCATGTTTAGTAATCAAATATTTGCAACCTAGCATGTAGGAATAATTCTTGATTATGAAATCAATAAAAATTTTGTTGTTTCATTGCGTTTCCATTATGTATGTTGTGTGTTTGATTTTCATTGCATGGTTGGATAATCCTTCATTTGGTCCTTTTTCTATGACTTCATTAAGTGGTATCGGAGCATAAGGTTGGAATCTTGAGGAGAACAAGATGATATCCTAAAAGTTTTACTTGTGAATAGATTGCCAAATTGGGGTAGCCTACAAGAAGCTTGTCAAAAAATTGTCAACTGAGAGGAAGCTGCAAGGAGTGATTGCAGACATACCATTGACCTGAGGTAGTTTGCACTAGATCCAAGGGAAAGATGCCACTATGAAAAGTTCAAGGTGTTACTAACATTTCTAGAAAAATGGATGAAATGTCAAAAAGGATGAATGTGGTTGAAGTCTGATTGGGAGTTGTAGAAGACATGAAAAGAGATTTAAACCCTAGGTATGGTGATGAGAGTGACGAGGACAAGAATGTAAGAGAAGATGCACAAGATCTAGAAGACCTAGAAAAAGAATTAGATCAACTAAAAATGTTGAAGGCTATTCCTAAAATTGGTAAGAGACCTAAGATTGAGATTCCTAATTATTGCCGTAATTTAAATCTTGAAGAGTTGATTGATTGGATAAATAATTTGGATGAACATCTTGAGTATGAGGAGATTCTAGACCCTGAAAGGGTTAGATTTGTAGAAACTAAGTTGAAAGGACATGCTACTATTTGTTGGAAAGAAGTACAATTAGAAATAAATAAGAGGGGAAAGGAAAGGATAACAAAATGGGAGAGGATGGTTGTGAAATTGAAGAGGAAATTTATGCCTGTTGATTACGACTTAGAATTGTTGAAAAGGTTGCAAAATCTATGATAGAGGGATAAGTTTGGGAAAGGATATAATGAGGAATTTCATAAATTGATCATTAGGATAGGGCATAGTGAAGCAAGCAAAGAGAAGGCTGCAAGATACATTAATGGGATGAGAGAAAGCATCGAAGAGTAGCTAAGTTTGGTTACGTTAACAATCATAGAGGAAGCATATCATTTGTCACTCAAGGTGAAAGATAATATGAATAGGAGATTTGAAAGTAGGTATAACTAGTAGAGAGGAAGAGAAGAAAGACCCCAAAGAGAGAGATCATAATGTGGTGATATAAAACGATATAGAGGAAATAAGGATTGATAACGCATACCGTAGGGACAATGGTACGCACTAGAATGAAAGAGAGAGAAATAATACCTACCATAAAGATAGTTCCTACCAAAAAGGTTGGGATTATGGTAATTTTTACCACAAGGATAGGGAAGATGGTGATACATACTGTAGGGGTGAGAATTAGTAAGGTAGAGGAAGATATGAGAGGAATGAGAGAAGACCTTTCAAAGGAACATGTTTTAAGTGTGGAGAAGAAGGGAAGAAATTATTTGAATGTTCTCAAGGTCAAGGAAAGAGAATAGAAAGTAGCACAAGAGTTACATTTGTAGAATCAGAGGATGACCCCAAATATGGAGAATCACTGGTCATAGGGAGGGCCTTGCTGAAATCCCATGATGAAGAAGAACCAAAACAAAGAAAGAATCTGTTAAGAACTAGATGTAAATCCAGAGGTAAGTGTTGTAAAGTTGTCATGGATAGTGGTAGTACATATAACCTAGTATCTAAAGAAATGGTTGATAAATTAAACTTGAATAGGCTAAAACATCCAAAACCATATGTGATTGCCTAGCTACAAAAGGAACATAGGGTGATGGTCAATGAACAATGTTGGGTAAAATTCAAGATAGGGGAGATACCATGATGAAGTCTTGTGTGATATAATACTAATGGATGTGTGCCATGTATTTTTGGGAAGATCATGGAAATTTTATAGAAGAGCTATACACAATGGGTGGGAAAATACTTACACTGTAAGAAGGAATGACATGAGACATTAGTTAATGAAAATAAAACATAGAGAAATTCAAGTTTGTAGCAATGATAGAATTTCTTTGGCGTATGGGAGAAGGTTATTGGATGGTTTGAGACATGAGAATGCATGTTATGCATTGATCCCTAAGATATGTGGCACCACAAATTCCTATAACAGCACCACAAGTGATGAGGAGATACTGTAAGAGGAAATATTAGAATTGTTGACATCATATAAGACAATATGCCTAAGGGGTTACCACCATTAATGAGTATCATTCATCATATGGACTTGATTCTAGGAGCTAGTTTACTAAATAAGGCACTGCATAGGATGACACTAGCATAAAATAAAGAATTGAACAAAGAAGTGTAGGAGTTGCTGAGGAAATGTTTGGTTAGAGAGAGTTTGAGCCCATGTGTGATACCAACGGTACTAGCACCAAAGAACGATGGTGAATGGAGGATTGTATTGATTCTAGATCAATCAATAAGATCATAGTGAGGTATAGATTCCCATTGCCAAGGATGGATGACATAATGGACTATTTGAGCAGAGTAAGGTACCTTACCAAGATAGATCTGAAGAGAAATTATCATCAGATTAGGATAAGGGAAGGAGATGAGTGGAAGATAATATTCAAGACTAATGAGGGATTATATGAGTGGTTGGTTATGCCTTTTGGACTGACTAATGTACTAAGTACATTTATGAGATTGATGAATGACACATTGAAGAATGTTTTGGGTAAGTTTGTGATTATTTACTTGGATGATAGTCTAATTATCAAGAAGATTAAGGAAGAACACCTAGAAAATATCAAACTAGTGTTGTATATATTGAGAGAGAAGAAATTGTTTTGAGGAAATAGCTTCATGAAGAAGGAGTTGGTATATTTGGGGTTTGTGATCTTAGTTGAAGGTTTGAATATGGACCTAGAGAAAGTTAGAGCAATTATGGAGTGGCCTACACCAAAAAGTGTTAGAGAGATGAGATTTTTTCATGGGTTGGCAAGTTTCTATAGGAAGTCTATTAAGAATTTTAGTAGTATTTGTGCAGTGATAACTGAGATGAAAGAATTTAAGTGGATGATAGGAGTGGAAAAGAGGTTTAAGTTGTTGAAGAAGAAGGTTACAGAACAACTAGTGTTGGCTTTACCAAAAATTGAAATAAAATATTCCAGGTTGATTGTGACAGAAGTGGAAGTGCAATTGGAGCAATACCAAGTCAAGAAGGAAGAGAAATAGCGTATTTTAGTGAGATGTTCAATGATTCTAGGAGGAGATATTCAGTTTATGATTGAGAGTTTTATGCCATAGTTAAAGCATTGAAGAAATGGGGGCGTTGCTTGTTACCCAAGGAATTTGTGTTGTACACTAATCACCAAGCATTGCAATGTTTGAATAGTAAAGGTAAGTTGAACCAAAGACATATGTGTTGGGTTGAATTCATGTATAGCTCTACTTTTGTGTTGAAACATAGGAGTGGGAAGTCAAATAAGGTTGCTAATGCATTGAGTAGGAGACATAATTTGCTAAATATAGAAATGAGAGTAGAAGTAGTGGGTTTTGAAGAACTAAAATATTTGTATGAAGCTGATCTTGATTTTGTGGAGGCATGTAAACCATGTAATAAACTAGTAAAAATGGATAGGAGTAAATGGTTGGATTATTTGATCCATAATGAAATGTTTAAGGGTAGTTAATTATATATAACAAAGAGTTTAATGATGGAAAATTTGATTAAGGAGAAGATTTGTGGTAGTTTAGTTGGCCATTTTGGAGTTGATATGATAGTTGCCTTGGTGAGTGAACTATTTTTTTCTGCAAATATATAAGGATGTAAAGAAATTTTTTCAAGGTTATAGGACTTGCCAAGTTGCCAAGACAAGTAGTCAAAATGTTGGTTTATAACAACCTTTTATAGTACCAAGGAGACCTTGGGAGGATGTAACTATGGATTTTGTATTGGGATTATGAAGAACATAGAGGGGGAATGATTCAATATTTGTAGTTGTGGATAGAGTTTCTATGATGGAAAATTTCATCCCATGTAAGAAGAGCAATGATGTGATACACATAGATGACCTATTTTTTAGATAAGTTGTGAGATTTCATGGTTTACCGAGGAGTATAGTCTTACTCAAGGATACAAAATTTGTTGGGTACACTTGTTAACTCAAAATCCATAAAATCTAAGTCTGAGAGGTTTCTAGCTTTTTCCTTAGGTTTTATGTCTTTTTTGACTTTTCAAAGTTTCGGGGTTAGCCATTCTTATTGGCTCTGAAACTCTGACTTGGTTCCTTGCATTTTTTCCTAAGTGTTTTACAATCGCAGTAGTAGGGTGGTGTTTATTCTCTTGCCCGATGGAGAGAAAGATGTCTGGCAAGGGCCCGATCTTAAAGCTCAACAGGTTTGCTTTGCCTATGTTTTCTTCGGACTTCAGATTTTGAGAAGTCACTTGTTTCTCTTCCTCAAGAGAATAGTATTTGGTGGAGGCCTGATTGCTGAAGCTCGATAGGTTATTCACCTAAGTTTTTCAGACTTTAGATTTTGGGGTGATGATTGTTTTTCAAAAGTGGAAAATGATTTTAAGAAGGCCCAACATATGAAGCCCAACAAGTTTGCTTTGCATATGTTTTATTTGGACTTCAAACTTTGAGAAGGTGCTAGTTCTTGGTAAAGATGATGGATGTTCAACGATGGCCTAGCTACTGAGGCCTGATGAGTTTTGCTTTCCTTGGTATTTGTCGAGGTTGTTGGGAGTCTATTACTCTTGATAATGAAGAGGAAGAATACTTGGTGAAGACCTGATTTGTTGGCCCCCAACATTTTTGCCTTCCCTATTCATTGGCTCATCAACTCATGATAGAATGCTCCAGCGACTGTCTGGGGTACCATTAATGATCATTCCAGAGCCCGATGGCATGGTTGGTGAACTCTTCACACCCCAAGGCTACTATAGACCCCTCTTTAATGAATTTTTGTACCAAGGCATGTGTGAACACTTCACTTCTACAAGATTTCCTGAAGCAACCCATGTGGGCATGATGTAGCAGGCGTGTGCGACCTACAAATGTGTTGAGTACTCTAAGGTCTTGTCCAAGCTACTATAGTGGATAAAAATGCTATATATACATGTTTGAAATATGTAATAAGCATTGGTTGCAAAGCCATTTTGTGGTTTTCCCAAGACTCTGTATCGACTGTAATTTTTCCTTTGGGATTAATAAACAACTAATTTTATGCTTTCTCATATTCTTTGCATTGTGTAATATCAGGAGTTTAAGTTTCTATCTTGCGAATGATCAGTTCCTTGTAGTTTCAACTCTTTTTATTTACCTCTGCAAAGGTTTCCATGAGTTGTATATGTCCATCATCCATTTGAGATTATTTTATGCATGTAGGGTTGATACATAAGTTCTTCAACTAAATCTAGTGCATCACTATTTTATTTTCTGTTACTCTCCTTTTACCCCCTTTCCTTGGTGACTATTAGATTAGGTTTAGATTTAGTTTAGTTGTCTAAGCTTTAGGCTTAGAGAGGAACTAGCCTTCTCTATAGGTCTAATCTCATCTACAAGGCCCACACCTTGAGATCATTCCTATTGTGTCATTGGAATGTTTAAACTAGGTTCAAACAAGGGTTCAATTTCAAGTGATAATAGTTTCTGGCATGCCTGGTGGGACCAGTTTGATGATCCTTACATCATCCAATGAAGAGTTTTGGTGTGTTCTTCAGTGCATCTTTCTATTCAAGGATATTTATTCAACACTATGGTGACTCCACTAATCAAATCTACTAGTTTAAGCAGTCCAATTTCTTAAAGACTATCAAGGATCCAGGTTTAGGTGATACTCTTGATCTTTTACTTACTTTTGAAGCATTATGATCACTTGGTGACTCTACTGGTATGTAACTAGTTCTCAAAAGTAGATATGATAGGTCTTGTTTGAAAGAATATTTGAATGAATTCCTATGTCCCTTAAATGCTCTAGTATGACAAACTATCATGGGAGTTATGTCTCTTCCCTTCCATTTTAGGAAAATGTAGTTTCTATGCCTCCCTACTAGGCATATTAGATTGAAAATGTTTCTTTTTCATCTCAAATGCCCCTGTTACAACAAGATATCAATGTAGCACTTACCTCCCTCCCACCCTTGCTTAGACTTATTAACAGACTACCCATGCTTATTATCAACCTCAAGAAGCTTGTTTTGTCCCCCATTAGCATGGTTACCCTCCAATTCAACCCCAAAATGTTGACAATGTAGTAATTAATAGTCTCAAAACACTTTTCTAGACATACGAAGACAAATAGATGATGTTGACAGAGAGCAAGAGTATAGCTTGCAATAAGAGGATCTCACTTATCAAGATTATCTCCACTAGCAGGAGATGGAGACATAGGAAAGGTATAAATAGGAATGTCTTTCTATGCAAGTTGTAGCTAAGGATGAGCAGATGACACAAATGATTTCTCGAATACAGAGGATAGAAGCCTAATTAGCCTCCTCCATTTCTAATTTTAGACAAATCTCTCCTTCAAATAAGGATCAACCTACAAAAGAGAGGGCTTCCACATTCAAAATCCAAAGGTTTAAATAGAGGGATCCCTTTGAATCTTCAAGTCAATCATCCCATTTCAAAATCCCAAGCTTCAAACAAGATAGGCCTTCTGAGCCTTCAACATAGCCTCCTTGTTTCAAAATTCCAAGATTTATAGGTCCTCATCCTTTCCAAGAGCCCGTTCCTCAAGCAACTCAACAAACCCATCAAACCCCTATACCAAATCAACTTTCTTGCCCTAGCACTATTTTGTTGCAAATGTTGTCATTGATGTCAAGATAGAATTCATTATCATTGATTGTTGGAAGACTATTGTCATTAATGACAAAGAATGTCAAAGTATCGTTGCAAATGTTAATGTTATCTTTACTATCAAATGTTGATACATAAGCTACAAAGAGAGAATTCATACTAGAATCAATTGTTCCTAAATGTTTACTACATTTACAGAAGTCTGGAAATGTTTGCAGTAGATTTCTGAGGTTTGTTGCTTAGAAGCGATGTTAGATTGTCATTGTTTTTGGTACCGCATTCCACCACAGTTAGTCATTTTGGCTTGCATTTTGGAAAATAAGAAAATCTAGTCAAGAAGTATGTTGTACTCATGTTTTAGAAGATTTGCAATATAGAGGAGAGATCTAGAAGGTGTTAGACTATCACTATTTTCTTGGTACCACATTCTACCTCAGTTGGTTTTTTGCCTTGCATTTTGGAAACAAAGAAAAGCTAGTCAGGAAGTATGTTGTACTCACATGTTAGAAGATTTTTAATACAGAGGCGAGGTCTAGAAGTGATAAAATGAATTCTATGTTCGTTGGTCATATGTATAAATGTTTTGATGGTTGTGCTAGGTAAAGGAAATGTGCGCCAACAAGATGAAGCATGTGAAGGTAGCATGGGACTAGGAGAGCTCATGGTATGAAGCGCATAACGTAAATTCATTCCTATGTTACCACATATGATTTGGAGTTGAGATGACTACACATTACACGTTATCTTGAATTAAGGATTGATGGCCGACATGAGTTGTCTTGGAGAGATGTATTAAGTTGTTCTAAGATGACATTGTGATGCTAATAATGTGATGAGATGGATATATATACTGTCAGTCTTGTTTGTGTAAGGTGTGGAATTGACTGGGATGTGCGGTAAGCAATGAGCAATATTTTTGTATGTGTAGTGTGTGAAGGGCATGAGTAGAAGATAATCAAAGATTTGCATAGTATGAATCTATGTTTGCATAAGCATATTTCTTTATTCTAAATTATAGAACAAAAGAGTTGAGAAGTGTGTGATGTTGCATAATTGAAAGTATGTGAAATAAACTTGATCTAGTTTTCAATTGCTTGAAGTTCATGCTTCATAATCTGAGTTGGTACTCAGTGGCTAGGTTGGTGCTTAGTTTGATAAGGTGATTGGAATCTCTTGTGTTAAACACGCCATGATACTAAGAGGGGGGTGAATCAATATCTAATCAAACTTCAAGTTCTCCAGAGCAGATTAAAACTTAAGCATTACAACATCAACATAAACATAAAAGATTAACACAATGCACATCAACACATAACACTAGATATATGTGGAAAATTGAAGAAGGGAAAAACCATGGTGAGAATTAACTCACAATAAATGAAACTCAAAATAACAACTTTGTTTTAGTGCTACAACCCAAGGAAGCTACTACTCCCTGTTGACTTTGTTTTAGGGCTACAAACCAAGGAAGCTACTACTCCCTGAAAACTTTGCTTTAGGGTCACTCCCAAGGAATCTACAACTCCTTGCAGACTTTATTTTAGGGCTACAACCCAATGAAGCAACTACTCCATGATCTGAGAACAAACTCAATGATGATTACAGTATGATAATCCTTTTACTATCTGAAAACTGACATTGAAGCTCACACCTTTGATGATTGCAATTCTTCCTCCTTGCACTTTCTTCTAATGATTGGATTAGTTAGGCACTCTCTTTACTTCCCTCCTATCACAAAAATATCTTCAAGATGAATTAGGACAACTTCTAACACATCTGCTCTTTCTCCTTTAGTCAGACATCACAATGCATATGATTTTCATATTCTGCTCTTCACACTTTCACATATTCATTTTCACAATCATACCTCACCTAGACCATCTAGGTTTACAATATATACATGAAATTTCATTGATTACATTACAAGTCAGCCAATATAATAAGAATATTACAATTTACAAGTTGGCCAGAGAATAAAACATAAAATATGCGTAGGGCAAGCCCTTTGATGAATAACACGCTACTCCAAAAGAAAACACATGCCTTGTAGATCCCAATACATGCTTAGTCTGGTCCTAAACATCATTCATAGCATCATTCTTCAAGGGATAACATCCACATGTCACACCTATTTGAAATAGGCCACCCTTCAGTAAGAACACATGAAGCTTTTAGCACAACTGTACACCTAGAAGATCACACATTACTTGCAATACACCAAATCAATAGATACTTTGCAAAAGTATGCATTGAGCCTCTCTGAGCATGTTCACAAAGTTTTATTGACAAATCTTCACATCCGAAAGAGTGCGAAATATTCTAACAAGTCTTAATCACCATTTTACTCTGCCAGAACATAGACCAAAACTCTATCATTCATAACTTTCATTTCTGAGGTCATATAGACTTTGTCTCTTGGATATAATATCTTCACAAGACACTAAGCTTAACTTTTGAACTGTAGGACATCATCTTCAAACACGAAGGAATGTGAAGCCAAACATTGTTGCTTAGTAAATCTCTTTTTTATGACCAACATTGTCTTCAACCAGTCAACTGCAAAACATCCTTTTGGTAATCCAAACATCACAAAACTTGGAACATACATGATTTGACACTATGTGAATCTATCTTCCAATCCGTAGAGGCACAACATGAAAGTACAGAGCAATCTCCCAGATAGTCTTCAAAATAATCTTCCTGTAACAGAACCTTTCACCAACTTCCAGAGGGCAAAACCTTCTGTAGACACCTAAAAATGTCTCAACCACCAAACTGACTCCCGACATCCCTAAACTTACCAATTCCCTTTCCAACCAATTAATTAAATTTTTATTTAATTAATCACCCCTTTCATTTTCTAAATCCACACCATTTTATCCCCAAAATTGAATTAATTTTATTAATTCAATAGTCCAAACCTTAGCCAAGAGATTTAATAAATATGCAAAATTTATTAAATCAATTCCCCATTTTCCCTAAATCTAATTAATTAGTTAAAAACCATGTTAACTAATTAATCCAGCCTACTAATTAGCCTATCCCTACCCTAGACAATTAAATAGCTATTATTTAATTGCCTACTCTAGCCTTCCCCATCCTAGCCTTAGGATTAATTAATTAAATCACTAATTAATTAATCTTATCCCCCCTCTAATCCCTCTACTAATTTATTCCAGACACATTAATTAGGTTAATCATCCTAATTAAGAAAGTCAAATCCTCATTAGCACTTCTCTCCACACCTCCCAAATTTAAAATTCAAATAAATCACACATCACATTTACTCTTCTTACACATTCCTTACACATGTCATATCCACTCTTCCCCAAATAAATTTTTAATTCATTTTACTCTTCCCCATGTGAATTTTTAATTCACAAATAGTCCATCTCACCCAACCTCATTTATTCACCCCTTTCCCAAAAATGAATAAAATATTTACTTTTATTCCTAGCCCTCCATCTTCCAAGATCAAATCTAGGCCCTCCACCTCACTTTCATCCTCCACCATTGATCTCTCCAATCAATCTCCACCCTTGGATCAAAATCCTCTCCAAAAGTCTATAAATACAACCTCTCACAAGTCATTTTCATCATCTATTTTCATGCAAAGTTACCATGCCAAAATCACCTTTGAGTTAATAGTGAGTTGCACAATTGAAGAGCATTTCACATTTGGATCAATAGTCTAGGGATCATCTTAGTCTTAGGAGCTTCTTTTGGGTGCAAAGGCTCCTTCTTTCCCTTGATGGGATTAGGTTGTGCATGTGAGGTATAATCTCTTGTTTTATTGCATTTGATTTGGTGTTTTCTCTCATTTTGCATTATCTAATCTACATTGGCACGCCCGGTGGGACCCACAAGGTCCAATCTAATCCTTGTTTGTGAGTTGTTGTGTTAGTATTCAGCTTTTTGCAGGATCAGCGCTATTCGACCATCGTAGCGACGCCATCACTGCCATATTTCAGCGTTATTTCTCTTTTAGTGCTATTTCTGCGTGATTTCATTTTATATGCTAACCGTACTCACGTGTGTTTATTGCTTTTCCTATTATTTTCTGTGTTTTTTTGTTCTCTATTTTGCAGGAAAACAAGGAATTACAGGGGGAGGTTATGGCAAATTTTTGACAGAATCGGCCAAACAGCATCAGTTCTGCATTTTGACGCCATCCTTCAGATTAGCATCATCCATGTCTTCCCCCAGATTCAGAAACACCGCGCACTAGCGCCTTCATTGCTTCTGATTATCGCTATCATCTGTTTTAGCGCATAACTTAGGATGTATTAGCGCTATCTTCTATAACAACGCCTTTAATTTAATTAGCGCTATCTTAGGTTGTAATTACCGCCTTAAATTATTTTAGCGCCATTTTACATAAGTCAGGTTGTTCTGCCCGCAGTGGCGCCTGTGTATGTCAGTTTTAGCGCTATTTTGCCTTTCTGTTTGTTGCAGGTACTGCGGATACTAACGAAATCTTTTTGCAGGATGGTTTGTTAACTAGTTAGCAAACATTTCAATTTGAAAACTAAAACGAACCTTTGTTTGCTTTCTTAGGTCTTAGACAAACATTTCCATTTGGTGTTCTAAAATCAACCCAAACAACTCCTTGATTGAAGTGTGTGATCATAACATTTGCTTTTGGTGCTCTAAAATATACTTCTTTTTGTGTGTCAACAAACAAACAATCAAAACACTTCAATTTGGGCTATAAAAAAACAACAAATTGCATACTTCATTGGATAAAAAGAACAACAAACTTGCATTTCCACGCATCTAATCAAGACAATCTATAAAATTGTGTGAAGTGTCTTCGTGATTGTGACAAGTAGAGTGAAAGTGTATGCTCTTCCCTCGCACCTTTTGGTGATCTTGGGAATCAAAAACTTCTCACAACACTTTGCATTAATCACCCCCCATCTAATCCAAAGATCTAAAATTGAACCATGTTGAGTGTGATATAATCATAGGGAACACGTATGCTCTCCCCTCGCATCTTTGTATGAACATGGGGATCAAAAGTGTTTTCGCGATTGTATTGCTTTTGTAATCCTTAGAGGGCCTGTCACCCCGCTTCGAAAGGTGGGAATGACCCAAGCGGCATCAAGCTAAAGCCAAGCTCTTCCAAGCCGCTATATAAAATAAGGCGTTTGGGACGAAAGTCTCAAGCGACAGGTGTTATTTTGTTATACCAACAGCCAACCTCCCCATAAACCCTCCAAGGCGCAACCCTTGGAGGCTGGGAGACTCCATAACAGAGAGTAGCGCTGCCGCACATATAACCACCTAAACGGATGCCCTTACTAAGAGCCATTATTGTAGTAAGCCAAAATCCTTCTATTTGTTGACGCAGAGGGCAAAACCCTTGAAGCGGCCCCAATTCATGCAGTTCTTAGCCAAGGTAGCAGGGACAATCTAAAGGTTTGGAGAGGGTCAAGCCTTATAAGAAACCCGAATCTTGGTATGCATGAGAAGTGTGTGTAATTGTAAGGAGGAGTCAGTGCTACCAAGATCCTGGAGCTACCCGCTTTGAATAGGCACAGCTAGGGGATTCAACAAATACTGTCCCATTTTCACCATAGGTTGTAAAAATGTGCTTGTTCTAAACAAAGTCATGTCATTTCACAAACAAAAATCATTGCTTGTTTTGCGTTCAAATGTGTGTTAAAGTGCTTTGATTTTTCACAAGCAACTTGCCAAGAGACAGAACACATCAGTTGGTCACAGTCTAAACAATCAAATCCAAAAATTTGCTATCAAACTCTGTTTCAGCGCCATATCTGTCTTATTGTAGCGCCTTTTCACCTGTGGATTGGCGCTATTTTGAGATTGACGTGCCTGAGACAGAACAAATCAATTGGTCACATCCCAAACAGACAAATCCAAAAATCTACCTTCAGAAATCCAAAAATTTGCCATCAGAAATCTGTCAAACCCTGTTTCAGCGCCATCTCTATCTTATTGTAGCGCCTTTTCACCTATGGATTGGCGCTATTTTGAGATTGACGTGCCTGTTACAGAACAAATCAGTTGATCACATCTCGAACAGACAAATCCAAAAATCTACCTTCAGAAATCCAAAAATTTGCCATCAGAAATCTATCAATCCCTGTTTCAGCGCCATATCTGTCTTATTGTAGCACCTTTTCACCCATGGATTGGTGCTATTTTGAGATTAATGTGCCTGTTACAGAACAAATCAGTTGATCACATCCCGAACAGACAAATCCAAAATTCTGCCATCAAAAGTTCGAAAATTTTTCCATCAAAAATCTGTGTAACTTGTTTTAGCGCTATATCTGTCTGATTGTAGCGCCTTTTCACCCGTGGATTGGCGCTATTATTATATTGACTTGCCTGAAGCAAAGATTCATTTTGTTGTGATCTACACCTTCTGTTCTGCCATAATCCATACCCATCTCATAGAAATCCGCCAACCGTCCAGCCATTTTCTTCCAAAGTTTTCCAAATTTACACATTCTCTTTGACCTTAGAGGATCACTCACCACCCTTGTTGGACCCCTTTGATACATCATAATCAGCCCAAATACATATCTATCCATCCCCATTCATTCCTTTTGCATATCTCCTTGGACCAATATAAAATCATTTCAAAAAATTCACATCCAAATCAAAACCTCATCAAATCACCCATCAAATCTTGTCACCCTTTTGAGCCAAAGTTAGATCTAGATCCTATCATTAACATCACGTTTTCCTTGAAAAGTCATTAGTCTACATTTCAAGAAAAACAAATCACCTCTCTTTGTGTAAGGTCATTAGTCTACCCCAAACAAAGAAAATCATCATCCTTTGTGTGCCAAATCAAAATCTAGATCTTATCCAAAAGCTCAATTCGAGAAACATCAACAATATCATCCTCACCATCCTAAATCAATCAAAAAATCAAAAACATCAAATCCCTTTCTTATCATCCATCTTTGGTCCAAAATTTGTGTAAAAATATCAAAATCACCCATTCATATCACCCTTAGGATAAAACCTTTGGAAAACATATCGATCTACATCATACCCTTCTACTCCATCTCACGACCACATCCATCTTTGGGTCCAACACAATCAATTCGATTCTCTAAGGTCTCCACTTCATCCCACATCTAGAAATCAAATCCATATGTGTATGCGCACCACAAGATCACAACACAAAAGAAATCAAGAAATGGCGGAACGATGGCCCTTTGGCATGCCTAACACCGATAGTAACAACATACCCATTTATCAAACATACAATCCACCTACATATTCCTTCACCCCCCATTTGGCGCCAACGACCCTTTTCACTTCTTACCACAAGCACCAACACCACCCCCACCACCACCACAAAATGTCCCCACCATATCCCAAGATGACCTAGATGTCTTGACCTTCACGCAAGATGCCGATAATATGGACCTACTTGATAAAGTCCTAAGATCGGATCCAAAGAGATATCTTGACCATCTTCTCAAGCTTGGTGCTCAACTTCCCCCCATCACAACATCATCACAACCATCCACTTCTACAGTTGTCCCAACCCCATCAAATACCCAAGCATCTACATCACATACCCAACCCACCATCTCTCAAACGTCAACACCTAACGTATCTACCACATCCACAACCTCAACCGCTACCACATCTACTACTTCCACATCCACTGCTAACATCTCCCAACCTGTCATCACCTCCACTACCACGACTACCGTCAACCCTTCCGCTTCAAACACAATGGGCATACAAGGCAACATCACACAAGCAAATACCTCCACAAGTGTGCCCCCACCAAACCCTCACACCCTTGCATACCTACGACAACTATTCTCACAACAAACTCACAACACATCTAACCCATCCAACGTCCACATACCCAATGTCAATCCCACAGGTCAACACAATCCCAACCCCCAAATACCCCCACATATTCTCCAACAACTCTACACACACCAACAATCCCACACCACATCTAACCCATCCAATGTCCACATACCCAACGTCAATCTCACAGGTCAACACAATCCCAATCCCCAAATACCACCACATGTTCTCCAACAACTATACACACACCAACAACAACAGACACCAATCAATCCAAACCCCAACCTGCAATACCAACATCTCAACCAAACCAATCCCCAACACCAACTCCGACCCCACCTCCAATATCTCACCAATCAACAACCCTACACGTTTCAACCACAACAACCACAGGATTTCAACACCGCACTGCAAAGCTTAATCCAAAAGGTGGATGACTTACAAACTGGGGGCAAATGCAAATACTATTCTTTTGAGGATATTTGTCCCTACCCGTTTGATCGCACCTTGTACATGCCCCCTTTCCCTAAAAACTTTGAAACGCCAAAATTTGACAAATACAAGGGAAAGGGCGATCCTAGGGACCACCTTTGGGAATTCTACATTGCTTGCCTCAAAGTCTCTCACAATGACACATATCTTATGAGACTCTTCCCAAGAAGTCTTGGCGTCCAAGCCACTGAATGGTTTGCCCATCTGCCACCTGGAATTCGAACATTTCCTGAGCTTGCGGAGAAGTTTGTCAATCACTTTTCCTACAACTTTGAACATGAGGTGTCTATGACCGACCTTTGTAACACCAAACAAAAGAACGACGAAGCTTTCACTTCTTTCCTACAAAGGTGGAGGGGCCTAGCAAGCAAGCTCCCATGGCCTATTCCTGAAAAACAACTTGTCACCATGTTCGTGGCCAATCTCAATCAGGAATTAGGATTCCACTTACAAATTCTTTGCGCATCTACCTTTGAAGAGGTCATTGACAAAGGCACTACTGTTGAAAGAGCCCTCATGGCCAAGGGTTCCATCAAACTTTACGATCCCAAATCCAACAACAATAATAACAACAATCACAAAACCAATCACAACACCCCCAATACCAACAACAATACCAATACGCAACCTAATGATAAATCACGGTATTGGGGGAAGAACAAGAATAATCTAAATGACGGCGTCACCGATGTGAAGGCCGTCCAACACATCCAAAATCACACACCAGCACACATGTATGCAGCAAACACCAATAACCAAAGAGGACCCAATAAACCCCGCAAACCTCGTCAAAATTTCACATTGTTAGCAGAACCTATTGAGGACATCCTTGATCGATGTCTCAAGCAAGGAGAAATCACACTCCCGCCTGTCAGACCACGCCAAGACAATGACCTCAAGGTAGCATGGTATAATGAAAATGATTATTGTGAATACCACCGCATGGCAGGTCATAAAACATCAGACTGCATGCAATTAAAACATTGTATTCAAGACCTAATAGATCAAAATCTTGTCAACTTTGAGCACAGTGCACAGCCATCACCAAACGCTAACCTTGGAGCTTACAAGGATCCCTTACCCAACCATAACAAAGCTTCATCATCCAATCAAGCGTACAATGTCACTCCACCACCCACACACTACGACTCCATTGTCAGCTGCATCGAACCCTCATCCCACTGTGTCAACACAATCACCATTCGGGCACAAGCACCCGATTGCGCCGTCACAACCTGTCGAGGCCATGTCTCAATCCGCACTGCCCCTCCCACTGAACCAACACCCCCATCCACATCTGATCCCCTCCCCCCTCATCCAAACGCCCGTCCATCACCCACCACTCGATACAACCTCCTAGACCATCTAGGAAAGACACTCGCGCAAATCTCCATCCTTGAGCTACTTCGCACATCACCCTGCCACAAGGACATTCTCGACAAGGCCCTTTTGGAAACACAAGTCCCTGCAAACTTGGATGTCAATCAATTTCAAGCCATGGTCGGCCATATTGCCACACCACACCATATCACGTTTTCTGAAAAAGATCTTCCTGCTTCCGAGCACCTACATAATGATGCACTACACATCGAGGTCCGCATTCACAAACACACCATTAAAAGGGTCCTAATAGATGGTGGTTCTGGCCTAAATATATGCACTCTAAAATTGCTAAAACACTTGGGGTACTCAGATGTGGTTGTGGACACTAGCGAGTGCATAACAATCAAAGGATATGATGACACCGAGAGGCTATCCGAAGGTACCATAAAGCTTCCTATTCAAGTAGGACAGAAAATGCTTGAAACCAAATGTCAGGTTCTGGATCTTGACCTCCCTTATAACATTCTTCTCGGCCGCCCATGGATCCATGCCATGCAAGCCGTCCCCCCCACTTTCCATCAATGTCTCAAATTCCCCCACAATGGCACTGAGGTCACTATTTATGCCGATCCTCATCCCTTCCAATACTGCAGTTTCCTGGAAGGACACAACCAAACCTTCTGTCCATACAATAAAGCCACCAACCAAATCACCCCAACATCTTCCACTTCATACATCGACCCTGCCAACATCACCACCACTTCATCCCAAACACCTTCACCACCTGAGGTCAAGATCAAGCTCAGCGACCAAGGCTGTGGGGAATACAACCTCCACGGTACCTTTTACGTGGGCTTATTACCCACTCCTAAGACATTTGGCACTCCGCACACAGAGGCAGCTGACATAGTCATCATCAAATGCAAACCCTCGCCCGTCTTTGAGAAAAAACACCTTCTGGATCAGGACATACTTGAAGATATTTCATCCTAGCTTTACAAGGACGAGGAAATAGAACAAGACATCCCCACCATCCCAACAAACAGTTATGGCAAAGGTTCTGAGATAGTCAAAAGCACGGGTTACAAAGGACAAGGCGACATTGGCCTTCATGAACAAGGCATTGTGGAACCACTACACGCAACAAGGAACCCCTATACTCAAGGGTTAGGGTATGGTCAACCACAACGCATCCTTAATACCGCTGAATGTAGCTTAGCCGAGTTTGCTCCAGTTTCTCTAGATGTCGACCATATTAACAAAATGGACCTACAAGACTCCTTTAGCGACTTTGCCGATTTCTTCGCCTCCTCCATTTGCACCATCTACTCTGTCACTACTCTCGCCTCATCATCCAATGACCTACCATTAGTATACCCTAACCTCATCGACTGGGACCAACGAGGACCTCCTATTTTGGACATCGCACCTAATGACGAAGCCATTGCTGAAATGATGGGAGTAAGAGACAACTTCCCCTTGGGAGACCACAGAGCTGGATACATCATGGAACTCAATCCGGCTGCCTATTTTGGGGAAACAACCCCTACTTCTAGTCGCAAAAATACAAAAACAAAAAATGGATCTGATGGTGAAAACTGTTCCATGGCAGTGTCAGATCCTAAAAAAGTAAAAATAAAGGACGTATCTCCTGGTGAAAACCTCCATGAGGTGCCAGGAGATGGAAGCATGGGCCTCCCTGAAATAGATAAAGTATATCCTGACAGATCACCCATCTTGGTTGAACCAGCGCAGGAAATGAATCTAGGGATAGAGGAAGAGCCGAAAATCACATATCGAGTAGAATCTCTCAGCCTGTTCGAACAGGAGGACTTCTTGGCATTCTTCACACACAGAAATCGCAACTTTGCATGGACCTACGCAGACATGCCAGGGCTAGATCTTGCTTTGGTTGTACATCATCTTGTAGTGCGTCCTGATGCTAAACCAGTCAAACAGAAGCTCTGAAAGATGAATCCTCAGGTGGCCCTTCTTGTCAAAGCAGAGCTTAAAAAGTTACTAGATGTGGGGTTCATACGTCCAATTGATTATCCCAAATGGGTTTCAAATCTAGTACCTGTTGCTAAACCAGATGGCAGAATCCACTATTGCACTGACTTCAGAGACCTCAACAAAGCCTGCCCAAAAGATGACTTCTCGCTTCCCAACATTGACATGATCATGGATCTTACCGTAGGGCATGAGATGCTATCCCTCATGGATGGCTTTTCAGGATACAATCAAATCAAAATTGCCAAAGAAGATCAGCACAAAACATCCTTTATATGCCCATGGGGGACATACTGTTGGGTAGTAATGCCGTTTGGCCTAAAGAATGTAGGAGCTACTTATCAACGAGCAATGACTGTCATCTTCCATGACCTCTTTCACCACATCATGGAGGACTACGTTGATGACTTACTCGGCAAATCAAAGACCCGAGAAGAACACTTAGACGTGCTAGCCAAGATTTTTGACAGGTTAGAGCAATATAATGTTCATCTAAATCCAAAAAAATGTGTCTTAGGCGTCACTTCAGGCAAATTATTGGAATACATAGTCTCCAGGCGAGGAATCGAGGTGGACCCGGCAAAAGTCAAGGCTATTACTAAAATGCCACCTCCTAAAACCTTGAAACAATTGAGAAGCCTGCAGGGTAAACTACAGTCTATTCACCGATTCATTGCTCAACTTGCTGACAAATGCCAACCATTCCAGCATCTCCTCAGAAAAGATACAGCTTTCACCTGGACTACTCAGTGTTAGGATGCCTTCAACCAGCTAAAAGCATATCTAGCTAATCCCCCTATTCTATCTCCACCAAGACAAGGAGAGCCCCTCCTCTTGTATATTTCCGCAACTGACATAGCAATTGGGGCTTTGTTAGCACAACATGATGAACAGGGAAAGGAAAGAGCCATCTACTACATCAGCTGCACCTTGATTTCCTATGAGCTTAACTACACACAAATTGAACGAGCATGCTTGGCCCTCGTCTTCACATCACAAAAGTTAAGACATTATATGCTCAATCATAAGACTAAGCTCATTGCTAAGATCAACCCACTCAAATATTTGCTAAACAGAGCAGCTCTCACAGGAAGGATGGCAAAATGGGTCATGATTCTCACAGAATTTGACATAGAATACACAGAGAGGAAGGCAATCAAAGGACAAGTCATAGCAGATCAGCTGGCTGAGGCACCTATTCAGGCAGAGCATCCTACAATAGCAGAATTTCTAGACGAGGCCATCTTGACAATCACACTAGCCACAGATACATGGAAGATGTATTTTGATGGATCCTACACTCACAGAGGCTCGGGGGCAGGCGTCTTGTTTGTTACCCTCAAGGTGAAACGATCCCTAAATCATTCAAAATCACATTTCCATGCACCAATAATGTAGCAGAATATGAGGCCCTCATCACAGGTCTCCGAATGGCCATCCAATGGAAAATAGACAAACTAATTATGTATGGCGACTCTCAACTAGTCATCAGGCAAGTCAATAATGAATATAAAACCAAGGACGATAAGCTTCTTCCCTATAAGAAGATGGTCGATGACTTTAAAGATTATTTCGGTGACATCCACTTTGAGCAGATCCCAAGGTTAAACAACAAAGCGGCAGATGCCATGGCCACCATTGGATCTCTAGTTGACATGAAGCAAGGCAGCAAGAAATGCGAGTTCCTGATCGAAGAGCTCCCCATCCCAGCATATGACATTCCCCAATCTGAACTAGTGTGTGAAATCGTTGGTCCTTTATCCCCCTAGTATCAGGAAACGTACCTCTACCTTCATGATAACATCCTCCCCAACAACCTATCCCCATCACAGAAAAAATCCTTCATCCGTCGAGCCTCCCGTTGCATCCTTGTAGGTGACACCCTCTACAAAAGGAGTCTTGATGGTACGCTTCTACGATGTTTAGACTCTAGGGAAGCCGAGGCAGCTTTGGAAGAGGTACACGTAGGTATTTGTGGGGCACATTCAAGTGGACCAGCTCTTTCTAAGAAGATCCTGAGGACTGGTTATTATTGGCCCAATATGGACAAGGATGCACATCAGTTTATCAGAAAATGCCTCCCATGTCAACAGCACGGCGATCTCATCCACGCCCCAGCATAGGAGCTGCAACCAATCACAACACCATGGCCCTTCTCATAGTGGGGACTTGACCTCGTAGGAAAAATCCATCCTCCATCTTCCAACGGCCATAAATTCATAATAACTGCTACTGAATACTTCACAAAGTGGGTGGAAGCAATACCACTCACCTTCACCACAAGCATCCAAATCTCCAAGTTCATTCTCCACTACATCATCTGCCGCTACGGTATCCCCCATTCCATTGTCACTGATAATGGGAAGCCATTTAAGAACCAAGAAGTTCACACTTTGTGCAAAAAGTTTGACATCAAACACCGCTTCTCCACGCCATATTACCCCCAAGGAAATAGTCAAGTAGAGGCTTCTAACAAAACCATCCTCCACATCTTAAAGAAGATAGTCAATGAAGCTGGCCACGACTGGCACCTCCAACTTAACCCCGCCCTATGGGCTTACCGCACCAGCATCCGCACTCCTACTAGAGCCACTCCATACTCACTAGTATTCGGATCAGAAGCCATTTTACCTATAGAGGTCGAGCTCTCGTCCCTCCGAGTATCATTGCAAAATATTATCTTTGATGAAGACTATCTTGTTGCAAGGTTGCATCAACTTGAATTGTTGGATGAGAAACGCCTGAATGCATTAAATCACTTACAGGCATACCAAAACCGCCTCAGAAGAAGCTACAACAAAAAGATCAGAACCAGAAAGTTTGAGGTAGGTGACCTGGTCCTAATGGAAAATCAAAAGACCTTGCAAGAGCGTCCGAAGCAAGGAAAATTTGAACCTAATTGGCTAGGACCTTATGTCATCACCGCCGACTATGGGTTAGGAGCTTATCATCTTGCAACACTCAAGGGGTAGCCTCTAAATGAGCCAATGAACATCTTGCATCTCAAGCGATTCTATGCATAACCCATCTGATACCACAAGTCAAAAAATCAAAAAATGCAAAAAAATAAAAACACCAAAAAAATCAAAAAAATAAGAAAAAAAATCAGAGTGCAATAAAAACTTCCAATGGTGAAAATCACCTCGGTGACGCCTTGGATAAGTACCATGGTGAAAACCTGTTTCAGGCGCCATGCGTAATGGCCGGTTCTACCATCTAATAAGTCCTCTTTCCAGCATAACACTCCATACCCACACATCCCATGGCTTGAAATTCTGAAACATCAAGTTTGTTCGCCCATCCCGCACTGCCTCCCCCACCCACAACCCCACCCAAGGAACAAGGATCCTTGTAAGCTCTCCTTTGTACAGTTCATAAAATTAGAAAATCCAAAAATAGCAGAAAATCAGAAAATCCAAAAACAGCAGAAAATCAAAAAATCTAAAAACATCAGAAAATCAAAAAATCCAAAAACATCATAAAATTAGAAAATCCAAAAATAATCACCCCATGCATCAATCTCACATCCCACCACAATCATCTAAACACGCCTCAACCCTCATCACATCACATCGCCAACCATTCCCACATCATCAAGTCCTGCCAGAACTACATATTCATTTCACCCGCATCTTAAAAGTACCTTGATCCCGTGGACGCAGGGTATGTAGGCAGTCTGGAATACGAAGGATGTTTCCAGTACTCAGGTATCTAAGATGCACCCATCCCACCCATTGGGATGGTTCCCACTCACTGAGCTTTCTAGATCTACGAAACGATATGCATGCTACACATACCATTGAAATATGGTCCCTCGCGCAAAAATCATCAAGCAATATACCAACTATAATATTCCATTTGGCCCGAATGTTCTTTTGCCCATATTCCACAAAACTCTCCAATCAAAAACAGATCTGCGTCCTAGGATACGTCTTTCCTACAATGGACAAAAATCTATCATTCTATCATCACGTCTCTTGGCAAGAGCACACAAAGGCTATTTGTATCTTTCGTTGGTCTTTTTGCTTATTGATTTTTATCTTTTTGTCTCACTCCAAGTGATCTCCAAAGCTACCTTGATCTCATTATATCATGGTACATAGTGGATAGCCCTTGGAGTAGACATAGTCATTGTTTCGGTATGCTGTGCTTGTGGGTTGGTTTCATTACTCCAAGAATAGTATTCATATCTTGAAGTTCAGGTCGGTTCTAGCATGATGAGTCCTATTTTGCATATACATGCATCAACATCTTACATGCATTATTCACACTCACTGCTATGAGTCCCCTTCCTCTACTAGACAAGATTATACTACATTGGGCATGTATGAAACCAACCTATTGTTTGTGGGTCTAGTCCATGCAATTGTCAGATATACATCATCACCTAGGTCATTTCATACCTTCGTGAATTGTATCCTACATTGCTACATTAAACTAAGAAATGCTCTCAATTAATTTTGTGCAACTATTGATACTAGCTCAACATCATCATCCTAATCACTCGGTCACCTATCCCATATCGGCCTAGATTTGATCGACACTTTCCAACCTCCCCCCCCACCAATCTAACTCCTGCACTAACCCCATCATCCCAACCTATCTCCACTTAACACATCTTGAACCAAACGAAACCCCCCCCACCCCCTCAATGACGTGGTATCTTATGACCTAACCATCCTCCAATTCCCCCACCGCCATCCCCTAGACGCTCTCACCCCTATCATCCCCAACACCTAACACGTTCTCCCACAGTCCCACCATTCAGGGTCAACACAAGGAACATCATGTGTATCAGGATTAGGCTACCTCACCTGTCACCGATACTGCATTTAGCACATATCATTTAACTACATGTCACCACCGTTTGCATCACATTTTAGGTTCATTTTTCATCCATTTCAGTTGCATATCCTTTTAGGTTCATTTTAATCCATTTGCATCTCATTGTAGATTCATTTTATCCATTTGCATCTCATTTTTAGGTTAATCCATTTGCATCTCATTGTAGATTCATTTAATCCATTTGCATCTCATTTTTAGGTTCATTTTAATCCATTTGCATCTCATTGTAGATTCATTTAATCCATTTGCATCTCATTTTTAGGTTCATTTTAATCCATTTGCATCTCATTGTAGATTCATTTTATCCATTTGCATCTCATTTTTAGGTTAATCCATTTGCATCACATTGTAGATTCATTTTATCCATTTGCATCTCATTTTTAGGTTAATCCATTTGCATCACATTGTAGATTCATTTTATCCATTTGCATCACATTGTAGGTTCATTTTAATCCATTTGCATCTCATTGTAGATTCATTTTAATCCGTTTGCATCTCATTTTAGGTTCATTTTAAATCCATTTAAGTTTGCATAAAACACAAGTAGATTCATTTCAGCTGCATATCATTACACATTATATCATAAATAGCATATTCACATTGCATTCCATACATATCAACATCTAATAAACATTTAATTGCATTACAACATCACCAACATCACCATTAAAACAACTAGTGGCATATAACATAATCCCATACATTTTCATCCATAATAAATGTTTGTTAATCCGCATATTTAGTTACATCATATAGTCCATAAAATCACAACACCATGCATATATCACAAAAACATAATTGCATCCACCAAATCACACACATCATTTGAAAAAACATCATACATCCACAACATATAAAATATAACATGTGCATCCATCATATAAGCATCATCACAATAGAATATCATAAGCCATCAGAAATCTCGCATCATATATAATCACCACAAAAAAATGTACATCACTCACATCATCAAAAAATAAAGTGTCCTGATACAATGCCTCCAAGGGCTATCATGGTATAACTATCACATCGAGGATCCTCTCTCTGAGGGGGTAGGAGATGATGACCCTGGTCAAGCCTGTGATCCTGGCGGCGGCTGTGGCTGTGGTGCTACTGGTACCTGAGGATCCTGCTGGGGCACATATGTGGGAGAGGGCATCGTCTGCTGAACCGACTGAATAGATCTAGATCGATGTGATCTCGACGCCCCCGGTCTACTGACCTGGTTGTAACTCGGTGCTTGCTGCGCTGCAGGTACAGCTGCATAGTATAACCCCTGATAATACTCCGTCCGTGCTTTGGCCTCTGCTAGCTCCCCTTGTACCTGAGCTACCTGTCCCTGTGCCTAGCTCAACTGCCCCTGTATCTGATGCGCATGTGTCTGAGCCTGGGCCAACTGAGTCTGCATCCTGCCAAAATCGGGGCAAGGCCCCCACCCATAGCCTATGCACTATTCAACGCAGTCTCTGCCTGATGTACTCTCACGAGCGCTGCATCCCGCTCTATCCTCAAATCCTCCATATCCTCTCTGGACTGAGCCAACTGAGCCTCTGACACTGCCAACTGCCCATCTACTCCCTACAGTTGTCCCAACTCAGCCTCTCGGCACCCCAACGCCTCCTCTAAACTGGCCACCTGAGCACGTAGTGTCTCTACCTCCTCCATCTCCTCCCGTGACTGTCGCTGAGGCATCAGCCTCTCAACCTCTGCCTCCATCCCTGCCCCTGAGCTCCTTGCCTCGGCATCATGTCTACCGACCCGCAACTGCTCCACCCGTGATGGGGATAGATCACCCTGCTCCGTCCTCGGCTGCCCACCGCGCCGCTACGGTGCCCTACCCTGTCGTCCGCCCCTAGTCTGGGCTTGCTGTGCAGGAACCTGCTGTGCTGGAACCTCCTGCCCCACTGGTCCCTGTCCCGCTACCGCTGCTACCACCTCATCCACAAGCTAACCATCTCTAGCGATCACCCTCTCTGACCCATCATCCATCACCTCCACAATGAAATCTGCAATGACCTCATCCCCACCCCCATCTGGATCATCTCCATCCCCATCTCCCTCATCCTCTAATAATGCCACTGTCGGATCTGTCAATCGAGTGGGCTGATGCATCTGCCACCATACATCATAAGCAGGCATAGTACCTGCATCCATCACTGTGCTCCTCCAATCCCACTGAACTGGCCGAAGTGCTGCCTAGTCATTCAGCGCAAACTGTGGCTGTAATGCTGTGGGCCAGTAGGCTGTATCTTGCGGTGTCTGCGCATATATCGCCATCTGCTGAGGCACATCCTGTACCCGTCCAAACTGTCGCATCACCCGTGAGGGTAGGTACATCTCTATAGTACGGTCTGCACGACCCATAAGAAATCTCTGCTGAAATGTGTACGGGAGATGGGTCACATCATCCGACCACTCCTCACAATCAATATATGGACGGTATACCACGCTAATCACGTCATCCAATATCCTCCGCCAGTGGCGGACCTGTCCAGTATAGGTATATAGTGCATCCTGATACAAAAACACAAATGCCTCAAACAGGCGTCGATAATAACCGCATGTCGGCCGAGTCACGGGGATATGCTCCCAAAGCCATACATGCAGCAGCGTAACCCCAGCAGATAAAGCCATGTCATGAAGATAGGCGACCATGTGCATCTCGTGAAGCAGTTGTGCTAGCATCACTGGCCCCCATGCGTAGACAGTATCATGTCTCACCATCCCCTCTATCATCCCACCCCAGCCCATAGGAAAACCTCTGCCTTGCCTATCCGGCAGCACCACACCTCCAATCAGCGCACACAAATATAAGGCAAAGGGATCTGCACCCGCCACAAGTGTCCTATCATAATCCATCTCCCTCCTGTCTGCTGAAAACACCACGTGCTCTGCTCCGAACACTCTATTCAACGCAGTTCGCCCCCTCCTCGTGTCATACCTCACACGTCGACCATGAATCGGCAGCTTGAGGATGCGATAAACATCCTCAAGTGTGATAGTCATCTCTCCTGTCGGCAGTAGAAAACTCGAAGTCTTGCTGCGGTATCGCTCCACTGTGGCCGTCATCAGAGCTCTATGAGCTCGCAGCACTGGCATCGCTGCCACTGTCCAAAGCCCCAGTCTCGCAAGTCGAGGTCGCCATGCCTCATCAAACAACGGCATCATAGATCGCACTCATCACTCTTGCGACTGCAGTATAAACCGCCGTGTATCCTGCATCCACCACTTCTTCATTAGATACAAACTTATTTTCCCCCCACACCTTTTTCTTCTGAATGTCTCACATGCCCAAATCATGTGGCCCCACACAGACAATCCCCAAGTGCTATTTTAAAAATAGCACTACTTTCCCCTACCTATCGCGCCAATACAGACAATGGCGCCACTGCGCTCCCTGTATCGCGCCAATGCAGACATTGGCGCTACTGCACGCCCTATATCGCGCTAATCCAGATGATGGCGCAGCACTTCATTTTCACCTCAATTAAACTTTTAGCACTAAAACTAATTATAGCGCCGTTCTACCCATAACATGGCGTCAAAATACCATACTTGCTTCGCCCTGAGTTTTGGCGCCAATCCAGATGATGGCGCCAATATTCCTCCAAAATGGCGACAAAATCGCCTTACCCTACCCTGGAGGATAGCGCTAATCCGTAGGATTGCACTAATCTGCCTTGTTGATGGCACCACACGCTCCCAACCCATATCCCGAAACCTAAAAACACGTGCGTAAAGTAAAAAATCACAAAGTTCGGGTTCGGCCCTAGCTGGGGTCCAGCCTCGGGTGACCACCCGACCTCTCGAAATCGCTCTGAGATGTGATGAAGTCACGGGAACTGTGGGTTGCGCTCGCCCATCTCTCCTTTGTCTTTTCTTCTAGAAGGTCAAAAGTGTGCCAATGTGGCACTCTTTGGGCCCACTTTTCCTAATATAGGGGGCCATGTTCTCCCTCCATCCCTTCCTTTTCCCTCCAGGGTGCAGATCTCAGCCTTTTTCCTCCGTTTTTCCTCCCACCATCTTCTTTTTCCATCACCTCTCCCACTATCACTTCTGTCGCATCCTTTCGAGAGCTTACCTGCAACATTTTCATTTTCCCGCTAACCTCTCGAGGGGGCATCCCCTATCTATCTCATTCCTTCCCGGCAGCTGGGGCATATTTTTCTTCGACCTAACGCCACGTCAAAGAGGGGCAAATGTAGACACCTAAAAATGTCTCGACCACCAAACTGACTCCCGACATCCCTAAACTTACCAATTCCCTTTCCAACCAATTAATTAAATTTTTATTTAATTAATCACCCCTTTCATTTTCTAAATCCACACCATTTTATCCTCAAAATTGAATTAATTTTATTAATTCAATAGTCCAAACTTTAGCCAAGAGATTTAATAAATATGCAAAATTTATTAAATCAATTCCCCATTTTCCCTAAATCCAATTAATTAGTTAAAAACCATGTTAACTAATTAATCCAGCCTACTAATTAGCCTATCCCTACCCTAGACAATTAAATAGCTATTATTTAATTGCCTACTCTAGCCTACCCCATCCTAGCCTTAGGATTAATTAATTAAATCACTAATTAATTAATCTTATCCCCCCTCTAATCCCTCTACTAATTTATTCCAGACACATTAATTAGGTTAATCATCCTAATTAAGAAAGTCAAATCCTCATTAGCACTTCTCTCCACACCTCCCAAATTTAAAATTCAAATAAATCACACATCACATTTACTCCTCTTATACATCCCTTACACATGTCATATCCACTCTTCCCCAAATAAATTTTTAATTCATTTTACTCTTCCCCATGTGAATTTTTAATTCACAAATAGTCCATCTCACCCAACCTCATTTATTCACCCCTTTCCCAAAAATGAATAAAAGATTTACTTTTATTCCTAGCCCTCCATCTTCCAAGATCAAATCTAGGCCCTCCACCTCACTTTCATCCTCCACCATTGATCTCTCCAATCAATCTCCACCCTTGGATCAAAATCCTCTCCAAAAGTCTATAAATACAACCTCTCACAAGTCATTTTCATCATCTATTTTCATGCAAAGTTACCATGCCAAAATCACCTTTGAGTTAATAGTGAGTTGCACAATTAAAGAGCATTTCACATTTGGATCAATAGTCTAGGGATCATCTTAGTCTTAGGAGCTTCTTTTGGGTGCAAAGGCTCCTTCTTTCCCTTGATGGGATTAGGTTGTGCATGTGAGGTATAATCTCTTGTTTTATTGCATTTGATTTGGTGATTTCTCTCATTTTGCATTATCTAATCTACACCTTCAAATAACATCATATACATCATTGAGAACAACAAGAAGGATAAAAAAATGCTATAGGCCATCAGTAACATCTTTTCATCCTTAGTGCAGCTTAGTATATCATCATTCATCTTAGTGCTTCCAATTCCCATATTAATGTTTCATCAGGAGAACATGACATCCAACCATGTACTGTATCTTCTTTGCTAGATGGGACATGACATCCCATCATGAACTTCTAATTCCCATCTTAATATATCTTCTCTGTTGTCATTGGATAAGACATGACATCCAACCATGAACTTCTAATTCCCATTTGAATGTATCTTCTTTAAGACATGACATCCAACCATGAACACCATCACACATCCATGACAGTGTTGACATCAATGAAAACCAAATGCCAACATCCTGTAGGTTGGTTCCTGAAAATCAATAAAGGGGATTGGTGTCCTCCTAGTTTGAAACTCCTGTGGGTTGGTTCCTACAAAATATTTGTAACTTAATATTCTTTTATGAGGTTAGATTTAGACAGTAGATCCAAGCAACTTTTCTCACCATGATTTTTCCCTTTTGGGTTTCCATGTAAATCTTGTGTTTTCTTGTATGGATATGTGTATGTGTTTATATCTTGCACAGTTCTTTTGATGTATTGTTGATGTGGTAAAGATACTAATGTTACGATAGGTTTTTGAAGTTAAATTTGGTATATATTGATTCACCTCCCCTCTTAGTATACCTGTGTGCTCTAAGAATTGGTATCAGATCCAAGTTCCTTAGTGTAGCCTAACAACTGAAGGAAGATTTTGGATTGGAACTGTTATGGAGTAAAAAGTGGCCACTTGCCTTTTCACCTCCTTGTTTAGCTCCTAGGTCCCATTTATCTCATTATGCATTATAATTGGTCATCATGAAGAAAATTGTTTGACACCCATGATAATATGGGACCTTGGGACCTCACTAAGCTTATCCCAGACTAAAAAGGGGCCCTTAGACTTGGGTTCCAACTGCCCAAGTCCTCCTTGATTGGTTAAGGTAAATTAGTGGCATGTCGGCTTGGGGCCTTTCAAAAGGTTTATCTTCGTTGGCTCTTGTGATTTAATTTGATGAATATTAGGGGGAAAGCATATATAAGTGTGTTTTTAAATTCATTATGAACCTAGATGGATAGAGAAAACTTATGATCTTGGAGCAAAGAGCATTCAAAGCATTCATTGTGTTTCTAGAGTAGATTTGTGTTGTCATTGTGTGTGTTGTTGCAGGTTTGAAGTCATCATCCATCTCCTTATGAGTTGAAGGGTCTTCATTATCCTAAGGGTTTCACCGCATAGGTGATATCATAGTTATTTGAATCATTTTATCATCATTTTGTTTAGCCTCTACACTCTCTTTATCTATCAACGATGTTGGAAGGCTTGAATGCCATTCTAGGGTTTGACTGAGGGTAATCCCTAACCACCATAACCACCCAAACCCTCTCTTGTCATCTTGTGTACAAGTTATAGGTGCACGATTTGGGAAAGGTGAAGACATAGGAAGACTATGTAGGAATCAAGGTTTCGGGATCCAATAGAAGTTTAGGAATATTCCTCTACAAAGACTTGGTGGGTTGGTGCCCTAGTCTTTTGGGTCTTTTGATACCATATTTGGCATCTAAGCATCATTTACAACATATCTCCAGTTTATAGCTCCGCCAGATTCTCACTTCCAAGACTTGGGCGGTTCCTATTTCATCCTCTGACACTTCAACTTCTGAGACATATGTTTCAATCTCTCCCTGATCATTCTTGTGTATTTGGATTATGGGTTTCAGTCATTTTCTGTCTATTATAAGATGATCATTCTAGAACTAGGGTTTTATATATATTTGACCTAGGGTTTGATAAAAAGGTTTGGTTGAATCTAATCTTTCCATATCAAACAAGAGTACAAGATCTGTAGCTAAATCCTCCTCTATTTGATAGTGATTTGGCTCAGTCTTGTCCTTGAATGTTATTGTGCCAGAAGAGGGTTTGATCTAGTGTGCATGCTTGCTTTCATCATTCATCTTTTTCACACTAGACATTTTGGTGAACCCGTAGCCTCAAGAATTTACATTTTTCTGAGTGTTAAATTTAGATCTTGCATTGATTCATAACATAGTTAGCATTACTCATTTGTGTAACCTTGAAAAAAGTGAAAAAATTTAAGCATTCTAGGCTAGAAAAAGGTATAGTTTTGCATTGCTTTCATTGCATATGATAGAAAGATTTAAGTTTATTGTTTTTTCTGATTTGATCCATATTACAGTATACAATCATTTCACGGTGTTGTACCTTGCATTTGAAGATCTCATTTTCTAGGGTTTTGTTGAAAAAGTTGCATCTTTCCTAAAACCTAGTCAATTTCAAAAGCTAGGGTTGTAGTTAAAATCTTATTTCAGATTTTGCTTCTATCATAAACATTCATTCAAATCTGATTTTGCATTGAAGTGTTGCATCATCTTTCATTCCAAAAATTACAATTCTTTGCAATTACACATTGTGTATTTTAACATTACGAACGTTAGCATCTTCCCTACACTTCTTTGTGCAAAATCTTAAAATTATTTACGTTGCCTTTTTGTGCAGCACTCTTCACATCATACTCACTTTGTTTGTGGTAAAATTAGTATGTTTTTTATTTTTAAAAACCCAATTTCCTCAAACTAGTGCCTTGGTGTGCAATGGTCTCACATACATGGCATGTAATCAAAATAAGGGTGGCATGGCTCCTCCCCGATCTAACAAGAAAAGGAAGGCTCCTAAACCCATCATATCATTCACACCAAATGATGTCACAATTAGAGATATTGATGGCCCTCTTTACATTACAACATGAATAACTTGGAATCCTACAAAAGTGGTTCTTATTTATCCTAATTGTTTGACAAATGTGAAAATTGAAGAATTCTTATACATGCATGATTTGACACAAGACACTTACAATCCAAAGGATATAATGATCAAGGCACATAATGGTTACTTTCTTTCAAAAATTGGGAAGATAACACTTTGCATCAAGGTGGTGGACAAAGCCCTAGAATAACCATTTGTCATCATTCCCACCTCAGACCTATTTCATGTGAAGTTAGGCCATCCTTGGCTAAAATCTATGAAAGTGGTCTATTGTGTGGTTACACAACATGCCACATTTTGCCGTAGCAAAATAGGGACCCAAATTTTTCTTGCTTTTGCTTGGCTTGTTTTGTTTCTCTTTGCTTTGAGCGATATGATAAAACACTATCAAATGTATGGCAGGATCTTATCCTGGGCATATTTGGATCTTGAAATATAGATCAAATTTTTTAAGTTAGAATTCCCCCACATGAAGCTTGCCAAATGAAAGGGGATAAAATTCTAAGCAGGTTTGCCTTTTGAAGCACCCAGAAATTCCCTAAGACCAGTAAGTTGTGCTTAGTCAATGTTTAGTCAAAGGGTCATAGGGATGTTCACATTATCCTAACATCCAGACATTAATTTAATGTCCCAATTGCAAAATTTGCTAAGTAAAACCAAATATTCAAACATCCACAAATGTGCAGATGTCAAATTTAACCCATTGTGCTAGCTAAATGTCATGTACATAGTCACTTAGTATGGATATTTACGGGTATGCATATTAACTTAATATCCAGACCTTAACTTAGTGTCCAGACATTCGTTAATATCCTGATGATGTCTCTTGGTTGACTTTTCAACTGGACTTAGACTATGGACATTACGCTTAAACATTTAACATCCGGACCTTTACCCAATATCTCGATGACATCATCCATTCTCATCTTACAGAAATAACAAAGATGATGACATAATCTAGACATTAAGAAGATGGGATATTTAACATTCCCTAACATCTAGACATTATCTTAATGTCCAGACTTTCACTAATATCCTTATGACGTCACTTTTCCTCACACCTGAAGGAACCACTTCAAACCCAAGACGTCATCAACACATTTGGACTAAGGGATATTTCGTAAAGTCTAACATCCGGATATTCCTTAATATCTGTATCCTTGCTATTTATGAATAGAAATTGAGACATTCCCTGAACCAATCAGATAATTCCATGTGGTACAGATTTGACTTTTCAAATTAGGAATCTTAATGTCCAGACATCTAAAATCAAAGGCAAACACCTTCGAACCTCGACATGCCCACATCCACTCCTTGGTCAATGTTAACCAAACGTCTGCATGATATCATCCGAATGTATGGACATTCTGAAAAACACAACATATTATTCAAATGTCCAAACCTTCGTTTATATCCCGAGCTTGCAATTAATGCCACGAAAAGGGGTTGTTGGCCATTCACAATTTCAAATTAAAGGCTACCACTTGTAATGATCTCCTAAGACTTCAACTAGATATCCCTAGCTGATGATTTTAGCATTAATTATGCCCCAATCTCTTGATTTTAACACATAAAAGGTAAATTTTGATTATTTTTAACTCACCTAAGCATTCAGAGATTAAAGATTACAGAGCTCTGGCAAATTACAACGACTGTTGTAGAGATCTAGACCTTGAATGGAATAGTGTGCATAGTGAATGGCATCCAGTGAACAGTGATTATATAGTGTACAACATATATCTGGATGTCTTCTAATCAGGTTTAAGCTCATACAAAAGGTATGTAATGGTGAAACCCTACTTTTGTCGTTTATGGAAACACAATAAAAGGTAAATTTGCACCTAGGGTAAAATCCTAGTTGCATATGCATGGATTATGCTCTGTAAACAATAAAATGTGAGGATATTGAGAAAATTAACATGAAACCGATAATGTGAAATGTATCTTGAGACATGCATATCTACCATTACAGGATACAATGGAGCTTAGGAAGATCCAAAATGAGGCAGAATTCAAGACCACCATGTTCTCATCGCTAGGGGCCACAGGTTTCTACTTTGGAAAAGTGGGTGACACACAAGGAGGCAACACCAATGTGGATGAGTGGATGGGAAAATCAATTCAGGGCAGTGGACACCCAATTCTATAGAAGATATATAATTCTGGGATGTGGCAAGCAACAGGTTTTCCATATGTGGCAGATGCCATCGAGCTTGTGGTGGCATGTATGAAGAATTATAATAAGGAGACCAGAAGGGTAGAGAAAGATGGCAGGGTCTATGCAGACTTTTCTGTGAAAGGAATCACAAAGGCATTCCATTTGCCTGTAGGTCCAAATCTTTTCAAGATAAATCTTGAGGATCTAGAAAAACAATACAAGGGCAACACCACTGACTGTAAGAAGATAATGTTCACTTAATGGAGGGTAACTAATAGTAAGGTAAAGGCAGTGGCCAAGATGCCATAGAATTTATATAAGTTTTACATCACTCTGGAGGTTTAGTATATGATGGTGATGCTGAGCCGGATGATTGAAAAGGCTGATGCTCGCAGTCTTGAACCTTGGATGTATGGACTAATAAGGATGGTGGAGAGAACTGACACCAAGATAGGGTGGGCATCCTGGACCAGTGATAGCCTAGATGAAAATATGAAGAAATTTGGAGGCAAGAAGTCCCTGTTCTATATGACTTCATATGTTGTATATGCATGTGTTGCACAGTCTACGTTCTTTGGCCTGCATATAGTACGTAGAGTGGCTAGAAATCTAGGAGATGTGAAAATATGGGATCACTATCCCCAGTTGACAAGGAAGCCCTCAAATCAGTGCTATAGGAGGGTCAATGATTGTTTATCATGCATTTGATCTAACCCATGGACACTGACAGAGCAAAGAGGCTAAGCTCTGAAGCTCAAGCGATGATCACAAGAAATGGAACTTGGTTCCTCCAGTTCCCAACCTTCACTTATATCTAGATAGAGGGATTTAGTGGGCAACCCCTCATGTTTCCAAGGTACCCTATAGATAAAATAATATTATTGGAACTGACTAGGTAGATTATACCCTCATATGAGGTGTATATGGCCAAAAACAAGAAAGGTAATGTCAGGTTTCCTTTACTTCTGGGATGTTATATATGCCCATCTATTGAATCAGCTAAGCATTCAAAAGTAGAGTTGTGTATGATTCAGTTATATCCATTCTCCTTAGCTATATATTATGATCCATATCATAGGATGGAGAGGTTTGTAAGCAAGAAGTTGGTGCACCAAGTGCACTTGGAAGATTACTGGGCAAATTGCCCAGATGATGTTGAGGTTAGGAGGAGTTACTAGAGGTTAACTCTAAACCAAGTCCAGACGTTGGATTGTTTTGATGTCCCTCCTCAGTTACATTCTGATGATGGCATGAGGATATCCAAAGAGTATGAAGACAAGAAGATTTATAATGAGACCATCTCTTCTCCTAACTCGAGCCAACCAGAGGTAACTTCTATAGACCTCATTATAGCTAGGGTTATGAAGTTGACCATAGCACATGGGTAGATCAGTAATTGGCTACCCTGAAAGAAAAAGGAGTGGTTCTTATAGTGGATAAGAAAAGAAAAAGAAAAGAGTTAGGAGAAAGTGAATTTGATGACTTTCTAATCCACAAAAGGTAGGTCATGGAAACCAAATTGGCCAAGCCTATAGCAAAATCAGCTACAGAGTTTACAACCAGTGGCATTATTATAGCCACAAGACCATCTCCCTAGAAAGAAAGGATCCAGTCCCAGCAATTGCATTAACCACTAGACATGTAGAAGAGCCTAGGGTCACATATGAGGGCATATAAGATGAGGAGGATGAGTTTCCCTTGATAAAGAGAGGCCATGATATATTGCAAGGAACAAATATCCCTAAACAAAAGAGAGGACATGCATCAGTGATGAGGGGATCCACAAGTAAGTAGGGTGAGGTCCTACTCAAAGAAGGTGAAGATTTCACCAAAATGGAGATGATGTTTTCTACTGAGAAACCTACAGCAGACAGAGATGCAAAATCTATGGTGTTAAAGAGTAAGGATGTCAAGACAATGCAAATAGAGTTTCAACATGATGTTTCCATCCCCACAATTATAAAGTTTAAGTCTGAGATGTTGGAAACTTGTGCATTATGTTTGAAGATGTTGTCATTGATGGCAACAAGAAAAGGAACAAGGTTAGAATAGAAGTTTTGGTCCGGTGAAGAATACTTAGCCATTTTGGCTAAGTGTTGGCAGTATGCTGAAGCAACAACAAGGAGATAATGTTTAAGATGGTATTGGTCTGCAGTAGAGTATCATATCATGCAGTTCAAGTATGTTGTTCACGGTCCTCAAATGATCACTTGTCCAATATTTCAGTCCTTGATGATTACCGAAAGTCCATTTTTAAAAAGTCTAAGTTCGACAGTGCAGAGAATAGAGGAAATCAAGACAAAACACTCAACTGAATTGGTCCGCATTCTGCCACTGTGGCATATCTTGTTATGTGGTTTTGAGGTGTTTTAAACACATGTATGAAGTATCTATATCTAGAGTTGTAATTTCTAAGTTCCACCGGAGAGTCAGTTATGAATCCTAAGTATCACTACTTGGTATGGTATAGTTTGACTGTGATCGAGTATGTGTTCCAGTGGTCCACATTTTACCACAAAAGAATATTTTTCTTTGCAGTTCCGAAGGTAAGATTTGTGATGTGTGAAGAGTGTTTGATATGATTTTGGAAGCATCTTGTGGTCTGTAGTGAAAGTTGTTGTCTAACAGAGGAAGTGAACCAGTGGCAATCTGTGTTGGAGGCCAGCATGACAAGTTTGATATGTATGCGGTAAGTTCTATTGTGTATAACTTAATCCTAAGTGGTGGAATAGTTGAGGCCAACATGTGAGAAGGTATTCAAATGGTGCTTGGGTCTGCTATGAATTTTGGTAAATGAATTTGGTCGACAGAATACATAATGCATGACTACACGGTACACTTTATTAGGCCGATCTAATATGAAGATTTTGATTGTTGCGGATATATATATATATATATATATATATATATATATATATGGGATTGAATTCAGTGTTTGAAGGAAGAGATGCAGATATGAATGTGTGAAATATGTGAAGTACAGAGTAGGAAAGAAGAGAAGAAGAAGAGAGATCTTGCTTAATGTAAAAGTAGAGCAGTGAAATAGAGTAGTCAAGATGAAGAGTTTTGAGACAATATTTTGAGCATTCATTGGAGCTGCAATCATGCAAATGTAGATGCAATCTGAGCAGTTCAACCTGGTAATGGGCCATTCTTCTTACTTCTTTCTTTCTCTAGGCATTGAACCTATTTTGGCAATGAGCCATTCTTGCAGTGAGCATTTCTTTGGGCAGTGAGCCTCTATTGTAATTTGGTATTGTTCCTACATAATATATTGTGAGATTACACTCACCATGGTTTTTTCCAGTTTTGGGTTTTCCACGTAAAAATCTTGGTGTTCATGTGTGATGGATTTTGGTTGTTTCTTCTATGTTTAATTTGCTTTGTTATTGGATGTAGTAAATGGATTACGAATTTAATAAATAAGAAGTTTAATACGATACTGATTCACCCCCCTCTTAATACTTTGGGTGTTCAACAATTGGTATCAGAGCCTGGTTCATTGGAAAAAGTTTAAAAGCTTGAGGAAGATTTTGGAGACAAAACACATGGCAGGTAAAAAACATCCTACTCCTGAAGAAATTGATGCAACTGAAACTGAAGAAGAATGCACACTTGTCAATGAAGAAGAACTCAATCTTGCAGATCTTGAAAAAGCCAAAATAGAAAATAGGGATCTGAAAGATAATGTCAAGGAAGCAGATGAGTGCATAAAAAAATTGAGGGAGCAAGTCAAGAAGGTCAAGGAAAAATATAAGGAGGTTAGTGAACAATTGATATCTACAAGTGGAAGTTGTAAAAAGAGCAAAAGAAAAAGAAGACCTAAATCAGTTGGTGAAAAGCAAAACTGAAGACTACACAAAGCTTGAACAAGAAGTTATGGATCTGAAAGCTGATCTGAAACATGTATGAACTTAGGAAGAAAAATTTAGAGTGAGTGCTACCCAACTTGATAGAATACTTGCTAGTCAGAAGAGCCCTGATGATAAAGAAGGCCTGGGATTTGAGAAAGGTGAAAGTTCCAAGATCAGTCAAGAAAAGAATGATGAGATCAAGAAGGACAAAGGCAAATAGTTTTAGAATCAAAGGAACAAACCTAGAAGACCACTAATTAGGAAACCTAATGATCAAAGGTACCCTTCTTTCAATGGCTATTGTAATGCATGCAATAAATTTGGTCATAATGCTACTCAATGTAGGAGTAGAGTGAATCAAAATGTTCCATCATTCTCTGGTCAATGTTTCACTTGCAATAAAGTAGGTCACAAGGCTAATGATTGTAGAAGTATGACAAGGAATGGTTATAAAAATAGAAGAAATGCTCAGACCTTTAAAGGTTACTGCTTTATATGTAAGAGATTTGGTCACAAAGCTAGTGAATACAGAAATCAGATAAGGAACAACTATAACAATGGAAGGAATGCTCAATCCTTCAATGGGAATTGTTTTGCATGCAATAGATTTGGACACAAGGCTAATAAATGCAGATCAAGCATGAATGGAAGGAACAATGGACAGAGGAATGTGGTTTGCTTCAATTACAATAGGCCTAGACATATTGCAAGATTTTGCAGAAGTAAGAACATCAAAAGGAACAATTAGGCAGAGAAGAAAGAACTAGTACAAAAGGCAGATCTGGCAGAGATCAAGAAGGAGATGAATCAAATTTGGGTCAAGAAGGAAGTGTAGGAAGTCAAGGGTGAGTCCGCACCAGACTCTGATGCTGGTACTTTCTCCGGGAAGTAAATTGAGAGCTCTGGCTCATGGGGAGCTTAATACAAAATCCTACTTCCCCAACCAGAAATGTGGTGCTGATATCCAACACAAAGATATGAATTATAAGACTAAATGACAAATCTTATGAAGAAGATTTTGGTAGAAAAGAATCTAATGCGGTAAATTGTGGAGCAATTTGGATCAACTGTGGGTGGCAGAGTAAGGGTTTGACAACTTTTAGAAATAAACATTTATGATGATTGAATCCTGATGGAAAAAGGATATAAGGAATTCATTTGAAAGAAAAATCATTTTGCTTTTAAACTCTCAAGAAACTAAAGTGACCTGAGAAGCAAGCTAGGGTAAATTCAAGCATCCAACGAAGAAACCCTAACGGATGCAAAAGGTATTTATCATTATCTCTCACGAAAATTCTCTGTGTTGAATCTGTAAAAATGTATACTCCTCAAGTAATTGAGATAATTGAGAGGCCTCACCCTAAGTTAAAAAAAAATTCCTTTAAATCATTAGAGATTGGTCTGGATGGGGCATTTTCTGAGATTCTGCATAGTGTTATGCATACAGAAGATGTTAGGGCATACATACATGCAAACCTAGATGAATATGATCATGGAAAATTATGGGATATCTATCTAAAGGAACTAACTGATGCCAAATTTGAGTTGAAAGAAAAGTATAGTGCCCTAGTTGAGAAGAAATTAGATATTTGGTTGGATTTTCCTATGGTTCCGGATGATACCTGGGTGAGATATGTCTTGAGAAGGATTCATGATGAATTCTTTTGGCTTGATGAGCCCTATATGATAACAAAGGATGCGATCAAAATAATTACTGGCATGTGTTCCACCAGAAAAGTTTTGAAATTGAAGTCCGTGAAGAACAAAATAGTAATGCAATTGATAGGTGCAAAATTTGATAAAAGAGCATTAACTGTAAATGACATAGTGGATCCAGCTGTGAGATTTGCATCAAAAGTCATTGGTTACAAGATCTATTTCTCCAACCAAGAGAACTCTATTTCTGTAGCTACCATATATACAGCTTATGATATGGTTAAAAATAACACTGACTATGATCTATGTGAGTTGCTCTAGAAACAATTGATGGAGAACCTAAAAAGAACACAGGACACAAAGTATCCCTTCAAGTATGGAACCTTGATCATCTGTCTATTTTTCTACTTTCTAAGAGAGTTACTAGGTATAAGTAATATTGGTTGGCTTGATCATGCACCAGTAGCTGCACAAATTAGAAATCACCTAAGCAATTTGGGAAATATTGCCAAACAAAATGTAGCCTTATCAGGATATTTCAAGAACTTCCAAAATAAAATGTAGGCTAGGGCTAGGATCCATGAAAAGGTAGTAAAGAAGTATGAAAAAGACATTGTATTTGTTGGTACACGACCCGGCTACCACTACGCCAAAAGGTCGAACTGATGGTGAATAGCGCCCCGGTCATAATACCCCCAGAGACTGCATGGGCCCGGAAGGGAGGGGTTGAGGGTCCCACAATCCTAAGTACCAACATACCCCCATCAGTCTGCGTATGTTCGACGGTAAACCGTACGGACACACACAGACTGCTAGGCGCACCTTGTACACATGGAGAGCAGTGGACATCGGGCGGGATTCGAACCCCTCCCTAGCAGAGTCACCAATTTGTTGGTACATGACCCGGCTACCACTACGCCAAAAGCTCAAATTGATGGTGAATGGCGCCCCGGTCATAATACCCCCAGAGACCGCACAGGCTTGGAAGGGAGGGGTTGAGGGTCCCGCAATCCTAAGTACCAACAGTATTCATGGTAGACAAGGATAAATGTTTTATGGAGGCTGTAGAACCTAGAATTGTATGGGTCCCAGCCATGGGATATGAAGTTACAGAGAAAGTTTTGACTGGATTGGCTAATTTGATGTTGAGAAAAGCTAAAGACCCTAAAGAGGGAAGATTTGGAACATTTGAAGAATTATCTCATAAAGTGTTTATGGAACAAAAGCAACCATAAATCAAGAACATAAGGAAAAAGGTAGATGAGTTTGTCAAAGGCCAAGGGTTTACAGATGAACAAATAAGTGAAGCAAGAGCCAAGGCAGAGGCACCAAAGGCTACAACTGCTCTGGTAGAAAAGACATCAAGTGCTCCGGAAAGACAAACATCAAAGAATCTAGAGAAAAAAGAGGAGAAATATGAGGAAGAAAAGCTTGTAACAAGCTCTAGAAGAAGAACAAGAGCTTCCACCACTGCAAAAACTACCTCCAATAGCTCTGGACCTGAGAAAGAAAATATAGAAGAGAAAGAGCCAAAGAAGAAAATAGAAGAGAAGAAGAAAAGAAAGAAAGCAAAGGCCACCAAAAGAGTGTATGTGAGCCTTGGTGAAGGAGAAGAAGAAGAGGAAACAAAAACAAATAAGGAGGTCAAATAAAGAAGGGCAAAAACAAATAAAGCCACTACTGAGAAGCCCTCTGGAAAGCTAAGGGTAAGAAGAAGAATAAAGAAGAGAAGACTGAGGACAGAGGAGAAGAAGCAAGTATATCTTTGGAAGATATGGTCAATGCATTTGGTCAACATGGCACTCTAAAACCTATTGTTGACATGTATGATGAAAGATCAAATGCAGACAAGGTAATCATTGAAACAATAGTTGTAAGATAATTAGATATGTTTTTCAAGACATTGATAGAAGTTATAGATGAGTTACCAGATAGCTTGGCAAGAATAATGTCAGCAAGAAAAGAGGGGGCCATGGCCAAAGATACTGAAATAAAGGAATATGTCTTATTAAAACCGTGCCCAGACATCACAAGAGAAGAAAAGGCCAAAGTTACCAAAAGGCGAAGTGAAGAATTTAGAACCATGAAGAGAGTCAATGCTCTGATGTCTGGTAAAACTAACAAATGGGTCAAGGAGACATAGGAGATAACACTAAAGGTGTTACATGAGCTACAAATTTCAACTCTTTTTGATATTGAAGAAGAGGAATAGAATACTGGGGGTAATAATACAGCTTTGGAGACAATGCGGAACAGAACATGTAGCAAAGTATAGTTAATCCTTTGGTGAGAACAATGAGTGAAGAAGAAATGAATACAAAACAAAGTGGAGTAGTTCCTCCAGTAAATTATGAAGAAGAGAAGAAGTCTGAAGAAGCAAAGATGACATTTGATGAAAAGGCATCTGAGGAACAAGAAGAGTAGAAAGAAGAGGAAAATGAACAAATGATGGATATTCTTGTTCCAAAGATAGAAAGAAATGAACAACAACACAACCAAGGACTACCTCCGGAAAGACATGAAGCTGAAATGTCTCATGGTGAAGAAAAGAGAGACACTACTGACTCCTTAAGGGAGTTCTTGGAGAAGTAGAAATAAGCTCAAATTTTGACTACTCCTGACCTTTTGCAAGGGCCTATTAACCTTGCTTCTATGTCCCCTTTACAAAAGTTAAGACTTGGAATAATTTTCCAAACTAATGGACAAGATGAAGTACTAAAATCTCATATAGAGGATAGCGAGTTGTTAGAAGATGCATCAGCAATTTTTGAAAAACTAATGCATGGAATAAGAAGAGACACATCCTTGGGTCCTGCTGTACAAGTAAAGAAGTTAATGGAATCTATGAATATTCATTTTGAGTCTCTTGAAAAAGCTACTGACAAAAAGGTAAGAGCTGAAATAGACAACAAGAGATTAGTTGACCTAAAAGATAAAGCTTCTCAAGACAAAATTTTGTTAGATAAAAGTATAGAATATGGATAGTTAGCCCTTAAAGAAGCCAGTGGTTTATATCAATATTGTCTTATGTGGCCAGTTAAGACTAAGGATATAAAGGATAAAATAGATAGATGGGAAGCTCAGATAATGAAGATATTCAGAACTTATGACTCGACAAAAGATGCTATTGGTAATCAAAGGGCACAAGTTGAAACCAGTCATTCTAATATACATAAGTTGTAGACCCAAAGGTATATCATAAAACATAGAATGAGTCAGCTTCAGGAGGTAGCAAGTTTCAAAACTACATCCCTAACCAAGTTAATAGCAATGACAAACAAGACAAGGCAAATCATTGAAGCCCCTGATACAGTGAAGAAGGTAGAAGATTGGGTGTCCTAGATTAATGGGCACATACTAATTTTGAGCGATGCAGACCAGTTGGGATCAAGAAATGGTGCAAGTAAAAATAATCTATAAAGATTTTCTCCCAGAACAACAACAATAAGCATTTTGATATCACTTGTATATATGCGGTAAAATAGAAAAACAATTTTTAAATTTTGGCAACTTGTACATATCTTTGTATCATACACATTTGCCATTGATGTCAAATGAGGAGAAGAAATGAAGCATGTGAAAAACTTTTGAAAATAATATAACATGAAGATAGGGGGAGCAGTGTATAAAGAGATGGGGGGAGTTGTAACAATTTTTCACATCAAGGGTTGCCATCAATGCCAAAGGGGGAGATTGATGTCAACTTGTGCATGATGTTTGAAGATGTTGTCATTGATGGAAACAAGAAAAGGAAAAAGGTTAGAACATATGTTTTGGTCCAATGAAGAAGACTTAGCCATTTTGGCTAAGTGTTGGCAGTATACTGAAGCAATGACAAGGAGATAATGTTTAAGCTAGTATTGGTCTGCAGTAGAAGATCATATCATGTAGTTCAAGTATGTTGTTCATAGTCCTCAAATGATCACTTGTCCAAGATTTCAGTCCTTGATGAGTACCAAAAGTCCATCTTTAAAAAGTCTAAGTCTGGCAGTGCAGAGAACAGAGGAATCAGGACAGAACACTCAACTGAATTGGTCTGCATTCCTCCATTGTGGCATATCTTGTTATGCAGTTTTGAGGTGTTGTAAATATTGGATTAGGTCTAGACAACTGAGAGGGGGGGTGAATCAGTTGTCACTCAATTTAATCTTTTTCTACTATTATTCTTCTTTCACAACTTAAAATTAAATCAATGATATAAACATTTTAGCATTAGACAATAGCATATGAGTAGAAACATGAATGACACATTCGACACCAAGCTTTTTGACATGGAAACCCGGTTAAGGGAAAAACAACAGTGGGGGTTAACCCACAAAAATTAATACCCTATTAAAAGTATTTTACAAATGGGAAATGCACATGCATTCAGGCTCACTGCCCAGAGCTCACTGCTCAAATGGAGGCTCACTGCCTTATGAAAATATTACAATAAAATAACAGAGATCTGAACTGATTAATAGCATCTGACTATGCAAGAGTTTTAGTTCCAATTAAGTACAAAAATTGATCTTACACATTTCATCTTTGCTCTGCTCTTCTTACTGTTCTGCCTTCATTCACACTTTGGATTTATGCTCTTCTCACATACACCTTCTTTGCATTCTCACACACACTAAATCATCCACTTTCATCGGCTATATATATCTGCAACATGATCTACAATCATTCTATCAGTCGCTTCATCAACACTTAGAATTTTTATGAATGCTCTGCTTTGTCAGCTAGATCTATGAAAAAATTGAGGTGCAGACCAAAACTTTCTCTTGGAAATCATCACTCATGTTGGCCACTATCACTAATCATCACCATTTGTCCAACAAACAACTTCCATACATCCAGAATCAAGATCTTCTGCAGGGTCAGCCTGTTCTTCTTTTGTTTGCTCTAACAAACTAGAACCCGATACTTAGAGGCTAATATCTTTTGAATCCTTCATCACCGGGGGACAAAAATCTAGATTTAGACTGTCTTGACAATGCATATAACTCCCCTAGATCCGTAGCTAATCATGACTTTCCACCGGAGAGATCCGGACCAAAACACCGAACCCTGTCACTTGTTTTGTTCCTGACTTCCCAGACTTAGACACATTTTGAATTTATCTTCTGGAGTGAACAGATTGTGTTATGTGGATGATTAGGATGATCTTATTTGCCATCAATGACAACATCTATCATGCCTAGCCGTGTCTCTTGCCAACAATCTCCCCCTTTGGCATTGATGGCAACACTTAGTGAAAAATGACTAAGTGTCTTGTGCAACTCCCCCTTTGCTGAATACCTCATTTTTCACTACCCTTCACTCCCCCTTTGATATTAATGGCAAAGGGTGGGATCTGCAATCCAAAACTCCAAAAATTCTGTATGTACTGCTGCATATGTACAAATAATCATTGAGTCTTAATTACATAAACTTGAGGATGTATGCAAAACTGGCTTTTATTTGCACAAGTTCGGAGGCCCAAGTACTCTTCTTCCCATCCAAAATTGAGATGTGCGCACTCAACAAAAATGCATAAGCTTCTACCTTTGCTAGATCCAGAGGATCACTTGTCTGAAGTGCATTTTGGGCTTCGGATAAGGCATTATGCATGGATTCCAACTTGGGAGCAATCAATCCATGGAGTTCACACATCCTCTTCATTGTATTGCCTTTCTTTTTTATTAGTCCCTTTATTTCATCTGTCAAGCTAATAACCTGACATTCCTGGCTTATAGGAGAGGCAGTTAGAGGATCAAAATTTTGAGATAGAACTGATATTTTTTGTTCTTGTTCCTTTATCTTCTTCTCAATATCCTCATTGACCTTAGACCATGATAGGCAAAACTTATATATATCTCCTCCATCTTTTAGAGCATTCTAAATGCTCTTTATGCTAATGCCCAATATCAACCTATCACTTCTTATTAGATTCTTAACTTGACTGAATTTCTTGTTCAAGAACTCTTGAACTTTTGCCTCCGCAGACTTTTCAAAAGACTCAAAATGTGAGTTTACTAAACTTACAAGATTTTTTAGATGTCCAGAGGGGGAATCATTTTGATTCTTTTGATAGGTTGGCATTAATTTCTCCAGAATTCCAGTTGCAAACCCTAGTACCTCATTGTCCACCATGTGGGATTTTAACATCTTTTCTCTGGCCTTTACTTGGGTGAATGATGCTATTTTCATCAATTGAATTGGAGAGAGAGCATCTAGATTGGCTAGACCTTGGAGTAGCTCAGGCTCATCAAGTTCAATCATTTCTTTTTCAAGAAGACCTTTTAATGCATCTGCAGTGTCTCTTGAAACCATTTCAAAACCATCCTTTTGTTCATCTAATTTCTCAACATTTGCTTTAGATGCTTCAACGTTTGCACCATCTTCTTCTACCTTATCTTCCTTTCCTTTTTCTTCCTCTTTCTCTGTTTTACTCTTCTCTATGTTCTCTTCTGAGGGGCTCTTTCCTATTTGCTCACCACTTGCTACCTGATTCGGAGGACTCTGTGTGGTAGCACTATCCTCTTCTTTTCCAGAGTGATCAGGTGGTGGAGTAACCCCTGCATCAACTATTTTGTTTACCATATCTATGTCCTCTTGATTGACTTGTTCCTTTTCCTGAACTTCTCCAATCTTTGGATCAAGTCCATCATTGGTCTCCTCATGGATTAGTTCTGGAGGATCAATTCTCTTGTTAGCTTCTTCTTCAGGAGCTTCTTGTTCTAGAGTAGGAGAATTGTCTTCTTCCACTTGTTTTTGTCCAAAGCTGTTCTTAGAATTTCCTTTGTTTCCTTTGCAATTTCCTCAGTCTCACCAAGCATTAGCTTGTTCATCCAGACCTTGCTTCTAACTTTATCTTTAAGTTCTCTAAGGATTTTATCTACTTCTTTTCTAGTCATTATAGGGCACAAAGAGGAGAGAATATACTCTCTGAGTTCTATGTATTTACCCTTGGCTACTTCTTTCCTCATTTCCATTACATTCCTCAAACTTTTAGGAAGTTCTTGTAATATTTCCAATAGGGCTCTATTGAATTTATTCAAATATATGATAACGGCATCTTCTAAAATTTTCTTGTTTGCTTGATCAAGGTTATCATAGTAGACTCTGATAGGTTTTAAATTTCCATGAACAGTGATTGTTTTTACAATTTCATCAATAGTCATGGCGACCTTACCGGTTGCTTGCTTTTTACCATCCTTATTGCTTCTAGACGGTTGGTCTTTAGAAGTCTTTGAAGTTTTGACCTTCTTGGATCTTATTTCTTTCACTTCTTCATCCGTCTCTGTCTCCTCATCATCTTGTGTGCTCTTGTGGGTTCTTGTTGCCTTGGTTTTCTTTCTTTTCCCTCCTTCACCAGATGGAGTGGCTTCTGGCTTCTTAGTGGAAGTGGACTTGAGTGGCTCAACGGGAGTTGTAGAACTCCTTGTCTTCCTTGGGACTTCCAGGGGGACTACAGACTCACTTTTTGTCTTCTCAGTGCTCTTCTTTATCCTTTCAATCCTTTGTCTATTTTCTCTCACTACTTCTTTTGTAATCCCAATGCTTTCTGCATACATCTCTACTTTCTTGTGTACCTTTCTTTTTTGTTTCCTGTTGTCTAAGTTCCACATGCAATTTTAAGCTTAGTTCCTTGTATGTTCCAAACCTTTCAACAGAGGTGTCTCTAGGTTTGCTCAGGAGATGGTGAGCATACATGTCAAGAATTTCCTCATCCACTTCATAACCCATTGGCATTATCCAAACTATTCTTGGTTCTACAGCTTCCACCAAACATTGATCTGTGTCTACCATAAAACATATTTCATTTTCATACTTTTCTACAACTGAACTAGGGATTCTTTCCCTTGTATGCATTAGATTCTGAAAGTTTTTGAAATATCCCCAGATTGCAGTCTTTTGTGCACTTGAATCTCCAAGATTATGTAAATGGTCTCTTATCTGGATTGCCACTGGTCTGTCATTTGTCCAGTGCACATCTTGCACTCCAGGCACTTCATTCATAAAATAAAAAAATAGGCATATGATCAAGGAACCATATTTGAAGGAGTTTTTCTTATCTCTTTTGATTTATCTCACATTCTCTATCAGCTAATTTTTTAGTAATTCACACAAATCATAATCTGCATTTTCCTTTAACATCTTATAAGCTGCATATATTGCAGTCCTAGAAACTAAAATTTCCCCACTTGAGTGATAAATCTTGTACCTGATTACCATAGAGGCAAATTTAACATCTGGTTACTCTGTTTGTTGAACAGTTTCACATAAGTTACTCCACAATTTGCCATATCCACCTTTTTTTTCTGGAAAACCTTCCAACAGTTCTAATTCAATTCAAGGTACCTTTTCTTATTGTGTCAGATCCAGGTGCTCACTTACTGGCTGGGGGGATTTGATTTATAATGCTACTCCCTCTTAGCCAAGACTCTCAAATTAATTCCCGGAGGAGTTTTAAGCACCAGATTCTGGTGTGAATTCGTTCCTGTCATTCATATTTGTTTTCTTAACCCATATCTTGTTTGATTCATTCTGAGTCTCATTCGTATCAATTTTTTCTTTGCCTTTGTCTTGTCTCTGCTCATCCAGTTTTCTGTTTACCGAACCACTTCTTCCATTGTTCCTATTTCTGCAGAATCTTGCAATGTGAGCAGATTTATTGTAGTTAAAGCACACAATATTTCTTTTCTTGTAGACCTGATTTTCTTTTGATCTGCACTGATTAGCCATGTGTCCAAACCCATTGCAAACAAAGCAGTAACCATTGAAATAATTACTAATTCTTCTATTGTTAGCATTATTGATTTTCAGACTTCTGCATTCATTTAATCTATGACCATACCTTTTACACTTGAAGCATTGACCGGTGAAGGATGGACCATTTTGATTTACTCTACTTCTGCATTGAGTAGCTCTATGACCAAATTTGTTGCAGTTAAAACAATTCCCATTGAATGATGGATATCTTTGAGCATTAGGCTGTCTTACTGGAGGTTTTCTAGTTCTATTTCTCCCATTCCTAGGTTGAAAATTTCTCTGTCCAGATCTAGAGCTTTCTCCTTTCTCATATCCAAGACCATGCTTGTCATCAACCCTTTTCTGTCCTTTGAGAAGTGCTTCAAGTTTTGCTGAGCTTATCTTGAACTTCTCCTTATATTCATTTGCAACTTCTAGGTCACATCTGAGAATGATAATTTGTCTTTCAAGTTCCCTTTCAATGTCTCTACTTTCTTGTAGATCAGACTCTAGATGGCTAGATATTCCATCCAATTTGCAATATTCTTTAGTTGTTTCTTTCAAGTTTTGATTCAGATCTTCAATTTTCTTCCTATCTTCACTTTCTTTGGTTTGCCTCATCACCCCAGATTCCATTTCAATTTTCAGAACATCAACTTCTTTTGATAGCTTTTCACATTCCTTTGTCTTTTCTTCCAAAGCTTCATTCATGCCATTTTCTTCAGGTAAACTCGATAGCTGTAGAAGTAGCTCCTTTTTCCTTTGCATAGATTTCTTTAATTTATCTTTTAACATTTCAATGGTATCATCAACATCTTTAAGTTCACTTCTTAGAATACTGATTTCTATTTTAGACTGAACAAGCTCTTCTAGGGCCAACTGAAGTTGATCCTTGAGTGAACCCATTTTATAGCTTCTTCCAAGATCTTTTCCTCAAGCTGTAAGGCTTCTCCAAGGAACCTTGCTCTGATACCAATTGTTGGATTAGGTCCAGATAACTGAGAGGGGGAGTGAATCAGTTGTCATTCAATTTAATCTTTTTCTACTGTTATTCTTCTTTCACAACTTAAAATTAAATCAATGATATAAAATTTTTAGCATTAGACAATAGCATATGAGTAGAAACATGAATGACACATTCGACACCAGAATTTTTGATGTGGAAACCCAGTTAAGGGAAAAACCATGGTGGGGGTTAACCCACAAAAATTAATACCCTGTTAAAAGTATTTTACAAATGGGAATGCACATGCATTCAGGCTCACTACCTAGATCTCACTGCTCAAATGGAGGCTCACTACCTTATGAAAATATTATAATAAAATAATAGAGATCTGAACTGATTAATAGCATCTGCCTATGCAAGAGTTTCAGTTCCAATTAAGTACAAAAATTGATCTTACACATTTCATCTTTGCTATGCTCTTCTTACTGTTCTACCTTCATTCACACTTTAGATTTCTGCTCTTCTCACATACACCTTCTTCACATTCTCACACACTAAATCATCCACTTTCATCATCTATATATATCTGCAACATGATCTACAATCATTCTATCAGTCAGCTTCATCAACACTTAGAACTTTTATGAATGCTCTGCTCTATCGGCTAGATCTATGCAAAACTTGAGGTGCAGACCAAAACTTGCTCTTGGAAATCATCACTCATGTCGGCCACTATCACTAATCATCACCATTTGTCCAACAAAAAACTTCCATACATCCGAAATCAAGATCTTCTGCAAGGTCGGCTTGTTCTTCTTCTGTTTGCTCTGACAAACTGGAATCCGGTACTCAGAGGCTAATATCTTTTGAATCCTTCATCACTGGAGGACAAAACTCTGGATTTAGACTGTCTTGATAATGCATATAACTCCCCTAAATCTGCAACTAATCACAACTTTTCACCGGAAAGATCCGGACCAAAACACCGGACCCTGTCACCTGTTATGTTCTTGACTGCCCGGACTTAGACACATTCTAAATTTGTCTTCCGGTGTGAACAAATTGTGTTATGTGGATGATTAGGATGATCTTAGTTGCCATCAATGACAACATCTATCATACCTAGTAGTGTCTTTTGCTAACAGTAAACACATGTATGAAGTATCTATATCTAAAGTTTTAAGTTTTGAGTTCCACTGGAAAGTCAGTTATGAATGCCTAAGTATCGCTACTTGGTATGGTATAGTTTGATTGTGACAGAGCATGTGTTCTAGTGGTCCGCATTTTACCGCAAAATAATATTTTGCTGTGGTTCTAAAGGTAAGATCTGTGATGTGTGAAGAGTGTTTGATATGATTTTGGAAGCATCTTGTGGTCTGCGGTGAAAGTTGTTGTCTGACAGAGGAAATGAACCAGTGGCAATTTGTGTTGGAGGCCGACATGACAAGTTTGCTTTGTATGCAGTAAGTTCTATTGTGTAGAACTTAATCCTAAGTGGTGGAATAGTTGAGGCTGACATGTGAGAAGGTATTTCAAATGGTGCTTGGGTCCATTGTGAATTTTGGTTATGAATTTGGTTAACAGAGTACATAAGGCATGACTACACGATACACTTTATTAGGTTGACCTAATATGAAGATTTTGATTGTTGCAGATATATATGGGATTAAATTTGATGTTTGAGGGAAGAGATGCGGATATGAATTTGTGAAATATGTGAAGTACAAAGCAGGCAACAAGAGCAGAAGAAGAGAGATCTTATTTAATTTAAAAGTAGAGTAGTCAAGATGAAGAGTTTTGAGACAATATTTTGAGCATTCATTGGAGCTGCAATCTGAGCAATTCAACCTGGTAGTGATCCATTTTTCTTACTTCTTTCTTTCTCTAGGCAGTGAGCTATTCTTGCAGTGAGCATTTCTTTGCGTAGTGAGCCTCTATTGTAATTCGGTATTGTTCCTACATAATATATTGTGAGCTAACACTCATCGTAGTTTTTCCCAGTTTTAGCTTTTCCACGTAAAAATCTTGGTGTTCATTTGTGATGGATTTTGGTTGTTTCTTCTATGTTTAATTTGCTTTGTTATTGGATGTGGTAAATGGATTACTAGTTTAATAAACAAGAAGATTAATATAGTATTGATTGACCCCCCTTTTAGTACTTTGGGTGTTCAACATGAGAAATCTCAAGAGACAAGAGAAGAAGAAAGAAAGAAGGTAAATGGTCCCTCCTTGCCACTTGATAAAACCATCAATCTCACAGATGATGATGTGACAAGGGAGGTGACATCTAGTCCTCTTGAGAGCCTGATCAAGAACACAACACTAACACCTCAAGGTATGCCACAAGCATAGAAAAGCACCAGGGGTGAAGAACAAGCTAAAGACCCTGAGATAGTGGCAAAGAACATTGCCTTGGACATGTTAGTGGGTAAGGTCACTAGCCCAACAATAATTGATTTGTCATATGATGGGGGTGAAGACGAAGAAAGGGATAAAGCCATGGATGATGTGCACAATGGTAATGATGATACAACTATAGACATGGAAATCCACACAGAGGTACCTCCACAGCAAAATGTCCAGGCTATTGAAGAAGGACATGTTGAGGCAATAGATAAGGAACAAGTGTTGACATCTGGACAAACAGGTCCAATGGCTACATCCAGATCAAAAGATCTAAATGACAAGGAAATGCAAACATCTAGACATGAAGGTCCAAAGGAAAAAAGTGATGAGAAGGTAGAAAAGGTAGCAAATGGTGGTGATCAAAGTAAACATCAGGATATGCAAGATCTTGGCCACCAGGAGCCTAATGTCAACAATCCTCAGTCCCAAAATGATCAACATGCACAAGGTCAAAATGTAGAGACACATCAGGATATGCATGTTGATACAAATAAACAAAATAAGGATGTCCAAACCAATGTGCCTATTGGTCAAGAGCCTACTAAGGAAATATCCAAAGATTAGGATATGACATCCAGAGATACTGCAAAGGACTAAAATCAGCAGTAGATGCAAAAGGAGGTTCCTACTAATGGTGACCAACAACAAAGTGTAAATGAAGACATTCTAAAGGATAAGAATGTAGAAGTACAAGATGCTCACATTGAGCAGACATGCCAGCAAGGGCCAACATCTGGTGTGCCGCATTGGCTTGCGCATGAGGTAAATCTGCCTTCCACTTCTGATTCATCCAATTTTGATATTTCTTCATTATTTTCTCTTGAGGGAACCAAGCCCAAAAGAAGAGCAAGGGCCACTTCAGTAATAAGACGTGATCCTGCCACTGGTAAAAGGACAACTCAAATAGTTGTAGCTATGGTTGACAAAGCAAAGGGAGAAATAAGTGCCAGTGTGTTTCAGATCACAACAATTGATCTAGGGCACATCACCAAAGAACAAGAAATCTAAGGGCTGAGGGATCATACAGATGCAGTAGAGGCTAGAATAATGAAGGCAGAAGCCAAGAAGAAAGAGTATAAAGAGCAAGTTGCTCAACTACAAGCCTTCATCAAAGAATTAGTAGCACCTACTAATGTTCCTATTACAACCTCTGCATCCTTGGCACTAGTGTCTCAATAAGAGATAGCAACATTGGATGTTCTGAAACATCAAGCACATGTAATGGATAAATGGTTCACCAAATTTTTGAAGGAAGGAAAACAAGTGATAAAGACCTCATTGTCTAATTGGGACATGCTAAGCAACCTGAAAAGTAAAGCAGATAAACTAAAGAAGGAGGTCGGCGAGAGATTAATAAAGAGTTGTCAGGATTTGACTACATTAAAAGATATGAGGAAAGTAGATGTAAACACCCTCATGAAAAAGAAGGTCCTTGGTGGCACTCTCAAATTTTTTAAATTTGATGTGCCAGTATTCTTTCGAAGTGTTGATGGAGGCTTGAGTGACAGGATGCACAATCTACTCCGGAGGCCACCTTTGGGGATTAAAATTTTTCAACTCAGGTATTATCTTGCAAATCTGGTTGGTAGAAAGTTTCATGGCATATATGAGAACACGCCTGCTCAATTTCATGCTTCCAGGACAAATTTTAGTAGGGTATTTAATTGTTTTCTGACTGCAACTGAGGTAATTTTGGCATTCCAAAAAGTTTCAAATTTCACATTTCTGAGGGTGACGCAGTTGTCGATTTAGCCTCAAACCTCTCCAGTTTCAATTTCATCAAAATCCGAGACCATTTGATGCATTATTTTAATGCATTCTTGTTGCGGCGAACTCACCCAGTAGGCCAGTTTACAAAGCAGGTGCCAGAAATTGGTCGGCGAAGCAAATTCTGAGCAAATGGGTTTTCCTAAAATAATTGATTACGCCCCTGCGCAAATTTTCATAGTCGTCGGATGCCCGGTTTGCTCGTAATGGGAAAGCGCCAAATACCCTGAGGAGAAAATTAAAATTGCATGAATTTCAAAAGTTTTTAAAATGCCAAATATTAAAAAAGGTTTACATTTTAAAAGGAGGCATATTTTAAAGTTCCACGTGACTTTTAATAGTCAAAGTTTATAAGAGGAGAGCTTTTAAAGTTTTAAAAACTTTATTATAAAGTTTAGGAAGGAGGATAAAGGGCGTGAACGTACAGCCGTGCGAGCCTTCTCTCTGTCCCCTTTCAACCCCGTGTGCGACTGCGCTATTGCCTTTTCTCAGTTGCTTTCGCCACCTCCTCCCTTCTGCAGGCAATAACAATGATGTTTCTTCATTCTTGAGGCGTTTTTGACGAGTTTTTGAGCAGTATCAGACGGGTTTTGTGCTGGCATTCACGTTTTTGTGTTTCTGAGCAATCTTTGGGGGCATTTTGTGGCCCAAATTTGATGTCTCATGCTGCAAAATCGCCCTACGCCCATTCTTGAGACATGTATGGAGGTTTTTTTTATCATTTTTAACGGTTTTTGGCTGCTCTGGGCTGATTCAGACCTGCTGTCACGTTTTTTGTCTTCTAGCCATTTTTTGAAGGCGAATTTTAACTCAAATGTGCAATTTTGTGCTTAGAAATCTTCCTTGGACCATTCCTAATCCACTGGTGAAGGTTTTTTAGCTGTTTGCAATGAATTCTGAGTGCCAGAATGATGAAAAACGCCTCTATTTTTTCAAAAAAGACCCAGAAAGTTTGGCTGGGTGGAAATCAATTTTAGAATGCTGCTATATTGTTCCTCATAGGTTGAATTAAATTGTTGAGTTGAAGAAGATGTCTCAGAGGTCACCCATTGCAGAGAAATAGAAGTACTGTCGTTCAAGTTTAGGGATGAGTAAAAAATGCAAAAAATTAAAAGGGGATATTAAAATGTATTTGTTTAAATTATTTATTCCTCTCCTCCTTTAATTGTAATATTGTTATTCCCATTGTCTTTTGGAGGGAAAATGTATTAAAAAAATTCCTCACCTACCTCCCAAATGAATTGAATTTTAGGGCAACGTGTTCTTGTTTCTATAAGAGCATGATGTTCCTAATTTTGTAAGAGAGGCTGGACTTTGAACACAAGGTGTTCTCATGTTTGGGAGATAGCATTCTGAAGGAGTAGATGTCTAGTTTCGGGTTGCAAATTGCATTTTACCTTGTAAGTGAACCATTTTCTGCATGAGAGTGTTTCTATTCAGGTTGAAATATATGAAAAATACTTTGCAGTGTGTATTTTTTGTGATTGTCTCCATGAATGCATGCATTTTTCTCTTAAGCAAGAAGATTAAGGATCTTTGAGTTTAGCTGTTCACATTTGCTGAATCTGCATGTTCCATTTGTTGCTTTCATTCAAGGAATGAATTAAAATTGCTTTAGATGGGATATGGAGGACTGTGTATTTTTTTAGGGATTTATAAGTAGAGTTATAGAAAATATCTTTTCTTGGGCCATTGTTGTAAGACAGTAGTGACTTGTATTATGCCTTCTGGATATGAAGTTGTGCTATCATTAGGAAACATTTGCATAGGTTCAATGTATGACTCTGTTACCCAAATAAGGCACCAATCTAGAGTTTTATTCACCCAAAGACCCAGAAACTCATTGAATATCAAGATAAATCATTTAAATCAGTCATTTTATGTTTTGTTTTAGTTTAGGAGCTGCATGTTCTCAGATGTAAATGCTGAAGATAAATCAAGAACAGTGTCAATCTGCGTTTAATCTTGCACATCTTGATGCTAATCTGAGAGAACATTCTGCCTGGTGTTGAAAAGCTAAATCTTTTTATTCTGAGAAAGTCAAAGACAAATCTTTTGTAGAAGGGATACCCCCTAGGTGTGACAGAACTTGAAGTGAAGGGGAGGCACATGCAAACAACCTCCCATCTTTGTTGGCCATATCATGTAGTAAACTTGATGACAAGAAGTGGCAAATCTTTAGGGTCTACTGCTTGCTAATTTGGAACCCAACAGTCCTGACACCCCAAATGCTGCCACAAGTAGATACCTAGTTTGAAAACATAAGGTTTGAGGTCAACATATTGAAAAGATGAAATGCTAAAGCTATGGATATCAGCATCAAGGCGCATGAACTCTTGGTAGAGGAGCTAGAGATTTTGGAAACACTTGAAGGTGAGGTAGAAGATAAGATTGAAAATCAAGCTGAAGAGTTTGCTACCAGAGGATTTAGAGATAATTTCAACTTAGTAGCAGAGGATCCTATCTAGCATTTTTCTAAAACTACTATTGATAAAGCAATGCACATGAGGTCTAAAGTTGAGGCATATAATGAGGAGCTAGATAACCAGACCAATAAGTGGATATCCTTGAAGGAGTAGTTAAAGGCTCAAGAGCATGCTGCTGAGAGGGCCAAGGTACAAGATAGAGCAGAGATAGAGAAGGCTATCCAGACATATGAGCTCGTCCAAGGTATTGGATGTAGGGTACCAGAAGGGGCATCCATAGATGAAGAATCTAATAGAAATGCAGAGTAAAGAGGTCATGCTGACCAAGTCAAAGATTCAAGAAATATTGTATAATGCCAGCTGACCAGATTGATTGCCAATTGGCGATCATGTGCCACATTTTCTGACCGTTGGATCATCTTGAATTGATCCTAATCATTGGATCATTTGCAACCACATCCTATCCTGTTTATAAAAGGAGATGGATTGCCATTTGTAAAATATTTGAAGCTTAATTGAGATAGAATTGGTGATTAGTGGACACTTTGTCATGCCCACATTTCCCATGTGGTCACAACACACAACACACGTGTTATGTCCACATTTGTCATGTGGTCATGACACGAAACACTAAAAAAATTTCCACGCATCCCTAGAAACCCCCTCGCACGCATCAGTGTGCTCGATGGCATACGCACAAAGGCGCACACTAGGTCAATCGATTGGTAGGGTATGTGAACTCCATTCGCAACCCTTACAAGATGTAAGCCTACTAGGGGGTTAGGCGATGCGAGGAGCATCACCATTAGGGTTAGAATCAAATTTGATAGCAACCCTAAGTTTCCTAGGTGAAGTGGCAGGATTTCAACATGTGTCAAAATCTAAACCCTAACACTAAGCATAAAATAGATTAAAATACGTTTGCATAAAAAACATAATCACAAGGCAAAATTAAATGTTAACTAGAAGCAAAAATAAATCAGTTAAATTAATTGATCAAATTTCTAGAAAAATCCAGCAGCATAACGCCTTATTAGCGTTCAACATAAATAATTTAAAAAGGTTTCCCATTAATACATTTATGGGGAAATAGTTAAATCAAAGGTTAAATTAAAATCAATAAATAAACATTATAAATTTTACCCTCCAATTAAACGAAATTTAAATAATTCAATAATTAATTAACCCCAATTATCTACGGTCAACTAATAAATTTAATCCTAACAATTAAATATATTTTAACAAGGCAATTATAATTCCCCAAAGGGTTAGAGGGCTCAATTGAATTAACTTCCACCTTGTTACCTAATGCCCACAAATAAAGTCAATTCCCTAGACAAATTTATATTAAGGTTTGAGATAATTAACCCACTCAAAAGTCTTGTAAATAAACCTAGGGATAAATTAATTTCCCCAAACTATGAATACCCAAGGTTAGAAGAATAAATAAAAGTCCATTTACAAGAGGGATGGAGAAGATAATAAACTCATGTGCATCAAATATCCTCTAATTTAAAATTCATTTTTCCCTCAACCCTAAATAAAAAGAATATTAAATTACCCAAGAAGCCCTAACCCTAAAAGTTCAACTATCCTCTCTTCTCATTCTCTATTTTGTTTTCTCCTCTTCTCTTCTTCTAATTTCTTCTAGCTTCTTCTCATTTTCTCATTTGTTTATTTTGTTATTTTGTTGCAGGTGCAAGGCTATGGCACCCATGGGGATGGAGGTATACACAGTGGTGTACCCTTTCATTTATATTGTTAAGGAGTTCATATATATTGTTGAATAAAATTAGTAGATTTGAGTTGTTCTTTTGAAAATGTGTATACCCATAAAAAAATCTGGGTTATTCTTTTTAAATATACAGAGGGTGTAATACACACACACACACACACATATATATTTGTTATAATGCAGATCTGGGCTACTATTTTTTTTCTAAAATACAGAATGTTGCAGTATATATATATATAATGCACAGCCAGAAAGAAGTCCAAAATGCAGGGTTGAACTCATATTATACGGTGGACTGTGAAAAAGGGTAGTGCCATTTTCAAACCATTCGCAGATTTTAATAAGTAAAGGGGGAATGGGGGGGCAGATACCCCCCCATCTTCCCACTGTCTGCAGCTTTGGGGGCAGCGGCCATGTCGCCCTCCCCCAACATTTCAATTTTTTTTTCTTTTAAAAAGAAAACCCTAACTTATAATATGGATTGGCTACCATATGAAATTTATTCCATTCACTTACCTCTATATAACTTTTAAAGCCTGCACTGAATAATATGACATTCGATTATTATAATTGATATTTTATTTGATATTATATATATATATATACAAAAAAAACAGAAAGGTATTTAATGCATTTAACATTATATATATATATATATACACACAAAAATATATATACTTTTGGAAACAAATTTTAACTAACATAAAATATATAAGTTTATGTATATATTTATATATCTATACACCAGTCTGTATATATATATATATATTTCATTAAAAAAAAATACAAGTCTAATAGAGCATTAGAAAACTAATTTTGACAGTAACAATAAAATAGGACATCTATATTTTTTTTTTTAAACAACAAGTAATATGAGAGTAAATATATTTTTCTATCAAATAAGTAGCACTATTACTTCCATTTTTTTCTTTAAGCTACAACATCCGTTATAACCATTACATTGTATCTTCAACAAACAAGTTATGTTTTCATTTCCATTTCATAGGAATATTACAACAGCAAGTTAAATAACTAACACATTTTTTTATTTGAGCCAAAATACCAAATAAAACAACAAGCTAACATTTTGCTATTAACAAGAGCATAAAGAGTAGTTCTAACATCCAACCAAGGTGAGGAGAAAACCACCCTTATAACAACAAAAAGTTACAATACAATGGCCTCATGGCCTTGGCTCTATGATAGCAAAAAATAACACAAAATAACATGAGAAAACTTTCTTCATTCAAGCTCCACTGTCTTCAAATAAACCTGCAAAAATAAGACAACAAGGAGGGGAAGCAAGCTATGAAGTACCACTCTCCTCCCTACCATAGACTCACTCATGAGTCACCCCCAAACTTGGAGGTCATCCACACACAAGGATCATTCGCTCCACAACACAACCAAACACAAAGACAAAGAAACATGAAGAACACCCATGGCTTACACAAAACAAAACTCATAGAAATGAGTTTGAAGGGGTAGGGGAGTGGACATCACTCAACTCAAGAGTGCCACTCCAAATATCTCAAAACTCAACTTTAATAGGGCCTCAAGCCAACACATTTTTACTAAATCTCACATATTTCTCCATGGCTCTCAAGCCATTTAAAAATGCTCATATTCACAACTTGCCCTCCAGGCCAAAATACCAAAATTAGGAAGTGACCTCGAGGAGGTTCACTCCTCCCCCACCCCACACATGTTGAGCATTTTCTCCAAATGGAGAGGCCCTTACATACACCCATAAAATCCCCACAACAACAAAATGTAAAATACACATACACAAAACCATCACACAAGAAATGTAAAATACATAAGGAAAGACATTAAGCCTTGAATCCTACCTTAAATAGCCCAATAAGGAAGATAGTTGAAGAAGAGCCCTTCCAACTCCACCTCCAAATTCTCCTTTCAAAGTGCCTCCAAAATTTCCTCTAATTCTCTCCCCAAAATTCAAATAAAATAGAAAAAGTAATGAAATCAACAACCCTCTCCCTCTCTTCAAGAGGGATTAAAATAGGCTCTCTTCATTAGCCTCGATGAATTTGAAGGTGACACATGTCACCTTCTCCTTCCTCCTCACATCCACTTGCAAGCTTCATGGAATGTGGTGGTGACACATGTCACCCTCCCATTCCACCAAGTATTGCCCCCTCCACTTGTGCTCTCTCACACATGTGGGAGAGAAAGGTGGAGCCAAAGAAGGATGTGGGTACCACAAATGCCCCAATCCTATCCTCCCATGAAAGTCCACAAAAGTTCAAGATACCCTCACCAATGTGAGAGAGCCTTGGAGTTGAGTCCTCCACAATTTAAGGGTCTTGAAGACTCCCCAAGCCTTGGAATGAGGTGTGGATAAGGTTGAGTGTTTGACCCAACCTTCCACTCATTCCCAAACTTCTATTTTCGTCACTTTACTTCAGGGTGAAGTTTAAGTGACCAAATGGGAGTTTTCCTAAGGTTAGACAAGCTCAAATGGTCCCTAGACCCTAGGGGTACAACCCAGGGTCACTTTTAACCTATTTTGAGCACTATAGGGTGAGTAAAATCACATGAAAAGGGGTCACAAAATATAAACTCAAAAATGAAATCAATTAAACATTACACTTTTACAACATAATATAAAATCACTGAAAAAGGGTAGACCTAGCCCAAAAGACCACATAAGCTAACATTACAAAAATTCATCATGCATTAACACAGATGATCTTGGTTCCTCTTGGAACTAGATCAGCTTAACACAAGAATTCACAAAATGTGTGGGATCATCTCCAATTATCTGTGGCTTGGTTAGAACACCTGTGCACTTAAAAAAAAATTAATCCAACATGTATATCATAGCTGAAGCAAGGGAAACATACACTCACATCATCACATAATCATATAAAACATCATAAAATCACATCATAATTAGATTCATAATTTTGCATTTCTATAATCCATCTCAAGATAAAATCACATAATAAATCTATAACATAAACTCACAACTAATATCACAAATAACATCATAATGTCTATCACATGTCAAATCATCATCAGTGAATCAAATCAAGACCTAGTCTGATCACAACATGCTAAACATAATTAATCAAAATAAAAGCATATATAGTCTAATAATTCTGCAAATCGGGATCAACAGTCCCCAAACGTCTAAAATGTGTCTCCAACAGTAATATGAAACGATCAAAATAAGGGAGTGAAAAGGTAGGCCTCACACTCTTAGTAAATACTTTGTGCTTAGTGATTCCTCACTATTCTTTCTTGAGATTATCTATATATGTGTACTCTTTTGCATACTTGAATGAACATGGAGACATTTTGATTACAACTTTTCACATATCTTGTGTAATCTGTGAATGGATACTTGATGTGTAACTGTGGATTGCTGTGCTCAATAGAGGTGCATTCACAAAGTGCATGTTGTTTTTATTCATTTCCTTTGAAGATTCACACCTATCATGTGTAGTCGTGGACTGTCCTGGCAAAGCATGGTCTTTTCATGAAAGTGTCAAAGATACATGTGGATCAGTGATCAAACTTCACTTAATTTCATTGAATTTACAAATTTCAGTCTGTTTTCTTTTAAATTTCATAAATATTATCATCATAACTATAAATATTGACAAATGATAAGCATAACATAGATAAATATGCAGATATTTGTAGATAACTAAATATCTTGTGCATATTTGAGCAAATTGCATGTAACATTGAAAATGTCATGAAAATACTTAGAAATAATGACAAAGAACATGGAAATATCTACTTATAGGCACAATATTTAGAAGAATTTAAAGTGCAGAAGTAGAATTGAGTGAAGATTAGTTCAAATTTAAGTGAATTTAGAAGAACTAATCAAAGTTGCAAAGATCATCACAAATAATCTAAATCAGAGTAAAGATCAGAAGAATAGATCAATCTTCGGATAAATTCACATAAATATATACATATCCTAGTTAAAGATTGTAGGATTTAACATAATTGTTGAAGAAATCTATGCAGAGAAGGTGTAAAGGACAATCTCCACATAAATTACTTCAAATTCATGCACAAGGCCCTTGAATGATTAACAACATCACATAAAACCACTGAGTGACTATCAGAAGGTCATATCCTGATTATCAGAGACTTGGGATCATAAATTCATCCTGAATTCATTGTATCTTATAAGATGATAAAGGTTTGCTGTGTATAAACTTTTATTTATGTTATATGACTAACAATCGTACCAACATAAATTGGCGCTAAAAGGAGGGCTCTGTCACTTGAAATTTGGAATAATTTATCATCCGGATGTGTTTTCCTGTGTCATGTGAAGAATTATTTTGAATTCCAAAGTTTACTCCAGAGCTTTGAAGTTTGTGCAAAGATTCCACTGATATCTGAGAATTTGATGAATTTGATCATAAATATCACTTCCTTGAGGATATTTACCCTGATATTTATAGACAATTGTCTGGATTTCTTGAATTTGAACTAAAAGTTTACATTCTCTACAAATACTTCACAAATATCTCATCATCAGAGGTATTTGACCATAAATATCCACTCCTGTAGAGGATTTATCCTTATCTTTGTAGAGATCCTGTATAAATATTCAGGTCTTATCCTGAGCTTCTTAGAACTGGCTCAGTGACCAAAAATGAGGTTAAGATCTACTAGACCTTTAGAAGAATTGTCTGTTGTTTGACCTAGACCTCATTCAGTAAGTACTCAGCCTAGACCAGTTCAACCTAGACATGTTGTTCCTAATCTGCTAGCAACTCCTTCAGTAGCACTAGTACAACCTGTAATGTCAATCTTTGCTATTGAATCACCTCTTAATTTTGTTGCTTACAATGATCTTCCTAAGAATCCGAACAAAATTTGTCCTAAGTATCATCTGTATCAAGATTGGGATGATCATATCCAAACCTTTAAGGAGGCATGTTTCAGGGCTAGGATACAACATGAAGATGTTGTATGTAGACTTTTCCCTTACTCCTTAGGAGAGTAAGCATATGGCTGGTATGTGAGCCTTCCTCAAACATCCATAGATTCCTCGGATATTCTAGAAAAGGCTTTCTAAACAAGGTTCAAGATACCTATAGATGCAACCACCATGTATCATCACTTCGCCACAATCAAGAGAGGCGAAGGAGAGTTGATTTCCAATTTCAATGCTTGGTTTCAAAAGATATACTCTAAGCTGACAACTCCCTATAATGTTCCTAATGAGGCAGCTAGGTTAGTTTATTTTAGATCCTCTAACATCAATGTTCATTAGGAGGACCCACCCTACAATTACATCCCTTACTGGTGTCTTTGCTAAGGTAGTTAAAGTCAAGCTAGAAATGAAACCAGTAGGACATGGTCTTAGTGGGAATGTTTGTAGTTGCATATATAAGCATGATTAGGTTTCATTTGCAAACTAGATGGAAACTAAATGACCATTGTGATATTGTGAAAGTGATTCAAGACCTTCATTGTGTTGCAGAGCAGAATTTTGTGTTGTTAATGTGTTTGTATTTACAGATTTGGCATCCATCTCCTCATGGCATGAAGAGCATCTTCCTTCCACAAGATCTTCATGACAAGGTGATATCAATTGTGTTTTCTATCATTTATCAATTTGGATTTTGCCTCTATCTCGCAGGGATACACACTCTTTATCTAACAATGGTGTTCAGAAAACTTGAATGTCTCTTCGGGGCTTGACTGAGGCAAGCCTCTAAACACCACAACCCCCAACCCACTTTTGTGTGATTGTAGGTTACAAGTTGCAGAAATGAAAGAAGTGGAGTTGTAGGAGAGAAGTGCAGACTGTCGGAAGTGCAGAGTAAAGAAGAAAATAGAGACATGGACTCAGGTGCCCGCTCATTAGTCCCTAGATCCTTCAACTAAAAAACCTCCAGAACAACATAACTATGTTGTAGGAAACATTCCCAGATCTTGAAAAAAATTGAGGCATTCGACTAGGGCACCTGCTCATTAGTCCCTGTCTTTTTAGCACACCGAACTTCAAAATCTGGTATGTATTTGATTGTCATTTGATATCTCTGTGTGCGATCATTTTTCGTAATTTGTCCGTTTGTTTATGATTTCATGAAATTAAGGTTTTGAGCATAATTGGGCTTAATTGAACAACCAAATCACACATTTCTAATCTTTCCATATGTTCCAAGTGACAAGATATCTATTGTAGAGTCCTCTACTCGGTTGAATGTCCTTGAATGTTTAGTGGTGAAAGGAGGATCAACACAAACCATTAAAATCAATCCTCTTCATTTTTTAACCCTAAATATTTTGGTGAACCCATGTTTTTGGACTTTTTGCACCTTGTTGAATGTTGTACTTTAGGTTTACATTCATTTCATTCATTCATTTCATTGTTCATCTTATTGCATTTGAAAAATTACAAATAAATTGAAAATTTTAAAAAAATTGGCATTTTTAGCTTGCATTTTCAAAAAATTTGAATTAGTTGGCATTTAATTTCAATAAATTTCTGTCATTATCATCAGATCTTATTTAAAATACAAATTTTTTTCATTCATCATTCATTTACATTGCATTTTCATGCTTAAATTGTTAAAAATTGTTTGAAATTGTGCATTTTCTCATATAACCTAGTTTTGCATTAGCTAGGGTTTGTAGTCAAAATCTTGTTTCATATTTTAATACCCTTTTAAAAAAACTCATTAGGACTGATTTCTAACTGTAGTGTTGCATCATAGTAGTTTTCTTGCAAAATTTCATGTCTAGGGTTTAAAAACCTTGCTTTTTCACTAGATTTTGGCCTTATCGTCTCTCTAGATCTGCACTATAGGCGTGTTGTGAAGGATTTTTCTACATTAATTGGCTGTTATCATGGTTATAATATTCTTCCCCTCCTAAAATTATTTACAATACCCTTTTTATTGGGTCTTTGCATTGAAATGTTTTTTAAAATGCATATTTTAGCACATTTTCACTAGGTTTTGGCTTGTCATCATTATAGGATTGCATCAAAGGTGTGTTGTGAAGGATATTATTATTTTATTGGATTGATATAAAATATATTATATGCTTCCCTTGATCAATTTCCTTACAACACCTCTTCTTTCATTCGTTTGCATTGAAAAAAGTTGAAAAATCAAACATTTTAGGGCATATTTACACATAGTTTTGCACTTGTCTCTTGCATAACCTTTGAAAAGATTTTAAAATATGATTTCACATTGATTTGAAAACTTATACACATGGCTTCTAATCACAACAATAACAATACATTCTCTCCTAGGCCTTACATGAAAAGAAAGGTCCCCGAACCCAAAATTGTGTTTACACCTCATGACAGAACAATTGGAAACATTGAAGGACCTCTTTATATCACTGTGAAGATAATGGGAAATCCTATGGATGGAACCCTTATTGATCTTAATTGCATGACTAATGTAGCAATGGAAGAGTTCCTCTATTCACATAGATTGATGCAAGGCTTTTATTAAACCCTTCGGACATGATGATTAAAACAAATAAGGGAACCTTTATAAACACTTCTAGGAAGATATCTTTATTGGTTACCATATTTGAGAAATCGGTAGAACAATTGTTTGATGTTGTCCCCATTTCTGACCTCTTTTGCATAAAATTAGGACACCCATGGTTAAGGGCTATGAAAGATTCCCTTCAATAATTCATAACTGTGTAAAATTTCCTTTGAATGGACAAGTGCATACTATTACTCACAATAGGTATAAACCTTTGGTTACAAAACAACACTTTACCCTTGATTACTTTTGGGAAAGATATGAAGTGGAACTAGAGCCACCAATAGATTTTAACTTCTTGAGCTATAGAAACTACACAACATAATTATTACATCAAGTGGCCAGTCCTTCTATTCAAGAAACAACAAGAGACGAACAACTCACATTTGACGAGCATCCTAGACCAAAAGGAAAAGGACCCTATGCTGAGGTTCCTCCCCTGCCATCCTTACAAGGATCGAGAGGTAGTCCTCATGAGAAAAACATTCCACCTAGACAAATGAGATTTGAACCTAGTGCTTCCTCCTCTAAAACACAAAAACCTATGGAAGAGCAAAACACTATTTTACAAGAGATAAGTGGTAAAATGAGAAGAAATAGACAAGCAAGAGAAAGGAGGAGGAGACGACAAGATTTTGCCCAATGAAACACACCTCAACAAGAAAACATCTCACCTAACATTGAATCAAACCAAGAAGACCTTAAGAATGGACAACTTGAAGATAAGAATAAGAGTTGGGCTATGGTACCTTATGTCCCACTTTCCTCTAACATTCGGGGGTGGGAAGATGATGATTTTATTAATGATAACCCTTAGTTTGGTTGTCCCTACAGGTAAGTATTTCTAACCCTTTACCTCTCGTGTTGTGTTTCCCCTGTGATGTGTTATATGTTGTTCAAGCCTCATGGGATGACCCTTGATACTCTTGTAAGGTCAAGGATATTGGGAGACCGCCTCTGTCATGACCTTCTTCTATTTGTATCATCATTATTCTATATTGCTTCTCCTCTATTTTCATTGTTGTGTGTTGTGTCTTACGGACATAGCGTTGTGGTTGGTGACTTGGGGGTACCCTCCTACGTGACTGTCCCTAAGACACTTGTTTCTCCTCTCTTGATTTATTGTTTCCCTTCCTCTAGTGGTTCTATCTAGCTGGCGGATAACAAAAAACATATTATACTACTACGAACCTCGTGTCCCTTCAGCGAGAAATCAAAAAATGGACCAAGTCCATACATGACGACGGGGTTGGAATATATATTATCCGACACTTGGCTAGTAGAATCACTCTATATGATCTTGATGTTGTCTTATCGCACTTACAAACCATAACAATACTACTGCTCCATGCACTTTATTTATCTTTGAATCTCACCTTGGTTACACTCAGTTTTGAGATTTCTATGGTATAGCCCCATGGTTATACTTGATCTCTGAATTTGTGCTATAACCTCGTCTCTCTATGTGAATGATCATATGCATTGTTGTTTATCATGATTATATGGATGCTAACACCTTTTCTTGCAGGAAATTGTGTGTTTGTGGGAACATTTGGTGATCGTAAAGTACATGTCACCTCCGTGGGGCATGGGCTTTGCGAGAGCTCATATTTCCTTGTGTGTTTTCTTCCTACCTTAACATTCTTGATATCGGTACATGATATCAACCACCTTAAGGTAGGGGCATATATAAGGTAAGCTGTCTAATTTAGATGCTAGCAATGTGTGTTTGTAAAGATTGAAATCTATTGCAATCATTTAAGCCCTATGCAGAGGTCGGATACCGCATATATCCTTTTTATCTTAAGCCCTCTACAAAGGCGGTGATGGTGTATTTCTCGAGGAGAGTGCACATCCCGTCATTTTCAAAAAGTCCTTTTTGGAGGCGGGGAGCTGATCTGAGACTATCCTAACCCTTAAGCATGTCTTCGATGATTGTTGTGCCAAAGCCCAATCATTGGTGTGTGCCTATAATGTGCCTGAGATGGCGATGAACCTAGAAATAGGTACACTCCATCACTTATCTACTGTGTTTTCTCTGTGTCTTCCATGTGTGTGTATGGTGTGTTTATTCCCAAGCATAGTTTAAAGACCAGTGGTGATGAGTCCCTCCTATGCTTTGGGATTTGTTTGGCATGCTTGATTTGTATGGCGTGTTTGTTCTCAAGTGCAGTCTTAAAGACTGGTGGCAATGAGTCCCTCCTGCACTCTGAGATTTATTTTGCGTGTCTGATGCCCCATATGCAGTTTAAAGACCAGTGGCGAAGAGTCCCTCCTATATTTTGGGTGGTGTGTTTACTTTCCTTGTACTTGCATTTGCATTTCGTATATATGAAAAAGAAAAGAAAATAATCATTGCATTCACTGTGTTTTGTGTGTCTTCAATGTTGTATTCTTTGTGTTTTGCATGACTGTAACTGTATTCTCTGTGTTTTGTGTGACTGTAACTATCTTCTGCATGTTTTGTGTTTCTATTACTATCTTCATTGTGATTGGCATGTCTTCTCCATGCTTGGCATGTTTACTATGCTTGTTGATCGTACTTTAATGCATATATTGGCCTTGCGTTTATACATACATTAAAGTGGGGGCTAAATGTTATGTCGGAAAATGTACCCTTGGGAGATTTTTCCTCTTAAGGTTTAGCTCCTGGCTCCTTTAGAATGCATTTAGAGCATCTTGCATGATTTTGATGTCTCCCGATGAGAAAACCTTGAAGTTTCATGGAAAATGCGACCTTGGGGGTGCATTTATGATGATTCCTACCTAAAATAGGGGGAAGGACTTGGATGCCCACGCCCTAGTCCTACCCTATTTTAGGTCAGGACCTATTTTTGTGTGTCGATTTATGACCGTTATTAGGTCCTATGCCGACATCCTAAGTTTGAATTATGAAATTCTTAGCAGGAATGTGTGTAGTTACATATATAAGCATGATTAGGTTTCATTTGGAAACTAGATGGAAACTAGATGAGAATTGTGATATTACGAAAGTGATTCAAGGCATTCATTGTGTTGTAGAGCAAAATTTTGTGTTGTTATTGTGTTTGTATTTGCAGATTTAGCATCCATCTCCTCATGGCATGCAGAGCATCTTCCTTCCATGAGATCTTCACTACAAGGTGATATCAATTATGTTTTCTATCATTTATCAATTTGGATTTTGCCTCTATTATGTAGGGATATGTACTCTTTATTTGACAATGGTGTTTGGAAGACTTGAATGTCTCTCCGGGGATTGACTGAGGCAAGCCTCTAAACACCACAACCCCCAACCCACTTTTCTGTGATTGCAGGTTATAGGTTCCAGATTTGAAAGAAGTGGAATTACAGGAGAGTAATACAGATTGTCAGAAGTGCAGAACCCACAACTGTAAAACCTCTGAAATAGTAGAACTGTGTTGTAGACAACACACCTAGATCTTGACAAAAACTGAGGCATTAGACTAGGGCGCCTGCTCATTAGTCCCTAACTTTTCCACACACTGAACTTCAAAATCTAGTATGTATTTGATTGTCATTTGATATCTCTGTGTGTGATCATTTTCCATAATTTGTTTGTTTGTTTATGTTTTCATGAAATTAGGGTTTTGAGCATAATTAGGCTTAATCAAACAACCAAATCACACAATTCCAATCTTCCCCTATGTTCCAAGTGATAGGAGATCTATAGTAGAGTTCTCTACTCAACTGAATGTCCTTTAATGTTTAGTGGTGAAAGGAGGATCAACACAAACCATTAAAATCAATCCTCTTCATTTTTTAACCCTAAACACAAGCATCTTCCAAGTAGAAGTGTAGAACACTGCAAGCGAAGTTTCTTTCTCTAAAGGTAATGAGATAGTGCCTATTGGATATGAATCTATTTTGGTACTTGAGAGTTTTGAGGATCATCAGCAATGAGCATCGGATAGATGTGATACATGAAAATTATACCTTGATATGTGAAGAGTCAACTATGGCATTTGAAACTACTCATGTTTTCCCTTTCAAAGATGAGAATGAGCCTGAGCAAGAGATAGAAGAAGCCCATGCATATCAACAATATCAAAGAGGACATAACTATAATCTGAGAAGTAATATAAATCATGCTACTAGTCCTCTAACCACTTCCATTCCCCCAAATAATTTCAACACACCTCCAGATCCTAAGGCCAGCAACACTTTGCATCACAAGCAACAGTGGCAAAGGGTATGGGTCCACCAACCGAGTCTGATAAATTAGTTGCTTATCTTTCTAATGAGATGAAAAAGATAAAAATCAATTTATCCTTATCTGAATTACTCAAGACTCCTGTCATTAAAAAATATTTCTTGAAGTCACTAGAGGAACCAGTAGCAAAAGAGGATATTCCTAGTCATATCTCCAGTCATATCCCTAGCAACACCCCTGTTAAAGATCCTGTACCCAGGGATACTTTTGTCAAACCAAAAGAAAAAGCCTCAGTCCATACTGTAGATGCAACATAGATGACACTATACAAAGAGAAATCTGAGTCACCTCCTTTCCTGCTCACACTTAGGAATTTTGGAAAGAATTTGCACAATTGCCTTGTAGATTCGAGTGCTTCTACTAATGTCATGCTCCTATCCATATATAAGACACTAGGTCTTTCCCCTGTAAAGTCACTCAAGAAGGTCACTTAATTAGACAAGACTGAGGTCAGTGTCATAGAAGAATTAACTCATATTCACATGCAGCTGGCATTTGACCCAAGGGTGTAGTACTATATAGACATTCAGGTTGTTGACATTCCTGACACATATGCCATGCTTTTGAGTAGGGACTGGTCAAAATCTCTAAATGGCTATATGGCCACTAATTTTTCTCACATGTGGTTGCCATGGAAAGGTATTCCTAACCAGCTCCGAATTGAGGTGGAGCCCATAATGAAGCACATGATAACCGAATACCATCAAAATAATGAGGTATTGTACTTGGATATAGCGCCCAGAGTATATGCATTGAGACCTCAAGTAGTTAGGATAGAAGAAGTGCTGATGTGCATGCATGTGCATGAGGATAGTAAAAAGGATAAAGTCATGCCAGGAACAAGCATGATGATAGAACCCAACCATGGTTCATTTGATGAGGATGAACTGGATCATTTTCTGGAATTTGAAACATATTTGTCTAGTGGAGTTCAGAAATCCCAGCTGAAAGGAATGTCTGTCAAAGATATACTAATGAAAGGTTGGTGTAGACTGCATGAAGATGCACATTGAGAACACACTTGTGAGTTATGTCTGGATATAATTGAAAAGGTAGAGAGAACATGCTTGAGAAGTAAGCAGTCATTACCAGAGGTGAATGAGATATCTAATGTTGATGATAATAATCATTTGTTACTGGATCCAGATGCAAAAGAATATGAACAAGGAATGTGTAAGATGCAAGTTCTAGTGCTTATTACAGAGGAAGTCTTGATATGTAGTAATGTGCATTGCGGTGATGAGGTAAGAACAACCACACCATGGACAGACTGCTTCATTGAGTTTGATTGAGTTATCAGATGAGGACAAGGGGAGTCGTTTGACATAGTTTGAAGAGTTTTTATCGAAGAGAATCCAAGGGTATGTTCTCCAAGGAATCTTGCCCAATCAGGTACTAATTGAGGGATGGTGCAGGCTACATGAAGCTCCCCATTCAGAAACAACTTGTGCTCTATGTCTGCACATAGTGAACAAAGAGGAATGTTTGTGTTCAAATAATAGATTGCATAGAACCAGGGATATTCTAGCAAGGACATAAAGGAGAATTGTGATATCCCCTAACAAAGATATGATGACATCAAGTTCATGAAAAGAAAAAATAGCCAAGAAAGTGATGGTCATAAGAAGAAATGTACGGATGTTTCAATTCCATAGAAGCATCAGGATGTGAAAAAGAATGAACCACAAAAAATCAAATGGATATCTGCAGGCAATGTTGCATGTGTCAGAAGAAAGAAGGAAGGTTCGGATAAGGATCCTCCTATAGAGAGACCATAAACATTGAGATTCGATGGGTCTAAGTCAAAACAAGGTGTTGGGGTAGGAGTAGATTTGATGGATCCACAAGGGAAGTCATACCTTGCAGCATATAGACTCCAATTCCACTGCACAAACAATGTGGTGGAGTATGAAGCCTTGATTCATGACTTGCTCTTTGCTTTGAAGAAGAAAATCAAGATACTGCATGTATTTGGAGACTCAAAATTTATCATCAAACAGATGAAAAAGCAATATACATGCAATTACCAGAAGCTATCAAATTATAGACACAAGGTTTGGGACCTAATTGAAGGGTTTGATGCCTTCAACATTACACATGTCCCAAGAAGTCAAAATCAGCGTGTAGATGCACTAGCTGTAGCTGCTAGCACATTACAGCCATTGGTCGTGTTAGGACTAAAGAAGTTTTTAGTTGAATTAGTGCCAGTGCCTTTCATGCCTAACAATGTGTTGAATTTTTAGGTCTTTGAGTATGATCAACACATCCTTGACTTCATTGGAAATAGAGATATCTTTGACGCTCAAATAATAGATGAGAAGAATCTAGATGACCAGGTCTAGGATGATGAAGAGATTATCAAATTGCCAAATAATAAGATCCCTAAGGGAATGATAGAATTGGAGAGAATGTTTGATCTGGACAAGATCACTCAACAAAATGATTTACCTAAAACTGTTGGAGGTGAGTATCAACCCATCAATATCAGTCAAGGTCTGGTTATTAGAAATGTCCTGATAGGAAAAGTGTGCATGTTGGCCAAAAGAGAGGAGATAATTCAGGCTCTGAATTATTATATACATGTAATAGCCTAGACGTATGATGAATTGCAGACATATGACACATCCATCATCACTCATACGATTCCGCTGAAGCCTGATGCTAAGCCATTCAAACCAAAGTAGAGGCCAATCAATGCCCTGGTAGAGCCAATCATATTTGAAGAAGTTAAGAATCTTTTAGTAGCTAGGATTATCTTTCCAATGAGACACTCCACATGGGTAGCCAATCTGGTTCCTGTGAGGAAGAAGAATGAAGATATCCATTTATGTGTAGACTTTAGAAATTTGAACAAGGCCTCAGAGAAGGATAATTATTCTCTCCCTTCATTAGATGAGGTGCTTCAGATGGTTAATGTAGCATAGATGATGTCATTCCTGGACGGTTTATCTAGTTATAACCAAGTCATGGTGGACAAAATAGATAGACTGAAGACTGCATTCACTACCAAGTGGGGGATATTCGCTTATAGGAGCATGCCTTTTGGTCTGATCAATGCTAGAGCAACATTCTAGCTAACCATGGACATTGCATTCAGAGGTCTAGTTGTCCAGTGCATAGTTATTTACATGGATGACTTGACAGTTTTTTCAAAAAAGAGGTAATCATGTGGAGGATCTAAGGAAAGTACTTTAGAGATGTGAAAAGTATGGTATTTCCCTAAATCCCAAGAAGTGTGTGTTTGGTGTCACAATTGGTAAATTAATAGGACACCTAGTATTAGAAGATGGGATCACCATATATTTAGACTGGGAATGTTCAATCATGAAGCTCCAGCTACCTAACAGTAAGAAAGAGCTAAAGTCCTACTTTGGAAAGATAAACTTTGTCAGAAAGTTTCTCAATGGATTTGCAGAAATAATTAGGCCATTAAATACAATGCTGAAGAAAGATGCAAAGATAGAATGGACTCTTGAAGCCAAGGCTACTTTTGAAGACATTAAGAAGGCAATAGTTGATGCTCTAGTGCTCAGTAGCCCTGATTATGCCAAGGATTTTTGAATATATTCTTTTTCTTTAGTTCACACTTGTACAGTTGTGCTAACCAAGAAAAATGAGAACAAGGAAGAGAAGCCTATAGATTTTATGAGTGTCCCATTCAGAGATGTAGAATTGAGGTATTTGGATGTGGAAAGACAAGCTCTCGCCTTGGTAAGAGCCATGAAAAATTTTAGACACTACATATTGAAAAGTAGGGTAATTGCAATAGTACCTGATACAGTAGTGAAGATGTTACTAATGCAGAGCGAACCAGGTGGAAAAAGGGCCAAAGGGATCACCGGCTTGCAAGAGTATGACATAGAGATCACACCCATGAAGCTGGTCTGAGGACAGGATTTAACTCAGATGATAGAAAAAACTTATCCAGATTTGATCAGTCAACAATACACATTGGATTCCAGTAGTTCAGATGACTGGTATTTAGACATTAAGCATATCTTGATCTTAGGAAAGCTTCCTAGTAACATGAAGTCCTCACAGAGAAGAGCATTGAGGATGAAATCCTAGAACTACATGATGAAAGGGGGAATCCTTTTCAAAAGAAACCATGAGGGGGTATATCTAAGATGCTTAGATAGACAAGAAGCTAATAAAGTGTTGCAAGAGCTACATGATAGGTTTGGAACTGCACATGGTTCCCACTTGGCCATTGCACACAAAATCCTTAGGGCAAGATATTACTGGCTTACCATCTTCAAAGACACTATGGAACATAGTAAGCATTGTCGTACATGCCAAATAGCCACACATAAAGAGAGATATGTTGCACAACCATTGTAGCCAGAGATGAAGGCTCATCCCTTCGGACAATGGGGAATGGAGTTCATAGGACCAATCAACCCACCTTCCTCAGCTAGCCATAGGTACGTCCTAATAGTGGCTAACTATTGTACTAGATGGATAGAAGTGATCAGTAGTAGGACATGTACCACTAAAGATGTGATGAAGTTCCTGGAGAGAAACATCATCACAAGGTTCAACGTTCCTTTTTCTCTAGTATGTGATAATGGTCCAGCATTTGCTTCTTTAAAATTCTCTAATTGGGCCTTTGAGTATGGTATAACCTTAAAGTTTTCTTCTAACTACTATCCTCAAGGAAATGGATTAGTAGAATCCACTAACAAGAACTTTCTAAACATCATAAATAAGTTAGTACTAGAGACAAAAAAAACCTAGAGAATGGCATACCCTGCTGAAATATGCACTGTGGGTAGACATGACGAGAGTGAAAGCAACTTTAGGAAATTCCCCTTATCAACTAGTATATGGAGTAGATCCAATTTTACTAGTAAACTTGAAGATCCCTACACTCCAATTTGCACAAGAATACCTTGGTCTAAATGAAAAATTAGAAGTCAGGTTACTACAGCTCATGCAGCTGGAAGAAAAGAGAGATAGAGCAATAGACCATTTCTTAAAACATCAGGCTATTGTCAAAAGATGGTTTGATAGAAGAGCCAAGGTTAAAACCTTCAGAATATCAGACCTTGTCTTATCTTGGGATAAAGCCCATGAAAAGAAAGGTTACCACGGTAAGTTTGACAAACTATGGACCGGTCCCTTTTAAATATCAGAGATATTAGGTGATAGTACCTATAGGATTAAAACCCTAACCGGTGAGGATGTTCCATTGCCAGTCAATGGGTAGTTCCTCAAACAATATTTCCAAGCCTAGATAGGGAATGGTCAAAACCATGTATCATATGTAAATACTTGTATAGCTTCCTTGTACAATTTGCTTTCTTTGTGTGCCTTGCTTTGTTTTGTGTGTTGTTGAGTCCATGTTTTGGTTAGGCAATATGGAGCACCATTTCACTTTAGAAAACCCAGCAAAATTGTTAGAATTCAAGAAAGGAATACAGATTCCCACATAGGTTGTATATCCTGTTAGCTTAAGTACTTTGATCTTGTTTGTGAAATCATATTCATCAATAGTAATTCTTGTTGTTCAAGGAGGTCATCACATGATTACACCTAACAGCCTTGGATTTGTTGAAAGTACTAGTGACTATGTTAAGTGAAAAATCTAAAGGTTTGCCCTTGCTACCATTGCAATTCTCAGCCTAAACAAGCAAGTGCCTATACCTTGCAAATGAGCTTACAAGATCATATCTTATGAATAATTGGAAACAAAAAAAGAAACTCTTAGGTCATCTAAGTAAGTCTACCGAGGCTATGGACGCTTATTTGGCAGTGGGGCTCTACTTGGGAGAATTGCAAAGATAACCTTTCTGGGGCTATGGATGCCTGACTGGCAGCAAGGCTCTATCCAAGGTTATCTTTGAGGGTTATATCCAACTATGTAGCTTGACACTAACTACTGTTACTTTCAACCTTTCTTCAAGATGAAGAAAATGAACCAAATGCACACACCTGATTCCTTCCATCATATAGTTGTTTTAATGAATATGATCTCAGGCAGAAAGCTTAGGATGCTTATATATGATAGGAGTTGGAATTTTATGTCCTAATTTGTCTTCCTCTCTTAAATTATTTGAATTTGGTTGTTTTCTTTGGTGGCAAGTTGTTTTGTGGTTACACAACACCCCTCATTTTGCCCCAGCAAAATAGGGACCCAACTTTTTCTTGCTTTTGCTTGGCTTTTTTTGTTTCTCTTTGATTTCAGCGGTATGATAAAACACTATCAGATGCATGTTAGGATCTTATCCTGGGCATATCTGGGTCTTGAAATATAGATCAAATTTTCAAAGTTATAATTTCCCCACATGAAATCTGCCAAATGAAAGGGGATAAAATTCTAAGCAGGTTTGTGTTTTGAAGCACCCAGAAATTCCCTAAGACCAGTAAGTTGTGCTTAGTCAAAGTTTAGTCAAATGGTCATAGGGATGTTCACATTATCTTAACATCTAGACATTAACTTAATGTCCCAATTGCCAAATTTGCTAAGTAAAACCAAATATCTGGACATCCACATATGTACAGATGTCAAATTTAACCCATTGTGCTAGTTAAACCTCGTGCACATAATCACTTAGTATGTATAGTCACGGGTATGCATATTAACTTAATATCTAGACCTTAACTTAGTGTCCAGACATTCGTTAATATCCTGATGACGTCTCCCAGTTGACTTTTCAACTGGACTTAGACCATGGACATTACGCTTAAACATTTAACATTTGGACCTTTACCCCATATCCTGATGATGTCATCTGATCTCATCTTAAAGAAATAACAAAGATGATGACATCATCCAGACATTAAGAAGATGGGATATTTAACATTCTGTAACATCCAGACATTAACTTAATGTTCAGACTTTCACCAATATCCTTATGACGTCACTTTTCCTCACACCTAAAGGAATCACTTCGAACCCATGACGTCATCAACACATTTAGACTCATAGATATTTCATAAAGTCTAACATCCATTTATTCCTTAATATCCATATCCCTGCTATTTATGAACATAAATTGAGACATTCCATGAACCAATCGGATAATGCCACGTGGCACGGATTTGAATTTTCAAAGTAGGCATCTTAATGTCCAGACATCTAAAATCAAAGGCGAACACCTTCAAACCTCAACATCCCAATATCTACTCCTTGGTCAACGTTGACTAAGCATCTGCATGACATCATCTGAATGTATGGACATTCTAAAAGGCACAACATATTATTGAAATGTCCAAACCTTCATTTATATCCTGACCTTGCAATTAATGCCATGAAAAGGGGTCGTTGGTCATTCAAAATTTTAGTTTAAAGGCTACCACCTATAATGATCTCCTAAGACTTCAACTAGATGTCCCTAGCTGATGAGTTTAGCATTAATTATGCCCTAATATCCAGATTTTAACACATAAAAGGTAAATTTTGATCATTTTTAACTCACCTAAGCATTCAGAGATTAAAGATTATAGAGCTCCGGTGAATTACAATGACTGTTGCAGAGATCCAGACCTTGAACATAACGGTGTGCATAGTGAATGGCATCTAGTGAATAGTGATTATATAGTGTAAAGTGCATATCCAGATATCTTCTAATCAGGTTTAGGCTCAAGAAAAAGCTATGTAATGGTGAAACCCTACTTTTGTCATTTATGGAAACATAGTAAAATGTAAATTTGCACCTAGGGTGAAATCCTAGTTGCATATGCATGCATTATGCTCTGTAAACAATAAAATGTGAGGATATTGAGAAAATTAACATGAAATTGATAACATGAAATGTATCTTGAGACATGCATATGTGCCATTGCAAGATTCAATGGAGGTTAGGAAGCTTTGAAATGAGGCAAAATTCAAGACCGTCATGTTCTTGTTGCCAGGGGCCACAAGATTCCACTTTGGAAAAGTTGGTGACATGCATGCAGGCAACATCGATGTGGATGAGTGGAATGAAAAATTGATTAAGGGTAGTGGACACCCAATTCTACAGAAGATATATAATTCTAGGATGTGGCACGTAGCAGGTTTTCCATATGCGGTGGATGCCATCGAGCTTGTGGTGGCATGTGCAGAGAATTATAGTAAGGAGACTAGAAGGGTAGAGAAAGATGGCAAGGTGTATGTAAACTTTTCTGTGAAAGGAATCACAAAGGCAATCCATTTGCCTGTAGGTCCAAATGTTTTCAAGATAAATCTTGAGGATCTAGAAAAATAATACAAGGGCAACACCACTAATTGCAAGAAGATAATGTTCACTTACTGGAGGGCAACTGATAGTAAGGTAAAGGTAGTGTCCAAGATGCCACAAAATTTATATAAGTTTGACTTCACTCTGGAGGTTTAGTATCTGATGGTGATGTTGAGCCGGATGATTGGAAAAGCTGATGTTGGCAGTCTTGAACCCTGGATGTATGGACCGATAAGGATGGTGGAGACAACTCACACCAAGATAGGGTGGGCATCCTTGATTAGTGATAGCCTAGATGAAAACATAAAGAAATTTGGAGGCAAGAAGTGCCTGTTCTATATGACTTCATATGTTGTATATGCATGTGTTGCACAATCTACATTCTCTGGCCTGTAGACAGTAGGTAGAGTGGGTAGAAATCTAGGAAATGTGAACATATGGGATCATTATCCCCAGTTCACAATGAAGGCCTCCACTCAGCACTATAGGAGGGTCAATTATTGTTTTATCATGCATTTGGTCTGACTAATGGACAATGACAGAGCAAAGAGGATGAGCTCTAAAGCTCAAGCGATGATCACAAGAAATGGAACTTGGTTCATCCAATTCCTAACCTTCACTTATATCTGGATGGAGGGATTCAATGGGCAACCCCTCATGTTGCCAAGGTACCCTATGGACAAAATAATATTATTAGAACTGACTAGGTAGATTATACCCTCATATGAGGCGTATATAGCCAAAAATAAGAAAGGTAATGTTAGGTTTCCTTTACTTCTAGGATGGTATATATGCCCATCTATTGAATCAGCTAAGCATCTAGAAGTAGAGTTTTGTATGCTTCAGTTACAACCATTCTCCTTAGCTAGATATTATGAGCCATATCATAGGATGGAGAGGTTTGCAAGAAAGAAGTTGGTGCACCAAGTGAACTTGGAAGATTACTAGGCATATTACCAAGATGATGTTGAGGTTAGGAGGAGTTACCAGAGGTTAACTCTAAACTAAGTCTAGATGTTGGATTGTTTTGATGTCCCTCCTCAGTTACATTCTGATGATGGCATGAGGATATCCAAAGAGTATGAAGACAAGAAGATTTATAATGAGACCATCTCTCTTCCTGACTAGAGCCAACCAAAGGTAACTTCTATAGACCTCATTACAACTAGGGTTATGAAGCTGACCAGAGCATGGGTAGATCAGCAATTGGATGCCCTGAAAGCAAAAGGAGTGGTTCTTACAGTGGATAAGAAAAGAAAAAGAAAAGAGTTAGGAAAAACTAAATTTGATGACTTTCTAATCCACAAAAGGTAGGTCCAAGCCTACAATAGAATTAGCTGTAGAGTTTACAACCAGTGGCATTACTATAGGCATAAGGTTGTCTCCCCAGAAAGAAAATGATCCAGTCCCAACAATTGCATTAACCACCAGAGAGGCAGAAGAGCCTAGGGTCACATAATGAGGACATGGAAGATGAGGAGGATGAGGTTCCCTTGATAAATAGAGGGTAGGATATATTGCAAGGAGCAAATATCCCTAAACAAAAGAGAGGATAGGCATCAATGATGAGGGGATCCACAAGTAAGCAGCCTGAGGTCCTGCTCAAAGAAGGTCAAGAGTTCACTAAAATGGAGATGATGTTTGCTACTGAGTAACCTGCAGTAGACAGAGCTGCAAAATCTATGGTGTTAAAGAGTAAGGATGTGGACACAATGCAAACAAAGTTTCAACATGATGTTCCCATTCCCATAGTTTTAATGTTTAAGTCTGAGAAAGCTCAAGAGGCAAGAGAAGAAGAAAGAATAAAGGTGAATGATCCCTCCTTACCACTTGATAAGACCATCAATCTCATAGATGATGATGTGACAAGGGAGGTGGCATCTAGTCCCCTTGAGAGCCTGATCAAGAACATAGCACTAACGCCTCAAGGTACGCCACAAGCACAAAAAAGCACTAGGGGTGAAGAAGCTGAAGACCCTGAGATAGTGGCAAAGAACATTGGCTTGGACGTGTTAGTGGGTAAGGTCAGCAGCCCAGCAAGAATTGATTTGTCATATGATGGGGGTGAAGAAGAAGAAAGGGATAAAGCCATGGACGATGTGCACAATGGTAATGATGATACATCTGGAGACATGGAAATCCATATAGAGGTGCCTCCACATAAAAATGTTCAGGATATTGAAGGACATGCTGAGGCAATAGATAAAGAACAAAAAGTGTTGACATCTGGACAAACAAGTCCAATGGCTACATCCGAATCAGAAGATCCAAAAGACAAGGAAATGCCAACATCTAGACATGAAGGTCCAAAGGACAAAAGTGATGAGGAGAAGGTAGAAAAGGTAGCAGATGGTGGTGATCAAAGTGAACATTAGGATATGCAAGATCCTAACCACCAAGAACCTAATGTCAGCAATCCTTAGTCTTATAATGATCAACATGTACAAGGTCAAAATGCAAAGACACATCAGGATATGCATGTTGATACAAATAAACAAAATAAGGATGTCCAAACCAATGTGCTTGTTGGTCAAGAGCCTACTAAGGAAATATCCAAAGATCAGGATATGACATCCAGAGATGCTCCAAAGGACCAAAATCAACAACAAATGCACAAGGAGGTTCCTACTGATCGGGACCAACAACAAATTGTAAATGAAGACATTCCAAAGGATAAGAATGTAGAAGTACAAGATGCTCACATTGAGTAGACGAGCCAACAAGGGCCTGTTGGAATTAGTCCAGACAACTAAGAGGGGGGGTGAATCAGTTGTTTCATAAATTCAATCTTTTCTACTTTTAATCTTCTTTATCAACTTACAATCACATTAATAATGTAAACATTAGAGCATGAATAAACTACACATGAGCATAAATAAACTGAACACACATAACACCAAGATTTTTACATGGAAACCTGGTTAAGGGAAAACCATGGTGGGGGTTAACCCACAAGATTTGTACCCTGTTAAAAGTACTTAGAAGAAAAGAGAAGGCACATGCCTTCAGGCTCACTACCCAGAGCTCACTGCTCAAGAGAGGCTCACTGCCTACAGAATTTATATTTAATATAGAAAGAATTAACTAATAAATAGCATCTCCTTCATGTCTAGTTCAGTTTCATTGAATGCTCACAAAACTTATGCTCTACCCCAAACACTTCTTCTCTAACTCTTCATTAAAATAGCTCTTGTTCTTCTGCTTCTCCTCTGCTCTGCTCTGCCTTTGATCCTTTCTTCAGCTTATATTATTTTTGCACAAGGATGATTTTCCACAACTCATCAACAAGTATTTATACGCTTCATCAACCTTGGAATGAACATCAAGGTCGGCACTACAAACATCTGACTTAGTGCGAATCACTAAGTTGTTGGCCAAACATAACTGGGACTCAAATATTTATTAATCAACATGCCATGCTCCATAGAAATGCTCTTAGATCATCCGCAACACGCTTGAATCATCCGGTTGGCCAAGACTGGGAAGAACAACAACATCAAGAAAGAAATCTTCATTGACAAGCTCAAACTTGAATGTGGACCTCCAACATAATAGTCACACAATCTAGAGACTTCTACAAGCATATTGAATTCAACAAAAACATTCGCAATTCTCCAAATCATTAGAATCACTTGCATCTTCCTCCAGAACCTCAAGAACACTAACTGCCATAACTGTCACATTAGAAGGATTGTTTGTGAACCTCCAAACCACGAACCACTTGAATGGATGATACACATTGACTTCCCAAACATGCCTCTAGATCTACAGATCATCATTTGACATATGCGGAAAAATTCACACCTCTTTGTTGTCACTCTGTCTCTTCTAAACACTGCAAAACTGGTTCAACTCAGATGGCCATAGCTTCTTCAAATCTTCATGCGAACCCTTCAAAACTTAGCTGGAGCTTCTTCAGATAATACTCTACTTAGCCATATGGTCCATATACATTGATCCTTATTAATTTTCTCAATATCCTCAACAATCCAGTCTTCTACACAGGCAACAAAATAGGATACAGTTGACACCAATGGCAACAAGGATATGTTGACATCAATGACAACACCGATTAGGCACATATTTGCAACAATCTCTCCCTTTGTCATTGATGACAACATATGATGTGAAAAATTGATTCAACCATCAAGACAAGAACTTCTCCCCCTTTCTCTTATCACTTCTGCAACTACTTTCTTCAGTGCTTCCCCTTTCATCAGCAACTAGTTTTTCACATGATTTCTCTCCCCCTTTGACATCAATGGCAAAGGGCACATATTTGCAGTCTTTTCTCCTTATTTTTGTTTCAAACTAAACTCAAAAAATGCATGCAGACTACTCCCCCTGAGTAGTGCCTCCTTAACATCAACCCAGATCACAAGATATGATTGTGAGTTCCACTGGTCTAATGCACTTTAGTGCATCTTGATTCTGATCAGGAGGGGTAATAACCCTTAAATTCTCTCTGAGACACTCAAAAGTATCCTTGGGAAGAGGCTTAGTGAAAATATCCACAATCTGATCCTTTGAAGACACAAACTCCAACTTGACTTCATTCTCATTTACCTTCTCTCTCAATAAATGAAATTTGATGGATATGTGCTTTGTCTTTGAATGCAACATTGGATTCTTTGAGATGCTTATTGCACTTGAATTATCACAAAAGATTGTGACAAGCTCATCAAACACAATTTTGATGTCCTTCAACATTTGCTTCATCCATAGAACTTGAGTACAATTATTTGCCGCTGCTATATACTCTACCTTTGTTGTAGATAGAGATATTACCTGCTACTTTTTTCTTAGCCAAGAAACCAATCTACTTCCCAAGAAGAATGCACCACCACTAGTGTTTTTTCTATCATCCACATCTCTTGCCCAATCAGCATCTGTATATGCATGAAGAGTGAAGTCATTATCCTTTGGATACCATAATCTATAATCAATGGTCCCTTTGAGATATCTAAAAATTCTCTTGACTGCTTCAACATGGGTTTCTCTATGATCAGCTTGAAATCTGGCAACAAGTCCAACTGCATTCATGATATCAGGTTTGGTCTGAGTTAGATAAAGTAGTCCTCCAATCATTGATCTATACCTTTTCTGATTTGCCTTAGGGGAGTCTTCATCTTTACTCAACTTACATCTGGTTACCATAGGTGTACCTACTAGCTTTGAATCTTCCATTCCAAACTTCTTCAACAATTCTTTCACATACTTAGACTGAGATATAAAGATACCTTTATCTGACCGAGTGATTTACAGACCTAAGAAGAAATTCATCTCACCAAACATGGACATCTCAAATTCACTTTGCATCTGATCAACAAATGTTTTGCACATGCTCTCATTTCCACCAAAAATGATATCATCAACAAATACCTCAACAATTAGAATATTCTCATGATCAATCTAGAAGTAAAGATTACTGTCAGTAGTTCCTTTGTTATAGCCTAGCTTTAGAAGATACTTATCTAATCTTGCATACCAAGCTCTTGGGGCTTGTTTGAGTCCATATAATGCTTTCCTCAATCTGTAGACCATGTATTTATGATTAGACAACTGAAATCCTTCCGGTTGCTCAATGTAGACTTCTTCTTCTAACTCTCCATTTAGGAATGTTGATTTGACATCCATCTAATAGACCTTGAAATCTTTATAAGCAACAAAATCAAGAAATAACTTGACTGCTTCTATTCTTGCCACTAGAGAAAAAGTTTCTTCAAAATCAATTCCTTCCACTTGAGAATATCCTTTGCATACCAATCTTGCTTTGTTTATTACAACTTCACCATCTTCATTTAGTTTGTTTCGGAAGACCCATTTAGTTCCAATCACATTTTTGTCCTCAGGTCTAGAAACAAGATCCCAAGTGTGATTCTTCTCAATTTGCATTAATTCTTCTTCCATTGCCTTTACCCTTTTCATCTTCGCATGCTTCACTTACCATTTTTGGTTCAATCTTTGAAATTAGAGAAATCTCTTCTTGATCTTCAAAAATTCTTCTCCTAGTTTGAACACCTTTGTTTCTATGTCCTATGATTTGATCTTCAGGATGATTCATCCTTACATACCTGAGAGTTTTGGAATTTTCTTAAACTTCTATTTCTTGAGCTTGTTCCTCAACTTCTGCACTATCTTCTTGAATTACTGGTTTTTCTGGATCAATCTGGATCTAAATCTAAGTTTTCACTTGCCTTTCTTGACTTGGATTTTCATCTTGATCATCTAAATCATATTTGCAAGACCTAGAATGTCCTTCCTTGCTCTCATCAACTCCGACATTAGCACTTTCAACAATCTTTTTCAACCTCTTGTTAGAGCACCGGTATGCTTTGCTTTGAGTAGAGTAACCCAGAAAAATTCCTTCATCACTTCTAGCTTCAAACTTGCCTAGATCCTCATCTCTTTTGATATAGCATTTACTACCAAAAACTCTAAAATATCTCACAGTAGGAGGATGACCAAACCAGAGTTCATAAGGAGTCTTACCAGAATTGCCTTTGATCTGTACTCACAGCTTCTCTCCAATAGACTTGTGGAACATTTGCTTCCATCATCATGGTCCTAGCAGCTTCTTGAATGGTCCGGTTCTTTCTTTCCACAACTCCATTCTGCTGAGGAATTCTAGGAGCAGATAACTATCTTTTTATTCCTTGCTTCTCACAGAATGAATCAAACTCACCGGAGGTAAACTCTCCACCTCTATCGGATCTCAGACACTTTATTTTCACACCAATCTCATTCTCCACCATGACCTTAAACACTTTGAATTTGTCAAGAGCTGCTAATTTTTCTTTCAAGAAGGTTACCCACATCATCTGGGAGTAATCATCAATCAACAACATGAAATATATGTCTCCTTGTACACTTCTAATTCTAGCAGGACCACAAAGATCAGTATGCACAAGTTCCAACAATCCACTTGATGACTGTTATTTACTCTTGAATGAAATTCTATTCTATTTACCCAATTGACGTTCTCTGCACATGCTATCAGTAGGTTTCACAAGTCTTGTGATGCAGAGTGCCAGCAGAAGCGAATGAAGATTTGCCTATATCTTCCCTATCAGCAAGAGATCCTCCAGTGTTTCGCCGAAGTCAAGGATGTCTCCTCTATTGGAAAGACATGAATTATCGGCCGCTCCTTATTCTTTTGTCCCGATGGCCAAGTTCTCACCGATACTGTCGGGTACATCGGCCAGACCTTCCGCTTCGGTAAGACTCCGGTTCGTGGCCCCGATGGTTCATCTCATTCTGACGAGTCCTTTGTCGCTGAGACTTCTTGAACTCCTTCCGATGAACTTCTATCGGCGGGACTCTAACGGTCGCCGTGACTTCTTCGGCTTCCCCCGACAAGCTTCCTCACGCCGATACTCTTTATCGGCGATACTCCAAGGATGTCTCACCGATCGGTGAAACGGTGTACCGTCGGCTGAGTGTATTTTCCTTAGCCCGATTTCGTTTCTCTCGCCGATGCGAACAACGATGGTATGTGTCTCTGACACTATACCAATCTTCGGTAAGACGGAGAGTATTTCACACCGATGTTAGTTTCATCGGTTAGACATAGCCTATCGGTGGTCCTTCAAAAAGCTATTCCGACACTTGATCTCAGGCCGACAGACTCCCAACTGTTAGGTGACGCCGAACTCGGATTCCTTTCGACAGAACAATGGAATTTGGCCGCTTCATATATCAACCCTCGATCATTTGTATCAATCTGATCCCCAAATGACACCATTCGCCTTACATCAATTTCCTGACTAGCCACATGACGATGTCTAGTCGAACTTGACTGAGTTCGCTGGCTTCCTGGGTAAGAATTCAAAAACAACAAACGTGAAAAGTCTTTCCCCCATCACACTGATACTATACAGGGCTTTAGTGGACAGAGGAAAGGGCCTCCATGTATGAATCAAAACCCTAGTCCTAGGTTACGAACCAGCCACTGTGGAACCGTGGGTTTTACACCGTCTGCACACTACAGAGTCACTATGGATCGACAGATAGCATCCAGTTAAGGTTCCATTTACAAAATCAGGATACAGATATCAAATCACTAAGAACAACCAAGAAAATCAACACAGATCATACCCAGAACTCTCTTTATTCAGCTATCAAAGGAACTTGTTGTAATACACACTTCTCTCTCTGCTCCGTGTGACATACAACCTGCCTCTAAAGAAAATGTAGAGACAACAGTTATCCCCGCCAACCGTGCAAACTAATTTTCAAATCAGTTAGCCGTTGGGTTACCCTTCATACAAGCAAAACTACATGTGTGCCTTGCACAATTACATTCATGGGACCAAATTGACCCTTATTACAAAATGAAATGGCTTAAGAGCCTTATGAGACAACAAAAGAAAAGATAACCCTACACTACAGAGAATGTGCTCCTGCACCATCTTGGAAGATCTCTTACAACTTGAGTGGAACTTATCTTAACAATTTTATCAAAATTTACATGACACGTTCTCCTATGCCAGAGCCAACTCTGATCCACTTGAGCAATCAAGCAACTTTTACCTGAATAGCTTAAATGAAAGATGTTACCTCTAGTCTAAGTACTAAATGCAATTTCAATTCCAGAGCTTTCCAAGATTCTGCATCTTCCATCTTTGAATCTAAGGTCATAACCCTTATCAACCAACTATCCAACACTGAGAAGATTATGCTTTAGTCCTTCCACATACAAAACATCATTGGTGTTATTCTTACCATCAAAAGAGATGGATCCTTTGCCATGGATTCTACCAGCTGAATTGTCTCCAAATTTCACAAGCCCACCTTCATATTTTTCAAAGCTTACAAACTTACTTTTATCACCAGTCATATGATGAGAACATCCACTATCAATCACCCATTCATCCTTTTCAATAACCTAAGCAGCCAAGGCACTTTCCACATTTGTACAGCTAGTAGATTCAGTAGACACCGGATCTTCTTCTTTGATAGCAATGAAAAGCCAATCATTTTCAGTGGAACCTCCATGATCAGATTCATCATCTGTGCGTCCTTCTTCTCCAACTTCTTGGACATAGTAGCATTTCTTCTGACCTTTAAATCTGTTAGGGTTTGGTTTTGAAAATCTCTCCAGACATCTTAAGGAAAAATGACCAATCTTATTACAAGTAAAACATTTGAGTGGCAACTTTCCTTCATACTTACCAGATCCTCTTGGTATTCTTTTGGCAATAAGAGCTTCAAGATCTGCAGTCTCAATTTCATCATCTTCAAGATCCCTCCTTGCCTTCACAAATCTGTTTGATCTTGCTGAAGAGCTTTTACCTGGATCATATCTTTGTTTTCCATATACACTGGCCTTAAATGTAGATTCAGACTTAGGAAGAGAATCACCAAATTCACTTAATTCAAAAGCTGAAATTTTGCCAACTAGGTGATCTCTTGCAACTTCTGAGATAGTCCTGATCTCCTCTATAGCAGCAACCTTATATTTGTATGAATTAGGTAAAGATCTAAGCACTTTTGCCACAATCTCTGATTCTTCCAAAGTTCCACTAGCACACCTAATACCACACATAAGTTCATTTATCTTTTGCATGTAGATTGTGATGTTTTCATCTTCACTCATCCTTAGATTTTCAAATTTTCCTCTCAGACTTTCTAGTTTCACACATTTGACATATTCATCACCTTCATACAGATTCTCCAACTTCTTCCAGATTTCATGAGCAGTTTTTAGTCCAAAGACATTTGTCATTTCTGAATCAGCCAGGGCACTCAACAAGGCTTCTTTAGCTCGAAGATTATTTTCAGCATCCTTGAGTTCATCTGGAGTTGACGAACCTTTCTCTGAAGGATTATACTCTTCCTTACTTATCACCCAATAAGCATCACCTATGCATTGCAAGTGGCACTCCCTGCAACTCTTCCAAACTGAGTAATTCGTTCCATCAAATCTCAGACTATCCTTTTTGTAGGTCGACATCCTAGATCTCCTCGGGCGGTTAAGCTCCTTTTAGAGGAACTTGGCTCTGATACCAATTGTTGGAATTAGTTCAGACAACTAAGAGGGGGGTGAATCAGTTGTTTCACAAATTTAATCTTTTCTGCTTTTAATCTTCTTTATCAACTTACAATCACATTAATAATGTAAACATTAGAGCATGAATAAACTACACATGAGCAGAAATAAATTGAACACACATAACACTAAGATTTTTACGTAGAAACCCAGTTAAGGGAAAACCATAGTGGGGGTTAACCCACAAGATTCGTACCCTATTAAAAGTACTTAGAAGAAAAGAGAAGGCACGTGCCTTCGGGCTCACTGCCCAGAGAGGCTCACTACCTATAGAATTTATGTTTAATACATAAAGAATTAACAGATAAATAGCATCTCCTTCATGCCTAGTTTAGTTTCATTGAATGCTCACAAAACTTATGCTCTGCCCCAAACACTTCTTCTCTAGCTCTTCATCAAAACAAATCTTGTTCTTCTGCTTCTCCTTTACTCTGCTTTGCCTTTGATCCCTTCTTCAGATTATATTATTTTTGCACAAGGATGATTTTCCACAACTCTTCAACAAGTATTTATACGTGTGAGGACCGCCCTTTTTACTTCTGTTGTTATGACTATTTACATTACTGTTATTGTTACTTTCTATATTTGTGGGATAGCAGTTCTCGGAATTGTCAAACTATTAAACTTTATTATGATTTCGGAAAAACTAATTGGGTGATGTTTGGATAAGTTTATATTTCAGAAAAGTTAATTAGGTGATGTTGGAAAATTGTAATATGATTTCATTTATGTTAATTGGAACTATGTCATGATAATGCATGTTTAAAAGTTGCTTCGGCTATGATGATTATATGTGGATACTGATCTTGTAATTTAGTGTGCAGGATTTACTAATCGAACCACAGATTTCGGAGATCATTCCGCACCTTGTTATTGTTATTCCCTGTTAAGCCGATCTGGTTCCACGAGGAACCAAGATCTTTCTGTGTTTGATGTGATGTTGTAATATGGTCTTTCGTGTGGTCGAGTGGGTTTGGTTACCCTCTTGTAACAATATTTTATGATTTGTGTTGTAAAAAGTTTGAATTTGAATTTCTTTATTTTATTTAAATCTTTGAGGCCTTTTTCATGTGCTTTACCTTGACCGTGGGTGTCCTGGATGGGTTAAAGTTGACCCTGGGTTATACCCCATGGGTCCAGGGGCCCATTTGGCATGGGTAACCCTTGAGTAACCTCCATCTAGTCATCTTAACTTCCCCCTGAAGTTAAGTGGCGAAAATTAGAGGTATGGAGGGGACAAGATGGGTTGTACCAACACCCAACCCATCCCTCTTCATTCCCCAAGGTAAGAGATGACTACAAACCCATCCATTATTGAAGGATTGACTTGAAGTCACCTCCTCCATTAGTGAGATTCCCCCATGTGTTGTGGGGCCATCCATGTGAAGGAGGGAAGTAGAGGCATGGGTCACCTGTCTTTTACTCCTTTAACTCCTTTTATTTCTCCCATGCGTAAGAGAAATGACATGAGGAGAGGGATAAGGAGTACTCTAGGGATGGGTGAGTGACATAAGCCACCAGGACAGAATAGTGGTTTTGGGGGAGAGTGAGGAGGTGACAAGTGTCACCTCCCCATTCCTCTAAACTGAAAAGAAATTGGGTTATTTGTTTCCAATTTTGGGGAGGAGAGGGAGTTAGTTGAATTTTGGGGAGAGTTTTATTATTATTGTCAGAGAATAGGAAAGTTAGCTTAGAGGAGAGAAAAGAGAGAGAGGAGTTGTTGGCTAAGGTTGGAAGAGAACCCAGTGGAGCTCTGCATCAGTTTCATTCCAGGAGGGCTTTGTAAGGTTGGTTTGGTCTTTACCTTTCTTTCGTATATCTGAATGTGTATGTAAAGTGTGTGAAAGATGATTATTTGTTTGTGTTTTAGATGTGTTTTCTGTGGGGTTTGTTGTCGGGTTGTTTGACAGAGCTTCTCCCACTTGGGAGAAATGCTCATCAAGTTTGGGGTAGGGGAGGAGAGATCCTCCTCGAGTGCATACCTGTTTCCATCTTTTGGGATGTTGAAAGCCTTGAGGGCATGTATCTGTGACTGTATCTTTGACTTGAGAGTCAAATGTAGATTTCTTAAAAGAATTTGTGATCAAACTTGGTTTGAGGCCAAGGGAAATTGTGTTGGTTAAATTATCTGTAAGGGTGACACTCTGGAGTCGAGTGTGTCCACTCTCCTGCCCCTTATGAAACTCACTGTAGTTGAGTTTCCGTGTTGTGTAATTTACTATGGGTGTTTGTGTGCTTTGGGTTTGTTTTTGTCCCTGTTGTGAAGTGGAGTGCTTGAGTTACCCAGGTGTGAGTATGGTCTCCCTAGCTCGGGGGTGACCCTCTTGCGGGTCTATGGAAGGGAGGAGAGCTATATGAGTGGTGTTTTCTTCTTTGTTTGTCTTTGATACGCAGGTTTCCTCTTGGAGCTTACGGTTGGATTTGGAGAAATTATATTTATGAAGAAACAGTTTATTCTTCTTTGTCATGAAAATTAGATCATGTTCTTGTCATAAGAGTTGGAGAGAGAGCACCTCTCTTGGTATTGTTGTAATTTATTGTCACCCTGGGAGTGAAGGAAATAACCTCCCTGATCTTGTTCTTAATGGACTTTTATTTAGCTGTTACAAGCTGTCTTTTGTATGTCATTTGGGAGAAGGAAGTTCTTACCTCCCTTAGAGTATGTAGAAGATGTGGAATGTTAGTTGTATGTATCCATGGTTTAAAAATTATCTCTTATTAAATGTAGTGAAAAAGATTACTTTACTGTATTACTAAAGTTGTAAAACTTCTCTTGTATTTCAAATGAAAGTTTGAAGTGATTTTGCATTGGAAAGTAAATCTTAATAAAAAGTTTTACTGTATTAAATGTGTTATTGAAAGAAAGAGATCATTACTTATTTGCAATCAAATCTAAACTAGTCTATGTAATTATAAGAGTAGATTTGCTTAACTAGTGAAAGGACAGTTTTATAGTTCATTGTTATAATGGAAAAGACAGTTTTAAATGTTTAATATTATTCTTCATACATAGTGGTTTCAGTTTGAAAATTAAGTGATATTATGAAAATGGAAAAATATATATATATTATATATATATATATATAATAGTTGTTATTTTTTTATCATTTTTACAGAATATGAGAAGCTGAATAAATTGTTTAATCAAAAAAATTAAGTGGTATTAAAAAAATGAAATATATATATATATATAATATATATCAGTTGTTATGTAATTATCATTTTTTAAACAGAATAAGAGAAACTGAATAAATTGTTTAATTGAGAAAATTAAGTGGCCTTAAGAGACTGAAAAATATATATATATATTTTATCATTAAATAATAATAAACTCGGAATAAATTCTATGACAGTCGAAATGGGAATAAAAGAAGCGAAGTTGGAGATCGCTGTGTGTAAAAACATAGTCGCAGCTTTGCATGGTGGGCAGTGGGGAGTAATCCCCACCACGGGTTCCTTCTTTTAATGGAGGTGTGGGGAGGGGCGGAGCCCCACCCACACCCCACATTGTGGGATGTGGGTGGGGCTCCGCCCCTCCCCACATCCCCCTGCCCCCTTCATCCCCAGCGTTGTCCGCGCCGAACCACCCCGCCAGCGTTCCCCCTTCGTGGCCCTGTGTGCCGAGCGGCCGCCTTCGGCCTCCCCACTCCGGCCACAACCTTCACCCTTTGCCCCGCGACCGCCGCTACTGCAGCCACCTTCCCTTCGCCTCCGCCATTCCTGGCCGCCGCTGCCATGCGGCCGTCCCACCTGCAACCACAACAAAAAAAAAAAAAAAGAATGTTAGGGTTGAAAACCCTCTATTATATGAGAAAGAAAGTATTAAAATAATATATATTTAACTCTTTATATATGATAAATATATATCTTTATACATACATATATTTGTATATATATAGATATCTATTTATTTATATATATAGATATTAATTTATAAATATATATTTGTATATACATACCTTGTATATATAGATATTTATTTATATTTTGATTTAAATGTAATATATATATATATATACACACTTATACTTAAAGAGTTCCCATTTCCCTGGTTCCCTTCGACATTGATTTACAGTAAAGGTTCCACGGATTTAATTAACGAGGTGTTTCTGTGTCTGGATTCTATTTTATAAAGTGGAGAGTCGCTTATCAAGATTTGGAATAGTATAAAAGAGAAATGAATTATTAAGATAACTTTACAATTACAATAATAGTAATTATAATATACAATAGTAATAATAACAATAGTAAATATAACATGAGAAGTATAATTGAATATATGAGTTATATATATATATATATATATATATATATATATATATGCATATAAACATATCGTTACAGACTTATATTTTTCTTTATGATTACGACTTTCAGAGAGGCCGTTTTCCCCTAACACTAATAAGAGAAAATAAAATTTTAATCTAATGGGAGCATAAAGGAATATACTCTATTACTCCGGAAAGAGTTTCTCGGAAGTTTCAACTATCAACGTGATTTAATAACCGGGAAAATGAAGAGGAAAATTACACGACACCTAGCTTAAAAGGTCACTGGAAATAAACTTAAGAAGCCATCACAGACATTCCATGTGAGGCCATTTTAATCTCAACTGTAGTAAACATCCATATAAGTAAACCTGTAATAGAGTCAGAAGAAGAAAAAGTAACATTGGAAAACACAGAGGAGAAAATACGCGGCATTTCCCACATGGGATAAGAGAACTAAGTTGATGGACCCTCCTGCCAAAATCTGCTTAGGAACAAGTTTAATTAATACATACAAGAGGAGAAACTTAGATCGGAGAAGACTAGAAGACCGAGTCCAGTGAAGTAGTAAACCAACCTATGTGACCTGGATCATCCGGAAGTTAGGTTTAATGTCAACAATAGATACAGTGATAACCCTGATTGATGTCCAATATGAAGAAAGGACCGGATAAACATAAAGAAAGCATAGAAAATGAAAGAGAGAGAGACCGAAATATAAACAAACTAAATTATCAGAGGAATAGTTAAGGTGAGCGCAATAAAAATACAATCAAAATTAAGACCCAGAGAAAAGGGAAGAGAGAGAAAACGAATCGCCTTGTTGAGAATGCTAAGTCGAAGGAGGAGTATGTTTCAGGAAGCAAGAGAGGAGACAGACAACCGTGCCTTGCTGAAAAATGATTAAATAGGGAGATCACGAGTCAGTTTAGTCGGAACAAGGCGTCGTGGGAAGTTGTTAATCTATCAGTGAACCACGTGCGTAAAATAGTGTTGAGTAATTCCCACTTACGCCGTAAGGCATTATGCTGTCGAAATTTTGCCGAGAAATAGATTTAGGAACCCTGATATTTTAAACCTAGTAGTGACGTTAACGATGTCATAGAGAACCCCTTGTTAGTTTGTTTGCGTCTGGTTGCACGCAATTGTACTTGTACCCCGCCGACAACTGTAGTGTTTTTGCCTTGAACGAACACCACCGAGCATGCTTACGCATGCGAGGGGGTTTTTAGGGAAGCGCAAGAAATTTTTTTATATTTCATGTTATGACCACATGACGGATGTGGCTATGACACGTGTGATGTGTGTTGTGACCACATGGAAAATGTGGGCATGACAATACGCTTCATCAACCTTGGAATGAACATCAAGGTCGGCACTACAAACACCTAACTTAGTGTGAATCACTAAGCTGTCAGCCAAACATAATTGGGACTCAAATCCTTATTAATCAACATGCCATACTCCATAGAAATGCTCTTAGATCATCCGCAACATGCTTGAATCATCTGGTCGGCCAAGACTGGGAAGAACAACAACATCAAGAAGGAAATCTTCATTAACAAGCTCAAACTTCAATGTAGACCTCCAACAAAGCAATCACACAATCCAGAGACTTCCACAAGCACATTGAATTCAACAAAAACATCCACACTTCTGCAAATCATTAGAATCACTTGCATCTTCCTCTGGAACCTCAAGAACACTAACTGCCATAACTGTCACATTAGAAGGATTGCTTGCGGACCTCCAAACCATGAACCACTTGAATGGATGATACACACTGACTTCCCAAACATGCCTCTAGATCCATAGATCATCATTTGACATATCTGGAACAATCTAGACCTCTTTGATGTTACTCTGTCTCTTCTGAACACTATAAAACTGGTTCAACTCACATGGCCATAGCTTCTTCAAATCTTCATGCGAACCTTTCAAAACTTAACTGGCGCTTCTTTAGATAATACTCTACTCAGCCATATGGTCAGCATACATTGATCCTTATTAATTTTCTCAATATCCTCAACAACCCAGTTTTCTACATAGGCAACAAAATAGGATACAGTTGACACCAATGGCAACAAGGATATGTTGACATCAATGACAACACTGATTAGTCACAAATTTGCACTAGGGCCAACATCCAGCACACCACATTGGCTTGCACATGAGGTAAATCCACATCCCATTTCTGATTCTTTCAATTTTGATATTTTTTCATTATTTTCTCTTGAGGAAACCAAGCCCAAAAGAAGAGCAAGAGCCACTTTAGTAATAAGGCGTGATCCCACCACTAGTAAAAGGACAATTCAAATAGTTGTACCTACGATTGACAAAGCAAAGGGAGAAATAAGTGCTAGTGAGTTTCAGATCACAACGATTGATCTAGGGCACACCACCAAAGAACAAGAAATCCAAGAGTTGAGGGATCATACAGATGTAGTAGAGGCCAGAATAATGAAGGTAGAAGCCAAGAAGAAAGAGTATAAAGAGCAAGTTTCTCAACTACAGGCCTTCATCAAAGGATTAGTAGCACCTACTAATGTTCCTATTACAACCTCTGCATCCCTAGCACTAGTGTCTCAACAAGAGATAGTAGTATTGGATGCTCAAAAGCATCAAGCACAGGTAATGGATAAATGGTTCACCAATTTTTTGAAGGAAGGAGAACAAGTGATATAGACCTCATTATCTAATTGGGACATGTTGAGCAACCTAAAAAGTAAAGAAGATAAACTAAAGAAGGAGGTCAGCCAGAGATTAATAAAGAGTGGTCAGGATCTGACTACATTAAAAGATATGAGGAAAGAAGATGTAAACACCCTCATGACAAAGAAGGTCCTGACACCCCAAACGCCCCCACAAGTAGATACCTGGTTTGAAGACATAAGGTTTGAGTTCAGCATATTGAAAAGATGCAATGCTAAAGTTGTGGATATCAACACCAAGGTGCATGAACTCTTGGTAGAGGAGATGGAGATTTTGGAAACTCTTGAAGGTGATGAGCTAGAAGGTAAGATTGAAAATCAAGATGAAGAGTTTTCTACCAAAGCATTTAGAGATAATTTCAACTTAGTAGCAGAGGATCCTATCCAGCATTTTTCTAAAAATACTATTGATAAAGCAATGCACATGAGGTCTAAAGTTGAGGCATATGACGAGGAGCTAGATAGCCAAACCAATAAGTGGATATCCTTGAAGGAGCAGTTAAAGGCTCAAGAGCATGCTGCTAAGAGGGCCAAGGTACAAGATAGAGCAGAGATAGACAAGGCTATCCAGACATATGATCTCATTCAAGGTATTAGATGTAGGGTAATAGAAGGGTCATCCACAGATCAAGAATCTGATGGAAATGTAGAGTAAAGAGGCCATGGTGACCAAGTCAAAGATTCAAGGAATATTCTAGAATGCCAGTTGTATTCCACCAGATTAATTGCCAACTAGTGATCATGTGCCACATTTTCTGACCGTTGGATCATCTTGAATTGATCCTGATCATTGGATCATTTGTAACCGCATCCTATCCTTTGTCTATAAAAGGAGATGGATTGCCATTTGTAAAATATTTGAAGCTTAATTGAGATAGAATTGGTGATTAGTGGATACTTAGTAAATACTTTGTGCTTAGTGATTACTCACTATTCTTTCTTGAGATTATCTATATATGTGTACTCTTTTGCATACTTGAATGAAGATGGAGACATTTTGATTACAACTTATCACATATCTTGCATAATCTATGAATGGATTCTTGATGTGTAACTGTGGATTGCTGCACTCAATAGAGGTGCATTCACAAAGTGCATGTTGTTTTAATTCCTTTCCTTTGAAGATTTGCACCTATCATGTGTAGTCGTGGACTATCCTGGCAAAGCATGGTTTGGTTTTTATCTCTTTTCATGAAAGTGTCAAAGATACATGTGGATCAGTGATCAAACTTGACTTAATTTCATTGAATTTATAATCTTTAGTCTGTTTTCTTTTAAATTTCATAAATATCATCATCATAACTGTAAATATTGACAAATGATAAGTAGAACATAGATAAATATGCAGATATCCGTAGATAACTGAATATCTTGTGCATATTTAAGAAAATTGCATGTAACATTAAAAATATCATGCAAATACTTAGAAATAATGACAAAGAACATGGAAATATCTGCTTATAGGCAAAATATTTAGAAGAATTTAAAGTGCAGTAGTAGAATTGAGTGAAGATTAGTTCAAATTTAAGTGAATTCATAAGAACTAATCAAAGTTACAAAGATCATCACAAATAGTCTAAATCAGACTAAAGATCAGAAGAATTGATCAAACTTAGGATAAATTTGCATAAATATATACATATCCTGGTTAAAGATTATAGGATTTAACACAATTATTGAATAAATCCATGTAGAGCAGGTGTAAAGGACAATCTCTAGAAAAATTACTTCAAATTCATGTGTAAGGCCCTTGAATGACTAATAGCATCATCGCATCAAACCACTGAGTGACTGTCAGAAAGTTATATCCTAACTATCAGAGACTTGGGATCATAAATTCATCTTGAATTTATCATATCTTACAAGATGATAAAGGTTTTCTATGTATAAACTTTTATTTATGTTATATGACTAACAATCGTATCAACACGGTCCCTTCTACCATTCATAAGTGTTTAAAATTCCCTCACAAAGGTCGAGTACATATTGTTCATCATAGTGGATGGAAACCTTTAGTCACTCGTGGAAATTTCAACCTGGATTACTTTTGGCCACAACCTACTAAACCAAATCAATCAAGAGAAGATCAATTTTTTCTGGCATATCAAAAATATAATGCAAAGCTAATAGCTCAATTATCACATGGTAAGAATTCTCTTGGACCCTCTCAGTCCTCTGAGGCTATAATTCCTCCTATCAAACAAATAGAGAGTGAAAAGAACCTTGTGATGAAGGATTCCCCTCGACCAAGAGGTAACGGAATTTTTGCCAAGGTTCCTCCTCCATAATCATTACAAGGATCAGGAAACAACCTTTAAGAGTGAAAAATCTTATCACAAAAGATCACTTTTGTTCTGGCTTCCTCTTCGTAAACATTCATGAACACATAAATTCATGAATCCTTGATGATCAAAAAAGAAACTCCTTTCACAAATATCACTAACAAGACAAGAAGGAACTAGAATGCAAGAGAAAGAAGGAGAAAATGACAAGCTTTATCTCGACAAACATCACCTCAAGAAGAAAATATTCCACTAACATAAATTGAATCAAAAGAAGAGCTACAGGATGAAGAGCTAAAAGAAGAAGTTTCAAATTGGACCATAGTGCCCTATGTACCTATTTCAAATCAAATTCGAGATTGCGAGGAAGATGATTTTCTCAAAGACAACTTCTAGTGTGGTTGCATTTCTTCAAAGGTAAGTATTTCTCATCCATTCAGCCACATTTGATGTAGCACCTCTTTGAGTTGCTCTCACGGGTGGCCTCCTCTAATGTGTTGTGTTGTGTTGTGTTCCCCCGTGTTGTGTTAAATGTTGTTTATGTTTCCTTGGATGACCCTTAATACTCTGGTTAGGTTAAGGATACAAGGAGACCACTTCTGTTGTGATACTTCTATTTGTTTCTCTATTCTTCTACTCTCCTCTCTCTTATTGTAATTGTTGTGTGTGGTGCCTTGGGGGCATAATGTTGTGGAGGATGTCTTGGGGGCATTTTCCCACATTGTGAACCTAAGTCACCTTTGTCTCCTCTCTCATTTTTTGTGTTTTCATTCTTCTGTGGCTCTACTAGTCAGCGGATGACAATAACAACTATACACTGATAAAGACCGTGTGTCCCTACAACAAGAATAAAAATGGACCTAGTCCATATATGAAGATTGGGTTAATTTGACACTGACACTTGACTAGTAGAATTACTTTGTGTTGTGATGAGTTCATGTGTCATGTTGTGAAGATTCTTGTAACAATCATTTGCAATACTTTAAATCTGCTTCTAGGCACTTTGGCATGTTTTTTGTCTCACCTTGTGCTACACTCAGTTCTAAGATACCTGAAGTATTACCTCACAGCTATACTTAGTTTTGAACCCATAAGTGTATCCTTGTCTTGTTTATGTGGAATGTTACCTTAGTTCTGTGCATGAATATTGTTGATGACTAGAATTTGATACTAACATGTGTGATTGTTGGAAACAATCGGTGATTGTAAGCATATGTCACTTTGGGGCATGGGCTTTGTGAAAGCTCTTGTTCCCTTGTGTGTTTTCAACTTTACCTTAAACGTGATTGCTACTAGCAAGTAGGATCAACCACTTTAAGGTGGGGGCATATATTGTGGTATAATGCTTGGATATTTTAGATATTGTGATAAAGCATGTTTGCGTATACTTCCTTTTCACTGTAAGGTGTCTTTGTGATGCAGGTGGGATTGTATACTTTGGTTTGTGTGTTATGTATGCTTCCTTTTCACTGTAAGGCATCTTCATGATGTAGGTGGGGTTGTATACTTTGTGCGCATGCTTCCTTTTTACCGTAAGGTGTCTGCGCAATGCAAGTGGGGTTGGATTTTGAAAGCCCTTCTATGGAAGGTAGGATTGTGTCTTCCCTTGAGTGGTTACACATCCTTTTGAAAGTCCTCTATGGAGGTGGGGTTGGATCTTGAGTTATTCACCCTTAAGCATGTCTTTAGCAGTTGTGGTAGCATAGTTCAACCATCAGGTGTGTTTGGCATGTCTTAGATGGTGGAGCGTAGCAATGAGCTCCTCTGTATTGCCCATGTTTGCTGTATATAAGATGTATAGTGTGTCAATGACATACTCTACAGAACTCATGTATTTCGTGTGTCTTCCTCACATGTTTTGCATGTTTTAGTGGTGGCTTCTAGAGATGAGCTCCCCCCATGTTGTGTGTTTTGTGTGCCTTTGATGGTGGTGCATAGTGATGAGCTCCCCCCATCACCTAGTTAGGATAATATAATTTTTTAATAGTGTATTCTCTTCATGTATGCTTTGTGTATTGCATGTTTACACTCATGACTTCTTCATGTATTACGTGCTTCACTGTCTTCTCCATGTATTGGATGCTTCTTTACTATCTTCTTCATGTTTTGCATGACTGTCAAGTGTTTTCTTATGCTTGCATAAGATTTGGGGCTAGAGATAGTCCTCCAAGCTTAGGGTGTGCCTTTGGCTCTAGTGCTTGATGTGTTTGATGTGTTTTGACCGTACTTTAATGCATGTATTGATCGTAAGATCATACACACATTAAAGTGGGGGCTAAATGTTATGGAGTAAAAAGTGCCCACTTGCCTTTTTACCTCCATGTTTAGCTCCAAGGTCCCATTTATCTCAATATGCATTATAATTGATCATCCTGAAGAAAATTTCATGACACCCATGATAATTTGGGACCTTGGGACCTCAGTAAGCTTATCCCAGACTAAAAAGGGGCACTTCAACTTGGGCACCAACCACCCAAGTCCTCCCTGATTGGTCAATGTAAATTAGTGGCATGTCATCCTGGGACCTTTCAAAAGGTTTCTCTTTGTTGGCTCTTGTGATTTAATTTGCTGAATGTTAGCAAGAAAGCATATATAAGTGTGTTTTTGAATTCATTATGAACCTAGATGGATAGAGCAAACTTATGATCTTGGAGCAAAGAGGATTCAAAGCATTCATTGTGTTTCTAGATCACATTTGTGTTGTCATTGTGTGTGTTGTTGCAGGTTTGAAGTCATCATCCATCACTTTATGAGTTGAAGGATCTTAATTCTCCTAAGTGTTTCACCGCATAGGTGATATCATAGTTATTTGAATCATTCTATCATCATTTTGTTTAGCCTCTACCCTGCTAGGGCATGCTCTCTTTATCTATCAACAGTGTTGGAAGGATTGAATGCCATTCTGGGGTTTGATTGAGGCAAATCCCTAAACACCATAACCCCCCAAACCCTCTCTTTTCATCTTGTGTACATGTTACAGGTGCAAGATTTAGGAAAGGTGAATCTATATAGGAATACTGTGTAGGAATCAGGGTTTCAAGATCCAATAGAAGTTTGAGAGTATTCCTATACAAAGACTTAGGTGGTTGGTACCCTAGTCTATTGGGCCTTTTGATACTAGATTTGGCATCTGAGCATCATTTATAGCATATCTCTAGTTTACAGCTCCGACATATTGTCACTTCCAGGAATTGGGCAGTTCCTATTTCATCCTCCAACACTTCATCTTCTGAGATAGGTTTCAGTATCTCCCTAATCATTCTTGTGTATTTGGATTCTAGGTTTCGGTCATTTTTTGTCTGTTATAAGATGATCATTCTAGAACTAGGGTTTAATGCATATTTGACCTAGGGTTTGATAAAAAGGTTTGGTTTAATCTGATCTTTCCATAGAAAACAAGAGTACAATATCTGTAGCTAAATCCTCCTCCATTTGGTAGTGATTTGGCTTAGTCTTGTCCTTGAATGTTATTGTGGAAGAGGGTTTGATCTAGTGTGCATGCTAGCTTTCATCATTTATCTTTTTCACACTTAATAGGAACACATGGTAGGTCAAAAAGGATCTCATTCAAGTAAGGCTCCACTACTTGATGGAACAAATTATGCATTTTGGAGTATAAGGATGGAAGCCTATCTAACCTCATTAGGGTTTGATGTATGACAATTTGTTGTGGATGGTTATACTACTCCTACAACTCCTCCAACAAACTAGACTGGTAAAAAAGAATGTGAGAACAATGCTAAAGCTAAGAATACAATTCTATGTGGATTGACAAACATTGAATTTGTTAAGGTGTGTTATTATGTGGTGACTGATCATGCTGCAGGGGTTGCAAGTACCCGTAGCAAGGTAAATTTGGTGACTTCGTCAGCTGTGATTTTCCCCCAAAGTAATTAATGGGGGAGTGTAGGTGGGCCAGAGCCCCTCTTGTGGGGCTCGAGGGGCTTATCCCCCTGGTGGGGGCCCAGGGGAAGAGCCCACGGAGGGGGTCTAGGGGCAGCGCCTCTGAAGCAAAAATTGGCCTATATTTAATAAAGGCATCGATAGTTAGTTTGTTATTGGATGACATGTAAAAACCCACTTTTGTTAACCACTAAAGAGACTTCATAAATAGTGGCTGGAGAAGGTGAAAAGCCATGAGTCACAAATGCTTTAACTGTGGTAAAATAGACCACTATGTTTCTAAATGTTCTTTTGGAGAAAGTGAAAATAGTGATCAGTCTAAGAGTCATAAGCAGTACAAGTACCAAAAGATGAATTTTCACGAGCATAAGAAGAGCCTCTATTAAAAGAGAACATCAATTCATCAGAATAATGTAATCAATGTTCATCTGAAACTGAAAGAGAAGAAGCCCTATTCATGGCAATGGAGGTCTTGGGAAATGAAGACAACCTTATAGAAAATAGTGAAGAAATGCTAGATCCTGATGAAGAAGAATGTGAGGTACATCTAGAAGGAGAACTCTTCTCTGCCCTAAATGATCTGAAATTAGTGAGGAAAGACTATCAAAAACAAAAAATAAAGTTTGATGAATCTGAAGAGATGATTATCAATCTAAAAGTTTAAGTAGAAGAAGGAAAAAGAATTGTAGAAGTTGTGACATCTAAACTGAAAGAAAAATCAAAAGAATGTCATAAGCTTGAAGCTGAAGTTGTCTCTGAAGAAGGAATTGGAAAAGATGAATCCTCTTTAAACAGAAGTTTGAAATTTAGAAAAAGCTCTGAGATATTGGATGAAATGATAAATAGTCAAAGAGCATCCTGTAACAAGTCTGGCTTGGGCTATGATGATGACAATGCAAATTCTACAACACCTCCTAAGAAGACAAATACAAAAAAGTATAAGTCAAATATAGAATCCCTTAAGAAGATTGAAGATAAGAAAGAAAAAGAAGATGGCTTTGTCAAGGTCAACAATCAAAAGAGGAGATTCAGAGGACTAGTTGGACTGCAAGACAACCATACATAACTGGGTTCAATTACTCATTCTCTAGTTAGTTTTTCTTTTGTAATCAATATGGTCATAAGGCTATTGATTGTAAAGCTAGTGCAAGAAGAAATGATTTTGTGAGCAAGAATCCATTTGCACCCTTGGTTGATTTCAATGTCATATGCTACATGTGCAATAACTTTGGGCACATAGAAAGATTTTGTAGAAGTGGTTCTATGAAACCTCCTAGACATAAAAGTGAAGTGGATGTTGCCTCAAAGAAAGACAAGAAAGTGGACATTCATGCTAATAAAAAAAATGAATCGAAGAAGGAATGGAAAATGAAGAAAGAAGATCAGAAGTCTGAGAAATCAATGATCATTCAAACTGCATTTCATGCTCAGGGTCAAGAAAATCCATGGGTGATTGACAGTGGATGTTCTAGTCACATGATTGGAGATAGAAGCAAGTTCATTAGCTTGATGAAGTGGAAGGGTGAGTCAGTGAAGTTTGGTGATAACAAAACTACAAAAATCTATCGAAAGGGCACTCTAAGCATTGCTGGGAAGACAAAAATAGAAGATATTATACATATTGAAGGCTTAAAGCATAACCTACTGAGTGTGAGCTAGATGTGTGACAAAGGTTACAAACTTATTTTCCATGCTCAAGGATGTGAGATCAGAAAATATAGCACTGGAAAGCTTGTTGCAGAGGCAAGTAGGACTGAAAATAACTTGTATAATCTTAGTAAGATCAGAGGGAGAAACTCCCTATTAGGATAGCTAGATGAGATTTAGTTATTACATAAAAGGATGGGTCATATCAATTTTGACCATCTAGTAAAAATAAGTTCCAAGCATGTTGTGAGAGACATGCCTAAAATTGTAAAGCCTTCAAGCACTTTCTGCAAAGAATGTCAACAAGGAAAGCAAACAAGGACAAGATTCAAGAAAAAGGAGTATTCATATACAAGGCCTTTGGAGTTGATTCATACAGACCCATGTGGACCTAAAAAACAAGAAGTCTACAAGGTGAAAGGTATTTCATGTTGCTCATTGATGATTTTTCTAGAATGACTTGGGTTACTTTCTTAAAAGAAAAATCTGAAGCTTTTGAGAGGTTTAAGATTTTCAAATCTTTGGTTGAAAATGAAATGGATTCTAAAATCAAATGTCTAAGATATAATAGAGGTGGATAATTTACTTCTAATGAATTTGAAGAGTTCTGTGAAAAACATGGAATAAGGAGACAATACTGTGCTACAAGGACTCCTCAACAAAATGGAGTAGTTGAAAGGAATAACATAATAGTTCAAGAGATGGTAAGAAAAATGTTGAATGAAGCTACGCTACCTAATGTGTATTGGAAAGAATCAGTCCATACTACTATCTACATTCTCAATAGAGGACATATAAGAGCAAATGACACAAAGACTCCATATGAATTATGGAAAGGTAGACCCACATCTATCAAGTATTTTAGAAAATTTGGAAGCAAATGTTATATCAAAAGATATGAAGACAAATTGGGTAAGTTTGACTCAAGATCTGATGAAGGAATTTTCTTGGCTACTCAACAAGAATCAAAGCATACAGATGCTCCAATAAAAGATTACAGAAGATAGTTAAGAGTGTAAATGTTAGGATTGACGAAGACCTACATTCCCCGACATATGATAGAGAAGACAACTATTCAAATGAATTAGTCTGCCCTGAAGAAAAAGATGAATTTGTAGAAGTGGAATCAGAAAAGGAAAAGACAAAGGCACCTACAAGATATGTTCAAAGAAATCATTCTAAAAATTAGATTCTTGGAAAGAAGGATTATGGTGTTCTAACAAGAATAAGATTAGAAAATATGAAAGAACAAGTAAATTTTTCTCTATTGTCTAAAACTGAGCCTAAATGTTTTGTATAAGCTAGCAAGGATGAAAGTTGGATTGACACAATGCAAGAAGAGCTAAATTAGATTAAGAAGAATGAAACTTTGGAACTTGTCCCAAGACCTAAAGACAAAAATTCATTGGTGCAACATGGGTGTTCAAGAACAAACTGAATGTGGATGGACATGTGATCAAAAACAAGGCAAGACTAGTTTGCAAAGGATATGCTCATGTAGAAGGTATTGACTTTGAAGAAACTTTTTCTCCTATGGCAAGATTAGAGGCAATTAGGATGTTCTTGGCATTTTTAGTTTACAAGAATTTCAAAGTATATTAGGTGGATGTCAAGTTTTCATTTCTTAATGAGAATCTTGAAGAAGAAATGTATATAGAACAACCTAAAGGATTTTAGTTGGCAGAAAATCAAGACCTTGTTTGCAAGTTGAAAAAGGCATTATATGGACTCAAATAGGCTCCTAGGGCTTGGTATTCAAGGCTGGAAAAGTATCTGCAACAACAAGGATTTAAGAAAGGCATTATAGACAATAACTTGTACATCAAAACAAAAGGTAATCATATGTTGATTATTGTTGTCTATGTTGATGACATTATTGTTAGAGGAAGTGATGAAAAAATTTTCAAGGAATTTGAAGAAGAGATGCAAAAAGAATTTGAAATGTCTATGCTTGGTGAGTTATCATTTTTCCTTGGTTTGCAAATTGCTCAATTTGATAAAGGCATTTTCATTTCACAGACCAAGTATGTTAAGGAGATGTTGAAGAAGTTTAGAATGGAAGACTGCAAGCCAATTAGTACACCTATAGTGATAGGATGTAAGTTGATTAGTGATGATGAATCACCTCAAGTGGATCAGACTATATATAGATCCATGATTGGTAGCTTATATCTAACTGCATCTAGACTTGATATTATGCAAGCAGTATGTATGGTGGTAGGATTTCAAGCAACACCTAAGGAGACACATGTAAAGGTTGTGAAGAGGATTTTTAGATACTTGAAAAGTTCTATGGAATATAGTCTATGGTATAAAAATGTTGATGATAGAAGAAGCACTAGTGGTAGAGCATTCTTTCTTGGAGACAAACTAGTGTCATGGCTAAGAAAGAAACAAGATTCAGTGTCATTGTCAACAATAGAGGAAGAATACATTGCTGCAGTGTCATGTTGCACTCAAGTACTATGGATGAAACAAACCTTGAAGGACATAAAAGTTGAGTATGATAAGACTATCTCTATTTTGTGTGATAACACAAGTGCAATCAATATCTCAAAGAATCCTATGATGTATTAAAAAACAAAACACATCTCAATCAAATATCATTTTCTGAGAGAGAAAGTTGCAGATTAGGAAGTCAGATTGGATTATGTGGCAACAAAGGAGCAGGTTGCAGATATCTTTACAAAACCCCTTCCTAAGGAGATTTTTGAGTATCTCAGGCAGAAGCTAGGAGTGATGGCTCCTTCTTCTCATGTTTAATTGAATAGATGAAGCATGTGTCCAGGGGGAGCATCTCAAAGATCTATTCTAATTTCTAGAGTATATCAGAATTGCAAAATGGAAGAGATACCCCTCAAGGGGAGTAGACATGTATGTATACACAAATTCAAGGAGAGCTCATTATTGCATTATTTTATAGTTCCAAGGACTTCTTTTCCATTGATGTCAAAGGGGGAGAAGTAGTACAAGGCGGAGCATTATAGTCATTAAATACAAAGTGGTAGATCCAAGAAGTATTCCTTTCATATGTTATTTCTCTAAGGTGTTTCCATCAATGACAAAGGGGGAGATTGTTGCAAATGTTGTCATTGATGTCAAGATGGAATTCATTATCATTGATTGTTGGAAGACTATTTTCATTAATGACAAAGGATGTCAAAGTATCATTGCAGATGTTAATGTTATCTTTACTATCAAATGTCGATACATAAGATACAAAGAGAGAATTCATACCCGAATCAACTATTCCTAAATGTCTACTACATTTGCAGATGTATGGAAATGTTTGCGGTAGATTGCTAAGGTTTGTTGCTCAGAAGTAGTGTTAGACTGTCATTGTTTTTGGTACCGCATTCTACCACAGTTGGTCGTTTTGGCTTGCATTTTGGAAAATAAGAAAATATATTCAAGAAGTATGCTGTACTCACGTTCAGAAGATTTGCAATATAGAGGATAGATCTAGAAGGTGTTAGACTGTCACTATTTTTTGGTACCGCATTCTTTTGCAATTGGTTGTTTTGGCTTACATTTTGGAAAATAAGAAAAGCTAGTCAAGAAGTATGTTGTACTTATGTGTCAGAAGATTTTCAACATAGAGGAGAGATCTAGAAGTGACATAATGAAGTTTGTGTTTGCTGGTCATCTGTACAAATGTTTTAATGGTTGCACTAGGTAAAGGAAACGTGCACCAGAAAGAGGAAGTGTTTGAAGGTAACATGGGACCAGGAGAGCTCATGGTATGAAGCGCATAACGTAAATTAATTCCTATGTTACCACATATGATTTGGAGTCAAGATGAATACACATTATATGTTATCTTTGTAAAAGCACAAACCTGTGTTACACTTTTATAAAGGAAACAACCAACACTGATCTAACTTTTTAACTTGAATCACTACAAAGTGATGTATATGCTCTGAATTTTAAAATGATGTAAACTAATAAAATGTAGATTTTTTAGTGTATTTTATGTTTCTATTTTTTTTTTAAATTTTAAAAATTATTTAAATGTAGTATTTAATAAAATTGACACTATAATTTAGTTGCTGATAAAATGCTGAAAAATAAGGTTGAATGGGACATCACGCTTTATATAGTAAATTTTATTTATTTTCCTTCTATATTTTTTTGTGTGATGTAGCTAAAAACTTTAGAGCATGGATTATTTTCTTCCCCAATTTGATAAATATATGTTTTTAAATAAATATTGGAAGTTGTGTGTAATGAAAACACAACTGTTTCGATGGGACGTCAAATTTTGTCTTCATTATTTATCCAAAATAGGAAAAAAAAATGTCATCCTAACAAGGAATCTCTCCTCTAGTGCATCATATTTTTTTGAAAAACATTACTATTTTCTCTTGAGAGGACAATGGACACCATATTTTGGTGTTGATGACCTACTTTTAGTAGAAATAAAAAATAAAATACAAACACTAATTGAAATGTTTAAAAATTATATTTTTACAAAGTAGGTTGATTGATATACAAAAGGGTATTTTTAGATTATTTTAAAATGATTATTTGCACGAGTATGAGTTGTTAGAGCATCAAGTTTTCCAAATAATTTCATTTTTTGGTAAATGAGCCCCAAAGTGATGCTACATATGTTTTAGTGGATGGTTCCATTTGGAAAAGTTGTGGCCTAGATCTAATTTAGCTAGAATGAATCTAGATAGAACATAAGTTTCACCAAAAATGACTTTTAGTTGGAAATACTTAAATTCATTTATGCTAATAAGCTAGCCCAAAGTGTGACACAGCTTTGAACTTTTACCCCAAGAATTAAGGATTGATGGACAACATGAGTTGACTTGGAGAGATGTATTAAGTGGCTTTAAGCTAACATTGTGATGTTAATATTGTGATGAGATGGATATATATACTGTTAGTCTTGTTTGTGTAAGGTGTGGAATTGAGTGGAATGTGCGGTAAGCAGTGAGCAATATTTTTGTATGTGTAGTGTGCAAAGGGCATGAGTAGAAGATAATCTGAGATTTGCATAGTATGCATCCATGCTTGCACAAGCATATTTCTTTATTCTAAATTGTAGAATAAAAGAGTTGATAAGTGTGTGATGTTGAATAATTGAATGTATGCAGAGTAAACTTGATCTAGTTTTCAACTACTTGAAGTTGGTGCTTCATAATCTGAGTTGGTGCTCAGTGGCTGGGTTGGTGCTTAGTTTGATAAGGGAATTGGAGTCTCCTATAGGTTGGTGCCTACAAATCAGTAAAGGGGATTGGTGTCCTCCTGGGTTGAAACTCCCATGGGTTGGTGCCTACAAAACATTTGTAACTTAATATTCTTTTATGAGGTTGAATTTGGGCAGTGTATCTAAGCAACTTTTCTCATCGTGGTTTTTTCCCTTCTGGGTTTCCACAGAAATCTTGTGTTTTGTTGTGTGGATGTGTTTATATCTTACACAGTTCTTTTGATGTATTGTTGATGCGGTAAAGATACTGATGTTATGGTAGGTTTTTGAAGTTAAATTTTTTATATACTAATTCACCCCTCTTCTCAATATACCTATATGCTCTAACATATTTCACTTTTTAAAGGTGGACGAGTTGTTTGGCAAGTACAAAGTCATGAACAAGAGAAGAAGGTGTTTGAGGTAAATTAAGAACAGTGCACTATTTGTGAACCCTCATGTTCTACGAAAACTGAAGAATCGAACCTGTTGCAAGAAGAGAATGAGTATGATCAACAAAATGTTGAGCAGAAGGGTCATGATGAAATCAAGGATTTGGTATTGTTGTTTGAGCAGCTACCTTACTTTGTTGGTAGAGAAGAGGAAAATGTACCAATGCCTACATCAGTAAAAGGTTTGAAGTAGTAGGAGGATATTAGAGACCTTGATGAGTTGTCGGTCCTCAAGGACAAATATGGGAATGAAATCTCCTTACCTCATTCAGAGGAGGAATTTGTAAAGGGAATTATCCTAGATGCTACAAGGAATGATGGCATTGACCTATTTGATGATATTCCAGATTTTTTGGGGGATAGTGCCAAGGAGATTGGGCGTGATGGAGAACAAATTGAAGTTTTTTTCTCAATTATCCAACATGGATATCAACTTCTTGATGAGGGAGATTCCACCATTGAGCACATTCAGGGCTTCATTTCAGAGCCTATTTTAGATGACCACCATGAGAAGCATGAATATGAAGTGGAAGTGGCCATGTTTCTAGATGAGTCACAAGAGCCAAAGCATCCCAACCAATAAAATGGTGAAGAATCATAGCATAATCATGAGGTTGGGGTTTTTGGTTTGATTACCATTTCAAGATGATGTCCTATTAGGTATCTAGCTCAACTGGAGATAGACAAGAAGAAATCACTACCTACCATGCTTACTCCAAAGAATGAGGTTGAGCATCAAGAAGGGTAGAATCAACCTACTTATCCACTCCAAGACAACTGCTTCCATAGTAAACTCAAGTGGGTAAGTGAGTTTGCTTTCATTCTTGGGGAAGCATTTCACTAGTTTGTCGAATGCCCACCCTTTCCCCACCTCTTGTTGGCTTCCCATGAGCATGAAGAACATTATAAATTGAAAAAAAAGGTAGTTATTTTGAAAAACTAGTCAATGGATTTGTTTAAGTCATTTTATTGTTTAGTTTAGTTTCAGTTAGGCTTGTATTAGTTTCCTTTTTCTCCAAGTGCTATTGCACATGTTGCATTCTCATTAGGAGAATGTATGTTTTTGTTTTTGGGGTGTTTTTGTTTGTCTTGTGTTGTTTGTTGTTGGGATAGTCTCAGTTGTTTGGTTGGTTGTTTTAGGTTTCTTCGTGGCTCCTATGCTCAATGGATGCTTAAGGCCACTAGTTTTCAATGTTTAGTAGGAAAACATCCCCTAGAGGTCACCAAAATGTTAACTCAAAATCCATAAAAGCTAAGTCTGAGAGGTTTCTAAAATTTTCCTTAGGTTTTATGTCTTTTTTAGCTTTTCAAAGTTTTAGGGAACTACCCATTCTTACATGCCATCCTTATTAGCTCTGAAACTCTACCTTGGTTCCTTTTATTTTGCCTAAGTGTTTCAAGATCATGGTATTGGGGAGGTGTTTATTCTCTTCCCTGATGGAGAGAAAGATGTTTGGTGAGGGGCCAACCTCCGAAGCCCAATAGGTTTTCTTTGCCTATGTTTTATTTAGACTTTGGAGTTTGAGATGTCACATGCTTCTCTTCCTCAAGAAAATGGTATTTGGTGGAGGCCTGATTGTTGAAGCCCAATAGGTTATTCACCTAAATTTTTTAGACTTCAAACTTTAGGGTGATGATTGTTCTTTTTTAAAAGTGGAAAGTAATTTTACAGATTCTCGACCTCTAAATCCCGACAAGTTTTCTTTGCCTATGTTTTCTTCAGACTTTGGACTTTAGGAAGATGCTTGTTCTTGGTAAAGATGATGGATGTTCAATGATGGCCTGACCACCAAGGCCCAATGAGTTTCACCTTTCCTTGGTATTTGTTGGGCTTACCGGGAGTCTTCTACTCCCAATAATGAAGAGGAAGAATACTTGACGAAGGCTCAATTTGTCATCCCTTGACATTTTTGCCTTCCCTATTCATTAGCTCATCAACTCATGACGAGACTCTCAAGTGTCCCTCTAGGCCACCATTAATGATCATTCCAGAGCCCAATGGCATGGTTGATGAACTTTTGGTTCCCCAAGGCTACTATAGACCCCTCTTTAATGAATTTATATACCAAGACATGTGCAAACACACCATTTTTGTAGGATTTCCTAAAGCAACCCATGTGGGCATGATGTAGTAGGCATGGGTGACCTGCAAATTTGTTGACTACTCTAAGATCTTGTCCAAGCTACTACAATGAATAAAAATGCTATATATACATGTTTGAAAGATGTAATAAGTGTTGGTCAGAGAGCCATTTTGTGGTCTTCCCAAGACTCTATATCAACTGTAATTTTGCCTTTGTGATCAATAAACAACTAATTTTATGCCTTCTCATATTCTTTGCACTGTGTAATACTAGGAGTTTGAGTTTCTATCTTGTTAATGATCAGTTCCTTGTAGTTTTAGCTCTTTTTCTTTACCTCTGCAAAGGTGTCCATGAGTTGTGTATGTCCATCATCCATTTTAGATTATTTTGTGCATGCAAGGCTAATACATAAGTTCTTCAACTAAATCTGGTGCATCACCATTTTATTTTCTATTATTCTCCTTTTGCCCCCTTTCCTTGGTGATTGTTAGATTATGTTTAGTTTTAGTTTAGTTTTCTGAGCTGTAGGCTTAGAGAGGAATCAACCTTCTCTGGAGGTCTGATCTCATCTGCAAGGTCCCACACCTTGAGATCATTACTTTTGGAGGACATTATGGAAGAAGATGAAGATAGATTTGAAATTCAATTCCCCATATCACCCACAAACTGATGGATAAATAGAGGTAGCAAACATGAGTTTAGGAAACTTATTGAGGTGTCCAGTTGGAGAGAAGATAGGAAATTAGTACATGGTTCTATGATAGGTAAAGTTTGCATACATCAATTTATTAAATAGAAGTATGAGGAAAACACCATTTTAGATTCTATGTAGTAGTAGTCCAAGGAATGTATCAAATTTAAGGGACATTAGTAAGGAAGACAAGAGGAGTGTGATTGCAAAAGAATTTGTAGAGCACATGAAAGTAGTACACATGGAAGTAAAGATTCACTTAGAGAAGATGAGTGATAGATACAAGGAAAAGGATGATAAGACAAGAAAAAACAAAGAACCTATGGTTGGATATGAATTGGTGGTATATCTCAAAAAGGAAATATTTCCAGTTTGAAAATACAATAAATTGAAGATGAAGAAGTTTGGCCCTTGTAGAATTGTGAAGATATTTGATTTAGGATATGCATATGAAGTAGAACTATCAGAAGGTTCGGGCATATCCATAGAATTAAACATTATAGACTTATATCAATACGATGAAGGTGAAGCAGTAGATAGTAGCATAGAAGTACAATGGAAAAGCCAGATATCGCAACAACAAAAGGAGAAGATTGAGAAAATATTGGAGGGAGCACTAGGAATAGATAGTATGAGGAGTATTTGGTGAAATAGAGAGGAAGGCTAAAAGAAGACTCAATTTGGATATCCGGGGTTGAGGTAGACTATCTTGGTTTCCCTCTAGTCATAAGAACCCTAGGTGAGGGACCCACTTTTGAAATAACCCTAGGTGTCTAATGTAAGAGCATCCTAGGGCATAAGAACAATATTTCATTAACTAAAAATATTTTCTTTCACTTTGTTTATTTGTTTGCAAGTTTCCAATCACTAGTTAATCACAGAAGAATCCACCACACATCGCTACAAATTCATATCAGGTCTCACTGTTTGGATAGTATGTTCAATAATTCATCTATTGCATATCCTCATTTTAGGATATTTTAATCACTACAAAGGTGCAACTCAGTTTATGAACCTTCTTCACCCTAGTAGGCTTACATAGTTTCACTATTCTTCAATTACACTAGGTTTTTGGAAGTTTGTACTAGAAAAGGAACACATATGGAGATACATTAGACCCACGAGGGCTTACAATGAGTACTGCACAAAGATATTTCATTCTTTTATCACTACATTTGATTAAGGGACTTATTTACACAATTGGATGACTACATGTTTCATATGACATAGAGCTTTGTACCACCTTGTAGCGGATGTTGATCATCTTTGAGGCTTGGGATTATTGTTTATACATTACTTATGATTGTTTGAAGATCATTGAAGGAGTTAGTGAGAGAACAAAGTCAGAGAGAGAGAGAGTATGAGCACAAGGATGAGTGTCTAAAATAGAGTATGATATTGATAATGAAGATGCCAATAGCATGACATGTAGGAATGTATTGAGTTTTATCTGAATAGTAAAATTTCATTCTTAGCAATTAAATGGTTATGGCTTAGCATGTAGGAAGCCCATTGTGGTAGATTATAATCATTCTTGGTTGTGAAATCAATGAATTTTTTATTGTTGTTTCATTAAGTTTTTGTTGTGTATGTTGTGTGTTTGATTTTCATTGCATGGCTGGATAATACTTCATTAGATCCTCCATACATGACTACATAAGATGGGCCTATTTTGTTTCTAAAACCAATCTTGACTCAATGCTAGAGATGGACCAAAGCTAAAACCAATCACTTCTTGATCTACTATTGCATAACCAAGGCATACGACATTATAATCATCAAAGCAAGGGTTGATCAATGAAATCAAAACAAGCATCCACCTTTTTGTTGTTATATGGAGCCTAATCAGACTCGGAGGTTAAATTTACCCCACTTTTATTGGCGCGGTTTCCCCCCAAATTATTTAACGAGGTCAAGGGGCAGTGCCCCTTGCGGGGGTTTGGGTGCAGCACCCCTTGCGGGGTCCAATGATTTTTTATTATTTTATTAAGGCTTCAGAAGTTATTTTTCTATTGGCCAACATAAAAAACCCTATTTTTGTAACTGACATAAGGCTTGATAAAAATGGCTAAGGGTTAGGGTTTCCATTGATGTATTGTAGCATTTTGCAGCGGTATTGAGTTACAAGGATTGCTGGTTGTAATTGTTTTGATTTACTAGATAATAATATTGGACTCTCTGTTGGTGGATGTAGCCCGAGTTTGGGTGAACCATGTTAAAAATTGTCTCTCACTATTATTATTTCTATGTATTTTCATTCCTCTGTTTAATCTTTATTTGCATTTAATTGATACCTTCTGCATGCAATCCCTAACACTTTTTACATGTGTAGAATGAGAATTTATATATCAAAGACAATATAAGTAGAAGATATAATCATTTAGATCTTGTTACATCAGTCAAACATAAATTTTAAATATAATTTTGAATTCTAGAATAACTATAATAGATTGAAAAAAACACTAAAACTTAAAGAGACAAAGACTCAAGGAGTAAAAAAACATAAAAGTAAATTGAATTTCCAATAACCTCTAAATATCATATGATTCAATTTTTAGACATCTCCTAGTTAAAGAGGTGGGAAAATTTGATTACAAAGAGTAGATGCTCAAAGACATAAATTCCATGGGATAACTTCTAGAAAAATATTAAAATTTTAATCTTAGATCCTTCTATAATTTAGATAGTTAGTCACTTGATCAATGCACATCCCATCTCATTTGAGCATAAGAACTCATCAAGAACAAGCCTACAAAACTTTAATCCCATTTCCATGATAGAGAAGGACAAATCACACTTAAATATGCTAGGACATTCTTTGACTTCATGCCTTTTGAATTTCTTTTATGTTATCTTGGATCTAGTGTTGGTTTAGTATTGTAGGTGATCCTAGGTTCATTTCACTCAGATATATACTGTCTAGGCAATCTCAACCATATCATACATTTAATACTTTAGGTAATTCCTTGGTCTCATTCAAATATTTAATTCTCTCTAATTTCTTTCCAAGTCATTTCATGCCACTTACACACATGAAAAATTGATTATTATTTCTAAAGAAATTAGATTTTCATTAATAAATAATTTCCTATCGTAGGTTAAGGATTATCTATTTAAATTCAATTTATGATTTTATTTATATGTATCTAGGTGTTAGAACATCTTGTTTCCTTAAACATTCCATACTTAAATCCATGTACACATGTCAAGTTTCCAAAAGGGGATCATGGAGACATAGGGTAGGTTCAATTTTTACATGTGGCAAACTTTGAGAATGCCAAGTCATGACCTTTATAGTTATTGGTGTTGTGTGGTAGTCATAAAAGAGTGTTAATACTTTGAATGGGCCATGGAATGGTTAACATAGATAGGGAGGCCATCAAATTCAACTGTGGCCTAATGTTAAATGGTTGTCTATAAGTGAGGACATGGTGGTAGGGTACCAATCTTAGATTTACATTTGTCATATTATAGAGCTATCATGGGCCCAAACGGGTCTATCAAATGGATTCTTAGCTATAGAAAGGCCATCAAATTAATTTAATTTGAAGTCCATGTGGCTACCACTGAGGAGGTATGCCATGGTGGGTAATTTATATGGGCTTACACATGGTTGCACGAGAGTTATCATAAGTTGGCATGAGGGTCTAAGTGGGCTTCTTAGTTATAACACCAAACTTAAAACCTTTAGTAAGTCATGATTCATTCGGGTGGAAAAGTTTAAGTTAATCATTCTAGCTTACTTTGGGAGTCTAATAAAACCTTACACTTTCCCATCTATTATAGATATGAGCATTTTGGTGAATTGAGTCTAATAAATGAGTTCAAGCCTAAGGACCACTTTGGACTTGAAATTGTGGTGGAAAATGGATGCAAGTAGGCAAGTGTATTCTAATTTATAATACACTTGAGTTTGAGGTTACATAGGAATTTAGTCACATTTATTTTGAGTAGTTTACTCTAGAGTGAACATATGGTAGGTCAAGGTACAAAAAGTATATCTGGAGGTCTTAGAGGACATATACCATGGTTCAAGATGGTACCTAAGTTACATGCAGTTTACTCTATTGCTTCCACATGGTTCTAGAGTCAAGGCCAACACAAGATTACTAGGTGTAAATTTATGGCTAATTAGTATACTCTAACATAGAATTTAAACTTGAGGGTGAAGCTAGAGTCATTGGTGAGTTACAATTAATCTAGATGGATGAGTCCAAGAAGCATTTTGGACTTGAAATATTAGATATGAAAGGATGACCAAATCAAGGTTCATCACCCGTTTGAAGTCCAAAGACATGAAGTGAGGTTCTTTGGTGATAACACAGAGTAGGGTCTTGGAAGTGCTTGGGGAAAATGTTTCATGAGATCCAAACATGAGAAATTAAATATATTCAAGTTAAGGCAAGGCTTGGGTATGTATATAAGAAAGAGATATCAAACATGCTTTGGAGCCATATTTAAAATACTTAGTCAAGTAGAATACATAGAGCTTGGAAAGCCTAGGAATACTAGTGAGTGAGTTGAATGTGAGAAGTTGATCAAGTTATGTTTTAATGCATTCTTAAGTCTAGGATTACATGGGAGACTATATTTTTTGAACACATGGAAAAGCTAGACCTAATCTTTACACTCAAATGAGATGTGATAGGTAAATAGGGTCTAAAAAAGAGTGTGAAGGAAGGGTTTAAATTTAACAACAAGCCCTAGGGAAAACCAAGCACCGTGACTATAATATCATATATAGGACCAAGAGACATAACATAAGAGACCTTGAGACCAATATAGTACAAATCAACAAGAAATATAAAATGATAAATTAGAATCTATGGTATGTAACCATTAGGTGTTCATGAATTTGAAATTTGAAATAGTTTTAGGAGAATTTATGGACACCATAGACATATGATGCACAAAATTAGAACCAAAAGGACTAAGAATGAGACACTAATACATTAAGGGTTTCATGATTTTCTCAAGGGACATGTTGTAAATGTAGCAACAAATGGTGAGTCTGTAAGAAAATGTTCCTAAGCATTTCAAGATAAATGAACCATTAAAGCACCTAGAAACTTATAAACAACATGATTAAGTTTTTTGGGACATGTTCATAAAATGAATCATGTAGAATAAGTAAATAATAGATATGAAATTTACCCCAAAAACCATGTGTGTACAAGTGATTGTTTTCTTCTTTTCTTGGATTTAAGAAATATAGTTATTATGATAGAGATTCAAGATAGTTCACCTACAAGAAAACACAGGTCTACTGAATATAATCAAGAATACCAATAGACATATTGCCACATGCTTGGACATTTCTTTATTTCTAGCTAGGAATTCATATACATAAATTATGGATACATGAATCATGTACTAGGTGTTCAAAACACATCATATGTACAGATAATGAGGTCTTCACATTCACAAAGGATCACAAAACACAAATTCTTGTTCCTGTTCATTACTTAGTGTTCAAAATAACTTTCTTATACAGCATTATGAAATAGATTGCTATAATATTTTCTAAGAACTTCACCCAACATTCATTAGAATTGACTTTTCCAATGTATATAAGCAGAACACAAACAAAATTTTATGTTTAAGAGCATCATAATGCATCAAAACAAACTCACCTATGTGCTAGTATTCACATAATAATCCATCATTACAATCAAACTACAATATTCCAATTCACATGGTGGTGCTTCACAACACAACACACAATATGGAGTAGTTTATCAACATCGTACCAAGAATACACCAAGTGTGGTAAATATGTTATTTAATAACAAAATTCATTCAGAATGGCATGTATCAGAAGAACTAAATTAGGGACTTAAATCTTTTACCCAAACATTTTATCATATCAATACCAAACACTTCTTCTACATGAATATATACATAAGTTATAATAAGATATATACATAATCAAGAGTAAAAAATGCAAGATTTGCATCATGGAAGAGTGTAATCAAATGGTTAACACCATAGGCACAATCATTTAGGTATCACACAAAAGAAGTAACACAATAGGGGACTCCCATACTATCTAGAAAACAACTCCTTCAATGCAACAGTTTCCTTTTCCTATATCACATGCACATGATTCATCATGATAAGCACCTAGTTAAGGTCACAAACACATGATTTTCTATTGTTATCATTTCAAAACACACATCCCTATTTAAAATTCCAAGCATATAATTTGGTCCCAAAACCTTTCTCAAATTTCCATGTGTGCCATTCACCAAGAAGTACATAATGTTTCACTCAATACATAACTAACATTAGCAATTCTACCTTTTCAGGATAAGTTCCATGACAACACTCAAGCATCAAGAAGTCCCACAACACACATGGGATGCAAAAACTTTGATACTATCATAGGGGTCTAACTATTCCTTTAAATGGTATAGCCCAAGGAACAAACATGTGGAAGACATACCATAAATTGCATACTAATCACACAACCAAGGTATGACCCAACACTCCTTAAATATATACCACTTGGAAGGGGTATCTAAAGCAACACGGATAAAGTTCTCTGATTTATAAGGTACTTCTAGAACCAACCCACTCCAAATCAAACACATGACCAAGAGCTTACATGAAAACAATCACATTACATGCATTGAGAATCATGGGAATAACAAACATGAGAATTTATCATGCTTGCTCTAAGACATCTATAGATCAAACTTAAATCAACACCTAAAAGGCTCTATTTTACCATAATAATGAATGACTCACATTAATTATTCACATAAGTGGCCTTATAAACATAGGTCCACCAAATAAGTGACACAACATGAAATTCAAATGAATTAGTCTGCCCTGAAGAAAAAGATGAATTTGTAGAAGTGGAATCAGAAAAGGAAAAGACAAAGGCACCTACAAGATATGTTCAAAGAAATCATTCTAAAAATTAGATTCTTGGAAAGAAGGATTATGGTGTTCTAACAAGAATAAGATTAGAAAATATGAAAGAACAAGTAATTTTTCTCTATTGTCTAAAACTGAGCCTAAATGTTTTGTATAAGCTAGCAAGGATGAAAGTTGGATTGACACAATGCAAGAAGAGCTAAATTAGATTGAGAAGAATGAAACTTTGGAACTTGTCCCAAGACCTAAAGACAAAAATTCATTGGTGCAACATGGGTGTTCAAGAACAAACTGAATGTGGATGGACATGTGATCAAAAACAAGGCAAGACTAGTTTGCAAAGGATATGCTCATGTAGAAGGTATTGACTTTGAAGAAACTTTTTCTCCTATGGCAAGATTAGAGGCAATTAGGATGTTCTTGGCATTTTTAGTTTACAAGAATTTCAAAGTATATTAGATGGATGTCAAGTTTTCATTTCTTAATGAGAATCTTGAAGAAGAAGTGTATATAGAACAACCTAAAGGATTTTAGTTGACAGAAAATCAAGACCTTGTTTGCAAGTTGAAAAAGGCATTATATGGACTCAAATAGGCTCCTAGGGCTTGGTATTCAAGGCTGGAAAAGTATCTACAACAACAAGGATTTAAGAAAGGCATTATAGACAATAACTTGTACATCAAAACAAAAGGTAATCATATGCTGATTATTGTTGTCTATGTTGATGACATTATTGTTAGAGGAAGTGATGAAAAAATGTTCAAGGAATTTGAAGAAGAGATGCAAAAAGAATTTGAAATGTCTATGCTTGGTGAGTTATCATTTTTCCTTGGTTTGCAAATTGCTCAATCTGATAAAGGCATTTTCATTTCACAGACCAAGTATGTTAAGGAGATGTTGAAAAAGTTTAGAATGGAAGACTGCAAGCCAATTAGTACACCTATAGTGACAGGATGTAAGTTGATTAGTGATGATGAATCACCTCAAGTGGATCAGACTATATATAGATCCATGATTGGTAGCTTATATCTAACTGCATCTAGACCTGATATTATGCAAGCAGTATGTATGGTGGTAGGATTTCAAGCAACACCTAAGGAGACACATGTAAAGGTTGTGAAGAGGATTTTTAGATACTTGAAAAGTTCTATGGAATATAGTCTATGGTATCCTAGGAGTGATCATTTCACTCTAATTGCATATACAAATGTTGGTGATAGAAGAAGCACTAGTGGTAGAGCATTCTTTCTTGGAGACAAACTAGTGTCATGGCTAAGAAAGAAACAAGATTCAGTGTCATTGTCAACAATAGAGGAAGAATACATTGCTGCAGTGTCATGTTGCACTCAAGTACTATGGATGAAACAAACCTTGAAGGACATAAAAGTTGAGTATGATAAGACTATCTCTATTTTGTGTGATAACACAAGTGCAATCAATATCTCAAAGAATCCTATGATGTATTAAAAAACAAAACACATCTCAATCAAATATCATTTTCTGAGAGAGAAAGTTGCAGATTAGGAAGTCAGATTGGATTATGTGGCAACAAAGGAGCAGGTTGCAGATATCTTTACAAAACCCCTTCCTAAGGAGATTTTTGAGTATCTCAGGCAGAAGCTAGGAGTGATGGCTCCTTCTTCTCATGTTTAATTGAATAGATGAAGCATGTGTCCAGGGGGAGCATCTCAAAGATCTATTCTAATTTCTAGAGTATATCAGAATTGCAAAATGGAAGAGATACCCCTCAAGGGGAGTAGACATGTATGTATACACAAATTCAAGGAGAGCTCATTATTGCATTATTTTATAGTTCCAAGGACTTCTTTTCCATTGATGTCAAAGGGGGAGAAGTAGTACAAGGGGGAGCATTATAGTCATTAAATACAAAGTGGTAGATCCAAGAAGTATTCCTTTCATATGTTATTTCTCTAAGGTGTTTCCATCAATGACAAAGGGGGAGATTGTTGCAAATGTTGTCATTGATGTCAAGATGGAATTCATTATCATTGATTGTTGGAAGACTATTTTCATTAATGACAAAGGATGTCAAAGTATCATTGCAGATGTTAATGTTATCTTTACTATCAAATGTCGATACATAAGATACAAAGAGAGAATTCATACCCGAATCAACTATTCCTAAATGTCTACTACATTTGCAGATGTATGGAAATGTTTGCGGTAGATTGCTAAGGTTTGTTGCTCAGAAGCAGTGTTAGACTGTCATTGTTTTTGGTACCGCATTCTACCACAGTTGGTCGTTTTGGCTTGCATTTTGGAAAATAAGAAAATATATTCAAGAAGTATGTTGTACTCACGTTCAGAAGATTTGCAATACAGAGGATAGATCTAGAAGGTGTTAGACTGTCACTATTTTTTGGTACCGCATTCTTTTGCAATTGGTTGTTTTGGCTTACATTTTGGAAAATAAGAAAAGCTAGTCAAGAAGTATGTTGTACTCATGTGTCAGAAGATTTTCAACATAGAGGAGAGATCTAGAAGTGACATAATGAAGTTTGTGTTTGCTGGTCATCTGTACAAATGTTTTAATGGTTGCACTAGGTAAAGGAAACGTGCACCAGAAAGAGGAAGTGTTTGAAGGTAACATGGGACCAGGAGAGCTCATGGTATGAAGCGCATAACGTAAATTAATTCCTATGTTACCACATATGATTTAGAGTCAAGCTGAATACACATTACATGTTATCTTTGTAAAAGCACAAACCTGTGTTACACTTTTATAAAGGAAACAACCAACACTGATCTAACTTTTTAACTTGAATCACTACAAAGTGATGTATATGCTCTGAATTTTAAAATGATGTAAACTAATAAAATGTAGATTTTTTAGTGTATTTTATGTTTCTATTTTTTTTTTAAATTTTAAAAATTATTTAAATGTAGTATTTAATAAAATTGACACTATAATTTAGTTGCTGATAAAATGCTGAAAAATAAGGTTGAATGGGACATCACGCTTTATATAGTAAATTTTATTTATTTTCCTTCTATATTTTTTTGTGTGATGTAGCTAAAAACTTTAGAGCATGGATTATTTTCTTCCCCAATTTGATAAATATATGTTTTTAAATAAATATTGGAAGTTGTGTGTAATGAAAACACAACTGTTTCGATGGGACGTCAAATTTTGTCTTCATTATTTATCCAAAATAGGAAAAAAAAATGTCATCCTAACAAGGAATCTCTCCTCTAGTGCATCATATTTTTTTGAAAAACATTACTATTTTCTCTTGAGAGGACAATTGACACCATATTTTGGTGTTGATGACCTACTTTTAGTAGAAATAAAAAATAAAATACAAACACTAATTGAAATGTTTAAAAATTATATTTTTACAAAGTAGGTTGATTGATATACAAAAGGGTATTTTTAGATTATTTTAAAATGATTATTTGCACGAGTATGATTTGTTAGAGCATCAAGTTTTCCAAATAATTTCATTTTTTGGTAAATGAGCCCCAAAGTGATGCTACATGTGTTTTAGTGGATGGTTCCAATTGGAAAAGTTGTGGCCTAGATCTAATTTAGCTAGAATGAATCTAGATAGAACATAAGTTTCACCAAAAATGACTTTTAGTTGGAAATACTTAAATTCATTTATGCTAATAAGTTAGCCCAAAGTGTGACACAGCTTTGAACTTTTACCCCAAGAATTAAGGATTGATGGACAACATGAGTTGACTTGGAGAGATGTATTAAGTGGCTTTAATCTAACATTGTGATGTTAATATTGTGATGAGATGGATATATATACTGTTAGTCTTGTTTGTGTAAGGTGTGGAATTGAGTGGAATGTGCGGTAAGCAGTGAGCAATATTTTTGTATGTGTAGTGTGCAAAGGGCATGAGTAGAAGATAATCTGAGATTTGCATAGTATGCATCCATGCTTGCACAAGCATATTTCTTTATTCTAAATTGTAGAATAAAAGAGTTGATAAGTGTGTGATGTTGAATAATTGAATGTATGCAGAGTAAACTTGATCTAGTTTTCAACTACTTGAAGTTGGTGCTTCATAATCTGAGTTGGTGCTCAGTGGCTGGGTTGGTGCTTAGTTTGATAAGGGAATTGGAGTCTTCTATAGGTTGGTGCCTACAAATCAGTAAAGGGGATTGGTGTCCTCCTGGGTTGAAACTCCCATGGGTTGGTGCCTACAAAACATTTGTAACTTAATATTCTTTTATGAGGCTGAATTTGGGCAGTGTATCTAAGCAACTTTTCTCATCGTGGTTTTTTCCCTTCTGGGTTATGTCCAGTAACAAGAGCCAGTGAAGTGGTGGTAGCAATGAGGGGTTGTTCATCTCCCTCAAGAGTAAGACTTTATGAGCCTGAATCATGGTGATTATGTCTATCAGTGGGGCATCCTTGTCGACCTCGTTGTGATCACTGTTGTCAATTTCTTCTTCTACTTCTTCCTGGTGCTGTTGTGGTTGTTGTTGTGTTAATTCTTGGACTTCAAGAGTTATTTATTGTATTATGTTTAAGTCTTCTATGTCTTCTTCTATTATGAGTCATAACTCCTGTGTAGCTTCCTAAAAGAATCATTCAAAGATTTGATCCTAAATCTCAAAGACTTGATTGATCTGAGTCACTATTGTATCATACCTAATTTTTTCTTCGATCTCGATTTGTTGATCAGTATTTTCTTCTAAAGTGTCCTCTTATTCTAGTTCTTCTATGTCAATAGGATTAATAAGTTCTTTAGAGAGATTTTCTCTAATCTCCTCTAACCCTTTTCTACCTAATTCTCTCTCACACCAGGGCACATCGGGTGCTTAGCAGAGAGAATATAGGTGTTTGAAAGTTTGTTTTGTGAAATGTAGTTTTCTATGCTTCATGGCGAAAATGATGGCTTGAATGCCTATATTTTATTTTGATTGCCTCATGATGAGATCAAGGGCTAAGTTCTTGAATGTGAAAGTTATGTGAGATTTAATTATGAGGTTTCTAAATGCAATCTAACTATATGTGCATGCATGTCATCCTTTTTTTTCCTTTTTTTTTGGTTTTTAATGTTGGCTAATTACTACGTGTAATGTCAAAAATTACATACTCTTGTAATTTCACGCTACATTTGACAACCACCTTAGCGCTTGCACTTTCTCTCTACATTATAGGCTAAGGTTTACTTCATTCTAGTTCCTTTCTCTTAACTTTCATCAAATTCTATTTGAATGCTTTGCTTGTCACATTGTTCTAAGGTGTTATGTCTAACCAGGAACTTAAATAACCTAGACTCAAGTGCTACACGTGGATGACTATGTGACGCGCTAGTGTCCTGTACCTATTTGGCACTAGGTGACCGTTCCTGGGCATTACCAGATGCCTTCAGTGATGATGAGACTATCATGTAATGCCCTCCTAAGGTGTATAACATCTCCTTACATGCTATTTTGAGGATTCCTTCCTTTTGGTGGGGATTCTTGGATTTTGAATGGATGGATTTTCAAGCTCTCACAATCTCTCATGTTCTACTCTACAAACTTTGAGAAACTCTTGGTGAATTCAATCTCCATAGAAGTTACATAGATTTTTGCACTCCCTTGTGGTTTGATATGATCTTCAATATCTCTTGGAGGTTTTGGTTTGCTTGGTGCTCATTGGGAAAGCTCTCTCTTGATGGGGTTTGAAGCTATGTACCAGATTTGAGCTCTTGAGAGTTTACAACCTTCTCTTCTTCATTTAGATTGGTAAGATTGTTTCATTGTGATGGTCAATGCTTTTTATTTAAATATGTTTTGTATTATATTGTTATTGGCATGGTGTAGACCACCATTTTGTTTGTGTTGCATGGTGTAAACCACCATCTTGCATTTGCTTTGGGTGTGGACCACCACACTTGTATACTATAGGGTTTCTTCCTCATAGACCAGTGAAGTAAATCTCTTTAATTTACTTGTTTTGTTACTGCTCTCAATTCATAGACACACATATGATAGGAGCACACACATTTCCTTTTTTTCCAACCATTTATTTCCAATCTACTACTCGTGGAGGTAGAAAGACTGAAACTAGGGCTTGACTGAGGCAGGCTCCTTAGCAGCACAACCCCTCTCTTCTTTCCTTTTGTAGATATTCTTGGAGTGAATGATTATCAACCACACAAAGGTTTTGTTATCTCCTTCCTTCTCTTTCTTACATCATTATTTATTTCATTTCCATAGCTTAGTTGCATTATTTTAGTATTATGTGTTACTTGGTGACTACTGGGTGTTTTCTTTGTCTGTCCTTGTGTTGTGCAGGTGTCCGAGGTCTATATAGACCTAGAGATTTTTATTTTTGCAACATTTAGGATGTCAATTCTTAGAGCAAACATCCCCATTACATGTTGTTGTCTAGGGTAATGATTGCCTCCCTTCAGTGATAGGTTCCTCTTCTAGTCTCTTTTTCATCTTTGCATTTGGTTTGTTTAATTTACTCCTGTATTTGTTTAATTCTAACATTTTATTCTTCATTCCTTCATTGTCAAGCATCTATTCTAGTTGTTTGCTTTGATTGGAACATGTAGTGGTTCTGTTAAGACCTGGAGTAGATTTTATACATCTAAACCATAGATAGCAGAGCCCAAGTGTAGTCTTATTGAAGAATTCCATTAATTGAAACATTCAATTAAGGAGTAGTTTTTCCTACACTACACTACAAAGAAGAAGTTATGTATGCACACTCAATGATTTCTTTCCTAGATGCAATTTGTTGTGATGCTCACAACATGCCCCATTTTACTTCTTAGCAAAATGAGGACCCCTGCTATGGCTGTGGATTTTTGCTTGTGTGTGGGTTTGTTTGGTGGTAAAAGAGAAAAGGAAGTGAAGGTTACAAACCTTGTTCAAAATAAATAAAAATAGCATTAAGTGCCAGAGAAGAATAGGGGTGAATTCCTTGTTAAAAATGAGTAAGGGTTGCTTTTTGAATCATTTTAAAATTCCCAATATTCTGCAAGATATGTGTGTTTTTGGTAAATGCATTATGGGAGGGTTTGTATGTTGCATATACAAAGTCGTTTGTATGTGATGTTGTTGTGTTAGTCACATAAAAGAGTTATCGGGTTTATTACATCCTCATACTTGTATGCATTTTGCTAACGCTTTATCCTTACATATAAGTTAGACCTGACATAATTCAAAGGTGAAATGGGCAATCAGTTAAGTCCGCCAGATGTATATCAGGGTTTGTATGTTTGAGTGAAAGGAAATATACAAAGTGATATACACCATTATATACATGTCGCGGAACCAAAAAGAGTATTAAAATTGGTTTTGTCGTGGTATGTTTCATGCTTCGAATTATACATTTTGGTATACATACAATGCGGAACTCAAAGGAGGTTAAAATTTTGTATAAATGATGCATCATGACTTAACGTATATTAAAAGATGCATTTCATTTTTTATGTACATGTCGGAGCCGAAAAAGTTATGTATGATGGTTTATAAAAGGTGAGAAATCTGAAAGCGAGGTAAAAGAGTTTGTATGTATCAGGCCTGGTAGCTAAGAGATTGATACAAGTATGGTTGTAGCATGGAATACAAGTGAAAAGTAAAGTAGGTCCCACCGTTTGCATATCAGGCTTGTATCAAAACAATGTATATCTTTGATATACAAGCTGATGTACAAGAAAAGATGCAAATAGGAGATGCAATCTGGATGCGAAAAAGAAGTTAAATACCAAAAAATCTTGGTATGTTTGGAGCGCTTGTATATTTATGATATACATATCCGAGATACAAATGAATAAAAGATGTCACGAGAAATAAAGAGTAAAAAGGAGGTTTGTATAAGTTGTTTGTATATGTGCTTGTATCTAAGAAACATCCAAAGAGAGATATACAAAGCGAAGGATACAAGTACGGATAAGAGGGAAAAAGGGAAAGAACATTAGTGATGGTTTCTTGCATATCAGTTTGTATGTTAGAAAAAAAAGATACAAGTGAAACATACAAGTAAAACATACAAAGGAAAATACAAGGAAAAAGGTATTTATGCAGAAATTAACTAACGGGTAAAAAGTTCAAAACTTAAACACTGAAATAGAGAGCTGAAGCTTTAGGTGCATTAATTGCTGTAATTAATGCCAAACTAACATCAAAAAGAGTAAAATTCAAGGGCGTTAGGGTAAATTTAATTGCATTTTGCTTTCAGATTTACACTGCTAAGAGTTAGAAAACTGCAAAAAAAGAGAATTGTTACAGGAATTGAACAAAGTTCATCAGGGAGACAGAATTACAATAGCTAGACAGAAAGAAAAATGGTAAAGTAAGTCAATGACAGAAAGTGAGTGGTCAAGAAATACAGGTATTTATCTTCAACCACCGTTACATTTTGAATGGTAAAAATGCACGTAAAATTCAGTAATTTCATTATAAGACATAGGCATTTGTTAAATCACTGTTTAAACTGTTCATTAGCTGGGTAGAGCTTAACAAATGTGAAAGTCAAAATAGAAAGGATAAACTGCGTTAGGGTAAAATGGTAAATAGAAATTCATAGTAAAACCCTAGATAGGAAAGTAAAAGAAAAGTTAAAAGATGCATTTTTTATAGGATGGCCCTGAAGCAGAAAAAGGTGGATGCAGGGGGCGAGGTGAAAAAATAAAGCAAACCACATAAAGAGATAGAGAAAGAGGAGCTGCCAATACACAGAGGATATCCGACATTGATTAGTTACAGTGGAGTGGGAACTGATACAAATATTGGAAATTATGATGTAGATAATGTTTTACAAAAGATTACAGCTGTAGATGCTACATCGGATATGAAGTGTATATGGGAGAGCAGGTTGTACTGCAAGTTTCCCACTGGCTATGGAGGCCAGAGATTTGTGTTTAGATTGTTTAACTTTGTATGATTTATCGACTAGGAAGATAATGCTTTATGATAGACTCATTGTTGATCTGTCCACAGAAGGTATTGCAAGGACATTCAGTTTGGAAATCAATGGAAAAATGACAGACATTGACATTGATCAATACAATGAGGATTTTCAAATCAATGAGAGGAACTGCAGAGGTAAAATATTTTACAATTGGTACAGCCCAGAAAACAAGCCCAAGGCTGTGGCCAGAGTGCATAAGAATTTATTGAGAATATACTTCAAGGAAGAAATCTATTTGATGATTACCATGCTGAGTAGATTGATAGGACTAAGGGAGGCCACTAAATGTGAGCCCTAGATGTTTACTGTTATTAAATACATGAGAGAAGAAGAAAAGGAACAAGGACAAATTCATTGGGCCAAGGTTATAAGTACAACTATATGGAAGCAAGCCATGCTGAGGAAGCAAAAGCTGATGCCTTTTTATTTGTCTTCATACGTATTGTATTCATGTGTAGCAGAAGTGAGACCATTCATACATGGAATAGACAGGGTTGGGACCTTAGGCAGTGGTCTAAGACAGAAATTGGTATATGAGCATTACCTTGATCTGCAAGAGGAGAATACATTGAAGAAATTTTCTTTAGTTAATGATGTATTCTACATGTATATGGTGAGGATTCTAAGGGAAGAACCTGATAAAAGATTGTCTAAGGATGCAGAAGATGCAATTGGGTTGTATAGTTCATGGTATATTCAATTTCCACATTTTACTTGTATCAGGACTGAAGGATTTGAGGGAAAGCCTTTCATGCTACCCTGATATCCTTCTGATAAATTGATTGTGTTAGAGTTTTCAAGAGAAAATCTGAATGCCTTCAGAATATATGAGAAAAAGTTTAGCAGAGGAAACCTTAAGCTACCTTGGGCTATAGGTAGAAATTCATGCTACAGTGAGGAAGTGGCTACTTATTCAGAGCAGGAATTGAGATATTATGGATTTGAAGAATTTGATTTAGCCAGAAAGTTTGATCCTTTCCATAGGATCCAAAACAATGTTGATAAAAAGTACAAGCATCAGGTACATATTGAAGATTTTTGGTCAGATTGCAAAAATGATAAGGAGGTAAGGAAAAGAGCTCATAAAAGACTAACAGTTGAGAAAATGAAAACTATGGGAGGTATTTATGTTCCTCTAGAGGTTCAAGAAGATGGTAAATTGCTGCACCATGGTTATGCAGAGGCCAGGCTTGCTCTTATTATAGAGCTTGATTGGTCACAGCCTTGGAAGAAATCTCTGGACAAATTGTCCAAACCAATTATATTATTTTCAAAGACCTAGTTAAAGGATAGGATTGAAGAGCTCAAAGTTGAGGGGAAGGAAATAACATACCCTAAGAAGGGGAGGAAGAGAGTAAGAGAACCCAGTGATGACCCCCAGTGTTTTTATGAGAAGAAGAGAAAGATTATAGAAGCTAAGATTGTAGAAAAGGATAAGAATGCTACTCTGATGGATCCCTATGCATTAGGAATAACAGTAGCAGTGGCATCAAATACTTTTGTAGATGTAAAGTCACTAAGTCATGAGATCAGTGCAGAAGAGGTACAGACTTCCAAAGAAAGAGTAGGACAACAAGTTAAAAGAGCAATTCCAATAAGTATATCAAAAGGAGACACTTATAAAGCAAGTGAAGTCATTGGAACACAGTAAGTAGGTACAAAATTGAGTAATATACCTAGTGCTTCCACAACAACAGAAAAGAAATAGGCATATATTCAAGTGAAGACAGAATTGGCTGGAGAAAGGTTGCAAGGGTCACAATCACATGAAGCCAAGAAAACCACTGAGACTGTACACATTGTGGATGATAGCAGTGAAAGTGAGGAAAGGGGAATGTATGCTGGGAAGGAAATTGAAATAGAAGGGGAATCTAGTGAATTCCTAAGTGAAGAAGAGCCAAGCACTCAGGCTGATATAGAAATTGAACAAGGCTCAGAGTATGAAGAAGAAGAAAGAGTACATGAAGAAGCAGGAGCAGTAGATCCATTTGGTACCCTAGTCCCTCCTGAAATCATTAAAGATGTGCAAGAAGAGGCACATAAAATTGAATTCTGAAAAGGAGGTTGCATCTGAGGAGACAACAAAAGAAAAACATGATCAAGCAAAAGAGGAAATAGGAGCTGACACCTCAGGTGTGGATGCCTTAAATATGCTTAATATGTATGATGAGAAAAGTGAAGAAGAGAAAAACACAGAAAGTAGACAAGAAGAAGAAAAAGAAGAGAAAGAAGAAGATACAGTGGTAGGATCCTCTGCACCCACAGAACAAGTTAATATGTCTAAAAAAGAACAAAAAGAAAGTGAAGATACAGAGGGTGTAACCAATACAGAGGACACAATCAAGAGGCCTGAAGATGAAGAAAAGCCAGAAAAGATTAATGAAATTAAAGATGATGAACAAACAGAGGATATAAACATGCCAAATATATAGAGCAAATGAATACAGAAGAGGAGCAAGAAAAAGAACCATCAGAAGGAGAAGGTCTTGAAGAAGGTGAGGATGGAGGAGACACATAAATAGAAGAAGAAGAAAATGAGGGTGAGTTGGTGCAGGAGCACCTACCTGACAGCTGGTCTGGATGAGGCAGTTAGTAGTTTAGGTCTTGTTTGTGTTTCCAAGAAGGTCTGTTAGACCAATTGCATGTAATAATGTCACGCTGATCATGATAAGATCATGCTGACCGGGCTTTTGCTATTTTTAGATAGTTAGTTATAACAGCTGTCATGATGTATGTTCGGTGGGATCTCCCAGCCGCCTGGAGAGTTCCCAGCCGCTTGGAGTCGGGTCAGTAGTACTCATAGGGAAATCTTTATAAGCATGGGATCGGTTGATTGTAAATCATCGATCAGACTTTGCGAGAGTGAGACAGAGCGAGAGGAACATCATATTGTAGTTGCATCTTTTGAAATCGAATAAAGTATTCCTGTTTGTGTTCATCCTCTGTTGCATTCCATTGCTTGATCGATTGCTGGTTTGAGAGGTTTTCATGGATATACTGATCCATTCCACCGGTTGACTCATCTGATCGGTGGAATGGCAATGTACAGTAGGTTAGATTGTAGGTTGTTTTCTGTTTGCATGCAGGTGTGCAGGATCGCGGTCAAGAGATGTTGAAGACCCTAGCATCCTCATGTGCTAGGTCAAGTTGAGAAGTTCAAGTTGATAAACTGGAGTTGGAAGATCACCCTGAGGTTGGGTCGTCCCTGGAGGATCGGCGAAGTGAGATTTCGCTAAGTGCAGAAGTTCGTGAAGACGGCATCATCAGGATATTTCTGCAAATATCCTGCAGTCGGGTTAGGCATCATCATCCGGATAAGTGAAGATGAACATGATGCAGTTGAGCGCATGAAGTGCGGGGTCGTCGGGGTGATCATCAGCAGGAGGAGCCGAGGAGTGCATCGGCATCAGGATCATCATATCGGGAGTGCCGAACATCCGCATATCGCGAGTAGATGCGGGAGAGAAAGTTCGGATTTTTGACTAAGTGTTGAGAAGGTCATCAGGATATTGGGTGACGTCATCGTCATCAGGATATGACGTCATCGTCATCAAGATATTGAGATATCCCCCCTATGCGAGTTCATCCTGCTGTCGTTAAGTATCGGCATCGGCAGAAAGTGTATTAGCGTCATCAGGAGGTTTCGAAGAGAACCGGATAATTTATATCATGATGCTGTTGCTTGTATCATCGGGCAGTGGAGCGTCGAAGGCAAGTTGTTGAAGGTGATCGTCATCAGGATATTTGAACAACCGGATATTTGGATATCCTGCTGACGAAGGTGATATTGAATATCATGATGAAGACGTTAGAGTCCGGAGCCTGATGAACAGTGCAACCGGAGGATGTGTGCGCCCGCTGAACATCATGATGATGATGTTAGGAGGAAAGCGGAGGAGGTGAATAGTAGTCGGCAGGAGGATGATTGCGAGTGTCCGCAATATGATGATGCTGTTGGTTTTAACAAACATGATGCTGACAGAGTAAAGCCGAAATATGATGATGTTGGTAGTTTTAGGGAATATGATGATGATGGCGAAGATGATGATGATGAGGTTGGTCTGTAGACATTCATGCTATATGCGAATGTTATAGTCTGGATGCCTCTGCATCATGAGTCCAAACAACAAGATAATCCCATGGTATAAGAAGAAGTTCCTCAACAGCAGCCTCCACCTCAATAGGAACAACAACAAGAACAACAATAGCAGCAACAAAAGTAGGGGGAAATAGAAAAGCCTCAAGAAGTAATAAATGAAGAAAAGGTTGTTACAGAAACAAAAGAGATTCTTGCTTGGCTAGGAGCAGAGATAAGAAAGGAAAATAAAGAGGTACAATTGGTACCTATTGACATAAAAAGTTTATTAGGTAATACAACACTAGGGAAAGAAAAGAGAAAGGCTAGAACAATGTTAGCCATACAAAGAGGTCCAGATGGATCTAGAATGCTGAACCTGGCCATACCTCAGAAGGAAAAGGCAAAAGGTGAAATAACTTTAGATGAGTACAATATACTAAATTTTGACCTTGGGCATACTACACGGGAGTAACATATCACTGAGTGGGAATATATGCACCAAGTGACAGCAGAGATGTTGAGAAAAGACAAAGACAAGCAAGAATATTTGAAAGGACACATTGTCCAACTGCAACAATTTATTAGAGGGATATTTGATCCCAATACAATAGTCCCAGAACTACCCAGTGACATAGCAGTTGTATCCAAAGAAAGAGTAAGGGACATGGAAAATAAGAGGCTCAAGGCCAATATTTTTGATGAATGGTTCAACAATTTTATGTAGGAAGGTGAGCAAGTAATAAAATAGGCTGTGAAAAGTTCAGAAGTGGTTGCAAGAGAAAAGAACAAATGTAATATACTTGTGCATAATTGTCAATTTAGAAAGGAAGAATACAGATCTAAACTGGAACAATTAACATAAATTGAGGAAAGAGCAAAAGAGTTGATAAATGAAGGAGTAATTACACCTTTAATGGCAAACCAAGTGCCACAGGTAAGATTAGAATTCAAATTTGAGATGGATAATCTCAGAAAATGCATAACAGTTGCTCAGGAATTAGAAGAGAAGGCAGATGATATGATTAGATTACATAAAAGGATAATAGAAAGACTCTTAGGTCATGAATGCCTAGATGTACCAGCATATGAATTAGAAAGAGCTTTGACAGAATTTAATGCCATTTTTACACCATGCATGGAGAATCCTGATGCAAATCTCAGTAAACAGATGATTGACTCATTAATGGAGGAAAGTGCTAAAATGAAGAAGTACAAGAAAAGAAGTGAAGGATCAGAGAACAGAGAAAAGAAATTGAAAGAAGGAATTATAATGTAGGAGTATATATGGACAAAGAGTCTAGGAGTAGACCGCACCTTTGTGGAAGGTGTAATCAATAATTTCAAAACATACCTGAAAGAATAGAAATTGTGAAGGGAGCAACGGTTTTGGGAAAAGGTCAAGTAAAGAGTATCAGCAGGCATAAGTCAAAGAAGAAGGAGGGAATCTTATTTTGAAAAGATTCCAACAGCATCCTTTGAGAGAGAAAAGATGCCATTTAGATATTTTGGCAGACGGTTAGAGATGAATGTGCACCATTGATCAATAATAGAGGGATCTCGACCGTGGATTAAGCTGGGTAGCCGTAGTAATGAGAAGTTCAAAATCTATATAAGGAACTTAGATAGTTGTACATAGAGGACACAGGGATTTATGAAATAGAGCTAGAAATTGTAATTTGTCTGATCATTTTGAATAGAGGAACATTTTAGTTTAGAATGGAAGGAGGTTGCCTGTGTCTACACTAAGGAATGCATGGAATGTCCAGCTTTCTTATTGTATCTATAAGACATTTATAAGTTTTCTGTTGATTGGATTAATGAAGCAAACTAGTTATTCATACATTGTAAATCATACATGACTGTATACTTCAAATACAAGTAAATTCAAGATTCTGCATCTATCTTCTGAGTGTTTTCTGACTTTTACTTATGTTTGAAAGTATTATCTCTTTGAAAGCTTGCAATCTTGGATGTGTGTTCATGAAAATACTCAGGGCTTCACATTTAAAGATTTAACCTATGGATTTGATCTAGGTTGACATATTTCTTATAACGTGGATAACAGAGCATTTAGATCTTGTAATAAAGTGATGTTTAGTTTGAATTTCTCTAACTTTTCTCCAAACATTTAAAATACTTAGCTTAAACACAAAAATTTAAAGGAGATTGTCTAACATTTGGAAGAAACATGAACAATTGAGTTAATATTTGACAATTTTCATAATATTTGAAAAGAAAAGCTTGTTTTAATATAAATCATATAAAGCTTTGTGATATAATAGTGAGTTTATGCAAAGGGATGGATAAATTGTTGATATTTGGAACAATTTGCATAATTCAGGTCTAGTGAGTCATAAATCACCTTAAATCAAGTAAGGCCCCTTGCATATTACAGCTTCACATTAACCTACTGAATTATCCACAAGGTCAAGATTTGACCATACAGAAACTTGGGATTAATAAATCTTAATTGATTTCTTCATATCTTTCAAGACAGTTAGGTTAATTTTGTGAATTTTAACTTTGTTATGAATGTGTAAAAACAATCATCAACAGTTTTTGGTGCTAGAGGGAGGGCTTGATTGGAGTTAAGGTTTGATTTGAGTAAAGCTGGCTCATAATAGTGGTAGAGTGACTAGGTCTATATCTAGTTTAGAAGATATATTTATGCAATTACCTGATAGGAGGCTGAGTAAAGGTCCTTTGATTTGGAATCCTAGAATATCAAATGCAGGAGGTTCATCTGGAACTCCTCCTAGATCACCTTTTAACATTCATAACATTGTGAGTCCCGACAGTTCTTCATTTAGATCTTTTAACCTCTGTTTAGGTCCTCCTAGAGGTCCTAGTCCTCCTAGAAATCCAAGTCCACCAAGAAATCCAGGTATTCCCACAGGTCCAGGTTAGGCACAAGTACCTGCAATGGCTTATTTTAATGTCAATTCTCCTATAGCATTCCTTGATTATCATGAAATGCCAAAAAATCTTGAAAAGATATGTCCTAAATATCAATTGCATCAGGATCTAGAAGATCACATTAGGATATTCAAAGAGGCATGCTTTAGAGCTAGGTTAGAGTATGAAGATGTTGTGTGTAGATTGTTTCCTTACACCTTCAATGAGCAGGCTTCTAATTGGTATGTTAACCTACCTAATGGATACATTTCTTCTTGGGCACTTATGGAGGAGGCATTTTTGTCTAGGTTTAGAGGACCAGACGATCCTTCCACCTTATATCATAAATTGACTGCAATTAAAAGAGGTGAAGGAGAATTGATTGATAATTTTAATGATAGGTTTCAAAAGGCTTATTCTAGGTTGGTAGCTCCTTACATAGTAAATGCAGATACATTATTAGAAATGTATTATGTAGCCCTTGATCCACTGACTTCTATGTTTGTCAAAAGAAAGGTTGACATAGATACAATAGCCAAAGCTTATAAGGAGGCAGCCTCAGTAAACCAGGAAATGAGACAAATAACTGATAATCCATTTCTTAATGGAGGAATTCCTGGGATGCAAAGTCAAACACAACCATGGAATGGGGTCCCTACACATAATACTCCATTATTGAATCTAGTTCCTACATACACACCTATGTATAATCTTGCCCCAATCTAGGCCATAGTGCCTTATACTGGTAACACTACCAATAATAATCAAAGTAATGGTTAGTCTTTCTTCCAGCCTCCTCAGGATACATTTGTGGCAAAGGCACAAGAAGATAGGGAAGAAATCAAAGAAATTACTGCACATTTGAGAAGATTGACTACTGAAATGACACAACTGAGAAATGAAAATTTCTATGGTAGAAATAACCAAGGATACAGTCAAAACCATAACCAGAGCCATAAACAGAATCATAATCAAAATTATAACCAAGGTTAGGGTTCTAATCAGGGTCAGAATTACAATTAGGGTCAAAATCATAATCAAGGATAAGCAATGCAAAATAGAGGGCCTGTTGTTGATAACACAACTTGGGGTAATAACAATAGAAATTAGAATCAACCAAGGGCACCTAAGACATGGAACATAGGGCCAAATAATGGCACTCTAGCTTCTCCATTTGAGAATTTGGATAATCAAGAGACAAAACAAACAACTAGAATTCAAATGGCTAATGTAGCATTAAAGAATTGGTGCATAATTCATAATACCATTGCCCATGCTGAATTAGACTACCCTCAGTTTCATTTGGCAGCAAGTATTTTCAATGTAGATGTATAGGCTCCCACTTTTGAGTTTCTCATTCCCAAAGGTAATGAAATGGTGCCCTTAGGATATGAGACTGCTTTAGTCTTAGAGACTTTTACCTTTGCAACTAAGGAGGAAGAAGATCAGTTGTTAGAGGATGAACCTTACTTTTGTGAAAACCTATATCTTGAATTAGCCTTAGTATTGAATGCTTTTTAGTTTCCCTTTGAAACTAAAAATGAAGTGTTATATGAAACAGAAGAGGTACAGGCATTTCAACAGTCTAACAAAAATCATACCTACAATTTGAGAAATAACACTAGGCCAGGAGGTCCTTTCACTACTTCCACTCCTCCTAACAATTTCAATACTTGCCTAGATCTAAATGCTAGCAATAATCCTGCTATACTAAAGGCCAATCATCATGTGAATAGTGGAATAGTAGTACAAAAAGTCCAAACAGGTAAAACAAAGATAGTAGAAACAATGAGGTTGATGAGTTACTTATCTGAAGAGATAAAGAAAATCAAGATCAATATACCTTTATGTGAATTATTGAAAAGTCCAGGGGTCAGAAATGCTTTCATAAAGTCCTTGGATACATCTATGACAAGTGAAGTCTCTGCTGATGTGAATGTTCCTAGTAAGGATTACAACCTAAGGAAAAGAGTAAGAAAAATAAATAGCCTTCCAATACTAATGTGGTCATGTATGCTGATAAGAGGGAAGCTCATCCTTTCTTGTTAACTATTAGGATGTGTGGAAAGAACATACATAATTACATGGTAGATTCTGGTGCATCAGCTAATGTAATGCCTTTAGGGATATGCAAAACTTTAGGACTAACTCCCACTAAATCTGCTAAGTTTATTACACAATTGGATAAAACTGAGGTTAATGTGATAGGAGAACTGATGCATGTTCAGATGCAGTTAGCCTCAGATCCTAGGGTAAGTCAGTTCATTGACATTCAAATAGTAGATATACCTGAGAATTATGGGATGTTGAGTAGAGACTGGTCCAAAACATTGAATGGATATATGGCCACTGACTTTTCACATGCGTGGTTACCTTGGAGAGGTGTTCCAAATCAGATCAGGATAGAAGTGGAACCTAGGATGAAACACATGATTACAGAATACAATAGGACTAATGAGATATTGTATGCTTCTATTGAACCTGGTGTTTATAGAGTTACTAATAGGGGAATACAAATTGAAGAAATCCTGATGTTGAATTTTACAGAAAAACATGCCAGTAAAGAAACAATATTATTCATTGAGTCTAATGGAAATTCTTCTGATGAGGAAGATAATGCAATAAATAGTTTTGGTCAGATCATTAGACAAGAAATGGAAAGGTGCATTGAACAAAATATTCCAGTTCAGTGCAAGTTATGTAAAGGTATATGCAGAGTCCATAATAAGACACATTCTGAAGAGAATTATGGAATGTGCAGAGACATTATAGAATATCAATACATAAAGTGCACAAAAGGGATGGAACCACAAGAAGAAAGGGTCAATCCTAATCAACCAAAGAGTTACTTTTAGAACAACATAGATGTATTGATTCCAGATTTAGAGAAAGAAATAAAAGACAAGATTGTCTGTCATTCTGATTTACAAAATGAAAGTGTAAATATGCAAATAGGTCAAAATGAATTGCCTATGAAGAAACAAGATAGCACCTCACATGTAATAGAAAAGGCAAAATATGCTAAGGTAAAGGGCCAAAAGAACAAGGAAGACATGTGGACACTGAAGTGTGATGGATCTAAATCTAAACAAGGTGCAGGTGCAGGTGTAAAACTTATAGATCCTAATGGTAAGTCATATTTAGTAGCATAGAGGCTACAATTTTCTTGTACTAACAATGTAGCAGAGTATGAAGCTTTGATCTATGGACTTGTTATGGCTATCAAGAAAAAGGTGAAAGTGATCAGAGTGTTTTTAGATTCTGAGCTAGTGGTCAGACAGGTAAGAAAGTTGTATGCATGCAATTATAAGAAAATGGTATGTTATAGGCATAGGGTGTGGGATTTGATTGATTCATTTGATGCCTTTAACATAGAACATATTCCTAGGGAATTGAATCATAGGCTAGATGCATTAGTAGTTGTTGCTAGCACTTTGGAACCCTTAACATTGTCAGGTTTGAAAAGATTTGCTGTTGAATTAGTGAATGTTCCGAGCATACCAGATAATGTCACTCATTTTTAGGTATTTAAGGGAGATCAACAAATTGTTGATTTTCTAACTTGTAATGAGGTGTTTGAAGCTCAAATCATTGATGAACAAGAATGGCCTGATGTGTCTTGGGATGAAGAAGACATAATCAACTTGAAAAGTAATTTCTTACCTAAGGGAGTAATTGAGTTAGAACAGATCTTTTACTTTGATGGGGTAGTAAGACAAAAAGATTTACCCAAGACTGAAGGGGGTAAATGTGATCCATATAACTTAGGAACAGAACAAAATGCACAGAATGTATTGATTGGAAAGGCTTGCTCCGAGGAGTTAAGAAAAGAAATTGTGGATGTTCTGAAAGAATACAAACATGTCATAGCATGGACATATAAAGATTTGAAGACATATGATACGTCCATCATAACTCATGTAATACCTTTGAAACTAGATGTTAAACCATTTAGATAGAAACAAAGAACTGTGAATGCTATTTTAGAGCCTTTAATCTTTGAAGAAGTTAAAAAATTGCTATTTGCCAGGATAATCTTCCCAGTCAGACATTCAACCTGGGTAGCTATTTTAGTGCCTATGAGAAAGAAAAATGGAGACATTAGGTTATGTGTAGATTTTAGAAATTTGAACAAGGCCTCTGAAAAAGATAATTATCCCTTGCCTCCAATAGATGAAGTGCTGCAAGCAGTAAATGGGGCTAAGATGATGTCTTTTCTAGATGGATTTTTAGGATATAACCAAGTCCTAGTTGATAAAGAAGATAGGTTTAAGACTACTTTTACTTGCAAATGGGGCAATTATGCATATAGGAGAATGCCTTTTGGTCTAATCAATGCAGGAGCCACATTTCAGAGAGCCATGGACATTGCATTCCGTGGATTATCAGGTAAGTGTATTGTTATTTATATGGACGATTTAACTATTTATTCTAAGGATGCATCCACTCATGCTGAAGATTTGAGAAGAGTACTTAAAAGATGTGAAAGGTACGGGATTTCTCTCAACCCAAAGAAATGTTCATTTGGTGTAACTGAAGGAAAACTATTAGGACATGTCATTTCTAAAAATGGGATATCCATTGATCTTGGCAAAATAGAAGGAATAAAAAATCTGCAATTACCTAAAAGTAAAAAGGAACTAAAGTCCTTTTTTGGTAAGATTAACTTTGTCAGAAAGTTTATTACAGGATTTGCAAAGATTGTGCAACCATTGAATGCCATGCTTAAGAAGGACACAAAAATAGAATGGACACCAGTGGCCAAAGCTGCATTTGAAGATATTAAGGAGGCCATTTCTGATGCTCCTGTATTAGCAAGTCTAGATTATACAAGGCCATTTTACATTTATTCTTTTGCATCTTCACATTCAGTTGTAGTTGCTTTGACACAAAAAGGAGAAGATAATGAAGAAAAACCTATAGCTTTTATGAGTGCACCTCTGAAAGATGCACAATTGAAATATCTTGATATAGAAAGACATGCATTTGTACTAGTAAGAGCAGTGAAAAAGTTCAGGCATTACATCTTACGAAGTCAAGTTAAGGCCATAGTACCAGATGTAGCTGTGAAGATGTTGCTGATGTAGAATGAGCCTGGAGAGAAAAGAGCCAAATGGATTACAACTATGCAAGAGTTTGATATGGAGATTATTCCAATGAAGCTGGTCAGAGGACAAGCATTGGTGCAAACCATAGCAAACACAGATCCAAACTTGGTGTAACAGCAGTATGTGTTGAATACTAATGATGCATCAAGATGATATGATGATTTGAACACTCTTCTGATATCAGGGAAATATCCAAGTAAGATGAAATCTTCTCAGAGGAGAGCTTTAAAGATTAAAGCACAGAAGTACATGGTACAAGGAGGTCTTTTATTCAATAAGAATCATGAAGGCATATATTTAAGATGTTTAAATAGTGCTGAAGCAGATAAGGTATTGTTAGAGTTGCATGATAAGTATGGAACTGCTCATGGTTCTCATCTAGCTACCACACATAAGATATTGAGAGTAGGATACTATTGGCCTACAATGTTTAAAGATACAGAGAGTCATATTCAAAGTTGTCACATTTGTCAAACTACATCAGACAAAGGAAGGAATCAGGCTAATGCATTATAGCTAGTCATTGAGTCTAGGCCATTTGCACAATGGGGCTTAGCTTTCATTGGAGTCATCAATCCTCCATCATCTGCAAGACACAAGTTTATATTAACAGTAATAGAATATTGTACAACATGGATTGAAGCCACATGTTACAAGTTTTCTACTACTGAGGTAGTTATCAAATTCCTTGAAGAAAACATCATAACAAGGTTTGGAGCTCCCTATTCACTGGTATGTGATAATGGCCCTGCATTTTCTTCTTTGAAATTTTCTAAATGGGCTTTTGAATATGGGATAGTTTTAAAGTTTTCTTCAAATTATTATCCTCAGGGGAATGGATTAGCTGAGTCTACAAATAAGATATTATTGGATATAATCAAGAAGCTAATTGAAAAGAATCCTAGAGAATGGAACACATTGCTAAAGTATGTGCTGTGGGTGGATAGGACTAAGGTTAAGTCAGCCTTAGGAAATGCACCTTATCACTTAGTTTATGGGATTGATCCCATACTTTCAGTGAATTTGAGAATACCTGTCTGGAAGTTTGCTAATGAGTATTTAGGCTTTGATGATCATAGGGAAGCTAGAACAATTCAAATGTTACAATTAGATGAGAAAAGAGATCCAACCATTGAGAAATTTGCCAAACATCAAGCAGTAGTGAAAAGATGGTTTGACAAAAGAGCAAGAGTCAAAACATTCAGAATATCAGACTTAGTGCTATGTTGGGATAAAGCACATGAAAAGAAAGGGAATCATGGAAGATTTGACAAATTATGGTTGGGTCCATTATAGGTCGCAAAAATAATAGGAAACAATACTTTTAGGATCAAGACCTTGACTAGGGAAGATGTGCCATTGCCTGTTAATGGCCAGCATTTGAAACATTACTTTCAGGCTTGAGATGAGGGTAGGTTGTATGTTTTGTATCATAGTGTAAATGGTGTATAGTTTTGTTTTGTTTGTTGTTTCTTTTGTTTTGTTTTTTTTGTTGTTTGGTTTTGTTGTGTTGGTTTGTGTGTTGTGTCTCCTTGGTAAGGATGTTTTTTATTGTTTTAAACTATGCAGAAGCAAATTAACAACAACTAAAAACAATAGAAAATTTAGAACATTTAGGTTAATTATTTGAAATTTATACATAACTTGTTGTGACTGTCATGAATGTAGAAAGTTGTTTGGCTTGTGAAATTTTGTATTCAATAATTGTGGGTTGAGTATTCAAGGAAAGTTTCTAACAAAGAGACACCTAAAATCCTTGGGTTTGTTGAACATACCAGTGTAGACATTAGGTGAAAAATCAGAGGTCACCCTTGCTACCATTACAATTCTCAGCTTAATTTCAGCAAGTGACCACTCCTTGCATCATGAAGTTACAAATGCAATATTTTATGAAGTCTTTATCTCACCCAAAATATAAAAATAATAAAATAATAATAAGGATTTTACTAAAAATCTAGATTAAGCCATCTAAGTAACTCTATTGGGGCTATAGACGCTTGCTGGCAGTGGGGCTCTACTTAGGAGAATTGTAACGATAACCTTGTCAGGGCTATAGACGCCTGTTGGCAGCAAGGCTTTATCCGATTGGCTATGAGGGAATGACATCAACTATGTAGATTAATATCAGTCACTAGTTCATTCAACTAATTTTCAAGATGAGGATTATTAATCACGTGCACCCACTTAAACTGAATGGAAAAATTCATGCACCTTATTGAATACATTAGGTCTCAAGTTAAGTAATGATTTGCAGAAAAGATAGTTAGAAGTTATGAATTTATTTCATTTAATTTTCTTTAATGGTTTTAATTTAATTGTTTTGTTTGGTTGCTAGTTGTTGTGATGCTCACAACATGCCCCATTTTACTTCTTAGCAAAATGAGGACCCCTGCTATGGCTGTGGCATTTTGCTTGTGTGTGGATTTGCTTGGTGGTAAAAGAGAAAAGGAAGTGAAGGTTACAAACCTTGTTGAAAATAAAGAAAAATAGCATTAAGTGCTAGAGCAGAATAGGGGTGAATTCCTTGTTAAAAATGAGTAAGGGTTGCTTTTTGAATCATTTTAAAATTCTCAATATTCTGCAAGATATGTGTGTTTTTGGTAAATGCATTATGGGAGGGTTTGTATGTTGCATATACAAAGTCATTTGTATGTGATGTTGTTGTGTTAGTCACATAAAAGAGTTATTGGGTTTATTACATTCTCATACTTGTATGCATTTTGCTAATGCTTTATCCTTACATACAAGTCAGACCCAACAAAATTCAGAGGTGAAATGGGCAATCAGTTAAGTCCGCCAGATGTATATCAGGGTTTGTATGTTTGAGTGAAAGGAAATATACAAGGTGATAGACAACATTATATACATGTCACGGAACTGAAAAGAGTATTAAAATTGGTTTTGTCGTGGTATGTTTCATGCTTCGGATTATACATTTTGGTATACATACAACGCGAAACTCAAAGGAGGTTAAAATTTTGTATAAATGATGCATCGTGACTTAACATATATTAAAAGATGCATGTCATTTTTTATGTACATGTCGGAACCGAAAAGTTATGTATGATGGTTTATAAAAGGTGAGAAATCTGAAAGTGAGGTAAAAGAGTTTGTATGTATCAGGCCTAGTATCTAAGAGATTGATACACGTATGGTTGTAGCATGGAATACAAGTGAAAAGTAAAGTAGGTCCCACTATTTAAATATCGGGCTTGTATCAAAACAATGTATACCTTCGATATACAAGCTGATGTACAAGAAAAAATGCAAATAGCAGATGCAAACCGGATGCGAAAAAGAAGTTAAATACCGAAAAATCTTGGTATGTTTGGAGCGCTGGTATATTTATAATAGACATATCCGAGATACAAATGAATGAAAGACATCACGAGAAATAAAGAGTAAAAAGGAGGTTTGTATAAGTTGTTTGTATATGTGCTTGTATCTAAGAAACATGCAAAGAGCGATATACAAAGCGAAGGATACAAGTACAGATAAGAGGGAAAAAGGGAAAGAACGTTAGTGGTGGTTTCTTGCATATCAGTTTGTATGTTAAAAAAAAAGATACAAGTGAAACATACAAGTAAAACATACAAAGGAAAATACAAGGACAAAGGTATGTATGCATAAATTAACTAACAGATAAAAAGTTCAAAACTTAAACGCTGAAATAGAGAGCCAAAGCTTAGGTGCATTAATTGCTACAATTAATGTCGAACTAACATCAAAAAGAGTAAAATTCAAGGGCGTTAGGGTAAATTTAAACGCATTTTGCTTTCAGATTTACACTGCTAAGAGTTAGAAAACTGTAAAAAAAGAGAATTGTTACAGGAATTGAACAAAGTTCATTAGGGAGACAGAATTACAGCAGCTGGACGAAAAGCAAAACGGTAAAGTAAGTCAACGAAAAAAAGTGAGTGGTCAAGAAATACAGGTATTTATCTTCAACCACCATTACATTTTGAATGGTAAAAATGCACGTAAAATTCAGTAAGACGTAGGCATTTGTTAAATCACTATTTTAACTGTTAATTAGCTGGGTAGAGCTTAACAAATGTGAAAGTCAAAACAGAAAGGATAAAGTGGGTTAGGGTAAAATGGTAATGTTGATGATTATTTTTACACATTCATAACAAAAGTTAAAATTCACAAAATGGACGTAACTATCTTGAAAGATATGAAGAAATCAATTAAGATTACTTAATCCCAAGTTTCTGTATGGTCATGTCTTGACCTTGTGGATAATTCAGTAGGTCAATGTGAAGCTATAATATGTAAGGGGTCTTTCTTGATTTAAGGTTTTTTTTTATGATTCACTGGACTCTAGTTATGCAAAATATCACAAATATTAATACTTCCTTCATTCCTTTGCATAAATTTGTTATTGTATCACAAAGCTCTGTATGATTTATATTAACACAAGATTTCCTTTTCAAATATTATGAAAACTATCAAATATCAACTCAGTTGTTCATGTTTCCTTCAAATATCAGACAATCTCCTTTAAATTTCTGCATTAGAGAAATCTAAACTAAACTTCATTCTACTATAGGATCTAAATGCTCTGTTATGCACGTGGTAAGAAATACAGCAAACTTGATTAAATCCAGAGACTAAACCTTTAAATGTGAATGCCTTGAGTATTTTCACGAACATACATTAAAGATTGCAAACTTTAAGAGATATTATTTCAAATACAAAGAAGAGCCAGAAGACACTCTGAATATAGACACAGAATTCTAGATTCATTTGTATTCAAAACACATAGTCATATATGATTTACAATGTATGAATGACTCTTAGCTTCATTAATCAATTTACAAAAAGTTTACAATGCTTTACAGATACAGTAAGGAAGCTAGATGTTCCACGCATTCCTTATTGTAGACACAGGCGACCTCCTATTCTAAACTAAATGGTCCCTCTATTCAAAATGCTAAGATAAATTATAACTTCTAGGTCTGTTCTATAAATCCCTATGTGTCCCTGTGTAACTCATTACAGAGTAAAGGGGCTCAATATATAGCTCTGATTATCCCCAATACAGTTTTAAAGACCCTAGTTAATCAACGGTCTGCATCTCAAGTGCAGCATCAATCGGTGGAAAACAAGTCCCACCAAAAAATCTTTGAGTAGCATACCCATACTAAGCATAAGGATGCCCTTTGAAAACCCTAACAACCACCAAAATATTTTCTGTTGTTCTTTTAATAATGTTTCTCCATCTACATATCTCTTCTCACTGAAATCTTTCACTTCTTTTGCGATCTTTTACGATCCGATCCGCCTCCTATGATGTCATTGCTATTAAAGCCCTGCCTTAATATCTACCTACATACCTGCAAAATAGACATAAGAAAAATAGATTTAAAATTCATGCTGTTGTCGTCAATTTATACCACGTTAGAAAGTTAGATTGGCATTAATTATAGTAATTAATGTGCCATTGATTCGGCCCTTAGTTCCAGTGTTGGCGCTTTTAAACCTTTTGTATCTCCCATTGTGTATACCTTCATCAGCGTAACTCTCTTCAGTTAGGTTAATCCAATGAACTTTAGCCGATCATACATTTTTGGCTGATACAATCTATTCAGTTTGTATATCCTTGTTCATCGTAAACAAACAAGCATTTAAACATTCAAAGACTTTTCTAAATTGAACTCCCTTTTGACATCTAGCTTGTATCTTTTATTTGCATCCTTCGCTTTGCATATTGGATTGTATTTCAACTATACAAGCCCAAAATACATACAAATATTTTCCTATATTAAATTCTCTTTCTGCATCCACGTTGTATCTTTAACTTGCATTTTTTGCTTTGCATATCATGCTTGTCTATCAAAGATATACATTGCAATTATGCAAGTCCGCTATGCAGCGGTGGGACCCATGCTACTTTCCCTTGTATCTCTGCGGTACAACAATAAAACCAATTTTAATACTTCCTTCGGTTCCACGGCATGTATAAAGTGCAATGCATCTTCCAATATACATTGAGTTATGATGCATCACTTTAACTAAACTTTAATCTTTCTTCAGTTCCACACTATGTATAAAGCCTTGTATATCCTCCTTGTATGTTTTCCTTTTACCAAATATACAAACATGACATACATCCGATGGACCTAATTGATTATTCATTTCACCTCTGAATTCCGTCAGGTCTGACTAGTATATACCGACATGCATCTTTTTGACATACATTTAGTCACGATGCATCCCATATATTAGATTTAAAATTCTCTCGAGTTCTACGTTGTATGTATACTAGAATGTATGTCTCTGAAGCATACATACAAGGTGGAAACATACAACGATTAATCTTTACATTATAAACATTTCGATTCCATAGCATGTATAACCCTTTGTATATCCCGTTGTATGTTTTGCCTTCGCTAAACATATAAACATAAAATACATGCAACGGACTTGAATGAAATATCCATTTAAACTTTGAGCTCTGTCAAATCCACCTTGTATGTACCGAAATAAAACGTTAGCCAAATGCATACAAGTAAACAATGCATAAAAACCTGATGACTTCTACATGTGACCTATACAACGGCCTGATATACAAACAACTTTGTATATGAATGAATTTGCATATTCAAACAACTTTGTATATGAGATTGATGTAGAGTGGGCAGAAGAAACATTCAAAATACTTAAAATTCCCTCTTCACATAACATCGGGCCAAATGCATACATTCTCCCTCTATCGGCAAGACATACTACTGTTGGCCTAACTTGCTCCCCATCTTTCGATATCTAATCTTACACCGATATGCTTAACAACAACTTCTCCGTCAGTTAAACTTCTGTCTATTTATACCAATACTCACACCTTCTATCGCTGTGACTTCGACAGTCGATATAACATTCAAAGACTCTCCCAATGGGATCTTCTCACACCGATGACTTCATCTTGTATATACATTGCCTGACCTTCTATCGCCAATAATCCATTGTATCTTCATCCGCTTTGACCGCTATTGCCAGTCATCACTTGCATCTTACGAAATGCATATTAACAATGTACATTCCAATATACAATCTTTGACATGCAAATGTAGGAAATACACGAAATGCTTTCACATACAACTGTGATATACACACACACTATCTGTGACATACGATTGACGTATACACAAGAAATGTATCTCCTCATACAATTGTGATATGCACAGGGGTTGTCTACCCGATATCCTTTCCTGATATACACAGGCAATGGATCTTCTCATGCGATTGCAGGATACACATGGAATGTAATCAGATATGATTGTGATATATACAGGAATTGTATATTCGTTGGAACAACGCCAAAATCTTATGCTGAGGACATCCTCTTTAATCAATCTCACAGCCTCTATTCTATTGAGCCCTAGCACATAGAGATGCTAGGTTCCCTTACTGTGACAGCTTGTTCACCAGTGGGATCCTCTGTTCCATTCTACCCTTTACACGAACAAAAAGAAAACAAACAAAAAAAACTATATACAGAGTCCATTCCACTGATTTCAGAGAAATCCACTAGTGGAATGGTTTCAATCTTGCATCCTTGACAACAAAAACTAGATTATGTACAGAACAAATTGAAATAGAGGATAGTCACAAAACGATTCAGTCCACAAAAAATATGCCCAAAACACAGAACTTGTAAATGCAAATTTATAGAACTTTTTATTTCTTCCCTCAGACTTCATCTCCTTCTCCTCTTCAAAAATGTGTTTATATTATCTTCCCATCTAGTTCCAACTAGAATACCAAAGGTTGGAGTCGTTACAGCTTCCAACCGGAATACCAAAACTCTAACTAATCACACAACACATGTTTGGCATATGACATGAATTAAACACATTAACAAGACACCTAAACATAACACACTTGATTTAATCATCCACATACCCCAATTGCCCAAGATGTTCAAATTGGCTTATCAGGATGCCAAATTTGTAACACTGGTTCACATGATGGGGTTTTTATTACAAACATGAAATCACAACACAAGTCCTACATGACAACACAAACAAACATAGAAATGCATCAAATATGATAACATATTAAGACCTTAGTCTTCTCCCTCAGGTGTATATCTGGCTTATTGAAGGGGTGGTCCTGCACCATACTCCCTGGGAGAAGAGATCTCAAGCCCACTTGAGATCAAATTTTGAAGGTCTGCACCATGGTTTGTGATCTGATCTTCAGTCATCCAAACTACCTCTGAATCAAGTTTCCCATGCCAAGCCACCAAGTACTCCATGTACTCTTTGCTCCTTGTCTTCTTTGCCACTCTTGAGTCTAAAATCTTCTTCAATTTTGGTGGATCATGCTTAGGAATATCATCATCTGTTGTATCCTGCAATGGTTCCTGTCCTACATCTGCATTATGCTTGTATGGAGTTAAATCACATACATTGAATATGGGTGACAATCCAAGATCAGGTGGAAGTTGGATCTCATAAGCATTCTGCCCACACTTCTTCAAAATCTGACATGGTCCAATCTTCCTCTGCATTAGCTTGGTATGTTTACCTTTTGGGAGCCTCTCCTTCTTCAGATGAACCCACACCAAATCTCCAACATCAAATTGTACATCCCTTTTCTTCTTGTCAGCATATGCTTTGTACTTCAATGTAGTCTGTTGGAGTTGTGTCTTGACTTGATCATGCACCTCTTTGATGGTTGATGCAAAGGCTTCTCCATCTGCACTAATAGACTCTCCTGTAGGTAGATCTCTCAACTCCAAAATACCCCTTGGATGAATGCCATATACCACTTGGAAAGGTGACTTCCCTATACTCCTATTGATGGTGTCATTATAGGAAAATTCTGCTTGTGGTAGGATGTTATCCCACTTCTCTCCATGATGCCTTGTCAAACACCTTAGCAGATTTCCCAATGAACGGTTAACCACTTCAGTCTGACCATCTGTTTGAGGATGGTAGGCTGATGAGAAGGATAAATTGGTTCCAAGCTTCTTCCAAAGAGTCCTCCAAAAGTGGCCAATAAATTTCACATCTCCATCTGACACTATGCTCAATGGCAAACCATGTATCCTCACTATCTCTTTGAAAAACAAATTTGCAACATGGGTAAGTGCAGGAAGATGGGGGGCCAAAAAGGGGTCTTAAGTGGCCACTTTTTTTCTGAAATTAGGAAATACTGGCCTTGGATGAGAAATTGAGCTTAGTTACACTCAAAATTTGGAGATGCAACCAAAACAATGTTCGTAGTGCTCTAAGTCTACTTTCTAAACTACTATTTTGTTTTGAAAATGGCATAGATTAAGGGGTTCAAAAGAGGGAGCCACAGAAATTGGTGTTGTTTCTGTCAAAAAAACATAACATAGCATGTTTTGTGGCTCCCTCAAAAGGTCAACTTTTTTTTTGGTATTTTTAAAATTGCTTCAGAGAGAAATTAGCTAATAGCATGTAGTTTATGCCCGATTTTTCTGATAATTTTTTGATGAATATTTGATTTTTTACTAATTTTCAAAGTGGACACATCCTAAAAAATTGAATTTTGGCCGTGCTATCCCTATAAATTTTGAAAACTAATTGAAAATCATTTTTTTATTTTTTTAATATTTGTAGAATGGAGTCTAGTTTCTAAATATGTATTTTTTTTGAAATTTGAATGAACAGTTAATTTACAATGAAAAAAAGACCAAACAGTGGTTTTTGCCTAAAACCAGACACACAAACAAAAGAAATTAAAGATGAAAGCTTAACATTGTTAAAATGTAAAAAAATCACATCGTCAAATAGCTAAGAGAAAGCCTAACATTACCCAAGTGTTTGATTTGTTTGACCTTGAAACACGTGCAAATCTGAGGGTTAGCATGAACGAAATTATGTGAAATTTTGAAGAATATGGAAAAACACGTATGTGACTATTTATAAGGCACTCCAAGCATTTGGGTTGGAAATCCAAAGCAAATCCCAAGCCCAAGGCTTGGGATTCCCAAAGCAAGGCATAAGGCGAGCGTGTTATAACACACTCACGTTATGTTTTGCTTTGCATTTTTCCTTTCCCGCAAGTCTGTTGTTTGTCATGTTTGACATAACACGAGCGTGTTATAATGCACTCGCGTTATGTTCCCCTTAAATTTTTTTACGTTCAAGGCTATTAATCTTGAGGGTTAAGGGATAAGGGATAGGGTTGGAGGGTTTAGGGATAAGGGATTAGCATTTAAGGTATATTATCGAGCCCGTTGAGGTTCTAGGAATAGGGATAGCGTTTAGGGTTTAGGGATGAGGGTTTAGGGATAGGGTTGAGGGTCGAGGGATCAGAGTTAAGGGTTGAGGGATTAGGGTTTGACATTGAGGGTTGAGGGTTGAGGGTTGAGGTTCAAGGGTCAAGGGTTTAGGGATAGGGTTTAGGGTCGAGGGATTAGAGTTAAAGTAGAGTGTGGAGGGTGTAAGGATTAGGGATAGGGTTGGAGGGTTTAGGGATAAGGGATTAGGGTTTAAGGTATAGTATCAAGTTTGTTGAGGGTTTAGGAATAGGGATAGCATTTAGGGTTTAGGGATGATGGATTAGAGTTGAGGGATGATGGATTAGGGTTGAGGGTTGAGGGATTAGGGTTTAAGGTATAGTGTTGAGGGTTGAGGGTTTAGGATTAGGGTTTAGGGTTGACAGATTAGCATTTAATGTCAAGGTTAGGGTTAGAGTGTCGAGGGTAGAGGGATTAGGGACAGGGTTTAGGGTTGAAGGTTTAAGGATTGAGGGTTGAGGCTTTAGGGATGAGGGTTTAAGGCTTAAAATATAGTGTCAAGTGTTGAGGGTGTAGGGATAGGCTTTAAGTTTTAAGGGTTAAGGGTTGAGGGATAGGGATTAGGGTTTAAGGTATAGTGTTGAGGGTTGATGGTTTAGGGAAAGGGTTTAGGTTTGAGGGATTAGGGTTTAGGGTTGATGAATTAGGGTTTAATGTTGAGGGTTGAGGGTTGAGGGTCAAGGGATTAGGGTTAAATAAGAGTGTCGAGGGTGGAGGGATTAGGGTTTAAGGTATAGTATCAAGCCTTTTGAGGGTCTAGGAATAGGGATAGCGTTTAGGGTTTAGGGATGAGGGATTAGAGTTGAGGGATGATAGATGACGGATTAGGGTTGAGGGTTGAGGGATTAGGGTTTAGGGACAAGGTTTAGGTTTAGGGTTGAGGGATTAGGGTTTAAGGTATAGTGTTGAGAGTTTAGGGATAGGGTTTAGGGTTGAGGGATTAGAGTGAAGGGTTGAGGGATTAGAATTTGATGTTGAGGATTGAGGGTTTAGGGTTGAAGGTTTAGGGATAGGGTTGAGGGTCGAGGGATCAGAGTTAAGGGTTAAGGGATTAGAATTTGACGTTGAGGGTCGAGGAATTAGGGTTAAAGTAGAGTGTGGAGGGTATAAGGATTAGGGATAAGGTTGGAGAGTTTAGGGATAAGGGATTAGGGTTTAAGGTATAGTATCGAGCCTGTTGAGGGTGTAGGAATAGGGATAGCATTTAGGGTTTAGGGATGAGGGATTAGAGTTGAGGGATGACGGATTAGGGTTGAGGGTTGAGGGATTAGGGTTTAGGAATAAGGTTTAGGGTTGAGGGTTGAGGGATTAGGGTTTAAGGTATAGTGTTGAGGGTTTAGGGTTGAGGGATTAGAGTGAAGGGTTGAGGGATTAGGATTTGACGTTGAGGGTTGAGGGTTTAGGGTTTAGGGTTAGGGTTGAGAGATGAGGGATCAGAGTTAAGGGTTGAGGGATTAGGGTTTGATGTTGAGGGTTGAGGGTTGAGGTTCAAGGGTCAAGGGTTTAGGGATAGGGTTGAGGTTCAAGGGATTAGGGTTAAAGTAGAGTGTGGAAGGTGTAAGGATTAGGGATAGGGTTGGAGGGTTTAGGGATAAGGGATTAGAGTTTAAGGTATAGTATCGAGTCTGTTGAGGGTTTAGGAATAGGGATAGCATTTAGGGTTTAGGGATGAGGGATTAGAGTTGAGGGATGATGGATTAGGGTTGAGGGTTTATGGATTAGGGTTTAGGGTTGAGGGTTGAGGGATTAGGGTTTAAGGTATAGTGTTGAGGGTTGAGGGTTTAGGATTAGGGTTTAGGGTTGACGGATTAGCATTTAATGTCAAGGTTAGGGTTAGAGTGTCGAGGGTAGAGGGATTAGGGATAGGGTTTAGGGTTGAAGGTTTAAGGATTGAGGGTTGAGGCTTTAGGGATGAGGGTTTAAGGCTTAAGATATAGTGTCAAGTGTTGAGGGTGTAGGGATAGGGTTTAAGTTTTAAAGGTTAAGGGTTAAGGGATAGGGATTAGGGTTTAAGGTATAGTGTTGAGGGTGGATAGTTTAGGGATAGGGTTTAGGTTTGAGGGATTAGGGTTTAGGGTTGATGAATTAGGGTTTAATGTTGAGAGTTGAGAGTTGAGGGTTGAGGGTTGAGGGTTGAGGTTGAGGGATAGGGTTAATGGTCAAGGGATTAGGGTTAAATAAGAGTGTCGAGGGTAGAGGGATTAGGGTTTAAGGTATAGTATCGAGCCTGTTGAGGGTCTAGGAATAGGGATAACATTTAGGGTTTAGGGATGAGGGATTAGAGTTGAGGGATGATGGATGATAGATTAGGGTTGAGGGTTGAGGGATTAGGGTTTAGGGACAAGGTTTATGGTTAGGGTTGAAGGATTAGGGTTTAAGGTATAGTGTTGAGGGTTTAGGGATAGGGTTTAGGGTTGAGGGATTAGAATTTGATGTTGAGGGTTGAGGGTTTAGGGATAGGGTTGAGGGTTGAGGGATCAGAGTTAAGGGTTGAGTGATTAGGGTTTGACGTTGAGGGTTGAGAAATTAGGGTTAAAGTAGAGTGTGGAGGGTATAAGGATTAGGGATAGGGTTGGAGGGTTTAGGGATAAGGGATTAGGGTTTAAGGTATAGTATCGAGTCTATTGAGGGTGTAGGAATAGGGATAGCATTTAGGGTTTAGGGATGAGGGATTAGAGTTGAGGGATGACGGATTAGGGTTGAGGGTTGAGGGATTAGGGTTTAGGGATAAGGTTTAGGGTTGACAGCTGAGGGATTAGGGTTTAAGGTATAGTGTTGAGGGTTTAGGGATGGGTTTAGGGTTGAGGGATTAGAGTGAAGGGTTGAGGGATTAGGATTTGACGTTGAGGGTTGAGGGTTTAGGGTTAGGGTTGAGAGATGAGGGATCAGAGTTAAGGGTTGAGGGATTAGGGTTTGACGTCGAGGATTGAGGGTTGAGGTTTGAGGGTCAAGGGTTTAGGGATAGGGTTGAGGTTCAAGGGATTAGGGTTAAAGTAGAGTGTGGAGGGTGTAAGGATTAGGGATAGGGTTGGAGGGTTTAAGGATAAGGGATTAGAGTTTAAGGTATAGTATCGAGTCTGTTGAGGGTTTAGGAATAGGGATAGCATTTAGGGTTTAGGGATGAGGGATTAGAGTTGAGGGATGATGGATTAGGGTTGAGGGTTGAGGGATTAGGGTTTAGGGATAAGGTTTAGGGTTGAGGGTTGAGGGTTGAGGGATTAGGGTTTAAGGTATAGTGTTGAGGGTTGAGGGTTTAGGATTAGGGTTTAGGGTTAACAGATTAGCATTTAATGTCAAGGTTAGGGTTAGAGTGTCGAGGGTAGAGGGATTAGGGATAGGGTTTAGGGTTGAATGTTTAAGGATTGAGGGTTGAGGCTTTAGGGATGAGGGTTTAAGGCTTAAGATATAGTATCAAGTGTTGAGGGTGTAGGGATAGGCTTTAAGTTTTAAGGGTTAAGGGTTGAGGGATAGGGATTAGGGTTTAAGGTATAGTGTTGAGGGTTGATTGTTTAGGGAAAGGGTTTAGGTTTGAGGGATTAAGGTTTAGGGTTGATGAATTAGGGTTTAATGTTGAGAGTTGAGGGTTGAGGGTGGAGGGTTGAGGGTTGAGGGATATGGTTAATGGTCAAGGGATTAGGGTTAAATAAGAGTGTCGAGGGTAGAGGGATTAGGGTTTAAGGTATAGTATTGATCCTGTTGAGGGTCTAGGAATAGGGATAGCATTTAGGGTTTAGGGATGAGGGATTAGAGTTGAGGGATGACGGATGACGGATTAGGGTTGAGGGATTAGGGTTTAGGGACAAGGTTTAGGGTTAGGGTTGAGGGATTAGGGTTTCAGGTATAGTGTTGAGGGTTTAGGGATAGGGTTTAGGGTTGAGGGATTAGAGTGAAGGGTTAAGGGATTAGAGTGAAGGGTTGAGGGATTAGAATTTGACGTTGAGGGTTGAGGGTTTAGGGTTGACGGTTTAGGGATAGGGTTAAGGGTCGAGGGATCAGAGTTAAGGGTTGAGGGATTAGGGTTTGACGTTGAGGGTTGAGGGTTGAGGTTCGAGGGTCAAGGGTTTAGGGATAGGGTTAAGGGTTGAGGAATTACGGTTAAAGTAGAGTGTGGAGGGTATAAGGATTAGGGATAGGGTTGGAGGGTTTAGGGATAAGGGATTAGGGTTTAATGTATAGTATCAAGTCTATTGAGGGTGTAGGAATAGGGATAGCATTTCGGGTTTAGGGATGAGGGATTAGAGTTGAGGGATGACAGATTAGGGTTGAGGGTTGAGGGATTAGGGTTTAGGGATAAGGTTTAGGGTTGAGGGCTGAGGGATTAGGGTTTAAGGTATAGTGTTGAGGGTTTAGGGATAGGGTTTAGGGTTGAGGGATTAGAGTGAAGGGTTGAGGGATTAGGATTTGATGTTGAGGGTTGAGGGTTGAGGGTTTAGGGTTTAAGGTATAGTATCAAGCCTGTTAAGGGTCTAGGAATAGGGATAGCATTTAGGGTTTAGGGATGAGGGATTAGAGTTGACAGACGACGGATGACGGATTAGGGTTGAGGGTTGAGGGATTAGGGTTTAGGGACAAGGTTTAGGGTTAGGGTTGAGGGATTAGGGTTTAAGGTATAGTGTTGAGGGTTTAGGGATAGGGTTTAGGGTTGAGGGATTAGAGTGAAGGGTTGAGGGATTAGGATTTGATGTTGAGGGTTGAGGGTTTAGGGATAGGGTTGAGGGTTGAGGGATTAGAGTGAAGGGTTGAGGGATTAGGATTTGATGTTGAGGGTTGAGGGCTGAGGGCATTTTCTATCAAGAACTTGATTATGAGGGCTTGCCCCTTCATTGTTATGCCTATCATATGGCGAAGCATCTGGCAAGCTCTTGCAAGAAAGAGATGTGATCAATGCAAAGGATGTGATGAATCTATAGCAGGACAAAATGTGAGCGTGTTATAATGTGCTCACGTTTTGTCTTGCTATTGAAACAGTAAAAAAGTGGTTACCCCCGTGATCCAGGCCCACATGCTCTATTTTCTTACTAATTCTGCATGTGCTCTGATAAAAAAGAAGTGCTTTCATGCTATTGGGAAGTTCACATGCACATTTGACACATTGTACCACCTTTGCATGATCTTTCCACCACCTTTTCTACTTTGCCAACTTGAGAAGGAGGAAATAACATAATTTTCACACCAAGTTAACATTATAGATTGGTTAATAGTATTGTTGTTAGTAATGATATTTGAGTGTTATTCAATTTAACATTGAAAAAGAAGCAAGTGGTGAAAAATTCAAATTGTTGAGGAGTTTGATGCAAGAAGATAAAAACACTACATAATTGGGTACTCTCTCCATTCAAATCTTCATTTTTTAGGTATGTCAAGTCTTTACATGCATCTTCTTTACATTTTTCCTTATTTCATATTGAATTACTTTATCATGCTTTATTATACATGTTTAAAATAGACACATTCCCAATCAAGAAAGCAGCCTACAATCTCACATGATGCCATGTATATTTTCTACACTTGGGCGCTTTAATAATTATGTGTAATAAACAAACCTTAACATACCATGATGTCAAACTATACAAGAATAAATCCTTACAACATAAAAAAAATACAATCCCACTATTATTTTGTATTCATTTCTTAGGAACTAATATTGGTCTCTTTATCATGCTACAGACAAATTCTTCGTCATGCCGAGGAAACGATCAAGAATTAAACTAACTAGGAAGACATAGAAGCTAAGAATGCAAAGAAAGTAGTGGCTATGAGGGAACTTCGTGAGAAGAGGAAATTGGACATGATAAATGAAGACATACTAATTGAAGAGGAACCACAACCATCACAAAGAGATATGGTATTGGCGGTACAAAGAGAAAGAATGCAAAACCTTCGTGGTATGAGAGATTTGAATACCATAGTTGGAGACACGTCCTCTACCGCAAGTCAACATGTAGGGACACCATCTACCACTTCTCAAGTTGAGAGTACATCATCACTCACATGTGATGAAGGAGGTATGCCATCGTTCCCACCTCAACCTCAAGGTATGTCATCTATTCTATCTTCGATCAAAGGTATGCCATCTAACCCATCTCATTTAAATATTGATGAAATTCCTAATGTTGAGATGAATTTACCTAACTTGACACCACCTAGAATTTTGCATAGAAAGCCAAAGTATTTGATTGATATTGATGAGAATATTTTGCAGCCAATGGAAAGTAAGATTTCAAAATGCACTTGTAGAAGATATGCTAATAAGATTTGGAGATTGTTCTTTGAAAAGTTAAATGAGATTGCAAGATGTCAACTATTCGTTGAAATGATGCAAAGTATAAAGTATAGGTCTATCATGAAGATTATTGGGTTGAGAACATCAGAGGCTTCAAGTGAAAAATCTGTTGTCAATAATCTAATGAGTGCATATGAGAGTGTGAGTAACACCTCACGCACAAAAGATAGTAATGCAACACGGTGTGTGATTACATCGACTATAGTAAGTAGTCAAACGAGGAAAGCTCGTCTCATTAGAAAGACAAGTCAAGAATTGAGAATTAATAGGAAAACTTTATCAAGAGCTGATGGAAGACGCCAAAGAATTGAGGACACTAATGCCAATGAATTATGGGCGTTCTTGGGGAGACTACCACAAAACGATAAACCAATTGTTGAAGCATTGAGATCACTAATTGAAGACTTTTGGAAGAATTACACAAGGGTATCTCCGAATCAAAGGGATGTGGTAAGAAGGAGAATCGGTAGTCAGAACCGTGAGCCACATCCAAAGCATTTTTTGGATGACACTCAAACACAGTTTTATGGTAAATTTCTAGAGAAGTATCCTCAAATTAAAATTTGTCAAAGATATTTTGAATTGCTAAAACCTTTCTATGTTAAGATAAATCACACATGCACTACTTGTTGTTGTAGATTACATATTGAATTTTCTAACCATTTTGATGCTTATAGGTCTATATATTTAGATATGCATACTAACAATGATTTGTAGGGTTGTGCCATATGTGGCCCACCAACATCTTCAAGAGACTTCATATCAAGAATTTTATGTGAAAGAGAGGAAGGTCAAATATTCTACAAGAAATTATGCTTGGATGGCACATGTCATCATTGCGGTGGCTTTCAACATTTGCAAATATGTGAACATATGGAAATAACACATGCGGTTGGAAATGAACTAGTAGAGTTTGACAAGTATAAAATAGGGGCATACAATACAAAAGATTGTAAAGAAGCAAAGAGGTGTGAATTAGTTATTGAAAAGATTCCAGTGTATCAGTTTATGCCTATATTTTGTGATAGCATAGTGTATGAGTATGCAAGACATTCCCATAGAGCTTGATGGTTGGACTTGCAATTCAAGTTATGCAAGGACACATTTCCGGTTGGTAGCATTGTTTTAGTCGTTGACTTTGCAGAGAACTATAGTCTACAGCCACAGCGTGAGGTGCAATCACAATATTACAGCTCCACACAGGTTTCTATATTTGTGCACATCGCATTCATTCATGCGAATGATAGTACAAAGGATGATAGAAAGATCATAAGGGAGTATAATTTCTATATTAGTGATGATCACACGCATTCTACGGAGTTCGTGCAAGGTTGCTTTCAGGTGTTCTACAATGATTTGGCTAGAAGGAGTATATCATTCAGTCAGCATATCATATGGTCAGATAACTGTGTGTCACAATTCAAGAACTCGCAGAATTTCTATTGGCTGAGTAGGAGGCATAATTTTACAGGTATTCAACATATGTGGAACTTTCGTGAGGCCGGGTATGGAAAGGGGGAGCATGATGGTGCAAGAGCATGTATCAAAAGAGCCATAGCATGAGAAGAGTTAAAGTATAAAGACAATGCAAAGTTGATAGATGCAAAATCGATTGTTGAGTGGTGTAATGCTTCCATGGGTCCAGGTAATGAAGGTAAGTCTTTAGTTCGTAGATTTTTTTAGTTGATAGATGATACTAACATTGCACCATATGAGGATTGTTGTACACTGACAGGATCAAATGAGATGCACTCTTTCAGAAGCTCAATTGTAGGTTCATGGAGTATCCATACATGAAAGATGTCATGCTTTTGTTCTTCCTATACAATTCAAGTCTGGGATGAGTGCGAGTCAAAGGAGTGGGTTGACGAATGGCAGTTAAGTTATCTTAGCCCACTTGACATGTATCGACCCCCAACAGCACTAGAACTAACACAGATGGAATCGTCAGTTGACTTTGACCACATATCAGATTTAGTTCAACTAGGTAATATAGGGCACGTATATGCATCTAATTTCATCTAGTTCAACCAGGTAATGTCATCTTACTTTGTAGTGTTTTTGTAATGTTAACTAATATCATCTAAATTGCTACACATATCAATGTAGGGCACGTATATGTAGTTATTGCAGATGAAGATAATGAAGAGGGGACATATTATTACTTATGTCGTTGTCTTGAGGCCAAAAATAAATTGGAGGCCCCTGTTACAGATGGAGAAAACATCGAATACCCTATAGGCTCAGTGGTTATTACTGGAACATGGCTTAGAAGGTACCCACATAAGAGTGTTAATATTTAGCTATCTCAGGACTTTGATACGCATTGGAAGATTCTTCATTAGTTGAACTTTGTCGTGGCATCCAATGTTCATTTGATAAAGTATCGGGGTAGACCTTTGAACAAAATATTTTGGAAGGTGCGTGAGTTTGACCATGAAGCAATACTTGACACAATAACGAGTAGAGTAGACCCGGATGGTTCATTGGATTAATTTGTAAGTATTCACATTGATTTTGTAAAGTCATGTTACATTGAGTTGTAAGTATGCACATTAATTTGTAAGGTTTGTCTTTTTTTATTTCCTCCTGCATTTTTACACATATGTACACATTTTTACATCATCATGTTATGCATTTTTGGTGTCCTGCTCCTGATGCGACCAAACTCATAACTCACCCTACTTCCTCTAGACACCATTTGATGATCTCTCCAACACTTTGGATCTAGGGTGCCCAATCATGATGATGAACTATATACCATTCTCCCAAGGCACTCATAATGAATGAAAAGAAGACCAAGGGCGCCCAAGCTTAATAGACTTATTTCTTTCAATTTTGATGATCCAAACTCTTGCAATATGACATCCACTTTCATGCCATTAGATCTTCCTTCACATACAGGGCACCAAATCAAGTTGAAAAATCTACATAAGGGTGCCAAACTGGATGAAAGGAGACATGAAATGTGCCTTAGGACTCCATGCTAAGGTTTGAGCCATTAAAGTCTCTTAATATTAGGCGCTCATGATGATGAAACTTAGAGCTTTTTCCTTTCCTATGCGCTCATCTAAGATGTTTGAATGATAAGGAGCACCTCAACCTCTATAATGTACATTAGACACCAAAATCAAGGTGATTTTAAGTCACTTTGAGTCATTTGGGGTCAGTTTGAGTCTTTGATTCATGTTGCAAAAAAGTGTCAATGTTGTCAAGTTGCACAAAGCAACTTTTGCATTTTTTGTGTCCTGCTCGTGATGTGACCAAATTGACTGTTCCAACGCATCCGGATGGGTACATTTATGCTAGGCATGGTCTTTTTTTTCACCCAAACATGTCAAAACAGTCCGAGCGACATTGTACCGATGATATCCCTAAAGAGTCCAAATTGCAAAAAGGCAGCAATCTTTGACGAGATGTTACTCAAAAACTGTGTCACTTAGAAATATTCTGTCTGAGGCAACACGATCATGTAGAGTGCCTCTACAATAACCTCTCTCAATTTTTTATATCTCTGGGGCATTTGCCTGTGGTGAAAGGTTTTCTGCTGCCCCAAAAATCATCAGAAGGAGGCAGTGTAAAGTTGCAAAGGGGTGTAACTTTTGTCCTACTCCTGATGTGACCAAACTGACTATTCCAACACATCTAGATGGGTACATTTATGCTAGGCATTATCCTTTTTTTCACCCAAACATGTCGAAACAGTCCGAGCTATATTGTACCCACGATATCCCTAAAGAGTCCAAAGTGCAAAAAGGTAGCAATCTTTGACAAGATGTTACTCGAAAACCATGTCACTTAGAAACATTCTGTCTAAGGCAACATGATCACGTAGAATACCTCTACAATAACCTCTCTCAATTTTTTATATCTCTGAGGTATTTGCTCGTGGTGAAAGGTTTTCTGCTGCCCCAAAAATCGTCAGGAGGCAGTGTAAAGTTGCAAAGGGGTGTAACTTTCGTCCTGCTCCTGATGCGACCAAACTGGCTATTCCAACGCATCTGAATGGGTACATTTACACTAGGCATGGTCTTTTTTTTCACCCAAACATGTCAAAACAGTCTGAGCTACATTGTACCGACGATATCCCTGAAGAGTCCAAAGTGCAAAAAGGTAGCAATCTTTGACAAGATGTTACTCGAAAACTGTGTCACTTACAAAAATTCTATCTGAGGCAACACGATCATGTAGAGTGCCTCTACAATAACCTCTCTCAGTTTTTATATCTCTGAGACATTTGCCTGTGGTGAAAGGTTTTTTACTGCCCCAAAAATCATCAAGAGGTAGTGTATTAAGTCAGGATGAAAGCCTATTCACTCTAGGTGCCTGTTGTGACCAAATCACACATCACCCCATTATAAATGGGGACCCCTTGCTTTTTTTGAACTCCAGTGTGTTTGACTAAGCTTAGATGATGTCTTGGGGTTATTGCATGATGAGGTCAGTGGTGTTTGAGTTTTAGAGCTCCTTGATGACTTGATCCTAATAGTAGGCACGTAGAAGAAGGAATGATTAAGGCGCACTTTGATAATCATTTCACCCTAGGTGAGCGCCTAGGTAGAATTTGGAGTGGAACCCTCAAATAATACCTTAGATTTTTAGATGCTTATTTTAGCTCAAATCATCATTATCTTGCGCCTAGAGTTGGAGTCTAACTGCCTAGGGAGTCAAGGAGCATTTCATCATCCAGAGAATCCCAAACATGTGCCTTGAACAAGTGATGCTACAAGTGGTGAACAAAATGGGTGCCTTGAAGAATTGAGCCCTCCAAGACATCTTGCAATTGCCTAAAAGTCCAAAATTTACATAAGTGAGTTAAGACACCATTTTCTATCTCCAGAGCCTCCTTTGAGCGCCTTAACATGGAGTGAATGTTTTAGTCTATGAAAGATTGTGCCTAAAGAATATAACAACCCCTTGAGTCACTAGGATGAACTAAGTTAACAAAATGAACTTCATTGAGGGAGGTGCACTTGTGCATCTAGACAACTCCAGTTTAGCGGCTGAGAAAAAGCATGTTTAGTGACACCCCTTGAATGAACCCTCTAGAACCAATAACCATAGCTCAAGATCCATAACCATGAGAAGATAAAGCATTAAAAAAATTCATCTAAAGGATGGGAAATACCTCTTAGATGATAGTTTGCCGAGTAGACCAAGAGTGGGGAATGAGAATGCTCCTCGAAGATACACCAAGCCACAATGACTCTCTCCAATAAGAATCTTCTCTAGGTCCATAATTAACTCATGCCCATATCCAAGTGAAAGTCTCCTTGGTCTTCCTACTAAAACCTCTAAAGGGTAACCATCTCAACAATTGTCTCTAATCCCAAGAGAACTCTAGCCTCACCCAAGTCTCGAAGTATGTATGAGAACCTACAACCAATCAATCCATGTTAAGCTCCAAATGCAACACCACATTATCATGAAGCTCCCAAGCACATGACCAATGTACTCAATACTAAGAGAACCAACAAGACCACTGTCAAAACTCCAACTACAAAATTAGGTATCCAAATATGACATCATGATCTAACATCTCCTCCTAGAAGATCACATGCACCAATACAGACATCCTAGTCTCAAGAGAACTTGTATCATGCTAATACTCTAATCTAGAATCAAGAGTCCACCAAGACACACTACCAAACACCTCTAAACCAAGGATCAACATCTACAACCACATGAAGATAAACATCTCCTAAAAATAGTAGCCAAGATGTCAAAGCACTCTCACTACAAATAATAATCATAATCCAAGAGTTTGTCCATTACACCCAACCACTATATAAGATCATCCATCACTAGGTGACGAATACACATCACTATCAAAGCTCTCACTGAACCATGATATGAACTACACATGGCATTGTGATAACCATCTCCTAAATGAAGATCACCATGGTCCACACACACTCAACTATAATACTAATAACTCCAAAGTAGAACCAAGATCTCCAATCTAAGAAAATAAACCATCATTACTGTCAAAATCTCACACTAAACTATGCAACTAAGATATCCATGACATCATGATAAACATGCTACAAGTCCCAATAACCAACTATCCAATCATTGTCATCATCCATCCTCTCATCCCAATGCAACATACCAATGCGCAAATGAGCATAGACAAGGAAAAATAACAAAGTCTACATCAACACTGAATCAATCCTGTGGATATAGGCAATATGCATTCAAGTCATCCCACTACAATCAATGAGGTGTGCATCCCAAAAAAATGCATAACTTGTAGATCCCAACCATTGAAAACATGCAAAATCATCATCACATTAGTAACTTCCAAAATGAGATATCAAATAATATAACTTATAGACTTCACCAAATCAATCATAGATTCAACTTTCCAAACAAGTTTACAAATGAGTAACCATAGTCAAGGAACTAATCAAGCATCTAAGAGATAAGAACAATGTGCTAAAAGTAAACGACAACACCACCTGTAATCATGAATCAAACATCATAACCCATACCTATCAACTACAAACATGGTCAAGTCTTGCCAATGCTCAAATGTACCTACATCTCCATGACACCATAATTATCATCATTGCTATACCTATGCTCAAATCCCACTGAAACAAGACTCCTAGTCTCACCATGTATCAACCATGTCCTCAAACCAGAATATTGCTGAGCTCATGGAGATTGATACACCCACTTCAATAGAATAGGCAATTAATGTACCTGATGTGTCTTCATTTCATAAACTAGTAAACATCATTTGCATCCATACTTAAACCAATCTTATTGTTGTGTTTGATGTGTCCTCTTTCAAACAACCATTTAACAAAATTTGAGTCCAAACAATAAACATTTACAACCATAAACATCTCAAAGTCCAAAATCCAAACATTCTATCATCCTTAATCATTTCCATCATGGACCCTTGGTTTGAAAAAATCATTATGCAAGATAAAAACCCTATGCCTATTAACTTATGTGAGGCTCATGCAAAACCCAAAATCACAATCAAAATAGGTCCTCAAACCATGCATCCTTTAAATGAGATCTTTTATCCAAATCAATCAAAAAATCCCTTTGACAATGATGATGATGATAGTCTTGTAGATCAAGATGATATCAAGATGACAATAGCATTAACTATGAGATCATTACATGCAAACTTTCCATAAACCTTCATCTCCCACTCATGAACATGCAAGAATATTTCAAACAAGAAATGACTAGCACTACCTATCATGCCAATCCTAAATACACATCTAATGGTCATCCTTATGGTACCTTTGGTAAGGGAAGAGCCACTTTAGACCAAGGTCCTCATATTCAATTCATATCTCCAATCCCAACCGCATGTGAGAACTGTTTATCCTATGTATCCTATTCAAATCCTCCATTTCATAATTCTTACATTCCAACTTATCCCATCAATCCAAACCCACTACATCCAAATCATCCTTTTTAGATTTCCTCCAAGGACTTCTAGTGGAGGAAAAATCTCAAACTAGAAATCACAAATTCAATTAGTGTACCTCTCCCAAGCCTATCCAAAAGTCACATAGTACCATGCCTATCCATCAAACACCACTATGCAATCAAAATCCTAACAACATGCCCATGATCCAAGATCAAGTGCAATCATGCAAAGATATTATCAATCACAAGCCTATTAAGAATGAACTAGAGTCTTCTAGTACCATACTTTTCCATCAAACACCATCATGTAATCCATGGCCTATCAAGCCTATCAAAGAGTCTCTTACTAGAATTTCAAGTCAAAATCTATCATGCAACCATGTTAATTATGCAAAACCTATCAATCCCATCCAAGAAACCTTTATTTTCATCCGAACTCAAGATCTATGTCAAGAATCAAATCTAAAGTAGGATCAAATGTGCACTCATCCAAATCAATATCAAATTATCCAAGGTACTTAAGATCAAATTATCCAAGTTATTCCGATACATCGGTGAACTCTAATCTCGTTGGGCCGATACACCAATGGATTTCGACTGTCAGTGTGACCCCCTTCATCGGCGAATCTCTCAACTACTCTTCCGATGCGCAAATGGGATTATCTTCCGATACACCGATGTCTTTGACTTCGAACCACACTTGTCAGCAAGACAGACCACTATCGGTGAAGCCTAACCAAGGTCTGCCGATATGCTGATACGACCAACTCTTGACGTCGATACAAGGTTCTTTTGCAGGCAAAGGGTGCCTAGGCTTATGGGGCTCAATTTGATGTATTTATTGAAAGTGTTGATAACTGAGAGGGGGGGGGTGAATCAGTTATCCTAATTATTTCCCTTATTGAACTTTCCTTTTAATTGAAGCAGCATAAAATCAAACACAAAACATTAACCATGAAATAAGAAACACATGACACAGTATTTTTGACGTGGAAACCCTGTTAAGGGAGAAAACCACGGGGTGATTAACCCAAGAATTATTCTCTGTTAGAAGAATAGGAAATTACAAAAATGGCACTTGCCAATTAGGGCTCACTGCCCGAGCACACTGCTCACAAGAGGCCCACTGCCTACAAAAAGACACACTGTCTACAAAGTGATGAGAATCACAGTCTTGAACTGATTGGAAGCATCTGCATATGCTGGAGTTCAGTTCCGGTTAGGCTCAGTACACTGATCTGCTGCACTTCATCTTTCCTCTGTTCTTTATTCTGCTATCTTTCACATACCGGATCCTTTTTGCTACCTCTGCTCTTTCTCTGGACTTATTCGCATATCTCTCTACACATACACCACACTTCACAACTAAATCCATCCTCTATATATATCCGCACAAGTAATTTCATCACCTTTCTAGTCGGCATCCGGAACAGTCTAGTTTCTTATAAACTCTCATTCTGTCGGCTGAATCCTTCCTCACCAAGCAATGCGGATCAAGCATATACTTGTAGATATCATTAATCATGTCGGCCAAACATGATTCATGCCTTCACAACCTCTGTCATCAACAGTAACCCATCCGAAAAGCAGTCTGATACTCTGCCAGTCAGTTCTTCCTCTGTTTTCACTGTCTCTCAGGAATCCGGTACTCAACCATTCATATCTTTTTCCTTGTCCATCACCGGAGGCTAAATCCTTGGAATATACCACTCAAGGTAGTCCTCTTGACTTCCCCAAATCCGTACTGCACCAAGACACTTCCACTGAGAGGTCCGGACCAATCTGTCGGACCTTGCCACATGCTCTGTTCTTCTTCACCGGACCACAACATTCTTTATTCTGACTTCCGGTAGAGACATATCATGTCTTGCGGATATGTGGGATGACCTTTGTTGCCATCAATGACAACAACCATGAATCCATATAGTGTCTCTTGCCAACAATCTCCCCCTTTGGCATTGATGGCAACACTTAGTGAAAAATGACTAAGTGTTTTCACTGTGCTCCCCCTTTGCTGATGCTCTGTCTTTATATACAATTTCCAGAACTCCCCCTTAGTTGGATTTCTCATTTTTCACTGCTCCTCACTCCCCCTTTGACATCAATGGCAAAGGGTAGGGTCCGCATATCAAAATTTTCAAAAATTTCTTATACTTAGCCGCATATTTACATACTCACATATATTGAAGAATGTCTGCAAAGGATGTCTGTAATTGAATCATTTCGGTAGCCCAACTTTGCTTCATTCTGTCCAAAATTGAAATGTGACCACTTAACAAAAATGCAAACGCTTCTGCCCGCTTGAGATCTGTCGGATCTTTTGTTTGGGCGGTGGTCCTAGCATCACTGATGGCCTCATGCATGGTTTCCAACTTAGGGATTATAATCCTTCTAAGTTCTCCCATCCGGTTGGTGATGTTCTTCCTTTCCTTCTCAAGATTCTTTATTTCGTTCAAGACTGCAATAGTCTGACATTCTTGATTTATTATAGAGGAAGAGAGAGGATCAAAACTTTGAGATAAGCTTTGTAGCTTATCCTGTTCCTCTTTTATTTTCTTGTCAAATGCTGCTGTTGCCTTTGACCAGGATATACAAAATTTATAGATATCACCGCCATCCTTAAGAGCATTCTCTAAGCTCTTTATTCCAATGCTTACAATCTTCCTATCTTTAGAAATTAATTCTAATATCTCTGAAAATCTCTTATCCAAAAATTCCTTCCGGACCTTTTCTTCAGCTGATTTTTCTAGAGAATCAAAATGTGTATCAACACTGCTGACTAAGGTTTTTAGATTACCGGAAGTGGAGGCTGTCGGATCTATTTGGATTGATGGCATGATCTTCACAAGTACTCCGGAGGTAGCCTCTATCAACTCACAGTCTTCCATATGAGACTTCAGGAGCTTTTCATTTGCCTTGGCATTTGCAAATGAAGCTATCTTCATTGTTTGTACCGGAGAGAGAGAGTCAAAATCAAATGGGCCTTTTAGAAGCTCCGGTTCATCAATCTCTAAAGTTTCTTTACTCAAAAATTGTTGAACAGTTTGTGCAGTGTCTCTTGCCGGAGACAGATGTTTCTTTTCTTCTGCAGTCTTAGAACTGTCAACCTCTTTGTCTTTCACCACTGCTTCCTTCTCCTGTAATTGCTCTTCTTCTTTGGATCCGGAGACTGTAGGGGAAACCGGAGGAGAGATGCTAACTTGTTCATGGGCCCCTTCTTCTGGAGCAGAGGGTCCCAAGTCCTCACTTGTCTGTTCAGGGCTCACTTCTTCCAGAACAGAAGATTCCAAATCAGCAGCTGTTTCTGCACCTAAGTCCTCTACAACAGGAAGATTGAACCTTTTGAAGGCCTTCCGGAGGATCTCTTCTGTTTCTTGGGCCACTTTGTCAGTCTCACCAAGCATGAGTTGATTCATCCTGGCTTTGCTTCTGAACTCATCTTTGCAGTCCTTGAAGATAATGTTCATTGTCTTGGGATCAATTTGAGGATATAGCTGAATAGCTATCTGCTCCCGGATCTCAAGATCTTTGGCATGAGCATTATTCTTTCTTACTTCCATTTCCTTCTCTAGGCTTTTAGGAATGAGAGATATGATCTCAATGAAAGCCTTATTGTATATGTTCAGATATTTAACTGTGGCTTCCTGCAGAGTCTTTTGGTCTGCCTCACTGAAGTCATCATAGGATTCAGTCATTGGTTGAAGGTTTCCATCCACCGTGACCGACTTGATTATGCTCTCTAGTGACAGAGTGGGCTTTTCAACAGTTACCTCTGCCATTTCATCCTTGTCTTGGCCTGTGGAGGGCTTACCGGATCCTTTCTTCTTCTGTTTCTTTACTTCTCTTACTCCCTCATCTGATTCTGTTTCCTCTTCATCCTTTTGGCTTCCATAAGCCCTTGTGGCTTTTGTCTTGGATCTCTTACCGGATGCCTGGACTTCCGGTTTTGAACTTTTGGTTGAGGGAGGTGCAGATCTCTTTGTTGATCTGGTCCGGGTGGGAGCTCCAACCGGAGCACTTTCTTTGCTTTTCTCTTCTTCCTCGGCCTTCCTCCTCTTTTCCCGGCTGGCATCAAGTGCCTCCTTTGAGATACCTAGGCCTTGAGCAATGTGCTCTACTTCTTTTCTTACCTTTCTTTTAATCTCAGGTTCCCTGAGTTCTACATGTATTTTTACACTCAGCTCCTCAAAGGTTCCAAACCTTTCTGCCTTAGGATCTTTGGGCTGACTTAGCATGTGTTGAACATGCAGCTCCACTATCTGTTCATCAACTTCATACCCCATGGGCATGATCCAGACAGTCCTTGGCTCCACTGCCTCCATTAGGCACTGATCAGTGTCAACCATAAAGCACACTGAGTCCTTGTATTTCTCAATGAGAGACTGAGGAATTCTCTCTCTTGCTTGCATCATGCTCTGAAAGTTTTTGAAGTATCCCCATAGAGCTGAATTTCTCGCTTTTGCATCCCCAAGTCCATGCAAGTAGTCTCTTATCTGGACTGCAACAGGTTTGTCATTCTGCCATACCCATCCACTTGTTCCGGGTAGCTCATTCATGAAATAGAAGAATAGACATACAATAAGAGTACCATACTTAAAGGAATTCTTCTTATCCTTCTTGATTTTCTGTATGTTTTCCATTAATTGGCTTAGTAGTAGTTCACAGAGATCATATTCTGCATTCTTTCTTAACATTTCATAAGCAGTGTATATTGCAGTTCCGGATACAGAATTCTCCCTGCTGGAGTGATAGATCTTGTATCCTATTATCATTGATGCATATTTGATATCCGGATCTGAAATATCTTCAATGGTCATTGCCCTCTTGTCAAATTTTGATCCGGTGGCCTCTGTTACAATGTTGTTCTTGACAGATTTGAGGATAGGTACCCCTCCGGAAGAGTATAGGCCAGTTACTGCTCTAATTGCCTCTTTTGTGATCTTACAGGGTCTATCTAGCCATAGAAAGTTGTCATGCATCCTGCTCAGTACATACCGGACCCATTCATCTTCTTCAAAGCAGGGGAAATGAATAAATTGCTCAAATTGTTTCTTCTGAATATCCTTATACTCTGGTTTAAGCTCAAAAGCATTGTCAATCAGCTGCTTGTGATAGAGGTCTCTTAATTTGAATTCCCCAAATTCCTCAATGTTTGCATGTATGTAAACCCTAATGTCTTCGGTGTGTAAAACTCCGTGAGGAACACTAGAGAAGGCTCCTAGTGGGTCTACCTCCAATTATTTGTAGGGATGTTTCTTGAATGAGGGGCGAGGTCTATCGGAGATCTTAACTATGTTTGGAGTAGCCATTCTTCAAAGATTTGCAGTGAGGTAATGAAAAACGGAGAATACCTTATGCGCCTTCGGTTTGCACGGAGTGGTTGGATTGATTTCTTTATCCAATAGCTTCGGCAGGAGATCCTTGGTGTGCTTGAAGAACCTTGTTGCAGAGCTCCACTTTTCGCTTCTTCTCGAGTGCAGAATGAGCAAATGACCTTTGAGAAATCCCTTAAATTGCTCCGCGAACCCTAATACCTGTCTGCAATAAATGCTTCACCTACATCATTCCGGTTTGCCTTGTCTGGATAGCTTGGAGTATCCCGGATTAGTCCTGATCTGTGGATATCATCCGGATCTTTCAATCATGAATAAATCGAGGTAGCATATTACAAGATCATCTCAAACACTCTGTCCAATCCGCAGAACAAGATAGTGCATTTCCAGATCTTTCCGGACCTTTTTGTAATCCTTTATCATACCGGAGCATCTCCCTGAACAGGTCTTATTTGATCGATCACAGCTTCTTCATAACTTCATGCGGACCTCTGAAAACTTGACTGAAGTATCTCAAGATTCATATCTACAAACCCTTTGATCCGCATCTTGTACCACATCCGGCACCACTTGTTTGGCTGGGGGAACAAGATTTTCTTTGAGTCTCCCCCTGAGCCTGAGCTCACTTTTAATTTCCGGAAGAAATATCAGCACCAGAGTCTGGTGCGGATCCAACCTCTACATTCTCTGAACTTTTCTTCACCCAAATCTTGCTCATCTGATTCCTAACCTCATCCGCATTCATCTTTTGTTTACCCTTGTCTTGATTCTGATTATACACCGGACCTCTTTTGTCCTGATTCTTGTTTCTGCAGACTTTAGCATTATGACCGGACCTATTGCAGATTTGGCAAATAACATTTCTTTGCATATTTGACTGATATCCTCTTGATCTGCATTGATTTGCCATATGACCTATTCTATTGCATGTGAAGCATCTACCTTTGAATGATTTGTTTACTTGCATAATTCTGCATTCATGGGATTTGTGTCCATACCTTTTGCAGTTGAAGCACTGTCCGGAGAAGGATGAATTATTCTGATTCATTCTCATTTTGCACTGATTAGCTTTGTGACCAAAGTGGTTGCAGTTGTGGCAGTATCCATTGAAGGATGGATATCTTTGAGCATTTGGCTGTCTTACCGGAGGTCTTCTAGGCCTGCTCCTTGGATTTTCTGATCCAAGATTCTTCTGACCGGATCCGGAGCTTTCTCCTTTCTCATATCCCAAGCCATACTTGTCATCTGTCCTCTTTTGACTTCCAAGAAGAACTTCAAGTTGAGCAGAACTTATCTTGAATTTCTCTTTATATTCATTTGCTGTTTGAAGGTCTCTTTTGAGAGAGGCAATTTGATCCTCAAGTTTTCCTTCATTATCTTTGGCATCTTCAAGATCAGATTCAAGGTGTCTGATAATCCTGTCCATCTGGTGGCATTCTTCTGATTTTTCTTTAAGAGATTGTTTTAGATTGTCTTCAGCCTTTCTTTTTTCTTCAATCTCTTGAGTAAACTTTATAGTTCCTGATTCCATTTCATGTCTTAACATAATGACTTCTTTTGATAACTTTTCACATAACTTGGTTTGCTCAGTCAATTCTTCATTTGTATTGCTTTCTTCACTTTGTCTTGCCAACTGTTGAAGCAGCTCCTTTCTCTTTTTCATAGAGAGACTTAATTTGTCTTTTAATTCTCTCATGAATTCATCAGCCTGTTTGAGTCTTTCCTTTAATTCACTGACTTCAGAATTTGACTGTTCAAGATCCTCAAGGGCAGTCTTGAGTTGCTCCCTTAAACCATATGCATCCATTTGAAATCCCAGATCTTCCTCAAGCTGTTAGGCTCTATTAGGAGGAACTTAGCTCTGATACCAATTGTTGATAACTGAGAGGGGGGGGGTGAATCAGTTATCCTAATTATTTCCCTTATTGAACTTTCCTTTTAATTGAAGCAGCATAAAATCAAACACAAAACATTAACCATGAAATAAGAAACACATGACACAGTATTTTTGACGTGGAAACCCTGTTAAGGGAGAAAACCACGGGGTGATTAACCCAAGAATTATTCTCTGTTAGAAGAATAGGAAATTACAAAAATGGCACTTGCCAATTAGGGCTCACTGCCCGAGCACACTGCTCACAAGAGGCCCACTACCTACAAAAAGACACACTGTCTACAAAGTGATGAGAATCACAGTCTTGAACTGATTGGAAGCATCTGCATATGCTGGAGTTCAGTTCCGGTTAGGCTCAGTACACTGATCTGCTGCACTTCATCTTTCCTCTGTTCTTTATTCTGCTATCTTTCACATACCAGATCCTTTTTGCTACCTCTGCTCTTTCTCTGGACTTATTCGCATATCTCTCTACACATACACCACACTTCACAACTAAATCCATCCTCTATATATATCCGCACAAGTAATTTCATCACCTTTCTAGTCGGCATCCGGAACAGTCTAGTTTCTTATAAACTCTCATTCTGTCGGCTGAATCCTTCCTCACCAAGCAATGCGGATCAAGCATATACTTGTAGATATCATTAATCATGTCGGCCAAACATGATTCATGCCTTCACAACCTCTGTCATCAACAGTAACCCATCCGGAAAGCAGTCTGATACTCTGCCAGTCAGTTCTTCCTCTGTTTTCACTGTCTCTCAGGAATCCGGTACTCAACCATTCATATCTTTTTCCTTGTCCATCACCGGAGGCTAAATCCTTGGAATATACCACTCAAGGTAGTCCTCTTGACTTCCCCAAATCCGCACTGCACCAAGACACTTCCACTGAGAGGTCCGGACCAATCTGTCGGACCTTGCCACATGCTCTGTTCTTCTTCACCGGACCACAACATTCTTTATTCTGACTTCCGGTAGAGACATATCATGTCTTGCGGATATGTGGGATGACCTTTGTTGCCATCAATGACAACAACCATGAATCCATATAGTGTCTCTTGCCAACAGAAAGCTCAAGGTGAATTGATGCTTATTGAAAATGCCACTTAGTCCTTCATTTGCATTATAGGCGCCATTTCCTATTGACTTATATACTCCTCATGCTAGGGTGCCATAATGAAGTGGTTTAGACAATAGGTGCACTTCACTTACCAGAGGCTTGTTCTCCTTCCACCTTAGGTGCACTTTTATGGTGGAACAGGTGTCAATGGGCGCCTTGTCTTAAATGAATGCTCTCTCTAAGTTGGGCACCCTTTTGAGGCTTTATGAGTTACAAATTGTGCCTTAACCCTTCATGCTTGTTGCTCAATGTTTGAATGTTTAAGAAAGTCTCCTTTAGGTGCTCATCTTAATGACTTTTTCTCAAGGCGCAATCATCCTAATGACTTGGATATTCATCCTAGTGTTTCAGGATATCAGGCTACCAGACTTAGTCATTTTCAGGATCTCAAACATAAAGAATAACATGATGATTCATTTTTTTGTATTGCATATAGTTGACATTCTATGCTACTCATAAAGAATAATAATATTTTCTATTCAACATGATGATTCATTTTTTTTTAAATACAACTTTTATCTTTTAGTTCCAAAATGATGTTTAGATGATACTTGAATAACAATAGCTAGCTTTTTGGATCAACAAACATCCTATGTAATACAATCGAACTTTAAATATTTGAAGTAGCCATCTACAAATATCCATTCAAAAGTGGATTTATAATGCAAGTATGGATGCCATCAATAAAAAAGATTTGTATTAACCAAATATCCATATAGGCATACATCAATATCTATCGATATAAGTATAACATATATACAAAATAGCCATATAGGCTTACAAGAATGCCATATAGGCATACAATGTCAACTATGTACAATACAAAATATATGTCCACAAATGCCATATAGACATACAACAAAGGAACACAATAAAAAATCATTCCCCTCTGGCTGGTGAAGAGAATAAATCACAAGTAGCCTTTGATCTTCTAGGGGATGAAGACGTGCATGTGGGTGGTCTACTACGAACCCGAGGGCTACTCCTCCTATTTAGGTCTTCCTGCATCTTTACCTGTTACAATAAAAAGTATAGACATTAATATATAGAAATTACATGTTATAAAAAATGAAACATTTAACAAAATAATCACTTACCACTAACATATAATCTGTCTCCTCGCTTGCCTTAGTAGCAGGAATAGGCCCTGGTGATGTCATGTCCTATAGAAACCATCCAGATAGAAATTAAACTTCAAATCAATAATCTTTTGATTTTTCAAAAATAGACAACTATAACAATGAATGTAAATTGAAATTTACTAATCTGCCTCATACCCTTGTCAATGCCATGGAGCTATGAATTGCAGAGGCCACACCCTTCTCCATTGCCCTATGAACATGGGGAGGTGTCTCCACATCCTGCATCATCTGGAAATAAAACAACATTATTCAATTACGAAAACTATAATAGTGATGCAAATCATGGCTCCTAACATACACACATGTTCATCTAAACATGGAAGTACACACAATAAAGCACACAAATCACATACAAAAATTTAGTAAGTACAATTCATTCATTAAACTATTTATTTTATTACCTCCGTAAAGCTTTGAAGTCCACCACCACTGGCAGGTGTTGCCATGAAATCTACAGTATTAACCTATTCAACATCCAAAATCAGATATTAGAATACCATTCATATAATGATGCTATTCACATGTAATATTTATAATTGTTTACTAGTTACATACCTCGACAGTAGATGATCTAGTGAAAAATGCAAGTGGAGAACCATTGAAAACTGCATCGATGCTATGACCATGAAATTTCATTAAAATCATCAATTTAAATTAGTTAGTCTTGTATTTCAAAAATGAAATTTAATAAATTAAATTCAATAAACTTGCTAATATTTACCTGAGTATCAAGGCTGAAAGTCTCACTCAGGAGAGTATCTGTCATCACCATCTACTCAGCTGCAGATGTAGCCTGTGCACCTACGTCCTGACTGTCCATGGGGTCATAACCACAGGCTGACCTGCAAGCCTAACAAGTATGGGGTGGGACACTACTCCTCGCACTATCTCCCAACCCACTCTGTGTTGCAGGACCGGCATGCTCTATGATGCTCTGGGTCAAGGCACTAATCGACTGAAGTGTATCGACCTCAACACTCTCCTTCACAATGGAAGGGATAGAAACATGCTCATGGGCTAGTCTACTGATTACTTGTCTCACTACCCATTGTGGGTCAAGACGTGCCCCTGGTCTATCTTGTGCTAACCCCCCACCTCTACCCTGGAAGTCCCGCATATCAAAATAGTTTAGCACTTTATTGAGGACAAACTCACAGTAGAGTTTCCTCAAAAAGTATTGCGGGACCTCATTATTATTGCATGGAGGATGGTCAAAAACCATCCACCACCTCTACCCATAATTGTCCCTTATCGCTTGGTTGTTGCACCAATGGATAGGGAACCTCTTGCATGTAATGGGTGGAGGTTGATTTGTTTGTGGGTTTGTGAAAATTGAACACAAGTCTAATTTTGTAATTTGTAATTTTTTCACATCTTGGTATGACAACTTGTCTGCATAGTAATCTCTAAACTCTCTCTTCTTATCCGTCCAACTAGTTATTTGCTTGCTAATTGAATCTACATTTGATAACATAGACTCAAGAGATTCGGCAAGCGTGGACCTATGCAAGGTTGAAGTGGAAGGATCTTTCAACCTTGCAATTATATCTTCAATTTCCTTTTTGTTGTTTTCAATTTGCCCCATTATATTTTCTTGTGTTCTAGGGACATGTCGAGGAATGAATGGAGGAGGTTGTTGTTCAACAGGTATTTTCTCCTCAGGATTTTGTGGATTTTGAGGAGGAGGAGGAGGTGCATTAACATTTCTTGACAATTAACGAAATATACGTCAAAAATCAACAAAAACCTACCTATTTAGAAACAAATTCAAACAAAAAAACAAATATAACTCACCCCTTTGGCGTGCTCAACATCGTGGCGGCATTTTGGTGACGAATCGATAAGCTTTTTGTGTTGAATGGTGTTTTGCAAAATGCGAGCGCGCTTTCTAGGGTTTGCAAGCTGCGGGTAGAGAGGAGAAAATAGAAAGAAATGAAATTGGAAACCTTTTTTTTATTATTTATAGGAAGTCATAACGGGAGCACATTATAACGCGCTCGCGTTATGACTTAATTTTTTTAAAAATTAATTTGGCCACTTTTTGGCCCCCCATCTTCTTGCACTTACCCACATATGAAGCATCACAAGTGGTTTTGCATGGCAAGAAGTGTGCCATTTTACTAAATCTGTCTACTACAACAAAAACACTATCATATCCCTTCCTTGTCCTAGGCAAACCCAATACAAAGTCCATGCTTATGCTCTCCCATAGCCTAGAAGGAATGGGTAGTGGCTGATACAAACCTGCATTAGTGGATCTCCCTATTGCTTTCTGACATATCACACATGCCTCCACAAATATCCTCACATTTGACTGCAACTTGGGCCAATAGTAATGCCTCCTCACAAGATCAAGAGTCTTGTCAAGACCAAAATGTCCTGCCATGGCCCCACAATGTTTCTCCCTAATGATATTTAGTCTCATAGAACACCGTGGAATACACAACTGTCCACCCTTGAAAAGTAATCCATCTCGGATCAGAAATTTAGAGAACTCAACATGATATTTGTCACCAAAGGAATACATACCTTATAGATTTCTCCAAAGTCTTCATCAGCATCATACATGGCCTTCAAGGAGTCAATGCCAACACTCTCCAATTGGATCTAATTGATGGTTAGAACCCTCCTACTCAAAGCATTTGCCACCTTGTTCTTGACCCCTTTCTTGTGCTTGAGTGTAAAGGTGAAAGCTTACAAAGTCTCCACCCACTTCATGTGCCTATGGTTCAGCTTCTCTTGACTATTTATGAAACTAAGGGCCTGATTATCTATGAACACTATGAATTCTTTCGGCATCAAGTAATGCCTCCACTTTTTGAGTGACTGTACTAGAGCATACATCTCCAAATCATATGATGAGTATCTCTTCTTTGCATCATTTAATTTCTCACTGAAAAATGTAATAGGCCTACCTTCTTGACTGAGTATTGCTCCAATTGCCATGTAGCTTGCATCACATTCTACTTGGAAAATCTTGTTGAAGTCAGGAAGTGCAAGGACTGGCTGCTCTGCCACCTTCTTCTTGAATGTTTCAAATGAATCATCTGCCTCCTTTGTCCAAGTGAATCTGCACTTCTGTCCTCCTTTTATGGTGTCAAGCATGGGTGCACAAACATGACTAAACCCCTTTATAAACTTCCTATAAAAGGTTGCTAATGCATGGAAACTTCTGACATCGTTTATGGTCCTAGGAGTTGGCCTTGACAATATGGCACTTACCTTCTCTTGATCCATTTTCAGTTTTCCCTGTGAAATGACAAAACCCAAGTATATGATTTCCTCCTGCATGAACAAACACTTCTCCAAGTTGATCATGAGTTGCTCTTCATGTAACCTATTGACGACCAGGTCTATATGTTTGAGGTGCTCTTCCTTTGTATTATTGAAAATCAGAATATCATCTAGATATACTATGACAAATTTACCTATGAATTCCCTCAAGACCTCATTCATCAACCTCATAAAGGTACTAGGGGCATTGGACAAACCAAAAGGCATGACCTTCCACTCATATAACCCCTCATTGGTTTTAAATGTAGTTTTCCATTCATCTCCTGGCCTAATTCTAATTTGATGATAGCCACTCTTTAGATCTATTTTTGTGAAATATTTAGCACCCCCCAAGCAATCAAGCAAATCTTCTATTCTAGGGATTGGGAACCTATACCTGATTGTTATCTTGTTGATAGCCCTTGAATTAGTACAAAGTCTCCAAGTGCCTTCCTTCTTCGGTGCTAGGATAGCCGGTACTGTACATGGGCTTAAACTCTTGCCAATTAGGCCTGTCTCCAACAACTCCTCAATCTATCTTGCTACTTCTGCATTATGCTCTGGGGTAAGCTTGTATGCTGCCTTGTTTGGAAGTGTAGATCCTAGGATCAGATCTATGCAACGGATGATGTCCCTTATATGTGGTAGGGACCTTAGCATTCCATTAGAGATGATACCTTTGTACTTGTCTAATATCTCTTGGACAACAGGATCTATGAACCTTTGCCTCTTCTCTCCCTTGACTTCCTACTGCTACTCCTTGTTTACCTTCAAGCATGGAATTAGAACATATGCAACTGCACCTTCTTCTACTATCTCTTTCATGAATTGTTTGCCTTCTATCATCATCACCTTGACTTATTTCCCTTTTGATTCCACCCCATTCTCTATCAATGGTAGCAACTCTATCACCTTACCATCCTTGGTGATTAAATATGTGTTTCTAACTCCATCATGGTGTGATTTCAAGTCATATTACCATGGTCTTCCAAATAGGAGATGGCAAGCATCCATCTTGGCAATGTCAAACAATAATCTGTCCTTGTATGATCCAATTTGAAACTCCACCCAAGCCTGTTCTTCTACAACTGTTTGTTGACCTTGGGTGAGCTATGAGACCTTGTATGGGCAAGGATGTGGTAGTCTTCTAAGCTTAATCTTTTCTACCATTTCAGATGACACAAAATTTTCAGTGGATCCAGAGTCAATCAGAACTTTACATACCTTTCCTCTTGCCTTGCAAGTAGTTCTGAAGAGAGACTTCCTTTGTGGGGGTTCTTTGTCAAGCACCTTCATGGTGGTCATTGCTCTCCTAATCATCAAATCTTCTCCCTTCTCAGGATATCCATAACTATCAGGAACATTCACACTTTGATAAGTGTTTGAACTTGTCACACTTTGACAATCAAATTCTTGGATCAGATTTCTCCTCCTTTCTCCCATTAAACTTGTTGCCTTTTCTCGACATCTGCTGGCTATGTGGCCTTCTTGATTGCAATTGTAACATCTGAGAGGTCCTCTACCCTGAGATCTCCTTCTAAATGGTGGTCTTCTACCCCTAAAGTTTCCTCTTAGGTTGTAACTTCCCCCTTGATTTTGACTGATGTCTCCTTTGCTGTTTTCTTGATTTGATTCACCTTGGTGTCCAAATCCATTGCCTCTGCCTCTGAAAGGACTTCTTCCCCCTCTTTGTTGTCTCCCTCTTCCTCTACTGTTTTGCTCTTGTCTTCTCTTTAATTTCTCTTCCACTTTGAGTGCCAATTGGTAGCACTTTTGGACTGTCTCTGAGTTATGCAGATTTATGTCTTCTTGGATGGCAAGCCTCAATCCATTGAGGTACCTTGCCACCTTCTCTTCCTCACTCTCCTTTATCTTTGTCTTGACACATAGTTTCATGAACTCTTTTGTGTATGAACTGACATCTAACTCCTTCTGCTTCAAGTTTTGTCTCCTCTTATGTAGTTGGATGTTCTAATCCAACGGAACATAGGCTTCCTTCACTAAAGCCATCATCTTCTTCCAAGTAGCAACTCTGTTCTTTCCTTCTTTAACCCTGTCATCTTGGATGAAATTCCACCAATTCAGTGCAGCCCCTTTCATTTTGGATTGGGCCATTCTCACCCTTTGGTGGTCTAGTATCTCCTCAGTCTCAAAGAAGTTATTCAAGGAGTCTATCCACTCCATCACTAAATCAGGTTCCATTTTGCCTGCAAACACTGGCAGGTCTATTTTCATATCAATGGTCCTTCTCAAAATGGATTTGAAGACATTGAGTTAGCGTCTCTGGTCTGCAGGAACCTCTATCTCTTCCTGCCTAGGGATCTCCTCTTCATCCCCATCTTCTCATTCACTAGAGTCTTCATGTCCCTTCTCTACTTTGTCCCTCAACTTCTCTAACTCATCTCTCAAGGCCTGATTCTGAGCTCTAACTGCTTTGCTCTCTGCCAATTGCTTCTTTACTAGGACCACCAACTCAGCATTGGTCATCTTTGCTAGGTACTCTTGTGACTCCTCTCCATCTGACATCTTGTCTTCTTCTTTTACCCAAAGGATACTCCTTCACTCTGATACCACTATGATGCAGAGTGGGTAGAAGAAACATTCAAAATACTTAAAATTCCCTCTTCACATAACATCAGGCCAAATGCATACATTCTCCCTCTATCGGCAAGACATACTACTGTCGGCCTAACCTGCTCCCCATCTTCTGATATCCAATCTTACATCGATATGCTTAACAACAACTTCACCGTCGATTAAAATTCTATCTATTTATACCGATACTCACACCTTCTATCACTGTGACTTTGAGAGTCGATATAACATTCAAAGACTAACCCGATGGGCTCTTCTCACACCGATGAGTTCGTCTTGTATATACATTGCCTGACCTTCTATCGCCGGTAATCCATTGTATCTTCACCCACTTTGACCGCTACTGCCGGTCATCACTTGCATCTTACGAAATGTATATTAACAATGTACATTCCAATATACAATCTTTGACATACAAATGTAGGATATACACGAAATGCTTTTACATATAACTGTGATATACACACACACTGTCTGCGACATATGATTGACATATACATAGGAAATGTATCTCCTCATACAATTACGATATGCACAGGGGTTTTCTACCCAATATCCTTTTGCAATATACACAAGAAATGGATCTTCTCATGCGATTGCAGGATACACACAGAATGTAATCAGATACGATTGAGATATATACAGGAATTGTATATTCATTGGAACAATACCAAAATCTTACGCCGACGACGTCCTCTTTAATCAATCTCGCAGCCCCTATTCTATTGAGCCCTAGCACATAGAGATGCTAGGTTCCCTTACTGTGACAGCTTGTTCACCAATGGGATCCTCTATTCCATTCTGCCCTTTACACAAACAAAAAGAAAACAAACAAAAAAACCTATATACAGAGTCCATTCCACTGATTTCAGAGAAATCCACTAGTGGAATGGTTTCAATTTTGCATCCTTGACAACAAAAACTAGATTATGTACAGAACAACTTGAAATAGAGGATAGTCACAGAATGATTCGATCCACAAAAAATATGCCCAAAACACAGAACTTGTAAATACAAACTTAAAAAACTTTTTATTTCTTCCCTCAGACTTCGTCTCCTTCTCCTATTCAAAAATGTGTTTATATTCTCTTCCCATCTAGTTCCAATCGGAATACCAGAGGTTGGAGTCGTTACAACTTCCAACCGGAATACCAAAACTCTAACTAATCACACGACACATGTTTGGCATACGACATGACTTAAACACATTAACAAGACACCTAAACATAACACACTTGATTTAATCATCCACATACCCCAATTGCCCAAGATGTTCAAATCAGCTTATCAGGATGCCAAATTTGTAACACTGGTTCACATGATGGGGTTTTTATTACAAACATGAAATCACAACACAAGTCCTACATGACAACATGAACAAACATAGAAATGCATAAAATATGATAACATATTAAGACCTTAGTCTTCTCCCTTAGATGTATATTTGGCTTGTTGAAGGGGTGCTCTTGCACCAGAGACACGATATACAAAGGACTTTGTATGCAAGTGACCTTGTATACAAAGGACCTTGTATATACAACCTGATATGCAAAGGACCTTGTATATGCAACATACAAACCCGATTGTATATTTTACCAAAATACTCATAACTTGCAAAATACAGGGAATTTTAACATATTTCAAAAAGTAACCCTCACTCATTTTTGAGAAGGAATCCACCCATATTCTTCCCTGGTACTTAATGTTATTTTTTCTTTATTTTTAACAAGGTTTGTAACTTTCACTCTCTTTTCCCTTTTACCACCCAACAGACCCACACACAAAAGCAAAAAGCAAAGCCACAGCAGGGGTCCTCATTTTGCTAAGGAGTAAAATGGGGTGTGTTGTGAGCATCACAACAACTAGAAACCAAACAAAACAATTAAATAAAAACCATTAAAGAAAACTAAATGAAATAAATTCATAACTTCCAAATATCTTTTCTGCAAATCATTATCTAACTTGAGACTTAATGTATTCAATAAGGTGCATGAATCTTCCCTTCAGTTTAAGTGGGTGCACGTGATTAATAATCCTCATCTTGAAAATCAGTTGAACAAACCAGTGACTGATATTAGCCTACATAGTTGATGTCATTCCCTCATAGCCAACCGGATAGAGCCTTGCTGGTAGCAGGCATCCATAGCCCTGACAAGGTTATCGTTACAATTCTCCTAAGTAGAGCCCCACTGCCAGCAAGTGTCTATAGCCCCGGTAGAGTTACTTAGATGGCTTAATCTAGATTTTTAGTAAAATCCATTTTATTATTTTATATTTTTTTTTTGTATTTGATAGAGATTTCTTAAGATATTACAGTTGTAACTTCATGATGCAAGGCATGATCACTTGCTGAAATTAAGCTGAGAATTGTAATGGTAGCAAGGGTGACCTCTGATTTTTCACCTAATATCTACACTGGTAGGTTCAACAAACCCAAGGATTTTAGGTGTGTCATTGTGAGAAACTTCCCTTGAATACTCAACCCATAGTTATTGAATACAAAATTTCACAAGTCGAACAACTTTCTACATTCATGACAGTCACAACAAGTTATGCATAAATTTCAAATAATTAACCTAAATGTTTTGAATCTTCTACTATTTTCAGTGGTTGTTAGTCTGCTCCTGCATACTCTAAATCAAAATAAGACCCCAGCACACATGAAAACAACAAAGAAAACAAAACAAATGGATTGTACAAACGACCAACAGAACAAAGCAACAAACCAAAATAAAAAAACAAAACAACACAAAACTGTACATTATTTACTTTATGATACACAAAAACTAACTGCCCTCACCTCAAGCCTGAAAAAAATGTTTCAAGTGTTTGCTATTAACTGGTAATGGCACATCTTCCCCAATCAAGGTCTTGAGCCTAAAAGTATTGTCTCCAATTATTTCTGCGACCTGTAATGGACCTAACCATAATTTGCCAAATTTTCCATGATTTCCTTTCTTTTCATGTGCTTTATCTCAACACAGGACTAAGTCTGATATTCTAAACATTTTGACTCTTTCTCTTTTGTCAAACCATCTCTTGACTACTGCTTGATGTTTGGCGAATTTCTCAATGACTTGATCTCTTTTCTCATCTAATTGTAACATTTGTATTATTCTGGCCTCTCTATGATCATCAAAGCCTAAGTATTCATTAGCAAACTTCCAGACTGGTATTCTTAAATTCACTAAAAGTATGAGATCAGTCCCATAAACTAAGTCATAAGGTGCATTGCCTAAGGCTGACTTAACCTTATTCCTATCTACCCACAGTGCATACTTCAACAATGTGTTCCACTCTCTAGGATTCTTTTTAGTTAGCTTCTTGATTATATCCAATAAAATTTTGTTTGTAGACTCAGCTAACCCATTCCCTTGAGGATAATAATTTGAAGAAAACTTTAAAACTATCCCATATTCAAATGCCCATTTAGAAAATTTTAGAGAAGAAAATGCAGGGCCATTATCACATACCAGCGAATATGGAGTTCCAAACCTAGTAATGATGTTTTCTTCAAGGAACCTAATGACGACCTCAATAGTAGAGAACTTGCAACATGTGGCTTCAGTCCACCTTGTACAATAGTCAGTTACTATCAGTATAAACTTATGTCCTGCAAATGATGGAGGTTTTATGACCCCAATGAAATCTAAGCCCATTGTGCAAATGGTCTAGACTCAATCACTGGCTGTAATGGATTAGCCTGATTCCTTCCTTTATCTGCTACAGTTTGACAGGTGTGGCAACTTCTAATGTGACTCTCTGTATCCTTAAACATTGTAGGCCAATAGTACCCTGCTCTCAATATCTTATGCATTGTAGCTAAATGGGAACCATGAGAAGTTCCATACTTATCATGTAATTCTGACAACACCTTATCTGCTTCAACTCTGTTTAAACATCTTAAATATATTCCTTCATGGTTCTTCCTGAATAGAAGACCTCCTTGTACCATGTACTTCTGCGCTTTAATCTTTAAAGCTCTCCTCTGAGAAGATTTCATCTTATTTAGATATTTGCCTAATATTAGAAAAGTGTTCAAATCATCATACCACCCTGATGCATCATTAGTATTCAACACATATTATTGTTTCACCAAATTTGGATCTATGTTTGCTATGGTCTGCACTAATGCTTGTCCTCTAACCAACTTCATTGGAATGATTTCCATATCAAACTCTTGTAGTGTTGTAATCCATTTGGCTCTTATCTCTCCAGGCTCATTTTGCATCAGCAGCATCTTCATGGTTGCGTCTGGTACTATGGCTTTAACCTGACTGTGTAAGATATAATGTCTAAACTTTTTCACTGCTCTTACTAATGCAAACGCTTGTCTTTTTGTATCAAGATATTTTAGCTGTGCATCCTTTAGTGGTGCACTCATGAAGGCTATGGGTTTTTCTTCATTCTCTTCTCCCTTTTGTGTTAAAGCAGCTGCAACTGAATGTGAGGATGCAAAAGAATATATGTAAAATGGCTTTGTATAATCTAGACTTGTCAACACAGGAGCATCAAAAATGACCTCCTTAATATCTTCAAACATGGCTTTAGCTACTGGTGTCCATTCTATCTTTGTGTCCTTATTCAGCATGGCATTCAATGGTTGCACAATTTCTGCAAACCTTGTAATAAACTTCCTGACAAAATTAATCTTGCCAAAAAATGACTTTAGTTCTTTCCTACTATTTGGTAATTTTAGTTTCTTTATTCCTTCTATTATATCAGGATCAATAGATATCCCATTTTCAGAAATGACATGTCCTAATAATTTTCCTTCAGTTACGCCAAATGAACATTTCTTTGGGTTAAGGGAAATTCTGTACCTTTCACATCTTTTAAGTACTGTTCTCAGATCTTCAGCATGAGTGGATGCATCTTCAAAGTAAACAGTTAAATCATCCATATAAACAACAATGTACTTACCTGACAATCCACAGAATGCAATGTCCATGGCTCACTGGAAAGTGGTAGCTGCATTGATTAGACCAAAAGGCATTCTTCTATATGCATAATTTCCCCATTTACAAGTAAAAGTGGTCTTTAATCTATCCTCTTTATCTATTAAGACCTGGTTATATCCTGAGAATCCATCCAAGAAAGACATCATTTTAGCCCCATTGACTGCTTGCAACACTTCATCTATTGGAGGCAGGGGATAATTATCTTTTTCAGATGCCTTATTCAAATTTCTAAAATCTACACACAACCTAATGTCTCCACCTTTCTTTCTTACAGGTACTAAATTAGCTACCCAGGCTGAATGTCTAACTGGGAAAATTATTCTAGCAGACAACAATTTTTTCACTTCTTCAAAGATCAAAGGCTCTAAAATGGCATTCACAGGCCTTTGTTTCTGCCTAAATGGTTTAACATTGCATTTCAAGGGTATCAAATGAGTTATGATGGACGTATCATATGTTTTCAAATCTTCATACGTCCATGCTATGACATGTTTGTACTCCTTCAAAACATCCACAATTTCTTTTCTCAACTCTTCAGAGCAAGCCTTTCCAATTAGTACATTCTAGGGATTTTGTTCTTGTGCCAAGGTTATATGGATCACACTTACCTCCCTCGGTTTTGGGAAAATCCTTTTGTCTTACTACCCTGTCAAAGTTAAAAATTTGTTCTAACTCAATTACCCCCTTAGGTAAGAAATTGCTTTTCAGGTTGATTATGTCTTCTTCATCCCAAGACACATCAGGCCTTTCCTGTTCATCAAATATTTGAGCTTCAAAGACCTCATTACAAGTTAGAAAATCCACAATTTGCTGATCCCCTTCAAATACCTAAAAATGAGTTACATTATTTGGTACACTAGGAATATTTACTAGATCAACAACAAATCTTTTTAAACCTGACAATGTTAAGGGTTCTAATGAGCTAGCAGCAACTACTAATGCATCTGGTCTATGGTTCAATTCTCTAGGGATATGTTCTATGTTGAAAGCATCAAATGAATCTATCAATTCCCACACCCTATGCCTGTAACAAACTATCTTTTTGTAGTTGCATGCATACAATTTCCTTACTTGCCTGACCACTAACTTAGAATCTGAAAATACCTTGATCATTTTTACCTTTTTCTTGATAGCCAAAACAAGTCCATAAATCAAAGCTTCATATTCTGCAACATTGTTAGTACAAGAAAATTATAGCCTATATGCTGCCAAATATGACTTACCATGAGGATCTATAAGTTCTACACCTTCACCTGCACCCTGTTTAGATTTAGATCTGTCACATTTCAGTGTCCACATGCCATCCTTATTCTTTTGGCCCTTTACTTTGGTATGTTTTTCTTTTTCTATCACATGTGAGGTGCTATCTTGTTCATTCATAGGCAATTCTTTTTGACCTTCTTGCACAGTTATACTTTCAATTTGTAAATCAGAAAGACAAATGCTCTTGTCCTTTGTTTCTTCTTTTAAATTTGGGATCAACACATCTATGTTATTCTGAAAGTATTTCTCTGGTTGATTAGGATTAACCCTTCCTTTTTGTATTCCTACTCCCTTTGTGCATTTTATGTACTGGTATTCTATAATATCTTTGCACATTCCACAATTCTCCTCAAAATGTGGCTTATTATGGACTCTACACATGTTTTTATACAATTTGCATTGAAATGGCAGATTTTGTTTAATGCACTTTTCCATTTCCTGTTTAATGGTCTGACCAAATTTGTTCATTGCATTGTTTTCTTCATCAAAAGAATTTCCATCAGACTCAATGAACAATATTTGTTTCTTTACTGACATGTTTTTCTCTAAAATTTAACATCAGGATTTCTTCAATTTGTACTCCCCTGTCAGTGATTCTATAAACACCAGGTTCAACAAAAGCATACAATACCTCATTAGTCCTATTGTATTCTGTAATCATGTGTTTCATTCTAGGTTTAGCTTCTATCCTGATCTGATTAGGAACACCTCTCCAAGGTAACCACATATGTGAAAAATCAGTGGCCATATATTTGTTCAATGTTTTGGACCAGTCTCTACTCAACAACATCCCATAATTCACAGGTATATCTACTACCTGAATGTCAATAACCTGACTCACCCTAGGATCTAAGGCTAATTGCATTTGAACATGCATCAGTTCTCCTATCACATTAACCTCAGTTTTGTCCAATTGTGTAACAACCTTAGCAGATTTGGTAGGAGTCAACCCTAAAGTTTTGCATATTCCTAAAGGCATTACATTGGTTGATGCACCAGAATCTACCATGCAATTATGTATGTTCTTTTCACACATTCTAATGGTTAACAAGAAAGGAGGAGCATCCTTCTTATCTGCATATATTACCACATTAGTGTTGGAAGGCTGCTCGACTTTCTTACTCTTTTCTTTGGGTTGTGAATCTCTACTAGGAACATTCACATCGGTAGAAACCTCACCTGTCACAGATGTATCCAAGGACTCTATGAAAGCATTTCTGACCCCTAGACTTTTCAATAATTCACACAAAGGTATACTGACCTTAATTTTCTTTATCTCTTCAAATAAATAACTTATCAATCTCATTGTTTCTACTGTCTCTGTTTTAACTGTTTGGACCTTTTGTGCTACTGTTCCATTAGTTGCATGATGATTAGCCTTCAGTATAGTAGGATTATTACTAGCATTTTGATCTAGGGGAGTATTGAAATTGTTAGGAGTAGAAGTAGTGAAAGGACCTCCTGGCCTAGTGTTATTTCTCAAGTTGTAGGTGTGGTTTTTGTTTGACTGTTGGAAAGCTTGTACCTCTTCTGTTTCACATAACACTTCATTTTCAATTTCAAAGGGAAACTGAAATGCATTTAGTACAAAGGCTGATTCAAGATATAGGTTCTCACAAAAATAAGGTTCATCCTCTAACAATTGATCCTCTTTTTCTCTAGTTGCAAAAGTAAAAGTCTCTAAGACTAAAGCAGTCTCATACCCTGAGGGCACTACTTCATTACCTTTGGGAATGAGAAACTTAGAAGTGGGAGCCTATATATCTACATTGAAAATACTAGCTGCTAAATGGAACTGAGGACAATCTAGTTCAGCATGGGCACTGGTATTATGAATTCTGCACCAATTCTTCAATGCTACATTAGCCATTTGAATCCTAGCTATTTGTTCTGTATCCTTGTGTAGATTAGGAAAACAAAATGAAGTGAAAACACAAACTAATTACATAAAAACAACAAAGTTATACCTCACATGAAGACCCAATCTCATCAAGGGAGGAGGAAGCTTGCATCCAAGAGCTCCTAGATTAGATAACCCTATTTGATTCAAATGTGGATTGCTCTTGCTTTCAACACAAATATAGATGAAGGATTAGAGGATAGATAGATTAGAGATTTGAGAGAATTTGAGCATGGTTTTGATGCAAGAAGTTGTTATGAATGGCTTGGGTGAGGGTTTTGTTTATAGATTTTTGAAAAAGGAATGGAGGGTGAGGATCAAAAGATGAGATCAATGGCTCTCATTTTTTGTGAATCCTTAATTCATAATGGATGAATTAAAAATTCTTTTTTTTTGAGAAGAGTGGAGGATAGTGGATGAATTAAAAATTCATTTTTGGGAAGATTGGAGGATAGTGGATGAATTAAAAATTCAGTTAGTGGAGGATAGTGGATGAATTAAAAATTCAAGGGGTGGGGGATTTGGGGGATTCCATTGCTTTGCTTGGTGATGTTCTTTGGAGGAAATCCCACAAGGATTCACTGGATGTCGTGGTGGTAGGATTTGGAAGATTTGATGGTGGATTAGATGGTGTATGGGTGATAGGGGTTGGTGGATTGGGAGATTCATAGGGTGATGGATTAAGATTGGAGGAACATTGTGTTGGGGGGGTTGGGATTGACGGATTGTAAGGTAGGTAGGGTGATGGATTAAGGTTGATAGGATGGGGATTAAAGGATGGAGGATTTGTATGGGGAAATGGTTGTTGATATAAGGTTTGGATTTCAGGGATAAGGTGTGCTAGATTGGTGTTCCCTTGATCAAAGTTAGCATGACAAAGGTTGGGGGATGGATAAGGTGGAGGTATTGATTGGTTGGATAAGTATGATGGCATGGATGTGTAAGGGGATGGTGATTGGTATGAGGGTAAAGGTTGATATGATAAAGGTTGATATGAGGTTGATGGTGTGGATATGTAGGATGTTGAAGGTTGATATGATGGAAGTTGATATGATGAAGGTTAATGGGAGGTTGATGGTGTGGATATGTAAGATGTTGAAGGTTGATATGATGGTTGAAAGAATGAAGGTTGATATGATGGTTGAAAGAATGAAGATTGATATGATGTGGATGGGGATGATGTGTAGGATGTTTGTTGATATGATGAAGGTTGATAGGAGGTTTGGGATTCTCCAATGATTAAGTGCGCTAAGGGTATATCCTTAATGTCATTTTTGAATTGTTCCTTAGCATTAGGATCCATGTTCGCATAGACTTTTCTAAGTCTTTGTAATTGTTGTATTGATTCATAAAGATCCATTTTGTGGGAGAGAGTATGGGATGATGGGGGACGATTGTGATGTTGAGGATCAAATTTCAAGACCTTAGGATGATTTGATTTGATTTGATGAATGGTTCTCTATGCTTAAGATAGACTAATGATCTTAAGCAAGAGGGTTGATTGGGTTGATTTGATTAGGTGATCAATTAAGGTCTTGATTTTTTATTGGGTTGATTTGGATTTGGAGTTTGATAATGATGTTGGGGGATTTGGATGTTGATTGGGATCGATGTTGATTTGATGTGATGATGACTTGGATATGGTTAGGATTTGATATGGAATGATTAGGGATGATTAGGATAATGATTGTGATGATGTTGATAGGATGAGGATGAAGGATGGAGATGTGACTAGGATGTGCTTAGGGATGATTGTGATTGAGGTTGATTTGACAAGAATGGAGATAATGATGTTGATTAGATAATGATTTGGATAGAATGATGATGATTTGATGATGTAGAGTGACAAGGATGTGATTAGGATTGATTTAGGATGAATTCAATTTTCTTGGCAAGTAGACAAACAATCAAGCACAAAAACACAATGGCTAAAGGTTTGATTTATGAAAGATTTATCAAGCATGCACAACCTAAGGTGAAGCAAGGACAATACTTGTTGAACAAGTAGAGGGATTTGGGCCACTAAAACAAAGGTTCATAGTGGGGGAACATTCGAGGGATCGGCACCTTATGAGCATCCAATAAACCACTTAAGGTTTTGACTAGCTCTAGTAGGAGTTCAATATACCTCGAGGGTACTACTTCCTTTCAAACTAGCACCGAATGGTAAGTGCTCATACCGATTAGACTTGGCTTTCGCCTTATCCTCAATTTACATATAGCGGACCGGATGAAAGTACCGCTTGGGGTCGCTAATGAGTTCTCCAAATGGATGTGTCTCAAGGGCAGGCCCACGTCCTAAAAAGAAAAATAGAATAGAACCATTTCTCTTCACCCAAGATCCTTTTGAAGGCAAGGGGAGAGGATACTTTGATTCTACCCTATGGGATAACACAAATGTGCAAGTGCACAAGACACGACAAACAAGAGCTAATGTTCATTTTAAGCCCAAAATCCAAATGTGTTTACAAACAAGATGAAAAGATAAGAGAGGAAATGATTGCACCTGGTTAATTTGCTATCCAAATTGTTGTAGATGTTGATGTATGATGTTGTTCCAGCCTTGTATGATCACCTGCAAGTCACTAGAACGAAAACAAAGCAAATAGACTAGCCCAAGATGCGACCCGCAACAACTCACCCCCAAAACTTGCAAAACTTTGCTAAAACAAGGGTTAGAAAATGAAGATTTTGACAACAAAACCTTCACAAATTGATGATTAGATTTGAGACCGAGTGTGCCAATGTAGATTAGGAAAACAAAATGAAGTGAAAACACAAACTAATTGCATAAAAACAACAAAGTTATACCTCACATGAAGACCCAATCTCATCAAGGGAGGATGAAGCTTGCACCCAAGAGCTCCTAGATTAGATAACCCTATTTGATTCAAATGTGGATTGCTCTTGCTTTCAACACAAATATAGATGAAGGATTAGAGGATAGATAGATTAGAGATTTGAGAGAAATTTGAGGTTTTGATGCAAGAAGAAGTTGTTATGAATGGATTGGGTGAGGGTTTCATTTATAGATTTTTGAAAAAGGAATGGAGGGTGAGGATCAAAAGATGAGATCAATGGCTCTCATTTTTTGTGAATCTTTAATTCATAATGGATGAATTAAAAATTATTTTTTTTGAGAAGAGTGGAGGATAGTGGATGAATTAAAAATTCATTTTTGGGAAGAGTGGAGGATAGTGGGTGAATTAAAAATTTAGTTAATGGAGGATAGTGGATGAATTAAAAATTCATTTTTGGGAAGAGTGGAGGACAATTGAATTTCAAATTCAATTAGTGAAGGATAAAAATGAATTAAAGATTCATTTTTGGGGAGTGGAGGATAAATTGAATTTTTAATTCAATTAGTGGAGGACAAAAATGAATTAAAGATTCATTTTTGGGTAGTGGATATGACAAATTGAATTTTTAATTCAACTCATGGGGGAGTGGAGGATATTAGCTAATTAAATATTAAAAATATTTAATTATATGTGCAACATGGTGAGGTGGAAAAGTTGAGGTGGATTGATGAGGTGGATTTAGGACTTGAGACATTAGAAGAATTTAGGGAATTTAATTAAATAAAATGAATTTATTTAATTATGGGATAATGAACCAATCAAATAAACTTATAATATTTATTTAATTGACAGAAGAAAATAAGAATTAAGATAAATATTAGAATATTTACTTAATTCGACCTGAGCCAATTTTAGGTGTCTACACCTAGTTATCTAAATTCTTAAACAAAGAAGCTAGGGTGCCATTATTTGGCCCTGTGTTCCATGTCTTAGGTGGCCTTGACTGATTTTGATTCTTATTGTTATTACCCCAAGCCATGTTATCTATAGTTGGTCCTCTGTTTTGCATTTGTTGTCCTTGATTATGATTCTAATTCTGATTGTAATTCTAATTTTGATTTGAACTTTGACCCTGGTTATAATTCTGATTGTGATTCTGGTTATATTTTGGGTTGTAGTTCTGACTATATCCTTGGTTATGGTTTTGATTGTATCCTTGGTTGTTTCTACCATAGAAATTTTTATTTCTCAGTTGTGTCATTTCAGTACTCAATCTTCTCAAATGTGTAGTGATTTCTTTGATTTCTTCTCTTTCCTCTTGTGCCTTTGCCACAAATGTATCCCAAGGAGGTTGGAAGAAAGGTTGACCATTACTCTGATTATTATTGGCAGTGTTACCAGTACAAGGGGCTATGGCCTGGATTGGGGCAGGATTATACATAGGTGTGTATGTAGGAACTGGATTCAATAATGGAGTATTATGTGTAGGGACTCCATTCCAAGGTTGTGTTTGATTTTGTATCCCAAGATTTCCTCCATTAGGAGATGGATTATAATTTGTTTGCCTCATCTCTTGATTCACTGAGGCTGCCTCCTTATAGGCTTTGGATATTGTATCTATGTTAGGCTTTCTTTTGACAAACATAACAGTTAATGGATCTAAGGCAACATAATACATGGCTAACAATGTATCTGCATTTACTGTGTAAGGAGATACTATCCTAGAATAGGCCTTTTGAAATCTATCATTAAAATTATCAATCGACTCTCCTTCACCTCTCTTAATTGTAGCCAATTTGTGATATAAGGTGGAAGGATCTATTAGTCCTCTAAATCTAGACAAAAATATTTCTTCCATAAGTGCCCAAGAAGAAATATAACCATTGGGCAAGTTAACATACCAGTTAGAAGCCTGCTCATTGAAGGTGTAAGGAAACAATCTACACACAACATCCTCATATTCTAACCTGGCCCTAAAGCATGCCTCTTTGAATATTCTAATGTGATCTTCTAGATCCTAATGTAACTGGTATTTAGGACATATCTTTTCAGGATTTTTTGGCATCTCATGATAATCAGTGAAATGTATGGGAGAGTTGACATTAAAATAAGCCATTGCAGGTACTTGTGCTTGACCTAGACCTGTAGGAATACCTGGATTTCTTGGAGGATTAGGATTTCTTAGAGGATTAGGAGCTCTGGGAGGACTGGGACCAAGGTTCAAAGATCTAAATGAAGAACTATCAAGACTCACAATGTTATGGATACTAAAAGGTGATCCAAGAGGCATTCCAGATGAACCTCCTGCGTGTGATATTCTAGGATTCCAAATCAAAGGAGTCTTACTTTTCTTTTTATCAGGTAATTGCACAAATATATCCTCTGAACTGGATCTAGACCTAGTCACTCTGTTATTGTTATGAGCTAGCTCTACTTAAAACAAACCCTAACTCCAATCAGGCCCTCCTTCTAGCACCAAAAACTATTGATGATTGTTTTTACACATTCATAACAAAAGTTAAAATTCACAAAATGAACCTAATTGTCTTGAAAGATATGAAGAAATCAATTAAGATTACTTAATCCCAAGTTTATGTATGGTCAGGTCTTGACCTTGTAGATAATTCAATAGGTCAATCTGAAGCTATAATATGCAAGGGGCCTTACTTGATTTAAGGTTTTTTTTATGATTCACTGGACTCTAGTTATGCAAAATATCACAAATATTAATACTTCATTCCTTTGCATAAATTTGTGACTGTATCACAAAGTTCTGTATGATTTATATTAACACAAGCTTTCCTTTTCAAATATTATGAACACTGTCAAATATCAACTCAGTTGTTCATGTTTCCTTCAAATATCAGACAATCTCCATTAAATTTCTGCGTTTAAGCTAAGTATTTCAAATGGTTTGGGAAAAGTTAGAGAAATCTAAACTAAACTTCATTCTACTACAAGATCTAAATGCTTTGTTATGCACATGGTAAGAAGTATAGCAAACTTGATTAAATCCATAGACTAAACCTTTAAATGTGAATGCCCTGAGTATTTTCACGAACATACATTAAAGATTGCAAGCTTTAAGAGATATTATTTCAAATACAAAGAAGAGCCAGAAGACACTCTGAATATAGACACAGAATTCCAAATTCATTTGTATTCAAAACACACAGTCATATATGATTTACAATGTATGAATGACTCTTAGCTTCATTAATCAATTTACAGAAAACTTACAACGCTTTACAGATACATTAAGGAAGCTAGATGTTCCATGCATTCCTTATTGCAGACACAGGCGACCTCCTCCTATTCTAAACTAAAAGGTCCCTCTATTCAAAATGCTAAGATAAATTACAACTTCCAGCTCTATTCTACAAATCCCTATGTGTCCCTATGTCCTTGTGTAACTCATTATAGAGTAAAGGGGCTCAATATATAGCTCTGAGTATCCCCAATACAGTTCCAAAAACCCTAGTTAATCAACGGTCTACATCTTAAGTGTAACATCAATCGGTGGAAAACAAATCCCGCCAAAAAATCTCTGAGAAGCATACCCATACTGAGCGTAAGGATGCCCTTTGAAAACCCTAACAACCACCAAAATATCTTCTGTTGTTCTTTTAATAATGTTTCTCCATCTGCATATCTCTTCTCACTGAAATCTTTCGCTTCTTTTGTGATCTTTTGCGATCCGATCTACCTCCTGTGATGTCATTGCCATTAAAGCCCCACCTTAATATCTACCTGCATACCTACAAAACAGACATAAGAAAAATAGATTTAAAATTCATGTTGCTGTCCGCAATTTATACCACGTCAGAAAGTTAGATTGGCATTAATTACAGTAATTAATGCGCCATCGATTCAGCCCTCAGTTGTAGTGTTGGCGCTTTTAAACCTTTTGTATATCCTGTTGTGTATACCTTCATCGGCATAACTCTCTTCAGTTAGGTTAATCCGATGAACTTCCATCGATCATACATTTCTGGCCAATACAATCTATTCGGTTTGTATATCTGTGTTCATCATAAACAAACAAGCATTTAAACATTTAAAGATTTTTCTAAATTGAACTCCCTTTTGACATCCGACTTGTATCTTTTATTTGCATCCTTCGCTTTGCATATCGGCTTGTATTTCAACTATACAAGCCCAAGATACATACAAATATTTTCCTATATTAAATTCTCTTTTCGCATCTGCATTGTACCTTTAACTTGCATTTTTCACTTTGCATATCGCGCTTGTATATCGAAGCTATACATTGCAATTATGCAAGTCCACTATGCAAGCGGTGGGACCCATGCTACTTTCACTTGTATCTCCGCGATACAACAATAAAACCAATTTTAATACTTCCTTCGGTTCCGCAGCATGTATAAAGTGCAATGCATCTTCCGATATACATTGACTTATGATGCATCACTTTAACTAAACTTTAATCTTTCTTCAGTTCCGCGCTATGTATAAAGCCTTGTATATCCTCCTTGTATGTTTTCCTTTTGCCAAATATACAAACATGACATACATCCGGTGGACCTAATTGATTATTCATTTCACCTCTGAATTCTGTCGGGTTTGACTAGTATATACTGACATGCATCTTTTCGATATACATTTAGTCACGATGCATCCAATATATCAGATTTAAAATTCTCCCGAGGTCCACGTTGTATGTATATTAGAATGTATGTCTCTGAAGCATATATACAAGGCGGAAACATACAACGATTAATCTTTACCTTAAAAACATTTCGATTGCACGACATGTATAACCCTTTGTATATCCTGTTGTATGTTTTGCCTTCGCTAAACATACAAACATAAAATACATGCAACGGACTTGAACGAAATATCCATTTAAACTCTGAGATCTGTCAGGTCCACCTTGTATGTACCGAAATAAAACGTTAGCCAAATGCATACAAGTAAACAATGCATAAAAACCCGATGACTTCTACATGTGACCTATACAACGGCCCAATATATAAACAACTTTGTATATGAACGACTTTGCATATTCAAACAACTTTGTATACGAGACCCGATATACAAAGGACTTTGTATGCAAGTGACCTTGTGTACAAAGGACCTTGTATATGCAACGCGATATGCTATGGACCTTGTATATGCAACATACAAACCTGATTGTACATTTTACCAAAATACTCATAACTTGCAAAATACAGGGAATTTTAACATAGTTCAAAAAGCAACCCTCACTCATTTTTGACAAGGAATCCACCCATATTCTACCTTGGTACTTAATTTTATTTTTTCTTTATTTTTAACAAGGTTTGTAACTTTCACTCTCTTTTCCCTTTTACCACCCAACAGACCCACACACAAAAGAAAAAAGCAAAGCCACAATAGGGGTCCTCATTTTGCTAAGGAGTAAAATGGGGCGTGTTGTGAGCATCACAACAGGTAAAGAGAAGAAATTCATAGTAAAACCCTAGATAGGAAAGTAAAACAAAAGTTAAAAGATGCATTTTTATAGGATGGCCCCGAAGCAGAAAAAGGTGGATGCAGGGGGTGAAGTGAAAAAAGAAAGGAAACCGCGTAAAGAGATAGAGAAAGAGGAGTTGCCAATACACAGAGGATATCTGACATTGATTAGTTACAGTGGAGTGGGAACTGATACAAATATTGGAAATTATGATGCAGTTGATGTTTTAAAAAAGATTACAGCTGTAGATGCTACACCGGATATGAAGTGTATATGGGAGAGCGGGTTGTACAGAGCTGTAGGTTTCCCACTGGCTATGGAGGCTAGAGATTTGTGTTTAGATTGTTTAACTCTGTATGATTTATCAACCAGGAAGATAATGCTTTATGATAGACTCATTTTTTATCTGTCCACAAAAGGTATTGCAAGGACATTCAGTTTGGAAATCAATGAGAAAATGACAAACATTGACATTGATCAATACAATGAGGATTTTCAAATCAATGAGAGGAACTGCAGAGGTAAAATATTTTACAATTGGTACAGCCCAGAAAACAAGCCCAAGGCTGTGGCCAGAGTGCATAAGAATTTATTGAGAATATACTTCAAGGAAGAAATCTATTTGATGATTACCATACTGAGTAGACTGATGGGACTAAGGGAGGGCACTAAATGTGAGCCTTGGATGTTTACTATTATTGAATACATGAGAGAAGCAGAAAAGGAACAAGGATAGATTCATTGGGCCAAGGTCATAAGTACAGCTATATGGAAGCAAGCCATGCTGAGGAAGCAAAAGCTGATGCCTTTTTATTTGTCTTCATACGTATTGTATTCATGTGCAGCAGAAGTGAGACCATTCATACATGGAATAGACAGGGTTGGGACCTTAGGCAGTGCTCCAGGATAGAAATTGGTATATGGTCATTACCTTGATCTGCAAGAGGAGAATGCATTGAAGAAATTTGCTTTAGTTAATGATGTATTCTACATGTATATGGTGAGGATTCTAAGGGAGGAACCTGATAAAAGATTGTCTAAGGATGCAGAAGATGCAATTGGGTTGTATAGTTCATGGTATATTCAATTTCCACATTTTACTTGTATCAGGACTGAAGGATTTGAGGGAAAGCCTTTCATGCTACCCTGATATCCTTCTGATAAATTGATTGTGTTGGAGTTTTCAAGACAAAATCTAAATGCCTTCAGAATATATAAGAAAAAGTTTAGCAGAGGAAACCTTAAGATACCTTGGGCTATAGGTAGAAATTCATTCTACAGTGAGGAAGTGGCTACTTATTCATAGCAGGAGCTGAGATATTATAGATTTGAAGAAATTGATTTAGCCAGAAAGTTTGATCCTTTCCATAGGATCCAAAAGAATGTTGATAAAAAGTACAAGCATTAGGTACATATTGAAGATTTTTGGTCAGATTGAAAAAATGATAAGGAGGTAAGGAAAAGAGCTCATAAAAGACTAACAGTTGAGCAAATGAAAACTATGGGAGATATTTATGTTCCTCCAGAGGTTCAAGAAGATGGTAAATTGCTGCATCATAGTTATACAAAGGCCAGGCTTGCTCCTATTATAGAGCCTGATTGGTCACAGCCTTGAAATAAATCTTTGGACAAATTGTCCAAACCAGTTATATTATTTTCAAAGACCCAGTTAAAGGACATGATTGAAGAGCTCAAAGTTGAGGGGAAGGAAATAACATACCCTAAGAAGGGGAGGAAGAGAGTAAGAGAACCCAGTGATGACCCCCAGTGTTTTTATGAGAACAAGAGAAAGAATATAGAAGCTAAGATTGTAGAAAAGGATAAGAATGCTACTCTGATGGATCCCTATGCATTAGGAATAACAGTAACAGTGGCATCAGATACTTTTGTAGATGCAAAGTCACTAAGTCATGAGATCAGTGCAGAAGAGGCACAAACTTCCAAAGAAAGAGTAGGACAACAAGTTAAATGAGAAATCCCAATAAGTATATCAAAAGGAGACACTTCTAAAGCAAGTGAAGTCATTGGAACGCAACAAGTGGGTGCAAAATTGAGTAATATACCTAGTGCTTTCATGGCAACAGAAAAGAAACAAACATATATTCAAGTGAAGACAGAATTGGCTGGAGAAAGGATGCAAGGGTCACAATCACATGAAGCCATGCAAACCACTGAGACTGTACACATTGTGGATGATAGCAGTGAAAGTGAGGAAAGGGGAATGTATGCTGGGAAGGAAATTGAAATAGAAGGGGAATCTAGTGAATTCCTAAGTGAAGAAGAGGAGCCAAGCACTCAGGCTGATATGGAAATTGAACAAGGCTCAGAGTATGAAGAAGAAGAAAGGGTACAGGAAGAAGGAGCAGTAGATCCATTTGGTACCCTAGTCCCTCCTAAAATCATTAAAGATGTACCAGAAGAGGCACGTAAATTTGAAGAGTCTGAAAAGGAGGTTGCATCTGAGGAGACAACAAAAGAAAAACATGATCAAGCAAAAGAGGAAACAAGAGTTGACACCTCAGGTGTGGATGCCTTAAATATGCTTAATATGTATGATGAGAAAAGTGAAGAAGAGAAAAACATAGAAAGTAGACAAGAAGAAGAAAAAGAAGCGAAAGAGGAAGATACAGTGGTAGGATCCTCTACACCCATAGAACAAGTTAATATGTCTGATAAAGAACAAAAAGAAATTGAAGATACAGAGGGTGTAACCAATACAGAGGACACAATCAAGAGACCTAAAGATGAAGAAAAGCTAGAAAAGATTGATGAAATTAAAGATGATGAACAAATATAGGATATAAACATGCCAAATATATAGAGCAAATATATACAGAAGAGGACCAAGAAAAAGAACCATCAGAAGGAGAACGTCCTGAAGAAGAAGCTGAGGATGGAGGAGACACAAAAATAGAAGAAGAAGAAAATAAGGGTGAGTCCAAACAACAAGATAATCCCATGGTACAAGAAGAAGTTCCTCAACAACAGCCTCCACCTCAACAGGAACAACAACAAGAACAACAGCAGCAGCAAAAAAAGCAAGGGGAAACATAAAAGCCTCAAGAAGAAGTAATAAATGAAAAAAAGGTTGCTGCAGAAACAAAAGAGATTCCTGCTTGGCTAGGAATAGAGATAAGAAAGGAAAAGAAAGAGGTACAATTGGTACCTATTGACATAAAAAGTTTATTAGGTAATACAACACCAGGGAAAGAAAAGAGAAAGGCTAAAACAATGGTAGCAATACAAAGAGGTCCAGATGGATCTAGAATGTTGAACCTGGCCATAAAGGAAAAGGCAAAAGGTGAAATAACTTTAGATGAGTACAAAATACTAAATTTTGACCTTGGGCATACTAGACGGGAGCAACATATCACTGAGTGGGAAGATATGCACCAAGTGACAACAGAGATGTTGAGAAAAGACAAAGACAAGCAAGAATATTTGAAAGGGCACATTGTCCAACTGCAACAATTTATTAGAGGGATATTTGATCCCAATACAATAGTCCCAGAACTGCCCAGTGACATAGCAGTTGTATCCAAAGAAGAAATAAAGGACATGGAAAATAAGAGGCTCAAGGCCAATATTTTTTATGAATGGTTCAACAATTTTATGCAGGAAGGTGAGCAGGTAATAAAATAGGCTGTGAAAAGTTGGGAAGTGGTTGCAAGAGAAAAGAACAAATGTAATATACTTGTGCATAATTGCCAATTTAGAAAGGAAGAATGCAGATCTAAACTGGAACAATTAACAAAAATTGAGGAAAGAGCCGAAGAGTTGATAAATGAAGGAGTAATTACACCTTTAATGGAAAACCAAGTGCCACAGGTAAGATTAGAATTCAAATTTGAGATGGATAATCTCAGAAAATGCATAACAGTTGCTCAGGAATTAGAAGAGAAGGCAGATGATATGATTAGATTACATAAAAGGATAATAGAAAGACTCTTAGGTGATGAATGCCTGGATGTACCTACATATGAATTAGAAAGAGCTTTGACAGAATTTAAGGCCATTTTTACACCATGCATGGAGAATCCTGATGCAAATCTCAGTAAACATATGATTGACTCATTAATGGAGGAAAGTGCTAAAATGAAGAAGTACAAGAAAAGAAGTGAAGGATCAGAGAACAAAGAAAAGAAATTGAAAGAAGGAATTATAATGCAGGAGTATATATGGAAAAAGAGTCTAGGAGGAGACCGCACCTTTGTGGAAGGTGTAATCAATAATTTCAAAACATACTTGAAAGAATAGAAATTGTGAAGGGAGCAGCGGTTTTGGGAAAAGGTCAAGTAAAGAGTATCAGCAGGCATAAGTTAAAGAAGAAGGGGGGAATCTTATTTTGAAAAGATTCCAATAGCATCCTTTGAGAGAGAAAAGATGCCATTTAGATATTTTGGTAGACGGTTAGAGATGAATGTGCACCATTGATCAATAATAGAGGGATCTCGACTGTGGATTAAGCTAGGTAGCCGTAGTAATGAGAAGTTTAAAATCTATATAAGGAACTTAGATAGTTGTACATAGAAGACACAGTGATTTATGAAATAGAGCTAGAAATTGTAATTTGTCTGAGCATTTTGAATAGAGGAACATTTTAGTTTAGAATGGAAGGAGGTTGCCTGTGTCTACACTAAGGAATGCATGGAATGTCTAGCTTTCTTATTGTATCTATAAGACATTTATAAGTTTTCTGTTGATTGGATTAATGAAGCAAATTGGTTATTCATACATTGTAAATCATACATGACTGTATACTTCAAATACAAGTAAATTCAAGATTCTGCATCTATCTTCTAAGTGTTTTTTGACTTTTACTTATGTTTGAAAGTATTATCTCTTTGAAAGCTTGCAATCTTGGATGTGTGTTCATGAAAATACTCAGGGCTTCACATTTAAAGATTTAACCTGTGGATTTGATCTAGGTTGACATATTTCATATAATGTGGATAACAGAGCATTTATATCTTGTAATAAAGCGATGTTTAGTCTAAATTTCTCTAACTTTTCTCCAAACATTTAAAATACTTAGCTTAAACGCAGAAATTTAAAGGAGATTGTCTGACATTTGGAAGAAACATGAACAATTGAGTTAATATTTGAGAATTTCGTAATATTTGAAAAGAAAATCTTGTTTTAATATAAATCATATAAAGCTTTGTGATACAGTAGTGAGTTTATGCAAAGAGATGGATAAATTGTTGATATTTGTAACAATTTGTATAATTCAAGTCCAGTGAGTCATAAATCACCTTAAATCAAGTAAGGCCCCTTGCATATTACAGCTTCGCATTAACCTACTGAATTATCCACAAGGTGAAGATCTGACCATACAAAAACTTGGGATTAAGAAATCTTAATTGATTTCTTCATATCTTTCAAGACAGTTAGGTTCATTTTGTGAATTTTAACTTTGTTATGAATGTGTAAAAACAATCATCAACACAATTTAACTATGTTTTTTGTGTTTTTTGTTTTAATAGAATAGTGATTGAAAAATAACAATGCAATTTAATCTAGGAATGAAAATAAATCTTTCCCTATACTAAAGTAATTTTTTAATGAAATACAAATCTACCTCTTTAAGTTGATCTATGATGGTAGAGAGAAGAAGTAATCTTTTCTTTACAATAATTTTTCAATGAAATGCAAATCTACTTCTTTAAGTGTAAATTGATTTGTGAATGCAAGAAGAAGAAGATAATCTTTTTTAATTTATGCTAAGAACTTTCTTTTTTTGAAGACTTTAATGAGATGCAAATTACCTTTCTAAACATGAAAAAATGTCTAAGAAAAAATGTGACTAATCTAAGAATGAAAAGGAAAAGAATAAATGCTATTTTCTCTATACTAAGAATTTTTCTATTTGAAAATACAAACTATTTTTCCTATATGCAAAATATTCTCTAATTACTACTAAAAAATAAATTAAACCTGAATCCAATCATTCCAATGCTAGGAAAATTGTCCTCATAGTTCCAACATTTATTTGAATGTCCTCTTTCACATCAGTGTGGTACACTTCTTGATGACAAGAAGAAGAAATCAAATGCAAGCAAATCAAAGTAAGAAGAATCTTTGTGGCTTGAATGGAAAGAAGCTTTGTCACTTGTAAGGTTGAAAAGAAAGATATGCTCAAGGCCTGTAAGAGAAGCTTGGTTGGGCTAAGGATTTTGGAGATATCTATCTTAAAAGATATATAAACTAGGAATAATAAGCAAAAGGCTCAAGGCCTATATAGAAGCTTGCAAGAAGCAAGTGAAGAAGTTGAAAAACTTTGTGAGAGAAGTTGAAGGCAAGTGAAGGAAAGTAAGCATGTATCTAAGTTAAAAATAATAAATCAAAAAGATCAAGGCCTGTAAAGAAGCTAAGAAGCTTAAAGAATAACTAAAACTAAATGCAAGAAAGCAAAAGGCTCAAGGCCTGTGTAGAAGCTTGCAAGAAGCTTGTGATGTGACTTCAAAATGAGAAGAGGTTTTGAAGGTTTGAGCATGAAAACTAATGGATAGAATAGAAGTATCGATAGGTAAAATAGGAGGGAATGGGAGAAGAGATAAGATAAAAAAGAAAGCAAAACTCAAGAAGAAAATTGAAACAATCTATGAATAGTCAAAGAGATAAATGAGAAATTGAAGAGATAATTAAAATAAATTAAAGAGATAAAATTCAACCATAAGTTCATAATAGAAAGAAAGCATGACAAGGAGTGAGTTGGCATGAAAAAACATGAGTTAAAATGAGTTAAAAATTAAGTCAGAAAGCCAAAAAGATGAACTGATGCATGGATTTGAAAATCATAGGGTCACCCATTTTTCTAGTTAGGGCCTCCCAAGCAACCCAAGAACACTAGGGGTGACCCTAAATAGGCAAAATAGGGGGGTCAACTAGGCAACATGAAAGGTGAAAAAGGTCGAAAGAAAGGAAAATTAAGGGGGACAGAAGTTGACAAATCAAAAGAGGAAGTTGTCAAGACATGAAACTATTGGGAGAGGTAAAATCATGCCTTCAAGGGTCATGAGATGTGACCACCATCTCATCATAAGACTGTCATATTGGCTTGATGTGATTTTTGTACCTACATATTTGCCCCCTTAGGGATGATAATCTACATGAAAAGTAGGTACCATTCCCAAATAATGGCCTTAATTGTTGTCTTTGTCCCGCATCTAGACCTAATATACAAACTAATTGAAGTGTTAATCCAATATATAATTGGCCTAAAATAAGTACATTAAAAGATAAGAAGATGTACCTGTAATGTGAGAGTTTTGAATTTACCCGTGTCAATTTATCTTGTTGCATCAACCTATAGTCATGGTGAAAGACACACAAAATGAGGACAAAAATGATGCATAAAAGAAACTACACTATCAAAAAATAGTCATAAATGCAAGCTAAACTAGAGAAGAGAGGTGAGAAGAGAGAAGAAAAATAAGAGAAAGTGACAAAACGAAGGCGAAACTCAACACAGGGATAGTGGATGGAAAGCTTGTGATGAGGAGATCATAATTAGAGTCATCAAATAGTTTCGCATGAAACCCCATTAAAAAAATGAGAAAAACTAAACCCTAAAGTGTAGATTTTGTTTTCCTATTTTCTCTTGAAATCGTCTGAAGCATCTAGCTAGATTTTTAGTTTCTATTATTTTTGTGTTTTCATTGTTTCTATTTTTTGTTGATTTTGAGTTTCTGAGTCAACTAGGGGTCTCTAGGGCATCACCTAGGGTTGCCCCATTTTCTAAGGAAGGTCGCTCAAGTGACCTTGCTTGCCCATCCTAGGTCACCTGGGAGACCAGAGGAGGTCACTTGGGAGACCATACCAGAACTTTTTGAGGAAAAATCAAAAGAAAAAGTTGCATTTTTTAATACCTAGGTTTGGTCATTTCTCTAATTCTAACCAACTTCTCATTATTGCAAGTTCTCTAAGACATTATTTTATTTTTAGTGGTTTTCTATAAGTTTTATGATTTTTAGGGTTTTTTATTTACAAAGGTCTAACTTGGCGTTTTCTCTTTTGTAGGACACCTACATCCAGTAGAATGCTAAACATGAGTAGGTCTAGTTGTAGAGGGCTCTAGATGGTCTAGCTAACATAGACCATGTCATTCTTGATAGGACAGGTCTTTCTAGGATTGCTTGTATCTCAATTGTTCATTTAAGTCTACATGCATTTGTTGTGACATTCTTATGCATTGGGATGTAGATCAAAATGCTTTCTAATTTCTTTTGATTGCTAGAGAGTGGACCATAACTTTATATGATCTCTACCGCATCCTTGGTGTTCTTTTTAGAGGGGAACCACTTATGCTTCTAGATAGTGAGTCAGAGTGAGAGAGGCACAGTTGGGTTATAGTGATGGGAGTGACACATCCTAGAGATCAATGAGGGGTTTGACTTACTTTAGTTCGTGGACTCAACATTCTACCCCCGTGGAAGGTCTTGATAGGTTTTATTTCTTCCCACTTGTTGGGAGTCAAGAAAATACTTGTTCTTTGGTGGTGCTAGGCACTAATCAAATATCGTTTAGAGTGAGGCACAGTCTTTGTGCATGGGGAATTAACATACTAGTCTTGGTCTATTGAGACCTATATTAGATAACACAACAAGGAGGCTTAGATTTTAGACACCCTTCTCTCATCATGTCATGGATTTTTTAGCACATTATTCCATATTAGCACAAGATTCCCCCTTTGGATCCAGTGTTTCCTAGAGCTATGCGATGGGGTAGTATGGGTCCTTTTTATGTGACTACATGAGCAGTTACCTCCTTGATAAATCAAGATTTATTTTAGATCCCTATAGAGAGATGGAGAGATTATGGCTAAATGACAAAACATCTCGGGTCTACTGTTGAGGTGTTTTCCACCTAAAAGATCAAAATGGCATGAGAGAGGAACATCCTACAACATGTGTACCTTACTAGTTTAGTGGAGAGATTCCAGTTGACTTGTCCCCAGTGCCCCCTTGTTATAGATCTATCCAAGAGATAGTTTATTTTTAGCATGGCACACTTCATTGGGTCACACTCACACCAAGGGTCTTAATCTCATGACCACCATAGAGATAATGAGGAGATAGACAGGCCAAGGAAGATGACAAGCCCGAGGAGCTTGAGGATGAGTCCAATGAGGACTACATACTAGGAGAGGGGATAGACAAGGTTGTGTCAGAGGATGGAGAGGATGTTGAGGTAGTAATAGTGGTTGTCTCTCCTAGACATCACTCTACTTTTCTTATAGTTATTTCAGAGGAAGAGATGAGGATAGTTGATGCATCATGGCAATTTGGAGATCCTCATGAGCATTACCTGGTATACTCCATAGCACTTCTCTTTTTGAATATTTTTGTTCTAATATGGACTGAAACCTTCTCTTTTTCTTTTTCTCTTTTTTAGGGACTACTAATGAGTGGAGGTGCTTCATTAGAGATGCTTCATTGAATGTCTTAGTCCCTAATAGTGTATGCACTAGAGAGGTGCTTTTGGTTGATGTTGGATAACCTACCTTTACAGGTTATCACATTGACATTTTTTCTTTAACTTATCACGTAGGATAGGACCTAGTTTCTCAACATACTAGAGGTGCTACTATGGAGTTTGGGAATGCCTTACTTTGATAGATGGCCCATCTTAACGTTTGAAGATATTTAGTTTCATGGGCACCTACCTTTATAGGACCATCAAGTTCATGGATGCTGACAAGGTGTCGCTGTACCTCATCATTTAATCTATTTTCAGATGTCAAAAGCTAGGGCTGTGTCCATGGCTGTCTGCAACTAGGGATACCAATGTATGGCTAATCCTATTTTAACAAAAGAGATTAATCTATCTGCTTGTTGAATAAATGTAATGAATGCTGGAAAACAGAATAAAACAGGAAATTTACTTAAAGTAAAGAAACAATAGCATGCATCTATCTATTAAAATAGGAAACACCTTTATAAGAGAAAACTAAAAATAATAAAACAGTGGTACTAGCCTCTTGCTTGAGTGGTGAGAGTGGGCCCTTGCTCCACACCCTTGAGACTGAAGGCTATAGCAGGAAATCAGCACAAAAGATGATCACAACTAAATTCAGTCCAATTCATTCATTTCTGCATTCATGAAAATATGTCTATCACAAAATTGAGACCTCCGAGAGTCAGAATAATTTTATCATTGTATATCTTCTACTATTTTTGAAAGTATATATAAAAATGAGTGATGATATATCACTGAACTTATCTACCAGTCTTTCTATGAGATGACACCATATCTTTATTGTACTTAACTGTCTAACTTATGAAAAATCACCATGCGAGAAAGGTAGACTTGAGTGGAACAGAAGTCCACTCAGAGGTCTAAGTTTGGGCATCAAAGCCCTGAAAATAAGGATATTGTATTAGTTCAATTCGTAACTCATGCAAAATCTTTGAAAAGATAAAACTTCAGTAGTTTAACTAATAGTTGACCCTTCACCACTCAGGTGATGATTTGAGTGAAGTGAGGGGTATTAAGATCGCTGCTGAAAGTGTCTAGTCAGTAGCTTTGCTTGGAAACATGCCCTGTTCTCAGGGGGCACCGGAGATAGTTGTTCCTGTCTGCAACTCTGGAGATACTCCAAACTCTCGCAGAGCTCCAGAGAGGCATTCCCCAAATCTTCAAAACTTCAGGTGTCATGGTTCTTTGTTATTGTCTCTGGAGATCATTGAAGACGATCTCTGGAGATGCACAAAATCGATGTTCCTGGGACCTACACCTGTTGATTCAAAAAGAGAGAGAAGTTCTGCATTTTTCCATCAATTCCATGCACATTAGTCACTTAATCAGAAATTCTAATCTTAAGTAATCTATCTTAATTAATCAGAAAATAGAACAATCTTGTTAACTTATTTGGGTGTAAACACTAGGAAGATGAACTGAGGGAGGGGAAAAAGAGAGGCAAAAAGATGTATTTCATGAGTGCAATTTGGCACTCATCATCCCCCCATACCTAAGGCTTGGCAGGTCCTCCTGCTTTTCACATTCTGGATTTATTTTGGCGAAGTAGCATGTTAGTCAGTCTATAATCCTGGAGATAGGTGGTCCAAGTGGTTCTGTTGGTGTTACCATTTCCTCTGTACTTATCAACTTGTTTCAACCAGTTCTTCAATTTTTCATCTTCTAGCTGATCTGCCCAGACAGGGATTGGTTCATTTATCAGAGGGGGCCTGAACTGTCCACCTATCCATTCTTGTTTATGTGTATCCATCAGTTTGGATATCAACTTTGCCTTTCACATGAATAATCTTAGGTTTGCAGGGGTGACCACCTCTCTAAGTTTTTGTTCTGGGGTCAAAATATTCCATCTCCTCTTTGCCACAGCAAGTACAGAATTTGCTAAGTTAACCATAAAAAAACTAAAGTCAATGGAGCATTCCTACAAACTTTTCAGGTATAATGGCAACATTCTGGTTGCATTTTCAGGATGATAGACAAGGGACCCGAATTGGGTTTGAAGAGCAAAAGGATTGGGACATTCTTTCCTGATGAAGAGATCAGTTTTTAAATCCTTTTGAAGATGATCTTCCATCCTTTCGTTCCAGATCTGGTGGTTTCTCATTAGGGACATGAATGCCTTAAGCTGGCATTCTCCCACAAAGTGATTAATAATGAAGGATATATCATTAATACGGAATCCATGCAGGTATAATTCACATAGGAAGTTTTTGTCCTCATCATTGCTCCTGGTGTAAGCTGCCATGAATCCTTCTGCTGTTTCGGTATCCTTAGTTATGTCAGACAGGACTAAGGAGAGTTTCCTTTGTAGTACCCTCTCCTGTAAGAACATTGAATAGCTGGCACTTGGAGGCTTGTAGGATAGAATTTCTGAGGAAAGGGAGGCCATTTTAATGATTTTGCCTTCCAAAGTTGCTATTCTTTCTGCTCTAGCATGGAGGCCTCAAATTCTCTACACCTTTTCTCCCAATGAAATAGGGCTTTGGGAATGTCAATGGGGATTGGACCCACATAGGCATCTATTTGAATTTCCTGCTCATTGGTTGCGCTTGGGCCAGACAATTCTTGAATATACTCTTCTTGGTCATCTAGGCTATTATTGGCCCAAGTTAACTGCTTATCCTGGCTTTGTACCTTCTCAATCAATGCCGCCATTATTGTGAGGCCATTGTCTCTGGCCATGGTGAGCTTAGAAACCTTCTGTACTGTTTCATTCTCTTTTTCTTCCATCCATTTGGCTGCCTCACATTTATGTGCTTCCAATTCTGCCTCTTTCTCCTAGATGATTTTATCCTTGCTTTGGAGGTCTGTTTGGATATTTGCAATAGTTTGTTTCAGCTCCATCTCCACCTCTTCTCTGACCTTCTTGAGGTCAGTAATAATCAAATTCTTTCCCTAGAGCATTCTTTTTAAATTTTCAATTTCTTCCATCAATTGCTGTTCTATTGAGATTTCTATATCCTCTTGGTCAGAGGGATGAGATAGAGTTTCTGCCTTTGTTTCTGTGGCTATTGGCTAATTATCAATGTTATCCATGGCCATCTGCCCTGCTCTTCCTAATGTATCCATTTTCCTGGTTTCTCCTTCTTCAGTCTTCCTATCCTGAGGATCCTCTACTGTTGCTGGCACTGGTGAAGGCCCAACTTTATCCTCACATGTTCTCAATTCCAGGAGTGCCTTAGCGAGCAGGGCAGTATCCTTCTCAACTTGTGAGAGTTGTCTCTTCCTTTTGCTTCTTCGGAGCAAAGGTGGGGCTGGTGCCTCCGGAGTAGGTCTCCCTTCCTCAGAATCTGAGGAGATAGTAAAAGTTTGTAAGTTTCCTGTCTTCGGAGCACATGGTGGTATTGAAACTAGGCTTGACTCCACATGAACAGATGGTGCTAGAGAATTTTCACTTTGCTTCCTCTTCCTGACCAGAGGGATCTCATCTGAATCATGGGATGGTTCTTCAGCCCACCACTTTTCCTCAATTCCCCATCCTAACTTTTCCTCTGTTAATTCCTTAGGCCAAGATTCCTCAGGTAGAGTCATCTTTCACCTGACTAACCAAGTCATGTATAGGGTCATGTAGGAGCAGGTTCTACAATTTGTTTGCCTTTCCTCTTTTTGTCAAGAACAGGGCTGCAGATGAAGTGGCCTCTTGTGAGGGTGACTTCCCTTTGTGAGTAGCTATGGAAGAGGCTGAAGGATCAGTTTCCTCATCTTGGTGAGAAGGAGAACTCTCACCTTCTGGTTGTGCTATCTCTGGTTCTCTGACTTGGGGGTTGTGCTCAAGAAAGTTTTGCAATAGTTCTTCTCCATTAGCCTGAGATAGGAAGTGGTGCTTGACTACCAGAAAGATGAGGCCATGATGTTTCATGGGTCTCTTATTCTGCTGATATCTCTCTGTAGTTGCCCTGATGGCAGAATACAGGAAATTGGGGATATTTATGTTATACTCAAGGTGCCTATTTCCATGTCTGAGAAAAATTAGCATTTTCATTATTGGCCCTAAAACTATAGAGAATTGGCCATCACAAGTAAAGTACTTCATTAACCAGGTAGCAACAGATGCCCAAGGGTTTGGGAGTGTGGACCTCAAAATTCCTTTGACTTCATTGTTATTCATATGTAATTGAATAGCAGGTTCACCACGAATAGAAAAAATTCTAATTAAATCAGTGTATAATGTTTTCAGGTGGTAGAACCTCTCACCTTGTTTGGGAAGTCCAGAAATGTGGCTGATAGTTGCTGAGGAGAGATTGATTTGGTTTCCTCTCACAGTTGTCTGGTTGTCTCTTAAATTCCTAAGGAATTCGTCCACAATATCCTCTTGAAACCCTTCGAATTTGTCTAGGAAATCTAACCATCCAGCAACCCTTAAAATGTTTGCTGTAGCTGCATCCTTCAGAAGACCCACAATATTCTCTAGCTCAGACTTTTTCTTGACTCCCATTGTTGAATTGATGCCACCTTTTATGTTATTCTTTTACCTCCCCAATCTGCAGTCTATCTTTCCCTCCTATCTCTGTGGGCTCTGGAGTATTGTTCAAATTGCTCTGTAGACTCCAAAGAATTGTTTAATTTACCTTATGCTTCAGTCTATTCCGAAGGTATGAATGAGGGATGCTATTTTTTTCAGGTTGGGCTTATGCAGATGGGTTAAGTGACCAAGGCATCCATAAATGTAGCAGACTGACAAGGCACTCCGGAGGTAAGGTGGCATTAAGGCACAGATGGCAGCATGCTTGGATGTGAAGAAGGAAATGACGACAGAAGGACGTGTCATCGTGGCAACACCCAAAATAGAAAGACAGGATAGTTACTAATAATGATTAATTAAAAACAGATGTACCTGGATTAGTTTTAATGATGAGGCGATGTACATGGGAGAAATGCTGTGTCGTTTTGGAAACTGCACGCGTCGTGGCAATTGAGCAGTGGCTTGAGATGACGTCCACTTTCCACTTGCACGTGACCTGCAATCAATGCACCGAGTGGCACGGAAATCCATGCCCTTAGGTGATGTTAGCGCCGGCTCATGGACACTCCTGCAAATTATTATTATTCTAATTTAATTACTCTTTGTGATGAAGTAGATGATGAGTCATTACGACCTCATTATATGATTTATCTACTTTACCACCTAGAGAGGTGGGTCCCTCCCTTATTATGGAGATTGATGGTGTTATTAATAGAGTGCTAGAGGTGCTCCTAATTGGAAAGCGCCAGAGGTGCTCCCATTTGAGAAGCACCGGAGGTGCTCCTAATTGGAAAGCGCTAGAGGTGCTCCCGCTTGAGAAGCGTCGGAGATACATTGGGCCAACTTCTGGCAACTGATCATATCCAGAGCTTAATTATTTCAACTGTCTTGAAGGAGGGAACCGCCATTTTACTGGTTTTCAACTCCCTTGGTTAAGAAAGACAGCCATTTGCTGGTTTTCCATCTTTCTCTCTTTTTTTTAGAAGGCAGCCATTGCTGGTTTTCAACCTTCATTTTTTTTTTAATTCAATCCAACACCGTGACAGAGGAGGTATCCCCTGTATCAAAACACAGATTATTCAGAAACTCTTCTTTAGTAGATGGTCTTTTGTAGAGCCTGATTCGGTGACCATTTACTAGAAATGTGTCTGTGCTCCCATCAATTGGTTGCAATAATACAGTTCTATTTTCAAACACGTCCTTTATTTGATAAGGACCCAGCCAGTGAGTCTGTAATTTTCCTTTGAATTCTTTGAAATTAGAATCATAAAGGAGAACCCAATCTCCTTGTTGAAATGTCCTCCTCTTAATGTGTTGGTCATGCCATTGCTTCCTCTGGTATTGAACCAGTTCTGTTTGCTGAATGGCTTCTGTCTGAATCTTATCCAACTCGTTGAGCTAAAGAATTCTATTCTGCTGAATTATAGACAATGGCAAACCAACATCCAATACAGTTTTAAGTGTCTGGAGTTCAAATTCTATAGATAATATAGGCTTTTTCCCATAAACCAATTCATATGGTGAAAACTTTGTTGTGGACTTCCAAGTGGTGTTGTAAGCCCAAACTGCTTCAGGTAATCTACTAGCCCAATCTTTTCTGTTCATTGCCACTGTCCATGTTAGAATATTCTCAAGTTCTCTATTAGTTACTTCTACCTGCCCATTTGCTTGAGGATGGTAAGGTGAAGATTTTCTGTGCTTGACTTGGTATAAATCTGTGAATGCCTTGATTACCTGTGAAGTAAACTAAGGTCCCCTATCTGAAACTATTGATCTTGGGGCTCCAAATCTCAAGAAAATTTTATTGTAGAGGAAATCAGCAACTTTTTCTTCTCTTGCAAACTATAATGCTTGAACCTCAGTCCATTTAGTAACATAGTCTGTGCACACTAGAATATACTCCTTGCCTGATGATGGTGGTGAAATTGGTCCCACAAAGTCTAGACCCCATTGCTCAAACGGTTCCATCATGACTTGAGGATGTAGCAACATTTCCTGGGTAAAGGTTGGCTGCCCCATCCTTTGGCACTGGTCATAGTGTTGCACATACTTCTTTGTGTCTTTATGAAGAGAAGGCCAGTAGTAACCAACTCCAAGGATCTTGTGGACTGTCCTGTGGAAAGAGTAGTGGCCACCAGATGGTTCATCATGACATGCTCTCAACACATCAAAAGTCTCATCAGCCTTTAAGCACCTGCGTAGAATGAAATCAGGACCACATTTAAATAGTAAACCATTCAACCATTTGTAGGATAAACTTTCTTTAACTAAACATTTTCTTTGCTTTGAAGTAAAATGGGATGGATACAAGCCTGTAGCTAAGAGATTATCTATGTCGGCAAACCAAGGTGCAGTAGTGGATATGGCAAAAAGATGTTCATTTGGGAATTTGTCCTCCACTGGTTGGTCTTCTCCTCCTGTATGCAATCTTGACAGAAAATCAGCAACCAAATTAAACTTCCCTGGATTATCAACTATGGTAACATCAAATTCCTGCAATAGCAATGACCACCTATGATCCTTGCACCTACTACTGGTTTATTTATTAGGTACTTGATGGCTGCATGATCAGTGTGCACAAATATTTTATATCCGGTGATATAATGCCTAAATTTGTTTATAGCATAGATAACTGCCAAGAATTCTTTTTCAGTTGTATAATTTCTTTCTGCAGGGGTAAGGTTTTTGCTGATGTAATAAATGGCATGCATACTTTCTCCTTCCTCCTTTTGTCCTAAAACTGCCCCAATGGATTCATTTGAAGCATCAGTTTGTATGTGAAATGGTAAAGTCCAATTAGGTCCCCTTAAGATTGGTGTGACAGTAAGCTTCTCCTTCAAAGTTTCAAATGCTGATTGATAGTCTTCTGTCCACAGGAATTCTTTTTCCTTGTTAAGCAGGGTAAATAGGGGGGCAGCTATTCTACTAAAATTTTCTATGAACCTCCTATAGTAGCCTGCATGACCCAGAAAACTTCTGACGTCAGTCTGATTTTTGGGTGAAGGCAACTGTGTGATTACTTCTATCTTGTTCTGATCCACTCTGATCCCCTTTTCTGAAATGTGGTGTCCCAAAACAATTCCTTCCTCCACCATCATAAAACATTTCTCATGGCTAAGGGACAGTTGATTTTTATCACAGCATTTTAGTACTTTTCCAAGGTTTGTGAGAGCTTCCTCAAAGTTATCCCCATACACAGTAAAGTCATCCATGTAGACCTCCATGCATTCATTAGCCAGTTTAGCAAAAATAGCTAGAACCAATCTCTGAAATGTAGCTGGGGCGTTGCATAGCCCAAAGGGAAGAACTTTGTAAGCAAAGGTTCCCCAAGAGCATGTGAAGATGGTTTTGTCTTGGTCTTCAGGTGCTACTTGAATTTGATTATACCCACTGAATCCATCTAGAAAAGAAAAATACTTTCTCCCAGCAAGGTTGTCCAAAACTTGGTCAATAAATGGTAAGGGAAAGTAGTCCTTTTTTGTGGCCTTGTTGAGTTTTCTATAATCAATACACACCCTCCATTTCCCATTCTTTTTAGGCACAATGACAAGGGGTGAGACCCATTGACTGTCTGAGATTGGATATATGAACCCTGCCTAGAGTAATTTTTCTATTTTAGTTTTGACAATGTCCTTTAAAGTAGGATTCAATCTTCTTTGTGGTTGCCGGATAGGTTTAATATCCTCAGTGTGGATATGATGGGTACAGATTTCAGGAGGTATGCCTTTCATATCTTGGTATTCCTAGGCAAAAGATGTTGAGTGGGAGACCACAAGCTAGATAAGTTTTTCTTCTTGACTTGCTATTAACTGAGTATTTATATTAAGTGTTTTCCTTGGCAGAATCATGACCTGTTTTGTGATTCGATCCATCAATGTGGTGGTTCCATACATTGGTGTCATGGTATTGAGAGGACAAGAATGTGGGAGTAACATGTGGAAGGTGGCTAAGTCCCTGTAAAAGGTTTCCCCACAAGGAAAAATGTTGGCAAGGGTACAATGAGAAGAAATAAGAAGTTCTCTCTGAGGATCTTGGGCGAGTTCCATCACATCTTTATTGATTAGGATGTGAGTGAAGTTTTCTATTGTATCATGGTATACTTCTTCTTCTAATTCTCCCAAATGTTCCCTAATGGTTACCATAGATAATGAGGCACTGTTGTCCATGTTCTCTGGTTCATCCACCCATACTCTTCCTGTGTAATGCACCGATGGTTTAGCTGGAGGATACAAAGATATTTTCTTTAGATCTATCCCATTAGAAATGACCATATCTCCAGTTTGACAATCAATAGATGCTATTGTAGTAGCTAGCCATGGTCTTCCTAAAATCAGCAGATAAGCATTTCTCTGGTTTCTAGGTTCTAGTATTAAGAAATCCACTGGGAATTCTCATGAATCTATCACAACAGGTACATCAGTGATTACTCCTTTTAGAATAGCTACTAACTGATCAACAAGTTAAAGAATTGTAGTTGTGGATTGGATTCCTGATAGAGCTAACCTGTCCATTGTATGAACTATCATCACATTAATTGTTGCTCCTAAATCAACCAAAACATTTGAAATTTCTACCCCCGAGATGAAAACAGTTATGACAGGATTTCCAGGGTCTCCATATTTTGGGAGGAGAATTTCTCCCATCAATAGATCCACTACTTTTCCTTCCACTTGTATTGTGGAGGGAAAGCTTTTCTTTCTGCCCTGTGTTTTGATACAATACTGTTTAATGAACTAATTTAGTTCCGGTACATCTCTGATTGCCTGGAGAAGAGGAATTTCAATGTTTAGCTGCTTGATTTCTTGTAAAAGTTTTGATTTCAGATTGGTTTGGATTTGTTTTTGTGGAATCTTTCTCTGGGGAACATTTTGTTTAAGCCATTCTAGGTATGGTGCTAGCTTTTCCATCTCCAGAGCATCTCCGGAGCTCTTATCAGAATTGTGTTCAAGACTATTCTCCGGAGCCGGCCTTTTAGGAGTAACTCTAGAGTTGTCTGTGGATGATTTTTCTAGCACTTTTTCGTTAGTAATCTCCTCTGGGGGTTGATTGGATGGATTTTCAGGTTCCTTGTCATTGGTTATTTCAACTATAGTTAGAGGAGAAGGTCTTGGGAATGCTTTCCCAAAACACAGCTGGAGATTATTTGAATATATAGCATTAATTCCAACCAGATTTTCTTGCTCTGTCATGTAGACAGCTGCTCCCTGTTTATTCCGTGGGTTTGGTATAGGCTGGGCTGGTAAAGGTGGTTGACTAACTGGTTCATTTTGTGTTTGACCCTGTGTGTTGGAGGATCCAGTTAGTAAAGCCTGCTGTTGAGGTTGGAAACATCTAGGTTGTCCTTGGTATTGTTGATGATATCCCTGTTGAGGACCCCATTGAGGTTGCATGTTTTGTGATCCAAACTGTGGTGGCCACTATTGATTTCCCCATGGTTGATTTTGCCAGTTTTGGTTTTGCCAATGTTGACTTGGCCAATCCTGCTGTCCCCAAGGAGGATTATTTTGAGGGCCATGCCAAGTTGGATTCCACTGATTATTTCCCCAATTAGAAGGACCCCTGTAAGAGGATTGGTTTGGATACTGATTATAAGGGAAATTCCCAGTTTGTTTTTGTCCCACATAGTTCAACTCCTCTTCTATCACAACATTCTTTTTACTCAATCTTTTCAAGGCTGGAAGTTGACTACACTGACTGGTAGGATGTTCCCTATCACAGATCTAACAAATCTCTGATTTGTCCAAGGAGCATTCTCTCAACAGGTGATTGTTTCTACACCTAGGACAATAGATGGAGAGCAGTTTAGTTGCTCTATGTTTGATCAGTTATTCTGGTTTTTGCTTGAAACCCATCCAATGTGGTATTTAGTTGGACCAGAATGTTTGTTTTTAGATTTGCAATTTCCTCCATCAACTGTCCTATTTCATTCTTCCCTTTAAAAGTTTTGGATGACCTTACTCCATCTTAGGTTCTGGAATAGTTCCTACAGAGTTCCTCTATATCAGGTATTTCCATTTTGTTAATGTTCCCTTTTCCCATTAGGTCCAGTGCCTGTTTTGATTCTTTATCCAATCCTTTTATAAACAGGGTTCTGGCCAAGGAGTGATCCACTGGATTGCCAAACCTTCTCAAGGCAAAATTAAACCTATCCACATAGTCTTCTAAGGATTCTTCCTCACCCTGCCTAATTTTAAATAATTCTTCATTTTTATTACTGGATCTGCAATAATCTTGGTATTTTTCCAAAAACTCTGTTTCCATTTGATCCCAAGAATGGATAGAATCCTAGGGTAAACCCATAAACCATCTCATCGCAGAATCTTTCAGGGTTGAAGGGAACAGTTTAAGTTTCTAGTTATCTGATCCATAATCATAAGTTTGGCAGACTACTTTGAATTCAAACAAGAACTGATCTGGATCCTTAGAAGAAAGTCCTCTGAAATTTGGCAAATGTGCTGGTGAGATATTTTTCATAGGAGCATTGTCTCCAGCAACCAAAACAATAGGATAAGAGAAGGTTCTTGGAGCCTGATTTTCCTCTTCCCCATGATTATCATTTTCCATGTTTAGTACTGGTTCTTCTTCCTGAGGCTCTAGGAAATTAGGTTCTACCCAAGGATCTGCCTCAACTTTTTGTTGTAATTCCTGGATGTAATTGGCAAGTGGAATGTCTAGAGGATCTAAGGGATTGTTGTTTTGAAGTGTAGGTTCCAAATTAAGATCTAGGTTTCCTTCTTCAACAAGATTTTGTACCACCTCACTGCTTTCCCCTATGGTGTGTTGTTGGGGTGTTTGCTTAATATATCTTCCTTTTAAATCTCTAGCTCTAACCATACAGATCTATTCTAAAAACTGTTTTAACTTAGTGTCCCTAATTAACACAAACTTATCCCCAGTAACGGCACCAAAAATGACAAGGTGTCGCTGTACCTCATCATTTAATCTATTTTCAGATGTCAAAAACTAGGGTTGTGTCCATGGCTGTCTGCAACTAGGGATTCTATAGTTACCAGTTTATGGCTAATCCTATTTTAACAAAAGAGATTAATCTATTTGCTTGTTGAATAAATGTAATGAATGCTGGAAAATAGAATAAAACAGAAAATTTACTTAAAGCAAAGAAACAATAGCATGCATCTATCTATTAAAACAGGAAACACCTTTATAAGAGAAAACTGAAAACAATAAAACAGTGGTACTAGCCTCCTGCCTGAGTGGTGAGAGTGGGCCCTTGTTCCACACCCTTGAAGCTGAAGGCTATAGCAGGAAATCAGCACAAAAGATGATCACAACTAAATTCAGTCCAATTCATTCATTTCTGCATTCATGAAAATATGGCTATCATAGAATTGAGACCTCCAAGAGTCAGAATAATTTTATCATTATATATCTTCTACTATTTCTGAAAGTATATATAAAAATGAGTGATGATATATCACTGAACTTATCTACCAGTATTTCTATGAGATGACACCATATCTTTATTATACTTAACTGTCTAACTTATGAAAAATCACCATGCGAGAAAGGTAGACTTGAGTGGAACAAAAGTCCACTCAGAGGTCTAAGTTTAAGTCTTAATACACTTGGGCATCAAAGCCCTAAAAATAAGGATATTGTATTAGTTCAATTCGTACTCATGCAAAATCTTTGAAAAGATAAAACTTCAGTAGTTTAACTAATAGTTGACCCTTCACCACTCAGGTGATGATTTGAGTGAAGTGAGGGGTATTAAGATCGCTGCTGAAAGTGTCTGGTCGGCAGCTCTGCTTGGAAACATGCCCTGTTCTCAGGGGGCACCGGAGATGGTTGTTCTTCTCTGCAACTCTGGAGATACTCTAGACTCTCGTAGAGCTCCGGAGAGGCATTCCCCATGTCTTCAAAACTTCAGGTGTCATGGTTCTTTGTTATTGTCTCTAGAGATCATTGAAGACGATCTCCAGAGATGCACAAAATTGTTGTTCCTGGGACCTACACCTGTTGATTCAAAAAGAGAGAGAAGTTCTGCATTTTTCCATCAATTCCATGCACATTAGTCACTTAATCAGAAATTCTAATCTTAAGTAATCTATCTTAATTAATCACAAAATAGAACAATCTTGTTAACTTATTTGGGTGCAGACACTAGGAAGATGAACTGAGGGAGGGGAAAAAGAGAGGCAAAAAGATGTATTTCATGAGTGCAATTTGGCACTCATCAGATGCACAGTCATATTCCTTCTCGAGGTCACACTCACAGGGCCTCTAGGCCTTCAGTTGTTGCAGATGGTAGGAGGTGACATTGAAGTAGGAGTCTTGGTGACTCTTTTAGTTAGAGACGTCCTTGAGAGACTTTCTTTATTGCTTCTCATTAAGATTGTTTCCCCCTTAGATGGGGAATATTTATAACTCATATGTGCACAATTGTTACTCTTTTTTGAGCTCCCTTGATGGAGCAAGTTGTACTTGAGACTTCTTAACTTTTCAGACTAGACTACATTGATCTATATGTTCTCTTAGTTGATGTTATCTACTTTGCTTCCTTCTTGGTGCACATAGTATGGTCAAGACTTTTATTTATGTATGATGTAAATGTGTATGTTTGTGCACACCTATGATGGTTACATATGATCTAATATAATTGATATTGTTTTTGTTTATCTTTTCTATTTATGATGCATGAAATGGATGTTTCACATGTATGAAAATTCAAAGTATTATTTCTAATTGATGCTTGTGAATGCCATGATGAAATGGCATGTTTTATTGTATGTATGCAAGATGGGACTAACAACACTGTGAATGCTCTTAAGTAGGATTATTGAGTTAGGGGATTGCGATTTGACCTAGTGTAGGAAGACCTACTTAAACTTTTCTAGATAAGCTAAGGGAATCAGTTGGGATTTGGGAAGGAAATGAAAAAAATTAAAAACTTGGTTTCTACATAAGGATAAACATTGATCCTTATCTAGACAAAACAATTTGGCTAGATTTCCACTTAGACAAGTAACAAAATTTGTGGGTACCTTCTATACTTAGATTAGAGATGGCCAACAAGATAGACGTAGGGTAAAGGAAAGGCTCCAAAGCTCCAGATGCTCCTAAAAGATAACTAAACTCTGGGTTTTGTCTAGGTAGTGCATGTGTGTGCTTTGTACCTTTATTTTTTTAAATTTTCTCTGATAGATGCTGACCTTGTAACTTCAAGATTAGATTTATTTCCACCCAAGAGTATGTACATCAATAATCCTCTCTTTTTATTTTTTTCTTCTCTTTTTTCAATTTTTTTTATAGTTATTTCTTTTTTTCTCTCTTCTTTTATGGATTTTTTGTGGTACTTTTTCTAACTCTCTTTCTTATGTACTTTTTTTTGTGATTTTTATTATTTTTTTTACTCTCTCTTTTTTTGATTGCTTACTACAAAGTTATGACCCCCTAACATTTTTGGCTAGGAAATATAAGGGGTAGGTTTCCACCAAGAATTTTGGTTATCTCATAGGACTTACCCTTCTCTAAGGAGGATTAAGGAAGGTACACTTGGAAGCTTCTATTGGGTACTGTAGGCGTATGTACTTTCTATGCTTAGACTAGATAGAATGGTTTGTTAAAATCGGGATCAGTGTAAAGCTAAAAGTTCAACTTTGATTGAATTTGTTAGGGATGTAAAAGGGAAAATGGCTAATGTGATTTTAAGGGAATCCCTAAAGATTATAAGGGATGACCTATACTAGACAACTTTAAGACTCTTTTCTAAGGGAAAATTATAATAAGAGCATGTCACGAAAAAAAATGCATGGTGGATAGAATGAAGATGCATGTTTTTGAGATTTTTATGTTTTGCTATTTTTTTGGATTTTTATGAATTTTTCTATATGTAATATTTTTTGAGGTGAAAGGTGCTAACCATTTTACCAAAGTCTTGGCCTTCCATAGTACTAAGAAGGTATGCACCATTTCAAAGATCTTCTTTGATTACATAAGGACCTTTCCAATCCTCTCAAAATTTTCTTATCTTTCTATGTCTTTTATTTTTAGTTCTTCCTCTTCTAAGCACTAGCTCTCCAATTCTAAAGGGGCATGTCATTTATTCCTTTGCTACAGGAATATCTTCTTGTGCAAGCTAAGAAGTTATTAGGCAAGATATGCATTGGTATGCTTGACAATGAGATGGACTCCAATACAAGGTTCCATCATTTGATAAAATCTTAGAAGATAAAACTCATCCTGCATATAAACTCTTACTTTAGGTCTTTCTTCAATTCATTGTAGAAATTGAAATAACTCGGAGGTAGTTTTAGGCTCCCTATACTCTTCAAAAGGGACAAAGGTTAGAGTTGTTCCTCCATTGGATTTTGGTCTTAATTCCATCGAGTACCCAATATATGTCTCATGTAATTCAAGACTCATAGGATGTTCTTCTTTAATGATTACCTATAATTTCTTCTCTTTCTTAAATCTTCCCTCACTTCATCTTCATCTGGTATTTTTTTAACCAGCTCTATTTGGACCTGAGGTAGTTTCCAAGTGTTGCTAGATTGTACTGAGGTAGCCATTGAGGATTGATTTTTAGGAGCTCTGAAATCTCTCGATGACACCTCTATATTGTTGGTTGTTTCATTGTCAATGGAGTTTGTATAGTGGTCTTTCAAGTTTACTTGTACAGGCAGGGTCAAAGGAGTGTAAGACTCATTAGGGGATGTTAGTGACATGTATGAATCTTCACGTTCCCAAGGTTTTTAGGACTCACTCAACATTGCTTCCCCTAGCGACGTTAAAGGAGTGTATTCTTCTGTCATATTTTTGTCAGCATCAATGAAAGCACTACGGTTGGCCCTCATCAAATTATTATTTTAAACCAAATAAGAGGAGCAGCTTGTCTTGATTGATCTATTTTTTTTGTTGTTTCTCCTTCTCTTTGTTTGTTACTCCAATTGTAAAAACATCAAGGGGAAATTGTAAAGGACTATCTTTTTCAAGTAATTCCATGATTTTGACTGTCATTTCTTTGGAGACTATTGATTTATGTCTCAACGGTTCCCCTTTCTCAAAGAGTTTGATTTCCACATTTGTTATCCTTTTATTGTCATTTTGTTTTGGTGGTAAAACTTATGGTGTTGGCTTTGATATCACAAGCTTATTTGTTGATAACTCATAGTTGATTGGGATATTGATTTTCTTTTTGTTTTGATCCATTTTAAGTATACTAAATGGTACATGATCTCCCTTCGCAACGTAGACTCTTTTGAGGTGGAGAAAACATACTTCTTGGAATAGGGTGGAAGAGGTTGCCTTCATTCAATGAATCCAAGGTCTTTAAGGAGAAAGTTATATCCAATGTCCTTTTTGATAACATAGAACATTGTCAGAATTATCTTTGGACCTAGAGAAATCAGAAGGGTAATCTTCCCAATCATTATAGCTTCCAAATTATCATAGCCTCTTAACGTGTCTTGATAGGATGTAATATTTGTATGTCCACATCCCATTATTTCAAGGAGGGAGAATGAAACTATGTTGATAGTTGCACCATTGTTGAAACTAGAGTCCTCTTGATACACGTGTCATAGATCCAAACTTTTAGATACAGGACTGGATCCCCTTTCTTTGTTAATTTTTCCTTTTTTGACATTTGTGTAAGATCAAAGAAGAACCCAAGATCCTATAATTTAGCATTGGGAGGATCTAGGTATAGATCTACTTGAATTATTTGTTTGTTAGGAGGTGGCATGATCTTGTAAAGATGCTTTAAATAAATGGCTTCTAGAACCATTGCATGATGTGAAGGTGAGTTTCTTAGGATGTCTATGAAGGGAATCTAAGCATAAGTCATTTTAAGATCTTCAATTAGATCATATGGTCCAATTAGTGATGGGGTGGGGTCCACTGTTTATATGGCCCTTCCATAATAGTCTATTCCTTGGACCACTTCATTTTTTATTTCAACTTTGTCATGGATAACCTCGACCACAGGTCTAGCATTTTTATTTCACCTTTGTGTCCTAGCTGGGCCAATGTTGCGAGTTCTCCTATATTCATTCTATTTGTTTATGTTGATGTACTTGTCTCATTATTTTAGTATGGAGGAAAAGGGTTTTGAAAAATCATCATGTAAATGTGTTATGGAGAGCTATAGGTGTCTGTTTAGGATTGTCTTCAGTTTTGGGTGCCACTTCTTTTAAGTTCAAAAAAATTTCTATGAACATACATTCTTGTTACTTAGGGAAGCTCACAATGAATCTATTATATTCCCTACATGTTTTTGTATTATGCCCTTTTACCTTATGAAATTTTTAGAAATGATTTGGGTTGTATGGTCAATAGTAATATTCATATATGTTCATTTATAATACCCTATTGTTGATTGTTTCATTAGGGGTAACTATTGTTTCGAGGGTATTCTATAGTGTTAACATTTTATATAGGTAGTAATCTCTCCCATTATAATAATCTTTTACCTTGTTTCTTATGGGGGGTTGATTAGTCACCCTATTAGTTGTGACATTTCTATTGTTTTTCAAAATCCTAATAGTGGGTTGGTTGTTCCCACTATTGTCATTCAACACTACAAGTCTTCCATTTGCTCCATAGGTCTTTTTCTCACTATATATGACAACTTGATCTATCCTTAGGGCACTTTCCAAGGCTTCTTCATATGATTTGTAGGGCAGATTTTGAACCTCTTCCCTAGTGTCCCTATTAAGGGCATGCAATAAGAGGTTGCAAAGCTCCCTATGATCCATTTTTGGTGCATTGGTTGAAGAGTGGAGGACTTGCCTCCACCTTGTTACAAAGTAAGCTACAAACTCATTGTTGTATTGTTTCATATTTAGAAACTCTCTGATTCCCTTTTTGATTAAATTGTCCATGCCTAATGCTTCTAGAAACTCTCTGATAAGTTATCTTAAGGAATTAATAGATGCTTCAGGGAGGCGAGAGTACCAATCAAGAGCTATTCCTTAAAAAAATTGAAAATATCCTTGTAACGACTCCATCCCATGGGAGAAGTTCTTGTATCACTATGGTGTATGATTTTATGTGGGAGTTTGGTTTACCTTCCCCTTTAAATTTAGGCAAGTCTAGGAGAGGATGAGGTAGAAAGGCATTATGTATGTTATAATCCAAAGGATCTTTGAGATATCTGAAGTATGTTTTCGTTAATTGGTTTTGAAATGTTGGGTTTGTACCAATGAACATTAGTCTTGTACGAAAAGTTTGATTTTGATGATGTGTCAGTTGAAAGTGGCATCATAAAGTTTTGTGTTGTATTGACACCACTTATTTAATTCTTCTGATTTTGAGGCAACATGAAAACTTCATCTCTAGTGTTTCTTGTGTAAAAGTTGTCTTTCCCTGTGGCTTTGTCCTGCAAACAGATTTCTTCGTATTTTGGGTCTTTCTAGTTGGGACTGTTAAGTAGCTTCTACTTCTAGCATCTCGGTTCTTTGAACTAATGTATCTATAATTTTGGTAGGAGTGACTTTTTCTATTCTATGATTTTTGTTTCTTTCTAGTAACTCATCTTGGATTCAGTTTCAAGTGGACCTATTTGTTTCATGCTCTGCTGACACGTGTCATGTTGTAGATCTTTCTTCTTGATAAGCCATATGGAGGGCTTCTCGCACCTCACGTGCTTCTTGTAAATTTTTCTCTAGATGACCAAATTCATTGTCAATTTGCATAGCATCTTCTCTGTATGTTTGAATAGGATGGCCATCTAGATGAATTTCTAATCTTAGTTGATGTGGTTGATTTTGATGGGATAGTCTTGATCCCAAGTTGGATTGTTGAAAGTTAAGGATCTTTGTAGTTCTTGATGATGACCTTCATAATCTAAGTCCTCGTAGTCAAAACAGTTTGTCACTAGTGCCAAAGGATTAGTAGACACATATCTTTCAAAGGAAGGAGTGATTGGGTCACTTGAGGGGACATTCCTCTGAGGTCTATCCAATTCCATCATATTTGGAGGTGTTATGGAACACCTCAGAATAAATGGAGTGGATGTGAAAGAGTGATGAGAAAGTGAGATGAAGCAAAAGGAAAAAAGTAAAAATGTGAATGAGATATGAGTAGCAAGGACAAAAAATGCTAGCAAAAGATTTTGTTTCTTCATGTCAGTTTCACCAAAATATGTGATGTTTAGGAACTAGACCCAAGCATGAAATGAATGAGTCAAGCTCCTAGGCAACACACGAATGTTTAGGATGTTGGGAATTATGGTGTCTCAACCTTGGTAATTCCTTACATTGTTAATGTTTGTATTTATTATTTAATTGCCTATGTTGTAAATATTTGTAAATTCCAATTGTCATATTGTGAGATGTGACACGGTGATGTGTCAATCCTACATGGAATATGACAACTTATAATTTTGTCCTCACATGAGGAGATAGGCATCCCACTTTGTGGTAGGAGCATTTTGCCATGTGTCAGCATCTTCTATGTTGTGTAAGGGAATGTTTGACCGAAACAGTTATGATAGATTCCTATGACGATTCTATGACATGTAAGAGTCAGAAATAGAAGGTTGTAAGACAGGTGAAGACATGTGTCGTAAAGGGATCAGTGCAAAAAGTTGGGTCCACTTTTTGGCCAAAGAGTGGAAGTGTTTTCCCTAATTTTTAGAATTTGTCACATTTGACCTTAAAATTTGAAGCTCTTAGAGATGGAATCTTTAAAAAAGTCACTAAATATAAAATGTAGTACTCGGAGTCTAGTTTCCAAATATGTAATTTTTTTCAATACCCAGATGATACAAATTGATTTTTAATAGGCATTTCTAAAAACCACTATTTAAATTTTACTTTTTTTTAACCATACCATGCACGTGTACGACCAACATAATTTGACCTAAATAAAATTATTTTTCAAAATATTTTTGGGAAAAGATGTGTAGTACAGTGAAGTTTGATGAAGATATTTTTTTATAATTTTTTTCCAAATAATTTTTTTTAATTAATTTTTTAATAAGCCTAATTGCTACTTTTGAAAACCCCTCGTGTACGGCCAACATAATTTGAGCAAAAAAAATCATAAAATTAAATTATTATTTTTCATTGTGTAGAGAATGATGTGTAGATTGATGATATATAATTTTTTTTTTAAAAAAAATTAAAACTTAAAAGTTATTAAAAAAATACAAATACCTGTCATTTCAAGTTTTTGGACTAGTTTGCTCATAAATTAAATAATAAATAGAAGAACATGTCCAATAACAAAAAAAATTACATATTTAAAAACTAGACAATGTCATCTGTAATGGGTTTTCATTTCGTAAAAAAATTCAGAAAAAAAGGTCCTCAGCCATATAGGTAAACTCAGTGTTTTTTCTTGTTTTGTACTTAGAAAAAAGCTTGCAGGTCCAAGGCTCAAGGTTGGCCAACCATGCCTATCCCGAGCCTAAAACCCAAGCAAAGGGAAGGGAAAAGGCGGGCGGAGATTTCCAATTTCAAATAAGGGGCACCCGTTAAAAAACAGGTACGCGTTATATAACAGGTACCCGTTATGTTTTAAGAATGCGTACGAGTTACATAACAGGTACCCGTTTCTATTATACCTGTTATTTTCCATATTAGGGAAAAACATACTATTACTGTATCCCTGCAACTTGCAACTCTGATCAGTATGGCGCGATAGTGACAATTTCTTTTTTTTTACTTACAAGTGTTTTGTGGAATCTCTTGACAGGTCATATTCTATTCAGATTTTGAAAGGAGTCAATCATATGAATAGTTCTGAAGTGAAATCAAGTACATGAGCTATTTTCAAGAGGAATAAAGAAAGAAGGTTTTTATTTTTACATCTACAGGTTTTACTTCAAAATCTATGGAACAAAGGATCTACATCTAATTTTACTTCAAAAATTCAAATAAAAAAACAAAGGAGGGTAATGACACCTCAAGAAATTGAAGCAAATAAAGAGAAGGAAGCAAAAAGGCAAAGAGATAGAAGAGTAAGGATTCAAGAGATGAAGAACATTGAAGCATCTAGTTCCATGAGTATTGAAGAGAAAGACATTCAAGAGACTGTAAATGATGGGATGAATGTAGATGATGCAAATGTGGAAATGATGAATGTGGAAGAAAATGTGTCTATAGAAACAAATGCATGTATGTCTTCAAACCCAACTTTCGAAGATATGGAAAATGTGACTATACAAACAAATCCAGGTATGTCTTCAGAGCCAGCTTTCAATGATATGGAAAACACGACTATAGAAACAAATCCAGGTGTGTCTTTGGAGCCAACTTTCAATGATATAGAAAACACGACTATAGAAACAAATCCAGGTGTGTCTTCGGAGCCAACTTTCAATGATATGGAAAACATGACTATAGAAACAAATCTAGGTATGTCTTCAAACCCACCTATTGATGATATGAATGAGAATGATATCCCTTTTAGGAGTGAAAATGAAAATATTTTATTTGAGATTGAAAGAAATGTCTTAGATAATCTTCCTGGTAAGATTTCTTGGAGGCAAATGAGAACTCATGCAAATAGATTATATAAAGATTTTTTTTATAGAAAAAGTCTTGGATTTCAATGTCAACTTATGATGTAATTGATGAAGATGTGGAAATTGCGAAAAGTAATAAAAAAGTTAGGCATCTTTGTAAAACCTAAAAAAAAGATGAATCAATCAAACAAGTTTTATCTAGTGTTGCTAATGCTATTGACTCTATTGGTAAAAAGAGTCGATCTAAAGATAGCAGTGCAGCACGAAGAGCTATAACAACTGCTTTAGTCAATAAATCATCTTCTAATAAAAGAATGATAAGTAAGACAAGTGAAATTCTAAAGATAATCCTAAAACTTTGAGAAGAGCAGCAAAGAGAAGAGAATCTATTGAAAATGATCCAATTAACCAATGTTGGAGTTTTAGTGGTAGACTCCCAAGGTATGACATGAAATTAAATAGTGAAATCAAATCTTTAATTGAAAAATATTGGCATGATAATACAAGGGTATCATCTAATGTTAGAGATGTTTTAAAATTACGAGTGGGGTCTAAAATTCGTGATCCTCATCCAAAACATCTATTAGACATGACTCAAACTGAATTATATAAAAAAATGTTAGATGATTTAGTGTTAGAACCATTTAATATTACCATAAGCCAAAGATCTTTTGAGAAATGTAAACCTTGGTATGTGAAAATTAATAAACAGCGAATCTCTTGTTGTTGTAAAACTCATGTGCAATTTTGTTATTATTATGATGTTTTTCGATATATACGTTCTACTTTGCATACTAACGAAATTATGCAAGAATGTGGTATTAATATACCACCTCAAACAATTAAGGAGTTTGTAGCAAGTTTGTTTTGTGAAACATCTACTGGATACTTATTTTAATCAAAAGCATGTATTTATGGACAATGCAATAGATGTGGCAACTTTTCATTGTTAGGAGAATGTATGCATGAAAATATTTTACATGAATTTGGACAACAATTAGTGGATGTGAAAAGATTCAAAAATGTTGAATATTCTTTAAAAGATGGAAAAATTAGAAAGCGTTGTGAGTTAGTCACTGAAAAAATTTGTGTGCATGTATTCATCAAAGATTTGAAGGATAATATTGTATCCAAATATGTCAAACACTCCCAATATGCTCGGTGGCTTGAAGGACAATTCCCTTCGTGTAAAAACACCTTTCCAATTGGAACTATCCTATCAGTGGTTGACTTTGCAGAAAACTATACTCTTGCTCCACAAGAGGAAATTCAATCTCAGTATTACAATTCAGTGCAAGTGGCCATATTTGTTCATATTGTATACAGACATGCAGATGATAGTACAGAAGATAATAGAAATTTTTTGAGGGAGTATCATTTCTATTTAAGTGATAACCGGTTACACTCTTCAGAGTTTGTGCAATATTGTTTCACAAAATTTTATAAAAGTTTAAAAGAAAGAGGAATCCAGATGGCACAACATTTCATATGGTCAGATAATTGTACAGGGCAATTCAAAAATGCAAGAATATTTTATTGGCTATGTAGGGCTCACAAAGAAATCAATATCCAATATATGTGGAGTTTTTTTGAAGCTGGACATGGTAAAGGAGAACATGATGGCGCTGGAGCATGTGTGAAAAGAGCTCTTGCTAGAGAGAAACTAAAATTTGAGGATGTAGCCAAATTTAGAGATGCACGTGCAATTGTGGATTGGTGTAATGAAAAATTATCTACGGGATCAAGTCAGAACTCTACAATTTGATAATTCTTTTGGTTAGTTGAAGAAGAGAATATTCCTACTCGACTTGATTGTGAGACAATAACTGGATCAACAAAATGGCATTCATTTAAGAGTTCAAATGCAAGCACATGGACTATATGGACTAGGGAGCTTGCATTTTTTTGTCAATTTTGTATTACAGGGGATTGGGGAGCATGTGAAAATGCAAAATGGGTTGAAGAATGGAAACAAAGATCCTTGACACCTACAGAAACACAAGATCAACTTGAAACAACAATTGAAGATGATAATCAAATGTTTGCATCAGATGACTATGATCGTGTTTCAGACCTTGTACAAGAAGGTACTTTTATTTTTATTATTTTTTTATTGTCATTTTTTTGTACATCTATATATAATTAATTATATATGTATGCATGCACAAATCTATGTGATTTAGATACATGTTACACTTTATTGAATTACATAATTTTTTTGTAGAACATGTGTATGCTATTGTTGCACTTGAGGGCAATGAATAGGAAACTGAGTATTGGTTGGCTTCATGTGTTGAGACAAAACAAAAGTTGTTACATCCTAGAGTAGATGATGATAACATGGAGTATCCAATAGGTTCTGTGGTTGTTGTTGGCACTTGGCTACGAAAATATGTAATAAGAAGGAATGGTTTGCCTGCATTTGAAGATTATGAAACACATAAGAAGATCATACACTACTCAAATTTGATTGTGGCAACAAATATAAAACTAGTTAGATATCAAGGCAAACCTTCTAATAAATAGTTATGGACGCTTTCGATGGAAGAACATGAGTCAATTATAGATGCATTACAAAAAAATGAGGATGCAGATGGTACAATGGAATAAATTTCCAGGTATGTAAACCATACTCTTACATCCCCTAAATCCATCCTCTTAAATGTATCCTATAATGTTATCTAATTACATGTAATGCATCAATGTTTTGTCTTTTTGGTATATAAAGTCTTTCATTCTCATTTCAGCTTCTATATTATTCCCCTTGTGCATGCACAAATTTATGTGATGATCATACTTTTTGCAGGTGTACCCTAGACAAGTAGTCAAATTTGCATGATTGTCAATAGAATTTTTCACCATACAAGTATGTGAGGTCATTTTTGTAGTCTTCAACTAAAAGTGAACGTAAATTAGGTAATTGTATATACTTACATTATGGCTTTCACATTCAAGTATGTTATTCCCCTTGTCTTAAATTTTGTATCGACCCATGTAAATATATAGTTAATTTACTTGTACATTTGAACATTACTTTTTGCAGGTGTACCCTAGACAAGTGGTCAAATTTGCATGATTGTCAATAGAAGTTTTCACCATACAAGTATGTGAGGTCATTTTTGTAGTCTTCAACTAAAAGTGAACACAAATTAGGTAATTACATATATATATATATATATACTCATATATTTCTCATCCATCCTCCTAACTCCCCTTAAGCCATCCTCTTACATCCCCTTAAGCCATCAAGTTTTATCTTATACTTTGTAAATTGACTCGTGTACATCTCTCCAAGTAAGCTATCCTCTTTTGTATCCCCTTAAGACATCTTCTTAGCTCCCCTTAAGCCACCGTCTTACATCCTCTTTTGTGTTATTTAGTTACATATTGCATTAATATTTTGTGTTTTAGTCACTGATTAAATCATTCTAAAAAACATTCATTATTTCTTGCAGGTGTATCCTACAAGTAGATTTTTCCATGATTTCCACTACAAGATTTCATCATAATGTATATGGTAGATCAATTTTGTAGTCATGTCAAACTAATAACATGGACCTATAAGCTAATTACATATAGATATACTCATATGTTTAATAATGAACCTATTTATTGTTTTGAGACTCTTTTTATGATCTATGTATTTAATTTTCATGGATTGCATATTTGAAACATGGTTTAATATCACCTATCTAGTTTATTCTAAAGAGTTAGTTTGTCTAGACAAGAATTGAATGCTAATTCTTGAATAATTTCAAATTGCGATAAATTTTTTTGTAGCTTATATTGTGTGGATAAGATTTGAATTTCCTTCTAGAGTTTATTCTAAAGTGTTAGTTTGTCTACAAGAATTGAATGCTAATTCTTGAATAATTTCAAATTGTGATAAATTTTTTTGTAGCTTATATTGTGTGGATAAGATTTGAAAAACCTATCTAGTTGATTCTAAAGAGTTAGTTTCTCTACAAGAATTGAATGCTAATTCTTGAATAATTTCAAATTGTTATAAATGTTTTTGTAGCTTATATTGTGTGGATAAGATTTGAAAAACCTATCAAGTTGATTCTAAAGAATTAGTTTCTCTACAAGAATTGAATGCTAATTCTTGAATAATTTCAAATTGTGATAAATTTTTTTGTAGCTTATATTGTGTGTATAAGATTTGAAAAACCTATCTAGTTGATTCTAAAGAGTTAGTTTCTCTACAAGAATTGAATGCTAATTGTTGAATAATTTCAAATTGTGATAAATTTTTTTGTAGCTTATATTGTGTGGATAAGATTTGAAAAACCTATCTAGTTGATTCTAAAGAGTTAGTTTCTCTACAAGAATTGAATGCTAATTCTTGAATAATTTCAAATTGTGATAAATTTTTTTGTAGCTTATATTGTGTGGATAAGATTTGAATTTCCTTCTAGAGTTTATTCTAAAGAGTTGAATTGTAACACCAAGCCTATCTATTCCACTATGTAAATTTTAACTTAATTTAGGTTTGTGAGGTGATGTATTAGAATTTTGAATATAAATATAAATGAAAACATTTAATAAATTTTTTGGCAGTTAATAGATTGTTCACTATTTCAAGAAGAACTATTGAAGCATAATGCTTCATTTGAATCATGTTTTGAATGTTTTTTTAAGGAAGATTTTGTTTGGACACTATCAAAGTGAGTCTAACATCCTTATCATTTTATCATGATTTTGTAGGTTTATCCTAGGTAAATTACCTTGTTATAAAGTGCCCTAAATTTATCTAATAGATAATTGTAACACCAAACTTATCTAAATTAGATAATTGTAACACCAAACTTATCTATTCTAAGATAATTGTAACACCATTTACCTATCTATTCCACTATGTAAATTGACTTAATTTAGGTTTGTGAGGTAGTTAATAGATTGTTCACTATTTCAAGAAGAACTATTGAACCATAATGCATAATACATTCAAGCATATACTCAATAATATATACATGTAGATCTCTATCTAGATAAGTCCATGAAATACTATAAAATATAGGTAGGACCCATGAAATGTGTACTAAAACATCTACTCATCATCATCATATAAATAATATAAATCATAGTTCATGAAATACTGAAATATATCTAGAAGTACATGTAATAGCAAGTTCGACATATATAGTCAAAGTCTTGGCATGGTCTATATCAAAAATAATGTGCACATCATATAGAACTCAGTCTATGAAATAAACATCTATATCAGGTATGATCATCACTCAAGTTCAAATCTGAAAGAGGCCTCTTTCTTCCTCATGAAATAGATGGATCTACCTCATTCTGTACACAAGAGAAAAAACTTGCAATCAGATTTAAAAAATTTTAAAATGACATATGAAATTAAATATTTACATGTAGGCTTTAAAGTGTGCATTTAAATTACCGTGCAATCATGCTCATCTACTCCCACATTTTGTTGTGCAAGTGGTATAGTTGTTTCATCTTCTTCACCAAAAGTTTGACCTGCTAATTGCTAGAATTTCAAATAAAGCAAGTTTGAAATAAGTTAGAATTTATTTAGCATATAAAGACCTAGAAATTGCACATAGAAAATTTAGTAAAGTTTAGGACCTCAAAATGTGTAGATGGCTCATGAAATTCTCCTTGACTAGCAACCTGACCAATAGTCTTACTTCTATCATCCTACACTTACATATATATGGGTGCATATATAAATAAATATATAAACTCAAAAAAGCAACTTAGTACAAATTTAGTACAATTTTTTAAAACACACACCAGGGAATGAGTAGGCATAACAGCTGACGATGGAGGATCAGTGGAAGAAACACCTGAGTCGCGTGGTCAGTCAGGCATGGGAACTGCCACATGACCTGAGCCTCACTACAATAGTAGTGTTTCACATACATGTATATATATAGTTATTTATTTATTTATACACTTGTTAATTTAAAATATAATATTGATAAGTTTCTAGAAGAAAATTTAAACTAGAATTAGATACATATGGTTTTAAGGTTAAGATATATTAGTTTACCTCGTAAGGTGTGCCAATCTCTACAGCTGTCGATGCAAAACTCAATGTATCAAATCGTGATGTGGCCCTAGAGCGACTTGAGATCTGTACAACAAATAGTTCACAAAATTATATATTAATTCATTAAATTATTTATATAAATTTTGATATGTTCAAATTATGCACTTGAAATATTTAATAAAATGTGGTCAATGTACCTGTGTAGGATTATCATCCGAATATAGTAGATCCAAGTATGACTCCACTTCTGCTATAGCTACATCTGATGTGGATGTAGGAGCAGGACCATAACACGGTTGATTGCAATTTGTACACAAATGTGCCCCTGACATGCCTGAGGCTCTATGATGAGATGCATCAACTCCTCCATGATGGTCTCGACCACTGAATTCATCTGCCATGTGGGCAGCTTGTTCAGTGAGATTGCCCGAGAGTCTACTCAATGCTCTTAATGTCGACAACACTGCTTGGTGCTGAATAGGTGCAGGAATAGTGGGCAAAATAGGAGAAACCATAGGAGCAGGAGGAACGGGTCGATTGGGGTCAACTCGTGCCCCTGGTCTGTGTTGTGGCATGCCACGACCAACACCCTGAAATTCTCTCATATCAAAATAATTGGGTTTTTGACCCAATTGAAACTCCACCCATAATTTTCTCAAAAAATATAGCGGTACCTCACAATTAGCATGAGGTGGGTGATCAAACACCATCCACCACCAATCCCAAAAATGTCTCGAGATCGCCTCATGCGTACACCACTTAATTGATATTCTTTTTTTTGTTACAGCTATAGGTTTTTTAGTTTTTGGGTGACGAAAAAATGGGGCTAATGTTTTTTTTGTTATGTGGAGATCATGGATGGGTTTATATGAAAGACCATCCGCATAGAATTGCCTCCTCTCCTCCCGCCAAAGCTGAAATCTATTTAGGTCTGCATCGATAGACCTAACAGAATCAATAATGGTTTGCATCGAAGATGCAAACCGAACCACATGAGGAGGCATCAAGTGAGGTTGATTATTAATCAAATTAATGTTCTCCTCAATTGCATTAATATTTTCATTAATGTTTTGCCGCAATTGGGCCTCATCAAGTGGAGGGGGTGGGGGGTTTTGAGGTGAAGGGGGCGGGGGGTTTTGTGGTGGAGGGGGTGGAGGGGATGGGGGGTTTTGAGGTGGAGGGGGTGGGGGGTTTTGAGGTGGATCATGGGATGGGGAGTTATCATAAAGAATGTCATCTATTAAAAATTCATCTAGACTCTGGTCATCCATTATCTATGTCTCCTACAAATTTCCAAATATGTATTAATATAAAAAACTTACAAATGTATAATTTCACAAATATATACATATTTCAAAAACTTACAAACAAATATGATCTATAAATTTAAACTTAATCTAATAGATCTATAAATTAAAGTTTAAAATATCCATGAATTTAGAGAGCAAGTAATACTTTAACTTAGAGATTTCCCACCTCAACCCCTATTTTGAAATTATTCTACAAAACTTTAACTAAGTGCATTAACAAACCAACACTCCATGAACAATTGCATTTACATGAAAATTACTATTCCCATGCCTTGAAATGGAAAATAGGATCCTTCAGGATTAGTTTAGGGTAATCCAATAAAGTGCATACATATAAGCATAAAATTACCTATACTAATAGTTGGAGCTAGATATGTCATTGATAGACACATGTTTACTATTTTTAGAAAGGAAATAAGAGATACAAGGAATTTAGCTCAATGAGTAAAGAATGAATGCTATGTATAGATGAAGACTTTGGAATCAATGCACGTCTTAAGATTTGAGAAGCTCTCTATAATGGTTGTATGTGCATATCAACATAAATTATTCTTCTTGTCTTTGCTCTTGGTCAAGTTTGTTGATCAAGGTATAGTTTATGATCATGAACTTGATCTATAGTATCAAACATAGTTCCTTGGATGCTTTAAATATATTATTGTTCTCTATTAGGCTTGATAGCAAGTTGCCTCATGCATGAAAAGTGTTGGTTTTTCCTGTTGGTTTGCTCAAGAGGTTTCCAATAGTCCTATGTCAAACCATGTAAGGATGGTGATTCAAAGAATTTGAAAAATGATTTTAAAAAATTCTCAAACATACATATGATCACTAAAATGATTGTGCAAACCTAGATTAATTTTAGAGCTCAAGAATTGAAGTGTGATGTTCATTTGATTAATATGCCAATGAATTCAAATATTTGTTATTCAATGCATGATGGTGAAAATGAATTCTATAAATGTTTTTAAATACTAACACATGACATCAATTCACAAAAATGTGTGTTTAGTCTATGTTGGGTGGGATACATAAAGGGGGTAGTTGGTCAAAATTTGAATTTTTAATTTTAAACTAGAATAGGTCAAGCTTGTCAAGTCATGTGGATGACCTTGCAACCACATACTTGACCTAGGATCAAAAATACATATTGGATCATGAAGGATACTAGGGATAAGTGCATTGATTAGTAGGATGATCAAGTGGATAAGTTTAATGTATAGAAATGTGACACATATGAATAGTATTGGGTAATAAGCATAGGGTCTAATGTGTCACTCTACCTAACAACCTTATCCTATCATCATTTTTCTCAAAATTATAATGGAAACATTTTGACACCTTATATAGTCCAAATTTAAAAGTGCATTCAATAGCCCATGCCAAGTGTATTCTTCCCATTTCTCTATTATCCTACTTCTAGCTTAGTTAAGCTCAATTGTGACATATTTTACTATTTTGCACCATCTTCTATTTTTTGTCTTGATTGGTTTCTAGATAGAGAAATTATTAGTAAACTATTCTAAACACACCCAAAAATTTATTAGTTAAAATGTTTATTTTGAGTCTATTCAAGTAGTGGTAACCATCTCCTACAAGTGCATCTAAACCCTTGTATTTATAGTTTACTATTTCCTAATCCGGTGTGAATTTCTATTTCCATTGTCTCAAGTTTGTTTAATTATCATTGATTATTTCCTTTGATCATTTATCACATTATTTATCTAACCATTTGATCATTTATCACATTAAATCAAATTAAACATAATGAGATTGATATTTCATGAGATGTAAGAGTTCTAATGCATGGTTTAACCCTCTATCTCTTCCATTCAATCACACCACCATTTTCCTAAGTGATTGCTTTACCTTCACAATTTGAATAACCATGATAATCTTGTGAAGGAAAGATTTAGGAAGGACAAAAGTGGCTTTTTCACATAAGATGGGGTGTGGACAAATCATGGAATTCTACATAGCATAAGGTAATAAATACATAAGGTTTGCATTTTTAGGACCTGATGGAATAGTGGCTTGTTTGGAATTTCAAGTCAATTCAATCTAAAATTTTGTTTGACCACAACAATTCAATTCATAAAGCTTCTATTGAATGCTATTACGTTCCCGTTAGAAGTCATTGAAAAGTCGAATGCATTCGAATCATACTCACACAAAATTAAATCTTTATAATTTGGTTTTTTAGGGTTTATAGTTTAGGTTTTTAGGGTTTGCAGTACAACATGGTTTTAGGGTTTATAATTTGGTTTTTTAGGGTTCATAGTTTAGGTTTTTAGAGTTTGTAGTACATGGTTTTAGGGTTTATAATTTAGTTTTTTAGGGTTTATAGTTTAGGTTTTTAGGGTTTGCAGTACAACATGGTTTTAGGGTTTATATTTTGTTTTTTTAGGGTTTATAGTTTAGGTTTTTTAGGGTTTGTAGTAACATGGTGTTAGAGTTTGCAGTAACATAGTTTTAGGGTTTGCAAAAACATACAATCACAAAAAAATCATAAAACTCTAATAACAAGTAAAACCCTAGTTTTCATTTTAATCCTACAATCACAAAAAAAATCTAAAACAAGCTAAAAACTAGTGAAGAACTGACCTGGAGGCGCTCAATAGTGACGAGGTGGCGGGAGGAGGTGAGAGGGAAAAAAATCTGTGGCGTTGTGCTCGTGTAGTCTTCAACAACGCGTACCCGTTTTGAGGCATCCGCTGTCTCTGTCACCGTCGGCTGGAGTGGAAGAAAATGAGCCTCTTTTTTAAAAATATATACTTTTTTGAAAATGGGTACCCGTTTAGTAACGGGCGCCTGAAGCTAAACGGGTACCCGTTTAGCTTCAGGCGCCCGTTCCTAAACGGGTACCCATTGCTGTCGGCATTTTTTTCCTTGCGCGACTTCCCCTACATGTGGACCCAGTTTCTTGCACTTACCCAAAGCATCTTTGAAAAAGGCATATTTTGGCATCCCAAGGTGGACTATGAAATGTTGTAAGAGAATATGCTATTTATATCCTGTGTATGACAAATTCTCTTATAGCTGTAAGTTGTAACCGCTATGACAGATTTTATGATGGTCGTAAGAGCATCTGTCATAGCCCATTTTGGAAATAGGTGACCCCTTTGGGATGGGAGCTATGGACAATTGTTAGGAACATTCTACAATGTTGACCAAGTGTCCTTAGGTGTGGGTTTTGGTCCATGAAGCCAAGTTGGACGCCCATTCCAAGAAAGGTCTAATATTGCCTTGTATTTTCTATATAAACAGGTGCTTGGAGGAGTAGAGGTAACATAGATTTACAGGTACCATTATGCTGCCAGATTGACTCCAGATATGAGTGTCGAAGACCATTGAAGCTTGCATTGCAAGTGTATTGTAAACATTCTTTCAGATTTGTTAATACATTGTGTAGGTTTCTGAGCGGGGTTTTTCACCTGATAAGGGTTTTCCCCACCGTATATCTTTGTTTCTCTTCTTCTGTCTACTTTCTGGTTCTTGTGTTTTGTTGTAATATCTCATGTTAATGGTTTAACATTGCTATAATAGTTAGGATAAAATTGAATTTGCAGAGCCCTCTCCTCATTAGATTAGTGTAGGAAGCAATTTTTGCACACCTAGCTTCCTTTCAGTTGGTATCAGAGCTTGATCACCTTTGGTCCTAGTTGTTGGGTAGAGGTTTTTTGAGCTGATCTTAGGTTGAGTGGGAGTCTATGCAGAGTATTCTGTATCTTGCTGCAGCAAGGAGATGGCAAGCACATCCGAAAGATTTGAAGTGGAGAAGTTCAATGGCACTAGTTTCGAGCTATGGAAGCTCAAGATGGAAGACATGATTGTAGAGCGAGACCTTTGGGAAAGTGTTAATGGAACTAAACCAGCTGCAATATCACAAGATGAGTGGGATCTCAAGGATCGGAAGGCTAAGGGTCTTATAAGACTTAGTCTTGTTGATTCTGTTCTGTTAAATGTCCATGAGGAGACTACTGCAAAACTACTTTGGAAGACATTGGGGGATGTATATCAAGCCAAATCCCTGGTTAATAAACTTTTCCTGAGAAAGAAGTTCTATTCTCTTTGAATGGAGGATGGAGGATCTGTCGCTAAACATATGAATACTTTTAACATGCTGGTTGCACAATTGACATCTATTGGTGTGAAGATGGAGGAGAAGGATCAATGTATGACCCTGCTTTGTTCTTTGCTGGACTCATGGGATCATCTTGTCATGGCTATTGGAAGCACCACATCCACATTCAAAATGGAAGAAGTGGTTTCTTCACTATTGTCTGAAGAGATGCAGAGAAAGTCTTCTGAGGCAACCAAAGAGGCCCTTGCAGTTCATGGAAGACCCAAGGAGAAAGGGAAGAAGAAGGACAAGAAAGCTAAGAAGGGTAGGTCCAAATCCCATGGGAGATCCAAATCTCCTAGAAAGTCCAAGGCTCTTTGTTGGAACTGTGGCAAAACTGGGCATTTCTGAAAGGAATGCAAAGAGGAGAAGAAAAAGAAGAAGAAATCTCCTGATTCAGATTCTGACAAGTCACAAGATGATGGTGATGCTTTCATCGCAGCGTTGGCAACCCATGCATCTGATGATGTGTGGCTGATCGACTCTGGTGCATCATTCCACATGACCTCGCATCGAGATTGGTTTACCAAGTATGAGGAGTTCGATGATGGAAAGGTGTATCTGGGTTATGACTCTCATCTAAAGATTGTTGGTCATGGAAGAGTCTCTATCTGATTCCCTGATGGACGAGTGAAGGGGATCTCTGGGGTTATGCACATCCCAGGCTTAGCACGAAACCTGCTTTCTATAAGTATGTTGAATGATGTAGGTGAACATGTTGTCTTTTCGAAAGAAGGATGCAAGATGACTAGAGGAGCTATAGTGCTTGCTAAGGGTACTAAGAGAGGTACTCTGTTTCAGCTGGAGGCATGCATTTCACAATGCAATAGTTCTTCTGACTCAAGGAAGAGGGCAGTAGTCACTTCATCCCCATCATCTAAATGAGCAGTGAAGAAATCTATTGTTTCTAGTCTTGATGGTTGTAATCGTGCATTGGAAGTTAAACTTCCTGTTGAAAAGATAATGTTATGGCATAAGAGATTTGGCCACATTGGTGAGAAGGGTCTGCGTACCCTAAAAAATAAGAACCTCGTTGAGGGGTTAGATGATTGTAATCTTGAGTTTGACTTTTGAGAACATTGCATTTATGGAAAACAAAACCGTGTTTAGTTTTACTCGAGTTCTCATAAGTCTTCTAGTGTGTTAGACCTTGTTCATTCTGATGTGTTTGGTCCTGTTAATGTTCCTTCATTATCAAAGTATGTATATTTTGTATCTTTTATAGATGATTACAGTAGAAGGACATGGATTTATTTTCTCAGAAGCAAATCTGAAGTCTATAGCAAGTTTAAGGAGTTTAAGGCCTTTGCTAAAAATCCGACTAGTAAAAAGATTAAATGTTTGAGAACTGACAACGGTGGTGAGTTCTGTTCTACAGAATTTGATAAATATTGCAAGGAACTTGGGATTGAAAGACACAAGACAACTCCATACACCCCGCAGCACAATGGAGTTACATAAAGGATGAACAGGACACTGATGGAGAAGGCTAGGAGTATGCTTAATGGAGTTGGCCTAGAACAAAAGTTTTGGGCTGAAGCTATTTCCACTGCTTGCTATCTGGTAAATAGATCTCCTACATTAGCTCTTGTTGCTAAGACACCCATGGAGGTGTGGTATGGTAGAAAGCCTTCAATAAGGCATATTCATGTTTTTGGTTGTGAGGCATATACACATGTGCCTAGGGAGAAGCGGTCAAAGTTGGAGAACAAGGCTGTTAAGTGTATCTTCATTGGCTATGGTGTCGATGTGAAAGGATACAAGCTTTGGGACCCTGTGGCTGAAAAAGTGTTTTATAGTAGAAGTGTTGTCTTCAGAGAGCTTACACCTTCTTCCACTATTTTACAACCAGAAGAAAAATTAAAGAAAGAGGATGTTGTTCAGTTTCCTCCTACCCCTAAGAAGACTGAACAAAAAGACAATGTTGGACCTGATGATGAGGAGAGCTCTGGCAGCTCTGAAAGCTTAGATGAAGAAGCTGAACCTCAATCTCAGCCCTTGAGGAGGTCTCCACGGATAAGAAAGCAACCTAAAAGGTTTGGTTTTACATTGCTTGATTCTAGTTGTGCTTATGCTTTACTCACTAACAGTGATGAACCTAGAACTGTATCAGAGGCTTTGGACATGAAAGATGTAGGTTCCTGGAAGGAGGCCATGGAGGATGAAATGGCTTCTTTGGAAAAGAATCAAACTTGGGACTTGGTGCCTTTGCCTCCTAGATGGAAACCCATTGGATGCAAATGGGTGTTCAAAAAGAAGATTGGTGTAGATGGCAGTGTTAAGAAGTATAAGGCCAGATTGGTTATGAAGGGGTATTCACAAGTGGAGGGTATAAATTATGGTGAGATCTTCTCTCCTGCTGCAAAGATGACATCCATTTCATTCCTGTTGTCTCTCGCAGCAGCTTATGACTTGGAGGTAGAATAGATGGATGTGAAGAAAACCTTCCTTCATGGTGATTTAGAGGAAGAAATCTACATGTCACAGCTAGAGCATTACATGGTGAAAGGCAAAGAAAATTTGGTTTGCAAATTAAAGAAGTCTTTGTATGGTTTGAAGCAATCCCCTAGGAGATGGTATTTGAAATTTGATGCCTTTGTGTTGTTAATTAGATTTGTGAGATCCAAATCGGATCACTATGTGTACTTTAAGCTTGATGGTGATCGTATTCTCATTGTTGCATTGTATGTTGATGATATGTTGCTCATTGGGAAGGGTAAGAATATGATTTCTGATTTCAAATCCCAGTTGTCAGCACAGTTTGAAATGAAAGATTTAGGGGTAGCCAGGTACATTCTAGGAATGAAAATAAGAAGAGACAGAGCTAACATAAAACTTTGGTTAAGCCAGAGTAAGTATGTGAAGACTGTGTTGGATAGGTTCAGCATGGCAGATTGTAGACCATTGTGTGTTCCTGTTTCTTTGGGGACAAAGTTATCTGTTGAGGATTGTCCAAAATCTCCTAGTGAGGTGGAGGACATGAGCAGAGTACCTTATGCTAGTGCTTTTGGTAGTTTGATGTATGCTATGGTTTGCACAAGACCAGACATTGCCCAAGCAGTGGGAGTCCTTAGTCAATTTATGGCTAATCCTGGACGGGTTCATTGGGATACAGTTAAGCGAGTGTTCAAATATTTGAGGGGTACTTTCGAGTATTCCATTTTCTATCCTGGTAATGTTACAGGACCTCCGCATGATGTTGACATTCATGGATTTGTGGATTCAGATTGGGCAAGTGACATTGACAGCAGGAGATCCACCAGTGCTTATGTGTTTACACTATTTGGTGGTGCTATTAGCTGGATGAGTAAGCGACACCCTGTTGTTTCTTTGTCCATGACAAAAGCTGAGTATATGGTAGCAACTCATGCTTGTAAGGAAGCCATTTGGCTTAAGAGATTGTGTTCTGATATTGGTGTTGATGCAGGTCAGATCACGATCAGTTGTGACAGTCAGAGTGCAATTTGCCTTGTGAAGAATCCAACTTTCCATGCTAGAACCAAGCACATTGATGTTCAGTTTCACTTCGTGCGAGACATGGTTGAGGATGGAAAAGTAAATTTGGTGAAGGTAGATACTTTGAAGAATGTTGCTGATGCATTGACAAAACCAGTGAGCATAGAGAAGTCCAGATGATGTTCAGAGTCTATGGGCCTCTTGGCCTATAGCAGTTAAATCATGTTATTCTATTGGCTCTTACAAGGTGTTCGACAAGTGAGAATGTTTGGAATTAAGGTGTCTCAACCTTGGTAATTCCTTACATTGTTAATGTTTGTATTTATTATTTAATTGCCTATGTTGTAAATATTTGTAAATTCCAATTGTCATATTGTGGGATGTGGCACGGTGATGTGTCAATCCTACATGGAATATGACAACTTGTAATTTTGTCCTCACATGAGGAGATAGGCATCCCACTTTGTGGTAGGAGCATTTTGCCATGTGTCGGCATCTTCCATGTTGTGTAAGGGAATGTTTGACTGAAACAGTTATGACAGATTCCTATGATGAATCTATGACATGTAAGAGTCAGAAATAGAAGGTTGTAAGATAAGTGAAGACATGTGTCGTAAAGCATCTTTGAAAAAGGCATATTTGGGCACCCCAAGGTGGACTATGATATGTTGTAAGAGAATATGCTATTTATAGCCTGTGTATGACAGATTCTCTTACATCTGTAAGTTGTAACTGCTATGACAGATTCTATGACAGTCGTAAGTGTCATAAGAGCATCTGTCATAGCCCATTTTGGAAATAGACAACCCCTTTGGGATGGGAGCTATGGACAAGTGTCAGGCACATTCTACAATGTTGACCAAGTGTCCTTAGGCGTGGGTTTTGGTCCATGAAGCCAAGTTGGATGCCCATTCCAAGAAAGGTCCAATATTGCCTTGTAGTTTCTATATAAACAGGTGCTTGGAGGAGTAGAGGTAACACAGGTTTACAGGTACTATTATGCTACCGGATTGACTCCAGATACAAGTGTCAAAGACCATTGAAGCTTGCATTTCAAGTGTATTGTAAACATTCTTTCAGATTTGTTAATACATTGTGCAAGTTTTTGAGTGTGGGGTTTTTCACCCGATAAGGGTTTTCCCCACCATATATCTTTGTCTCTCTTCTTCTGTCTACTTTCTGGTTCTTGTTTTTTGCTGTAATATCTCATGTTAATGGTTTAACATTGCTGTAATAGTTAGGATAAAATTGAATTTGCATAGCCCTCTCCTCATTAGATTAGTGTAGGAAGCGATTTCTGGACACCTAGCTTCCTTTCATAGGAACCCTTATAGAGGTGACCCTCTAGTCACTCCCACTCTGGTGGAAAGTTAGTGAAGTAGCGACAACATTGAGGGGTTATCCATCTCCCTCAGGAGTGGGACTTCATGAGCCTCAGTTGCAGTGATTACGTCTATTAATGGGGCATCCTTGTCAGCCTCACTGCGATCACCATCATTGGTTTCTTCTTCTTCTCCTTCTTCCTAGTGTTATTGTGGTTGTTGTTGTTGCATTAATTCTCAGAGTTCAAGAGTTATTTCTCATATTATGTTTAAGTCTTCTATGTCTTCTTCTCTTATGAGTCGTAACTCTTGTGTAGCTTCTTAAAAGAATCTTCCAAATATTTGATCCTAAATCTCAAAGACTCAATTGATCTAAGTCACTATTGTATCACACCTAATTTGTCCTAGGATCTCGATTTGTTGTTCAATATTTTATTTAAAAGTTTCCTGTTCTTCCAGTTATCCTATGTCAATAGGATTAATGAGTTCTTCAAGGAGACTCTAATCTCCTCTAACACCAATTCTCTCACACTAGGGCATATCAGGTACTTAGCAGAGAGAATATAGGTGTTTGAAAGTTTGTGTTGTGTGTTGTAGTTTTTTATGCCTCATGGTGAAAATGAGGGCTTGAATGCCTATGTTTTATGTTGATTGCCTCATGACAAGATCGAGGGCTTAGTGCTTGAATTTGAAAGTTATGTAAGGTTTAATTATGAGGTTTTTATATTCAGTCTAACTATATGTGCATGCATGCAATCCTTTTTTTGTTCATTTTTCTAATTTTTGAATGTTGGCTAATTACTATGAAGAAGTTATGTATGCAAACTAAATGATTTCATTCTTAGATGCAATTTAACTATTTTTTTTTGTGTGTTTTCAATTTTAATATCAAAGCGATTGAAAAAGAACAATGCAATTTAATCTAGGAATGAAAAGCAATCTTTCCCTATACTAAATCATTTTTTTAATGAAATGTAAATCTACCTCTTTAAGTTGATCTATGAATGTAGAGGGAAGAAGTAATCTTTTCCTTACAACAATTTTTCAATGAAATGCAAATCTACTTCTGTAAGTGCAAATTGATTTGTGAATGCAAGAAGAAGCAATCTTTTTAATCTATGCTAAGAACTTTCTTTTTTTTTGAATATTTTAGATGCAAATTACTTTTCTAAATGCAAAATTTATAAGAAGAAGAAATGCAACTAATCTAAGAATGAAAAGGGAAAGAAGAAATGCTCTTTTCTCTATACTAAGAATTTCTCTATTTGAAAATATAAACTACTTTTTCTATATGTAAAATATTCTCTAATTACTACTGAAATATAAATTGAACTTGTATCAAATTGTGCCAATGCTATTTAAATTATCATCAGAGTTCCAACTTTTATTTGAATGTATTCTTTTGCAACAGTGGGGTACTTCGCTTGATGATAGGAAAAAGAAAACAAATGCAAGAAAACCAAAGTAACAAGAAGCTCTATGGCTTGTAAGGTTGAAAAGCAATCTAGAGGCTCAAGGCCTATAAGAGAAGCTTGGTTGGGCTAAGGATTCTAAAAATATATATGCTAAAAGATATCTAAACTAAGAAAAATAAGCAAAAGGCTCAAGGCCTATATAGAAGCTTGCAAGAAGCTTGAAGAAGATGAAAAGCTTTGTGAGAGCAAGTGAAGGCAAGTAAACATGTATCTAAGATAAAAACAATAAAGCAAAAGGCTCAAGGCCTGTAAAGAAGCTTAAAGAATAACTAAAACTAAATGTGAGAAAGAAAAAAGGCTCAAGGCTTGTGTAGAAGCTTGCGAGAAGCTTGTGATGCGACTTCAAAATGAGAAGAGGATTTGAAGGTTTGAGCATGAAAAATAATGAAAAGAATAGAAGTATTTATATGTAAAAATAGGAGGGAATGAGAGAAGAGATAAGATAAAAAAATGAAAGTGCAACTCGAGAAGAAAATGGAAATAATCTATGAATAGTCGAAGAGATAAATGATAAATTAAAGAGATAATTAAGGGGATAATTCAAATAAATTAAAGAGAGAAATTCAATCATAAGTTTATAATGGAAATAAAGCGAGACAAGGACTGAGTTGGCATGAAAAAATGCAAGTTAAAACGAGTTAAAAATTAAGTCGAAAAGCCAAAAAGACAAAATGACACACATATTTGAAAATGATAGGGTCACCCCTTTTGCCAATTAGGGTCACCCATGCAACCCAAGAACATCAGTGGTGACCTTGAAAAGACTAGGAGTGACCCTAAACAAGCAAATGGGGGGATTAGCTAGGCAACACGAAAGGCAAAAAAGGTTGAAAGAAAGGCAAATCAAGGGGGACAAAACACAACAAATCAAAAGAGGGATTCATCAAGACATGAAACTGTTGGGAAAGGTAAAATCACACCTTTGAGGGTCGTGAGCTATGATCGCCATCTCATCATAGGATTGCCATATTGGCTTGACATAATTTTTGTACCTACAGGCACATGCCCAATATAGAATAACCAAAGTATAGTATGCATATAGCCACCAACAAGATAATGTCAAAATTTAGATTCAACTGAAAATCATCTAACACTAGCATGATTAAGATATTGCCAATGCGTAATAAATAATCCTAGTAGTAAACTCAATGAGCATAGACAAAATCACATATCGTAGTAGAAACAATGAGGCCAAAATACTACTAAGTCCAAGCATGTGCAAATCCACACATGTATACATCCTACACACTCAAGGCAAAACATCAAATCCAACAATGAAGATCATAGAAAAAAACAACATAGAATGACCCACAAGGACATGTAATCTAATAAAGCACATATTCATCCTGCAATTATATCATATCAACATCATCTCAATATAACCTTTATAATAGAAAAATTAGGATAAGGCAAGCATTAAAATAGAGGTGGGCACTACAACGACTTTGAACAAAGATCAAAGATACTAGGTAATCATGTAATATGTCCTCGAATGCTGAAGTGGTGGTAATGTCATAATGATAATACTTTGACACTCCTTTATGTGTGCAAGAGGTGTTCTTTCAAAGCTCAATATGTGTTTGATTCTAGATGTTTAAATGAATGAGGGTATTTGTCATTAAATACAACTTTCAAGGCGGCAACCAAAATGTTTTGCATTTCCAATCGACACATAACAACTAAATGAAGAGACAGAAGGAAGCCCAAGTTTAAATTTAAATTTTAAGATTTTTAGGTTCATTTTCACAAATTCCGCCACTAATATTGTTCAACCCCTTAAATTATGAATCTAAACTTAGTGAAATGTAAAAGGTAAATCAAAATCAAAACTATTTCTTTTATGGAGATCATCCACAAGATCATTTTTGCTACCTAATATGGGAGCATGAGATCATCCACAAGATCGTTTTTGCTACCCAATACGAGAGCACGAGCCTTAGGTTGAACCTCTTTGGCTAAGGACCAAAAACCTAGGGGTATCCATTCCGCCAAATTCACATGGGGCACGATCCCAGCCATCCCTTATAGTGTCAGGGGCCTTGCACTCAACAAGACTTGATCCCCAATGAACTATTCATAACCTTTCAACTTCACCAACAAACCAAAGACCTTTTGAGAAAAACTATTTTTTAAAAACAATACAAATAAAACTAGATAACTCAACTTATGGATGAACTGTACACTTGTTATTCCATAAAAGACAACTAACTCCGAGCAGATATTGTGCCATATTGTGCCCACTAATACACTCATTGTTTCATAAAGGACAACCACGTCAAAGTGAAAACCAAACGATGCAATTTTCACCGTTACAAATACCTAGAAATAAACGGAAAAATGTGAAGAGAAGCCACATAAACAATCTAACGGAAAAATGTGAAGAGAAGCCACATAAACACACCGTTACAAATACCTAGAAATAAACGGAAAAATGTGAAGAGAAGCCACATAAACAATCTAATTAGACTGTACACCGAACTTTCCTGCAAAAATAAATGCCGACCATGTGAGAGATGTCAATGCATTAAAATAGGCAGGCAAATTATTTGGTAGTTAACAGTTGGGGTGGCTACAAGTCACAAATATTTTGACCTACCTCGCTGAAAAGAAGCCTTCAAGTATTCATGACAACATTTAAAGACCTTCAGTAAAGTTGCATTCACACTTAACATCAAGGTTGCATTTTACCAACGTTATTCATTCAACAGATGTGCATAATTGTATATCTTCTCTATTTTACTTGTTTGGATTGAATGACACCGCCATGTCTTTGGTGGCACCGACAGGAGCTCCTTAGCCTATATATACACTGACAGACTTGCACAAAACACATATTCATTTGCAATTATTTTCTTTTCTTTGAAGATGGCAAAGGTTGTGAGCTTAGATTTGGAACTGAAAGTTCCTGCCAAAAAGTTGTGGGAGAGTATCAGGGAATCTGCATCACTTTTTCCCAAAATATTGCCTTCTCTCTTCAAAAGCATTGAAGTCCTGGAAGGAGATGGGAAAAGTGTAGGCACTGTGAGATACATCAAGTATGGAGATGGCATGAGTGGGCTGACATTTGCCAAGGAGAAAATTGATGCAGTGGATGAACAGAATATGTGGGTCACTGTATCTTTGGTAGAGGGTGAGCTTCTTGGGCTCTACAAGGTGTTTAAATCAACTCTGAAGGTGCTTGCAGGAAGTGATGCCAATTCTTGCCTTGTTAAGTGGAGTGTTGAATTTGAGCCTGCTGGTGCTGAGGCGCCTCCTCCTGATATGGTCAAGGAAACTGCTGTCAAGACTTTCAAGGCCGTTGAAGGCTACATTCTGACCACTGCTTGACTCAGCAGAGCTTTCCCATGTTGATATGTAATAGAATAAAGGTTCAGCTGGAATATTATGGGTGTACTGACTATTGAACCGATTTAAGGTTGGTATTGCAAAAATCAGTTTAGAGAGATGGATAAACTCTACTTTGGAGAGATAATCTATGAGTATTGGCGTTGTTGGTATTCTATACCTACACTTTGTATGTTAAATGCTTTTTAGAATTTTAAATTTTCTGTTAAAATAAGCACACACATCACAATAACATTTAAGTTGCTTTGATCATTTAACTTGGAAAGCTTAAAAAAAAAAAACATAGAAAGTAAAAGCTTATTCTTGTTAGTTGGGGCTGTCAAATGATGGAACTGCTGTTCCACAAAATAGAGATCCCAATAGTATCTAGAGAGATCCAAATAGCGATCTGGGTGATCTGGGTGATGTGCTACCTTGTGAATGATATTTCACACTGCCATACTCCAACACTTCATGTTGTGTATGGTGTCTTACATGAATAGATTTATAGCTTGACAAGTTATATGGTGGGAGTAACAACCCTCCGCAAATGTAGTGTGTTTTGGTTAATCATCTTTTATATTTGTAAGGTGTAGGCACACTCTACTTAAACTATTCAATCTTCAATAGTTAAATAATTAATAGTACTTTTACACCTCATTCCTATCAAAAAGTGGTAAATAGTTGTCCTACTTTTATTGGTCAAAATTTACCTTTGACCATTAAATTGAGTGTTGTTTAAGAACAACTGTTTATGCAAAATTGAAGCTTAAATTTATAATTAATTATTATTCACCATTAACCAAATTAGGTTAATGGGCTTAAATGTGATAAGTACAATTGATATAAAAGTATATAAGAAAAATAAAGAAAAAAATTACATATTCACAATCTGTAAATTTGTAGGGGAGAGGACCTAGTAGTGGTGCACCCTGACTTCACGCCTCTCAAAATCATACGTGGCAATTTCGAATCACTCCAAAAATTTTACAGTAGCTTACTTGGCAATGCCCTTGCTTATAACTAAGGTTTCAGGGCCACATCATCAAATATGATGCCACATCAGCATGCTTTTTGTTGAGGTGTCAAATAGTTCCCCCAAAAAAAGTGTGGACCAATAGGTGTGCATTAAGACCTCCTTTGATGGTGCGCTGATGTGGCATCACATAATTGGTTGCTTTTTAAATCTAAATGGCACATTTCATTCAATTATTAGTACTTATAATAACACTAACAACCTTAAACTCACAACTACTAGTACTAAACTTTTAAAATATTGGGCCTTAAATGTACATATACTAATACTAAACTTAAAAAATATTGGGCCTTAAATGCACATATACTGTCTCAGCCATTGGAACTATCCCACCTATTGGGTCTTTTCCCCTAGCTTTAAAAATAGTTGTCCTACTTTTATTGGTCAAAATTTACCTTTGACTATTGAATTGAGTGATGTTTAAGAACAACCATTTAAGCAAGATTTAAGTTTAAATTTATTAATTATCGTTCACCATTAACCAAACCGGGTTAATGAGCTTGTGTGATAAATACAATTGATATAAAAGTATGTAAGAAAAATGAAGAAAAAAAATTATAAATCACAATATGTAATTTTGTACATTTCAAATTGACCTTGAAGAATGGAATCTAAAGATGAACATTGAGATAAAGAGATATGTTGATGACTTTAATAATGAACAAGGCCGCGTTGCATTTAAGTTCCTGCCAAATGCTAACAGGATGGTTTTGTCCTTTGCAGTAGTTCATGGCAGTTGTGAACTTGTTGTATGCAGAAATGCCTTTCAGCTTGTCATTATGATACACAATTGTAAAACCAACACCTTAGAAGACTTGCAAAGGCCTAATACCATAGGGATGAGGTTGGGTTCGAATCTAGGATAAATTTTATAGATTAAATACTATGCTAAGATGGTTGATGATGATTTGCAAAGGTTAAAAACATGACATTTTCACAACCCATGTAATGAATTTGTAAAAATTTCTAGAGAAAAACTGTGTATAGCTTTTTCACATCGACGTTATCACACTCTATGTTCCATCCCCAAAAAGAAGATAAAAATGATACACAATTACAAAACCAACACGATAAAAACTTGACATTAAAAAACCATAAGAGATGATTTGCAAAAGCCCAACATCATAAGAGATTATGTTAGATTTGAGTCATGATGAATTGAATATCATACCAAAGAATTTTTGCATTCCTTCTATTAGCCATTGTTTTATCTACTTTGACATTTGTAGAGGTTGGGTATTTTCTTTATCAATATTTGTAATTTACTTTTTTACAATAAAAAGAGGTTGAAAATAGTTTGTACACTTCAATACAATTTAAGTGCAAGACAAATTTGATTAAATAAATAGCACATAAAAGAAGTCAATGATAATTTTTAAAAAACCTTATTTCAAAAATGAAATCAGATTCAAATCCAAAACAAATTTAAGAAAAAAAATAAATATTAAAAGCCCAACGCTACAAAATAAAATTTGAATCTAAAACAAATTTAATAAAAAAATCTTACTTCAAAAATGAAGCCAGATTCAAATCCAAAACACATTTAACCATATATATATATATATATATATATATATATATATATATATATATATATATATATAAGCCCAACACTACAAAATAAAATTTGAATCTAAAACAATTTTAATGAAATAAGCACTGCACCCAAAAAGATTGATGATAATACCGAAAACGAACGAACTGCGCAAAAACTTGGAATGTTTATCCTTCAACTTTTTTTGAAAAAAAAAAAAAGAGGAAACCTCATGATAGTGAACACAACCGTACGTCTCCATCAAATGACGACAAAATAGTTACCCGAATTTTTACCGCGTCCGACCGCAGTGAAAAAGGGGCAAAGTAGTTCTAGTTTCCAGTAAACGACCGCCTCTAAAAGACCTAATCTGTAAGTGCCACGTGTCATTAGTATGCGGGGCTGGCCCTCCCTAAAAGTCTGTTCCCATACTCAAAAATTTCCCCACGGTGGGACCCACTTTGACACACTTCTCGTGAGGTGTCAGACGCCCGTGCAGTCAACACACAAAAAAAATGTTTTTGGTTGCATGTGTAGAGACAAGAATGCAGCAGAGGTCCTCTGCAATCGCGCCTTCTCTTGGGTGGGGAAACCTCTACAGCTCCAAGAAGAACACAACAAAAAAAAAATTAATTGGCAAGCATTAAGAATTGATCAGTTTCATGCAAGTTACCATACTAAAACATTCAAAAATAAACTAGTATTATAGAAATTGGAATTGCCATTGGTGAAAAATGTTTGAAATAACGGTGAGTTAAGAAATAGCCCGTCGCTATAGTTCCATGGCAGGAACTAATAAGATCTTGTAGGGAGCCATGATTTTTTGTGAAGAGATAGCAAAAGATTGCATGGATTTCATAATTACATTGGACACCTAAATTACCAACTACTCCTATGATTCTCTTTCATTGTTCCAAAGTGTTTATATTTATATTCACTAATCTATTGAGGTAATGTACTCTAACTCCATGTGAAGTTGATGAGAGCATATGCAAAATTAACTCAAAAGGAAATTTCAAATTAAAAGAAAGCCTACTATACTTGAGAAGGATAATGCATCAATTTTATATATGAATATATTGCTTGAAGTAGTCATACATTATTTAATATGACAATGGTTCTATCTTCTATATGAATATAGTGCTTCAAATAGTGATACATTTTTGTTGAGAATAGTTCTTTTCGTTATGTCCAAATTGATTTTATTCAAATAAAAGGAAATAAATGATGAACCTCTAAGAAGTGTTTTAGAAGTTTATTTAGGAAATAGTAATCTACTAAGAGAAATAAATTAAAATAATAAGACTAACCACAATAAAAAAAATAGAAGGAATTTTATCTTTAAAATGTGAGGTCAAATATTATCCTCTAAGTGTGCCAGTTAGACTTAAGTTTATTTACTTCTTTTTAGAAAAATGGAAAGATAATAAAATAATAAGAAACTTAATTTAATAAAAGAAACTATTTTGAGAAAGAAAAAAATTCAATAAGGAAAATGCTTTTCTTATTTTAACTAAGAAAGTAAAAGAGGGACAAAAAGTTGAAATATCTAATCTTACCTACTCGCATTTAATTCTAGTTTCCTTTACATTCAACTCAAGATTTGGAAAAATATTCTCTTATTAATTATAAATCTCTTCTCTTATCTACATTCCTTTAACTTGTAAGAGAAGCCAAGAAGCCTCTAGATACTAGAACTGTAAAGGATCTCTCTCTCACACACTCTCTCTTTGTACACGTGTGCATGCGCGTGCGCGCACACACACACATTCTCACTTGTAAAAGTGGGGATAATAGAGAGCACCATTATGTGTTTGTTTATTCTTGCACACTAGTGTTCTCTTTATTACATCAAGTTGCTATCAAAAGCTTAGGTTGAATAATTTTCAAAGAATTTTTTCAACATGGCTATTGTGGGTAGTAGGGTAAGTTTAAGAAGATGAGTTCATTTTTTGGCTAAAAAGTGGAAGTGTTTTTTCTATTTTTCAAATTTTGTCATACTTGGAGTGACAATTTGAAGCAGTTGCACATAACATATTAAGATGATGTAAAAATAAGAAATGTAGGATTTTGTTTCTAGTTTTGAAATATGTAATTTTTTCAAATACCCAGATGATGCAAGTTGGGTTTTTATTGGATGTACAAAAAGTGGCTTTTTAAAAGTCCCCTATTTTTTGCAAATGCATGCATGTGTACGGACAACATAATTTGACCTAAATTAATGTATTTTTCTAATTTGTTTTGTGGAAAGATTCTTAGGATGTTGAATTTTGGTCAGGATATTTTTTTGTAATTTTTTGATAAATATTTTTTTATTAATTTTTTAATGAGCCTAATTAGTTTTTTTTAAAACCCCTCGTGTACGACCAACATAATTTGAGCTAAACTAATCAATTCAGTAAAAAATAAATTTCATCATGTAGAGAATGATGTCTAGTTTGGTTAGACATAATTTTTCTTTCAAGAAACTGTCAAAATCAAAAGTTATTAAAAAAATAGTAACCTGTGTTATTTCAAGTTTATGAGTTAGTTTGTTTAGAAAATAATTAATAAATAGAAAATTATGTTCAATAGTAAAAAAAAATTACATATTTGAAAACTAGACTTTCAGATCTATAATGAGTTTTAATTTTGTTAAAATATTCTGAAAAAAAAGTCGTCAGCTACAGTGGTCAAACTGGTTTTTTCTCTCATTGTTTTCATGGCTTCTTAGTTGCAGGTCCAACGCTTAGGCTCGGGTTTCCAAGCCTTTACCAATCCTAAAACCAAGGCAAATTGGTGGGTGTCACATTTCAAAAAATAAGAAATGGGTACCCGTTCGCAAACGGGTACCTGCTTATAACGGGTGCCCGTTACAAACGGGTACCCGTTTTATTTTCCTTTTCACAAAATAGGTACACATTTTAAAATGGGTACACATTTTAAAATGGGTACCCGTTTCTTCTTTTTTAGAATGGGTACCCATTTTAAAATGGGCAGCCATTTCTATTTTAGCCATTATTTTTTTTTTCATAAATTCATAGTATGACCTGAAACATGCAACATTCCCTTTTACCAGTACGGCGGACAACGACAGATTCTGCGATTTTTTTATGTGCAAAGTGTCGATTCGAGCTCTCAACGGGGCATATCTTATGCAATTTTTATAGGGATTCAATCATAAGGAGAATTTTTAGATGGAATGAAGTAGAAAATTTATTTTTTTACAGGCATTCAACTTCTTGGAGAGACATTCATTTTTACCAATACACCGACATCGACAAATTCTGTGGCTTTTTTATATGCAAAGTGTTAATTTGAGCTTTTAAGAGGACATATTTTATGCAATTTTTACAGGGATTCAATCATTAAGAGAATTTTCAGATGTGATGAAGTAGGAAATCTATTTTTTAGAAGGATTCATTTTCTTGGAGAGATCAAACAAATATCAAGCAACTATCATATTGAACAAAGGATCTATTTCTACTTGTATTTCATACATTTTTTAAGAAGAGATCCAACACATTTTGATAATCATGGGATCAAATAAACGTCAACAAAAAAGGAAGAGGAAGGTTATGACAGTTGAAGAAATTGAAGCACATCGAGAGAAAGAGGCAAAACGACAAAGAGATAGGAGAGAGAGGATTAAAAAAATGAAGAATGATGTAGCATCCAATTCAATGACTATTGAAGAGGAGAACATTGAGGAGGAGAACATTGAAAAGGAGACCAATTTGAATGAAATGAATGTAGAGTATGCAAATGTGGAAGAGGTCAAGAACATGGAAAATGTAAATATAAGAATTGAGGTATGTCTTCGAATGATCCATTCAATGATAATGAGATTAAAGATTTAAAGCAAGCTGGATATAATGTTGATGACATAAATGCTTCAACTAGAAACAAGACAATAAAAAATGAAAATGAAAACCCTTGTATGCATGAAAATGAAAACCCTTGTATGCATGAAAATGAAAATGTTTTTGTTTAAATTGAAAGTAATGTTTTGAAGGATCTTCGTGGTAAGATATCTTGGAGACAAATTCGAACACATGCAAATAGATTGTACAAATATTTTTTTAATAGAAAAACTCTTGGATTTCAATGTCAACTTGTATTACAATTGATAAGAATGACAAAAATGAGAAAAGTAATGTTCAAAAATTAGGCATTTTTGTAAAACCCAAAAAGGTGGATGAATCAATGGAACACGTTATGTCTAGTGTTTCTAATGCTATTAGTTCTATAGGAAAAAATAGTCGATCTAAGGATAAGAATGCAGTACGTAGAGCAATAACAACTGCTTTAGTTAATAAATCAGTTGTGAGCAAAAGAATGATACGTAAAACAAGTGGATATTTAAATGTGCATGCTATAACTTTAAGAAGAGCAACAAAGAGAAGACTAAGTATTGAAGAGGATCTAGTTAACCAATGTTGGACTTTTAGTGGTAGACTCCCAAGGTCTGACATGAAATTGAACAATAAAATTAGGTCTTTGATTGAAAAATATTGGCATGATAATACAAGGGTTTCATCAAATGTTTGAGATGTTTTGAAATTAAGGGTGGGGTCAAAAAATCGTGATCCTCATCCAAAACATCTTTTAGACATGACTCAAACAGAATTATATAGAAAATTTCTAGATGATTCAGTTATAGAAAATTTTAGTATAAGTCAAAGATCATTTGAGAAATGCAAACCTTGGTATGTCAACATTAATAAGCAACGAATCTCTTGTTGTAAAACTCATGCACAATTTCGTTATTTTTATGATGTTTTTCAAAATATACATTGTACTTTGCATACTAACCAAATTATGTAGGAATGTGGTATTAATATGCCACCTACAACAGTTAAGGATTTTATAACAAGTATACTTTGTGAAACAACTGAGGGGCAATTCTATTTTTCAAAACCATGTGTTTTTGGACAATGCAATAGATGTGGTAACCTTTCGTTGTTAGGAGAATGCATGCATGAGAGTAGTTCACATGATTTTGGACAACAGTTAGTGGAGGTGAAGAGGTTCACCAATGTTCAATATCCATTAAAGGATGGAAAAACTGGAAAGCGTTGTGAGTTAGTCACAGAACAAAGTAGTGTACATGCATTCATCGCAAAGTTCAAGAATAAGATTATGTATAAATATGTCAAACATTTTCAATATGCTCGGTGGCTTGATGAACAATTTTGCAGATGTAAAAACACATTTCCTATTGGAACTATACTTTCAATGGTTAACTTTACAGAAAACTATACACTCGCTCCACAAGAGGAGATTCAATCACAATATTATAACTCAGTACAGGTGGCCATATTTGTTCATATTGTATATAGATATGCAGTTGACAGTACAAAAGATGACACGAAAATTTTGAGAGAGTACCATTTCTATGTGAGTGATAACTGATTACATTCATCATAATTTGTGCAGTATTGTTTCAAAGTATTTTACAACAACTTAAAAGAAAGACAAATCCAGATGACACAACATTTCATATGGTCAGACAATTGTACAAGACAATTCAAAAATTTTTGAATGTTTTTGTAGTTAAGTAGGGTCCATAAAGAAAATAATATCTAACATATTTGGAGTTTCTTTGAAGATAGACATGGTAAAGGAGAACATGATGGAGCTGAAGCATGTGTGAAAAAGGGCTCTTGCTAGGGAGCAACTAAAATTTCATGATGCAGCAAAGTTTCAAGATACACATGCAATTTTGGATTGGTGTAATGCAAAATTGACTACAGGATCAAGTGAGAACTCTAAAGTTCAACAGTTTTTTTGGTTGGTTGAAGAAGAAAACATTCCTCCCCGATTTGATTGTGATACAATTAGTGGATCAGAAAAATAGCATTCATTTAAGAGTTCAAATGCAACCACATGGACTCTATGGACTAGGGAGCTTGCATGTTTTTGTCAGTTTTGTATCGTAGGTGAGTGGGAAGCATGTGAAAATACAGATTGGGTTGAAGAATGGCAACAAAAGTCCTTAACACCTCTACAAACACATGATCAAAATGAGATAACATTTGAGGAGGATAATCATTTGCAAGCATCGGATGACTATGACCGTATTTCAGACCTCATACCAGAAGGTACAAATTCATTCAATATTTCTTTTTGATACATTTTTTGGAAATATATATTTAATTGTACATATGTATGTATGTATATTTTTATGATTTATTGAATTTGAAATGTTTTTGCAGGACATGTGTATGTTGTTGTTGCACCCGAGGGTAATGAAGAGGAAACGAAGTATTGGTTGGCTCAGTGTGTTGAGGTAAAACATAAGTTGTTACAACCTAGAGTAGATGATGATAACTTTGAGTGTCCAACAGGTTCTGTGGTTGTTACTGGCACTTGGCTACGTAAATATTTGATAAGGAAGAATGGTATACCTGCATTTGAAGATTATGAAAGGCATAAGAAAATTTTGCACTACTCGCATCTGATTGTGGCAACAAATATACAATTAGTGAGATATAAAGGGAAACCTGTCACAAAAGAATTATGGACATTTTCTATGGAAGAGCATGAGGCAATCATAGATGCAATACAAATAAGAGAGGATGCAGATGGTACAATGGAGTAAATGTTTTAAATGATTAATAGGTATGTAGAAATTTTTAAACTTTTAATCTTTGTTTAGGATGTGAGTTTAGGATTTAATATGATTGATAACTTAACTAATTGATTGCATCTCCCCTTAATCCATCCTCTTAAGTCCCCTTAAGAAATCCCTTAGTTATGTTCCATAAGTTAGGTAAGTCATATCCCTAATTGATTGCATCTCCCCTTAAGACATTCTCTTAACTCCCCTTAAGCCATCCCCTAGCTAAATGATATAAGTTAGTGCGTATACCCTTACCAAAAATACTATAGTTGATTGGACCATCTCCCCTTGAGACATTGTCTTAACTCCCCTTAAGCCATCCCCTAGCTAAATGATATAAGTTAGTGCATGTACCCTTACCAAAAATACTATAGTTGATTGGACCATCTCCCCTTAAGACATTCTCTAAACTCCACTTAAGCCATCCCCTAGCTAAATGATATAAGTTAGTGCATGTACCCTTACCAAAAATACTATAGTTTAGCTAAATGATAAAAGTTAGTGCATGTACCCTTACCAAAAATACTATAGTTGATTGGACCATCTCCCCTTAAGACATTCTCTTAACTCCCCTTAAGCCATCCCCTAGCTAAATGATATAAGTTAGTGCATGTACCCATACCAAAAGAACTATAGTTGATTGGACCATCTCCCCTCAAGACATCCTCTTAACTCCCCTTAAGTTGTCCCCTAGCTAAATGATATAAGTTAGTGCATGTACCCTTACCATTAAATACTACAGTTGATTCCATCTCCCCTTAATCCATCCTCTTAACTCCTATTTTAAATAATCCTCTTAACTCCCCTTAAGCGTTCATATTAATAATCCTAATTCTCTTAAAGATCGTTACACATTCTAACTTTTTTACAATACATTACATGGTGCAGGAGATGTTTTTTGCAGTCATAATAGAGGCTAGAAACATATTTAACCTGTGTTAAATTTCACTTACACTTTATTTCAGGTATTCACTAGACCTATACTATTAATTATTTTAATTTATGCTTCAATAGTTCTTTCCTTTCATTATAATTTAAATGGAACTTCTTAACAAATTCTATCTTTAAATAAAATGATCTCTAGAGAGCTTCTAAATTTTTATATATGTTTCATCGTGGCCTGACCTCTATATTTGTTTTTGCAATTTTTCACATGTAGTGTTGAAAGGATTCAAATCTATTGTTTCTTGTTGCACATGTATGATCTCTACACATGCTTCATATCTAGAGTCTTCAACTTCTCTAGGTGTCAAGTATAAAATTTTAGATGATCTAGACTTAGAGAATAACATTGTATAAAATATAGGTGTCTCTAGGTGTCTTGGGTTCCAACTATATAATACATGTGTCTCTACCTGTGTCTTAGGTATACTATATGTCAACTAGGTAGATAGAGACTAGAATAAGGTTTTAATTTAATCAATATAGCTTAGGTAGATACTAGATATGTCAACCAGGTCTACCATGTAATAGGTGTCTAGAGCCTGTGTCTTAGGTAGAAAGTTATAATTTCTAGGTGTGTATACAATATGTGTCTTAGGTGTCCTACATAGAACTAGAATACATGTGTCTTAGGTCTTAGGTGAGGCCACATGAGATTCCACCTTCACCTGGTTGGCCTTGTCAGTATAGAATATTTATATTTCTTGAAGCTAAGGGGAGCTCTTTTTATTGTACATAGAAGTTATGAAAAACTAACTAATGCAAATTGATTAAAAGTTATTATTTAGTGCAGATTGATGAAATTACATTCAAAATGCTAATTTTTGAGTTTGTTACTTTCTTTGACATGAATAAGCTAGTTAAAAGTACACGATTAGAGAATTCCCTAGTGTCAAATAGGATTCAAATGAGTTAGTGGCCCATTTCATAACTAGGTGGAGACTGTTGCTTTACTCTTCAACTAGTGTGCCACACATGGACCACATGGATCTTTGTGATCTTTTCTTGCATGCCCTAAATAGGGAGACACAAGAGGAGGTTCAAAATATCCCATATAAACCTACAAGAAATATTTTGAGTGCATTTTGAGAATTGATGGACGTATAATCATCAAAAGAAAAACACTTATTCATGGACGTATAATTAACTCTACTACACCCCGAACCATAATTTCCTATAGCCCTTCACCACTCAAATCTCCAATTTATGGAGCTACCAAAATTGATTCCCACCATGTAAGCACAAGAACACTTTGAATCATCCCAATCATCCGAATCTCTCCACATCTAGATCAATAGTCGCCTCTCACCTAGAAGGATCTAACACCCCTCAAATGGGGATAAAGGGAGAGACCAAAATGTTTGGATTAGTTGAATTAGTTCAAAATGATGAAAACCAAGAACCTTGGGCATCTCCAAAAGTGGAGTATCACATGCATGTAGTCTCCATGGTTGACCCCACTCCTAATTCTATTGGTCCTTGCAACTTGGTGGATGATCTCAAAAAGATGTTCACAAAAAACTTGTTCATTGAGAGAAAATCCTCATCATACCATGTATCCCTTCTAGAGGCCATAGAATTGAAATATGTGAACCATATAACACCACCCCCAAAAGATCCTATCAACCAAGTTGACCTAATTTGAGCCCACCCAACACTGAGTTACACGATCTAGGTTTATTTTGAAACCTCAAGAAAATTCCTACAAAGGTTGAGCTAGCTAGAAGAGATACCCCTCAACCTATATTTACAAGTATGGATCTATCATAATTGCTTTAAGAGGATCCTCATGGATGATGGGGCCATGGTCAACACCATTCCCTTATCCCTCTTGGAGAGTGGGATATTGCCACACCAATATCACTGCATGTAGAGACCTTATGTGGCTCCGACAACCTAAAGGTAACCACTATTGGTAAAATTAGGATTTTGATTTCCACTTTGATGGAGCTAGATGTAGGACAAGAGCTAGAGTTGGGGTAGTTCTAACTTGATAAAATGGGAGAGTAGAACTCCCATTCCCTTTTTAATTAGACTTCCAAAAATGTTGTTGACTAAAAAGCTCTTTCCTTGGAAGTCATGTTAGCTTTGAAATTGAGAACTCGAAACATTTGCCTTTGAAGATTCTTAGCTACTGATAAATTAGGTTTCTGAGAACTATGAGATGAAGTTGGAATGATTACAACCATACAAAGACATGATTTGAGAGCTAATCCAGTAGTTTGTCTACTTCGAGAATGTTATTATTTAATGCTCTTGATGAAATTGATTAAGTTATTAAGTGCTTGAATTGGTTAAGTTATTATTATGTTACATGTAAATTGCTCTATTTTTCTTTTGATATAATTGAGGGTAGACTAAATAATTTCTCTAATTTTCAAAATTTGTTAAATTTTAAATTTAAACGGTACAGGTATTTCTCTAATTTTATTTAAATTCTTTTCGTAAATTTATAGGGAAGGTATTGATCTATGAAATGTTTAATCTAGAATTAAAAAATAAATTGATTAAACATGGTTAGTAGATTAAAAAATCTAATCAATAAAATTTTCCTAAATATTTAACTCAATTAAAATTTAACACAAGTGTCCCAACATTTGACTCATGTAAATCCAAACATATTCATTCTAGTTCAACAACTTGTTAATTTTCATTTTATTTTTTAAATTTATTTAGGGAAGGTACATTTAGTCTATAAACTATCCAACCTAGCTCGTCTGTATCTAATAAATCTTTAATAAATTAAATCAATTGAAATTTTTCTCTTATCTAATTAGAATTAGTAAATTTACAATTTTATGTAATTAAACATGTGATTTAATTTGAAGTGTTAAATATGAGATATATGAAATTAAAGTTTGAATATATAGACATGTATATAGTGGAAATTCAATAAATAGCAAAATCTAGTCTAGATGAAATACTCTACGAGATATAAATATTGACATAATAACAATCCATGTACAAATAGTGAAATAGTCACAAAACATATACATGTCTAGTCAATACTAAAATAGTCATGAAATAGTCAATACTAAAATAGTCATAAACAATCTAATACATCATGTCATCATCGCCATCCATCATCCATCCATCAATCTAAAACATGTGTGCACATTAAGTTTGATCATCATCCATTTCAAGCCACCTTTTGGTCCCATGCGACTGAGAGGGCAACTCATGCTGTGTACAAGAAAAAGAAGCTTCAAATCAATTTTAATGTCAAAAATGCATACTAAATAAATTTAAATCAAATATAATTTAAAACCAAACCATCAAATTAAATTTTTAAATCTAAACTTCAAAATGTCTAAGCATACCACAATAGGCTCATCATCTCTCCTGCCATGCTCCTGTGCAACAGATGGTGCCGATTCAAATGACAAATTGAATGTCTGTTTCACCAATTCCTGTATTTCAATAAAACACTTGAATGAACTAGTTAGGCTCTAGAGTATAGATACAAAATGCAAGGTTGAATGATACAAAAGACTTTGAAATCACATAGGATTTAACTATAGGACCTGAAATATGAGAGATGACTCGTGCACCTGCGCAGGCTCATCAATGATATGATGAATTGAGCCTACACCTAAACTAATCTCATCCTGCATATATATGTGTACATGTATATATAAGTTCAACTTTAAAGACATGAATTTAATAAAATCATGAAATTACACTGGAAATTCAAATTTAGACTAAAAATGTACAATTTTAAGATACAAACCATGGCATATGAAGTAGGCTCCTCTATAGATGATGTTGCCACTGGTCCTGGATGACTAGGTTGGTTTGACACAAGAGTGTTAGGACCTCTCATCTGCTTTAAATTAAAATGTCACATTTTTGCATTAAATTATATATTATTAAATTAGATATATCCAATTAAATAATCTTTAGAGGTACTAATTTTATACCTCGTCCATATAAGGTCTACCCATCTCTATTGCCGTTGACACTAAATGGTCTAGCCGTGATGAAGTGGCAACAACTAATGGAGTCATCTATACCAATCAACATGAACATATATATTTATTAATATATATTTAAATTTTTTAAAAAAGATTGATAATTAAAAATTGTTTAAATCTATATTAATTTGTATTAATTTTAATTTTATTAAATGTGGCATACATATCGAGTCCATAGGAGTGAATAATGTAGCGAAAAAGGACTCCTCCTCCGAAGCAGATGCAGGACCAAAACATGGTTGATGACAATTCTAACAAAAATGCGGTGTGGACCACAATGGTGTCAATCTAGGTGATGCATCAAGACCAGCATCAGATGCTCCTCTAGGCTATGCAGGCTCTCCAGGATTGACTTCATCTACCAAGCGAGTAGCTTGGTTAGTTAAGTTTCCTGAGAGTGATGATAACACTCTGAGTGCTGAGACGACCGTCCGTTGGTGAAAGGGCATGGGAACAGAGGGTGGAGAAGGGACAATAGGTGCAATGGGAAAATGTCAATTTGGATCGACATGTGCTCCTGCTCTATGCTGTGGCATTCCACCACCCACGCCCTAAAATGATCTCATATCAAAATAATTAGGCTTTTGGCCCATCTCAAACTCTGCCCATAATTTCTTTAGAAAATAAAAGGGAACCTCAAAATTAGCATGAGGTGGATTGTCAAAGACCATCCACCATCGATTCCAAATTTTTTTAGCTATCTCCTGATGTGTGCACCATCTGATTGAAATTCTCTTTTTAGTTGGTGCTATTTGTTGACCTGTGGAGGGATCAATGAAATATGGGTCAATTGTAGTTTTGGTAATATGTAAATCATTGATCTGTTTATATGAGAGACCATCTGAATAAAACTGCCTCCTCTCTTCCCGCCATGAGAGGAATGTGTCTAGATCCGTGTGGATAGCTCTCACTGAATCAACAATAGTTTGCATCATAGATGCAAACCATGAAATGTGTGGAGGGGTTTGGATTTGGCTTTGCAATAAATTGATTTTTTCTTACAGAACATTTATGTTTTCATCAATTGTGGCTCGCAAATGAGCCTAATCATGCGGTGGTGGTGGTGGTGGGGGGGTCCTGTGGGGGGTCATAGGCTAGATCGGCCATGTGTAGAAATAAGGTCTACAAGTAGAGCTGTAATTACAAAAAAATATAGATTAAATTGCATGCACAACATATGTTTAAATATATACATATACATATAAATTGAAAACTTGGAAATATAAAAATTTGTGTGGTTTAAATAATATACATTAAAACATTTAATTTTACATTTAATTTAACATATACATGCATTCAAAATTTAAACTTACATTATAAAATGTTTAAAATCAAAATTTATACATTAAAGAATCATGACATGAATAAAAAATTTATGTCCTAGTATCTAGTCAAAATTTATACACTCATGTATTACATTCAAACTCCTAAACATGTCACTAAGTTCACAACCTATTGGCTACAACTACTCCTAAACACATGTCACTAAGTTCATGTCGGCCTATTGGCTACAACTACTCCTAAACATGTCACTAAGTTTTTTGTCAACCGATTCAATCTTTGAACCCATTCTATGTACACTCAACATTATTTTAAATTTTTTCTCGATTGTTGTTGTCTCCTTTACACTTTCGTTAAAATCATCAAGTTCTCATAGATATATGGATATATGTTTAAATTAAAGATTTAAACATAATAAAATAACTTCTAGTTTTTAGGTTTAATGGTTTAATATAAGTCATTTAGGTTAGGTCTACAAAAAGATATATTAGGGTCCTATCCTGTCTAATGTGTAGGTTTTTAGCTTCATCTGAAAAGAGTTTTACAAATGGTTAATTTAGGATTATGAGATGAGCATCAGTAACATTAAAAGCCTAGAAGACTAAAGAATAAGGGGAAAAGACCTAGTAGGTGAGATATAGGGGAAGAACATTATAAGAACGTATAACTAGTTCAAGGTCTAGATATAGGGGAAAATACCTAATAGGTGAGATAATATATGTGGATTTAATGCCCAATATTTTTAAAAGTTTAGTAGAGTAGTTATGATTTTAATCTTGTTAGTGAATTGTACTATATAACCACTAAATATTTAATGAATAAATAACCAATCATACATGGTATCAGCCCACCAACAAAGTCTTAATAGATGATTAAATTCAGAGTTCCTTTCATTCCACAGTCTTGATAAATTTTAAGGGGGAGGCCTCAAAAGGGAAGAAATTTATTCCTAGTCAAAAGGTCAAGAAAACATAGAAGAGGAAAACTATAGGAGCATACTTGGAGATGTGGAGGAAGAAGAAATTCCTTTGAGGAAGAAGATGAGAGGGACAACCAAGCCACCTCCTTAGAAACCTTCCACTATTGAAAACCCTATATAAGTTCTAACTTTCTTTTTTATGTTTGTGCACATCAAAGTCAAATTAAAATATAGCTTGGTTAGACATTTTACTTTCTTTATGTGTTTTTTGTTAAATGGATAGCTATATTGAAATGCTCTCTTCTTTTTTATTATCATTTGTAGGGTCAACTTTCTTTTGAGAATAATTTCTTGTGAGAACTTTGAAAAAACATAGATCTATAGGTACTCTTCTAATACCTCAAAATGTTTTAATCAATTATTACCATTACCATTACAAGATACCTTTTTCTAGTGGATTAACTACTAATTTTGCAAAATTCAGTTCATGCTTAGAAAATAACCAATAATCTTGCAATACTTTCTTATGAATTGTTATTTCAAATTTATATAGAGGAAAAAATAATAGATCATAATTGTGTGAAATATAGTTATCAATTTCGAGTAGTTGTAAATACCTTCTTGTTCTCTTGATATATTTCAATCTAAGAAGAAGATGGAAAATATATATTATTTGTCTCTATGCATGTTTTTTCCAATATATTAATAATACTTGAACTTACACTCACTTTACATATATTAAATTCCACCCAAAAAGAACCTAACAACCATCCCTTTCATACTAAACTTGTAAATCAATAGAGCCACAAGTGAAGCCACTTGTATTATGCTTTCAATAAAGAAGAAATAAGTATTCATCGTAGTATGCAAAGCATTAAGAAATGACTACCACAAACAATAGATCCACCAATAACTACCAACCCAACAAATGGTCCTGGAAACCAAACAAAACCTATAACAGAATATGAAAATTTAAATTCCAACAAGGAGTTCAATTATCCACAAACTTCATGGCAACATCTAATTTTTTTCGCATAGAATAGATGCACTTTCAACCTTACAAACATGCACTATATGTAAAGAAAGCTACCCTAGTATGCATGTTTTTTCATTAAACAACTAAATTATTTGCAATAGATGCTTCAATGACATAAGCATACAAACATTCTCTACATCTAACAATATGGACCCAAGTGAACAATTGTGTCTTATTCAATCTCACTCAAGTAGAAGAAATGTTGATAGTGTGCATAAATCTAATATTACAGGTGACCCATGCTCATGCGAACCAGGTATATGAATATTGAACATTTAAATTAAAGATTTAAATGTAATATATATGTCCATATGTTTAAATTAAAGATTTAAACATAATAAAGTGAAGTTGCTAGGTTTTAGGTTTAGGTTTGATAAGTCATTTAGGTTTTAAAGAATAGGTCAGTTTAGTTTATGAAATGCTAGTTTATGAATTAGGGTTTCTAGTGTTTATGAATTATAGTTTTATGTTTTATTGTTTATGAAATACTAGTTTATGAATTACAGTTTAGTATAAATATGAATTAGGGTTTTACGTTTTACTATTTTTGAAACCCTAGTTTATGAATTAAGGTTTTATGTTTTACTATTCTTGAAACCCTAGTTTATGAATTAGGGTTTTATGTTTTACTATTTTTGAAACCCTAGTCTATGAATTGGGGTTTTACAGTTTAGTCTTTATGAAATAGTTTGGTTTACCATTTCTGAATTAAAGGTTTATAGTTTATGCATTAGGGTTTACTTGTTTTTGATTTCAAGTTGAATATATATACCTGAACATTGCAAAAACAACAAAATACAAAGCAAAAAATATATAAATCAACAAAAATGGACAGGCAACCAACTTGGGGCACTGCGGAATCAATCTGAGGAGGTAGGGATGCTGTGGAGGTTGAAAGTAGGGTCAGCAAATGCGGGTACCCATTTTTTGGTGTCATTTTCCCTGATGTCTTGTGGCCTGTAGCTATTAAAATGAAGTTACATGCCTATTTATTAAAAAAAATTATACTTTTAAAAAATGGGTACCCGTTTCATAACGGGTGCCCATTTTTGCTTTGAGTGCCCGATCATAAACGAGTGCCCATTTCGTAATGGGCACCCATTCCAAGCGGCATTTTCCACTCGCGGAAAACTTCCACGAAATGTATACTCATCTCCTTGTTATGACCCAGTAGTCTCACTCAACCTTCTCTTCAATGGAAATAAATATGATGTTTGGAGCACTAAAACAAAGACCCTATTTTGTTCACAAGATGTATGAAATCTAATAAAAAATGGTTTTCCTGAACCAACTAATCAAGGAACATACAATGCTTTGATGTGGATAGAAAATACTTGTTGAAAGAGAACAAAAAGAAGGATGCGAGATCTTTGTTATTCATTCAGTGGGCTATGGAAAAATCTATCTTCCTCCAAAGTTGTGGCAGAAACCAAATCTAAATAAGCATGGAAGAGCTTACAAACAACATATCAAGATACAAGTAAGCTTAAAATAGCTAAATTACAATGTTTAGGAGAGATTTTGATGCAGGAGCATCTAGAGGTTTAAGAGCTTGATCTTGCATCACCCAAAAATTTTCAATTTTAGTTTTTGCAAATACCCATTAACTTGAATAATGGTTTAGAACATTCAAAGGTTCCAAAAAGGGCTAAAAATGGAAGGGTTTTCTATTTTTAGTAAGTTTGCATTTGAGCACGTATGAGCCTGAAATTTTCCCAAAAGTATGAAATGGCCAAATGAGAATTTTGTGTGAGTTTTTGTCATGTCCACATTTCCCATGCGGTCACGACACACAACACACGTGTCATGTCCACATTTACCATGTGGCCATGACAAGAATTACGAAAAACTTTTCTACCTATCCCTAGGAACCCCCTCGCACATGTCTGCGTGTTCGGTGGCAATACACATAAGGCATAAACATGTCAACATAATTTAGGGAAGTACGTTGTCCTACACAGTCCCCTACGTGATGATAGCCATCTAGGGGGTATGCAACACGAAGCGTGCCACTTATAGGGTTAGAATGATTTCAATCCGAACCCTAAGTTTCCTAGGTGAGAAGGTGATCTCGCCAGATTTGAAACCTAACCCTAACTCAGAACAAAAATAAAATCGAAACAATGATTAATAAATAATGGCAGGATGGACGCATGGTTAAAGTGGAATGGTAAGGTAAAATTTAATAAAATAATGTAAAATTAAAACCCTAGAATCCAGGAAAAATTCAACAGCATAACACGTTTTCAATAATCAAATAAAAATTTTTAAAATAAAACTCCAATGAGAATTTAAACAAAATTTAAGAATAAAAAAAATTAAACTTAAGAAGAATTTTAAAACAATTTAAAATAACAAAAAATGAATACCTCGCCAAGGCCAATTAAATCGATCTTGCATTAAAAGGTTAAAAATTTGAAATAAAATAATTAAATAATTACATGACGCCAAATTGGATTTCAAATTTGAGTCCGTTAATAAATATAATTTTGGCATTATATTTATTAACTAACTCGGAATAATAGAGAAGGGAAGAGATTAAAATACTCTTTCCCGTAAAATATTAGTAATATCGATAAAAAGATAAAATAATAAAATCACGCTAGAGAATAAAGTAAATACCCTAATTAAAATGAAATTAAAAAAAATAATAAAATCATGCTAGGGAATAATGTAAATACCCTAATTAAAATAAAATTAAAAAAAAACAAAGGGAATGCACTTCCCATAATAACAAAAATTAATCCCTCCCCTCAAAAATACCAATCTCAAGACAATAATTCAAAACCCCCAAAAAAATAATACTTTCAACATAAATAAAATTCCTATGGAGGCAAAAATAATCAAATAGAGGAAAATAAATAAATTAGGAAAAGTTAATTCCTCACATTTTCCTCTCACTCTAATTCCATAAAAAATAATAATTCCTACAAGAGTTGCCCTAAACTTAGTTTATTATTTCCTTATGGCAAATAAGCCCTAACTTGCTCTCATTGTTTTCTCCTTTTTTTTGTTTTCTTCTTTGTTTTGTGTAGCTTAGGGTTTGAGCTCTCATGGCTGCCTTGGAAATGCAACCAGAGGTATGCTTCGGGTAAAAAATATACACAGGGTTACATTTGATTAAACTCTTTTTCCTTTTTGTAAATATATATACAGAGTAATATATATATATACCTGTTAATATTTTATGTTAGAAGTTTTGCAGGAGGTAAAAATTCAAAGAGATCCACCACCATGAAAGAGAGCTTAGTGGCCATGGCGTGGGGGAAGACCGCAGTGGCGGGGGTTTGAAACCGGAGTAATGGATGTGGGGAGCGAAGAGGGAGATGGTGAAGGGGACCACGGAGTGGAGAGTTCGGGGAGCAAGGAAGTCACGGGAAGAGGGCTGCGTGTGGCAGTTCAGGGCGCTGTTTAAGGGTGCAGAAGGTGTGTAAGAGTAGTGGTGGGGAGGGGGTCGAAACCCCCACCCACACCCTCACTAGTATTAATGGCTGCGGCAGGACTGTGGTGGGTGCCAACGCCCACCACAGCCCCTCTTACATCTAAAACAATTTTCATTAAAACAATGCCTGTGGAAATACAATCCACCACAGTCCATTCTCTGCCCTTTATTTTTTTTTTAAACATTAAACTTTCATTCTACTACATATACAATGTATATTGATTGTATTTGCATATATATATATACACACATAGATATATATACATGTTGCCTTTTTATAAATCATAGTATATAACATTTTTCTGTTATTATATATATATTTATATATATGCACATATATATATATATGTGTGTGTGTGTGTGTTTATATATATTTTAATATATACAGAAAATATAAGCATTAGTTGTCTTTTTTTTTATATAGATTTCTGTAATGCACAGTAAATAATAAAAGAGGAAATGAATAGCAAACTAGATTTTAAAATAAAAGAAAGATATATATATATACACATTAAATTGCTACTTCTCAATAATACTATTCTGGGCTACATGGAAATACTAATTTTCTGCTCTATCCCATAATTATAAACCCAGTAACATTTCTCTTCTCCTTTTTTTTGTAAAGTATGAATATACATAGTTAACCTTATTTTTTTTTGAAAAGAACCTATATGGTAGAATATGCACTCTCATTTAATTTTCTAATAGCAACTAATAATATGAAACTTTCAATGCAATTAAACAGAAACTAATATTAATAATTTCTCTTTCTTTCTTTTGTATGCAATGAACTATAAACAACAACTGATGCATATATTATTTTTTTTAAAGAGCAATGACAGAAAATACATATAATTTCACAAGCATTTCCCAAAACTCACCAACTCCTCAACATAGGAAATAACAACTTTTTAATTAAAACATAAAGAATGTTTACATTGCAATACTTATCACAGCAAACACCATGGTTAAAATAACTTAACAAAATTTACAATAGGGCCACAAAGGCTATGGCTCAAACAGCCAACAAGATATGACCAAAGCAACACAAAAATGGACTTCTCCAAAGCTCCATTTCTTCAATAAGAACCTGCAAATAAAACACAACAAAAAGGAAAACCCAGCCACTTCGAAATGCCCTCCTCCCTACCATAGACCCGCAAGTGGGTCACCCCGAGCTAGGGAGGTAGGGATTCACACGGTTGCAACACACCACAACAAGCATCAAAGCAACAACAACACAAAAATCAACCCCAAGGATAAACACATAACACAACTCATGAGAATGAGTTTGATGGGGGTAGGGAATGGGCCCCTCTACTCAAAGGCCACAACAAAAATACCAAATACCAAGTCTCATGGCCTCAAGCCAAAACCTCCAAAACCACAACTCTCCAAATATCTCAAAATAAACTTCCATGGCACTCTTGCCATTCAAATAATCTCCACAACAAGTAAAAAGCCCTCAAGGCCATAAGTAACACAAAAATATGGGAGTGACCTCAAGGAGGTTCCTTTCCCCTACCCCAAACAAGTTGAGCCTTACCTCCAAATGGAGGTGCTCTCACCAAACTCCCATCCCACACAAAAATGAAACAACAAACAACAAATCTACAAACACATCATAATAAAAATAAGCAAGGGTAAATAACATAGTCATGAGGCTTACCTTCAAAAGCCCTATAATGGAAGCACGTTTGGTGATGAGCTCCAAGCTTCTCCAAACCTTCCAATCTCCAAAATCCCTCTAACTTCCCCCAAAATTTCTCAAAATAGAAAGAAATCTCTACAATGCAAGAACCCCACACTCCTCAACAAGAGGAGGTAATATAGGCCTTCTAAATTGGCCTTGAGGAATGAGAAGGTGACATTTGTCACCTTCTCCTTCCTCCTCCTATGCCACTTGCAAGGGAGAGGAAGTGTGAGGGTGACAAGTGTCATCTTCCAATTCCATCTCAATCCTCACCTTATCCACTTGTGCTCTCACACATGTGTGAGAGAACAAGTGGTGAGGTGGCATTACCCTCCAAGCCTCCATGAGGATAAGGGATGCCATATGGCATCCTCTTATTCTCTAAGAGAGCCATCTCCCTCCAAGATGCTCTCACACATGTGTGAGAGCCTTGGAGGAAGATCCCACAGACTTGGGTGTCTTGGAGACTTCCCAAGTCTCCTTAGTGAAGGGATTCCCAAACATTGGGAAGGGAGATGAGTCTTTCCCAAAGCATGACTCATCTCCCACCCTTATCTAATTCAAATTTCGTCACTTTAACTAAACCTCAGTTTAGAGTGACCAAAAGTGAGTTATTCCAAGGTTTAGTTAGTCAAAATTGACCCTAGACCCATGGGTAACCACCTAGGATAAATTTTGGGACACTAAGGTTCACATAGGGAGTCATAAATCCACTTTAAATGGCCTCAAAAATAAAAACAATACCAAGTGGTATAAATCAATAAAATTTATACAACACATGATATAATTAAATTAAACCAAGGGGTACTAGGCCAAAATGATAAAAATAAACAAGCACTTAAATCAACACTCAATTCAAACGTGATCCTCATCCCTCTTGGTAATGGATTGGTTCCACAGGGAATAACATATGTGTGAATTCTACCTCCAATTTCCCGTGGCTTGGGAATGTAATCCTGCACATCTCGATCAAGTGTAAATCATATCATGAATAATCATAGCCAAAGCAACTGGAATTAAATTCATGCCATTGAATACAACAATAATCATCTATAACATAATTCTAAATTAAACTGCATTTTTCTATCAAATGTCACATAATCATCATCACATAAAGAACTAGAAATCACATAACAAAACATCATCTAATATATCTCGCATGTCTAATCTCAACATAGCATCAAAATATGATCAATATCGAATCACCATATGTCTAATCAATGTCATATCAAAATCAGGAGATATAACCAAATCTGCATAATGAAACCATAGTCTCTAAAAGTCTGATAATGTCATCAACTGAAATGAAAAACGATCAAAATAAGGAAGGAAAAATAATCGGCCTCACAGTTTTGACCAAAGTTCATGTCTGGATGTCACGATATTAAACTTTTTCATTTTTGAAACTCCTGGAAAAGTTTGAGGCACTTAGAGGCCTTGTTTTTTCTTGAAAGTTGTCATAATTAGAAAAGATTCTTATAGCTTGATAGATCTCTTCACAATATTTCGAATGCATCAAATAGTTCGTGAATCAACCTGCTAAATCAAAAGTTATGGCCTCCCATTTTGGAAATTATGAAAACATGTTAGACACTTAAAATAGCTGTAAAGGGGGAAGTTACACATGTTAGTGTTTGATTTGACACATCACAATGCATCTTTTATTGGAGATAATTTAGGTGCTACTTTTGAGTGGTTTTATAAAGCTCATGGTTTTGTAATTACTGTTTGACAGTTTCTTGTATTGTATCTCCTATATGTTAGGTACTTGAGATAGAGGTTGTGTGTGAGAGTATTATAGAAGTGGAGCTGATTTTGGATTTCTAGTTGGTGATAATTCTGTGGAAGCTTACTCTGCAAGCATATTGTAATCTATTGATATTTCTGAATAATATGTTGAGTTGCTTTTTTAAGTGGGGTTTTTTTTTCTTCCGAAAGGGTTTTCCCCACATAAATCATTGTTGTTCCCATTAGTTCAAATTTTTTGTTGTGAGTGTGTTGGATGGAGCATACCCTCATCAAGTGGTATCATAGCGAGAGTATCCTGAGTGTATAAATAGATCACCAAAAATTGAGGCAATTTGTGCCAGGACCTTGAGATCGTGCATCTGAAGGTGGGAGCAAAACTGAGAAGAGGGTTTGAACCAAGAAGAGAGATGAAAGTGAAGATGAAGATGGCATAGCCCAAGATGATGTACAATCTAAATAAAATGAGGGAGAAGTGGAACTTGAACAAATTAGATTGTTGAAGGAAATAACAAAAATTAGGAAAAGGCCAAAGATAGATATCTCTACATATTTTGGTAATCTCAATCCAGAAGAATTAATAGATTGGATCAATGATATGGAAGAGTATTTTTAATATGAAGAAATAGCAGATCTTGTGAGGGTCAATTTTTCCAAGATCAAGCTCAAAGGTCATGCTAGAATTTTGTGGAAGGAGGTACAGTTAGAAAGAAAACGAAGAGGAAAAGAGAAGATCACCAGATGATATAAAATGGTGGATAAATTGAAGAGATAGTTTACTCATGTGGATTATGAGTTGGAACTTTTGAAGAAAATGCAAGGTCTGAGGCAAATGAACAAGATAGTCAAAGAGTACACTGAAAAGTTTTAGAAAGTTATCATCAGAGCAGGTCACATAGAGGCTAATAAAGATAAGGTATCCAGGTATATCAAAGGATTGAAACCCAGTATCCAAGAAGAATTAATCTTGGTCAGATTGACAACTATTGAAGATGCATATCAGTTTGCAATGAAGGTAGAAGAAAAGTTGAATAGAAATTTTGAGAATAAACAAAGAGGAATAGGTTGTGGTGGAAGAACTAGTGGAAGATCATATCGGGGTCATGGACAACAAGATGATCAAAAGAAAAATGAAGATGCAAGAACTAGTCAATATAACAGAGTTGAAAATTCATACCACCCTCAAGGACAGAATGATTGGTATCAAAGAGGAATAGGTAGATTTGGAAGAGGCTAGGAAGAGGAGGATTTAGAGGAACCTATTTAAGATGTGGTGAAGAAGGGAATAGAGCATATGAATGTCAACAAAATTAGGGAGGAACAAATAGAAGACTAGAGGGTAATGCTAGAGTTGCCCATTTTGATGAGGAGACTAGATTTGAACATTCAAAAGATGCAGAAAGAGTAGAAGCTCTTTTTATTAGAAGAGCCTCACTAAAAGAAGAGGGAAAAGAAGAACCAACACATAGAAAGAGCATATTTAGAACAAGGTGTAAATCAAGAGGTAAGTGTTGTGATGTGATTATTGATAGTGGAAGTATAGATATTCTAGTCTCTTAAGAGATGGTTAGAAAGTTGAATCTGAAGAGAATAGAGCATCCACATCCCTATACGATTGGTTGGTTGAAGAAAGATCATAAGGCTTTGGTTAATGAATAGTTTTTGGTAAAGTTTAAGATTGGATATTATCATGATGATGTGTTATGTGACATTATGCCAATAGATGTATGTCACTTGTTATTGGGAAGGTTGTGGTAGTATGATAGGTGTGCTATCCATGATGGTCGTGCTAACACCTATTATCTGACAAAGATGGAGTGAGACATAAGCTAAAACCTATTAAATAAGCAAAGGAAAATGTATGTAGTAATGCTAGAATTGTTTGGTAGATGGTAGAAATTTTTTGGATGGAATGAAGTATGAACATATGTGCTTTTCCTTGATTCCTAAAATCAATAAAGAGGAAGGAGAATATGCACATGTAGAAATTGTAGATCTATTGGATGAATTCAAAGACATTATTTTAGATAATGTACCGGAAGGTTTGCCACCATTGAGAACCATAAGTCATTAGATGGATTTGATACCCGGAGCTAGTTTTCCTAACAAGGTAGCCCTTAGAATGACTCTTGTAGAAAATGATGAGTTGAACAAACAAGTTTAGGAATTGTTGAAAAAGGGACTATTAGAGAGAGTTTGAGTCCATGTTCAATACCTGTAGTACTAGCACCTAAGAAGGATGGAAAATGGAGGATGCACGTACTAATTCTAGGGCCATCAACAAAATCACAATCAAGTACAGATTCCCTTTACCAAGGATGGATGATATCATGGACTGCCTCAGTGGAGTGAAGTACTTCACAAAGATAGATTTGAAGAGCAAGTATCATCAGATCAGGATACGAGAATGAGATGAATGGAAGGCAACATTCAAAACAAAAGAAGGACTATATGAGTGGTTAATGATGCCATTCGAACTAACCAATGCACCAAGCACTTGCATGAGGCTCATGAACGAGGTACTCAAAGAATTTTAGGGTAAGTTTGTTATTGTTTATTTGGATGATATTCTAATTTTTAGAAAAACCTTAGAGGAAAAATTACTAACTATTGATAAATTTGAAGAAGTGTAGATTTGTGAAGGAGTTAGTGTACCTAAGATTTGTGATCTCAGTTGAGAGTCTTAAGATGGATCCAAAGAAGGTAAGGGCTATCATAGAATTGCCCACACCAAGGAGTATTACTGAGGTAAGATCATTTCATGGATTGGCTAGTTTTTAAAGAAAGTTCAGGGTTAAAGCAAGAAGTTGAGCATACATTTTGCGAAAGTCTTCCATGGATGAAAAATGTTGCTTAGAATGGGAGCCTGAGCTGAAACATTTTCCCATTAAGAAATGGGTTCCCATTTACGATCAGGCACCCGAAGCTGAAATGGGCACCCATTTTTGAAAAGTATAATTTTTTTAGAAAACAGGCTTGTAGCTCCATTTTAACAGCTACAGGCTGTAGAAGACAAGGGAGAACGATGCCAAGAATGGGTACCCGCATTGGATGACCCCATTTTCCACCTCCAAAGCATCCTTGCCTCCTTAGATTGATTAACCAGTGCCCCAGGTTGGTTTACCATCCATTTCTATGAATTTTTGTTGTTTCTTCTTTGTATTTTGTTGTTTTTGCAATGTTAAACTATATATATTCAACCTCAAATAAAAAACAAGTAAACCCTAATGCATAAATTGTAAAACTTTAATTCAGAAATGGTAAACCCTATTTCATAAAGACTAAACTGTAAAACCCTAATTCATAAACTAGGGTTTCATAAATAGTATAACGTAAAACCCTAATTCATAAACAAGGATTTCATAAATAGTAAAACATAAAACCATAATTCATAAACACTAAACCCTAATTCATAAACTAGTGTTTCATAAACTAAACTGACCTATTCTTTAAAACCTAAATGACTTATTAAAACTAAACCTAAAACCTAGAAACTTCACTTTATTATGTTTAAATCTTTAATTTAAACATATGGACATATATATAATATTTGTACAAACAATTATGGCCACATGACAATCCCTCCATGAACTACCTGGTTTGATAGAACTTAGATAGGGTTTCTGTCATATAGGATTAACAATAAACCTTTACGAATAATATTTCAAAATCATTGAAATTGTTTAGGGGAGAGGACCCAGTAGTTGAGCACCCTAACTTCACGCCTCTCAAAATCATACATGACAATTTCGAATCACTCCAAAAAAATTACAGTAGCTTACTTGGCAAGGCCTCTTCTTATAATGTTTCAAGGCCACATCATCAAATATGATGCCACATCAACACATGTAATGGCACGATTCTTCCAATTTATGACCCCATTCTTCCATGATGTGTAGTGAATTGTGTGATGAAATGTGATGCCATAATCAAAAGAAAATTGTTAAAACTCTATGAAGATACACTCACCTCCTTTATTATGCTAAAGAAATTCTATCTTTAATCCCTTTTCATCCTTTAGTCCTCATCCATTTAGGAGACTATAGTAGATACTATTGTTTGCATTCCATGTATCTCTTCCTCCCTAGTCTACTTCCCCAAATTATAAGCAATGATTTGATAGTTTGAGGATAGCATGTCTTTGTCATCTTTTTTGACCATTAGACTTGCCACCTTTGTAATCCTAGACCTAGAAGCATACAATCTAATAGACAAAAGAGTTCTAGTCTTCTCAGGCCAAGGAGCTTCAATCATCACCAATATGGAAGACATATCCTTTGAAAACTATTTTATGGTCTACTTTATTCTTTGAATGTCCACATAAAGCTAGGTTGGAACCAAGGAATTAGATGGATCTATAAGCTTTTTTCATGAGGTGGTGAGAAGGCTTGTTCTTCTTGTTGCTCTACTATATCCAAACTATTAGGCAATTTCTCCATTTCCTCCAATAACTTCTCCCCTTTAATTATTTCTTCTATGGGGAGAGGATTGATAACATTGGCTTTCTCCTCTTTATCCTTTTCATGGGGAGATCCTTTAACTTTTTCCTTTTCAACTCGGGCCTCTTCTTGGTTATCCTTTGGATGAATTGTTCCTTCATGTTGCTCTTACTCCTTAAGCAATCTAGTTGCTTCACTTTGCTCCGTATCTTTCTTCTCAAACTATTCTTCTATTAAATCCTTAAAAAAAATCTCAATGTTGGAGAGGGAGGGTGGAGAGTTAGGAGGGGAAGAGAGAATAGACCTTGGAATAGAGGGGGTTAGAGAAACTAGTTCTATAGTTCCTTCCTTATTAGGTGAAGGCATGGAAATTGTAATGAATATGCATGTTTGAATCAATTAGAGGTGTAAGAATGGTTCTAAAAGAATGAGATTGGATATGAATAGTAGATGTGGAAGCTTTGGTAATAGAGTCTTTCTAGACTGACATCCTAACCTTAGTGGATATAGGAATAACTGGAGGAAGAATGGGCTGTATGGTTGGATCCTTTTGCATAGGAAGAGAGGATGGGAGTTCAATAGTGGAAGGTTTCTAAGGAGGTGGCTTGGTTGTTTCTCTCATCTTCTTCCTCAAAGGAATTTCTTCTTCCTCCACATCTCCTTTTGCTCCTATAGTTTTTAGGTCTTATATGTTTTCTTGGCCTTTTGACTAGGAATAAATTTCTTCCCTTTAGAGGCCTCCTCCTTAAAATATCAAGACTATTATCCTCAAGAGCATTATCTAGTCTTTCAATATGAAGAATACTTCATGTCTTTTTGATGTTGTGGAATGAAAGGAACTTTGAATTTAATCATCTATTAAGACCCTTAAGACTTTATAGCTTATAGTGGGTAAAGATAAAATTAAGTGCTTTTTGTTGAGGTGTCAAATAGTTCCCCAAGAAAAAGTGTGGACCAATAGGTGTGCATTAAGTCATGTTTTGTTGGTGGGCTGATACAACATCATGTATGATTGGTTATTTAGTCATTAAAGTTTTAGTAGTTATAGTACAACACTAACAAGCTTAAAGTTAGAACTACTCTACTAAACTTTTAAAAATATTGGGCATTAAATGCACATATATTATCTCACCTATTAGGTCTTTTCCCCTATATCAAGACCTTGAAATAGTTATACATTCTATAGTCTTATTCTTCAGTCTTCATGGCTTTTAATGTTCATGATGAATATCATAGTCCTAATTTAACCATTTGTAAAACGCTTTTCATGAAGCTAAAAACCTACAAATTAGACAGGATAGAACCCTAATATCTTTTTATAGACCTAACCTAAATGACTTATTAAACCTAAACCTAAAACTTAGAAGTCATTTTATTATGTTTAAATCTTTAATTTAAACATATCCATATATCTATGACAACTTGACACTTAACAAAGGGGTAAAAGGGACAACAACAATAGAAAAAAATTAAAATAATGTTGAGTGTACATAGGATGGGTTCTGTTAGCACTTATTTTGACCTGGGGTTGATTTGTCATGATCAGGAGGTTTCTTCATCTGAAGCCTTCATCTTCTTGCCCAATTTTTCTAAGTGTTGGACCTCCTCAGCATTTTTCAGCTGCAGCATCATATTTTTTCTGAGGAGGAGGTCGTCATCATCATCTTGTCTTCGATGATGATCTTCATCAGCATGTTCTTCGTCGACTTGTTTTTCTCATCGTCATCATCATATTTCAACTGTCGGGTGATGTTTTCTTATTATCCTGATGATACTGGTGAGCTACAGTGCGCCCTCAGTTGCTTGCGGGGGTGATCTTTTCAAGTATCCGGTGATCTTCTGAATATCACCTTGCTCAAACATGATGACGATGTTGCCCCGATATCTTGAGGGGGTTATTCTCTAAGTGTTCGACCTAACTTGTTTTTTCTTAAGGGTCGTCATCATCATGATATTTCCAGTTATCATCCTGCTGCTTGCGGAGGTCATCATATTTCTTGCCTTCATGATATTTCGCCGGGGTGATATTTTATCATCGGGTGATCTTGTTTAATATCATCCTGATGATGCTGTCGAAGAGTTCTAAGTGCGACCCGATATTCACTAGGGTCATCATATTTTGGAACGTCAGGATGATCTTAGTCAATATCATCCTGATGATGTTGTATCACTTCTTGTTCGTTGTTTTGACATCCTGATGATGCTGACGTCATCCGTATATCAGGGTGATATCTTTTTATCTGCCTATCTGCATCATGATATTCCGAAGGAAGGGGTGATATTTTCATATCACCCGGATATATGTTTGCTCGAGCATCATGATGATGCTGATATCAAGGAGATATCCGCCTGCCGGCTTCGCGCATTATCTACTGGGGGTGATCTTTTCAAGCAGCATCATCATATTCAGTTATCGCCCCGATCTTATAGTGGAGCTACAGTGCAACCTGATGTTTGAACGTCAGGAGGATATTTCCAAATATCCGGTTGTGGGTCATATTTCTAACAACTGATCATCTTGAAGAGACCTCCTGATATTTGCAAACATGATGATGACGTCATCCGGATATGAGGAGGTGCGCAGTAGGCAGATATGATGATGACGTCAGTAGTATATGATGATGACGTCATCAGGATGTTCATCGGCCAGACTTTTTGTTTAAGCTCAGCAGGAGGATGTTCCTCCGATGGATCAGGTTGTGCCGATTACCATGAAGGGTATATTTCAAATATCATGATGACGTCAGGGTGATATTTCGAACAACTGGATATCATGCTGCTGGAGGATGATGATGATGAAGTCTATACTAGTGTCGTCAGGAGCAAAAGCACCGACATGATATATGCTCATGACCTAGTATATAAAGTGTAATTGAGGTCAACGCGGGGTGCATGTGGGATAATGTTATCCTGCATTTTCAAATATCATGATGATGAATCACGGCAGGAAATGGTTGCGATTGCAGATTTGATGATCTTCCCAAGGCCGCGGGTTGGTGCGCCATTAATGGCGATTGTTGCAGAGGTATGGGCGATGGCGTGGGTCGATCCTATACCCGACTGAGGGTGTACATCAGCGGACAGGGGCGCAGGGCTCGAGAAATCTTCCTGTCTCCTCCCCTACCTGCTGCATTCAAGTTTGGGCGCCAATCTGGTTGTGTTTGAGCGCCATTTTCCTGATACTGTGTATCTGGCGAAATTTTGGTCAACATTGTAATTAATTGCTGAGCACCTACCTGGCTGTTATAAGCAGGTGGTCTTGCTCATCTAAAAGGTTGTTGAAAGTTGATGGTTTTGGCTCTGTAATGCATAACAAGCTGATCTGGTTGCTCTGTACAGCTTACCTGTGAGTTTATGTATCTCTTGTTGTTTGTTTTTGGCATGAACCCACTGATTTCATGATTAAACTTATATGAGAAATGCTGTTTAGCATGTGTTGTGTTAATTCTGTCTCCAGTATTGCATGTACTCTTCTTCTGAATCTGGATGTTTGGTAATGTTTAGATTCTAGAGCATAGAATTCCTATGTTGACTGTCTGATCTTTTAACTTCTACTCAAGGGGTAGATTAAACTGTTTTCAGGTTGAACATTGGGAGGAATATACTGCAGTAGGGATACCATAAGTAGAGATAACCTAGCACTTTGTATTGGGAGATGCCTGTAAGGTAGGTATCACACATATCCCCTTGAAATCCAGTTTTAGTTGTTCATACTGATCATTCACAGGTGTATGTCTACTGACTCCAGGCCCTGGATAGGCACCAATCATGCTTTGTTTTGTGTTATAACCATATCCAGCTTTGCATCCACACTTAAACTCCAAAGCAAAATCTAAAACCAGCATTAGGACATTAGAGTTAGTTTTAGGAACCTCAGTCCTCTGTCTACAACTGCAAATAGGCCCAAAGCTAGCCCCTTTGCCCTTATCTTTCAGTTTTGGTCTACTTACAGGAGGACTCATCTGCTTTCTGTCAACATCCCAGCCTTGCATGCATATCCTCATGGATGTTGAGTAGAGAATACCCCCCTAGGTCTTGCAGAGCCTGAAGAAGAAGAGGAGATAAAATATAGAGTCTATCTCCTATACTGTTGACCCCCTGGCCCAGAGATCCTGTTGATCACTGATGGCTACCTTGTAGGGAAATCTGGGAATAAGCATCCAGTCTGGGAAAAAGTCAACAGAAATTGGCGACTCCGCTGGGGACATTGTGAAAGAACCCTGGTTTTCAGAAGAAAACAGTTCCTAGAAATAGGTGGCGACTCTGAAGTAATCTCCCAACCGGTCACAGTAAATTTATATGCAGGGGAGAAGATCCCAACAAAATCCTCTATTTGAAGAGTTACCATTAACAAAAAGAATGATGTATAGAAGAAAGGGAACTGTCTCAGCTAGTCATGAGAGCTCCCCCAGAAAAAGTGATGAGGTACAAGATAACCCTAGGCCATCAGGATAGCATGCTCCTTATTTTTCAAGTGCAGAAGCTGATATTCAAGGTGCATATGAGAGGCAACAGGGTGGTAGTATGAGAATGAGGTCAGAGGTGTTCCAAGAATGCCCTTTTCTAGACCCAAGTGAAAGGTTTGAAGAGGCAGAGTCTCTAAGGGATGATGAAGATGATGACCAGAATGGTATGAGACCATCTACCTCTAGACCTAAGGATGAACAGCTAGCTAAAGAAATCAAAAGTCTAAGAGCAGAACTAGAATACCTACAAGCCATGAAAATCAGAGATGATATACAGCAGAAAGTGCAAGCCTTGAGAACTGCCCAAAATAATTCAGTTCCTACCTTAGAAAATGCAAATATGCAAAGACATCAGCAAAGATATGAAATGCAACATCAGCATCATGATGACAGACAAAATGTGAATGATACTAGGATACCACTGAACCATGCAGGAAACCAGAATGCAAACAGAAATGTTAATGTTAATCAGCCAAACAGACAGCCTATGCAGCTAGATAGATTCAGGCAGCTGGTGTTTGATGGTATTCCTGGGTATCCTAACCCCATTGACAAGCATCTGAGGCTGCAAGTGCCTAAGTTTTCAGGAAACAATACAGTGTCAGGAGAAGATCATCTAAAGGCCTTCCAAAATGTCATGGATAATTTTGAGGTTGAGCATGAGGATGTTTTCATGAAGTCATTCATGCAATCCTTAATAGATGAGGCAAGAGAATGGTACAGGAATCTGCCTGATCGGAGCATATCATCATGGGATGATTTTAAGAGGATGTTCAAGGAGCAATATGGTGATAAAACTGACCCTAGCTTCTTTGTAAATGAGTTCACCAATATCACAAAAGGGTCAAATGAGCAGGTTGCAGACTTTAATGCAAGATTTACTAAAGTGTTGAACAAATTGCCACATCACATGAGGCCAAATGAACCTATGTGCATAATTTTGTATATCAATGCCTTTGATGCAAAGACTGCATATGGACTAAGAGATAAAGGTCCTGCCACTCTCAGGGATGCTTTCAGAATTGCAGTAAATATTGAAAACAATAGGAAAGCATCAGGCAAGACAAATAGAAGGGATGATGTAAAAATTCTGCAGAATCCAAACAAGCCTCAGAACACTCAAGGTAGTACATCTGCTCCTGAAGATAAGATAGACAAACTGGCAAATGTTGTTAAGGACCTGAGCTATAGATTAGGTAGAAGTGAAAAAGGGATGGGTCCTGATAGGCAAGTCTATCAAAGGCAGGAAAAGAGGCCATCATTACATGATATGCCTTATAACACCAATTGGCATGATGGTAAGCCTGTATATCCACGTAACAACACAAATCAGAGGGCTCAACATGTCAAGGAAACTCCTGATCCTCTAAAGAAAACTATAAATATTGCTGATGATGCTCCGTGGTGTATAATTTGTCAGATGCCACATTCACAGTCACAGTGCATGATTGCTCAATCCTTGTATGATAATGCTACATCTTGTAATGAGTGCAATGAGCCACATCATGTGCAGGATGATGATGTTAACATGATGTCCGTAGGTAATGGATATACTCTTTATGATGCTGATGACAATACAGATCATCAGGTTCAGGCCTGCCAACAGTCCCCATATGATGAAGATAATGAGGATAACTATGTGTATGCTCAGAACTCACACAATTTTCTGAATAACCTACAGCGACCTTCTGATGAGGAAATCAGAGCCTTCACAGCTGCAGCAGTTGCTCAGGTCAAGAGCAACTACAATCTCAGAGGTAAACATCAAGTTGGCAGCTTACATCAGCCAGAGGATATTTCTGTAGGTCAGATGGTGCATGGTCATAAAGGAACTGAACCACAAAAAAGGCAGTGGGTAAATAATAAACAGAACTTTAGATACAGAGCAGGTCATGAATCTCAAGGACCAGAAAACAAAACCCCTTGGGCTGAAGATCAAAGTAGAGGTTCCCAAGACAAGAATGATGATCAGGGAACTATGAAAATGAAAACTAAATCAGCTCAGGATAAAAGCAAGGTTGTGGAGCAAGCTATAACTGCTGTACAAAACTATGCTCCATTTGACATAGCCCAGATCCTCTCTCAGGTAAAGGTCTCTGTTCCACTTATGGAACTCATGAAAGTGGAAGAGATCAAGAATAGGACAATATCCCTAATCTCAGGGGTACCTTTTCAAGCTAAGCAAAATGATCAGACCCAGGGTGAGAAACAGGTCATGTGCAATGAAGAAGATGAGACTCCTGAAGTCTATTTAGGAATGACCATGACAAAGTGCCCTTCACAGGTGGAACCATTTTATGTTTCCCTGGTTATAAATGGTAAAATAATTAGAAATTGTATGCTTGACTCTGGAGCATCCACAAATGTCATGCCTTTGGCTATCATGCAGCAAACTGGATTAAAAATTGACAAGGCATGTGGGAAGTGTTATGCTATGGATGCCAGAGAGGTACCAGTTATTGGAATCATGAAGGATGTAGATTTCAAACTGGCAGCATTTCCTGAAAAAAGATACACAATGAATATAACAGTGGTTGACATCAAGCCACAATATGGTATGTTGCTGTCAAGAAGATGGGCAGCACTAATTGGTGGAAGTATGCAGCTGGACCTATCATATGCCATGATTCCAATGAATGGCAGGGATGTCAAGTTAATCAGAGAGCAAAGATCATCAGAGACAGTGGAAGACCAAGAAGCAAATGAACAGGTATGCTTTGTAGACACTGACTGTGATAACTTCAAGGTTGTCTCAGATGATGCAGAAGATGAAAAGAAAAATATCTGCATTGAAGAGCTGGATCAGCAAGGCTTATGGACCATGTTTTTTGATGGAGCTTGTGCAAAAGAAGGCTCTGGAGCTGGAGTTGTTTTCCTGTCTCCAACTGGTAAGCTCCTCAAATTCTCTTTCTTGCTGAGGTTTGATTGCACAAACAATATTGCAGAATATGAGGCTTTACTCTTAGGCCTGAATATTGCTCTCAAACATGGGATTAAGATGTTAAGAGTATTTGGAGACTCTGAGCTGATTGTATCCCAAATCAGAAATAAGTATGCTGCAAAGAATAAAAGACTGAAGCAATACAAGCATGCTGTTTGGGATACTATTGAACTTTTTGATGCATTTTCAATTGGCTGGGTAGAAATGTCAAAAAATGTTATGGCTGATTTCTTAGCCAATGTTGCAATAAGGCCAGATGACATCACTCTGTCAGGTGTCACAGATGTAGAAGTTAAAATTAGGCCTGCCATACCAGAAAACATATGCAGTTGGCAAGTTTTTAATGATGATAGGGATTTGCTGAAATTTTTGCACTGCATAGATGAATATGAGAACCAACAGATTGATTTCCAAGCTTTTGTAGAGACTGTAGATGGAAAAGAGACTCTTGTGGGAAAGGAGATCATTCAGTTGAAGACTAACAAGATCCCTAGAGGGTTAGTGGCTTTGGAAAGAGCCTTTGACAGTAGAGACAAAATGGTCACAAAGACATCCCCCACAAATAAGGAGGATTTAGAAGAAATAAATTTGGGGACATCTCACGCCCCTCAGAAGGTATATATTGGCAAGCAGCTCAAACCACACATAAGAAGTATGCTGATTGCATTGCTAAAAAAGTATAAACATGTTTTTGCTTGGTCATATGAGGACCTAAAAGCTTATAGAGAAGACTTATTCCAGCATGAGATCCCACTGAAGCTTGAAGCTAAGCCATTTAGACAGAGGCAAAGGCCTATAAATCCTACCTTAGCTCCTAAGATGCAAGAAGAACTCAAAAGGCTCAGGGAGGCTGGAATAATTGTGCCAATCAGACACTCAACTTGGGTGTCTAATCTTGTCCCAGTCAGGAAAAAGAATGGTGATATTAGGCTTTGTGTGGATTTCAGGAACTTGAATGTATCCTCTTTGAAGGATAACTATCCATTGCCTAATATGGAAGCTATGTTGCAGAGAGTGACTGGTTGTGAACTCCTATCCATGATGGATGGATTTTCAGGATATAATCAGGTAAAGGTAAAGGAATCAGAACAGTATAAGACTGCCTTTACCACTCCATGGGGGACATATGTGTATGTTAGAATGCCATTTGGACTAACAAACGCAGGTGCTACATTTCAAAGAGCAATGGATGTTGCTTTTGCAGGGCTGATTGATTCAATCCTGGCAGTATATCAGGATGACCTGACTGCCTACTCAAAGAAAGAGGAGCAGCATTGTATGCATCTGGAGCAGATCTTCATAAGAGCACTAGAATATGGTATTTCTTTAAACCCAAAGAAGTGTGCCTTTGGAGTAGTTGAAGGAAAACTTCTGGGACATATTGTTTCCAAGGATGGAGTCAGGATAGATCCAGAGAGAGTGGCAGCTATTGACAGGATTCAAATGCCAAAAACTGTGAAAGGAGTTTAGTCCTTCTTTGGACAGATAAACTTTGTTAGAAGATTTGTTCCCAACTTTGCAGAAATCACAAGGAACATCTCCAAGATGATGAAGAAGGATGCAACTGTCAACTGGGAAAAGGAAGCAGCAGAATCATTTCAGAATATCAAAGAGGGTATTAAGATGGCCCCTGTTCTTAAATCTCCTGACTTTTCTAGGCCATTCCAAGTGTTCTCATTTGCTTCCTTTCATACTGTTGCTGCATGTTTGTTGCAGAAAAATGAAGATAGTTTTGAACAGCCCATCGCCTTCTTCAGTATGTCCCTGCAGGCCTCTGAGTTGAAGTATGATATTATGGAGAAGCAGGCATATGCACTTGTTAGAGCCATTAAAAGTTTCAGACCATACTTGGTAGGGTCATATATAATTGCATATGTGCCTCATGCTGCAGTCAAAGACATATTCACTCAGCAGGAGGTGACTGGAAGAAGGTGCAGGTGGATAAACAAACTGCAGGAATTCAACATAGACATACAAGTTACTAAGTTGATAAGAGGACAAGGACTAGCCAAGATGATGGCACAGTCAAACTTGGAAGCATGCCAAGTTAATGCAATCCAAGATGAGAATGTAAGTGTATCAGGATCTGAATGGTACAAGGATATTGTCTATTATTTGCAAAATCTGAATTGTCCTTCCCATTTCAGTGACAATCAAAAGAGGACTCTGAAGCTACATGCAATCAGGTATGTTGTTGTTCAAGGTGAGCTGTACTGGAAAAATCCTGATGGTGTGCTGCTGAGATGTGTGGATAAGAACATGGCTAACAATATTTTGATTGACATGCATAAAGGATTGTGTGGTGGCCATTATACTACCCAAACAACAGCTCATAAAATTCTCAGGGCAGGATATTGGTGGCCCACTCTCTTTTCAGATGCACAAAAGTTAGTAAGGAAGTGTGACCCTTGCCAGAGATTCTCAGGAAAGCTGAAATATAATGGTGCTTTGCCCCTCAGAACTGTACCTGTGGATGCTCCATTCCAGCAGTGGGGAATTGACTTTATAGGGGAAATTGCAGACAAATCAAGTGGGGGACACAGTTGGATTTTGGTGGCAACTGACTACTTTACCAAATGGATTGAGGCCATTCCAACTAAAAGAGCTACAAGTAAGGTGGTGACAGACTTCATACTAGAGAACATCATCATCAGGTTTGGAGTACCATTTAAGATTATCACTGATAATGCTTGTGCTTCAGATCAGGTGAATTTGTTGATTTTTGCAACAAATATGGGATAAATCTGTCATATACATCACCATATCACCCACAAGGAAATGGTCAGGCAGAATCAAGCAATAAGAGCATCATGAAAATTGTCAAGAGGATACTGGACAAGAACAAGAGAGCTTGGGACTCAAAGTTGAACTTAGCAGTATGGGCTGACAGAGTGACAGTGAAAAGGGCTATTGGGAAGTCACCTTTTGAGCTACTGTATGGTGCATCAGCTAGACTGCCCATAAACAATCTCCTACCAGTTTACAGATTCATTCAGGAAAATGATGAGGACATTGAAGATCCCATGACAGAAAGAGTGAATCAGCTGGTTGCATTGGATGAAGACAGAAGGAAAGCCCACCAGATCAATCTCAAAAGACAACAAGATATGAAATATCAGTTTGACAGGAGAACTACAAAAAGGAAGTTTCAAGTTAATGATCTGGTGCTTATTTGGAATGCTAAAGATCAGGAAAAGGGTAAACATGGTAAATTTCAGCCCTTATGGATGGGCCCATATCAGGTTTGCAATACTCATGGGGAGGATTCTTATTTCCTCCAGGCCCTAGATGGTGAAATTCTGGAATTGCCTGTGCATGGCCAATTCCTTAAGTTCTATTTTGCATGAATATCTGGTTGCTGTGCACATTTGTAAAATATGTATGTAGTGTAAATGCCTTGTACAGCTCGCGTTTTTTGGCTTTTTGTCAGGTCTGTTCGGAGATCTGGTTCTCGCTGCAGGTTTTCTCCTGCACGTCCCCATTCGGAGCCACTGTTAGCACTTATTTTGACCTGGGGTTGATTTGTCATGATCAGGAGGTTTCTTCATCTGAAGCCTTCATCTTCTTGCCCAATTTTTCTAAGTGTTGGACCTCCTCAGCATTTTTCAGCTGCAGCATCATATTTTTTCTGAGGAGGAGGTCGTCATCATCATCTTGTCTTCGATGATGATCTTCATCAGCATGTTCTTCGTCGACTTGTTTTTCTCATCGTCATCATCATATTTCAACTGTCGGGTGATGTTTTCTTATTATCCTGATGATACTGGTGAGCTACAGTGCGCCCTCAATTGCTTGCGGGGGTGATCTTTTCAAGTATCCGGTGATCTTCTGAATATCACCTTGCTCAAACATGATGACGATGTTGCCCCGATATCTTGAGGGGGTTATTCTCTAAGTGTTCGACCTAACTTGTTTTTTCTTAAGGGTCGTCATCATCATGATATTTCCAGTTATCATCCTGCTGCTTGCGGAGGTCATCATATTTCTTGCCTTCATGATATTTCACCGGGGTGATATTTTATCATCGGGTGATCTTGTTTAATATCATCCTGATGATGCTGTCGAAGAGTTCTAAGTGCGACCCGATATTCACTAGGGTCATCATATTTTGGAACGTCAGGATGATCTTAGTCAATATCATCCTGATGATGTTGTATCACTTCTTGTTCGTTGTTTTGACATCCTGATGATGCTGACGTCATCCGTATATCAGGGTGATATCTTTTTATCTGCCTATCTGCATCATGATATTCCGAAGGAAGGGGTGATATTTTCATATCACCCGGATATATGTTTGCTCGAGCATCATGATGATGCTGATATCAAGGAGATATCCGCCTGCCGGCTTCGCACATTATCTACTGGGGGTGATCTTTTCAAGCAGCATCATCATATTCAGTTATCGCCCCGATCTTATAGTGGAGCTACAGTGCAACCTGATGTTTGAACGTCAGGAGGATATTTCCAAATATCTGGTTGTCTTCCGAATATCATGATGATGTTAATATGATGATGATGTCATCAAGGTCCGCGGGGGTCATATTTCTAACAACTGATCATCTTGAAGAGACCTCCTGATATTTGCAAACATGATGATGACGTCATCCGGATATGAGGAGGTGCGCAGTAGGCAGATATGATGATGACGTCAGCAGTATATGATGATGACGTCATCAGGATGTTCATCGGCCAGACTTTTTGTTTAAGCTCAGCAGGAGGATGTTCCTCCGATGGATCAGGTTGTGCCGATTACCATGAAGGGTATATTTCAAATATCATGATGACGTCAGGGTGATATTTCAAACAACTGGATATCATGCTGCTGGAGGATGATGATGATGAAGTCTATACTAGTGTCGTCAGGAGCAAAAGCACCGACATGATATATGCTCATGACCTAGTATATAAAGTGTAATTGAGGTCAACGCGGGGTGCATGTGGGATAATGTTATCCTGCATTTTCAAATATCATGATGATGAATCACGGCGTGAAATGGTTGTGATTGCAGATTTGATGATCTTCCCAAGGCCGCGGGTTGGTGCGCCATTAATGGCGATTGTTGCAGAGGTATGGGCGATGGCGTGGGTCGATCCTGTACCCGACTGAGGGTGTACATCAGTGGACAGGGGCGCAGGGCTCGAGAAATCTTCCTGTCTCCTCCCCTACCTGCTGCATTCAAGTTTGGGCGCCAATCTGGTTGTGTTTGAGCGCCATTTTCCTGATACTGTGTATCTGGCGAAATTTTGGTCAACATTGTAATTAATTGCTGAGCACCTACCTGGCTGTTATAAGCAGGTGGTCTTGCTCATCTAAAAGGTTGTTGAAAGTTGATGGTTTTGGCTCTGTAATGCATAACAAGCTGATCTGGTTGCTCTGTACAGCTTACCTGTGAGTTTATGTATCTCTTGTTGTTTGTTTTTGGCATGAACCCACTGATTTCATGATTAAACTTATATGAGAAATGTTGTTTAGCATGTGTTGTGTTAATTCTGTCTCCAGTATTGCATGTACTCTTCTTCTGAATCTGGATGTTTGGTAATGTTTAGATTCTAGAGCATAGAATTCCTATGTTGACTGTCTGATCTTTTAACTTCTACTCAAGGGGTAGATTAAACTGTTTTCAAGTTGAACATTGGGAGGAATATACTGCAGTAGGGATACCATAAGTAGAGATAACCTAGCACTTTGTATTGGGAGATGCCTGTAAGGCAGGTATCACACATATCCCCTTGAAATCCAGTTTTAGTTGTTCATGCTGATCATTCACAGGTGTATGTCTACTGACTCCAGGCCCTGGATAGGCACCAATCATGCTTTGTTTTGTGTTATAACCATATCCAGCTTTGCATCCACACTTAAACTCCAAAGCAAAATCTAAAACCAGCATTAGGACATTAGAGTTAGTTTTAGGAACCTCAGTCCTCTGTCTACAACTGCAAATAGGCCCAAAGCTAGCCCCTTTGCCCTTATCTTTCAGTTTTGGTCTACTTACAGGAGGACTCATCTGCTTTCTGTCAACATCCCAGCCTTGCATGCATATCCTCATGGATGTTGAGTAGGGAATACCCCCTTAGGTCTTGCAGAGCCTGAAGAAGAAGAGGAGATAAAATATAGAGTCTATCTCCTATACTGTTGACCCCCTGGCCCAGAGATCCTGTTGATCACTGATGGCTACCTTGTAGGGAAATCTGGGAATAAGCATCCAGTCTGGGAAAAAGTCAACAGGTTCAAAGATTGAATAAAATGAGACACTTAGGAAGGATAAACATGGATTAGGAACAAAGTAGGATTTATGGTAACATGGCTAGATGGAATGACATTTAGGCTCTATGTAATAAACACATGACATTTAGGGTCCTGTAGGTGTAGTTGTAGCCAATAGGTCGACATGAACTTAGTGACATGTTTAGGAGTTTGAATTTAATGCATGAGTGTGGTTGTAAACAACCTAGTCGTTATTGAATTTTTCTCTTTAATTGTCTTCTTTTCAAAACCTCAAGGAAACATTTCTAACTAAATAGTCCACTCATTAATCATAACATCTAGGATTAGGGCTTCCATTGATATTCAGGGTTTGTAGACATGCAATATATTAAGTAACAATAGCTTGGCTAGTTAATTATTTTTAGGATTTTGATTTCTACGAACATTGCACAAATTTATAGGAAACAAAATCAACTTAAATTTTACCAAAATCTAGGAAATGGTAACATGGTCCTAGATGGATTGACATTTAGGCTATACATTAAACTTTTAGGAATGATATATTAACTAAGATCATTTGAAATTGTCTAGACATACATACATACATACATACATGCACATACATACATACATGTATAGTAAAATAAGATTATAGGACTTGAAAGATAAAATAATGTTGACTAGATACTAGGACATACATTTTTATTCATGTCATGATTCTTAAATGTAAAAATTTTGATTTTAAACATTTTCTAACAAGTTTAAATTTTGAATGCATGTATATGTTAAATTAAATGTAAAATTAAATGTTTTAATGTATTATTTAAACCACAGAAATTTATATATTTCTAAGTTTTCAATTTATATGTATATGTAATATTAAACATATGTTGTGCATGTAATTTAATATATTTTCAATTCCTAATTTGATTTTAATTATTTTTTGTAATTGCAGCTCTACTTGTAGACCTTATTTGTACACATGGCCGATCTAGCCCATGACCCCCCACAGAACCCCCCACCCCAACCCGCCCCCTACCACTACCACCACCACCACCACCACTGCATGATGAGGCTCATTTGTGAGCAACAATTGATGAAAATATACAAACATTGCAAGAAAAAATCAATTTCTTGCAAAGCCAAATCCAAACCCCTCCACACATTTCACAGTTTGCATCTATGATGCAAACTATTGTTGATTCATTCAGAGCTATCTACACGGATCGAGACACATTCTGCTCATGGTGGGAAGAGAGGAGGTAATTTTATGCAGATGGTTTCTCGTATAAAGAGATCAATGATTTACATATTACCAAAAATACAATTGCCCCATATTTCATTGATCCATCCATAGGTGAACAAATACCACCAACTAAAAAGAGAACTTCAATCAAATGGTGCACACATCAGAAGATAGCTGATAATTTTTGGGAGCGATGGTGGATGGTCTTTGACCATCCACCTCATGCTAATTTTGAGGTTCCCTTTTATTTTCTAAAAAATTATGGGTGGAGTTTGAGATGGGCAAAAAGCCCAAATATTTCGATATGAGATCATTTTAGGGCATGGGTGGTGGAATGCCATAGCATAGACCAGGGGCACATGTCGATCCAAATCAACATTTGCCCCCTGCACCTATTGTCCCTTCCCACCCTTTGTTCATGTGCCCTTTCACTAGCGGACATTCAACTCAGCACTTGAAGTGTTATCGTCACTCTCAGGAAACTTAACTGACCAAGCTACTCGCTTGGCAGATGAAGTCAATCCTGGAGATCTTGCACAGCCTAGAGGAGCATCTGATGCTGGTCCTCATGCATCACCTAGGTTGACACCATTGCGGTCCACACCGCATTATTGTCATAATTGTTATCATCCATGTTTTGGTCCTACATCTGCTTCGGAGGAGGATTCCTTTTTGGCAACATCATCTATAGAGGAGCCTACTTCATATGTCATGGTTTGTATCTTAAAATTGTACATTATTAGTTTAAATTTGAATTTCCAGTGTAATTTCTTTTGCAAGTATGGGCCTAACTGGTGTTGTCATCGATGTCAACATGCTCTTGTTGCATTAATGTCAAGGATTGGATAAGTTGTGTGCTGAGGATATTGAAAAAATTAGTCCTATCAGAAATAGAGAAGATCAGTGAAGACCATGAAGCTCTATGAAGTGAAGATCCCAGCTAGATGAAGATCAAAGAATGCGCATCAAAGGGTTTGCAGATATGTGTGTAAACATGATTCAGTCAAGATTTGAGAGGTCCGCATGCAAATATGGAGGAGTTATGGCCATGAGAGTAAAATCAGTTCTGGCAACTATTCAAAGGTGACAGAGTGACACAAATAGGTTCAGTGAGATCAGGAAATACAATATCATGTTCTGTAGATATAATGACTTGTTTGGGAGGCTAATGTGAATTGAAAAATTAATTGATTCATGGTTTGAGGTCCACAAAGCAATCCTTCGAATGTGACAGTGATGGGCGACTATGTTAATAAGGTTCCAGATGAAGATGCGAATGATTACAGTAAGTAGAAGTGGTGTAGATGTTCTTGGTGATTCAAGCAAGATTGTGGGGGTCTCTAGATTGTGTCCAGTTTGTGTTGGCGGTCCGCATTGAAGATTGAGCTCGTAATTGAAGACTTACCTTTGAGTGATGGTGTTCCTCCTAGTCTTAGCTGACTGGATGATTTGCGTATGTTGCGGATGATCTTGAAGATGTTTTGCGAAGTAGGGCATGCTCCTCGAAGAAGATTGAAGTCCCAGTTATGTGTGGCTGATAGTGGAGTAATGCGCATGAAGTTTTTGAAATAAGTCAAGTTGTATTTTTGTAATTGCTTTGTAATAAAATAAATGTATGTTGTGCCGACTTTGATGATCATTCCAAAGTCGATGTCATGTATAAATAAGAGTTACAAAGTCATTCAAAGGTGTCCTGGTAATGATGAGGAAGTAGTAGTGAAGAGGAAGCGAAAAGTAGAGTAGAGGTGTTGAGCTTAAATGGAGCTGACTCAAGCATAGTCAATATGCTTATCTCCAATTCAAGTATGTAATACTTATATTCTTTTGTAGACAGTGTGTCTCCTATAGGCAGTGGGCCTCTTGTGAGTAGTGTGCTCAGAAAGTGAGCCCTAATTGGCAAGTGCCATTTGATTCATCTTTATTCTTCTAACAGAGAATACAATCTTGGGTTAGTCACCCCATGGTTTTTCCCTTAACCAGGTTTTCCACATCAAAATCTTGGTGTTATATGTGTTGAATTTGTTTCTGCTCATGAATTATTGCATTATGCTTCCATGATTGAATCTTTGATATGCTGTTGAAATATATGAAGGCTTAAAGTAAATAAAGAACAGGTTTTGGAGACAACTGATTCACCCCCCCTCTCAGTTGTCTGTCTTAAATCCAACAATTGGTATCTGAGCCAAGTTCCTCTAGAAGAAGCTTAACCGCTTGAGGAGATCCAGGATGTCGACCTACAAGAAGAGAAGTCCAATGTTTGATGGATCAAACTTCACTGACTAGAAAAGCCGCATGGAATGTCACATACAATGCATGGGATATCAATATTGGAACATAACCTCAACTAAATATGTTCCCCCAAGGAATGGCCCAACAACTCTAGATGAAGTCAGAGATGTAGAAAATAATCTTTGAGCTAAAGAAGCCCTACTAAGTGCCTTGTCTGATTCAGAGCTAACAAATGTTATGGGATTAAAGACTACCTATGAAATTTGGACAAAGCTTTAAAATCTATATGGAGACAAATATGTTAAGTGCGCCAAGCTGCAAAGTATGAAAGGAAAGTTTGAAAATTTAAAGATGAGTGAAGATGAGAATATCACTTTATCTATGACAAAAGTAAATGAGCTTGTATGTGGCATCAGATGTACTGGTGGAGTACTGGATGAAGATGAAATTGTTGCTAAAGTTCTCAGATCTTTACCTCCTGCATATAAACACAAAGTTTCTGCCATTGAGGAAATCAGATCTCTAACAACTATCACAAGGGATCAATTGGTTGGTAATATATCTGTATTTGAGTTAGCTAGGTTTGGTGATGCACTTCCCAAGACTGAATCTGCATTTAAGGCTAGTGCCTCTGCAAAAGGTAAATAGAGATATGATCCAAGTGAAAGTTCCTCAAGAAAATCAACTTGGTATGATAAAGCAAGGAAAGATTTGAAAGAAGATGAGTTAGAAACTGAACAACTTGAAGCCATTATTGCGAAAAGACTACCAAGAGGATCTAGTAAGTATGAAGGAAGATTACCTTTCAAATATTGTGCCTACAATAAAATTGGTCATTTTGCCTCAAGATGTCCAGAAAGATTTTCAAGGCTAAACCCTAATAGATCAAGGTTTCAGAAGAAGTGTTACTATGTTCATGAAGATGATGATGGAGTAACAGATGATGAATCTGAGATAGGAAACAAACCCGGAAGTGACTTGAGTGTTTATTGCCATCAAAGAAGAAGATCCAATGCCTATTGAATCTGCCAATGATAAGATGATAGAAAGTTCTTTGGCTGCTCAGGTTGAAGAAAAGGATGAATGGGTTATTGATAGTGGATGCTCTCACCATATGACTGGTGACAAGAGTAAGTTCTTAAGCTTGGAAAGATATGAAGGTGAAGTTGTAAAGTTTGGAGATAATTATGCTGGCAGAATTAGAGGCAGAGGAACCATCTCTTTTGATGGAAAGAACAAAACCAGTGATGTCCTATATGTTGAAGGTCTGAAGCATAATCTTCTTAGTGTTGAATAGTTGGTGGACAAAGGCTATGATCTCTGTTTCAAAAATAGAAAATGCAAGATGTTTGAAATCTCTGGAATTGAGATTGCATCCGGTACACAGATAAAAGGTAACATCTTCCAATTGGTTGGTACTGGCAAAAGTTGCTTATTTGTTCAAATTGATCAAAGTTGGTTATGGCATAGGAGAATGTGTCATGTGAATTTTGATAATATCATCAAGATAAGCAACACTCAGGTTGTAAGAGATCTTCCAAGATTGATGAAACCTTCTAACAGTTTGTGCAAAGAATGTCAGTTGGGTAAGCAGAGCAGAGTCACATTCAAAAGTAAGGAACAATCTTCAACCGGATTGTTAGATTTGGTGCACACTGATCTCTGTGGTGCGGCAAGAATCAGGAGTCTGCAGGGAGATAGGTATTTTATGTTGCTAATTGATGACCACTCCCAGATGATGTGGGTAACCTTCTTAAAAGAGAAATCTGAAGCACTTGAGAAGTTCAAAATATTCAAAGCTATAAAATGCCTCAGGTTTGATAGAGGTGGATAATTCACATCTGGTGAGTTCATAACATTCTATGAGAAACATGGGATAAAGAGACAGTTATCTGCTCCAAGGACTCCACAGCAGAATGGAGTAGTGGAGAGAAAGAACCAGACCATCCAGGAAGCATCTAGGACCATGATGATGGAAGCAAATTTTCCTCAAATCTATTGGAGAGAAGCTGTGAACACTGCTGTTTACACCCTTAAATGGGTACAAATCAGAGCCAATACCGGTAAGACTCCTTATGAACTTTGGTTTGGTATCACTCCTACTGTGAAGTATTTTAGAGTCTTTGGTAGTAAATGCTACATCAAAAGAGATGAGGACCTTGGAAAGTTTGATTCTAGAAGTGATGAAGGAATATTCTTGGAATATTCCACTCAAAGAAAAGCATACTGGTGTTATAACAAGAGATTGAGAAAGATTGTAGAAAGTACAAATGTGAAGGTTGATGAAGACATGGAAAATCCCTCAAGGTTTTATGAGTATGAAGCAGATGATCAGAATGATGCCTCAGACCAAGGAGAACAAGCCCCAACTCTAGTTCAGATTCAGACTGATCCAGAGAATCCTGAAATACAAGAAGAAGAGACAAGTTTGGATGAACCTGTCCAAGAATTAGAAGTGCAAGAAAATCCCAAAACTCCCAGGTATGTAAGATTGAATCATTCTAAAGATTAGATTATAGGAGATAGAAGCAAAGGTGTTCAAACAAGAAGAAAAATTTCTCAAGATTCAGTGAAGTATTGTTTGATTTCAAAAATTGATCCAAAAATAATAAGTGAAGCTTTCAATGATGAAAGTTGGGCTAAAGAAATGGAGGAAGAATTGATTCAGATTGAAAAGAATTACACTTGGGATCTTGTACCTAGACCTAAGGACAAAAATGTGATTGGGACTAAGTGGGTCTTCCAGAATAAACTAAATGAAGAAGGTGAAGTAATAAGAAACAAAGCTAGATTGGTCTGTAAGGATTATTCTCAAGTAGAAGGAATTGACTTTGAAGAAACTTTTGCTCCGGTGGCAAGAATTGAAGTAGTTAGATTATTTCTTGCCTTTGTTGCCTTTAAGGATTTCAAGGTATATCAGATGGATGTCACGTCTACTTTCCTGAATAGTGATTTGGAAGAAGAGGTATACATTGAGCAACCAGATGGATTCCAATTGTCTGATCATGAAGATATGGTCTTCAAGTTGAAGAAGGGATTGTATGGACTCAAACAAGCCCCAAGAGCCTGGAATGAAAGATTGGACAAACATCTTTTGAAGATTGGCTTCAACAAAGGTACTGCTGGCAGTAATCTGTATTTTAAGATTGATCATGAAAATATCTTGATTGTGGAAGTATTTGCTAATGATATCATTTTTGGAGGGAAAGATAGTATGTGCAAGACTTTTGCAAATCAAATGCAAAGTGAATTTGAAATGTCTATGTTTGGGGAAATGAATTTCTTCTTGGGTCTGTAAATCACTCAAACAAAGAAAGGAATCTTCATATCACAGACCAAATATGTGAAAGAATTGTTGAAGAAATTTGGGATGGAAGATTCAAAGGCAATGAATACTCCCATGGCAACCAGATGTAAGCTGAGTAAAGATGATGAATCCCCTAAGGCTGATCAAAAAAAATATAGGTCAATGATTAAAGGGCTCCTCTACCTTACTCAAACTAGACCTGATATTATGAATGTTGTTGGTCTTGTTGCCAGATTCCAAGCTGATCCTAGAGATTATCATGTCATGGCAATCAAGAGAATTCTCAGATATCTGAAGGGAACAGTTGAGTATGGATTATGGTATCTTAAGGATCATGATTTCTCTCTTCATGTATATACAGATGCTAATTGGGTAGGAGATGTGGATGACTGGAAGAGTACCAGTGGTGGTGCATTCTTTTTGGGAAAAAGGTTGGTTTCTTGGCTAACCAAGAAACAAGAGGCAATATCTCTATCCACTGCAAAAGCAGAGTATATTGTAGCAGCAAGTAGTTGCACTTAAGTATTGTGGATGAAGAAAATGCTAAGAGATATTAGAGTAGAGTATGATGAACCTATCACAATTTTCTATGATAATTCAAGTGTAATAAACATATCAAAAAATCTGGTGTTGCATTCAAAGACAAAACATATATCCATCAAGTTCCACTTTTTGAGAGAGTAGGTGAACAAGAATGAAGTCAGATTGGAGTTTATGCCCTCAAAGGATCAGATTGCAGACATTTTTACTAAACCTCTACCTAAGGACTCTTTTGAGTATCTTAGGGAGAAGTTAGGGGTTATTACTCCTCTGGTTCTGAATTAAGGTGCACTGATGTGCATCGGTTCGGTGGATTCCTCAGTCATATCTTGTGATCCAGATTGATGTTAGGAGGCTGCTACTCAGGGGGAGCAGTCTGTATGATTTTGAAGTATGAGAACTCGTTGCAAGTATGTGCCCTTTGTCATTGATGTCAAAGGGGGAGAGAAGACATGTGAAAAACAAAAGTGGTTGCTGATCAAAGTTGATAGGGGGAGCTATGTCAGTCAGTGAGGAGAAGTTCTTGTCTTGATGGTTAAAATAGTTTTTCACATTATATGTTGCCATAAATGACAAAGGAGGAGATTGTTGAAAGTATGGGCCTAACCAGTGTTGTCATTGATGTCAACATACTCCTATTGCATTGATGTCAAGGATTGGATAAGTTGTGTGCTGAGGCTATTGAGAAAATTAGTCCTCTCAGAAACAGAGAAGATCAATGAAGACAATGAAGCTCTATGAAGTGAAGATCCTAGCTAGATGAAGATCAGAGAATGTGCATCAAAGGGTTTGCAGATATGTGTCTGAAGATGATCCAGTCAAGATTTGAGAGGTCTGCATGCAAATATGGAGGAGTTATGGCCATGAGAGTAAAATCAGTTCTGGTAACTGTTCAGAGGTGACAGAGTGACACAAATAGGTCTAGTGAGATCAGGAAATACAATTTCATATTTTCAGATCTAATGACTTGTTTGGGAGGCTAATGTGAATTGACAACTCAATTGGTTCATGGTTTGAGGTCCACAAAGCAATCCTTCTAATGTGATAGTGATGGGCGACTATGTTCTTGAGGTTTCGAATGAAGATGCAAATGATTACAGTAAGTAGAAGTGGTGTGGGTGTTCTTGGTGATTCAAGCAAGCTTGTGGGGGTCTCTAGATTGTGTCCAGTTCATGTTGGTGGTCCGCATTGAAGATTGAGCTCATAATTGAAGACTTACCTTTGAGTGATGGTGTTCCTCCTAGTCTTAGCCAACCAGATGATTTGTGCATGTTGTGGATGATATTGAAGATGTTTTGAAAACTAGGGTATGCTCCTCGAAGAAGATTGAAGTCCTAGTTATGTGTGGCTGACAGTGGAGTAATGTGCATGAAGTTTTTGAAATAAATCAAGTTGTATTTTTGTAATTTCTCTATAATAAAATAAGTGTATGTTGTGCTGACTTTGATGATCATTCCAAAGTTGATATCATGTATAAATAAGAGTTGCAAAGTCATTCAAAGGTGTCCTGGTAATGATGAGGAAGTAGTAGTGAGGAGGAAACGAAAAACAGAGCAGAGGTGTTGAGCTTAAATGGAATTGACTCAAGCATAGTCAAGATGCTTATCTCCAGTTCAAGTATGTAATACTTATATTCTTTGGTAGACAATGTGTTTCCTATAGGTAGTGGGCCTCTTGTGAGCAGTGTGCTTGGGCAGTGAACCCTAACTGGCAAGTGCCATTTGATTCATCTTTATTCTTCTAATAGAGAATGCAATCTTGGGTTAGTCACCTCGTGGTTTTTCCCTTAACCAAGTTTTCCACATTAAAATCTTGGTGTTATATGTGTTGAATTTGTTTCTGCTCATGAATTATTGCATTATGCTTCCATAATTGAATCTTTGATATGCTGTTGAAATATATGAAGGCTTAAAGTAAATAAAGAACAGGTTTTGGAGACAACTGATTCACCCCCCCTCTCAGTTGTCTGTCTTAAATCCAACAATTTCATTATTTTAAGTTCATGTCTTTAAAGTTGAATTTATATATACATGTACACATATATATGCAGGATGAGATTAGTTCAGGTGTAGTCTCAATTAATCCTATCATTGATGAGCCTGCACAGGTGCATGAGTCATCTCTCATATTTTAGGTCCTATAGTTAAATTCTATGTGATTTCAAAGTCTTTTGTATCATTCAACATTGCATTTTGTATCTATACTCTAGAGCCTAGAATTCACATGCTTATTGAAATACAAGAATTGGCAACACAGACATTTAATCTGTCATCTGAATCGGCACCATCTATTGCACAGGAGCATGGCAGGAGAGATGATGAGCCTGTTGTGGTATACTTAAACATTTTGAAGTTTAGATTTAAAAATTTAATTTGATGGTTTGGTTTTAATATTTGATTTGCATTTAATTAGGATGTAGTTTTGACATTAAAATTGATTTGAAGCTTCTTTTTCCTGTACACAACATGAGTTGCCTTCTCAGTCACATGGGACCAAAAGGCAGCTTGAAATGGATGATGATCAAACTTAGTGTGCACACATGTTTTATATTGATGGATGGATGATGGATGACCATGATGATGATGTATTAGATTGTTTATTTCATGAGGATTTTATGACTATTTCAATATTGACTAGATATATATGTTTTGTGACTATTTCATTATTTTTACATGGACTATTATTATGTCAGTATTTATATCTCATAGACTATTTCATCTAGACTAGATTTTTCTATTTATTGAATTTCCACTATATGCATCTATATTCAAACTTTAATTTCATATATCTCATTTTTAACACTTCAAATTAAATCATGTGTTTAATTACATAAAATTGTAAAATACTAATTCTAATTAGATAAGAGAAAAATTTCAATTGATTTAATTTATTAAACATTTATGAAATACAGTCTCTAGGTTGGATAGTTATATAGACTAAATGTACCTGCCCTAAATAAATTAAAAAAATAAAATGAAAATTAACTTTCTTGAACTAGAATGAATATGTTTGGTTTTACATGAGTCAAATGTTGGGACACTTGTGTTAAATTTTAATTGAGTTAAATATTTAGGAAAATTTTATTGATTAGATTTTTCAATCTAGTAACCATGTTTAATCAATTTATTTTTAAATCTAGATTAAACATTTCATAGATCAATACCTTCCCTATAAATTTACAAAAAGAATTTAAAGAAAATTAGAGAAATAGTTGTACCATTTAAATTTACAATTTAAGAAATTTAGAAAATTAAAGAAATTTAAGTCTACCCTAAATTATATCAAAAGAAAAATAAAGAAATTTACATGTAACCTAAATATCAAAAGAAAAATAAACAAATACCTGTAACTCTAAATTGTTATATATATAAATTTGATAAACAATACTTGGTTCTATCTACTAAAACTTTTGAGATTTGCTTCTAAAATTTTGTAAAAAAATAAAAATTATAATTTCTAAAAAAATATAATAAAATTAGCATTTTGTATGTAATTTCATCAAGAGCACTAAATAATATAACTTAATCAATGCATTAGTTGGTTTTTCATAACTTATATGTACAAGAAAAAGAGCTTCCCTTAGCTTGAAGAAATATAAATATTCTATACTGACAAGGCCAACCACGTGAAGGTGGAAGCTCATGTGGCCTCACCTAAGACCTAAGACACATTTATTCTAGTTCTATGTAGGACACCTAACACACATATTGTATAGTATGTATCTAGATAAATTATATATAGACATATATAGTCTTTATGCCTTATCGTAGTCTAGACCTAAGTCACCTAGACACCTAGATTATACTTCTACCTAAGACACAGGGTCTAGACACCTATTACATGGTAGACCTAGCTGACATATCTAGTATCTACATAAGCCACCTAGACTAAATTATACCTTATTCTAGTCTCTAGACAAGTAGTTGATATATAGTATCTACCTAAGACGTGCCTAGATTCCATATTATATGTCTAGATAGGTAGTTGATATATAGTATCTACCTAATACACCTAGATTAATTAGATTAAATGTCTTTTTTCTAGTCTCTATCTACCTAGTTGACATATAGAATATCTAAGACATGGGTAGAGACACCTATTATATAGTTAGAACCCAAGACACCTAGAGACACCTAGATTTTATGCAATGTTATTCTCTAAGTCTAGATCATCTAAGATTTTATACTTGACACCTAGAAGTTGAAGACTCTAGATATGAAACATGTGTAGAGATCATACATGTGCAACAAGAAACAATAGATTTGAATCCTTTCAACACTACATGTGAAATTACAAAAACAAATCTAGAGGTTAGGCCACGATGAAACATATATAAAAATTTAGAAGGTCTCTAGAGATCATTTTATTTAAAGATAGAGTTTATTAAGAAGTTCCACTGAAATTATAATGAAAGGAAAGAACTATTGAAGCATAAATTAAAATAATTAATAGTATAGGTCTAGTGAATACTTTAAATAAAGTGCAAGTGAAATTTAACACCTTCTATGTTTCCAGCCTATGTTATGACTACAAAAAACATCTCTTGCACCATGTAATGAAATGTAAAAAAGTTAGAATGTGTCATGATCTTTAAGAGAATTAGGAATATTAATATGAAGGCTTAAGGGGAGTTAAGATGATAGCTTAAGGGGAGATGCAATCAATTAGGGGAGATGACAATTTACCTAACTTATGGAACATAGCTAGGGGATGGCTTAAGGGGAGTTAAGAGGATGGATTAAGGGGAGATGGAATCAACTATAGTATTTAATGGTAAGGGTACATGCACTAACTTATATCATTTAGCTAGGGGATAACTTAAGGGGAGATGGTCCAATCAACTATAGTGCTTTTGGTATGGGTACATGCACTAACTTATATCATTTAGCTAGGGGATGGCTTAAGGGGAGTTAAGAGAATGTCTTAAGGGGAGATGGTCCAATCAACTATAGTATTTTTGGTAAGGGTACATGCACTAACTTGTATCATTTAGCTAGAGAATGGCTTAAGGGGAGTTAAGAGAATGTCTTAAGGGGAGATGGTCCAATCAACTATAGTATTTTTGGTAAGGGTACATGCACTAACTTATATCATTTAGCTAGGGGATGGGTTAAGGGGAGTTAAGAGAATGTCTTAAGGGGAGATGGAATCAACTCTAGTATTTTGGTAAGGGTGTGCTAAGCTATATCAATTAACTATATTGAAGTTATTAAACTAAATCTTAAATTTACCTAACTTATTGAACATAACTAAGGGATGGCTTAAGGAGAGTTAAGAGGATGGCTTAAGGGGAGATACAATCAATTAGGGCAGATGACTTACCTAACTTATGGAACATAGCTAAGGGATGGCTTAAGGGGACTTAAGAGGATGTTTACCTTGGGGAGATGCAATCAATTAGTTAAGTTATCAATCATATTAATCCTAAACTCACATCCTAGACAAAGATTAAAAGTTTAAAAATTTCTACATACCTATTAATCATTTAAAACATTTAATCCATTGTACCATCTGCATCCTCTCTTTTTTGTATTGCATCTATGATTGCCTCATACTCTTCCATAGAAAGTGTCCATAATTCTTTTGTGACAGGTCTCCCTTTATATCTCACTAATTATATATGTGTTGTCACAATTAGATGCGAGTAGTGCACAATTTTCTTGTCTTTCATAATCGTCAAATGCAAGTATACCATTCCTCCTTATCAAATATTTGCATAGCCAAGTGCCAGTAACAACCACAGAACCTATTGGATACTCAAAGTTATCATCATCTACTCTAGTTTGTAACAACTTCTGTTTTGCCTCAACACACCAAGCCAACCAATACTCGGTTTCCTCTTCATTACCCTCGGGTGCAACAACAACATACACATGTCCTGCAAAAAAAATTCAAATTCAATAAGTTAAAAATATACATATGTATAATTAAATATATATTTCCAAAAAATGTATCAAAAAGAAATATTGAATGAATGTACCTTCTTGTATGAGGTCTAAAATTCACTCATAGTCATCTGATGCTTGCAAATGATTATCCTCCTCAAATGTTATCTCATTTTGATCATGTGTTTGTAGAGATGTTAAGAACTTTTTTTTCCATTCTTCAACCCAATTTGTATTTTCACATGCTTCCCACTCACCTACAATACAAAACTGACAAAAACATGCGAGATCCCTAGTCCATAGAGTCCATGTGCTTGTATTCAAACTCTTAAATGAATGTCATTTTGTTGATCCACTAATTGTATCACAATCAAATCAAGGAGGAATGTTTTCTTCTTCAACCAACCAAAAAAACCATTGAACTTTAGAGTTCTCACTTGATCCTGTAGTCAATTTTGCATTACACCAATACACAATTGCACATGCATCTTGAAACTTTGTTGCATCATGAAATTTTAGTTGCTCCCTAGCAAGAGCCCTTTTCACACATGCTCCAGCTCCATCATGTTCTCCTTTACCATGTCTAGCTTCAAATAAACTCCAAATATGTTGGATATTGTTTTCTTTATAGACCCTACTTAACCACAAAAACATTTGAGAATTTTTCAATTGTCCTGTACAATTGTCTGACCATATGAAATATTGTGTCATCTAGATTTGTCTTTCTTTTAAGTTGCCCTTAAATACTTTGAAACAATACTACACAAACTCTCATGAATGTAACAGGTTATCACTCACATAGAAATGGTACTCTCTCAAAATTTTCTTGTCATCTTCTGTACTGTCAACTGCATGTATGTATACAATATGAACAAATATGGCCACCTATACTAAGTTATAATATTGTGATTGAATCTCCTCTTGTAGAGAAAGTGTATAGTTTTCTACAAAGTCAACCACTAAAAGTATAGTTCCAATTGGAAATGTGTTCTTACATCTGCGGAATTGTTCATCAAGTCACCGAGCATATTGAGAATGTTTCACATATTTATACACAATCTTATTCTTGAACTCTATGATGAATGCATGTACACTACTTTGTTCTGTGACTAACTCACAACATTTTCCAGTTTTTCCATCCTTTAATGGATATTAAACATTGGTGAACCTCTTCACATCCACTCACTATTGTCCAAAATCATGTGAACTACTTTCATGCATGCATTCTCCTAACAATGAAAGGTTACCACATCTATTGCATTGTCCAGAAACACATGGTTTTGAAAAATAGAATTGCCCATCAGTTGTTTCACAAAGTATACTTGTTATAAATCCTTAACTATTGTAGGTGGCATATTAATACCACATTCTTGCATAATTTGGTTAGTATGTAAAGTACAACATATATATCAAAAAATATCATAAAAATAATGAAATTGCACATGAGTTTTACAACAACAAGAGATTTGTTGCTTATTAATCTTAACATACCAAGGTTTGCATTTCTCAAATGATCTTTGACTTATACTAAAGTTTTCTATAATTGAATCATCTATAAATTTTCTCTATAATTCTGTTTGAGTCATGTCTAAAAGATGTTTTGGATGAGGATCACAATTTTTTGACCCCACCCTTAATTGCAAAACATCTCTAGCATTTGATGAAACCCATGTATTATCATGCCAATATTTTTCAATCAAACACCTAATTTCATTGTTTAATTTCATGTCAAACCTTGGGAGTCTACCACTAAAAGTCCAACATTGGTTGATTCGATCCTCTTCAATACTTACTCTTCTCTTTGTTGCTCTTCTTAAAGTTATAGCATACACATTTAAATATCCACTTATTTTATGTATCATTCTTTTGCTCATAACTGATTTATTAACTAAAGCAGTTGTTATTGCTTGACATGTTGTATTCTCATCCTTACATCGACTATTTTTTCCTATAGAACCAAAAGCATTAGCAACACTAGATATAACTTGTTCCATTGATTCATCGACCTTTTTGGGTTTTACAAAAATGCCTAATTTTTTCATTACTTTTCTCATTTTTGACATTCTCATCAATTGTAATACAAGTTGGCATTGAAATCTAAGATTTTTTCTATAAAAAAATTGTTTGTACAATCTCTTTGCATGTGTTTAAATTTGTCTCCAAGATATCTTACCACAAAGATCCTTCAAAACATTATTTTCAATTTAAAAAAAAAAAAACATTTTTATTTTCATGCATACAAGGGTTTTCATTTTCATTTTTTATTGTCTTGTTTGTAGTAGAAGCATTTATCTCATCAATATTATATCCATCTTGCTTTAATCTTTAATCTCATTATCATTCAACAGATTCGAAGACATACCTGGATTTGTTCTTTTATTTACATTTTCCATGTTCTTGACCTCTTCCACATTTGCATACTCTACATTCACTTCATCCAAATTGGTCTCTCCAATATTCTCCTCTTTAATGTTCTCCTCCTCAATGTTCTCCTCTTCAATAGTGATCGAACTGGATGCTACATCATTCTTCATTTTTTTTAATCCTCTCTCTCCTATCTCTTTATTGTTTTGCCTCTTTCTCTCGATGTGCTTCAATTTCTTCAACTGTCATAGCCTTCGTCTTCTTTTTTTGTTGACGTTTATTTGATCCCATGATTACCAAAATGTGTTGGATCCCTTCTTAAAAGATGTATAAATACAAGTAGAAATAGATCCTTTGTTCAATATGATAGTTGCTTGATATTTGTTTAATCTCTCCAAGAAATTGAATCCTTCTAAAAAATGGATTTCCTACTTCATTCCATCTAAAAATTCTCCGTATGATTGAATCCCTGTAAAAACTGCATAAAATATGTCCTCTTAAGAGCTCGAATTAACACTTTGCATATAAAAAGTCACAGAATTCATCGTTGTCAGTGTAGTGGTAAAAATGAATGTCTCCCCAAGAAATTGAATGCCTGTAAAAAATAGATTTTCTACTTCATTCCATCTAAAAATTCTCCTTATGATTGAATCCATGTAAAATTTGCATAAGATATGCCCCGTTGAGAGCTCGAATTGACACTTTGCACATAAAAAAATCATAGAATTTGTCACTGTCGGCCGTACTGGTAAAAGGGAATGTTGCAGGTTTCATTCGTACTACCAATTTATTAAAAAAAAATAGTTAAAATAGAAACGGGTGCCTGTTTTAAAACGGGTACCCGTTCTATAGAAAATAAAAATAAACAGGTACCCGTTTCTTATTTTTTCAAATATGCCACCTGCCAATTTTCATTTGTTTTAGGCTTGGTAAAGCCTTGTAAACCCAATCCTAAGCCTTGGACCTGCAACCAACCTACAACTAAGAAGCTATGAAAACAATGGGAAAAAAACCAGTTTCACCATTGTGGCTGACGACTCTCTTTTTCAGAATATTTTAACAAAATTAAAACCCATTATAGATCTGAAAGTCTAGTTTTCAATTATGTAATTTTTGTTTACTATTGAACATAATTTTCTATTTATTAATTATTTTCTAAACAAGCTAACTCATAAAATTAAAATAACATAGGTTACTATTTTTTTTAATAACTTTTGATTTTGAAAGTTTCTTGAAAAATAATTATATCTGACCAAACTAGACATCATTCTCCACATGATGAAAAAAAAATTACTGAATTGATTAGTTTATCTCAAATTATGTTGGCCATACATGAGGGGTTTTAAAAAACACTAATTAGGGCCATTAAAAAATTAATAAAAAAAATATTTATCAAAAAATTAAAAAAAAAATATCCTGACCAAAATTCAACACCCTGAGAATCTTTCTACAAAAGGAATTAGAAAAATACATTAATTTAGCTCAAATTATGTTGGTCCTACACATGCATACTTTTGCAAAAAATAGGGGACTCTTAAAAAGCCACTTTTTGTACATCCAATAAAAAACTAACTTGCATCATCTAGGTATTACAAAAAATACATATTTGAAAACTAGAAACAAAATCCTACATTTCTTATTTTTACATCATCTTAATATTTTATGTGCAAGTGCTTCAAATTATCACTCTGAGTACGACAAAATTTGAAAAATAGGAAAAACACTTCCACTTTTTGGCCAAAAAGTGAACTTATCTTCTTGCACTTACCCTTCATTAGAAATTTCAGCAGCACATGCGCACTATTAACTGTAACAATGAGAGGAGATAGAAAAGAATTTAAATGAACTGTAGGGGCAGCAAAGACTTTTGATTTGTAGAAGCAAAAAGTTATAGAGAAACCTATTTTAGCACTTCTGGATTTTAACAAGGTATTTTAAGTAGATTATGATGCTATTGGCAGTGCCATAGGAGTTGTATTAAGTTAAGAAGGAAAACCCATTGCATATTTTAGTGAAAAACTCAATGATGCTAGAAAGAAGTATTCTATTTATGATCAAAAATTTTATGCTATTATTGAAGTATTAAAGAAATGGAGACATTATCTTTTGACTAAGGAATTTGTTTTGTACACTGATCATCAAGCCTTACAATATTTGAATAGCCAAGTGAATTTGAATCAAAGACATTTGAAATGGGTCAAGTTTTTACAATGCTATACATTGGTGTTGAAGCATAGAAGTGGGAAGTCTAATATAGTTGTAGATGTCTTGAATAGGAGACACAATTTGTTGGTGGAGATGAGAATTGAAGTTGTCGGGTTTGAATAACTCAAGTATTTATATCCAGAGGATCGAGATTTTTTAGAGGTATGGAAAGCTTGCCTAGAACCTATCACCATGGACATAACATAGTGGTTGGATTACATAATCCAAGATGGCATGTTATTCAAAGGAAGTCAATTATGCATTCCAAGAATTTCCATGAGAGAGAACTTGATAAAAGAAAAGCATAGTGGATGATTAGCAGGACATTTTGGAAGAGACAAGATAGTTGCCTTAGTAAGTGAGAACTATTATTGGCCACAATTGTATTAGGATGTGAAAAATTTTGTATAGAGTTGAAGGGTATGTTAGATGGTTAAGGGAGTGAGTCAAAAAACTGGTTTATATCAACCTAAATACGTGTACCTGAAATACAATTGGAAGACGTTAGCAGGGATTTTATACTTGGTTTGCCAAGGACTCAGAGAGGTCGTGATTTCATTTTTGTGGTGGTTGATAGATTTTCCAAGATGGCACATTCCATTCCTTGCCAGAAGACAAATGATGCAGTTCATATTACAAAGATATTTTTCAAGGAAGTGACTAGACTGCATGATCTATCGAAGAGTATAGTTTCAGACAGAGATAGAATATTTGTTGGATATTTTTGGAGGACATTGTAGAAGAATCTAAAGATAGATTTGAAGTTCAATTCTACACATCAACCACAAACTAATGGTCAAACAAAAGTTGTAAATAAAAGTTTGGGCAACCTTTTGAGATGTTTGGTAGGAGAAAAGCCAAAATGATAGGACTTGATTTAGACTGAATTTGCATACAACAACTCAGTTAACAAGAGTTCAAGAAAATCACCATTTGAGATTGTATATGGAATTTGTCCTAGAAATGTTTCTGATCAATAAAATGAATCCCACTTTGAACAATTTTGACTTGTTTGAGATATATCCATTGCACTAAAATTGAAGTTGTGGGAAACAACATTCCATCTCTTGTTTCTAGTTTTGTTAGCTTCTTCCTCTCTTCTGTGCAACGTAACAAATAATAATTAATACCCTCTATGTTTCTGACCTCGGCAATGACTGCAAAAACCTCTCTTGCACCACAATGAAATTTGTAAAAAAAATAGAATCTTTCCTATCATGAATTGTAACATAATTATAAGAACGAAAAAATTTAAAATTAAATTTCATCAAATTTTACATATGTGTATTAATATATGCCTTTTTTAATCAATATTGAAATGTGGTCATAATCAATTGAAATCAAAGGAATGTCTTCAATTCATCTTCATCTTCGTCATATGTGTCAATAACAACTAGTGGCACTGAATTCCATTCACTAACATATCCATGTTGTTGGTTGCAATTCTCATAATTTCCTAATTTATGCAGTCATTAAAAAAACAAGAGTAATCTCTAGTGCACAATGTCCATGTGCACCTATCTATACTCATGACACAATGTAAAGATCTTGTTTTATCTACCCTCTTGCATCCATGCATTGTTCTTCTATCCATACCTACAAATTTTATATATACATCAAACACAATTTACAGTTATAATTTTGTTGTAATTATAAAATGATAAACATGATGTATGAAATAAAATAAATAAATTTTGAAATACTAAATATTAAACAAGTGAAAACTTATTTCAAACAATATACACGTACCTGATATCTCCCAGAACACTCTATTTGGATGTGGGTTCCTCCCTAAAGATGTGCTGACCTCAGATGTGAAGTATTTCTTACACCATTTAACATCATGTGCATCATTTATATGATCTCCCTCATAATTCATTTGATGTTTTCTTAGAGAAAGTTTGATGCAAGCTCCTGCACCATCATGTTCACCCTTTCCATGTCCACTCTTAAAGAAACTCCAAACATGTGGTATATTGTCATGTCGATGATACCTACAAAGTGCATAAAATGGCCTTGATGATTTGAATTATGATGCACACCCATCTAACCATACAAAATATTTTTCAATTTTGACACCCCTTGTTGTGAAATCTTCAAAAAACTTCTTAAAACAATGTTGTACAATATGCGTGTCATGCTCTTTATCATCACTAATATAAAAGTGATATTGTTTTTTAATGACTTGTTCTAGATATGTAATCTCAACACCATCCAAATCCAATTGTGCATGTCTATAACACACATGCACCATAATAGTGACCTGCTCCAAATAATAATATTTTGTTTGAATCTCCTTTTGATGGGTAAAAGAGTATTTTTCTGCAAAGTCCATTACTGATAAAACTGTGCCAAGTGGGAAAGTATCTCTCAACAACTGAAATTGTTTTGCTTGCCACTTAGCAAAATAGTGTGACATATGTATGATTGTATCAATTTACAACTATTTTCCATAAATGTTGCAATAGGTAGTTCCTCTTCTACGTAATCTAACCTTGTGGATTCTTTCCCAATTTTTTTCAGACTTTTTGTACTTGTAACTCTTGTAATTTACCATCTTCGTCATGTCAGTATCTTCATTTCTCAAAGGCATTTTAGCCAAATATCCACATGTTTCATAAAGTCCTTTTATGCATTTCATTGGACCATCTGCATCGTCATCAAATTTATCACATAATATTAATGCTATGAACTCACTTACCCATTTAGGAGGTGCATTTTGAACACCATCACTTTCTTCTCTGATCTTTCAAAACACCTAATAGTAAAGATCAAATTCAATATGATAACGAAACGAAAATAACAAGTTTCAAAAACTTTGTTTTCCTTCATATTAAGTGGCCTTAACATTTCAAACATTGTTTGGCCAATCTTTATATGAGGATTTGCATCACAAAACATTACATACATCTCATCCTGTGTTATGTCTAACCAATGTTTTACATATGTAGTTCATAACTATTTCTCCCAATTCGGTGTTTGAGAAAATCTCTACTATTTGATGAAGGACGGGTATGATCGTGCCAGAAATATGACATCAACTTCCTAACACCATCTTCAATCTTGTCAGAACGAGGAGCCCTACACATAATTGCCTAATTGCCTTTTGCAGTACTATCATCCAAAACATTTTTCCTTTTCACATATCTTGTTAGTGTCTTTCTACTTAAGCCAATTTCACTTGAAAGTGAAGAGATCTGATGTTTTATTGACTTTTGTGCACTTACAATAGATGTCAACATCACTCTATTTGAAAAGCTCTTATCAATTTATCGATATTTTTTTCCAATTAAAGTCAAACCTTTCATAACATTTTAAACAATGTCTTTTTCTATGTTTCCTCTCCTCTTTTTTGTGAAATCTACACCCAACAGTTGTAATGCCTCTTTTATCTCATCACGAAGAAGCATACTTGATAATAGTTGGGCTTGACCAAGTGTGTCACAATGATGGAAATACTTATCAAATATTTCCTTCGAAGTTCTACTCAATGAACTCTTAGTAACATGAGAAGGTTGTCCAACATAAAATTTAAATTTCTCTACATCCATTTCAAGTAAATGATCTATATTTCTATAAGAATTTTTTCTCTTAACCTCATTAATTAGATTTATATACATATTTGTAGAAGAAAGTGATCCCGACCCCTCTCCAACATCAAAGTTTGTTTGGGCCTCCTCCCTAATGTCAATTGTGTGTTGTTGGTCCTCCTCCCTAACATCAACAATGTGTGGTCGGGCCTCCTCCCTAACATCAACTATGTGTGGTTGGGCCTCCTCTGCTACAATATCTAAATTAGATTCAACTTCTACTCTAGTTTGTGTATGTTGAGACCCTACACATGATATCATATAAAAGAAAGAAGATTTTAGAATTTATTTAAGGGATATGGATATATAAACTCATTTTCAATAAACTAGACATGTAAGTTTTAAAATAACAAATTTAGTAAATATAAGCTTAAATGTACATAGCATTATTTTTTCATTTAGAGCTCAAATTACTATAAAATTGATCACATGTGTACATAAAATTCTAACATCATTGCCCTCATGTTCTATCTATATATACAAACAAGTGCAACATTACAATGGTAACTCATAAATTAGGTACACAAAGATAGTTTGAGGTGACTCAAGCATATATCATTTTAAATTATTTACTATAACATACACTTGATTGAATCCAAGAATTGGTCACATGATATGGGAAAGAAATTTTACTTGAAACTCCATGAATATATGAAATATTGTACTTATCCATGTGCATATATTACTTGTTCATGTGCATATATGAAATATGAATGTAGGATACATATGCATTCCAATAGATAATTCTACTAAATTAAAATTAAATCTAATTTCTAGTATACCCATGATTTCTAGAATTAAATTATAGAACTATACATTACAAACATCTGTAAGAGAACTTCATAAATCTTCACTTGTGAAAGGAAGCTAGGTGTGTGGAAATCGCTTCCTACACTAATCTAATGAGAAGAGATGTATGCAAATTCAACTTTAATTCTTACAACTACAGCAACATAGAACATCTAATAGAGATATTGCAGCAATACACATACACACAAAAAGTAGACATAAGAGAGAGACAAGATATACGTGGGGAAAACCCTTACGAGTGAAAAACCTCACACTCCAAAACACAGCTCAAATGTATTACAATAAACAATAATAGATTACAATACAGGTTCAGAGCCAATGCTCTTTCAGGAGTCTTTGAATGTCGAATTTGGAGATATTCCAGTAGCATAACAGTACTTGTACCAAAGTTATCTATCTCCCATCCAAGCACCTGTTTATATAGAGTTTACAAGGCAAATATGGAACCTTCTAGAGATGGGCGTCCATCTTGGACTCATGCCCCAAAACCCATGCCTAAGGACACTTGTCCAACATCCCATCACAAGGTGGGTGCCTGGTCCCAAGATAGGTTACGACAAATGCTCTTACGCACCTTACAGCTGTCATAGAATTTATCACAACTGATAGCACTTACAGCTGTAAGAGAAATGGTCATACACTGACTAAAAATATCATATTCCTCTTATAACTTGTCATAACCTCCCTTGACAGCCCAAAGATGCCTTTCTCTCATGCAAAGATACTCACTGATACTTGTCATTAATTAAAAGTTGTTTGAGGTTTCAGGGGCGTTGCCCCCAAACCCCCGTTAATTATTCAAGGGAGAAACTGCGGCTGCCAAAGTCACCAAAATTTACCGTACTGCATATACATAAGGTGCTGACTATGCCAATTCAACATGGGATAAATAAATACAACATTAGGAATTTGCAAAGGTTGAGACACCTTAATTCCCAACAAATTATACGCCCCTTGACCCCGTCTTGGGGGCGCTGCCCCCAAACCCCCATTAATTATTCAAGGGGGAAACCGCGGCTACCAAAGTCACCAAAATTTATCCTACTGCATATACACAAGGTGCTGACTATGCCAACTCAACATGGGATAAATAAATACAACGTTAGGAATTTGCAAAGGTTGAGACACCTTAATTCCCAACAACTTGTACACACAATTTTTAAACAATTAAAAACTTTGAGAAGATTTGTAGGAGTTTTGTCACAAAATTTAAGTAACAAGATTTTCTAGCTTGATAAATAGAGAACAAAGGTTTGTACATGCATAAACTAGATATTGAACTCCTACTTTTTCCATTCCTATGCAACAACACATTATTTAAGGGTCCATATTGAAATATCATGTCATTTGCTCATATGTACATAATAATAGAATACCATAAGCCTTTTAAGATCCACACTATTCTCACCAAAATTATAAGAAAAAAAGTAATGGACCTCAATCATCTTCTTGTTAAGACACTATGATCATGTTGACTAGAGGTTCATTTTGTGTAACACAATTGTTAGACATGTATCAATCCAGTACATGGTAACTATGTCAAATACAAGACAATGAATATTAGATCAGATAGTGACTACACAAAATTTGAGATTTATGCTTTGAAGTGTCCAATTGACCTAGGAAAATTTGGAAGCACTATTTGGTGATCTTAAATCAAGACCATTGCTTAAATGGACCATTGACCATTCCAATGAGCTCACAAGATCAATATAAGGTTGAGAAAGTACACTGGGCACATGTGTTAACAGAATGAGACATTGTTTCTTGAACAATTCCACTTAGTCATAAACTTGTATATATAGATCTATAACAACAACAACAAATATGATGCCAGTATCCCATTGGGATATAAACAACATTAGTAAATGGAGGAAGGGTTGTACCCTCAGGGTATGACAACAAAATTTTGATAGATTAGTGTCAAGCAATATCATGTGAAGGCCCTACTAACAACTAGCCATATAGACGAGGATGACAAATTCTAGTTAGGTCATATTAGCCACTGTCATGGTGGTTCTTCAGTCATCAAACAATTATCATGGATTTTTTTTAAATTGATTGTGTTTTTCATATGTTTTCTATTTGGTATATTGTTTCCCTTGACCATATTTTTTATATGTGTCAACAATAATTTCCCTTCACTTGAGAGGGGAGAAGGATTGGCCTACATTGACAAATTAGGTTAGAACCAAAGATAATGAGGTGTATCTTGCTACAACTGATAACTATGAGTGGTGATGTAGCGATATCTCCTAGAATTTCCCTGCATGGCTAGATAGGGAGAGGCCTTGATCATTGTACATGCACTAGATGGTCCTAAGGAATAGCCTATCATTGAAGGAGTTGATACATAAGGTGCTAGTGATATTTTCCCTCTACAATAAATTCTAGACTATTGAAAACTGTTTAAAACATACATATCTAAATCTAATATTTTTGAAACATTTTTATTAAAAAGAAAAAATGTACATACCTTGTTTTTTTGTAGTATCTTTGTGCCCTTTCTTGAGATAATTATTTTTCCTTTTCTTCGTAAAATTATCACATTGCTTTATTTTGCCTTGTCCTATTATTGCCCATTTCCTCCTTTGAAAAATATGAGTTGAAAAATCCTTCACCATATATATTGTCTTTAAAAACCTTCCAAAATTGAAAAATCCGATATAATTAAAAATAAATAATTTTTAATTAAATTACTTATTTATATATATGCAACTTTAGTTAATTTATTTTTAAAAGTCAGCTTCAAGACCTTTGAACAAAGGTCTCTTGTTATGAATTTTTTAATTATTTTTTTAGTCAGCCACCTTTGTTCGAAGGTGGATAGTTATGATTTTTTTTTAAGCGGCCCAAAGGACCTTTGAAGAAAGGCACCTTTGTGCAAAGGTATCTTCAAACAAAGGTACCTTTGTGCAAAGGTATCTTCGAACAAAGGTGATACCTTTGTGTGAAGGTACCTTTGCTTGAAGATACCTTTGAGAACAAAGGTCCTTGGATGGCCTCTTCCACTCTAGGCCTCAAGAGTTCCTCACAATTTTTAGTTTCAAGCCTTGGGTTGGACCTCCAAATGGAATGAACTTGACAAGATAATTTGCAGGGTTCTAACACTCAAAATGAGCTTTCCAACAAGTATAATTTTGAATATATTTAATTTGATTGTATATTTATTTTCTATTTTTTACTGAGCATAGGTTTTTCAGTGAACATCAAGCTTTATGTTTGATAGCACTCTCCCTTAAAGCATGAACGAATACCCCAAACAAAATTCAAATAAGAATCAAGTCTCTGCATAGTTAAAAGGCTTTCACATAACTTCTGTCATTAGATGACAAGAACTTGGACATCAACATAAGGATTTAAACAAAGTTATTCATGTAATTCAGATTTACCCAACATCAATAAGGTGACAGGAGCATAGGTTCCTTACACTTATTCAATAACAATGATAATAGGAAATATTATTCTACTCTAATCATGCTACATGAATAAATACCATCAAGCTACAAAATTATTATGAACACAAATCAAACTTTTATTCCATCTAGCCAAATCGGCCATCATTACAAGATAACAAAAACCTCATCCTTTCAATGGCTTATCCACATGTCGGTATGTCAGTCCTTATCTTCTTTGTTCCTCTTTCTTTTGGCTTTTAGACTATTCAATCTTCTCCTCTCAGACTAGTTTATTCTTTTATGTCACCATGCTTATCATTCATGCTTGATTGCTCCTTTCCCTTGTTGTCTAAGAATCTGTCGCTTATTTCCTTATTAACTCTTGGTCTGCTCCATTACTTCTGTGTGGCCTTCTTATTCTGTCTATCTTCTCTTATCCTCTAATGTTCGGCCTCTCTGTACCATCGAACCCCTTGTTATGTTCGACCTTTCTCTGTTATTTCTTGTCCTGTCCTCAGCTAATTGCCCTTCCATATTCCTTATGGCCATATTAGGTCAGCCTCTTCCATTTTCTGTCACCAGGCTGCATTCCTCTCGACGCCTCTTAAGTCATCCACCTTTCACCAGCATTCATACCTTGCTAGATATCAAATTATTGGCCTTACGGCCTACTTTTCCTTCCTTCTCCAATATGTGTGGCCTCTGAGTAAAGTCTTCTAATATTCCTTCTAAACTATCGGCCTGACGACCTCTTCCTCTGTTGCCCCCCTTGTTTGTTTCTCGACTGTCTCGTATATATATGTGGCTTGCACAAATAGTCTTTTGTCGCTCCTCTTTTCTCCCCTCTCTCAGCATTATGCTCAACTATTGCCACAAATTTTCACACTATCTATTCTTAGCCATGGGCCTTTTCTTGGCTTAATTGGCCTTTTTCTCTGCATGCGGCCTGCTTTTATTTCTCTTCTGCCGCTTTTGTCTATTTTGGTCTTTCTACTTTTCTCCACCTTCCACTGTCAGTTACTAAACGTCCCTCTTTAGTTAAATATAGAATCTCTCTTTATGACACCATCAACACGTTTTTTAATCTATTATGACATCATGGCCAGCACCTCCTCAAAATAGCATTTGAACTTCTTGAATAATCACCACCTTCTCCACTTATGCAAATTTCTAGAAATTAATAATCAATCAGTATTGTTCCTGTCACCTTGGCGACAGGAGCTTCCTTCCTCAAGATTTCTATCATTGACTTAACACATAAACCCTAGATTTTTAAAGGCTAACACAAATTTCAAAAATTAACAGGATGTCCCTACATTAGATTCCCCAAGGGACAAAAAGCATGTGCTCCAGCACATGTGGTTCTCTACAAACTAAATCAATCTATTTCTTCCACTTTTCCATAATTTCTCTATCCCATATGCCTCAACCTTCCAACATTTTTGTGCAACGTTGTGGGCTGCTTTCACATGACCACCTCTTCCATTTTCTATCACCAGGCTGCATTCCTCTCGATGCCTCTTAAGTCGTCCACCTTTCACCAGCATTCATACCTTGCCAGATATCAAATTATTGGCCTTACGGCCTACTTTTCCTTCCTTCTCCAATATGTGTGGCCTCTGAGTAAAGTCTTCTAATATTCCTTCTAAACTATCGGCCTGACGACCTCTTCCTCTGTTGCCCCTCTTGTTTGTTTCTCGACTGTCTCGTATATATATGTGGCTTGCACAAATAGTCTTCTGTCGCTCCTCTTTTCTCCCCTCTCTCAGCATTATGCTCAACTATTGCCACAAATTTTCACACTATCTATTCTTAGCCATGGGCCTTTCTTGGCTTAATTGGCCTTTTTCTCTGCATGCGGCCTACTTTTATTTTTCTTCTGCCGCTTTTGTCTATTTTGGTCTTTCTACTTTTCTCCACCTTCCACTGTCAGTTACTAAACGTCCCTCTTTAGTTAAATATAGAATCTCTCTTTATGACACCATCAACACATTTTTTAATCTATTATGACATCATGGCCAGCACCTCCTCAAAATAGCATTTGAACTTCCTAAATAATCACCACCTTCTCCACTTATGCAACTTTCTAGAAATTAATAATCAATCAGTATTGTTCCTGTCACCTTGGCGACAGGAGCTTCCTTCCTCAAGATTTCTATCATTGACTTAACACATAAACCCTAGATTTTTAAAGGCTAACACAAATTTCAAAAATTAACAAGATGTCCCTACATTAGATTCCCCAAGGGACAAAAATCATGTGCTCCAGCACATGTGGTTCTCTACAAACTTAATCAATCCATTTCTTCCACTTTTCCATAATTTCTCTATCCCATATGCCTCAACCTTCCAACATTTTTGTGCAACGTTGTGGGCTGCTTTCACATGACCGTCTGCATCTCTTATGGTCCACCTCCAATCTCTAACTCTCCTTTCATCCATCTTAAACAAATCATAAACAAATGGGAAAATTACCACATCCTCTATTGCACATTCAACACTTATCATACCTACATCATATTCAACATGTTCATCTGTCATATCTTCCAGCTATTCTTTCCCTATGATCACTTTCTACAACAAAACCTCTTCAGACTCATGACTTACCACATTCTTCTTAAAATCTTCAGTCTTTATCCCTGCAACAACTTTTGGAACATTATCTTCTATCTCTTTTATTGTCCCACCTATTCTCTCACCCTCAATCTTTTCATTACACTCCCTCTCTATGTCTGCAAATTGTTTCCATAGATCCTCTTCAATGTCTGTGGTTGTTGCTCCTCCTTCTAACACTATTGATGCATCATCTTCAGTCTCCTTGTGTTTACCTTCTTCCTCTAGGACTATGGCTGCTCCACCATCATCTTCTTCATTGGTAGCTGCTCTCTTATCCAAATTTACATCTTCATATTTTGAAACATATACCGTTGTTGTTCTCTTTTCAGGTTCAATTCTACCAATCAACTTTTCCTCTTCTCTGGCATGCTTCCTGCTACACCTTTCAATCTGCCTTTGTTTACCTTCTTGTTTCTTTTGGTATTTTCTTCTCTTCATCTCCTTCTCATCCACCATCTTCCACATTTCTTCCTCATACTCATTCATCTCACAATCACTATCCAACTCATCAACATTGGCAACTTCCTTATAATAATAATTTTCATTCAAAGCCTCATAACCATCATCAAACTCATATTGCCCTTCTAGCACTTTGTTTATCTCCTTCCTATCTTTTTCAACAAAATTAAAAATATCCTTACTCAACTCAACTTTCTTACCTTTCCCAACACATGGGGCATTCTCTAACTGCTGCCACTCTAGGGCCTCCATTCTCTTCTCATCAGGTTCGTTCATAGGCTCTTTACCAACATCTTCATTTACAATCTCCATTCTTTCATCAACATCATTTATTTCAGCTCCCTTTATTTTTTCGGTTGCCATACTCTTTTCCTTCCAAACTTTGTTTGCCTCAACCTTGGGATGCCCTCTCTTCATTGTTGTATTTATGCTCCCCATTCTTTGCCTGGAATTCATTCTCAATTCATCTTCTTCCCTAGGCCTCCTTGCTAGCCACTTTATCTGTACATCTATTTTCTTCTTGTTCATCAACATACTCTTTACTCCTTGCACAGGCTTATAAACAAGATCAAAAACAACATTCTTCCTATACCTCAACTCTGGCTCTTTATCCATATTTCTCTTTTGCCAACATGGGACTATGTAACCATGATCCACTATTTCCTTTTTCTCATTAGAAACTTGTCCAACTTTATTTACACTTCCATTCACACTAATGTTACTATCTTCATTTACAAAATCAAAATCATCTTTGCAACTCTTCTTTACTTGCTACCCTAATTTATCCTCTTCATTAGCTTCTTGGCTTTTCAATTTTTTTCTCCGTCAGCATCTTGTTCTGCTTCTGGCACATCTTCAGCTTCATACTCTTCCTCTTCATGAGCAACTTGTGCTACATCTACAACTTCTTCAAAAGCATTATGAAACTCTATTGTTTCCTCTCCATCTTCATCATCAAACTAGAAATTTTTAGCATCAATCTTCTCTTCATTTTCAGGCACTCTGTAATGCACCTTTGCTCCAACCTTTTCTTGACATTCTGCTGCCATCAGGCTTTCCTCATTCACATCTTCCACTCTTTCTTTAGGAGCTATTCTTGCCCCACTTTTCATCATCTTCAAGGTCTCATCTTTGACCTTCTTCATCATTTTCTTTATACCTGCATACAAATCTGCAAACATAACATTAGCAAATAAAATGAGAGACCACAGTGTCTCTATCAATGCCCTCCTCATGGACATTCTTCCTTCTTCATTTCTCTTTTTCTCAAGTGCTACTTGCTGCACTTCTTTCTCTTTCTCTCTTCCTCTTCTCATGTTCTCTTCACTAAGAACTCCATTCACCATTTCAGGTGCATGTTGCTCATCCGACAACTTCTCCCTGTCCCAACCTCTGTGAGCACTCTTTTCTTCTCTTTTCAAGGCATCTCTTCTCTATCTTTTTCTCCTTTCAACAATTTCTTTTACAAGCCATTTTACTTTCTTTTCCATTGGCCATACCCAATAGTATTCTTGGCTTTCTTCTTCAAGCCATTTCTGCCTTGCAATCAAGTACTCTTTTAAGTCTCTCTTTAATGCTGCCAGTTCTCTTGCGAATTCTGAATCTGTCATCCTTTTGCCTTCTTTTCTTTTGTCTCTTTTTGTGAGGCTCTCTTTCTTCCTTTACTTCTGCATTATTCTATCTTCTTTCATCTTCTAGACACCTCCTTAGGGCTTATCAACCACAAAACCACCACCAATAACACATTCAATATTCATACTCAAATCATTCTGAGCTCTGGTACCAATCTGATAGCACGGTCCCTTAAAGCATGAACGAATACCCCAAACAACCTTCAAATGAGAATCAAATCTCTACACAGTTAAAGGGCTTTCACATAACTTCTGTCATTAGATGACAGGAACTTGGACATCAACATAAGGATTTAAACAAAGTCATTCATGCAATTCAGATTTACCCAATGTCAATAAGGTGATAGGAGCATAGGTTCCTTACACTTATTCAATAACAATGATAATAGGAAATATTATTCTTCTCTAATCATGCTACAGGAATAAATACCATCAAGCTATCGAATTATTATGAACACAAATTAAACTTGCATTCCATCCAGCCAAATCGGCCATCATTACAAGATAACAAAAACCTCATCCCTTCAATAGCTTATCCACATGCCAGTTTGTCGGTCCTTATCCACTTTATTCCTCTTTCTTCTAGCTTTAAGACTATTTGATCTCCTCCTCTCAGACTGGTTTATTCTTTTCTATCACCATGCTTATCATTCATGCTCGATTGCTCCTTTCCCTTGCTATCTAAGAATCTGCCACTTATTTCCTTTTTAACTCTCGGCCTACTCCATTACTTCTGCACAGCCTTCTTATTCTGTCTATCTTCTCTTATCCTCTAATGTTCGGTCTCTCTCTACCATCGAACCCCTTGTTATATTCGGCCTTTCTCTGTTATTTCTCAGCTTGTCCTCAGCTAATTTCCCTTCCTTTATCCTTACGGCCATATCAGATTAGCCTCTTCCATTTTTTGTCACCAGGCTACATTCCTCTCGACGCCTCTTAAGTCAACCACCTTTCACCAGCATTCATACCTTGCCAGATATTGAATTATTGGCCTTACGGCCTGCTTCGCCTTCCTTCTCCAATATGTGCAGCCTCTGAGTAAAGTCTTCTGATATTCCTTCTAAACTATCAGCCTGATGGCCTCTTCCTCTGCTACCTCCCTTGTTTGTTTATCGACTGTCTCGTATATATATGTGGCTTGCACAAATAGTCTTCTGTCACTCCTCTTTTCTTCCGTCTCTCAGCATTATTCTTGACTACTGCCATGAACTGTCACACTATCTATTCTTAGCCATGGGCTTTTCTTGGCTTAATCATCCTTTTTCTCTGCATGCGGCCTACTTTTATTTTTCTTCTACCACTTTCATCTATTATGGTCTTTCTGCCTTTCTCCAGCTTCCACTATCAGTTACTAAACATCCCTCTTTGGTTAAATATAAAATCTCTCTCTATGACACCATCAACACGTTTTCTATCTATTATGACATCATGGCCGGCACCTCCTCAAAATAGCATTCAAACTTCCTGCTGCTAATTTCCTAAATAATCACCACCTTCTCCACTTATACAACTTTCTAGAAAATAATAATCAATCATTATTGTTCCTGTCACCTTGGTGACAAGAGCTTCCTTCCTCAAGCTTTCTATCATTGACTTAACACATAAACCCCAGATTTTTAAAGTCTAACACAAATTTTAAAGATTAACAAGATGCCCTTGCATCAGTGTTCTACACATACAAAAAAATAATAAAATTATGAAAAATACATGCGCATTAGCTATTGATCTCCTTGTTTCAACAAAAAAGAAATGAATTTGGATACATACAAAAAAAGTTATGCTATATGGTTCAAGCCTGCGTCTAAATTATAATAAGATCATTTATAAAATTAATTAAAAAAAATTGCTTCAAAAAATTATAAAAAAATATCCGTGCACTAGATATTGGTGTTATGAATCTATATTTAAAAATTTAGAATTTTATCTTTTCTATAAAAAAGTTATACTATATGGTTTGAATGACACTTTTTAAAAATATTGTTAACTATAAAAAATAACTTATTAAAAGATACGTAAAAAAATTCACAATTTTTTTAAATTTTGAAAAAAATATATTTAGAATCTACACACAAAATTAAAAAAACACTATTTCACATCATCTTCAAATTCTTAACGATTTAGTTGCTATAGGTGTCAGAATGTGAAAATTTAGTTAAAAATGTTGATTTCAATGTCCCACTTTGGCCAAAATGTGGGACACAGTATTGTGCGATCACCCACATGCTCCCATAATGTATAGTGTTGTCGATGATAGTTGGATATCTATCCCCACATCTCATGATGATGCAACCGATGGTGTCGACAATGTAGAAGAAGTTGACAACATGAAGGAAAAAGGTGGCAAGTAGTTGATAGCTAAACTAGGACACCTTGATTGTGTATGTTCCTATTTCTTCTGATAGGGCCTAGAAATTATGTGCCACCCCATCCAACATTGATCTAAAGACATCTGGAGAGATAGTACATATCTTTGAAGTTTGAGAAAGAATATTGAGCTATTTGATCTTGGAAAATATAGATTAATGGTATGCTACAAAGGTATGAACCCAATAGATCTTCCCAACTACTACATTCTACCAACTTACTAAACATTCTCGTACAACCACCAACCCTCATGAATTGGAGACAAGGAGGCATTTCCTAGACAACCATTACAAGATTCTAAAAGAGTAAAACTACACTATAGAGACATAACAACCAATTATTGAATGCCTGTAATTGCCAAAACTGAATACCACTATTGAAGACCTCATCTATTTAAATAGATCAAGGACCATTATTTTCTTGCAAACTACTTAATGGACTAAACAATATAATAATCCACAAAGATATCAAATAACCATTTCTACTTGAATACCAAGTCAAACCACACATGTCCAAGCAACAACTCATATTTCCTGATGGATAGGCATGCAACTTACAAAAAGTAACTAACTGTTAATTAAACTAGCCAACTAAGGAAAGGTGCGCTTTGCAACATATCATCTTAATTTATACCCAAAATTGGAAAGCCACTTTTCAAATTCTTCATCAGATGGCCAGTCATACTCTAGTATTTTCTATTATTTGTTCTAATTAGTGACATGTCTAGCATTGAGTGTGATCTTAACATATTGAAAAAAGTTGTCTAATCCTAATTCTAGTTTTAGTAAGTTGTTAATCTTATCATTACAAATAATTTAATCAACCTTGTTGTCATGAAGTAATAACTAAATAATTGTTAGCATAATCCTTTAAAACTCATCTTTCCATACATTCAAAATTTTTATGTGTCCACCATCATCTAGATAGATGGGAGTCCTTGTTCTTCTAAGATCTTGAAATTGTTTCCCTTTTTCTCTCATTGTTATCCCAAGCTTATTCTCTAATGATTCAACACCTCATTCAATAATTTAGCCACCTCATATGTGTTGGTAATGATAGGAGGGGATTCAAGGTTATATTTGGCACTGTTATGGACATGCTTAATTTATAACACTCTTTGGATCCATCTGCTCAAAATTTGATTTGCAGTTGGGCTTTGTTGTTATTTCCACTCTATGGCTTTTAGTAGATTGTTATAACACTGCCACGTGTCATCAATTTTATTCATAACAAAAGAAATCCTATGCTAAAATAGACTATTGATTAAATCAATTAGGTTCCTTCAGGTAATTTTTTCCTAGATTTATTTTTGACTCCAGTGCTCCCTTGAGTTCTTCCCTCAAATTGTTGATTTTTAACATCAATGAGGCCTTATCTTCATTGGATGCTTCCTCTTGAGGGGAAGGTGCCTACACTGACTGTTTATTTAATCGAAAGAGGGACATATGTTATGTTAGATTTTATCTTATTGTATTCATAGAGAAATTTAGTATGTTCCTTTTACAAAATATTAATGTCAAATTGTAGCTTCTTCACTATAGCTTCATTGAATAGTGTAGTATTAACTACTAAAGAGGTAGCCTAAGGAGCAATGGTATCTCCTAATATTCTAACAATAAAATTGCCACTAAACTCTCTAATGCTCTAAACAACTTGAGGTTTTTGATCATCAGGGGCAACTACCCATATTTCAAGTGTTTCATGTTTTGGATTGAAATCAAAGTGAAAATAAAAAATCTACACGTTCTCTTAGATCCTTAGAACATTTCATAGTCTTCACTGTCTCTCTTAATTGTATCAAGTGCTATAGTAGAAGACGTGTCCCATCCTAGTAATAGAAAATAGCCACTGTCCTTGACCAATCTCCATCCCTCCTCTAGAGTGATGTTAGAAACATGTAAACCTATCGTCTATTGCTTTCGGTTGGATTTTCTATTCTTTGTATATCTACTTACATTCTCATTCTAGGATCAACATTTTGAATTCCTTGATCTTGACAAAGTCATCATCTAATAGGAATTTCTTAGGCCAAGGGCCTAACATATTAAAATGCTAGGCCACCTTCCTCAATAACCATTAGTGGTCTACTAGTGGAAACAATCTCTTTGATAGGTGAGGGAAATGGTTTTCCATCTTCATTCCAATTAGAACTAAAGTCCCTAGTTTCCTTAGTCCATGCATAGTCTTCTAGGAGTTGTGAATCATTCATTATAGGAAACCCCTAAAGGTGTTGGCTCACCAAAAACTAATTCAAAATATTAACCTTAGGTCAATGGGATAATAGGTACTTCCCTTTCACTCAATGACATTTATTGCTTAACCAATTCATACTACTCATCTATGGTTCATATTGGGATTGTTTTAGTTGGCACAACTTTAAATGTATCCACATGGAGAATCATTAGTCTCATACTCTCAATAGGGTTTCTAATTTCACTAAATGCTCATTTTTAATCCTTTTTTATCTTTTCTTCTCCATTTCTACATGATAAACATCTTTCATTATTCCTTTTCTTGATTCCTTCTCTATTAGGGAGAAATAATTTTTATATAAGTCTTCAATCTCATCAAAATGATGATCATATATTGACTTCCCCAGTAATCTCCTTACCGAATCAATAAATTTCTGAAGCTAATATCTCCTAGTGATTATAGATTACAATTTGTATTCTAGTAATTTATTTTCCAATAGGTCTAGACTCTCCCTAGCTAAGATATAAAAGTCTAAAAACCTGATTATCTGAGGTAAGAAAGACCATTTTTTTGTTGTCTTAAGTGTACCATATCTGAGTGGTCTAACTACCACATAGCCTCAAGAAAATCAAGTCTCCCAGGTACCCAAAATGGTAAAATGTGTAGGGCCACTTTGGCTCTATAGACCCTAATAATTGTGTGGTCCTTGTAGTATCAATCTCCCAAATTATGATCAATATGAATCTGTGGGTATAAATATTCATGCCTAAGGAACTTGGTGAATGTATCTAGAAGCCTTCTGCTTATGTTTCTAAACATGATCCTGATGCAAGAGCATCCAAGGTGTACGAGCAATCCTGTGTCTACCAAAAAATATTGTTATTTTAGTTTGGTTTATTTTTAATAAGGGCTTAGGGGATAGGAGAATAAATATTTTGATTTGCAACTTTGTAATATTCCTTGTGGCAAAAAAAAATTGTAAATGTAATTTTTGAGGAATTATGCTCTCATAAATGTTTGAAAGGCATAAATGGTGGAATATTCCATTTGGGTATCCCATTTCTAGGTGGGACCACTTGGTATGCATGTTATTTCATGTTCAATTGTATTCTTTGCATGCATTTGCATGTTGGCCACAAGCTTTGCATGTTGTTGCATGTATGGGTCATAATTGTGAGACCATGTCTCGGTAAATTGGGCATAAATTTCTCATTTATGATGAAAATAGAAAAATTCAAGATGTTGTAGAACACTAGGAAGGAGGTGCAAAAAACCCAGAAACAGGTTTAGAATATTCAAAAAAATGAGGGAGCAGTGATAGGTAGAAAGTGGCGGGTTTTCTTAGTGGTTTAGTGGAGGTTGTTTTGAGAAACCAATAGTGGTTTCTTCTCACGCAATTTCTATATATTGATTCTTGCTCATTTGGTGAAGGATGCTTTTGGAGAAGTTTTGGTTGCATATCTAGATGCTGCCAGAATGAAGCTAGAATGTTGAGCTACATATTTTTGTATGTTTGAAGCCCATGTTGTATGAGAGCATATGAACTCCATGTTTATTATCTCATTTTTAGATTTTCAATATAATACATATTGGAGATTTCTTTTCCATTTTATGTGTTTCAAATTAATCTGTTGCCTTCTTGCATAGTGTTGTATGGTGTTTGTGATCAGATTTGAAAGGGAGAGTCTCCCACTTTCATCAGTGGTATCAGAGCCACAAGATCTTGAGAGTGTAGAGTATACACCAGGACCTGCGGGTGAAGAGGAGTGAAGAGTAGTGAAGAGTGAAGTAGTGAAGACACAACAGAGAGTTGATTCTGTGAGAATCATGTTGGCTGTCCTCCAATAGAGATGAAGCTGGGTAGAAGGTGTACAGACTTCTTCCATTGAGAGAAAGTGGGTAGAAGAGGTCTTAGAGAGGTGCATCTTCTAGAATGTTGTTAGGTAGAGGATAGTTGTGAGATTTTTGTTGCAGTGAGATCCTGTGATTGCCAAGAACATTGGCTCTAAATGTTTGTGTGTGTAGATTGAGAGTGTGATGTGTGACAGATTGCAGCTGATAGGATGGGAATATTGTTGAGGAAGAAGCCCGTGGTATGAGATCGATGGATACAGTATGAAAAGAGGAAGATCCTTGAGATGATGGCAGACATTAAAGAGAGAGTGGATAGATGGGAAAGAAGGCAGTGAAAGGAATTGGTCAAACAAAATGAAGAATCGTGTGCAGTTGTGATTGAGGAAAGTGAGAGTTATGTTGAAGAGGAAGATATTGAGGATGGATATGTGATTGAAGACATGCCCGAAGAAGGTGAAGGGATAGAAGACATGGAAGCTTCTGTGACAAGACAAGAAGATACTCAAGATGTGAAAGATGAGATAATGGACTTCGAGGGTCCTATGTTTGATGAAGAATTTGGGAAAGATGAGGAAGATCTCCTACTCAAAGAGGAGATGAGAAAGATAGATATCTTATTTGAAGGGTAAAAGTCAAATGAATGTGATAAGGAAATGAAGAAGATGCAGATGGGAGAAGATAAGTCCCATGATTATGCTAACATTGTTTTGTTTGCAGATGATTCTTTGTGTGCATGTAAGGAAGATAAATATGAAGAGGTTATTCATGAGGAAGATGAAATTGTAGCAATATGCTTAGATGAAAGCATGGAAGAAGAGGAGAAAAGTGAAGAAATGAAATTTATTGCATCATTGGCTAAAGATGGAGGAGTTCTAGAAATGAGTAAAGTTGCAGGAGTTGAGAATGTTGTAGTTGAAACAAAGTATGCAGTGATGTATGAGGATCAAGTGTTCGATGAGGAACCTGATGAAGACCAAGAGTTTCTTGAGGAAGAGATTACGGAGGTAGAGAAGTTGTTCAGAACAACAACAGAGATAGTAGCAGTCAGCAGTGAGGAAGAGGATGTTGTGACAGAAGAAGTCATCGAGGTAAAATATGATTTTTATGTGTTTTATAATGTTGAATTTGAAAATTATTTGCATTTTGAAATGAGTAATGAGTTAGAGAAGAAAGAGGATTGTGTAGATGCACAATGGTATATAGATGTATACTTGCAGGTAGAGGCTGTAGAGGAAGTTATAGGAGAGATCTGGTGGAGGTGGTCAGTTTATGGTGGGTTAAATCCCACGAAGAAGGAGAAGAGAGAAGAAATAATTTGGTAGAGGAAGATAGTGCATGGTAGATGCAAGTCCACGTGAGGAGAGAAGAATGGAGTTCAAATTTGTTAGAGGAACGTGAAGCTTGTTCCAACAAGATTTTGGAAAAAGAGGAAAAAAAGAGCATTTTTGTGCACATATTTGTGAGTATATGCTCACAAACTTCTTACCATGGGTGTCTGATGTAGGAGCATCCAAGGTGTATGGGAAATCCTGTGTCAACCAAAAAATATTTTTATTTTAAATTAGTTTATTTTCAATAAGGGCTTAGGGGATAGGAGAATAAATATTTTGATTTGCAACTTTGCAATATTCCTTGTGGCAAAAAAAAATTGTAAATGTAATTTTTGAGGAATTATGCTCTTGTAAATGTTTCAAAGGCATAAATGGTGGAATATTCCATTTGGGCATCCCATTTCTAGGTGGGACCACTTGGTATGCATGTTATTTTATGTTTAATTGCATTCTTTGCATGCATTTGCATGTTGGCCACAAGCTTTGCATGTTGTTGCATGTATGGATTGTAATTGTGAGACCTAGTCTCAGTAAATTGGGCATAAATTTCTAAATTCTGTTCAAAATAGAAAAAATCAAAATTGTTCTGGAACATAGGAAGGAGGCCCACAAAACCCAGAAATGGTTTTAGAAAATTTAGAAAAATGAGGGAGCAGTGATAGGCAGAAAGTGGCAGGTTTTCTTGGTGGTTTAGTGGAGGTTGTTTTGAGAAACCAATAGTGGTTTCTTCTCACGCAACTTCTATATATTGATGCTTGCTCATTTGGTGAAGGAGGCTTTTGGAGAAGTTGTGGTTGCATATCTAGATGCTACCGGAATGAAGCTAGAATGTTGAGTTGCATATTTTTGTATGTTTGAAGCCCATGTTGTATGAGAGCATATGAGCTCCATGTTTATGTATCTCATTTTCAGATTTTCAATTTAATACATTTTGCAGATTTCTTTTCCATTTTATGTGTTTCAAATTAATTTGTTGCCTTCTTGCATAGTGTTGTATGGTGTTTGTGATCATATTTGAAAGGGAGAGTCTCCCACTTTCATCAAATCCTAATTTATTTCATAAAATAGTCTTCAAACATGCAATAGCTAGTTGTTCACCAATGAGAATCAAATATGTATGTCCATTCCTAGATTGGGATAAATTATCCCTGCTTAGTTTTAGTGACTAATCCAGATGTAGAGTCCCAATGGTCCTTTACCAAAACAACAATATATGGTAGAGGTGGGATTACCACCTAAATGAGGCACTCTATTTGTATTCTTCAAGGCACTGAGCTCCCTATGAATATTGTCAACTAGAAGGGTGGCATAGTCAAATAGACTATTGATATACATATTTTGTATGTTTTCTACTGATGTATTCAAAGGAATTGGCATTTAAGCCTTTTAGTTCATTCAAGAGACTTGACACAGTGCTTGATATGTCATTCAAAAAAGTCCTCGAAAGTGCCCACATTGAGAGGTTCTACAATGCTTGTTGGGATGGCTACTAGCATTCCTTCTTCCCACTTAGGCCTATGGGATGGTTTCCACTTAACCATGTAGTTGTATTTGTCTTTTAAGTATTCCCTACCTAGTCTATCCTAGTCTATCTATTTATTAGCATGCAAGTTAATGCAGAAAATGGTCATGATTAATCTCCATTTAGGATGAAAACTACCTCCTTTTAGCCATTGATTAGATATCTAGTTTGGGGGTTATATCTTGGACTAATTCCCTATAGGATTTCATGATTCACAAAGAAATTTTGGAACTATATTGCCTAAATCAAACCTTCAAATATTGTAGAGGGAGATAGGTTTATTAGCATATTGTTTATAGTACCAATACAAGTCACATCCTATAGTTAGGAGAACTGCATCTTTAATGCATTCAAACTTATCATGTAATCTATTGGATAAAACCCTGGCTCTCTAGGAAAGCTTCAACTTTCAGGAAGAACTAGTAATTGGTCAAGGAAATATTGGTTTAGAGGTCTTTTCAAGCAAGTACATCAATTGGGTAGACTCATTTTTAAAAATATCTAGGTTTTATTTGATTTTTATAGAAACAAGCCATGTGATAGTAAAAACATGAAAATAGTTTCAACAATTATAGGGATTTTCCCACCAATAACTCTAATCAAGATGTGGTGAAAGCATAAAAAGCATTAGCTCTAATATAAATGCATAGAGAGATATAGGTAAATGACTCACCTATTTTTCTTTTCTAATTTCCCAACAACCAACTAGAAATATTTGAAGCAACAATGCCTTCAACCTCTCTATCTAACCTACTCCTAAAATGGTAGTAGCAATTATGTCTCCTTTAGATCATTAAAATAGTGTCAAAACAAGAAAGAATGACTCATTTTTTTAATTCAAATATCATCTAAGAAGAGGTTACCCTTCTCATAAGCTTCTCCTTCAAAGCACATACAAAATTAATTGTGTCTACACTAGTGACATTATTTAGGTTTTAGGGTTTTAAGTCATTCGTGTCAAGTGTTTATCCTTATTTCCCCTTAAATCCCTAATGTTGACCTTTTTTCCCCTATCCAGAGTCAAATAGTTCACCTTGCAAATATCCTGGACATCCCCTGGGATATAGTCCTGCAAGCCTTTATCCTTCAAATCCCAGTAATCTACCCTACAAAATCCCTAAAATCTCGTCTGAAGAATCCTTGCAAAAAACCCAAAAAAACCCAGAAACCTTTTGCCTTCATGCCTTCCTTTGCAGAGATTTTTCATCTTCATACTTGGTCATTTTTGTGTGGATATTTTATATCCAAATATTCAGATCTTAGTTAACATCTGAATATTATCCTAATATCTGTACCTTTGCTAAGATCCCGATATCTTTTGAGTATCTGGACCTTACTTAATACCTAGATGTTTTCTTAACATCCAGATCTTAACTAAGATTTGGATACTTCCTGAATGTGCAGACCTTTCTTAATATCTGGATGCTTTCTTAACATCTGGATATTTCCTAATGTCTGAATCTTCCCTATGTCCATGCCCTTTGCGAATGTCCTGATGATGTCATCCAATCCCCTCCCCAAAGAAGTGCATATGATGATGACATCATCCAAACATTCTGCCTCTGGTATATTATCCTGAGTGTTAATATCTTGATGATGTCATCCAGATCTCCTCTTCAACAAAGCTCTCCATGCTGATGAGATCATTAGGATATTCAAAAAAGGGCATCTGGATATGAAAAGTTAATATCGATGTGGATGATGGCTTCTCCATGCTGCGAAGGTGAATTTGACGAGTGCATCTAGATATTTGTGAATATGCAAAACTCGAAAGGATATTCATGATATCCATATGCCTGTTGACCGCAACTTTGATCACGATTATCTCCCTCATCCTGAGGAATTAATATATGATCCAAAAGACAAAATTGCTCAGAATTTCCTCCTCTTTCATTTGGCAGGATTTTTGAGAAATATTCTCACCTTGAAATTATGATCCAAGAATCATGATCTGAATATGGATATGCACATCCAGATATTAGGATAGTGGTCGATTGAAGAAGAATATGCAAACTCGACCGATAAGAGATATCAATGGCCGACTCAAAATGTTGTGAAGGCTTTTTGCAGGTGGATATTTGCATTGATTTTTGCAGGTGAGTGATTCAGCAGCTCGCATTAAAGACCCAAAATATCTTTGATCTCCTCGATGGGTCCAGATATTTTCTGCATTGAAGTCTGGCAGGTAGATGTCCCTTCTTCCATGGAAATATCTCTAGCTAGCCCATGAGTGCATTCATTACAGTAGGTAATGGTGCTCCATCATCAGATGCTATACATGCATGAATGTAAAATGAATAAAGGGGTTGGTCTTTTGGGTATTTTCAAGGAGTCAAGTGTAGAGCTCTCTAGGGTTTCAAATAGTAAAAATGTTCCAATTCCCAAGTAGTGAAGACACATGTTATGAAAGGTTTATCATATTGATTATAGTTATCAGTGTATGAACTTCTCCTTCTTCTTATGTAACCTTTCAAGGAAATCCTGAGTTTCTTTTAAGGTTTCCTCTTGCCACACTTCGTGGTATGACAGTAACCATTGATCAGATGAATGAACAGATTCTTAAAACATTACATGCTATGTGATGATCTCTTTTATGGTTGTAGATTGATTCTATATTGATGAAGGATTACTAAACATATTCTCCATTGATTGTTGTTCTTGCATATGAATATCCATAAAGTGCATGTTTCATTTCTTTTCTTGTTTTCTTCCTTCTATTGAATTGTTGACTCTGCAACCTAATATATTAGGCACTGGTCTGAAGATTTCCATGATCACCCATACTCTTAAAAATTAGAACAAACTTATCATGTGTGAAGAAAGTAATTCATTTCTATGTCTTACAAACAAGCATATATGCACCTTCCATTGTCAATGGGAGTGCCCTTTTATTAGCTATATAGGGATTATTAATGACAACCAGTTGTTTTAGGTCCAGTGACAGTCTTTGGGGCCTAAAAGGTAGTTTGGGTTTGGTTGTCCTGTTATTTTTAGTTGTTCATCTGGTTTGAACCTAATATCTATTCAAGTATACCTCTCGAAATATCCCTCCTAGGCTTAAGCTGAGCCTAAAGTGTAGAGGATTTAACCCACTCCTATAGGTCACCCAAAATAATCTTGAACTTGTTGATAAACCTCTTCCAGTCATTTAGAATGACTATCCCTGGCCTAGGTGATTCAGGAATGTTTTAGGGTTTAGGGTTGTAGTTATTTTGGGAGTCAACATCTTTTTTATGCTGTTGCCGGCGAATGAATTAAAAAGTTTATCAGTTTCAAGATACTATGTAATAGTCACTAAAGAAGCAGTTCTTCCCATCAGGGGAGTGGTGACTCCATCAGTGAAAAACCCAGAAATTTAGTTTTCAAGAGTATTGAAATGGAAAGATGAAGAAACTAGGGATAGCTTGGACATGGGGAATCCTCTAGAAGTACAGGAAATAGAAGGGGTAGATATAAAGAAAGAAGACCTAGTATGGTACCCTCAAGGAATACCCAAGATAATGCATTTGTTGGCCTCAGAAGTCAATATCAATATACTTCTGAGGACTCTATTGATAATATATTCAGAACGAGTAGGAGAATGAACATTGATGGATATGATGTGTAGAGAAATTAAAATGTTATTGGCAGAGGGAGCAGGGATAGATCTAATGATCCCTACTTGAGGATGTTTGAGATGCCCCGTGATAATGAAGAAGCATATCAAAATATCAGGCATTCTAGTTCTCCCACCAGAACAATTGAAAGCCAGCATGATATTGTCCCAAATGAGGGTGATCGACAGTAGCAACCTAATGATGAGGAGAGAGAGAAAGAAGAATCTAGGATGAGTTGGACCTTCTTGATCATATTAGGAATAGGTAGAGAGAAGTGTAGGCCTTACTTCAACAACAACAAGCTCAACTTGCTTAGTAGGCCCAGGTAAATCAAAATATTCAGCACCAGGACATATACCTCAACAACAATAACATATACCTCAACAACAAAAAGTGGGATAACAAGATGTGAATAATGACCATGCTCAAGGTATGTAAAATCAGATCTGACAGAATCAAATGAATCAGCAACATGGCAATATTCAGAATGTTAGACCTCAATCCAGAAGACAAGCACAAAGGTTTCTTCCACAAAGGCAACCATTGGGAGCTGAAAGGTAAAAACAACTTGACTTTATTGGCATACCTAATTTTCCTAGTCCCATTCCAATAGAGATTAGAGGGAAAATTCTTAGGTTTCAAGGTAATAATACAGTCACTAGTGAGGAACACTTGAGACACTACATCAATGTCACAGATGAGTATGAGATTAAGGATGAAGATGTGATGATGAAGCTATTTGTGCATTCATTAGAAGAATGTGCAAAAGAATGGTACATGGAACTCCTTGATAATAGTATTGACTCATGGGAAGAGTTCATGGCAGTGTTTAGATTGTAGTATGGGGATAGGATTGACCCTAAATTTGCTATCCATGAGCTTACACAAATTAAGAAAGGAATTAATGAAATTGTTGCTAACTTCAATGGCAGATTCATTATGACAATGAGAAAAGTGTCACCTTAGATGAGACCTAATGAATCCATGTGTTTAGTTTTATATTGTGGTGCCTTTGATTCTAATATTGGTTATTGCTTGAGAGACAAGAGTCCTCAAACACTGAGGGAGGCCTATGTTGTGGCAATAAATATTGAAAGTAACATGAGAGCCTCATGTAAACATGTTAAGAGATCTGATGTAAAGATTTCTCAGCCAAATAGGGCAACTTCTAAAAATCCCCTCACTACAGATGACAAACTAGATAAACTCATGAGAGTCATGAAAGATTTATCCTACAAAGTTGCTTGAAATGACAAAGGGCCACCACCTCAAGGTGCTCCAACACATTTCAATGAAGGTCAAAGACTGCATAACATACCTTACAATACAGATTGGTCTAAGAGACCACAACAAAATAACAAACAAGCTACTCCTAGGCATGTTAGCTTCAAACAGCCTGAGAGAAATACCCCTTATCCATTAAGTAAGGATCAAGAAAATTTTCAAGATGATACTCTTTGGTGCCAAATGTGTTTCCTTCCGCATGACCCAAGAAACTGTGCAGTCACTCATATAATGAGAAGAGATGAGGAATTTCCCAATGAAGAGGGTGGAGCTAAATACTATGAGGAGGAGATAAATCAATTTGACACCCAGGGGTTTGAGCAGATGGATCATGATATAAATTATGAAAACTATGAGGATTATGATGATATTTTCTAATATGATCATAATGAAGGTCAAAAAAGATATCACTTGCCCGCTCATGATTTTGGGCACTTGAGGGATCTCGTGCAGAAGAAGTATAAACAATCTAGACCTTCTGAGAAGGATGTGAAAGCTCTCACTAATGCTGCTATCTTACAAGTTCAAGGCAGCTATCAGTTAAGGAACATGCAAGTGCCTATGCAGAACTCTCTTGTTGTTGAGCCAAGACAAGGTACATTGGATGATGCCAAGAAGAGGCAAAAGGTGGATGTGGAACAAAAGAGCACTACTGTTCCAAAGAAGACTCTACATGAAAAGAAGAAGCTTCCAATGCAGCCTATAGTAGCAAAACAGAAATATATACAAAAGAACCCAATATCAAAGGTGCAACCAGTTACCCCACCTATTCTAGGGGTCCATTATCTGAAAGATTACAATAAACATGATCAGCCTCAAGTTCAAAAGTAATCAGAAAAAGGGAAAGATAAGACAAAGGAAGAAGGTAAGGATATCTCATCCTCTCAAGTAATACCTTATATTCCTTCTACAAATGATGTAACTATTTCATCTGATACTCCTTTGCCAAATTATCTCCCTATTGACATGGCTCAAGTATTTATCCAAATTTGAATTTATGTGTCAATAGTGGAACTCCTTAGTTACACAACTACATGCTTGACTCTAGTGCTTCCAGTAATGTTATGCTCTTGTCTATAATGAATAAATTGGGACTGAAAGTGTACAAGTCTTTTGGCAAGTGTTTTTCTATGGACTCTAGAGAGATAAATGGGATTGGTATTGTCAAGGATGTTGAAGTCAATTTTGCCACCTATCTTGAGAAGTCATTTTTAACGGACATAATCATTATGGATTTCCCTACTAAATGGGGTATGCTGCTATCAAGAAAATGGGCAGCCTCTATGGGTGGAAGTATCCAGATGGATCTCTCATATGCCACTATTCCAGTACAGTGTGTAGAGGTAAAGTTGTATAGGGAACAAAAGGTAGAAGATGAACACATTGAAGATAGGTACAAAATAGAGGAAGATCAATTAAATTTCTGACACTGACATAGACCATTTCATGGGATATAACAGTGATAATAATCCTAACTTGGAGGCTTTACCTTCTAACCCTATTACTCCTATTTATTGTACAACTAATTTATGGACTCTATATTTTGATGGTGCATATTCAAGGGAAGGTTTAGGTGCTAGTATTGTCCTGATAGCACCTAATGGTGATCAGTTTGGCAAGTCTTGTAAATTTGATTTTCAGTGCACCAACAATGTGGCTGAATATGAAGCACTATTGCTAAGCTTAAATGTTGCCCACAAACATCAAATCACATGTTTGAGAATACTTGGTGATTCAGAATTGATTGTGTGGCAAATTAGAAAGATATTTGTTGCCAAGAAAAAAAGGCTTAGAGGGTATTAGAATGCAATCTAGGACACAATGGAATTGTTTGATGCTATTAGCATCAAATGGATTGAAAGAACAAAAAATGAAGAAGTAGATTCCCTTGCTTTCATTGGTTCAAAATTTGACCCTCAAATGATTTTTCCCCATGACCAATATGTTGTGGAGGTACTCACAAGGCCAACAATTCTTGATAACATTTATAGTTGGCAGGTTTTCAATGACACCAATCAAATTTTTAGTTTTATCAATTGTATGGATGAATTTAAAAATCAATTGATTGATTGGCAGCCAATGATGGAAATGACAAATGGTAAGGAATCTTTTTTGGTACTGAGGTTGTGCAGTTAAAGACAAACATTATTCCAAAAGCCCTGGTAGCATTAGAAAGAGTATTTGACAACTCAGAGTGATGGAAGAGTAAATGTAAACCTATTATAGAGGACAACGTTGAAGGTGTAAACATTGGAACTAGGGAAGCACCTAGAATAGATTACATTGGGAAGAAGTTGAAGCCTCATGAGAAGCAAATGCTAATTGTTCTTCTTAAAAAAATCAAGAAGTGTTTTGCATGGTCCTATGACAATCTTAAGGCATATAGAGAGGATTTGTTCCAGCATACCATTCCCCTTGAACCTGATGCAAAACCATTTAGGCAAAAATAGAGGCCTATAAATCCTACCACTGTTCCTAAGATGCAAAAGGAACTATTAAAGATGAAAGAGGAAGGCATTTTAAAACCTATCAGACATTCTTAGTGGGTATCCAACCTTGTCCTGGTAGGAAAGAAGAATGGGGAAATCAGGTTGTGTGTTGATTTCAGAAAATTGAACATCAAATCCCTTAAAGATCACTACCCTCTCCCAAGCATGGACCATTTATTACAAAGGGTGGTTGGTTCAGAGTTGATTTTAATGATGTATGGATTCTCTAGATACAACCAGGTGTTGGTCAAGGGGTTTAAACAACACAAAACATCATTCACCACTCCTTTGGGGACATATGTATACCTAAGAATTCCATTTGGTTTGAAGAATGTTGGGTCAACATTTCAGCGAGCTATGGATGTATCTTTTTCTCATCTCATTGATGAGATCATGGTGGTTTATCAGGATGACTTGACAACATTCTCAAAAGAAAGAGGTGAGCACTGCAAGCATCTTGAAGTAATTTTCTAGAGGTGCTTAGAATATGGGATTTCTTTGAATCCTAAATAATGTCAGTTCAAAGTTGAAGAGGGCAAGTTACTTGGGCACATTGTGTCAAAAGATGGGGTAAGGATAGATCCAGAATGAGTTAAGGCTATTGATCTCATTCCACAACCCAAATCAATTAAAGGAATGCAATATTTTTTCAGGCAAATCAACTTTGTTAGGAGATTTATCCCTAATTTTGCCAAAAAGCCTAAGGCCATTTCTAAAATGCTCAAGAAAGGCCAAATCTATTATATGGGAGAAAGAACCATCTGAAGCTATCAAGGAGGTGTTTGTATTAAGAAGCCTAGATTATTCTAAACCCCTTCAATTGTTTTCCTTTGCTTCTTTTTATACTATTGTTGATGTTCTTCTTTAGAAGAATTAAGATGGATTTGAACAACCTATTGGGTTCTATAGCAAATATCTATAGGCTCCTAAATTGATTTATTCCATAATGGAGAAGCATGCCTATGCATTGGTTAAGGCCATAAAGAATTTTAGATCTTACTTCATAGGTGCCAAGATCATAGCATATGTGCCACACACAGCTGTGAAGGATATCGTCATATACCAGGAAGCTTTAGGTAGGAGATGTAGATGGATCAACAGGATCCAAGAATATGAAATGGACATATAGATCACCAAATTGGTTAGAGGCCAGGGTTTAGCTAAGTTGATGGCAAATTCCAACTTAGAGGTAGCTCAGATAAATGAGGTAAATGCTTCTCAACTTGTTTATGTGTGTGCTTTGACAAATGACCCATGGTATAAGGATATTATCTTTTATCTTGTCAACATGCATTACCACCCCAGGCATGAGTATAAATCAGCAAAGGACACTCAAACTCCAATCCCAAAGGTATGTCTTTATCCAAGGTATTTTAATGTGGAGAAATCATGAGGGATTGTTATTAAAGTGTCTAGATCATCAACAATTTGACCAAGTCATTGATGAATATCACCGAGGAGTTTGTGGTGGTCATTTTTATGCTAAAACCACATCACATAAGATCATTAGGGTAGGCTTTTGGTGGCCTAGTCTCTTCAAAGATGTTGAAGATTTGCATTCAAGTTGAAGTTCCAAGGTGCCCTTCCCCTTATGAATATTACCATTGAAGCACCCTTTCAGCAATGGGGCATTGATTTCATAGGGGAGATCCAGAAGAGATCAAGCAATGGGTACAGGTGGATATTGGTGGCAATTGATTACTTTACTAAGTGGGTTGAGGCTATTCTAACTTGCAATGCCACATCCAAGGTAGTGATTGAGTTCTTGTTGAAAAATCTGATAACTAGATTTGGTGTGCCATCTAGAATTGTTGCAGATAGCACTATGTGTTTTAGATCTCAGGACATTGCAAATATGTGTTCCAAGTATGGGATAAGTTTGATTCATTCTTCACCATATCATCCACAAAGTAAATGACAAGTTGAGTGTAGCAATAAGAGCCTCATGAAAATTTTAAAGAGGACTTTAGATGAGAACAAGAAAAGGTGGGATGACAAGCTAAAATATGCAGTTTGGGCTAATAGGATCACCTATAAACGTGCTATAGGCAAGAGCCCTTTTGAGTTAGTATATGGGAAGAAGGACAAAATTCCAAAGCCGTTGGAGTTGCCTGTGTATCAATTGCTGCAACAAATAGGAGAAGATGGAGATGATGTTATGGCATTGAGAATGCATGAGTTAACAGAGATGGATGAAGTCAGAAGGACGACACATGACAAAAACCTGCTAAAGTAGTAGGAGGTACAACATCTATTCAACAAAAGAATAGTCAAAAGATGTTTTCAGATTGGTTATTTGGTTCTTCTTTGGAATGCCAAATCAGAGATTTAAAAGACAAGGGCAAACATGGTAAGTTTGAGCCAACATGGGTAGGCGCATATCAAATTGACAAAAAGGCTAGTGTGGACACCTTTTATGTCAGAAACTTGAAAGGGGGGTTGCTAGAGCTACCTATCCATGGGCAGCATTTGAAACATTACTTCTCATAGATAATGATTTTCTTTCAAATTTTGTGGTGAAGTCTTATTATATCTTTTTTTGAGCTAGAGTTGTCCTGACCATTACTAGTCTTGATGGTATTTTATTTTGGTTCTTGTGTGTCATTGTTTTGGTCTGCCCGAAGATCTAGATTCTCGTTGTGTCATAGCTTGATACATGTCCCCAACCAGAGCCAGTGGTGACACTTGTTTAGGTTTTAGCATTTTAAGTCACTCTTGTCAAGTGTTTATTCTTATTTCCCCTTAAAGCCATAATGTTGACCTATTTTCCTCTATCCAGAGTCAAATAGTTCACCTTGTAAATATCTTGGATATCCCCTGGGATATAACCCTGCAAGCCTTTATCCTTCAAATCCCAATAATCTACCCTAAAAAATCTGTAAAATCTCATATGAAGAATCCTTACAAAAAACCCAGAAAAACCTAGAAACCTTTTGCCTTCATGTCTTCCTTCACAGAGATTTTTCATCTTCATACTTGGTCATTTTGATGTGGATATTTAATGTCTCGATATCTAGATCTTAGTTAACATCTGGATATTATCCTAATATCTAGAGCTTTGCTAAGATCCTGATATCTTTTGAGTATCTAGACCTTAATTAATACCTGAATGTTTTCTTAACATCCAAATCTTAACTAAGATCTGGATACTTCCTGAATGTGTGAACCTTTCTTAATATTCGGATGCTTTCTTAACATCTGGATATTTCCTAATGTCTGAATCTTCCCTGTGTCAATGACCTTTCCGAATGTCCTGATGATGTCATCCAATCCCCTCCCCAAAGAATTGCATATGATGATGACATCATTCAGACATTCTGCCTCTGGTATATTATCCTGCAATGTTAATATCCTGATGGCATCATCCAGATCTCCTCTTCAACGAAGCTCTCCATGCCAATGACATCATTAGGATATTCACAAAAGGGAATCTAGATATTAAAAGTTAATATCCATGCGGATGGTGGCTTCTCCATGTTGCGAAGTTAAATTTGACGGGTGCATCCAGATATTTGTGAATATGTAGAACTCGAATGGATATTCATGATATCCATATGCATGTTGACCACAACTTTGACCATGATTATCTCCCTCATCCTGAGGAATTTCTACATGATCCAAAAGGCAAAGTTGCTTAGAATTTCCTCCTCTTTCATTTTGTGAGATTTTCGAGGAATATTCTCACCTTGAAATTACAATCTAAGAATCATGATCCAGATATGGATATGCACATACGGATATTAGGATAGCTGCTGACTAAAGAAGAATATGTAGACTTGGTCGATAAGACATATCAATGGTTGACTCAAAGTGTTGTGAAGGCTTTACATAGGAGGATATTTGGCATTGATTGTTGCAGGTGAGTGATTCAACAGCTCACATTAAAGACCCAAAATATCTTTCAGCTGCTTGGTGGGTCCAAATATTTTCTGCGTTGAAGTCTGGCAGGAAGACATCCCTTCTTCCATGGAAATATCTTTGACATGCCCATGAGTGCTTTCATTACATTAGGTAATGGTGCTCCATCATCAGATGCATGAATGTAAAATGAATAAAGGGGTTGGTCTTTTGGTTATTTTCAAGGAGTCAAGTGTAGAGCCCTCTAGGGTTTCAAATAGCAATAAAGTTCCAGATCCCTAGTAGTGAAGACACAGGTTATGAAAGGTTTATCATATTGATTACAGCTATCAGTGTATGAACTTCTCCTTCTTCTTATGTAATCTTTCAAGGAAATCCTAAGTTTCTTTTAGGGTTTCCTATTTCCACACTTTGTGGTATGACTGTAACCATTGATCGAATGAATGAACAAATTCTTAAAACATTACATGCTATGTGATGATCTCTTTTATGGTTGTAGATGGTTCATTGTATATTGATGAAGGAAATTACTAAGCATATTCTCCATTGATTGTTGTTCTTCTTGCATCTAAATATCCATAAAGTGCATGTTTCATTTCTTTTGTTGTTTTCTTCCTTCTGTTGAATTGTGGACTCCACATCCCAATATATTAGGTACCAGTCTGAAGATTTCAATGATCACCCATACTCTTAAAAATTAGAACAAACTTATCATGTGTGAAGAAAGTAATTAATTTGTATGTCTTGCAATCAAGCATATTTGCACCTTCCATTGTCAATGGGAGTGCCCTTTTATTAGCTATATAGGGGTTATTAATGACAACCAGTTGTTTTAGGTCCAGTAACAGTCTTTGGGGCCTAAAAGGCAGTTTGGGTTTGGTTGTCTTGTTATTTTTAGTTGTTCACCTGGTTTGAACCTAGTACTTGTCCAGGTATACCCCTCAGAATATCCCTCCTAGGCTTGAGCTGAGCCTAAAGTGTAGAGGAGTTAACCCACTCCTGTAGGTTGCCCAAAATCACCTTGAACTTGTTTATAAACCTCTTCCAGTCATCTAGAACAACTATCCCTGTCCCAAGTGATTTACAAATGTTTTAGGGCTTAGGGTTGTAGTTATTTTGGGAGCAAACATCTTTTTGGCACCGTTGCCAGGGAATGAATTAAAAGGTTGATTAGTTTCAAGCCCCTCTGTAACAGTCACTAAAGAATTCATTCTTCCCATCAGGGGAGTGGTGATTTCATCAGTGAAAAACCTAGAAAATTAGTTTTCAAGAGTATTGAAATGGAAAGAAGAAGAAACCAGGGACAGTCTAGACATGGGGAATCCTCTGGCAGTATAGAAAATAGAAGGGGTAGATACAGGGAAAGAAGACCTGGTATGGTACCCTTAAGTGATGGAGAGGGCAGGGGAAGACAATGCAAACTTCAACTTGTTTGATAAATTATTCAACTTGAGAAGGAGAAGTTCATTGTTTTAGCAAAGCAAGGTTCTTAGTGTCCACAAGCCTAGATCAATGGCTCACAAGGAACATGGCACCAAACCCCTAATTTTCTCTTGGAAGACATGGAGAGGGTTTTTTGACACCTTGAAGAACCTATCCAAATCATTCAACAAGGTCTTAGGCCTGCACAAACAACACTTCCTTCACAAACCTGTCCAACTCCTTGTAGCCCTGTTTTTGGGTCTGACAGAGGATAACTCCCAATAGGATCACTTCCAAGGGACTGTGAGAGTGGATTTGGGTACCCTTTTGGCCCCTTGACAACATAACAACAATTGGATGTTGGTTCCTTAAGAAAATTTACCATTTCCTTTATGACAGGCCTAATTGGAAGAGCCCCAATTAGCCCTAAATTACAAATAGACTATCCTCCAATGGAATCATAGAAACTTTTGAACCATTTGGACACTTCAAACACATGGTAAAAACATAGATTTTGAGGTTACTTGGGTTTCACAGTCAACTGTGGTGAATTTCAACAATGTTGTTCCCTTTGACTGCACCTAACACATGGGTCTTGTTAGGTGTTCAATTGGCAATCTCCATCAAACTCAATCCTCTGCCCTAAAGACCTTTCCAACATATGAAAGAAAGAAAAAAAAATGCCATTCCACTGATTATGAAGAATCAAACTAGTGGAATGGAGGAGAAATGCATAGTTTTATGCCAAAACCCTAGGATAGGGTTTTGCGACTAGTCAGGAGGAAATGACTTATAAGTCCCTTCAAGTTTTGTCTCAAGAACCCAAATCACATTCAAACTATTTTTGATTCACTCCACTATTGAATCAATGTCATGAGACTCTATGACAGTCCCGTACAGAAACAGAGTACGACCTGCAAGAGGAAAAATAGATACAGAATTGCAGAAAACTGAGTTTGTTTTATTTGTTTCTTCTCCAAATCTTCATCAATGACACAATGAACATGGTAATGGCCTTTTTAGCATGGTAACATCCTCTACAAATAGTTGAGAGGTAGTTGGGGTCGATAGGAAAGCAAAAACTATCCCTACAACCAACAAACTGCCACTGCACCTTCCAAACTGCCTATTTCATTATAATGCATTTGTGTATACTATGCATAACACTATGCATAATCACCTCAAACTACTACAACATAATGTTGACATGCTGAGAATGACCTCCATGAACCAATGACATGAGTTCCCCTCCATTTTTGACCCTTATTGTTCAAGTAGGACTTGATTGGACTACCTACACAACTATTGGCGTCAATGCCTTACAATGACTACATTTGACTTCAACATGAAATGGTCCAATGGACCTTATTACATCACAAAACACATAAGACAACACAAAACCAAACAAGAATCTTTATGAGCCTCTTGGCACTCCTGTACCATACTCCCGGGAGGTGGAAAAAACTCAAGTCCCTTGAGGAACTAGATCAGCAATAGTAGTACCATGCTTCAAAATGTCTTCTTCACTCATCCAAGTGGCATCTTCAGAAGGTAGGCCATTCCATTTGACAAGGTACTCTTTGTAGGTTTTCTTCCTAGTCTTCTTGATCACCTTGGTGTCCAATATGCTCTCTAACTTCAATGGTTGGCTAGGTGGTAGATCCTTAATCCACTCTTCATCTCCTTCTACTGTCAGACCTGCATCTAAACCTGCAACATTGTCACCTTTGTAGGGAAACAAATCTGAAACATTAAAGATTGGGGATATAGCCAAGCCTTGAGGAAGTTCAATCTCATAGGCATTAGGACCAAATTTGTGCACAATCTAGAAAGGGCCAATCTTCTTCATGAGGAGTTTTGTTGGCTGCCCCTTGGGAAGTCTTTCTTTATTCAAATGTGCCATAACCAAGTCTCCTATCTTATACTGCACATCTCTCTTCCTCTCATTGGCTTTCTCCTTATGCTTTTCTATATTCTTTTGGAGAGTCTCTCTCGCTCTATCATGGATGTCCTTCATGGCCAATGCAAAGTCTTCTCCCTGAGCACTCCTTCTCTCCAATCCATGGAGAACCCTTAGTTCAAGAATCCCTCTTGGATGAATCCCATAGACAACCTCAAAAGGACTTCTCTCTATACTTTTATTAGTGGAATCATTATAAGTAAACTCTGCTTGAGGGATGATCATATCCCAAGACTGTCCATGCTACTTTGTAAGACATCTAAGAATATTCCCCAATGACCCATTCACCACCTTAGTTTGGCCATCAGTCTGAGGGTGATAGGCTGAAGTGAAAGACAATTGAGTGCCCAACTTCTTCCACAAAGTATGCCAAAAGTGGCCCACAAACTTAGGGTCCCTGTCAGTCACAATGTTAAGAGGCAAACCATGTATCCTAACAATCTCTTTGAAGAATAAGCTAGTAATATGGGAAGCATCATTAGTACATTTACATGGCAAAAAATGAGCCATCTTGCTAAACCTATCCACCACAACAAATATGCAATCAAAACCTCTTTGAGTCCTAGGAAGACCCAAAACAAAATCCATACTGATACTCTCCCATGACCTATTAGGAATAGGGAGTGGTTATATAAACCTACATTTGATGATGTTCCCTTAGCCCTTTGACATATGTTGCAACCTTCAACAAACTTTCTAACATCTAATTGCAACTTTGGCCAAAAATAAAATCTCTTTACCTACTCTAGTGTCTTATCAAGCCCAAAGTGGCCCCCCAAACTGCCACAATGCTTTTCCCTTATGATGTTCTCCCTCATGGAACACCTAGGGACACACAATTGGCTCCCCTTGAACAACAACCCCTACTGCAACAGAAATTTAGAGAAATTAGTATGATAAGAATCAGAAAATTGAGTGCAAACCTCATATATCTCCTTGAAATCTTCATCATCCTTATACATGTGCTTGAGGGAATCAATCCCCACAATTTGCAACTAAATTTATTGAACCATGCACACCCTTCTACTCAATGTATCTACCACTTTATTGGCCTGCCCCTTCTTGTGCTTGATGGAAAAAGTGTAGGCTTGAAGTTGTTCAACCCATTTCATATGTTTGTGACTAAGTTTCTCATGTGAATTCAAAAAACTAAGAGCATGATTGTCAGTATAAATAATGAATTCTTTAGGCAAAAGGTAATGCCTCCATTTCTTCAAAGCTTGTACCATTGCATACAATTCCAAATCATATGTAGAGTACTTCCTTTTAGCATCATTGAGTTTCTCACTAAAGAAAGCCACCGGTCTGCCCTCTTGACTCAAGACAACCCCTATGGCAAGATTACTAGCATCACATGCCACTGTGAACAACTTGTTAAAATCAGGCAAAATAAGAATGGGCTACTATGCTACTTTCTTTTTTAGATATTCAAAAGATTCATCTACTACCTTGGTCCAAGAAAACTTACACTTTTGTCCTCCCTTGATGGTATCTAGGATGGGTACACATATGTGACTGAAACCTTTGATGAACTTCCTATAGAATGTTGCCAAACCATGAAAGCTTCTCACATCACCTATTGTCTTGGGTGTTGGCCATGACAAAATAGCCTCCACCTTTGCTGGATCCATCTTCAAATTACCCTTGGAGATCACAAAACCAAGGTAGACAAGTTCTTCCTTCATGAAGACACTCTTCTCCATATTGATCATCAATTTTTCATCATGCAACTTCTTCAAAACTAGGTTCAAGTCCTGCAAATGCTCTTCCTTTGTCCTACTAAACAAAAGAATATCATCAAGATATAACACAACAAATTTTCCAATGAAATCTTTTAATACCTCATTCATGAGGCTCATGAATGTACTTGGAGCATTGGATAGGCCAAATGGCATCACCAACCACTCATAGAGACTTTCATTTGTCTTGAAGGTAGTCTTCCATTCATCTCCTTGCCTTATCCTGATTTGATGATACCCACTCTTGAGATCAATCTTGGAGTAATACCAATCCCCTCCCAAACAATCCATTAGATCTTCAATCCTAGGCATAGGGAACCTATATCTTATAGTGATCTTATTGATTGCCCTAGAATCTGTACAAAGTCTCCACTTACCATCCTTTTTAGGGGCTAGGACTATTGGGATAGCACATGGACTGAGACTCTTTCTCACCAAACCCTTATCCAACAACTCTTGCAATTTCTTGGCAATCTCCTCATTCTAAGATGGGGTCATCTTGTAGGCTAGTTTGTTTGGTAATGTAGACCCTAGTATGAAGTCAATCTGATGGCTTATGTCCCTAATAGGTGGCAATGTATTAGGAATCTCCTCCACCATGATACCCTTGTATTTCTCCAACAACTGTTGCACCTCCTTGGGGACATCTTCCTTACTATGACTATGCAAATCAAGACTATTTTTAGGCTTCAAAATCATAGCATACCCTTGGGTTCCTTCCACCTTTAGGGTGTTGAGAAACTCTTTTGCAATCACTACCATGATACTTGACCCAATGTTTTTATCCACACTCTCATCTAGTAAAGGATCCATCTTATATTGCTTACCATTCTTGGTTATGAGAAAGGAGTTTGTCTTCCCATCATGTTGGGACTGCACATCATACTTCCAAGGACGTCCTAATAGCAAATGACAAGCATCCATGGGGATTATATCACACAATATCTTATCCCTATACCTCCCTATCTCAAACTCTACCCAAGATTGTTCATCCACTAAGACTTGCTGCCCCTTATTCAACCATGACACCTTGTAAGGATTAGCATGAGACAGTCTTTTCAATTTCAATTTGTCTACCATCTCTATAGAAACCAAATTTTTAGTAGAACCTGAATCAACAATTACCTTGCATATCTTACCATAGGCCTTGCATGTGGTTCTAAATAGTGTCTTCCTTTGAGGGGGTTCTTTTGTTTGAGACACCTTCAACATGGTCCTCCTCATCATCAAGTTTTCTCCATCATGAACTGGGGCTGCACTTCCAATTGGGGAATTAACACTTTGGTAATCATCCTCTTGAATCAACCAGTTCCTTCTCTCTCCTCCATGAGAGCTTGAGGCTTTCTCAAGACACTTGTTCATGGTGTGCCCTACTTGGTTGCAATTGAAGCATCTCCTTGTGAAGACACTAGGACCTCTCCCTGGTCCACTGAATCTACCCCTTCCATTAAGTTTCCTTCCTCTAAAGCCTCCTCTTGAACCTGAGTCTCCACTCTGCTCTTGTGGGCTAGACTCACCTTGACTTCTTTGAAACTGATTTCTTCCCCCAAAATTTCCTCTACCTCTGAAATTTCTTTCCCCTCTACCCCTATTTTGTTGATCACCTTTTCTTGTCAACTTCTCTTCTACCCTCAATGCAACTTGAAAACACTCATCCACTATTTTAGGGGTAAAAATACTGATTTCATCTTGGATATTTTACCTTAATCAATTAAGGTACCTAGCCACCTTCTTCTTTTCACTCTCCTCTTGTCCGGATCTCAAGGTGAGTTTGTGAAACTCCTTAGTATATGTAGCCACATCCATATCTTTTTGTTTCAGATTTTGCATCTTCTTGTAAATCTAAACCTCATAGTTAATAGGTAGGAATTGGTCCTTTAGTTTGTTCATCATCCTTTCCCATGAATGGATCATAGACTTTCCCATTTTTACTCTTTCTCCTTGGGTGTAGTTCCACCATGTCAAAGATGACCCCTTCAATTTTGTTTTTGCAAACTTCACCTTCTTGTCCTCTGCCACTTCCTTGTATTCAAAGTAATTATTCAAGACATTAATCCATTCTATCAACTCCTCAGTATCCATCTTCCCTCCATACATTGGCAAGTCCATCCTCACATCAGAGGCTTCTCCTTTTATAGATTTCAAGGCATTGAGAAATCTTCTCTCATCAGGGGATAATTGTTCCTCTCGCTCTAGAGATTCCCCCTCTTCACCTTCTTCTTCATCAGGATCACTGTCTCCTTCTTCCTCTCTTTCTCTCCTTTTCTCTCTAGCCTTCAAGGCCTCAATCTCATCTTCCAAGGCCTTCATTCTCCTGACTATCACTGACCCACCTTTTGGAGGCATCTTGGCTTCTCAAGATGGTTTATGGACTCAACTGCTCCTTTTCCTTTACTGATCAGATAGTAACTTTGATACCAATATGATGCAGAGGGAAGGGGAAGACAAGACAAACTTCAACTTGTCTGAAAAATTATTCAACTTGAGGAGGAGAAGTTCATTGTTTTAGCAAAGCAAGGTTCTTAGTGTCCACAAGCCTAGATCAATGGCTCATAAGGAACATGGCACCAAACCCCTAATCTTCTTGTGGTAGACATGGAGAGGGTTCTTTGACACCTTGAAGAACCTATCCAAATCATTCAACAAGGTCTTAGGCATACACAAACAACACTTCCTTCACAAACCTGTCCAACTCCTTGTAGCCTTGTTTTTGGGTCTGACAGAGGATAACTCCCAATAGGATCACTTCCAAGGGACTGTGAGAGTGGATTTGGGTACCCTTTTGGGCCCTTGACAACATATCAACAATTGGATGTCGGTTCCTTAAGAACGTTTACCATTTCCTTTATGACAGGCCTAATTGGAAGAGCCCCAATTAGCCCTAAATTACAAATAGACTATCCTCCAATGGACTCACAGAAACTTCTGAACCATTTGGACACTTCAAACACATGGTGAAAACATAGATTTTGAGGTTACTTGGGTTTCACAGTCGACTGTGGTGAATTTCAACAATGTTGTTCCCTTTGACTGCACCTAACACATGGGTCTTGTTAGGTGTTCAATTGGCAATCTCCATCAAACTCAATTCTCTGCTCTGAAGACCTTTCCAACATATGAAAGAAAGAAAAAACAATACCATTTCACTGATTATGAAGAATCAAACTAGTGGAATGGAGGAGAAATGCATGGTTTTATGCCAAAACCCTAGGATAGGGTTTTGCAACCAGTCAGGAGAAAATGACTTATAACTCCCTTCAAGTTTTGTGTCAAGAACCCAAATCACATTAAAAATGTTGTTAATTCACTCCACTATCAAATCAATGTCATGAGATTCTATGACAGTCCTGTACAGAAATAGAGTACGGCCTGCAATAGGAAAAATAGATACAGAATTGTAGAAAACTGAGTTTGTTTTATTTGTTTCTTCTCCAAATCTTCATCAATGACACAATGAACATGGTAATGGTCTTTTTAGAATGGGCACATCTTCTACAAATAGTTGAGAGGCATTTGGGGTTGATAGGAAAGCATAAACTATCCCTGCAACCAACAAACTGCCACTGCACCTTCCAAACTGCCTATTTCATTATAATGCATTTGTGTATACTATGCATAACACTATGCATAATCACCTCAAACTACTACAACATAATTTTGGCATGCCGAGAATGACCTCCATGCACCAATGACATGAATGCCCCTCCATTTTTGACCCTCCATTTTTGACCCTTATTGTTCAAGTAGGACTTGATTGGACTATCTACACAACTATTGGCATCAATGCCTTACAATGACTACATTTGACTTCAACATGAAATGGTCCAATAGACCTTATTACATCACAAAACACTAAGACAACACAAAACCAAACAAGAATCTATATGAGCCTCTTGGTGCTCCTGCACCATTAAGGAATACCCAAGATAATGCATTTATTTGGCCTCAGAAGTCAATATCAGTATACTTCTGAGGACTCTATTGATAATATACTCAGAACGAGTAGAAAAATGAACATTGATGGCTATGATGTGCAAAGAAATGAAAATGTTATTGGTTGAGGGAGTAGGGATAGATCTAATAGTCCCTACTTGAGGACATTTGGGATGTTTCGTGATAATGAAGAAGCATATCAAAATATCAGACATCCTAGTTCTCCCACCAGGACAATTGAAAGCTAGCATGATACCATCCCAAATGAGGGTGATTAGCAATAGCAACCTAATGAGGAGGAAAGAGAAAGGAGAATCCAAGATAAGTTGGACTTGCTTGATCATATTAGTAATAGGTAGAGAGAGGTCCAGGCCTTCCTTCGACAACAACAAACTCAGCTTGCTCAACAGACCCAAGTAAATCAAAATATTCAGCACCAAGGCCATATACCTCAATAACAATAACATATACCTTAACAACAACACCAAGTGGGACATCAGGATGTGAATAATGTCCATGCTCAAGGTATGCAAAATCAACCCCAACAGAATCACATGAATTAGCAACATGGCAATATTTAGAATGTTAGACCTCCATTCAAAAGACAAGCACAAAGGTTTCTTCCATAGAGGCAACCATTGGGAAATGAAAGATACAAATAACTTGACTTTATTTGCATACCTAATTTTCCTAATCCATTCCAATAGAGATTAGAGGGAAAATTCCTAGGTTTCAAGGTAATAATGCAATCACCAGTGAGGAACATTTGAGACACTTCATCAATGTCACATATGAGTATGAGATTGAGGATCAAGATGTGATGATGAAGTTGTTTGTGCATTCATTAGAAGAATGTGCCAAAGAATGGTACAAAGCACTCCCTGATAATAGTATTGACTCATGGGAAGAGTTCATGACAGTGTTTAGATTACAGTATGGGGATAGGATTGACCCCAAATTTGCTATCCATGAGCTTACAACAATCAAGAAAGGAATCAATGAAACTGTTGTTGACTTCAATGGCAGATTCATTATGAAAATGAGAAAAGTGTCACCTCAGATGAGACCTAATGAATCCATGTGTTTAGTTTTATACTGTGGTGCCTTTGATTCTAAGATTGGTTATTGCCTGAGGGACAAGAGTCCTCAAACACTAAGGGAGGCCTATGTTGTGGCCATAAATATTGAAAGTAACATGAGAGCCTCAGGTAAACATGTTAAGAGATCTGATGTAAATATTTATTAGACAGATAGGGCAACTTCTAACAAGCCCCTCACTATTGAAGACAAAATGGATGAACCCATGGGAGTCATGAAAGATTTATCCTACAAAGTTGGTCAAAATGACAAAGGGCTACCACCTCTAGGTTCTCCAACAGATTTCAATGAAGGTCAAAGACTACATAACAGACCTTACAATATAGATTGGTCTAATAGACCACAACAAAATAACAGACAAGCTACTCCTAGGCATGTTAGCTTCAAATAGCCTGAGATGTATACCCCTGATCCATTAAGTAAGGATTAAGCAAAATTTCAAGATGATATTCTTTGGTGCCAAGTGTGTTTCCTTCCGCATGACCTAGCAAACTGTGTAATCGCTCATTCAATGAGTAGAGATGAGGAATTTCCCAATGAAGAGGGTGGAGCTTAATACTATGAGGAGGAGATAAATCAGTTTCACACATAGGGGTTTGAGTAGATGGGTCATGATACAAATTATGACAGCTATGAGGATTATGATCATATTTTCCAATATGTTCATAATGAAGGTAAAAAAAGATATCACTTGCCCGCTCATGATTTTGGGCACTTGAGGGATGTCATGAAAAAGAAGTATAAACAATCCAAACCTTCTGAGAAGGATGTGAAAGCACTCACTGATGTTTCCATCTTGTAAGTTCAAGGCATCTGACAGTTGAGGAATAGACAAGTGCCTATGCAGAACTCTCATGTTGTTGAGCCAAGACAGGGTACATTGGATGATGCCAAGAAGAGGTAGAAGGTGGATGTGGAACAAAAGAGCAATACTATTCCAAAGAAGACTCTACATGAAAAGAAGAAGCTTCTAGTGCAGCCTATAGCAGCAAAACAGAAATATGTACAAAAGAACCCAACATCAAAGGTGCAACTAGTTACCTCACCTATTCTAGGGGCCCATTATCCGAAAGATTACAATAAACGTGATCAGCCTCAAGTTTAAAAAGAATCAGAAAAAGAGAAAGATAAGGCAAAAGAAGAAGGTAAGGATTGTTGATAACTGAGAGGGGGGGTGAATCAGTTATCTTAATTATTTGACTTTCTTTTCTTCTTTAACAATTAGTGCAATATCAAAACATATAAGCATACATAACCAAGGATCCATAAATAAACTCAATACACATAACACAATAGTTTTGACGTGGAAATCCCTGTTAAGGGAAAAAACCATGGGGTGACTAACCCAAGATTGTATTCTCTGTTAGAAGAATAAGAGGTACAAAATGGCACTTGCCAATTAGGGCTCACTGCCCAAGCACACTGCTCACAAGAGGCTCACTCCCTACAAGAGACTCACTGTCTACAAGTTATAAAGAAAGTAACCAAGTATTTGAACTAATCAGGGGCATCCACATATGCTGAGGTTCAGTTCCAGTTAGGCTCAATAAACTATCTATTGCATTTCATTCTTCCACTCCTTTAGTGTTGTTGTTTTGTTACATACCGGACTTGTATTATAACTCCCACACCTATCTCTGCCTTTCTTCACACACTGTCATGTCACACACACACCCTCACATCATAATCCATCTAGTATATATATCTGTACAAAGGATTTCAACATCTTTCTAGTCGGCATCTGGAATACTCAATATTTTCCAAAACTCTAGTCTGTCGGCTGAATCCTTGCTTACCAAGTGATGCATATCAAAGAGATACTTATAGAAGTCATCAAACATGTTAGCCAATCATGAATGATCCCTTAAGAAGCTTGATCACCATCAATATCTCATCCAGATTAAGGTCTAATGCTCTGCCAGTCAGTTCTTCCTCAATCTACTCTGCCAAACAGGAACCCAACACTTAGGAGTTCATATCTTTTCACTCTTTCATCACCGGAGGCTCAATCTCTGGAATGCATTAGTCATGGTACTCCTCTTGACTTCCCCAAGTCTACACTTTACTAAGATACTTCCTCTGAGAGATTCGGACCTAATTTTTAGACCTTGCTGCATGCTCTGTTCTTGCTCACCGGACCAAAATAGTCTTCAATCTGACTCTGGTATAGACATACCATGTCCTGCGGATGTGTGGGATGGACTTTGTTGCCATCAATGACAACACTCATGAAGCCACATAGTGTCTCTTGCCAACAATCTCCCCCTTTGGCATTGATGGAAACACTTAGTGAAAAATGACTAAGTGTTATAGCTTACTCCCCCTTCGGTGATGCTCTATTCTTATGTACACTTTTCTAGAGCTCCCCCTTATCTAGATTCCACATTTTTCACTACTCCTCATTCCCCCTTTGACATCAATGGTAAAGGGTAGGCTTCGTACACCAAAATTTCCCAAAAATAATCTATACTTGGCCGCATAAATATATATACATGTTATACTTACATATACTGAAGTATATCTGCAAAAGTTGTTTTCAACTAGACAAATTCTGTTGCCCAACTCTGCTTCATCTTGTCCAAAATTGAGATGTGACCACTCAACAGGAATACAAAAGCTTCTGCCCTCTTTAGATCTGTCAGATCACTTGTCCGGGCTATCGTCTGAGCATCAGTTAGGGCCTCATGCATGGCCTCTAACTTAGGGATAATTATCCCTCTAAGTTCACCCATCCTACTTATTATATTCTTCTTTTCCTTTTCAAGTTTCTTTAGTTCATTTAGAATGGCAATAATCTGACATTCTTGGGTTATTATGGATGTGGTGAGAGGATCAAAATTTTGAGATAAACTTGACAGTTTACCCTCTTATTCTTTCACTTTCTTCTCAATATCCATTGTCACTTTAGACTAGGATAAACCAAATTTATATATATCTCCGCCATCTTTAAGAGCATTTTCTAAGCTCTTTATCCCAATGTCCAAATTTCTCCTATCATTTGTTATAAGTCCTTGTATCTCAGAGAATCTCTTATCCAAAAATTCTTTCTGGACTTTCTCTTCTGCAGCTTTTTCCAAATAATCAAAATGTGTGCTAACAGAATTAACAAGAGATTTTAAATTACCGAATGAAGAGGCCGAAAGATCCTTTTGGAAGGATGGCATGATCTTCTCCAACACACCGGATGCAATCTCTATCAACTCACAGTCTTCCATGTGAGACTTCAGAAGTTTTTCTTTTGCCTTTGCTTGGGCAAAGGATGCTATCTTCATTGTCTGAACTGGGGAGAGGGAATCAAAATTGAATGGTCCTTGGAGTAGCTCAGGTTCATCTAATTCTGTCATTTCTTTTTTCAGGAAGTCTTTGACTGCTTCTGTAGTGTCTCTTGCCAGAGACAGAGTTTTCTTCCCTTTTGTGGCCTCAGAGCTATCATCTGGGGTTCTCTGTTTGATCTTTTTCTCTTCCCTTGACTTCTTCTTCTTGACCAATTTTCTCATCTTTTCTTTCTTCTCCTTCAGTTCCGGAATCAACAAGGGGATTCAGAAGAGAGATGTTTACTTCTTCAGGGACTTCCTCTTCTAGAGCAGAGGAATCCAAGTCCTGAGTCCTTTCCTCACCTATGTCCTTTGGTTCTTCTCCATTTTTCATAGTAGATTCTCCTTCGTCATCCATGGCAGAGGGTTCATCACCTAAGTCCTCTATAACAGGAAGATTGAATCTTTTAAAAGCATTCCGGAGGATATCTTCTGTTTCTTTTGCCACTTTGTCAGTTTCTCCAAGAATAAGCTGGTTCATTCTTACTTTGCTTCGGAACTCATCCTTGCAGTCCTTGAAGATCATGTTCTTTTGTTGAGGGGTAATGGAAGGATAGAGTTGGATAGCAATCTACTCCTGGATTTCTAGGTCTTTTGCCTTGGCATTGTTCTTTCTCATTTCTAGTTCCTTCTCTAATATTTTGGGAATCAGAGATATGATTTCAATGAATGCTTTGTTATAAATATTAAGATACCTGACTGTAGCATCTTGTAGAATCTTCTGATTAGCTTCATTATATTCATCATAAAATTCAGTCATTGGTTTCAGGTTCCTATCCACAGTGACTGATTTGATGATATCATCAATGCAGAGAGTAGGCTTTTCAACAAATTCTTCAGCCTTTTCTTCCTTGCCTTGACAGGTAGAGGATTCACCAGATATTTTCTTCTTCTTTTTCATTTTCTTGATCTCCTCATCTGATTCTGTCTCTTCATCATCCTTCTGACTAGTGTAAGACCTTGTGACCTTTGTCTTAGTTCTCTTCTCTCCCTTTCCGGATGTCCTGACTTCCAGTTTTGATGCTTTTTGACTCTTAGAGGTGGCTGGTGCAGAGCTTTTGGAGGATCTGGTCTAGGAGGGGGCTAGCACCGGATTACTTTCTTTTCCTGCTTCTTGTCTTTCCTTCTCAGCTCTTTCTAATTTCTCTCTATTTGCATCGACTGCTTCTTTAGAAATGCCAAATCTATTGGCAACTTCCTCTACTTCTCTTCTCACTTTTCTCTTGATCTCAGGCTGTCTTAGTTCAACATGAACTTTTACACTTAACTCTTGGAAGGTTCCAAACCTTTCTGCCTTAGGGTCCTTAGGCTGACTTAGTAGATGTTGGACACACAATTCTAGAATTTTCTCATCCACCTCACAGCCCATTGGCATAATCCACACTATTCTTGGTTCCACTGCCTCCATTAGGCATTGATCAGCGTCTACCATGAAGCACACTGTATCTTTGTATTTTTCAACTAGAGATTGGGGGATTCTCTCTCTGGTCTGCATCATGCTTTGGAAGTTTTTGAAGTAACCCCATAATACTGTATTTTGTGCCTTGGCATCACCAAGCCCATACATATAATCCCTGATTTGTATGGCAACAGGTCTGTCATTTTGCCATATCCAACCACTAGTTCCGGGTAGCTCATTCATATAGTAGAAGAATAGGCAAAGTATCAAGCCACTGTACTTAAATGAATTCTTTTTATCCTTCTTTATTTTCTACAAATTTTCTAAGAGTTGGTTCAGGAGAAGCTCACAAAGATCATAGTCAGCATTTTCTCTTAGCATCTGATAAGCAGTGTAAATTGTAGTTTTGGGTACTGGATTTTCCCTACTGGAGTGATATATCTTGTAACCAATTATCATGGAGGTAAACTTGATATTTGGATCAGTGATATCTTCTATTATCATTGCTCTCTTGTCAAATTTTGATCCGGTAGCCTCACTCACAGTTTAGTTTTTGACCGATTTGAGAACAGCTAACCTTCCGGATGAGTGCAAATTGGTTACCACACTAATAGCATCTTTTGTGATCTTAAATGGCCTTATCAACCACATGAAGTTGTCATGCACTCTGCTCAGAACATACCAAACCCACTCATCTTTTGAAAAATAGGGGAAATGGATGCAATGTCTGAAATGCTTATCCCGGATGGCCTTGTATTGGGGTTTAAGTTCAAGTGATTCATCTATCAGTTCCTTGTGGTAGATATCCATCAGCTTGGATTCCCCAAAATCTTCAATGTTTGCGTGTATGTAAATCCTAACATTTTCTACATGTAGAACCCCATGCGGAATGCTAGAGAATGCGCCTAAGGGATCAACTTCCAGAGATTTGTAGGGGTGCTCCTTGAATTTAGGGCGCGGCCTATCAGTGATTTTGACAACATTCAGAGTAGCCATCTTTCAAAAGATTCAGAGAGAGATATTCAAGAGTGAAAATACCTTTTTACGCCTATAGGGTTCATGATATGAGCCAAATAGGATTGCTAGATGAATTGACTTCTACAGTTGATCTTTGAGAGGTTTGAGGCAATTTTGTTGCAGAGCTCCTTCTCTCTTCTTCTCGAATGTAAATGAGCAAATGTTCAATAAGAGAACCCTTATATTTCTACACAAACCCTAATTCCACATTGCAATAAATGCGCAACTTAAGTCATTCTGCTTGCCTTGTTCTCCTTGTTCTGAGAAAGATCTTTTTTGGATCGCTCAGATGCACTTAGAGTTATTCTCGGTGATTATTGACAATCTATCTTCCTTTCTCCAATCATTTCATCTATCCACAGATCAAGATTCCTCAATTTGAATCATATTGGATCTAACTGTGAAAATCTTGCTTCTTACCTGATGACTGTTAAACCAGATTAATCTTGGAAGATTAACCTCTTCTAAACTTCTTGCAGATCTTCCATATCTTTACCAAGGCTTATTTAGATGTTTCTCTGAGAACCCTTTAATCCGCAACTTTCCATGTGCCAATTTCAGGCACCTATTAACTGGCTGGGGAAATTTGTTTTCCTTTTTGACTCCCCTTGAGCCAGAGTTCATCTTATTTAGTTTTCGGAAGGAATATCAACACCAGATTCTAGTGCGAATCCATCCCCAACATTTTATGCATTTTTCTTTACCCAAACCTTGTTCATCTCCCTTTGAATTTCATCCGCATTCACTTTTCCTTTTCCTTTGTCTTGATTTTGATTATGATGCACCGAACCCCTTTTATCCTGATTCTTACTTCTACAGAATTTGGCAATATGACCAGATCTATTGCAATTGTAGCAAAAAACATTTCTTTGCAGATTTGACTGATATCCTCTTGATCTGCATTGATTAGCCATATATCCCATTCTATTGCATGCAAAGCATCTACCATTGAATGAATTGTTCATTCGCATATTTCTACATTCTTGAGATTTGTGACCATACCTTTTGCAGTTAAAACACTGTCTGGAGAAGGATGAATTAGTCTGATTCATTCTTCTTCTACATTGATTTGCTTTATGACCAAAGTTATTGCAATTGTGGTAGTATCCATTGAAGGATAGATATCTTTGAGCATTTGGTTGCCTTACCGGAGGTCTTCTAGGCCTGTTCCTTGGATTTATTGATCCAGAGTTCTTCTGACTGGATCTGGAGCTTTCCCCTTTCTCATACCCCAAGCCTTGCTTGTCATCTACCCTCTTTTGGCTTTCAAGAAGAACTTCAAGTTGAGTAGAGCTTATCTTGAATTTCTCTTTTTATTCATTTGATATTTGAAGATCCCTTTTAAGAGTGTCTATCTGATTCTCAAGTTGTTCTTCATTGTCTCTAGCTTCTTCAAGATCAAATTCCAGATGCCTAATTATTCTATCCATTTTGTGGCAGTCTTCTAACTTCTCCTTGAGAGATTGTTTTAGATTATGTTCACTTTTTCTTTTCTCTTCAATTTCTTAGGTGAATTTCATAACTCCTGATTCCATTTCATGTCTTACCATAATGACCTATTTTGATAACTTCTCACATAACTTGGTTTTCTCATTCAGATCTTCATTAGTATCATTGGCTTCATTTTCACTTGCTAATGGTTGAAGAAGTTCCTTTCTTTTCTTCATTGAGATACTTAGTTTTTCTTTGAGTTCATTTATGAAATCATCAGCTTGTTTGAGTCTTTCCCTCAGGTCATGGACTTCAAAGTGAGATTGATCAAGATCATCTAGGGCAAACTGAAGTTGTTCCCTCATACCATACATATCCATTGAGATTCCCAAATCTTCCTCAAGTTGTTAGGCTCTGTTAGAAGGGACTTGGCTCTGATACCAATTGTTGATAACTGAGAGGGGGGTGAATCAGTTATCTTAATTATTTGACTTTCTTTTCTTCTTTAACAATTAGTGCAATATCAAAACATATAAGCATACATAACCAAGGAAGCGGAAATAAACTCAATACACATAACACAATATTTTTGACGTGGAAAACCATGTTAAGGGAAAAAACCATAGGGTGACTAACACAAGATTGTGTTCTCTGTTAGAAGAATAAGAGGTACAAAATGGCACTTGCCAATTAGGGCTCACTGCCCAAGCACACTGCTCACAAGAGGCTCACTGCCTACAAGAGACTCACTGTCTACAAGTTACAAAGAAAGTAACTAAGTGTTTGAACTAATCAGAGGCATCCACATATGCTGAGGTTCAGTTTTGGTTAGGCTCAATAAACTGATCTATTGCATTTCATTCTTCCACTCCTTTAGTGTTGTTGTTTTGTTACATACCGGACTTGTATTATAAGTCCCACACCTATCTCTACCTTTCTTCACACACTGTCATATCACACACACACCCTCACATTGTAATCCATCTGGTATATATATCTGCACAAAGGATTCCAACATCTTTCTAGTCGACATCCGGAATACTCAATATTTTCCAAAACTCTAGTCTGTCGGCTGAATCCTTGCTTACCAAGTGATACGTATCAAAGAGATACTTATAGAAGTCATCAAACATGTCAGCCAATCATGAATGATCCCTTAAGAAGCTTGATCACCCTCAATATCTCATCCGGATTAAGGTCTGATGCTTTCCCGGTCAGTTCTTCCTTAGTCTACTCTGCCAAACAAGAACCCAACACTTAGGTGTTCATATCTTTTCACTCTTTCATCATCGGAGGCTCAATCTCTGGAATGTATTAGTCATGGTACTCCTCTTGAATTCCCCAAGTTCGTACTCTACTGAGATACTTCCTCTGAGAGATCCAGACCTGATTGTCAGACCTTGCTACATGCTCTGTTCTTGCTCACCGGACCAAAATAGTCTTCAATCTGACTTCTGGTATAGACATACCATGTCCTGCGGATGTGTGGGATGGAATTTGTTGCCATCAATGACAACACTCATGAAGCCACATAGTGTCTCTTGCCAACAATATCTCATCCTCTCAAGTAATACCTTATATTCCTTCTGCAAATGATGAAACTATTTCATCTGATACTCCTTTGCCAAATTATCTTGCTATTGACATGGCTCAAGTATTTAGCCAAATTAGAATTTTTGTGCCAATAGTGGAACTCCTTAGGATCCCTGACCATAGGGATAGAGCAGGATCTCTTATTATTGCCATAGAAGCACAAAAAATATCTGTTGTTGAAACCAATAATTAGGAGACCATAGAAGTATATCTGGGATCAATTGTTGTTAACAACAAGATGGGAGTTGACCCCTTTTTCACCACATTGATTATAAATGGGTGGCTTTTACATAACTGCATGCTTGACTCTATTGCTTCCAGTAATGTTATGCCCCTGTCTATAATGAATAAATTGGGACTGAAAGTGTCCAAGTCTTTTGGCAAGAGTTTTTCTATGGACTCTAGATAGATAAATGGGATTGGTCTTGTCAAGAATGTTGATGTCAATTTGGCTACCTATCATGACAAGTCATTTTTAATATACATAATCATTGTGGATTGCCCTGCTAAATGGGGTATGTTGCTATTAAGAAATGGGCAGCCTCTATGGGTGGAAGTATCTAGATGGATCTCTCATATGCCACTATTCCAGTACAGGGTGTAGAGGTAATGTTGTATAGGGAACAGAAGGTAGAAGATGAACACATAGAAGATAGGTACAAAACAGAGGAAGATCAATTAAATTTCTTTGACACTGACATAAACCATTTCATGGGATATAACAATGAAGATAATCCTAACTTGGAGGCTTTACCTTCTAACCCTATTACTCATATTTATGGTACAACTAATTTATGGACTCTATATTTCGATTGTTCATATTCAACGGAAGGTTCAGGTGCTGGTATTGTCTTGATAGCACCTAACGGTGATCAGTTTAGCAAGTCTTTTAGACTTGATTTCAGTGCACCAACAATGTGGATGAATATAAAGCACTATTGCTAGGTTTAGATGTTGCCCACAAACATGGAATCACATGTCTGAGAATACTCGGTGATTCATAATTGATTGTGTGACAAATTAGAAAGATATTTGTTGCCAAGGAAAAAAGGTTTAGAGGGTATCGAAATGCAGACTAGGTCACAATGGAATTGTTTGATGCTATTAGCATTGACTGGATTGAAAGAACAAAAAATGAAGAAGCAGATTCCCTTACTATCATTGGTTCAAAATTTGACCCTCATGAATTTTCCCCATGACCAATATGTTTTGGAGGTACTCACAAGGCCAACAATTCCTGATAACATTTATAGTTGGTAGGTTTTCAATGACACCAATCAAATTTTTAGTTTTATGAATTGAAAGAATGAATTTGAAAATTAGTTGATTAATTGACAGCTAATGATGGAAATGACAAATGGTAAGGAAACTCTGTTTGGTACTGAGGTTGTGCAGTTAAAGACAAACATTATTCCACAAGGGCTGGTAGCATTAGAAAGAGTATTCGACAACTTAGACGGATGGAATAGTAAATGTAAACTTGTTATAAAGGACAACATTGAAGGTGGAAACCTTGGAACTAGGGAAGCACCTAGAATGGTTTACATTGGGAAGAAGTTGAAGCCTCATGAGAAGTAGATGCTGATTGTTCTGCTCAGAAAATTCAAGAAATGTTTTGCATGGTCCTATGAGGAGCTTAAGGCTTATAGAGAGGATCTGTTCCAACATAACATTCCCCTTGAACTTGATGCAAAACCATTTAGGAAAAAATAGAGGCCTATAAATCCTACCATTGCTCCTAAGATGCAAAAGGAACAGTTAATGATGAAAGAGGGAGGCATTATAAAACCTATCAAACATTCTGAGTGGGTATCCAACCTTTTCCCAGTAAGAAAGAAGAATGGGGAAATCAGGTTGTGTGTTGATTTCAGAAATTTGAACATCAAATCCCTTAAAGATAACTACCCTCTCCCAAGCATGGACCATTTATTACAGAGGGTGGTTGGTTCAGAGTTGATGTCAATTTGGATGGATTCTCTCGATACAACTAGGTGTTGGTCAAGGAGTCTGAACAACACAAAACATCATTCACCACTCCTTGGGGGACCTATGTATACTTGAGAATGCCATTTGGTTTGAAGAATGTTGGGTCAATATTTCAGCGAGCTATGGATGTAGATTTTCCTTGTCTCATTGATGAGATCATGGTGGTTTATCAGGATGACCTGACAACATTCTCAAAATAAAGAGGTGAGCACTGCAAGCATTTTGAAGTAATTTTCTAGAGGTACTTAGAATATGGGGTTTTTGTGAAACCTAAAAAATGTCAGTTCAGAGTTGAAGAGGGCAAGTTACTTGGGCACATTGTGTCAAAAGATGGGGTAAGGATTGATCCAGAACGAGTTAAGGCTATTGATCTCATTCCACAACCCAAATCAGTTAAAGGAATACAGTCTTTTTTCAGGCAAATCAACTTTGTTAGGATATTTATCCCTAATTTTGCCAAAAAGACTAAGGCCATTTCTAAAATGCTCAAGAAAGAGCAATCTATTATATGGGAGAAAGAACCATCTGAAGCATTCAAGGATATTAAAGAAACTATCAAGGAGGCGTCTGTATTAATAAGTCCAGATTATTCTAAACCCCTTTAGTTGTTTTCCTTTGCTTCTTTTTATACTATTGTTGTTATTCTTCAGAAGAAGAATGAAGATGAATTTGAACAACCTATTGAGTTCTATAGCAAATCTTTACAGGCTGCTGAATTGAATTATTCCATAATGGAAAAGCATGCCTATGCATTGGTTAAGGCCATAAAGAATTTTAGATCTTACTTCACAGTGTTGGAATAAGGTGCCATTAACCTTGTAAATTCCAATATTGTATTTTATTCCATTTATTATTTGTTATTTGTAATTACCCATAAGGGAATGAGGTAGTTTCACTGGCAGGGGTAATTTTGAAGTCATTGGAAGTTATTACGGAGTAACTTTTACTATTGGTAAATGTAAAAACTCATGGTAAATGAGGATAGGTGTGCTCCCTTGAGGAATATACTATTTTTGGCATGTATGACAACTGTCATAATGTTTGGTGAGTAAATCTATGACAATTGCTAGTTGTCATAAGATTCTGAGATTCTATGACGCATATGACAGATATGTTAGTTGTATATTTGCTACATTTAGCCCAAGGTTCCTATCTTGGAAAGATACTCTTTTTCTGGAATCTATGCCAATTATGACGCGTCATAAGATGCTATAAGAGGCCAGATTCAGTCTTAGGAGCCCAACCTTTGCATGGTTGTTTTTGGACAAGTGTAAGATGCTTGTAAGATGGTAATTCATGTTTATGGGTGGGAGAATCTTAGGAGAGAGAAGGTGAATGCCTAAGATGAGTTAGAAAATATTTCTATACGTATTTGCCATGTATTAGTTGCTGCAATATAGATTTTAGGTACTCGGGTGCTGCCGGAATGCTGTCAGATTGAAGACTGGTGGAGAGAGTTGAAGTGTTGTTGTATTGTAAATCATTTTCAGATTAATACAAACATTGGGCCTCTTTCCTGTGTGGACTTTTTTACCTGAAAGGGTTTTCTCCATGTTAAACATTGTGTTATGTGTTCATATTTCTAATTTTGCATTTCTGTGAAGCATAGTTTTGTTTCTGTGTTACAATCTCCATTAATAACATACAGTTAAAGATTGTAGAAATTTATATTGAATCAGATTTCCATTGAAGTAGTGTTACTTTCATTTCTAACATTTGGTATCAGAGCCTAGCTAGCTTTGACTCTTGGGTGGTAGTGTGGAAGCTATAGTTGCAGTGGGAGATTTGGTTGTGTTTGTTTTTCAAATCTTGTGTTGTTATTATGACTGCATCCATCGTTGCATCAACCTCTCGATTGGACATTGAGAAGTTCAATGGAACGGGGTATGAGTTGTGGAAGATGAAAATGGAAGATTTGTTGGAAGAAAGAAACCAATGGTTGGCTATTCAAAAAGAGAATAAACCTGACGATGTCTCTCAAGATGAGTGGGATAGACTGGATAAGAAGGCATGGGGAACCATCTGGTTATGTCTTTTAGACTATGTCTTGTTAAATGTCACAAAGGAAGAGACTGCATACAAGTTATGGAAATGGTTGGGTGAGATTTATCAAGCCAAGAGTATGGTAAATAAACTTTATTTAAAAAGAAAATTGTTTTCCATGAAAATGTGAGAAGGTGAATCAGTTGTAGAGCATTTAAATTCTTTTAATTTGTTAGTGAGTCAGCTTGATTTAGTAGATGTTGAGGTTAGTGAGGAAGATAAATGTATCTTCTTTGTTCTTTACCTAAGTCTTGGGAGAATGTTATCCTTGCTATCACTACTAACCTTGCAGATCCGAAGTTGGATGCTCTTGTTTCAGTGCTACTGTCACATGAATTGAAGAAGAAGAGTTCAGATAGTTCAGGGGATGCTCTCAGTGTCAGGGGAAGGTCTAAGGAAAGGGGACCTAAAGGAGATCAGAAAGGGGCTAAGGACAAGTCCAAGGGCTGGTCTAAGACTCCTAGCAAAAAGAACAGAGTTAAGTGTTGGAACTGCAATAAAAGAGGACATGTGAAAAAGGAGTACAGAAACCCCAAGAAATAGTGGGAGAGTGCTTCAGATAAGTCATCGAATGTAGGTGAAGAAGTTTTACTTTCTGCATGTAATGTTGTTTCTGATGAAAATTGGTTTGTTGACTCAGGATGCTCATTTCATATGACTCTGCATAAGGAATGGTTCTCCTCATATGAAGAATATGATGGAGGTAATATCTACCTTGGTGACAACTCTACATATCCGATTGTTAGGAAAGGAAAGGTATTGTTGTGTTTCAGTGATGGGAGGATTAAAACCCTCCCTGGTGTTTTGCATGTTCCTAGATTAGCTAGAAATCTAATTTTAGTTTTGAAGTTGAATGATTTGGGAATGCATGTGACATTTGACAAGCATGGCTGCAGATTAGTGAGAGGGAACTTGGTGGTAGCGAAGGGGAAGAGATTTAGAAGATTGTTCAAGCTTGAAGCCACTACAGTTTATAATGCCTCCTATGTATCTAAGGCTTCTGAAAAACAATTGTATGTTGTGGCACCGTAGATTGGGCCACATAAGCAATAATATATTGAAAACTATTAAGAATAAAAATTTGTTGGATGGTTTCTCCTATTTTGATGAGCACTTTGATTTCTGTGAGCATTGTGTGTTTGGTAAACAAAACATAAAGTCATTTCCTTCAGGAAGCAATAGAGCAAAACAAAAGTTAGAAATTATTCATATGGATGTGTTTGGACCTGTGGATAATGAATCTATCAGAAAATCTCGTTATTTTGTAACCTTCATTAATGATGTATCCAGATTTACATGGATTTATTTTATGAAGCATAAATCTGAAGTTTTCACTAAGTTTAAGGAATTCAAATTCTTAGTAGAGAACCAATCAGGTTTAAAGATAAAAAATATTAAGATCTGACAATGGAGGGGAATATTGTTCTAAGGAATTTGATGAGTTTTGCAAGCATGCATGTATAATCAGACAAAAGACAACTCCATATACACCACAACAGAATGGTGTTGCAGAAAGGATGAACCGAACAATTATGGAAAGGGCCAGAAGTATGCTTAGTGATGCATAGTTGGATAAATGCTTTTGGGTAGAGGCTGTGTGTACTGCTTCCTACTTGATAAATAGATCTCCTTGTAAGGCTCTTGATTTGACACCTTATGAAGTGTGGATAGGTAAGAAACCTTATGTTTCACATTTAAGGGTTTTTGGCTATGAGGCTTTTGTTCATGTGCCTAAGGAAAAGCGATCTAAGTTGGATCCAAAGGCTAAAAAGTGTACATTCATTAGATATGGTGATAATGTGAAAGGTTATAAGCTTTGGAATCCACTAACTCGCATGATTATCTTTTCTAGAGATGTTATTTTCAGGGAATTCAGAGCTACTTCTGAACCTAAGCAGCCAAAAAAAAAAGATGAAAAAGTAAAGAAGGTGCACTTTGATTTAGAGAAGCAAGATGCACCTCAGGAAGAACAGAATGATGGATTAGGGGGTGAAGAAGAAGAAGATTTGAGTAGTTCGGGTGAAGATGAATCCGTTGTGACAGAAGAAGTTGATGCAGATGATCATGCAGAAGAATGAGTAGAGTCTCTTACTCCACCCTTGAGGAGATCCACAAGACAACGGAATCTAGTTGACAAGTATAGCCCACTAGATTTCCATTGTGTATATGCTTTATTGAGTACTAACGATGAACCTAGATCCTACAGGGAAGCTATTTTTGTAGATGATAGTGAGTCTTGGAAGCTAGCCATGCAGGAGGAGATGATGGCTTTAGACTCTTGTAACACCTGGGATCTTGTTCATTTTCCCAAAGGAAGAAAGGCCATAGGTTGTAAGTGGGTCTTCAAGAAAAAATTTGGAGCAGACGATTCATTGGAGAAGTACAAGGCTAGATTGGTAGCCAAGGGCTACTCCTAGAGAGAGGGAGTTGATTTTGGTGAGATATTCTCTCTTGTTGCTAAATTGACTTCTATTAGATTTCTCTTATCCATTTTTGTAGCTTATGATTGGGAGATTGAGCAAATGGATGTTAAGACTGCATTCTTGCATGGAGATCTTGAAGAAGAAATTTATATGCAACACCTAAGGGTTTTGAGGTAAAAGGTAAAGAACATTGGGTTTGCAGGTTAAAGAGGTCTCTTTATGGTCTAAAATAGTCCCCCAGAATGTGGTATCAAAAGTTTGATTCATTTGTTTTGAAATTGAGTTTTGTTAGAAGCGAAGAGGATCATTGTGTTTACATTCATTGAGTTGATGATTATATACTGGTTATTGCTTTGTATGTTGATGACATGTTTTTCAGCAATACTAAGGGTATGGTCATTGAGATTAAAACCTAACTTTCAGGTGCATTTGAGATGAAGGATCTTGGTGCTGCAAGGTATATTCTGAGAATGGAGATCAAGAGGGACAGAGCTAACATAAAACTTTGGTTGTCACAAAGTAAGTATGTGAATACTATTGTGCAGAGGTTTAGTTTGTAGGATTGTAACCCAGTTAGAATTCCTTTACCCATTAGTACTAAGCTTTCATTAGATATGTGTCCAAAGATTGAGGATGACCTTGAGGATATGTCTAATGTGCCATATGCTAGTGTTGTAGGGAGTTTGATGAATGCAATGGTTTGCACTAGACCAGATATTGCCCAAGCAGTGGGAGTTTTGAGCATATTTATGTCTAACCCTGGTAGACAGCATTGGAACTATGCGAAGAGATGTTTAAATATCTTGCAGGTACTCTTGACCATTGTTTGGTTTATTCTAGTACTGATAGTGCTGATAAATCTTTGGACATACAGGGTTTTGCTGATACAGATTGGGCAGGTGACTTGGATAGTCAAAGGGCCACTAGTGGCTATGTGTTTACTTTGTTTGGAAGTACAGTGAGTTGGATGAGTAAGAGGCAACCCACAGTTGCTTTGTCCACCACAGAAGTAGAGTATATGGCTGCTACCCATGTCTCTAAGGAGGCAGTTTGGTTGAGGAGACTGTGTACAGGTATTGGTTTTGATTGCAGGATCATTCAGATTGGTTGTGATAGCCAGAATGCTATCTGTTTGGCCAAGAATCCCATGTATCATACTCGGACTAACCATGTTGATGTTCAGTATCACTTTGTTTGAGAATTGGTTGCAAATGGAGAGATTGAGCTAAAGAAGATAGACACTTAGGAGAATGTTGTAGATTCATTGACCAAGCCTATGAGCACAGAGAAGTTTGTATGGTGTAGAGAGGCCATGGGCCTTGTTTCTAGTGCCTAATTATTTTTCATTTGTTTTCCTATGGGTTGATTTACAATGTATAATGTCAAGTGGGAGAATGTTGGAATAAGGTGCCATTAACCTTATAAATTCCAATATTGTATTTTATTCCATTTATTATTTGTTATTTGTAATTACCCATAAGGGAATGAGGTAGTTTCACTGGTAGGGGTAATTTCAGAGTCACCAAAAGTTATTACGGAGTGACTTTTACTATTGGTAAATGTAAAAACTCATAGTAAATGAGGATAGGCATGCTCCCTTGAGGAATATACTATTTTTGGCATGTATGACAACTATCATAATGTTTGGTGAGTGAATCTATGACAGCTGCTAGTTGTCATAAGATTCTGAGATTCTATGACGGATATGTTAGTTGTATATTTGCAATATTTAGCCCAAGGTTCATATCTTGGAAAGATACTCTTTTGCTGGAATCTATGATGGTTATGACGTGTCAAGATGTTGTGAGAGGCTAGATTTAGTCTTGGGAGCCCAACCTTTGCATGGTTGTTTTTGGACAAGTGTAAGATGCTTGTAAGATGGTAATTAATGTTTACGGGTTGGAGAATTTTAGGAGAGAGAAGGTGAACATCTAAGATGAGTTAGAAAACTTTTCTATAAGTATTTGCCATGTATTAGTTACTGCAATACAGATTTTAGGTACTCGGGTGCTGCTAGAATGCTGTCAGATTGAAGACTGGTGGAGAGAGTTGAAGTGTTGTTGTATTGTAAATCATTTTCAGATTAATACAAACATTGAGCCTCTTTCCTGTGTGGAGTTTTTTACCCGAAAGGGTTTTCTCCATGTTAAACATTGTGTTATGTGTTCATATTTCTGATTTTGCATCTCTGTGAAGTATAGTTTTGTTTCTGTGTTACAATCTCCATTAATAACATACAGTTAAAGATTGTAGAAATTTATATTGAATCAGATTTCCATTGAAGTAGTGTTGCTTTCATTTCTAACACACAAGTGCCAAGATCATAGCATATGTGCCACACACAGCTGTGAAGGATATCTTCATATAGCAGGAAGCTTCAGGTAGGAGATGCAGATGGATCAACAAGATCCAATAATATGACATAGACATACAGATGACCAAACTAGTTAGAGGCCATGGTTTAGCTAAGTTGATGGCAAATTCCAACTTAGAGCCAACTGAGATAAATGAGGTAAATGCTTCTCAACTTGTTGATGTGTGTGCTTTGACAAATGACCCATGGTATAAGGATATTATATTTTATCTTGTCAACATGCATTGCCCCCCAGGCATGAGTATAACTTAGTAAAGGACACTCAAACTCCAATCCCAAAGTTATGTCTTGATCCAAGGTATTTTAATGTGGAGAAATCATGAGGGATTGTTATTAAAGTGTCTAAATCATCAAAAATCTGAGCAAGTCATTCATGAATATCACCGAGGAGCTTGTGGTGGGCATTTTTATCCTAAAACCACAATACATGAGATCATTAGGGCAAGATTTTGGTGGCCTAGTCTCTTCAAAGATGTTGCAAAACAAATTAGAAAGTGTGATGCCTGTCAAAGATATGCAGGTAAGTTGAAGTTCCAAGGTGCCCTTCCCCTTATGAATATTACCATTGAAGCACCCTTTCAGCAATGGGTACAGGTGGATATTGGTGGCAAATTATTACTTTACTAAGTGGGTTGAGGCTATTACAACTCGCAATGCCATGTCTAAGGTAGTGATTGAGTTCTTGTTGAACAATCTAGTAACTAGATTTGGTGTGTCATCTAGAATTGTTGCAGATAATGCTATGTGTTTTAGATCTCAGGACATTGCAAATATGTCTTCCAAGTATGGGATAAGTTTGATTCATTCTTCACCATATCATCCACAAAGTAATGGACAAGATGAGTCCAGAAATAAGAGCCTCATAAACTTTTAAAGAGGACTTTAGATGAGAACAAGAAAAGGTGGGATGACAAGCTAAAATATGGAGTTTGGGCTGATAGGATCACCTATAAACGTGCTATAGGAAAGAGCCCTTTTGAGTTAGCATATGGGAAGGAGGCCAAAATTCCAATGTCGCTTGAGTTGCATGTGTATCAATTGTTGCAACAAATAGGAGAAGATGGAGATGATGCTATGGCATTGAGAATGCATGAGTTAACAAAGTTGGATGAAGTGGCACATGACAAAAACCTACTAAGGTAGTAGGAGGTACAACATGTATTCAACAAAAGAATAGTCAAAATATGTTTTCAGATTGGTGATTTGGTTCTTCTCTGGAATGCGAAATCAAAAGACAAGGGCAAACATGGTAAGTTTGAGCCACTATGGGTAGGCCCATATCAAATTGATAAAAAGGCTAGTGTGGACACTTGTTATGTCAAAAACTTGAAAGGGGAATTGTTGGAGCTTCCTATCCATGGGCAGCATTTTAAACATTACTTCTCATAGATAATGATTTTCCTTTAAGTTTTGTGGTAAAGTCTTTTTATATCCATTTTTTAAGCTAGAGTTGTCTTGACCATTGCTAGTCTTGACGGTGTTTTGTTTTGGTTCTTGTGTGTTGTTGTTTTGGTTTGCTTGGAGATCTAAATTCTCGCTATGTCATTGCTTGATACAAGTCCCCAACCAGAGCTAGTGGTGACACTTGTTTAGGTTTAAGGGTTTTAAGTCATTCTTGTCAAGTGTTTGTCCTTATTTCTCCTTAAATCCCTAATGTTGGCCTATTTTCCTCTTTCCAGAGTCAAATAGTTCACCTTGCAAATATCTTGGATACCCCATGGGATATAGCCACATGCAATCCTTTATCCTTCAAATCCTAGTAATCTACCCTACAAAATCCCTAAAATCTCATTTGAAGAATCCATGCAAAAAACCCAGAAAAACCCAGAAACCTATTGCCTTCATGTATTCCTTCGCTTAGATTTTTTATCTTCATACTTGGTCATTTTGGTGTGGATATTTAATGTCTGGATATCTAGAGCTTAGTTAACATCTGGATATTATCCTAATATCTAGACCTTTACTAAGATCCTGATATATTTTGAGTATCTGGACCTTACTTAATACCTGAATGTTTTCTTAACATTTGGATGTTAACTAAGATCTGGATACTTCCTGAATGTGCAGACCTTTCTTAATATCCAGATGCTTTCTTAACATCTAAATATTTCTTAATGTCTGAATCTTTCCTATGTCCATGCCCTTTCCGAATGTCCTGATGATGTCATCTAATCCCCTCCCCAAAGAAGTGCATATGATGATGATGTCATCCGGACATTCCGCCTCCGATATATTATCCTACAGTGTTAATATCCTAATGATGTCATCCAGATCTCCTCTTCAACGAAGCTCTCCATGCTGATGAAATCATCAGGATATTCACAAAAGGGCATCTAGATATTAAAAGTTAATATCCATGTGGATGATAGCTTCTCGATATTGCGAAGGTGAATTTGACGGGTGCATCCAGATATTTGTGAATATGCAGAACTTGAATGGATATTCATGATATCCATATGCCTGTTGACCGCAACTTTGACTGTGATTATCTCCCTCATCCTGAGGAATTTCTACATGATCCAAAAGGCAAAATTGATTAGAATGTCCTCTTCTTTTATTTGACAGGCTTTTCGAGGAATATTCTCACCTTGAAATTGTGATCCAAGAATCATGATCTGGATATTGATATGCACATCTGGATATCAGGATAGGGACCAACTAAAGGAGAATATGTAGACTCAACTGACAAGACATATCAATGGCTGACTCAAAGTGTTGCGAAGGCTTTCCACAGGCAGATATTTTGCATTGATTGTTACAGGTGAGTGATTCAGTTGCTCGCATTAAAGACCCAAAATATCTTTCAGCTACTCGATGGGTCCAGATATTTTCTGCATTGAAGTCTGGTAGGCAGATATCCATTCTTCCATTGAAATATCTCTAACAAGCCCATGAGTCCATTCATTACAGTAGGTAATGGTACTCCATCGTCAAATGCTATATATGCATGAATGTAAAATGAATAAAGGGGTTGGTATTTTGGGTATTTTTAGGGAGTCAAGTGTAGAGCTCTCTAGGGTTTCAAATAGTAGAAAAGTTCTAGTTCCCCAGCAGTGAAGACACATGTTATCAAAGGTTTATCATATTTATTACAACTATCAGTGTATGAACTTCTCCTTCTTCTTATGTAATCTTTTAAGGAAATCCTGAGTTTCATTTAGGGTTTCCTCTTTCCACACTTTGTGGTATGATTGTAACCATTGATCAGATGAATGAACAGATTCTTAAAACATTACATGCTATGTGATGATCTCTTTTATGGTTGTAGATGATTGATTGTATATTGATTAAGGATTACTAAGCATATTCTCCATTTATTGTTGTTCTTCTTGCATCCGATTATCCATAAAGTGTATGTTTCATTTCTTTTGTTATTTTCTTCCTTCTGTTGAATTGTGGACTCTGCGTCCCAATATATTAGGCACCAGTCTGAAGATTTCCATGATCACCCATACTCTTAAAAATCATAACAAACTTATCATGTGTGAAGAAAGTAATTAATTTGTATGTCTTGCAAACAAGCATATATGCACCATCCATTGTCAATGGGAGTGCCCTATTATCAGCTATATAGGGGTTATTTATGACAACCAATTATTTTAGGTCCAGTGACAGTCTTTGGGGCCTAAAAGGTAGTTTGGGTTTGGTTGTCCTATAATTTTTAGTTGTCCATATGGTTTGAACCTAATACCTGTTCAAGTATACCCCTCGGGCTATCCCTCCTAGGATTAAGCTGAGCCTGAAGTACAATGGAGTTAACCCACTCCTGTAGGTTGCCCAAAATCACCTTGAACTTGTTGATAAACCTCTTCCAGTCATCTAGAATGACTATCCCTAGCCCAGGTGATTTAGGAATGTTTTAGGGTTTAGGGTTGTAGTTATTTTGTGAGTCAACATACACATCACTATTCTTAAAATTTTCAATCTTGACCTAACTCAGGATGTTGATCTTGTGCATGATAGGAGTCAATAGTCAAAGACTGGTTCATAGTATATGCCTTTTAAGACATATAATGAGAAAGGCCTAAGTGATTAAAGGATTTAACTATCCACTTGCCCATCCTCATCTTTATATTTTTGAAGTATCAAGATACCTTACCACCTTGTGAGCCAATGAAATTTGAGAAACTAAGTAGGCCTAGATGTATGTGGTAACTTGATGAGGGGCCATCATGGCAGTTTCTTAGCAACTAGGAAGTTCAAAACATGGGACAAATTATCACTATTATTATCACTGTTAGATGTTACCAATTTAGATCAATGATCTTTGCATGTCACTCTCTCAACATTGGCATCTAACATCAAAGTTGTGATGCAAGGAGCATCTCCTATGTAATATAAATGAGCCATCATCGGATACTTTCATGACCACCTCAGAGTTTTCTAAATGATTAACCAATCATATATATACATATGAGTGCATAAGATGCATAGTTGGTGCCAAATTATATTCTCGTTTGACAAGTGACAACATATTGGGCCCACTTATAGACATTTAGTGAAAGTAGCACCATTGGATCAATCTTAACTTAAGCAATGGCCATCACACATCATGAGGTGAGAGTGGGCCCACCACTCAAAGCTATTGTAGAGGAGGAAAATTACATCTTGGCCAAAATATATTAATCAAGGGAATTTTCCAATACCACTACACTAGGATCTATTTTAGTTTTTCTATCTACTTGTTTAGATAAACTAACATTACCAAACCCCTTTTTCACTAAAGGATATGAATTGAAACTATGCTAGTTTCTTGAAAAATAAAGAAAATATGCTAAGAAATCTAGAAATGAACTATTAGAAATAGAATTATGAAATTTTAGATATAGAAGAGAAAAGAAAAGAAACAAAGGAACCTAGTATTAGAAGATGAGGCCCTCTACCAAGAATGCTAGTGCATTGCAAGAATGTTTATGCATTGCATTGTAGTCTGGGATGCACAAAAAATAAAGGATTCCTAGTTTGATGCACTTCTAGTCACCCGCACAACACAAAAACAAAAAAAAAAACTTTCCAGTAATCTCCAAGTGATGAGAATGAGCTAAAATTGAGAAGAGATGTATAATAATATTGAAATAAATTGAACAAACAATAAAAAAAAATAAAGTATTTTGAGTGATAAATCACAAAACCAATGTTGAAGGAATGTATCTCCTCACTAAAATATTTAGTCCTATAAAGAAAACAAAAAATGGTTGGGACTGCTTGGGAGCTTTCATTTATGTCAAGACCCTATTTTGGTCTTTCAACCTCCATGGATAGCCAAGATGGAAAATGGAGAAAAAAAAATTGTGCTCCTATTTTCTATGTGAAAATAGAATGGAATAATAGTAGTGATTATATATTTTTCAAGTAAAAAGGAATGAAAACTAATCTAATCAAAACCCAAGTGACCAAACTAGTATATTAGCTTTAAAGGAAGCAAATAAGATGAAGTAACCCACACAATACAAAAAGCAACAATGGATTACACTAGAATGAGGAAATAAAAGAGAGTCCTATAAAACCCAATCACCTATTCAATGGAGATGTAAGCTACCCAACTAAAGTAGAATAAACCAACAAGAAATGGTCCCATAACAAGGAAAGGCCATTTAAAGGTCCTACAACAAATTTTTGATAGATTAGAAGCATATCAAGTCAGATTGAATCATAAGAAATGTGTCTTTGGGGTCACATAAGGAAAGTTGCTTGGATACATTGTTTCACAGAGGGGAATTGAGGTAGATCCTGCTAAAGTCAAGGCCATTGTAGACATGAAAACCCCCCTCTAATATAAAATAATTAAGGAGCTTACAAGGTAAGTTGCAGTCCATAAGACGGTTCATAGCTCAATTAGGGGATAAATGTCATCCTTTTACTCATTTGTTGCATAAAAATACGACCTTCCAATGGGATGATAAATGTCAACAAGCTTTCCAACAATTAAAGGAGTATCTTATGTCACCTCCAGTTTTAATGCCACCTATCCAAGGTATACCCTTGTTATTGTATATCTCTACCACCTCAGCAGCTCTAAGGGCACTCCTTGCTCAACATGATGACCATGAAAAGGAAAGAGCTATATATTATGTCAGCAGAACTTTGGTAGGCTATGAATTAAATTACAACTTCATAGAAAGAGCTTGCTTAGCAGTTGTTTTTGCTTCTCCAAAACTCTGGCACTACATGCTAAACCAACAAACTAAACTCATATCAAAAGTGGATCCTCTCAAGTATCTTTTGTCTAAGGCAGCCCTAATAGGTAGAATGGCTAAGTGGGTTATGATGCTAAGTGAATTTGATATTGAGTATGTGGATATGAAGGCCATCAAGGGTCAATTCATAGTAGATCAGTTGGCAGATTTCCATTGCAAGTGGATTATCCCTTAGTATCAGAGTTTCCTGATGAATCAGTCTTTGCCATGGAATCTTCATCTTTATGTCAATTATATTTTGAAGGGTCATATACCAATGATGGATCAAGGGAAAGAATTATTTTGTTACCCCTCAAGGAGATTGCATACCTAAGTCATGTCGCTTAGATTTCCCATGCACAAATAATATACCTAAATATGAAGCTTTAATATCAGGCCTAAGAACAACTATTTCATGGAATATTAAGGAACTTCAAGTTCTAGGGGACTCTTAATTAGTCATTAGACAAGTGAATGAAGTATACCACACAAAAGATCAAAATCTATGGCTCTATAAGAAAATGGTAGATACATTAAGGGAGCATTTTTAAAAGATCTCATTTGAACAAATAGCAAGCTTAAACAATAGGGTTGCGGATGCAATGGCCACTATTGGATCTCTTTTGGACATGCCTCATGGTAATCAACACTATGAGTTTCTAGTTGAGCAGCTTTTCATACCAACCTATGAGATGTTAGAATCAGAAATGGTGTGTGTCCTTGTTGGTCCTAATTCCCCTTGATACCAAGATGTCTACACTTACCTGCATAATAACACTCTTCCACCCAATCTCTCTAGCTCTGACAAGAGAAACTTTATGCACCGATCCACTCGCTTTACCATCCTTGGTGATACCTTATATAAATGAAGCCTAGATGGTATTCTCCTTAGATGTTTAAACCTTAAAGAATCCAAAACCGCTTTACAAGAAGTACATGAGGGAATTTGTGGGGCACATTCTAGTGGATCATCTCTAGCTAAGAAGTTATTGAGAATAGGATATTATTGGCCAACTTTGGGACAAGATGGTCAAGAATAAGAGATGCAAACAATGTCAGCAACATGGGCATTTAATACATGCACCCTCTCAAGAGTTACAACCTAACACTACTCCTTGGCCTTTTTCTCAGTGGGGGCTTGATCTTGTGGGCAAAATTCACCCTCATTCCTCTGATGGCCATACCTTTATCATAACCACTACCAAATATTTCACAAAATGGGTAGAAGCTATTCCTTTAGCCAATGTTACTAGAAAACAAATCTCCAAATTTATCCTTAATTATATCATTTGTCAATACAATATCTCATCCTCCATTATTACTGATAATGGTAGGCTCTTCAAAAATCAAGATGTATGCAAACTTTGCCGCATATTCCATATCCAACATCATTTTTCCACCCCCTACTACCCGCAAGGTAATGGTCAAGATGAGGCTTCAAATAAAACTATTCTAAAGATCCTTAAGAAAATAGTCAATGACACTGGCCGTGATTGTCACTTGTAGCTTAATCCAATTTTATGGGCCTACCAAACTAGCATTCATACCCCTATTGGAACCACTCCCTATTTTCTTGTTTATGGAACCAAAGCCATTCTACCCATCGAGGTTGAGGTCCCATCTTTGAGAGTGTCATTAAACCATGTGATTGATGAAGAAGAGTATAGGGCATTTAGATTGCATGAGCTTGAGGTCCTAGAAGAGAAGTGTTTGCACGCTTTGAATCATTTGCAATCCTGTCATAATCGGTTACAAAGAAGTTATAACAAGAAAATCAGAGTTAGAAGATTTGAGCTTGGTGACTTGGTACTTAAGTAAAATCAGAAGAATCAACAAGAAAGAGCAAAGAAAGGAAAATTTGAGCCTAATTGTCTTGGACCTTTTGTGGTTATAGCAGCTTATGGATTGGGGGCATATCAATTGGCAACTCTAGAAGGGGAATCTTTGGACGAACCCATTAATGTCATGCACCTTAATAAATTCTATGCATAATCCTCTAGAAACATAAATGATTGATGTGTAGTATTCTTACCTTTTGTCTTGTACCTTTGGCATCTATGTTTTCCCCATTCATTTGGTTTTTTGTTGTCTCTTTTAAATTGCATTACTAGGAGCATGTCTTAGTATATGGTTATGCATATGGATCCTTGAAACAAATCTAAAAAATTCTAAAAATCCAATATCCTAACTTTCCCACACCAACAAGCTAATAAGCAAGAAGTCTTGACCTTAAAAGATCCTTGTAAATTAAGTTAATCTACTAACTTTGTCTACATGGCCAAATCTTTCAAAAATTCAAATCTAATATCAAAATCATGATGCCTTGATAGGATATATCTTTCCTATGTTAGGCTATCATCTAATATCAAAATCATGATGCCTTGATAGGATATATCTTTCCTATATTAGGCTATCATCTTTTTCTAAATCTTGAGCTTAATAAATTAGCAAAGGACATTGTGATGGGCTTGTGCAAGATCATGGGGGTCCAAAAAGAGGCGATGTGAAAAAATAGGTGTTTTTTACTTGCCCAAAAATGTGAAATTCTGCTTTGACTTTTTCTAGGCTCGGGTAGAAAGTACATGTTGCCATAGCAAGCACCAAAGCATAACGGATATCCATTTAGGAACGGATATTTGTTTTTTGTCTATTAAATGAGTCATTTTCACTTGCCTTATTCTTTGCGTGCTTTGGAGAGTCATTTTATATATTATATTATATCATTTTATAATATTATTATATTATATATATTAATATTATATTATATCATTATATATAATTAATATATAATATTATAATATAATATATAAAAATTATATTATATAATATTATATTATAATATAATATAATATTTATATTATATAATAATAATATAAAATTATATAATATAATATTATATTAGAATATTATACTATTATATTATATTATAATATATATATCATATTATATTATAAAAGAAAAGGCCGAGAGTCATTTTCACTTGCCTTATTCTCTACTGTGTGCTTTGGAGCAACCAAAGAACTCAGATATCCGTTTGCCAGTGATTGTTTTTGCAAAAATCACCCACTAATTAGAGGTATGTATGATTTTTAATGTTTTTTTTCAATTTTTTTTTAGTTTTGCATTATTTTTTAAGAATTTTAGTCAAAAATAGGTTTTTGAATATCCATAATAGTTTGCATTAAAATAATTGTTAATTTTTAAAGTTTTCAACATCAAACAAATTTAACAATGGCTGAGAATCCCAACCCTGGTCCAAATGAAAACCCTGCCCAGCCAAATCCTCCTCCACCACCAATTTCTCCATTACAAAATGTACCGACTATCCATGAATCTATCCATAGGAATTTAAATCAATTGAGAAACATATGTCAGATATACGAGACACTCCCTCAGCTCTCTGATATGAAAACCACATTAGAAATAATAATTTCCAATGTTAAAACTCTCACAAAGTAGAATATTAGGTTTGTAGAGTGACGAGAGTCCTAGAGGCAACATTATGCCAATGGTTTATCATATGATGAAGTGAGGGAACGTGGCATTACGAAATCCCATTTAGCACAACTATTTATCAATCCCAAAATTGGACAACCCATAGATGTGTGCAAGCCTAATTTTTTGATTAAATGGTGCACACATCGATGTATCCTAGACAATTTTTGGAAACGTTGGTGGATGGTTTTTGATAAACCACGCAACAACAATCTTGATGTCCCACTATATGTTGAGTTTGTCCTAGGTAATCAAGTCAGATACTTTGATATTCAAGATTTCTAAGGTATGTGTAGAGGAATGCCTCAGGATAGACCTAGGGCACATCAAGTAACCCCACTTCTTCCTACTCTACCTATTGCTTCCCCAGCTCCAATACCTTACCTAGAGATTGTTGTAGATGCAGGCAGTTAGAGTATTTTGTCCATACATGCATTGAGTGGCCATTTGATCACATAGAGCTCACATGTTGCGCAACTGCATGATGGTGCATCCTATCATGATGGTGATGCACCTGTTACATCCCATCATGATGGTGATACACCTGTTGCATCAGTTGCTACTGGTACACCCTCCTCTTCAGCACATATTTGTGTGCCCCATTACTACATTATGTGCCACAATATGTGTTTGGGTCCTCTTCGATAGTCCATTGAGGCTACAATGGACACATCTGACTATGAGGTCCATGATATGTCAGATGTAGGAGATGAGAGAGCACGGAGTGGAGCATTTCCAGGAGAGACATCGGGTGGAAGAGATGATGTGGAGGTACCGGTAAGACTTAAAGTAATTTCATAGTGCATTTTATCTTTTCTCTCATATTTTATAAGAGATATTAGTACTAATATATGTTTATGTGCTAGAATCTTTAACAGTTACTGACATAGGATCAAATTTCACAAGTCCAGGAGGCTACTCAATCAACCATTTCATTTGGCCTATAGACTCAGTATATGGTATCATTTAAATTGTTATTTAGATGTTAATTTTTGAAATCTATTATGTTTAAATACATGTACATAGATTGATAGTCTAACGTATTCTTGTCTTTTTTATGCAACAACCTGGTACTTTTACAACCATGTTGACTGTTGTAGACACATTGGAAGAAGCATCACAACAAGTATATGTTTTTTATATTCTCGACATTATGATTATATGTACATGTGCATTTAAATTGTGTTACATTCTTGTCATTTTTTATATAGGAAACTATCTTAGCTGGTTCATCCATCATGAGCCCGTCTACAACAAGTGTACAAGCATCACAACAGGTATGTGTTTATTTTATATTGCATATATATATGTTTATATAGGAGTAGATACATGTTTAGTAAATATTATTATTTGTCAACAATTATATATTAATTTGTATCAATTTTATTTTACCTACTATAATCCTCTGCCTGATTCAACAATGTGACGAATCTGGGACCATTTCGATATACAAGGACTCCTGATCGTCCTATGAGACAATCATATGCAGAACATCTTGCAAAAAAAAGAGAAAAACTTGAAGTAAACAAGAATTGCATTTTTGATATATTATAGTTCAATATAGTAATTTTGATGTTAAATTGATAATTTCTAAATTATAGTATATAAGTTTCTATTTAGTAGTCTATCTTGTCAACCATTCACATAATTAATCTAATTTGTGGTTTGAATTGTTATTGTGCAGGCAACTTCAAAGCCACCAAGTTCTTCAAGGAGGCTCAATTTTGATGATCCAACACAAGATTAGGATTTGCTAGAGATTGATACATTTAGGGATTGATAGATCTTGAGATGGCATATATGCCACATTTTTTAAAATTTATTTTGAGTAGGCATATATACCAAATTTGTATATGCACAAATACAATTATTCTACATTTTGATATATAAGAATTGATATTCAATCTAATTTGTTCCTCATGTGCATGTCTTTCTAATTTGAAACTTAAAATTGGAATTTTTAATTATTTAAGAATGGTTTAAAGTTATGATCAATAAAATGTTATATATTAACAAAATTGCATTTTAATAGAACTTATGAATTACAATTGGTAATCCATCTATGTTAGTGTTAAATTTGGTTGCCTTTGGCAATTTCACAATTTTTTTGACCATTTATCTAATGTTATCACCAAATTTTATGACCATTTTTTGATTGTTGAGCTCATAGTGGTTATGTGGAAGCTTTAGGTCAAATTTGGCATTCTAGTTGCATGTTGAACACTCAATTTGAGAATACATGTGACTTAAAGATCTCTTGAATGAATTTACATTTGACATTATTTAGTTTTTTGAACTCCTATAATGAAGTGGGGAGCTGATTTTTTTTTAAAAGAAGCTAAAATTAATGCAAAATGGTATGAGAAGCACTGTATAATGTTTGTTGAGAAGGTAAATCTCATACTGACCATAGCCAAATAATAAAGAAAGGTGATTTGTGATTATTCAATTGGAAGAATGATAAAAATTATGGCAAGTTTTTTACCTTTTCATATCGCTGCCAACCATTCACTTATTGTCTTTTACCTTTTCATATCACTTTTTTAGGAGGCATTTTTGTAGTGTGTCAAATTAAGCTTCACATACATTACATTCAAGAGTTCATTCATACTAAGGTTCACATACATTACATTCCATGAGACCACATTGCTTTGCGGCGTTTTTTCAAACAATTCACCGCCTTTTCTATTGTACCACATTTTTCATACATGTAGATACCAAAGCATTTTATCAGAAAGTTTACTGTCTTTTTTTTCTATGGCTAAAAGCCTAAAACAGGTGCTTTCGAACAAGCTATGGATACTTAGAAAAAATCTATCAAAGCATATTAGTAAGCAATATTACATTGCATTGCCTTAAAAATTAGTAAGAAATTTTTGTAGTTTATATTCATATCACTGATTACATTGCATTGCACATCTTTCAAACTCAAAGTATTACTTCACATTGCATAACTAATAACTAGATGGTGATAGATGACAAATTTTCAAACATGGCATTGTATTACCATGAGACCAAATTTCTTTGAGGCATTTTTTCAAACAGTTCACTTCCTTGTCTTTGCTACCACATTTTTCAGACATGTCTACCAAAGCATTTTATCAAATAGTTCGCTGCCTTGATGTTATGCCTAAAAGATTAAAACTCTATCCAAGAAAATGGGTGGTGTTTCTGTCCTAAGGGCTAATGAGGGAGAAACTGCTACAAAGCTTAAAGTAAAAGATATGAAAAACTAGTCAGAAAATCATGAAAAGGAATAAAAGATTGATGTTGTCTTAAGGGCTGATGAGAGAGCATTTTATCTAAAAGACAAGTACACAATCTTCACCATTGCTTCACTATTAAGTAGGTGCCAACATGAACCAATGTACGAATGTGTGAGTGATTTGGATGTGAAAACATATACACATGACATTCATGATTACACAAACATGTGACATTTTTCAACATACATGTTACTAAATTTTTTCTTACAGCTCAATTTAGGAAGGCCTTAACAAGCAGTTGTTAAAATGGGGTAAGAAATTTTTTTTATCAACATCAGCTGTCTCGATGAAGGATTTTTAGTATTGATTTATCAGGGTGACGTAACAATTCGAGTTGAGCTATTGCACAATCCAAATAAATCAATAAAATAGCCTTCATTAAGAAAGTAGACATTCAAAGGATATTAGATTTTGAAGCTAAACTAATCTCTGCAGTTCATGTTTCAGTTATGTTATTGTTGTTCATTTAGTACATTTCAGTGCAGTTCAGAAAAGAGGTATTTATAAACTATCAATTCTTCATGATATAAACATATGTTTCAAATAAAGTTCAATTGTTTCATGTTATGTAATTGATTCATAAAAGGAAAGTACACATAAGTCATTACATAATATGAAATAGCTGATTATATTCAAAAGAAATGTTTAAGGTGTCCCACACAAGCCGTGGGAATGACTGAAAGATGCAACATAAAAGTAAATTATAAAGCTGAAGAAAGAAAAGAGCATATGAAAAGAATAGGGACCCATCATTGCCTGTGAATGACGAATCCCAAGGTTGATTAGGTGCATATTCAGCTCCCTCCATCTAGAAAGCTCTAGAAATATCTATAGGAAATGGTGTTAGAGCTCGGGGTTCCAATTCTTTTCACATACAAAACAACAAATATATAATCTACTTTTATGAAGCATCAAATGCATATGTTCAGTCATCACAAATATACAAGAAAAATAGAATGAATAGTTGAACAAAGGATGCAGATACCATATCAGAAGATATATCAAGAAGGAGAAGCATCACGTCATACAAATCAAACAAAGATTGCAGCCTTGTGTTTTCTTTATCTAACATGTTTGTCGAATATGCAGGAATAGGTAAATATGATGACATATGAAAATTATAGCATGTGGAGGAAATGTGGCTCCCACAAGGGTTGATCCCAGCATGTCTCATTTAGCAGAGATGTGTCATTATTGAATAATGTCATAACCCCATAGGTATTGTTTCCTTGACATTGGCTTCTTTTCCTATGAAGATATCATTTTGCTGACCTCATGCTCCTAATAGAGATACATCCACGGGAAAGGCAACCAATGTAAAAAGGAAATAGTACAATAGGGTACAATAGTTACTGTTATTATTAATGTTGTTTCATTTCATATTTAATGTTGTCATTTCACATTATGAATGTTACAGTCATGAGAGGGCACATATATTATCACTGTCTTATCAAAAGAGAAGTCACTGTCAACCAAAAAAAACATACATTGTTCAAAGACAAATGACATTTTTGAATGCATAAGCAAGGTACAGTCACTATATTGTATGAAGTTAAGACAAGTGTTGGCTACAGGCATGTAAGAGACAACAACATACCAAGTTATTCTTCAAGGTTCAACAAGTGTATGGACAACCATGAGGCTATTAGCAAAGACAATGAGCTACATCAAATGAAGAACAACCTTGCAAATGTATGTGAGACAGTAAACAATGAAGAGTAGTTATCATGTATTTGGGAATAGCCAAGAGGAGTCTAAACAATCCTATCAAACATAAGAAAAAATGACAAGGTAGCCATGATACCATGCTAATGGAACAAGCATTTAATGGTTGTTGATTCCTTATGTACAATGTAAGTAATAGTACAGTCTCATAATACCAAGGAACACCAGTACAGTGAGATGGAGTTGAGAAGGTAGTCTAAAAGATAGTTAAGTAGTCATGCCTATGTCCCATCAAAGAGTCAAAGATAAATAATCAAGGTCATGGAACAGTCAAATGAAGAGCATCAATTTAGTCATACATAATCATGCAAAGGAGGCAAATCACTGACTTCCATGTCATCTAGTACTACAAGGTGCAGCAAGAGATACACTGGTAATAAGGTCATTGTGTAGTGGTAAAGTGATTACAGTACAAATACCTAGGATAGTAAGTAAGTTGATTCAATGCACAGTGCATAAGATTAGGTGTAAAGACTTGGCATACAATGTTATTGGGAAGGTTGGTGTCAAACCCAAGTAAAAATCTCAGTCTTATATTATGATCTCTGTGTTGTTTTAAGATCAAGAATGCAACTAGCCTGCTATCAAAGATAGAAATATCATATAAAATAAAGGACAGTAGCATTCATGGTACAGTCATCATCAAGGAAGAAAAGACAAAGACCCAAATGAATATAAAAGCAAGTGGGGCAGCCATAACACTGTTGTAGAGAGATCCATTAAAACAACATATGTAAGCATAAACAATCATGCTAAACATAAAGTCTAGGACAGCAGAGATCCCCGAGGATAGTCACCTATATAGTGAAGAAGAGTTTTAGCCAATGCACTGTATGATCAATAGAGCAGAAAATGATAAAGCTTTTCACTTGCTAACACAAGAAGCCTGCAATAAAGAAGAGATGTTTCACTTGAAGGACAGCAGTATATACTACACATAATAGTTAGAGGCACAATACGCTGCAAAAATAAGGACAACAGTCAGATGTTTCAATCATATCTCAAAAACTATGATCTGGGTTTTTGAGATTTTTGTACAGAAGTTAGAAGACAATGAGGAAAAAAACCCTTTAAATGTCTCACCAACCCAGTTTGTATTTTTTGAGAATGTTTCACCAGTCCTAAGGCAATATTTCCATTTCCAGAACAGAGAGATTCTATGCATAGACCAAGAAGTTCGAGCATATAGATTTTCATCTTTTCTTTCACATATATGGAGGAAAACTCAAACCCTAGCAAAAGATAGGGAGACCCTAAGGAGAATTCTCAGGCATACAAGTATTACAGGGTATTTCCCACACAAAAAAATGAAGAGTATTACAAATTACAAACCCTTCAAGGTTTCTTGTTTTCTTCTACAGACAATAAAGAAAGATCACGAGTTTACAAACTTTCAGCATTACTTTCATAGAATCTTTTAAAACATAACCATAAAGAAATCATAGATCCCCCATGTTTTTTCCAGTTTTATTCCACAAATGTAAAGGATAAAAGCCTCAGTTTATTCAGTAAAGGAGAGCTTACTAGAGGATAGGGCACGGTGGCAACATTCCAGAGAGCCCAAAGCAGTTTGAAGTCCAAAACAACAACATGAAGACACAGAAGCATGAAACCCTTGGTGATGATGGCACACTCACATCAAAGCCCAAAGAGATATGAAGTGGTAGAATGAAGACTTTTAGGGTTAAGTTTTCTTTTGTGGAAGTTGCCCTAGCCATGGGTTTTCTTTCAATATCTTTTTGACTATTATTTCAAAGAAAATCATTGCAAGCAAATTGAAACCGTGGTCAAAACCTTTGAGTTATAATGACTAGGTTGAAGATGAAGTCAAAAGGCATGATGGCCAAAGGGAGATATAAGGGTTATATCTTTTGTTTTTTGAAATATTGATGTTTCTCATAAAAGACAAAGATGATCTAGTGGACACAATGAACACATGGTATTTTTATTTGGAGTGGTCACAGGGAGTTATAAGGTGTTAAGTATTTTAAATACTTTAATAATGCTACAGGAGATAGTGGAAGACAAGCATGTGATATTGCAATCAGGGTGGTAGATTATGGAAACAATAGGAGATTCCTTTTTGACTTAGTCAAATGAATTAAGCATTTAAGTATTTTGAAAACCTTTACAGTCACTAGATAGGGATGGAGCTTTGTTTTGCATGGAGAGTTTGACTCAAGATTGACCAAGAGAGTTAATTTTGATTTGAGCAAATGGAAGGGGAGTTATTTCTTTTACCTCTAAGTGTCATTATTTTTCAGATTTAACTCAAAACCCTATGTTTGCACCATTAATAGACAAATTGTAAAAATAAACATTATTAAATGCAATGAACTATAAATTGCTTTAATATGTGTTATGTAATAAACACAGGGGAAAATCATAAATCACATAACAATTATTAAATCAATCATGTTGGTTGTATTTAATAATTATTTTTTAGTTAACTTTGCCTCTCAATCATGCAAAAATAGAGAGGGAGTTAAACTGAAATACAAAAACTCAAGCAAAAGAGTTATAGAGTGTTTTTCCTTGATTTATGGTCAAACTAAGGTGATTTTGGAGTTCTCCTTGGTCAAATAGAATCAGAGGGACAATTTGGAGCTATTTTAGCTTGTTTTGGAGCAGTTGAGACCCTTCTTTTTAGGGATTTTCTGTTGTGCTCGTGAGAGAGATATTTTGGAGTGGAGTTGATTGCAGTTGACTTAAGAGAGTCCCTTGGAGGTTCTTTCTTTTATTATAGGAGGAGAAATTTAATTTTTTCTCTCAGTTCTTGATTTTTGGCTTTCTCTTGCACATTACAAAGAAGCAGAGAGTTTTGTAACTCATTTTTTACAGATTTATATACAACAACAGGTTTCCAGGTTATATTTTTGTCAATTTTTGTAGTATTTTCATTTTATTACTTGAAAGATCAATATTATACCTTCTCAGATTTGTGTATATTCCTTCATGAATGATTTTGATGAAATTAATGTGTTTTAAACATCAAAACCTTTAATTTGTCTCATTCATCACTGTAAGTACACAAAAACAATTGATTATCATAGGTCTCAGGTTGTGCTAGTATTTATCTTAACTTTGAGGTTGTGAAACATAGTTTTCCTCCCAAAAGATGGATCTTTTAGCCTTCTTTTGAATTATTTATGTGATCAAATTGCCATTCATTAAGCTGTGTAAAGAAATCCTTTAAGAGATAATTATGAATCAAGCTTCCTTTTAATATCATTTTGGTGAATCACCTCATAGAGTTAAATTTACATTTTCAAAGTAGTCTTTCTTCCATTTTCCCATTAATCCATTAGTCTCTAGGAGAATCAAAAGGGGAACCAACCAATAATCTAGAGATTCACCTTCACTATGAGCATACCCATAGGCTCGAAGATGTTTCCATTTTTCATGAGATTGCTGAGCATTCAAACCTAGCATCCGGGTGCAATCTCCATGACAACAATACAAATGACATTCATATTCATCATAACACAACATACATTCTACCATCAATATAACCAATAAAGCTCGTATATTATATTTTTCATGTCCTCATGTACAAATACAGTGCATATCATTTTTTAACTATCATAATCATCAATACAACTAATAATGCCATATAATTTTATCATTGACCTCATGTGCTCAATACATTGATGCATCTTGCTATCAAGCTATCATAGATACACAACTAATATGTGCCCCTAATATCCTCACTCCATAATGCACATCTCAAATCATTGCTACTCTCATAGACACCTGCATTGCAATATTACAAAAACTGTTAAAAAACAAAAAAAAAACACTGTGTAAAGATAATTGAACAAAGAAAGCAACATGAACTCCAATGCTGGATGCATTGCCATGGAACCTCACATCCTACTTAAAGCTTGTGCTGGGCAACACCTACGTATAAATGTTAAGGGGAAAATTGGATAATATTAAAATGAATCATAAACCCAATAACTCAATGGAATATGCAAATATCAAAGATTTAAACAAATAAAGAAACTTACAAATCTTTGTTACCTCACTGCTTCCATTGTTTGCCTAGTCTCAATCGATCTTTGTGATGAATGTAGCCCTCAGGAAGCTTGCTTCCTTGCTTTATTTCCTCAAGACGACGATGGAGAAATGGCTAGGATATTTATTGTATTGAAGATGAGCTTCAATACAATGTAGGATGGATAATGAATAATGCGAGAGTGGGGGTGCCAAAGGCACGCTATGGATTCTACAGAGTAATCTTAGTTGAAAGCTTCTTTTTCTGAAATGGAAGAATAGAGGGGTACTTATAGACTTGTGTGAGAGAAGATCAATGGTGTATAAGAAATAAGAAGATCAATGGTAGAGGATGTTTGCGAGAACATGCGCAAATAGAAAGAAGACATGTGTCATTCAAAAAGTTGCTTGGTTTGAGTTAGCTGCTTTCTTGATGAGGATGAGCTTTGATTTCATAAATTAGAATATATTTTTCTAATTTAAGAGTTTGTTGATAAAAACAAGGTTGCTTTAAATCAGTTAACTCAGCTTTTGCTTTTGCATGATAAGGAAGAAGATTTGGAAGATTTTTTAGAAGATAAGAAAGTGAATTAGATAAATAAATTTATTTAATTGTTTGTGCAAGATTTAGAGGAATAAATAAAATATTTGATTATATTTTATTTTTGGAGGCAGAGATTTAATTTAAATAGATTTTGCATTTTAATTAAATTTGGGAGAATGAATGATTTAATTAAATAATAAAAATTATTTAATTGTTTAGAAGAATAAAGTTGATATTGATGAAATTAATTAAATAAATGTAATTTATTCAATAAATGGGAGGAAAATGAATCAAATAAATAAATTGATTTATTTATTGATAGAGGAATATTAAGATGAAATAAATATTTAAAATATTTATTTAGACAGAGTCATGTCATTTTTAGGTGTATACATTTTGCCCCTCTTTGATGCAATGTGTTTTATCACGTTGTTTCAAAGAATAAGAATTTTTGACAATGATACATGCCCCAGTTTGCCCCTGGTATAGGTTTAATGATGACAAGATGCCCCATTGAGAGATTGGATGGGAAGAAGGCAGAAGGTGTGAGATGGACAATCTCACGAAGAAGGTGAAAAATAGGGTAGATTGAAGAAAACAGGTCATGGTTTGGAGAAATAGGCATGGGAAGTAGTCACAGTTGTCACACAGTTAGCTATGGTTCACTTGCTACATATAGGAGCTGGGTCCACAAGTCCTATTCATTTGCACACTTGTCTTTAGTTGATTTGTCCTTTAGAGCTTAGGGGAGCAGAGGAGCTAGAGCAGTCAGCAGAGATATGGTTATTCCATGCGAGGAGCACCGCTTTGAGCGAGTTCAACAGTTCGATCGGCCACCCGAGGCAGAACCACCAGTATGTAGTTCGACAAAACTCGCTTAAAGTCATTTATTAGGGCAATAAATGCTAGGGAAAATTAGTTAGGACAGTTGCGTCAAACTACAGTTCAGCACATATGCACCCCGAAATGGCGTAAATGCTGGGAAACCGCGCATTTGAGTGATCTTTCGGTGCATATGATGAATGTGCACATATAGGATAGGAATCGGTGCATCCACTGTGGAACCGCGTATTTGACACAAGAAGCAACACATATGCCAGAACAACACATATGCCAGAATGACACATATAGGTCAAGGAAAGGTGCATTCATGGTGAAGCGACACTTCTGCTATGATTCGGCACATTGGCCACCTAGTTCAGTGCCTTTGCACTAGGATAGTCAACTGACTTAACAAAAATTAACCCAATTGGCACCTTGATCAATGCATCAATTGATAAGTGATCTCTAAGATTGCCAGGAATCTAGTCGAGAGATGATATGTTGTTTTGATCAATTTTGATATGTTAAGTCAGTGATAGGATAGTTTGATTGCTTTGAGTAGGTTTGTTTGGATATGGGTTTTTGCTTGACACTATGCTTTGCTTGGTTGCAAGAGGACATTCGCGATATTCTAATGTCACGGGAGTAGTTCCCTTTGCCATTGTTGCAGTGGTATATGCTTACAAAGATGGACTGTGAGGCTCTTGGTGCTATGGGTCTGGATTATGTTCGTTTCATGCCTGAGGTTCGCGCGAACCTCAGTCTGTTGACTGCAGTGGTGGAACGATTCCACAGTGAGGACGGGACATTTCATCTACCGACCGGGGAGATGGCGATCACTCTGGAGGATGTTTACAGGATTCTACATCTTCCTATTTAGGGAGAGTTGGTAGAGTACAATCTGCAGTGTGATGCAGGATTGGTAGAGTGTAGACGTGTTTTTGATGACCCAGATCTTGATGAGCAAGTGATTTCATGGCAGGACATACATGACTATTATGACTACTTCCTGGGGATAGTGGCAGGATTGATCGGCGGTGTAGTATGCCCCGATAGGAGATCACACGGGTTCTTGATTAGCTGGGGGAGGGTGATGGAGAGGATGATCACTAATGGGACTTGATACACATGGAGTGTGTGCGTGCTTGCACACTTATACAGGGATATGCACCAGGTTGTGAACCACAGAGGGGCCATCTTGTTAGTAGGTGTGTCTCTTTTGCAGTTTTGGTTGTGGGAGCACATAGCGATCACACGACTGATCTGTGTTTTCGCGAGACAGCGGGGAGAGCCATACAGTTATAGTTACGCAGGAGTTATTTCCCAGCACAAGATGGGAAAGCTCGAGTATTGGAGACACACGCTAGATAATGTAGATGCAGTTATCTGGCACCCATACCTAGACTGTGAGGTATGGGATGATGAGGATGACAAGCTGTCGTACTGTTTCCAAACTCAGTGGCTCATTGGCAGGATGCAGTACATACTCGAGCGTCAGATTGTCAGCAGAGTACAGAGGTAGTTTGGTAGAGTACAGGGCATGCCACAGGGGCAGGCTCGATTTGCGAGGACCCATGTAGAGAGGCTGAGGTGGGGTCCAGTGGCATCTTATGAGGAGGCACTAGCAGACTTTCGGCAGATCCCTTATGCATCTTGGCTGATGAGGAGAGAGATAGTAGATGCGGGGATGACTCCAGATTATGAGGAGTGAATTGTTGCTCATCCATTTCCTAGATATTTAGGACCTAGAAAGCTGGTTCCTCACATAGATGAGGAGGATTCAGATGACGAGGATGGTGCTAGCAGGAGGAGGAGGTCGGGGAGAGGGAGATGATGGTGGGGATGGAGGAGGAGGAGGTAAACCGAGACAAAGGAGGAGGTCTGGGGAGGGACCTTCGGGATAGCAGCATGTTGTGCACCCATAGGCTGCAGGGCAGGTGCAGGTGCAGGTGCAGGCACAATAGGTGGTACAGTAGAGACAAATGTCACCACCACAGCAGGTGGCCCAGCAGTAGGTGCAGGGATAGGGACATCAGGCTCTGCAACCTGACTTACAACAGCAGGCCATTACTGCACTACAGGGTCAGGTGAGGCAGTTGAGGGCACACCTTAGAGCAGCAAAGTCTCAAAGAGAGGCAGACACAGGAGTGTATCAAAGATCTCTAGAAAGAGAGACTTATCCTTGGCGAGGGTGTGGTCTATCAGAGTAGAGAGAGATGCGGCAGTGGCAACCCTAGGTACATATGCTACCACTAACTTTTTAGTTACATAGGTGGAGCAGGCACATGCACAACTTGTACAGGCATAGGCACAATTGGTATAGGTACAAAGGCAGCTGACACAGGTACAGGGTGACCTTGCCAGAGCACAGACTCAGACACAGTACTACAGAGGACTATATCATGGGGCAGTGCCGACAAACCAACACGCACCTAGCTATAGAAGCCAGTCTGTGGCTTCACAAAGGGTAGGTGGATCCCAATCTGGAGCATCATTGAGAGGTTCCAAGCAGTCAGGGGGTGACAGAGGAGAGGGCAGTGTAGGGAGCAGTGCTCCACGATAGCAGAGCTAGCCGGTTCTTGAAATTTGTACCAATTGTTGGCTTTATGTATACACATTTTTTATGGCTCAGATAGCCTGATATGTATATATTTATATTATTTTGCCCCAAGACATGTATTATTATCTTTTTGTATATATTTCATGATATGACTTCGAGAGATGGACAGATATTTTGATATATTGTACATTTGGACATGTTTTATGTTTATATGATGATGCAGTTATTGATGTTCTACATGCTCTTGTTCTATGTTTATATGCCATGGATGCAATCTATCTTATGATGTTTTCACATGTTATGCATACTTTGATTATGTTTATATGATGTTAATGCAGTCTTAGATGGATTATGATGATCTGATATGCAAATGTGAATGTTGTCGATATGATTATGCAGCTTGCGAGATGATCTATATGTACTTGTCTATGTTTTGATTTTTGTTGTTGATATGATGTACTGATGTGAATGTATATGGATGACCTGATGCACTTATTATGTATGCAAATGATTTAATCATGTGAATGACTATCTCATGTGATATGATATGCAATTTATGCTATGTTATTGGTATGTCCAGATGTACTCAATCGACACAGAGACGACATAGTGATAGGTGGAAGAAAATGAATGAAAGGATCACAGGCTTTCATTTGTAAACACTGATACTCTGCAGGATTTGCTTATTGCATGGATGATATGAATTTCTAGATGTAGACACCCAAAATTGTCCCAACTTTGTGTATGTCTTGCAACACCTTCTTAAAACATTATCCTAAACATCATAAGCCATTTTTGTCCTAAATCCCACTCTTAATCCCATTTATCCATTAGCCAATTAATTAAATAAATTTTATTTATTTAATTAAAATCTCATTCAATCCCATCCTCATCCTACTTAGCCAATTAATTAAATAAATTTTATTTATTTAATTAATTTCACATGCATAATCCCATTTATCCTATCCCCATCCCAATTAATTAAATAAATTTTATTTATTTAATTAATTTCCACATCATATCTTATCCCATCCTATTCATATTTCAAATTAATTAAATAAATCTTATTTATTTAATTAATATCCAACTCATATCCCAACTAATTCAAATATTTTATTTGAATTAAACACTTATCTTTCATCACATTCCAACACTTGTCTAGTCAATCATGTGTTGTGTTACAACTTTTATCTTTCACATGCACAACTAATGGGACCTAATTTTAGTATTTATCTACACAAGCACACCTAAGCCTCATCCTCCTTTGCCACATGTCATATGACTACAATTTCTTGATGTGCAAGGAAACCTAACTTAATCCTATCCATCCATTTCACCTAAAGCCCTAATTGATCCTAGCCATCCATTAGAACCAAGCCTTTCCTATAAATCAACCCCCTCACAAGCCATTAGCAATGCATTGAGCTTCAAGTACCCTTATTCTGCCAAATTATCATTAGCATGCATTGATCCTCAAGTATCCACATGCTGTTGAAATATCATTAGAGCCTTTGCATCCATCATTTTCAATCCATCTAGCTTGCATCCTTATCAACGTTATGCTGCGGAATCGAGCAATCAACACAACAAATTGATCAATCAATCGAGCTCATCTTACATCTTCGAGATTTCTTGGAGCGTCAATCATTCATTTTTGCAGGTTTATGCACTTTGATTTGTAGGTTGAAGATATTTTATATTGCTGATTTTTTTTAATTTATGACCAGATCTGTTGCAGAGGGTTTTTTGTTTTACACAGGTCCTGCAAAAAGGAGATCTTAGATTCGTTGGAAAGAGGACTTCAAGAGCTTTCCGAAAAGTGGTTACATTAAAGATTTGGCTCAGTATTCAAAGAGTTATGATGATTTGAAGTTGACCCTGTGATTCTGATTTTTCAGAAATTTTTGACGCGCGACTTTTTGCTGATTTTTTTATTTATGACCAGATCTGTTGCAGAGGGTTTTCTGTTTTACACAGGTCCTGGAAAAAAAAGATCTTAGATTTGTTGGAAAGAGGACTTCGAGAGCTTTCCAAAAAGTGGTTACATTAAAGATTTGGCTCAGTATTCAAAGAGTTATGGCGATTTGAAGTTGACCCTGCGATTCTAATTTTTCAAAAAATTTTGACGCGCGACTTTTAGAAAAAAAATCATATCTTCCAATCTAGCGAATCAAATCACATTTTATTTTTTGCAGTGACTTGTAAGTGAATCAAAGGAGCTGGAGCAACATTTGGATCAATCATAATAGCAACTTGGAAAGCAATTTTTATGAGGTGCACTCATTCTAATATCTCATCTCTAATAATTATTTGATCACACATTTGGATTTTGGGCATAAAACAAATAACTTGTTTGTCATCACACTTGGATTTGGGCTTTAAAATAAACAATTGTTTGCAAATTCACATCAAAAAAATTGGGCTAAAACAAACCATTGTCTTCTATCACATTTAGATTTGGGTCTAAAAGGAACAAGTGCTTGAACTGTTTGTTACACATTTCAAGTTTCTAAGGGGAAATTAACAACTACGAGTGTGAATCAAGTGACAGCTCACTTGGTTTGCTTTTGTCATACCCTTCTTAGGAGGCCTGCTTGGAGACACACCACTCCAAGGGACGACCTCAATCGAGGCTGAATCGAAAGACACCCTCATTGGGAGTTGGAATCTTGTCACTCTTGGCTAAGCCCCAAAGAACTTTATACCTTTGGGAAGTGAAGGTGAAGGGTGGGTTACCCCTTTCTCCTAGCTGTGTGGCAGGATTTCACTTTCAATTCCATATTCAACCTTGTGCAATAGATAGCCTAAGACCTAATTGGCTATACCCACTTGACTACACATTAGGCTTGTTGATGTGTCTTCCATGTGTGCTTGCATAATCATCACATTTCATTTTCAAAGTCAACAACTTGCTTATGTGTCTTGCGTGAGTGATTCATGTGTGTATATGCATAATCATTTGTTTGAATATTGCCATATCAAGCTCTAAACACCCAAACACATAAACAAATCAATCTAAACACATCATCTAAACATTCCACATCATCATCCAAATCCCTAAGCAAGCACTTGCTAAAAGGACTTAAGACAAACACGTGGTGACAACATGTCTACACTAGAGGACCTAGAAATCAAATTCCAAAGATTCCTCCAAAATCTTTATCAAGGATTACAACCCCTAAACCAAGACGCCATTGAAATATTACAATTCTTCATCCAAAAAGCTCAACCCCACGCAAGCCAATCACCTCAACTACAACACTCCATAGCCCAAGTCCAACACCTTTTAGCCACTAGTCAAGCTCGACAAGTACAACAATCCTTAGCCACTTCCTATCAACCTAATCCACCTTATAGCCACATGTCATATCCATCCACTTCCTATCAACTTAATCCACCTATCCACCAAGTCAATGCCACATCAACCTATCAACCTCCACCTCAAGCTTATCCAATCCCTCATACCACCATTCCAATGCACTACCAAGCCCATCCACAAGGCAATCAAGTGATATCACAAGAACAACATGCAAGTCCAAATAGCCCTTTGTACATAAATCAATCAGGTCCAAGTACACCTTTTCAACAAGACCACCAAGCACCATTGATAGACCTAAGTCCACCTTTGCAACAAGAAGCACATCCAAGTCCAAGTAATCCCTTGTACATAAATCAAACAAGCCCAAGTTATCCTATGCAAGACTTAATTACCTTTGACAAGGGAGATACCAATCTAGAGTGGCCACCACCACCCAATCACATGCTAACACATGAACCAACAAGTCCTATCCCAACACCATCATGTGATCCCATTCCTAGTCCATTAATCCATCAACCTTCCAAACCACCAAGCCCTTCATTACCTTCATCACCATGTCATTCTAATCGTTCACCAAAGGATGCAGCTGAGAGAGTTTTACAAAGGATGCTTGAAGCAAAACTCATTGAACTTCCTAAAGTCAAACCATGTGAAGAAAGTCCATATGATGAACATGATTATTGTGCATACCATAGGACCAAAGGCCATAATACAGATCAATGCCCAATATTTGTCTCAATTATTTACAAGGTGTACCCACCTATAATGGGAAATCGTGCCACATCATCCCCATCTAGTTCAAATCCTAATCCATCCAATCCAATTAGGTCTCAACCTAATCCTAGTCCTAATCCTAATCCAACACCAACTACCATTATCATACATCCATTATATTTTCCATCCACTCATACCCTTGCACAGGATGTGATCCATTGGCTACTAGCTAGGAATAAACTACGTCCATGTCAAACACCCATTCATGAGCCTACCAAAGAACTTTCAAAGGTCATGTCCAATCATATAATCCCATCATGTGGTCCACCTATCCTTGAGCCTATCCAAGAGCCCTCAATAAACATTCTTAGTCCTTTAAGCCCATCATGTGACCTACAAGCCAACAAGTCTATTCAAGAGTCTCCAACCACAAGCCTAAGTCAAGAGCCATCATGCCTTCATGTTGATAACTATCAAGAGCCTATCAAGTCCACTCAAGAACCTTCCACTTCCATCCAAAGTCAAGAGGTATGTCAAGAGCATAATCTTAAACATGTGGAAACATTAAGCCCTAGTCCAACTCAAGATCAAAACACTTCCATGCAACCCATCCATAACATTTACCTTCTTTATGATCAAGATGATACCTATGAAGAAGCTATCCATGAGCACCTTGATCCTATCCATAATCCTATATCTATCCATGACCAAGATATCCACATTGCTCCTAGTCATCTACCATCTAGCCCTATCCATAATGAGCAAACATCAACTTGTCATGATGAGACACTTGTCCCCCAAGTAAGCATAAAAGATCATACCAATAACTTGGATCAACATGAACATAAGCAAGATCCTAATGATCCTCCTTTCACATTGACCATCGATTCCACTTCAAGTCCACCATCATGTCCTATTGGTTTTACCACCTTTGTCCATGAATGTTCTTCCTTAGGACAACAACGACCTTTATCCATTTCACCTTCTTCATCCAATAATGAGCTCAAGTCTAATGTTCACAGCACACCTAGTCCCATTGTCCATCGCATACTCCAAAACATGAACTACCAAGGCAAAGGTCTAGGCCTTTATGAACAAGGTATTTTGGAGCCAAACCATGTCAAAATCCCTCCATGCTCATATGGCCTTGGATACACACCCCAAGGTAAACAAGGCCAAGATGTTGGTAATCCTTTCATGCATCCTAAACCTACCACTTTCCATCACACCCCCCATCATATACCCAAAACATATGTAGCCATTCCATCTCCATCATCCTATAAATGTCAAAAGCATGTGACCATACACCTTCCGCCATCCACCTTGCCTCCACTTTTACCAACTCTAAATATCCCTCCATCCACCTTGCCACCATTACTTCCAACACCTAACATACATATCATTCATAAGTATCCTTACATCCCTAATCATGGCCAACAAAAGCACACATCACCTAAGCATAAATCTTCCAATCATTTCATCCACTCCACCCACGCCATGGGATTCAAAAGCAAAAATTTTGATGCCTCTACCTATAAAACTAAAAGTCCTACCAAAAATCCAAAGAACTATCATGCCTTAGGGCACAAACATGAAAAATCAATGCAAAGAACCAAATCAAAGCAATCCAAAAAGCTATCCAAGCCCATACCTCCAAAAGCAAAGCCCAAAAGCAAAATGGTTTGGGTTCCTAAGCAAATAGCTAGCAAAGCGAATGAGGCATCCTCATCCACATCTAAGCAACCATCCAAACCCTTACCTCCAAAAGCAAAGCTCGAAAGCAAAATGGTTTGGGTTCCTAAGCAAATAGCTAGCAAGTCAAATGAGGCATCCTCCTCCACATCTCAAGAATCCCAATCACCTACCTCCATCCAAAAGCCTATTTCCATCCAAAACTTCCATTCCTTTCAAAAATCCCACAAGCAAAACAAAAGCACTAAAAATACTAAATCTATGTGGGTTCCTAAATCACTTCATCAACCATCTCCTAAGCAAACATCTCCATTGCTTCCTACACCACCATCTCATCAAAAGCTTCAATGTTTATCATGGTGTGTGCAACCGTTGGTCATGATTCCCTTCCACTCCGCAGCACCTTCACATATCTACATCTACCCATCTTCCATCCATTATCTTGCATATCTCCGCCATGCTATCCCTATGGTCCATGCTTTTGCATAAGCCTACATAATCCACATCATAGTCCACTATCCTGATCCATCTATCCTTGCATGAACCTTTCATAATCCATTTCATCATCCACTATCTACCTACTCCATCTCCCATCCATGCAACCCCCTATCAACATCTATGAGCATAATGACATGGTCCATGTGAAGACATCATCCATTTCTAAAGGGACACTATCAACCTTCATAGCACTAGCCACTTGAGTCCCTCCTATCCATTACCATGGTGAAAACCTGGCAAACAGGCGCCATGTGTAATTGTCAACGCATCTAAAAGCAAAAAGAAAAAAAAAAGAAAAAAAGTAAAAAAAAAAAAGTCAAAATAGTAAAGAGAAATCCCTTCATCCAATGGTGAAAACCTGGTAAACAGGCGCCTTGGATAAGTACCATGATGAAAACCTGGCAAACAGGCGTCATGTGTAGGTTGATCTTCTATGTCACTTACACTTGGGGGCACATTGTTTCATCCAACCTATCCATTTCCAAACTATTACCATACCATCCTGCCATCCTTAGCCATTACATAAACAAGCCTATCCTATTGAACCCATTTATCCATTCATCCATCCTTCTGCCCTTTGATTTTGATGAAGACATAGGGGCAAAATATTGAAACATGTTTGGATATTTCTTGACATACCTTCTTTCCAAACCAAGTCCTATCCATTAACAATTTATCCATCCCATCCAAATCCAATCCATTATGTCATCCCTTGGTCATGAACTTTTTCATGTAAAAATCCTTAGCATTACCACATAGAATGGGGCAAGTTATTATTCCTATGCACCATAGCCTTTGGAAATCACATCCTAGCTTCTTATGATCCATCCACTATGGCATATCCTTATCATAAGATTTCCATCTTATAGCTTATCCCCATCCATTTATCATGATTTTTCCACTATAGCCTACCTATCCGTTTATCATGAGGCAAGCATCCATCCCTTATATGGCCTATCCTCTTATATATCCATCTATCATGATCTTGCCATCACATTTACTATGAGCCCATCCTTTTATCCATCCATCCTACATCCATCCTTGCACCTAGACTTGGTTTTCTCCTTTGTCATTGGTATCAAGCACAAAGTCTACCCAAATTGTAAATCCATTGACATCCCAAAACATTTCAAAAAATAAAAAAATAACATATTGTCAAAAAATCCAAAAAATCAACTATCCAATGAGAACTCCAAGCAATAAAACCAATCATCATCAATCCAAAATAATCCACTTCATCAACATTCAATCAAAATCAATTCATCATCATCTTCAATCATCAATCATCAATTCTTCCTATCAATAACATTCATTCATCCATTTCAATCAATCCATTTCCAATCATATCAATCAAATCAATCTAAGCAATGATCTTAAATCCAAGTCACATTAATCCATATGAAGCAAGCTAATCAATCAAGGAACATTATCCAATCCAATCAACAGGTTTTGATCCTAATCTTGTCATGAGCCCAATCACTCATTATCAAACATCATCAATGGGATATAGTGTTCCCACATCCTTGTGTTGATCTAGGGATATAGCTTTCCCCGCAATGACAACACTATCTATCAAAACAATCAAACAATCAATTATCGGTTTATGACTTGACAAGGGCAATACCTTGTTGTTTTACATCCTTTGGGCACATTGAGAACACTTGCTTATGCTTAGATTGAGTGGACACTCTAATCATCACACCATCACTATCATCATTCAAAACAATCCAATCATCAAAACAATCAACCCAGCAACAACAAACATTACAACCAAAGCACATCAAGCCAACCATCACAACAAATCCTATCAATCATCAGCATTAACACCAAAAAAAATCAACTCAAAGCACATCAATCCAACCATCAAAATAAATCCTATCAATCATCAACATCAACACCAAAACAAATCAACTCAATCACATCAACTCCAATTGGAACAAATTCAGCCACTCCAACAAATTCAAAGAAGCTCAATCCACCACATATCATCCCATCATCAACATTTTCATCAATCCTTCATCAATCTTTATCCATCATTTCATCATCCTCAAAATCAAATCAATCCAAAGAATCAAAGCAATGATCCAAATGCAAGTCCATCCTTAATCCATACCAATCAAGTTAATCAATCAAGCCAAGTTATCCAAACACAATCCATGGTCTTGATCCTAGCCTTGTTGTAAGCCAGACCAATCAATCAACTAGCCAACCAACTCAGCAAACAACCCTGTGTTGATCTAGGGATATAGCTTTCCCCGCAATGACAACACTCTTAACTATCATCAATCAAACAATTAATCATTGGTTTACAGCTTGACAGGGGCAATACCTTGTTTGTTTTTGAATCATTTGTGCATGCTTGCTTTCTTGCTTGTGTGTGTTATTATTTTATCTTGCATTTGTATCATATCGATATCATTTCCAGCTAATATTCATAGCTTGTGTATGTTGGAATAGCTTTTTGCACTATCCTTTGCATCTAAGGTTATATCATACCTTTTATGCATTAGGACTCAATGCTCTAAGTTTTCTTCCTCATACGTTAGACAAGGTTGTATTATGCTGGGGCACAAGACACATCGTCACCCTGGTCCTTATACCTTGGTGCATAACATCTAGTGCTATATCAAACATCATGGTTGCTCACCTTCCTTGCAGCATAACACATCATCCATTTCTTTTATCCATTCCCTTATCTTTCTTTTGTAGCCAAGCCATTTCTTTTCGAGAGCATACCCGTGTTTGTCCAACCCACCTATCCTCTCGAGGGGGCATCACCAACCTATCCTTTCTATCATCATCATCAGCATCCCTATCAATTATCCATACCTTAACTTCTTTGAAATGATGTTACTCGACACAAAGCTCATCATCTCGAACATCATCTCAAAGAGGGGCAAAATGTAGACACCCAAAATTGTCCCAACTTTGTGTATGTCTTGCAACACCTTCTTAAAACATTATCCTAAACATCATAAGCCATTTTTGTCCTAAATCCCACTCTTAATCCCATTTATCCATTAGCCAATTAATTAAATAAATTTTATTTATTTAATTAAAATCTCATTCAATCCCATCCTCATCCTACTTAGCCAATTAATTAAATAAATTTTATTTATTTAATTAATTTCACATGCATAATCCCATTTATCCTATCCCCATCCCAATTAATTAAATAAATTTTATTTATTTAATTAATTTCCACATCATATCTTATCCCATCCTATTCATATTTCAAATTAATTAAATAAATCTTATTTATTTAATTAATATCCAACTCATATCCCAACTAATTCAAATATTTTATTTGAATTAAACACTTATCTTTCATCACATTCCAACACTTGTCTAGTCAATCATGTGTTGTGTTACAACTTTTATCTTTCACATGCACAACTAATGGGACCTAATTTTAGTATTTATCTACACAAGCACACCTAAGCCTCATCCTCCTTTGCCACATGTCATATGACTACAATTTCTTGATGTGCAAGGAAACCTAACTTAATCCTATCCATCCATTTCACCTAAAGCCCTAATTGATCCTAGCCATCCATTAGAACCAAGCCTTTCCTATAAATCAACCCCCTCACAAGCCATTAGCAATGCATTGAGCTTCAAGTACCCTTATTCTGCCAAATTATCATTAGCATGCATTGATCCTCAAGTATCCACATGCTGTTGAAATATCATTAGAGCCTTTGCATCCATCATTTTCAATCCATCTAGCTTGCATCCTTATCAACGTTATGCTGCGGAATCGAGCAATCAACACAACAAATTGATCAATCAATCGAGCTCATCTTGCATCTTCGAGGTATTGAATTATTTGGGTTTAGGTTATGCATTTCATTGTTTGAATCATTTCCATTTATAAATCCAAATTTTTCGATATACACTAGATATGAAATGGATGTGGATATTTTGTCATCATTAGAGCGCAAGTACTTTCTTTCATCATTGGGCACTTTTTTTGTTTCTTTTCTCTTTTTTGAAATGTTGTAAGAAAATACAAGCATCTAGGTATAATTAAACCGAGGTGCCCTAAGTATTCCTTATATGGATTTTGATATAGTAAGTTGATACAAGCATCTAGTCAAATTTGAATCTAGATGACCTGAGTATCTCTTGCGTTTAAACAAACAAGGATTGCTCCTTTTCATGTTTCAGACCTCCGAAGTCCTCGATGATCTTTTGCTGATCATGTCATTAGACAAAAGTCATCACATTACTAAAGATTGATCCACAAATAGCAGACAAATAAAAATGATTATGCTCCCATCATAGCTTCTCTAGTTTTTGACATCCTCGAGTAGCATAGAAAGACATAATAACAAAAATCAAGACTCTGTAAGTTAACCTACTCACAAAACACAAAACATTCTTGCATTAGATGTGTCTTGTTGTCATAATTTAGATAATATCAGTTTGAGTATTTTGGTATATGTTTTTCTTTGGTTTGGATACGTTGATGTTCTGTGCCAAGACTTTTGTTTTGGGAAGCTTACTTTGATGCGTGTGCTTGTCTAGTGAAAGGTATCACAATCCTTCTTGGTATCCTCTTAGAACATGTGGCATTCAAGAATTCAAATTAGCAACTAGGTCAAGGAGTTGCCCCCAGTTTCAACAAAGGATTTACTTATTATGGGTGACTTGACAAACAAACATGGAGAGATGGACCCTAAGGGACTGACCTAGTGCCTCGAGGGATCATTGCTAAATGGCCTTGCCTACGTGACGACGCAGAGGCAACATAGTTTGGGGTGAACCTGATGGACCTAGGACCTAGGCTATGGCAAAGATGGAGAATTGGTATGGATAGCAGGATAGATGACACTTGATGGAATGGATAGGAAAGAAGTGGAGCGGAGCCTCGGGGGCGCATTGAGAATAGCCTTGCCTACATGATAACTCAAAGGTGACATAGTTTGACAATGGTTCAATGGACTGGTTCAAGATGAACAAAATGATGGACATAAGAGAAATGAGGTCACAACAAATGGAGGAAGTGGTTTGTCACAGATAGCACCTGTTTACCAGGTTTTCACCAGTTGCTTTTATTTACACAATAGCTAAAAATATGCACGATGCCTGTTTGCCAGGTTTTCATCATGGTATCTATCCCAGGCACCTATTTGCTAGGTTTTCACCAGAGGATGATTTTTTTTGCTATTTTTCCATTTTTTTATTTTTTTGTTTGTTTTTTATCACTTTTTTTATTTTTTTGGACTCCCTTGCATTGGGGTTTAGGTATAGAACTTGCGAAGATGCATGCTATTGATAGGATCATCAAAAAGTTCACCTTCAGATGTAGCCAATTGATAATTTCCTGACCCATAGGCCGCAATGATGACATAGGGACCTAGCCAGTTTGGTTCAAACTTGCCTTTCTTCTCTCGATCTTGCTAATTTTTGGGATTTTCTCTAAGGACTAGATCACCAACTTGGAATACTCGGGGCTTTACCCTGTGGTTGTAACTTCTGGACATTTGTTGTTGATAATCTTTGAGATGGTTAAAGGCCTGTTGCCTTCTCTCTTCGAGCAGCTCTGACTCTTGAAGTCTGGACACTCTGTACTCTTCATCAGATATGAGACCTTTTAACAAAAGTTGTAAGGATGGGATCTTGACTTCAATGGGCAAGATGGCTTCAGATCCATAGACCAAGGAGTATGGCGTTGCACCTGTGGGTGTGCGGATACTTGTATGATAGGCCCACAGTGCTGGATTTAATTGGATATGCCAATCACGGTCGGCATACTTGACAACCTTTTTTAGGATTTTCAAGATTGTTTTATTTGATGCCTCCACCTGGCCATTTCCTTGGGGGTAATAGGAGGTAGAAAAGTGGTGTTGGATATGGAATTTGTCACATAGTTCCCTGACATCCTAATTTTTGAATGGTCGTCCATTATCCGTGATAATGGACAAAGGGATACCATAGCAACAAATGATATAGTTCAAGATAAAGGAGGCAATCTTCTTGCCTGTGATATTGGCTAAGGGCATGGCTTCAATCCACTTCGTAAAGTACTAGTCGCGGTGATTATGAATTTATGGCCACTGGATGAAGGAGGGTGGATCTTGCCCACTAAGTCGAGTCCCCATTGACAGAAAGGCCAAGGAGTCGTTAATGGCTACAGCTCCTATCTTGGTGCATGTATCAGGTTCCCATGGATTTGGCACTTCTTGCACTTCTTTACAAAATGATAGGAATCTTGTTCCATGGTTGGCCAGTAGTATCCCATGCGTATGATTTTTTTGGCTAGGGTAGGGCCACTAGAGTGGGTCCCGCATATATCATCGTGCACTTCCTTCAGGGTTGTTTGATATTCTTCACTATCGAGACACCTAAGGAGAGTACCATCAAGACCTCTATGATATAGGGTATTGGCGACAATGGCATACCGGGATGCCTGATGAATGAAGGTTCATTTTTGGTTGCTAGAGAGATCAGGTGGGAGAGTATTCTCTTTAAGATAGGCAAATATTTTTCTATAGAGGGGGGAATCAGTTCCGATAATGTGGCAAATGATATGGGATTCAGGAGTGTCATATGCAGGACAGGACACTGGTTCTACCAAGAACTCATAATGTGATTGATTATTTGGAATATCGAGGAGAGATGCAATCATGGCCATGGCATTTGCAACTTTGTTCTCAATCCTTGGTATCTTCTCAAAAGAGATCTTGACAAAGTATTCCTTGAAATCATCTACCATCCATTTGTAAGGGATTAATTTCTCATCCTTTGTCTGGTAGTCGTTATTTACTTGATTTATGACCAGCTATGAGTCACCATACACTTGAAATTCTTTGATATTCCATTCAACTACTAGCTTGATACCAATGACTAGGGCTTCATACTCTGCCATGTTGTTAGTGCAGGAAAAGAGTAATCTGTATGATTTAGGAATGGTGTCGCCACTAGGGATGATCAACAAGATACCTGCTCCCGACCCATGTTGAGTGTATGAGCCATCAAAGTACATTTTCTAGGTTGTTGTGGTTATGTGAAAGATAGATTTGTCTGGAAATTTGAAGCTTAAAGGGCTGTCATCTGTTAGAGGTGCATTTTCCAGTTGATCTGCAAGTACTTGGCCTTTTATTGCCCTCCTGTCTACATATTCGATGTCGAACTTGCTGAGAAGCATGACCCATTTGGACAATCTACCTATAAGGGCAGCTTTGTTGAGTAAATACTTGAGTGGATCAATCTTTGCTACTAGTTTGATAGAATGTGACATGTAATGTCTCCACTTTTGGGAAGCGAAGATCACAGCAAGGCATGCTCTTTCAATTGGCATGTATTGTAGTTCATACCCAACAAGTGTTCAACTGATATAGTAAATTTCTTGTTCTTTCCCTTCATAATTTGGTTGTGTGAGGAGAGCTCCTAGAGCTGTTGGTGTGGCTGAGATATACAGTAGTAGAGGTTTACCCTAAACCAGTAGCATTAATACAAGTGGTTTCATGAGATACTCTTTTAACTGTTGAAATGCCTATTCACATGAATTATTCCATTTGAAAGGGACATTCTTATGTAGGAGGTGGGAAAATGGGTGGCATTTGTCTACCAATTGAGAAATGAATCTTCTGATAGATTACAGTTTTCCCTACAGAGACCTTAGTTGAGTGAGATTCTTAGGAGGCAGAATTTCCATGATGGCCTTTACTTTAGCTGGGTCGACTTCGATTCCATTGGCAGATACTATGTATCCAAGTAGCCTGCCTGATGTAACTCCAAACACACACTTCTTCAGATTGAGGCGCACATTAAACTATTCCAGTCTTGTGAAGATTTTGTCTAGTACTGCCAGGTGTCCTTCTCTTGTGAGTGATTTTGCCAAGATGTCATCAACATAATCTTCCATTATAGTATGCATCATGTCGTGGAAGATTGTGGTCATAGCTCTCTAATATGTTGCACCAGCATTTTTCAAACCAAATGGCATGACACACCAACAATAGGTGCCCCATGGACATGTGAACGCAGTCTTGTGTTGGTCTTCAGGTGCAATTTTGATCTAGTTGTATCCAAAGAAACCATCCATTAGTGACAGCATGGTGTGCCCTGCCGTGAGATCTACAATAATGTCAATGTTTGGCAGGGGAAAATCATCTTTTGGACAAGCTTTATTCAAGTCCCTGAAGTAATTACATATTCAAACTCTTCCATCTGGTTTGGAAACTGGCACTATGTTTGAAATCTACTCAGGATAGTCTATTGGTCTGATGAATCCGACATCTAACAGTTTATTCAGCTCTTCTTTCACCATGAGGGCTACATGCGGGTGCATCTTCCTGAGTTTTTGTTTTACTAGCTTAGCTCCTAGAGCTAAGGATAAATGATGCATTATGAGATTTGGATTTAGCCCTCGCATATCCACATATGTCCAAGCAAAGTTGATTTGTTTTCTTTTGAAGAATTCAGTAAATGCTGACTTTTCTTGTGCGGTTAAAGATTGTGCCATGTGAATCATTCTGGGACTGTCACCTGTGCTGACATTGATCATCTTTGTTGGTTCTATCAAGATTGAAGATCTCTCCTGATGTGTGAGATTGGGTAGAGGGTCAAGCCTTCCATCTTTCAACACCTCAGAGAGGTTTTCACCATTGGATACGTCTATATTTTTACTTTTTTCAATGTCTAACACTGCCACAGAGTAGTTTTCACCATTAGATCTTTCTTTCATTTTGACATTTTTAAGACTGAAAGGCTTGGCACTCTCTCCAAAATAGGCCTTGTCATTGAGTTCTATGGCATAGCCATCCCTGTGGTCCCCTGCAGGTATGTGATCCCTAAGCTCAAGATAATCTATGATGGCTTCATCATTTTGAAAGGTATCGAGCTCAAGGGGAGTGTCTTGCAAGTCCCAATCTATGAGTTCTGGGTGCAATAACGGTAAAGGGTCATTGGGTTGGTCTAGTTCGATGGCATTGATGGTCAAGATAGAAGTGTTATGGTGGTCATTATAAGCATGGATAATACCTGCGATGGTACTCTCCATTAGCTAATCTATCAAGGGGGTATCATTCTTTCCTCATGACTTTCACTATCATTATTATGTGGTTCGGACTCTAGTGGTCTAGCCCTTGAACTTTGTCCTTCAGTTGCATGGGTTAAGTCATACTCATGGACCACATCGATATCTTTTTTGTCACAAGATAGCTCAAAGAGACTATCCCACTCATATTCATTGGAGTTAGTCGCACTCCCCATTTGCAGTCGATGAATTTGATCAACCAGATTAGTAGTAGATGTTTCTGGTTGTAGGATTTTATGCTTATTTGCTCTGTTGGTTCTTCTTGTGCCAGTGTAACCTAGCCCTGTAGTGTCTCAGGCTGTCAAGGTATGAGGTTGGATGGGTTCAGTGATACCTTCCTTTCTCGAATTGAGGGGACCATGTGCTTCATACCCCATTCTTTGTAGCATTTGGAATCCTTGACCATATTGCTCAGTTTGTATCATTGAGTGATGGTCTTGTTGTGTTGATAGACTGACTTCATCCTTATATAACCATTGAAGGATGTATTTTTCATCACTCTCATCTTCAAGGCTTCCCCATTTGATAAATGGACCTTTGGTAGTTTCAACTGCCTTGGATTTGCTCATGGAAGGCCTTCCATATGATATGGGAGATAGAGGGAGTTGTGCCAAGCAGAAGGATTAGACAATTGTGTACTCACCCAGGCCCTTATCTTTGAGTCTGAGGTCAGGTTGGGAAGCCTTTGATGTGGAAGCGAGTGAAGCTGGGTCAACTGAGGATGAAGATGAAGTAGAAGCACGGTTATGAGGAATCACAACTTTAGGTTTAGATTGATGAAGTTCCAATATTGAAATGGATTGGGATCGCCTTGGATGGTGATCTCTTGGCCTTCATAGGGGAATTTGATACATTGGTGGTATGTTGACGGTACTACTTTTAGAGCATGTATTTAGGGTCTCCCAAGAAGAATGTTATATGCTAGCTCCATGTCGAGGACTTGGCATGCCACATCTTTTACTAAAGGTCCAACTCTAAATGGTAAAACAACAGTTTCCTTGGAAGTTCTCTCCTCCTCATCATAAGCTTTGATAGTGATTTTCTTTTTTGGATCAATAGCTTTCTCCGCAAACCCCAATGCAAGGATTAGTTTCAAGGTGCAAATATTCAAACCGGCTCCTCCATCGATTAAAACCCTTTTTATCTTATGTTTTTGGATGAAGGCTTCAATATGAAGAGATGTGTCATGAGGTTGGGTAATTGACATATCATCCTTTTCAATGAATGATAGGGAGTGAGGTGAGGTAATGTGACCTACCATGGTTTGAAACTATTCTTTGACAAGGTTTGTTGGAACGGAGGCTTCTGACAGAGCTTTGTCAAGTATGGCCCTATGGGACGGGGATAGACGCAGAAGTTTCAGGATGGAGATATGTGCAGGTGTCATATGGAGTTGATCCAGGACATTGTACTAATTAGATGGAGACGCTGGGACTCCTCTAAGAGTGACTCTATTACTGTGAGTGGTAGCATTACAATCTGAGTCTTTGTTTATAGTGAGCACATTGACGTGTGGATCACTTTCGAGATGTGGTTGACAACATAGTCAAATGACACATTTGTGTAATTGGCGTTGTTAGTTCCACCATTGTTTTGATTGGAAGACCCTCCCTGATCATAGTTGGGAAGTGGATCTTTGAATGCCCTGTGATCATTATTAGAGGTATGTCCATCAAGTGATACTTTGTTTTGATCTATTAAATCTTGGATAGTGTGTTTGAGCGCAATGCAGTCATTGGTTTTGTGCCCCCTGTTTCGGTGGTACTCACAGAAATCATTGTCATTCCACCAAGGAGGTTTGACTTTTGGTTCATATTCCCATGTTGTTAGAAGTGTTATGAGTTTATTTGTGATCAACTTCCATAAGGCGGTTTCCAATGTTTCCCCTAGGGGTGTGAATTTCCTCCAAGGCTGATAGCTTGTAAACTGTGATTCAGTGTTTCATGGTTTATTTTGCGGGGGGTTGTTTTGCGGGTTTGATAAGTAAAGATTGGTTGTTTTGGTGCCACTTTTTTGGCATCTACCACCCCATCATTCACAATATTTTGTTCTTTGTCTAGAATCTTAGTTTATCTGTGTTGGTATTGGTACTAGGAGTGTCCTTATAAAGCTTTATTTGACCTTTGGTGATTAAAGCCTTTTCAATGATTAGACCCATCTCAATGACCTTACTAAAGGAAATAAGACATTGGATTTGTATCCGGTAGCTTAGGTCAGTTTGTAAGTTATGGAAAAACATCTCCAACATTTATTTTTTAGGCATTTGATGTGGGCACTTACTTGCCGACTATCTCCATCTTTGTAAGAAGGTGGCGAAGGATTCTCCACCTTTTTGCTTAGTGTTACAAAGATCTAAAATTGAGGTGTCATGCTCAATATTGTAGGAGAAGTGCATGACAAATTTGTCCACAAGTTTGTTAAAGGTTCTAGTGCTGGGAGGTAGTCTAGAAAACCACTCCATGGCTTGTCCTCCTAAGCTTCTTGGGAATAGTCGCATAAGATAGGTATCATTATGGGCGACTTCAAGGCATGCAGCATTAAATTCCCTAATGTGGTCTCTTGGATCACCCTTTCCATGATATTTGTCAAATTTTGGTACCTCAAATTTAGAGGGGAAAGGTATCATGATCAAGGTCCTATCAAAAGGATATGCTGAAATATCCTCTAGGGAATAATGCTTAGTTGATGTTCCTGTTTGCATGTCTGTGAATTATTATTGTAAAGATTGGATCTGTTGGGTTATTAAGCTTAGGGTGTTTGTAGAATCAATGGTTGCTTTGCTTTTGTCTATGGTCATTTCCTCTCGTGTGCTTCCCTCAGGGTTTCTTTCTTCCTCAGGTCCTTTTAACGCGTCCACATCAAAATCTTTACGAAGATTGACTCCTTGGTGTGCTAAGTGAAGAAATAATCTAGTAGGGTCTTGGGCAAGTACCTTGTCCATTATGCGTTGGAACCTTCAGTCTTGTTGATTTTGTAGAATCTCTTCCTGAGAAATTTCCTCATCACTGTCATGAGGGGATGGAATAGTTTTGTCTACCATTTCAATTTTTTTTTGTTTTTGGGATCTTGTTAAGACCATGCAAGGTGATTTGAGATGGGATGGAGTGAGCTTGAAAGTTTTAAATAAGAGGTGATAGAATGTGTTAAGGTTTGAACAAGGTTTTCCTTAGATCTATTGGTGTCAAACAAGCTAGTTGGAACAAAACGATAGTCAAAAGTAAGGATGATAGAAATCCGGTTACTTGATGTAGACTAGTTTTGCACAAGCCACTAGTGGAGTTTCAAGAGAAAAGGATGATTGATCCTTGATAGTGGAGACTCACTAGGTTTGTTTGAGGTTGATGCAATCAAGAATAGCTTGGTACTAACCTAGTTTTAGATATCTGGTTTGATTTTGGAAAAGTTTTCCAAAGTTTTGGATGATGTGAGCATGGGAAAAGCAACTATGTTGTGGAAAAGAATGAGATGACTGACTTGCACGGTTTTAATCAGATCTAGGAAACTGAAACAAGTTTGAAATGGGTGTTTGCAAAGTTGGATTTTTTTCTCAAAAAAAGTATAGAATAGCTCTCTAGAATGGATGCATAGCAGTAAATGCACAGGAACAGAAGGTAAAAGCGCAGCAGGTCGAAGCACATGCGCAGATCTGGCAAAGTTTGTATGCGCAGCAACAGTGAGTAAATGCGCAGTAAGTCGCAATGAATACGCAATAAGTTGTGATATACGTGCAGTTCTAGTTTTCTGTTTATTTTTGCAATTATTTCTCTTTGGCACGTTTTTAAATTTTTTTTGTTTTTGGTTGAAAACTTGGTCTTTTTTTTGCTTTTAATTTTCAATTATGGTAGATAAAGACACAGCAAATGCAAAGAAGTTTTCATGATTTTTATCTTTTATTATTTTTTTGGACTCTTTTTGACAAAAGAATAATTACAATCCTAGGCTGGAAAAGATAATATTTGTTGAGTCCCCTAGCTGTGCATATTCAAAGTAGATAGCTTCAAGATCTTGGTAGCACTGGCTCCCCTCCACGGCACACAATTCTCATGCTCACTAAGATCCAAGTTTCCTTAGGCTCGTCCCCCCACTGAACCTTAGGATTGTCCCTGCATCTCTACTAAGAACCACATGAATCAGGGCCGCTTCAAAGGTCCCACCTTTTGTGCAACCAAATAGAAGGATTTTGGTATACTAGACAATGGCTAAGTAGTTAGGGCAACTGTTTGAATGGTTATACATGTGGCAGTGCTACTCTCTGTTATGGAGTCTCCCAGCCTTCAAGGGTTAGGCCTTGAAGGGTTTTGGGGGAGGTTGGTTGTTGGTATAACACAACGACACTCATTGCAGGAAGCTTTTGCCTCTAGCACAATTTATTTATAGTGGATCAGCAGGGCTTGGCTTTGCCCTATTACCACATAGGGTCATTCCAACTTGGATAGGCGAGCATCCAAGGGCAGGCCCCTCTAAAGGTTATACATGCAAAATGACAAGTCTGGCATTTTGGTCACCCAAAAAAGGGGAGAGCATAAGCCTATTGTCATTTTGAAGACACAGTAAACAATGGTTCATCCAATCCTATTTAAAAAGAGAAAAACTATATGCGTTACTCTACTTGGGGACTGTTGGCCTCGTTTTCAACACTTCCAAATTTAAACTTTTTGTGTCAAAATGACAAATCTAACCATGCTTTGAACCCTTTCTCCAGTGTCACATTTTTCCCTGTGTAAGTCATTAAGATAACTCATTTCTAAGATATCACAATCTATTTCCCTACATTGAACTTTTCATAACAACATCATTTTGGAGCAGAGACGCTCATCATTTTACTGAGTTTCTCGGGCACACTTGTCCAGTTTGCGGCATTTTATGAAAATAATTAAATATTAAAAATCTGTGATAGATGGTACAAATCGATGTCTATGGCAGTGTTTGTGACTTCATTTCACCTAATCTGGCAACTTTTCGGGTCAAGAAGTCTTATGGTTTGAGAGATTTTAAACTTTCAATTTTTCAGCAGGCGGTTGGCAGAAACAATATAATTGTGGTTTCTGTAAGGGCTGGAGCAAAATTGTTTGGCATGGAGATTTATAATGATAAAATGGACAACGTGTCAAGATTTCATGACAATCTGACTTTCTAGTTGAAAGGTATGTACTTTTTGCCATTTCTCGCGCCTGCACAGTTCACAAGTTACAAATTTGCCGAAGTTGAAAAGGTATCACCTGTGAAGTTTGTTTTCAAAAAACAAAAAAGAAGTTATTTTTGGCCCACTTAAGAAAAAGTGAAAGTTCACGTCAACTTGCACTTTTGGCTAAGTTTGCATCAACTTTTGAGTTTGGCTAAGTTCGCGCGCACTTTTGACTAAATTGATGTCCACTTTCACATTCAATAAAGTTCACATCAACTTGCACTTTTGGATAACTAAAACAAAGGTGTGGGTTTTAGTTTTTAATAACTCCTCCAAAAGTTACACTTTTTCAAAGTACAAGTTGTGGTTTTTAATAAGTTGAAGCACATCTCCAAAGTTAGTGATCAAAATGAAAAGTAGTTTACCAAAGCAAACTAAATGAGTAATCATTTAGAAACTTGTGTTCGGAAAAGTTCAAAAGTTTTAAAACTCGTGTAAGTTGCCGATGAAGAAAGATTATATTGCAATAATATTCTCTTCCATGGGTAAAGCTAAGAGAAAGGTAGTTATAACTACCCAAGTAGTTATTGGCAAAGCACAAGAACTAAAAATTTTAACTTGAAAACTGAACTCCATTACCTTCATCAACATCTACTTGGGCTGGATCAAAATGAGAATTTTTGGAAGAGGGCATCAACATTCATCTAAGCAAAATAGAAAGAAGGTTTTTGTTAGATGTGGAAGCATGCCAACTATTTGATAGTCGGCCTTAAAGAAATGTGTTCTCCTCCAATATAATGATGCTTTCATCCATTGTTCATCTCAATCACATGATATTCTTTAGAAAGAACCAGCTGAAGGAGTCACTAAATCTAAACTCAAATAACTTTGTGACTATTTCAATGCATGATGTAATAATAATAATAATCGGAGGTCTTCTTTTGAGTTTTTGATTCAAATCCTCTTCAAACCCTGCATTTGCACTCATAACATATTCTGGGAAGGTTGTCTCAAAAAGAAAATGGTGTTCTTTCACTTTAAAGTTGAATGTGGACATTGTGCCCATCTTCTTCACCATTGCGGTCAAAGAAGCAATCCAAGAAGATATCAGTCATATTAAGGCTCAAAATGTGAAATCATGGAATTCTATGATGAGCAGATATTGCAAGCCGAGGAGATTAGAGGATGCATGCCATCTGTTTGATAAAATGCCACTTTCGTGGATCGCAATGGTTACAAGATATGTGCATAATGGAAACATGGAGGAAGCTCGTAGAATGCTCGATACCATGCCTCAATGCAACATTGTATCATGGAATACTATGATAAGGGGATGTATCCAAAATCACTGAATTAAGGAGGCCTACCAACTGTTTGTCACAATGCCTGAGCGAAATTTGTCTTCTTGGACTCTGATGATAGCGGGTATGGCTAATGCTGGAAAACTAGAGGATTCACGTAGTTTATTTGAAAGCTTACCGCAACGTGATCTGATCGCATGGAATGCCATGATTACGGCTTATGTCAGTAATGGTCAGATGGAGGATGCGCAACACTTATTTGGCAAAATGCCTAAAAGAAATATTGTCTCATGGGTTGCCGCGACAGCAGGACGTGCACAAAATGATTTTTGTTGAAAAGGCTATAGATACCTTCAAGCAAATAGATGGTGCAAAGCCGCCCTGACACTTATGTATACAAAATGTAGATGCATAGACATGGTGCATCAAACTGTTTGATAGAATACCTTTAAGAAATGAAATCTCACGAGATACAATGATTTCAAAATATTAAAAAAAAATGGTTTTATTGAAAATAGAAGCAATATCATTACTTGACAAAAGTTGAAACCCATGATGGAATTGGGTTACTATTATTTACACATTGAACAAGGCTTAATGGAAGTCGTTATAAGTGTAAATACTTTGGTAGACTTGAATGTAAGCCATGGACGCATACACAAAGCATATGAACTTCTTGACAACATGCCTCAAAGATTTATCATATTATGGAAAGAAATGTACCAAGGTGTACACAATGATTTATTCATTTAGTAAGCCTTAAAAGTTTTGAGTAAATGCAATTGGTTGATATAAAGCCGAGCTCCATTGCCTTTGCCAGAATCCTTACTCTTGGCCCGCACCTAAATGACAGATTTTGAACAGTGTATTGGCATCCATCAAAGCGTAGCGAAATAAAGAGTCTTATTAGCTATTATAGTTCTAAATGCTCTAACAGGCATGTATTGAAAAAGAGAGCATATGAAAAGAACGTGAAATGTTTGATAAAATGTCTCAAAGATTGTATAAAAACTTTCAAGCAAGTGCAATTGGCAAGGTTTATAAATTGTTTTAACAACTACCTCAAAGAAATGTGGTATGGTGGATTACGGTGATTACAGGTACACACAAATGTGATTTCGTTGAAAAGGATTTAAAAAGTTATGAGCAAAAGTAACGATTGCAAGACATACATGATTGGTATTCTACATTTGCTAGCAACTTGCGCCATCGGCCTATGCAACAAGGATATGCACGAAATAGAGGGAATTGACAAGTAATCTGACCTTGCTCAAATTGTGTTGAAGGAGGAGGAGAGACCTAGAGGTGATCTAGAGGACTACAACAAAAGTTGTAGGGAAGCATTGATGTTTTTGAAATTTCTATCATCGATGCAATAACTCTAGAGGTTTGAACTACCATTTATGCAGCAACAATATAGGAAATTCTCAAAATTAAATATCAAGACCTCAATGATCAATTAGCATCCATTGAAAAGCTAACAGATGAATATAATTTGGTTGCTTGGGTGATGCATACTTTGCGATTGTCATTTAATTTCTTTGTAAGTCCTTAGACTTGATTGAGGAGACTCAAGAGCTTGATTTGGTGAGGTTGTCTACACTACTTTTACAAAAATGAAACACAAGACACTTTTCTCTTCTAGAGGTGCCATTATCCTTAAATTGGGTAGTGCTTTGCCAAGTAAGAATGGAGGTTTTAAAAGTACATGTTGCAAGGATTGAAAAGCATAGAAGTGTAGATTATGAAATTGTTAAAACTTGCCAAATACTTCAAGGAAGCAGATCTTTGTACAAAGGTTGTTACGAGAAGTTGTTAAAGGGATGTTATGATGACCAAGAATACTTGTTGTGAGATTTCTTCAATAGGATGGAAATAGAAGAAGATATAGTACATTCCCTAGAGTAAAGTCAATAACTTAGTCTTTCTTTCAAAATCATGGGTTTCATGTTACCTTTTTGTAAAAGTGACTTAAGTCAATCTTTGTAATGTAAAATTAGAAAATAAACCTTGTTTCTAGAAAGTGATGTAAAAAGTAACTAAAAATAAGGTTTATTATTTTTCCAAAAAGATAGTTACTAGGTAGTTGTGAGGTAGTTACAAAGTGGTTACTAGGTGGTTATGCGAAAAAGCCTATAAATATGAGGCTATTTCAAATGTAAAAGAAGGGGTCTCTTTTAGAGAGAACTTTTGCAGGGGGAACTTATGAAACTTCTTGGAACATTTTTGGTCTTACACATTGTATAGTTTACCTTTGAAATTGTATAATTTCGAAAAGATAATGAAGAATTGCATTTCAGTTCATATGTTCTTGATGTATTTCTGAGTTATGATTACTAGTTTCTCATATGTTAAATTGGTAATCTTTCTATGTATTTGTGTAAATCAAAGTTATCCATTGAAGCATGTAATTAGGGTGATAAAGTACAATCATGTCTCGGTATCCTAATTTGAAAGTGTTTAGATAAATTATCTCTTCATGTGTTGAGATTTGCCATCTTTCTTCATCGTCGTTGCATATATGTCATGAGACCCATCATGGAGTTTAGGAAAGTGGTTTCTAGCTTTGTGGTGAAATCCCCTCATACTTTTCAATAAGATTGTGAAACTCCTGTTGGTTTTCGTATGTCTACCACGAGGGTTTCTACATACCCATTTCTCCTGATTATTTTACTTTTCTTCCTTTTTGTACTTTCTGGATAAAAGTACACAAAAACCACAAATACCCCCATCATACGAGGGAGCTGTCCCTCTCAAACGCAGAGGAAGATCGTTGCTCTGTCACAATCTCTCCAACTATTGGGACAATTTAGTCACCGCTCAAAGGGCAACGGGTCATTTTCAAAAGTTATTTCATAGTGACAAATCTATTTACCAACAAATTTTTGGTGACTCTGCTGGGGAATCGAAGCGAAGTGTTGGTGCCTTTTAATTCCTCAAGAATATACAAGTATCTCCCCAGAAAAGAAGTTGGCAACTCTATCTGAAAGAAGAATCCTAGAAGATGGTTTGGTATCGAAGAACCTAGATACATAACATGGAACTTCCTAAATCAGATAGTGACAGTGATGATGAAGATTATCCTTCTCCTATGTCCTCTACTAGACAGAATCAAGTTCTTGATGACCCTAAGCAAGTGGAGTTCCTGAAGAGTTTCTACAGTGGCATGCAATTTGCTTCAAATCAGGTTCATCCTTATTTGCTTCAAACATTGCAAAACATTGAACAAAAAGATGGGAAGGAGACTCATTTTCTTGCTCATGAACATAAGCCCCTATCAGAGGAGATTCATACACCAGAAGATAAAGGAAGTTGTGTTGAGATATATCATTTGCGTGATGAGGACAACAATGAAGAGGTAAAGATTTTTCCTACAAATGAACCAGTATTGAATGAAATGCCTTCTAATCAAAGGCCTAAAAGAAACTTATCAGAACATGCATGTTTGCTTAAAGAAGACCAAAAAGAAGCAATGATGGAGACAGAAAAACAAGATTGTATGGAAGCGAGCAATGATGAAGAAGAAATCTGTCTAGACATTGACATGTTCTTAGTTTCTTTGAAGAATCTCACTCCTCTTGTGACAACTTGCTATGGTTTCACAACTACAACCTCCGAAAGAGATTTCCATCACATAATTGCTATTCCAGGGAGTGAAGCAGAAATTTTGAGCCAAAGTGTGAAAGAACATGAAGACAAGTCACAAAATATTTTCCTGACATGCATGCAACCTGAGAAAGAGGAAAGTGATGATGAAAGAATATTGCAAGAACTCTCTTATGAGGTTTCCATTCAAGATTGGCATCTCAACACTACTATTGATGATTTTATTCAGGAAGAAGGTGTTGTCCTTTCTTCTTTATCATCTATTGAAGAAGAATCCTCAACTACTAGAACCAAAGGTATTACTCAAGATGAAGCATTGAGTACTACCATTCCAAATGTGCAACAAGATCATAAGGATATTGGGTATGAATCTGTGCAAAGGGAAGTTAGAAACAAGTTTGTGCCTAAGTCTCCTGGTTTGAATGGTTTTGGTATATCCTATTCTAAATACCTTTGTCCTTTGGATGCTGATGAGAGTGTTGAAGAAGATAGTGTGAGAAATGTTTTTGAGAGCATGCACAAGATTGCAAATATGCAAAGTATTGATGAGGAACTACATGTTCTAACTTGTTCTCCTTTACCATATCTAAAGCATGAAAATATTATTTATTCCTCATCAATGGTAGAAGAGGATTTTCAAGATGATAAAATGTATGATGCAGATCCATTACTTTCTCTTCCTCGTGTACCATCTTTGGATAATGGGCATTCTGGGTTAGCTATGATAAAAGAGGAGGAATTTTCTTTTACAAGAGACGATTCCATAATAAATGAGGATGTTACTCATAAGGGAGATGTACAAGCTAGATTAGATAAGTTAAGATATATTTAGATAGAGAATATCAGTATACTCAATTCAGTGCATGAAGAACAGAGAAGTGTAAATGAAAATCTAGAGGCTTCCTATACTTGTGTGAGTAATGGTTATGATAGTGATAAAGGACATCGGATTTCTAATGTTTGTCAGAACATGGATGAAATTGGAAGCGTTCAAAAGATTGATGAAAAGCTACGTGTTATTTCCTCTTCATCAATGGTAGAAGGGACTTTTCAAGGTGGAAAGGTGCATAATGCAAATTCATTGCTTTCTCATCCTCATATGCAATCCTCTAATAAAGCATATCCTGAGTTGGTAATGGTAAAGAAGGGGGAATTTTCTTTTGCATGCGATGATTCAATGATAAAGGAAGACATTATTCATGAGAAGGATCAGTCACAGAGTATTAAGTTTTCTTCGCTTATTGGTTCACATGAAGGATGCTCGGTTTGTGATTCAGTTTTCTTTAGTTCAAACTATGAAAAGAATCTTCAAATAGAGAAAATTGGTATGCTCGACATGATGCCAGAAGATATGATCAACACTACATAGGGAAATACCAATATGATTCAAAAGGACTCGAGAGTTTATGATGAAAATTGGTTGTTCGGGGCACTATTCAAGGAGTCCTCATTTTTCATGCGGCTTATTTTTCTCGTCCCTTTGGAATGGTTATTGAGTTCACAGGCACCTCATCCATGCTCTTCTCTTTTCCGTACAGGTGCATATTTTTCTCAGCCTGTCAATGGGTTCACTTGATCTTTCCCCAGGCAGTTTGAAGTAGGAATCACCTTCCATGTACATAGGTTAACTAGGTGTTTTGGTTGTGTCTGTCTTGTTTCGGTTCCTATTTTTTTTTCATTTGCCTCATCTCTGTGTGTCCTTGTCTCCTTGTTTCCCCTTGTACATCGTATTATCTCCTGAATCTACCCACCCAATGGATAAGGCACTAGTCAATACTAAAGGTTCTAGGTTCATCTATGTCCTTTACAGTTTTTGTCCCCAATTAGAGCCAGTTGTTGGCCTCGTTTTCAACACTTCCAAATTAAAACTTTTTGTGTCAAAATGACAAATCTAACCATGCTTTGAACCCTTTCTCCAGTGTCACATTTTTCCCTGTGTGAGCCATTAAGATAACTCATTTTTGAGATATAACAATCTGTTTCCCTACATTGAACTTTGCATAACAACATCATTTTGGAGTAGAGATGCTCATCATTTCACTGAGTTTCTCGGGCACACTTGTCCAGTTTGCGGCATTTTATGAAAACAATTAAATATTAAAATTCCGTGACAGATGGTACAAATTAATGTTTATGGTAGTGTTCGTGACTTCATTTCACCTAATCTGGCAACTTTTCAGGTCAAGAAGTCTTATGGTTTGAGAGATTTTAAACTTTCAATTTTTTGGCAAGCGGTTGGCAGAAACAATAAAATTGTGGTTTCTGTAAGGGCTGGAGCAAAATTGTTTGGCACAGAGATTTATAATGATAAAATGGACAACGTGTCAAGATTTCATGACAATCTAACTTTCCAGTTGAAAGTTATGTACTTTTCGCCATTTCTTGTGCCTGCACAGTTCGCAAGTTGCAAATTCGCCGAAGTTGAAAAGGTATCACCTGTGAAGTTTGTTTTCAAAAAACAAAAAAGAAGTTATTTTTGGCCTACTTAAGAAAAAGTGAAAGTTCACGTCAACTTGCACTTTTGTCTAAGTTTGCATCAACTTTCGAGGTTGGCTAAGTTCGCACGCACTTTTGACTAAATTGATGTCCACTTTCACATTCACTAAAGTTCACGTCAACTTGCACTTTTAGATAACTAAAACAAAGGTGTGGATTTTAGTTTTTAATAACTCCTCCAAAAGTTACACTTTTTCAAAGTACAAGTTGTGGTTTTTAATAAGTTGAAGCACATCTCCAAAGTCGGTGATCAAAATAAAAAGTAGTTAACATAACTACCGGAGCAAACTAAATGAGTAATCATTTAGAAACTTGTGTTTGGAGAAGTTCAAAAGTTTTAAAACTCGTGTAAGTTACCGATGAAGAAAGATTATATTGCAATAATATTCTCATGCATGGGTAAAGCTAAGAGAAAGGTAGTTATAACTACCCGAGCAGTTATTGGCAAAGCACAAGAACTAAAAATTTTAACTTGAAAACTGAACTCCATTTCCTTCATCAACATCTACTCAGGCTGGATCAAAATGAGAATTTTTGGAAGAGGGCATCAACATTCATCTAAGAAAAATAGAAAGAAGGTTTTTGTTAGATGTGGAAGTTGCAAGTGCCTCGATCGATGTGGAAGCATGCCAACTATTTGAAAGTCAGCCTCAAAGAAATGTGTTCTCCTCCAATATAATGATGCTTTCATCCATTGTTCATCTCAATCACATGATATTCTTTAGAAAGAACCAGCTGAAGGAGTCACTAAATCTAAACTCAAATAACTTTGTGACTATTTCAATGCATGATGTAATAATAATAATAATCGGCAGTCTTCTTTTGAGTTTTTGATTCAAATCCTCTTCAAACCCTGCATTTGCACTCATAACATATTCTGGGAGGGTTGTCTCAAAAAGAAAATGGTGTTCTTTCACTTTAAAGTTGAATGTGGACATTGTGCCCATCTTCTCCACCATTGCGGTCAAAGAAGCAATCCAAAAGATATCAGTCATATTAAGACTCAAAATGTGAAATCATGGAATTCTGTGATGAGCAGATATTGCAAGCAGGGGAGATTAGAGGATGCACGCCATCTGTTCGATAAAATGCCACTTTCGTGGACCACAATGGTTACAGGATATGCGCAGAATGGAAACATGGAGGAAGCTCGTAGAATGCTCGATACCATGCCTCAATGCAATGTTGTATCATGGAATACTATGATAAGGGGATGTATCCAAAATCACTAAATTGAGGAGGCCTACCAACTGTTTGTCACAATGCCTGAGCGAAATTTGTCTTCTTGGACTCTGATGATAGCGGGTATGGCTAATGCTAGAAAAATAGAGGCTTCACATAGTTTGTTTGAAATCTTACCGCAACGTGATTTGATCGCATGGAACGCCATGATTACGGCTTATGTCAGTAATGGTCAGATGGAGGATGCGCAACACTTATTTGGCAAAATGCCTAAAAGAAATATTGTCTCATGGGCTACCGCGACAGCAGGACGTGCACAAAATGATGTTTGTTGAAAAGGCTATAGATACCTTCAAGCAAATAGATGGTGCAAAGCTGCCCTGACACTTATGTATACAAAATGTAGATGCATAGACATGGTGCATCAAACTGTTTGACAAAATACCTTTAAGAAATGAAATCTCACGGGATATAATGGTTTCAAAATAAATTAAAAAAATGGTTTTATTGAAAATCGAAGCAATATCATTACTTGACAAAAGTTGAAACCCATGATGGAATTGGGTTACTATTATTTACACATTGAACAAGGCTTCATGGTAGTCATTATAAGTGTAAATACTCTGGCAGACTTGAATGTAAGCCATGGATGCATACACAAAGCATATGAACTTCTTGACAACATGCCTCAAAGATTTATCATATTATGGAAAGCAATGGTACCAAGGTGTACACAATGATTTATTCATTTAGTAAGCCTTCAAAGTTTTGAGTAAATGCAATTGGATGATATAAAGCTGAGCTTCATTGCCTTTGCCAGCATCCTTACTCTTTGTCCGCACCTAAATGACAGATTTTGAACAGTGTATTGGCATCCATCAAAGCATAGCGAAATAAAGAGTCTTATCAGCTATTATAGTTCTAAATGCTCTGACAGGCATGTATGCAAAAAGAGAGCATATGAAAAGAACGTGAAATGTTTGATAAAATGTCTCAAAGATTGTATAAAAACTTTCAAGCAAGTGCAATTGGCAAGGTTTATGATTTGTTTTAACAACTGCCTCAAAGAAATGTGGTATGGTGGGTTACAGTGATTACAAGTACACACAAATGTGATTTCGTTGAAAAGGCTTTAAAAAGTTATGAGCAAAAGCAACGATTGTAAGACATACATGATTGGTATCCTACATTTGCTAGCAACTTGCGCCATTGGCCTATGCAACAAGGATATGCACGAAATAGAGGGAATTGACAAGTAATCTGACCTTGCTCAAATTGTGTTGAAGGAGGAGGAGAGACCTAGAGGTGATCCAAAGGACTACAACAAAAGGTGTAAGGAAGCATTGATGTTTTTGAAATTTCTATCATTGATGCAATAACTCTAGAGGTTTGAACTACCATTTATGCAGCAACAATATAGGAAATTCTCAAAATTAAATATCAAGACCTCAATGATCAATTAGCATCCATTGAAAAGCTAACAGATGAATATAATTTGGTTGCTTGGGTGATGCATACTTTGCCATTGTCGTATAATTTCTTTGTAAGTCCTTAGACTTGATTGAGGAGACTCAAGAGCTTGATTTGGTGAGGTTGTCTACACTACTTTTACAAAAAGGAAACACAAGACACTTTTCTCTTCTAGAGGTGCTGTTATCCTTAAATTGGGTAGTGCTTTACCAAGTAAGAATGGAGGTTTTAAAAGTACATGTTGCAAGGATTGCAAAGCATAGAAGTGTAGATTGTGAAATTGTTAAAACTTGCCACATACTTCAAGGAAGAAAATCTTTGTACAAAGGTTGCTACGAGAAGGTGTTAAAGGGATGTTATGATGACCAAGAATACTTGTGAGATTTCTTCAATAGGATGGAAATAGAAGAAGATATAGTACCTTCCCTAGAGTAAAGTCAATAATTTAGTCTTTCTTTCAAAATCATCAGTTTCATGTTACCTTTTTTTAAAATTGACTTAAGTCAATCTTTGTAATGTAAAATTAGAAAATAAACCTTGTTTCTAGAAAGTGATGTAAAAAGTAACTAAAAATAAGGTTTATTATTTTTCCAAAAAGGTAGTTACTAGGTAGTTGTGAGGTAGTTACAAAGTGGTTAGCAGGTGGTTATGCGAAAAAGCCTATAAATATGAGGCTATTTCAAATGTAAAAGAAGGGGTCTCTTTTAGAGAAAACTTTTGCAGGGGGAACTTATGAAACTTCTTGGAACATTTTTGGTCTTACACATTGTATAGTTTACCTTTGAAATTGTATAATTTTGAAAAGATAATGAAGAATTGCATTTCAGTTCGTATGTTCTTGATGTATTTCTGAGTTATGATTACTAGTTTCTGGATTGTTAAATTGGTAATCTTTCTATGTATTTGTGTAAATCAAAGTTATCCATTGAAGCATGCAATTAGGGTGATAAAGAACAATCATGCCTTGGTATCCTAATTTGAAAGTGTTTAGATAAATTATCTCTTCATATGTTGAGATTTGCCATCTTTCTTCATCGTCATTGCATATATGTCATGAGACCCATCAAAAGTGGTTTCTAGCTTTGTGGTGAAACCCCCTCGTACTTTTCAATAAGATTGTGAAACCCCTGTTGGTTTTTGTATGTCTACCACGAGGGTTTCTACATACCCATTTCTCTTGATTATTTTACTTTTCTTCCTTTTTGTACTTTCTAGATAAAAGTACACAAAAACCATAAATACCCCCATCATACGAGGGAGCTGCCCCTCTCAAATGCAGAGGAAGATCATTTCTCTGTCGTGATCTCTCCAACTTTTGGGACAATTTAGTCACCACTCAAAGGGCAACAGGTCATTTTCATAAGTTATTTCACAGTGACAAATCTATTTACCAACAGGGACACAACCAGTTATTAACTTTGAAGTGATTAAAAGATAGCAATGGTTCTTTCCTTTGCAAGATAGCAATATTTTTAACTTAAAGAGATAGCAATATGGAAAAGATAGCAATGATTTCGTTACTACTCTCCTAGTTAAAAACTATGTGAGATTTGCATGCATTTTTTTTTACTTTTCTTGCTAGTTAGCCTATGATGTGTGTTTTAGAAAATGAAACTATCCAGCTCTTAACCCTGTACGAATATTAGAGAATCAATCCTGCAAGACAAGTGTCAGCGTTAGAAAGTCATCAAGAAATCCTAAACTACTCCTCAGGACATAGGCACAGCTTAAGAGACTGAATGCGCAGAAACTGTGCTCAGAAGTGTAGTAATTATAAATACGTAGGAGTATAGGTTATAAGTGCAAATTTAAAGGATGAATGCATAGGACAGTCAAAAGCGCTGGATCAGACGTCAGATGCGCAGAATCTGAGGACAGATGTGCAGAAAAATTGTATGCGCTAGAACAGGTGGTATATGCGTAGCCTTGGAGGATGTATGCGCCGAAAGGTCGTATGCACTGGAATAGTGAGAAGATGCGTGCCAAGATTGGTTAGATGTGTCGAATGAACCTGTATGGAGACTGTACGGACCCTGTCACTCAAGAACTTAGTGTTGGATTAGATTTGGGGCAAAGGGCTCATGGTGGGTACCAGAAATGTTAGTGGGAAAATTGGATAATATTAAAATGAATCATAAACCCAATAACTCAATGGAATATGCAAATAACAAATATTTAAACAAATAAACAAACTTACAGTGCTTTTTTATCTCACGGTTTCCATTGTTCGCCTAGTCTCAATCGATCTTTGTGATGAATGTAGCCCTCAGGAAGCTTACTTCCTTGCTTTATTTCCTCAAGATGGCGATGGAGAAATGGCTAGGATATTTATTGTATCGAAGATGAGCTTCAATACAATGTAGGATGGATAATGAATAATGCGAGAGTGGGGGTGCCAAAGGCGCCCTTTAGATTCTACAGAGTAATCTTACTTGAAAGCTCCTTTTTTTCTGAAATGGAAGAATAGAAGGGTATTTATAGACTTGTGAGAGAGAAGATCAACGGTGTAGAAGAAATAAGAAGATCAATGGTAGAGGATGTTTGAGAGAGCATGCGCGAATAGAAAGAAGACGTGTCATTCAAAAAGTTGCTTTGTTTGAGTTAGTTGCTTTCTTGATGAGGATGAGCTTTGATTTCATAAATTAGAATATATTTTTCTAATTTAAGAGTTTGTTGATAAAAACAAGGTTGCTTTAAATCAGTTAACTTAGCTTTTGCTTTTGCATGACAAGGAAGAACATTTAGAAGATTTTTTAGAAGATAAGAAAGCGAATTAAATAAATAAATTTATTTAATTGTTTGTGCAAGATTTAGAGGAATAAATAAAATATTTTATTATATATTATTTTTGGAGGCAGAGATTTAATTTAAATAGATTTTTCATTTTATTTAAATTTGGGAGAATGAATGATTTAATTAAATAATTAATATTATTTAATTGTTTAGAAGAATAAAGTTGATATTGATGAAATTAATTAAATAAATGTAATTTATTCAATTAATGGGAGGAAAATGAATCAAATAAATAAATTGATTTATTTATTGATAGAGGAATATTAAGATGGAATAAATATTTAAAATATTTATTTAGAGAGAGTCATGTCATTTTTAGGTGTATACAATAAATATTAGAAAAATAAAGTAAACTGATCATTATTTGAAATCAAATGCAAAATTATAAATCAAGAGATTAAAGTATATGAATATGATACCTCCTTATGAATTACATTGAATGTGTCCTCAATGTTGAAGCAAAATGTTTTAACTTTTGTTTTGAATCGCTTCTTGATGCAATAGTATTGTCCACCAAAATGACCTACATTTGTTCAGAATGGTTAAGAAACATAATCTTGAATCTACTATTGACTCAACAATGGTTAAAATTAAACATGAATATTGGAAAATGCAAAAATTGTAAGATTTTTAGTAATTTTGACGAAGGGGCAGCGTGGACATGTCAAAAAACATAGATAAATACTAGGGAAGACCTCTATTTGTTGCCCAAGTCACCCAATTATTTTGAGGTGCTCTTTTCGAGGTAGTCTCTTAAGAGCCCTAAAAGCCAAAAATGGTCAAACTTTGATGAAGTCGTTCTGGGAGCTCGTGGCACATAGGAAGCTTTGTCTACACCTATAGGTGGATATCAAGTCCCTTCAAACCAACCTCTCTTGGTTTGGGTCAACTCAACACTGTTTGTGTGTTCCAGTATCAAATGCAATCTTGCAAAATTTGTCAATGGAAAGCAGTGCAAAAAATGGAAAGAAGCATTTTTTGTTTTGTGCATAATGGAGTGAAACAAATTGTACTAACACATCAAGGTGGGTAGTCCAACACTATGAAAGGACTCCTTTTGTCGCCCAAGCCCCCCGTGATTCTGGAGTGCACTAATCCGGGGTAGTCTTGAAAGTGTCGTAAGAGCAAATAATGGAAAATTGTCAAGTTTTGGGTAATTTTGATGAATGGGCAACATGAACACTTCAAGGTAGGCAGGTAAATACTAGGGAATGTTTGACCTCATTGCCCAAGTCACCCGATCATCCTGGGGTGCTCTTTCTGGGGTAGTCTCTTAAGAGCCTTAAGAGCAAAAAATGCAAAATTTGTAAAATTTATAGTAATTTTGATGAATGGGCAGCGTGGACACATCAAGGTAGGTAGGTAAATACTAGGGAAGGCTTGACTTCATTTCCCAAGTCACCAAATCATTTTGGGGTGCTCTTTCCGGGGAGGTCTCTTAAGAGCCTTAAGAGAAAAAAATGCAAAATTTGTAAAATTTATAGTAATTTTGACGAATGGATAGTGTGGACACATCAAGGTAGGTAGTTAAATACTAGTGAAGGTCTAACTTTGTTTCCCAAGTCACCAAATTGATCTGGGGTGCTCTTTCCAGGGTAGTCTCTTAAGAGCTCTAAAAGCCAAAAACTGTCAAACTTTGACAAAGTCGTTCCAGGAGCTCGTGGCATGTAGGAATGCTTTGTCTACACCTAAAGGTGGATATCGAGTCCCTTCAAACCAACATCTCTTGGTTTGGGTCAACTCAACAACGTTTGTGTGTTCCAGTGTCAAATGCATTCTTGCAAAAGTTGTTAGTAGAAAGGAGTGCAAAAATGGAAAGAAGCATTTTTTTTTGTTTTGTGCATAATGGAGTGAAACCAACTATACCAACATGTTAAGGTGGGTAGTCCAATGATATGAAAGGCCTCCTTTTTTCACCGAAGCCCCCCATGATTCCGGAGTGCACTAATCTGGGGTAGTTTTGAAAGTGTCATAAGAGCAATTAATAGAAAATTGTCAAGTTTTAGGTTATTTTGAGGAATGGGCAGCGTGGACACGTTGAGGTAGGTAGGTAAATACTATGGCAGGTTTTACCTCATTTCCCAAGTCCCCCGATCATTCTGGAGTGGTCTTTCTGAGGTAGTCAATTGTGGTGTGTGAGTAGTGGTCAATTGTCAATGATTATCATGCTCCTTCAAGAAAGATCATAATGCATTATGTTCTACTTAAGAGTTATATTTCTTGAAGTTATGAGAGGATTCATATTTTTTTAAGCAATCAACTACAAATTAAACAATAATACCTTCAAAAATTGAGCATTTGAGAGAATGTGAGAATACTCATTAGAAATGGGGTCAAAGAAGAACCTGCATATAAATAGAGACAAATTGTTGAGCATAAGCAACATGAACTACAAAGTATGAACTGAACATTCTCTCAAATCAAATATGTACCTTGAAAATATATTGATCTACATGATCTACCGTTGATGTTTTGATTTGAATCGCTTGAAAATATACCTTTGTTCTCCAAGAAACCTGCATTTTTTACATATCGGTTAATTTTTGATATATGATATTATATATGATATATGGGTGGTGATTACTGATGATTATGTATATTTATGTTATACGTTTATGTTTTTTATTTCTATATTTGACATGTTATGAATGCATAATAAAATAAAAATGGATGTATGTAATGAAACAAAATGAACCTAATGCAAACTAATGCAGCTTAATGGAACATGAACTAAGTATACTTAGAATAACAAATCTATATTATTCTAAATAACCTAAATGATAATGAAATGGTAATGTAGACTAGAAAAGATGCTTAGAATAACAAATCTATATTATTCTAAACAAATTAAATGATAATGAAATGATAATGCAAAATGGATATATGCTTAATATCAAAGGGACATGACCAAATCAAGTAATTTAATTATTATGAACATTAATAAAAATAAGATGAACAATATCATACATGTCCCATACAACAAATGATCCGCTACTCAAGTGTGCCTGAAGGGTCATCTCTTACCTTCAGAGTATCAAGTAATGCTTCATGATCAAAACTACTAATTGTCCATAGTTCCTTTGTTCTTGGTTTAGCATGATGCCTCAATAACTTAACATTTGTTGCTATAACAAGGTGTGAATACATGAGAATGGTTTGGTGTTTCTCATAGTCTTCAAATGTAGGTATACCATTCTTTCTAATCATATACGTTCACAACCAAGTTGCAGAAACAACAACTAAACCTATACTATACATGAACCCATCATCATCTCTCATCGGTTGTGTTAGCTTCTTCTTTCCCTATACACATCATGCCAACCAATAGTCTGATCCCTCTTCATTCCCCTGTGGTACTACAACTGCATAAACATGTCTTGGTTGTACAAGATCTGAAAGATGGTCGTAGTCAAGTGAACTTTCCATTTCATCTTCTAAAGAGGATTATGCTATAGATAAAGAGGTTAGGTACTATGCAATCCATGTATCTACCCACTCACTTGACTCACATTGATCCCAATCACACTGAATACAATTCTACCAAAAACAAGCCAACTCTCGTGTCCATATGCATTTACATTTGAGCTTCGAAATGAATGCATCTTTGAAGATTCTCTGATTTCTTGACATTCCAATTTATCTCCCACTATGTCCTCCTCAACCAACCAAAAGAACATGCACACTTGTGAATCAAGTGTCCCTCCTTGTGATAATGCATAAGTACACCAATCAACAATAGAATGTGCATCACTAAATGTTGCACCTGTTGATGCAGGAGCATCCCTGGTTCAAGAGCAATCTTACATCAACCAAAAACATTTGCATTTAGGTTTGTTTGCAGTTCAGTTTGTTTTCATTTTTCAGTTCAATTCAGGCAGTTCAGTCAGTAGCAGTTTTTGTATTTTGGTCCGCATTCTACCGCAGTTGTACCTCACATCTTGCGGAGCTGGATGTAACATCTAGATTCATTCATATACATCATTTCAAGAATTTAGAGCATTTGGATTGAGTACCGGAAAGATATCACTATCAGAAGATCTATTATTTTCTTAGAATAGAGCATCCTGACAGTCTGTGATAACCAACTAAAGGAGAAGACTTGCGGAACATTCCTTGACTTGTGGATCTTAATGACACATCATTCAATGATCTTTGGTTCATGGCCGACCTTTCCCAAGATCTGTTCATCATTCCATTCATTTATGGAGGTGTTCTACATGATTAGGTATGATCCATCCGCGTACACACATTATAGCTCTTCATCGAAGTTTGTGACCTTCCTTGGCTGACACAGAGCAATATTTTGTACTGGAGATGATATATAAGTATATAATAGATCCTTAGGAAAGTAGTGATGATCATTATCATAAGTTCATAGTTTAGATTTGGTGCGAAGGAGCTTCAAAGCTATATCTTGCGCATATTCTAATATTCTGTAATTAGGCCTTTGAGCCCTAGTTGTAAGCTCGCATGATGCCAGCCATATTGTATTTGAATTTGATCATATACTAAATGACTGAATCTATGTTTGTTTCATATCTTTAAGTTGTTTCCATTGTGTTTACTCTTGTTGTACGGCCTAGACAATTCATTATGTGAACCCTCCTACCGTGACTGCTCCAAGTGGTATCAGAGCTAAAGTTTGAATCTTTAGGAGCGAGTTGAAAAAAGTTAGCGAGGGAATCCCACAAGATCTTGATGTGGATAGTGTTACCTCTTAATCTGACTGGATGCTTATTCCCAGTTGTCCCTACAAGGTAGCCATCAATGATCAATAGGATTCCTGGGCCAACAGCTAACAGTATAGGAGATAGACTCTATAAATATCTCCTCTTCTTCTTTAGGCTCTACAGAACCAAGGGGGGTATTCCCTATTCAACATCTATAAAATGCATCTATGTATTTGCTGGGATGTTGACACAAAGCAGATAAATCCTCTATTAAGTAGACCAAAACTATGAGATAAGTGCAAAGGGGCTAGCTTCGGGCCTATGTTTAGTTGTAGAGAGAGGATTCTGGTCCCAAAACTATTTCTAAAGTCCTAAAAGGTTTGTTTATGAAGTTTGAGTTTGATTTATATTTGGAAGCAAAACTAGGACATTGGGTTACAACAGAGATACCAGACCAGATTGGTGCCTATCCAGGGCTCGGAGTCAATAGACATATATATGTGAATATCTACCATAGACTTGAGACAATAATCAGATTTCAAGGGGCTTCTGAAATGTCTGCCTTACAGACAATACCCAAGAGAGAGTATTTAGTTATTTCTGCTTACCAACATCCTTACTGCAATGTATTCTTCTTAACACTTAATCCAAAACATTCAATCTACTCCTTGAGCAGAAGTAAGAGACTAAGTACTCAATATAGAAAACCTATATTCTAGAATCTATAATACCCCTTAGATGTTCAGAGTCAGAAGAAAAAACACATTCAGTTTGGAGACAAATAACAAAACACATGCAATGGAGTATTACTCATTTAAATCAACATGAAATTGATGATTCTGTACATAATACATATAGCATATAATTCATAAACTCCTGAGACACCTGAAACAGAGTCACCAAAAAGTTGTATTCCTACTGCAGCCAAAAGTTTGTCCAGTTTTCAACAACCAAAAATGAGTAACACAGTCCTCCTTATACAACAAGGAAGTGTACTCAACACATTAATTACAAGGCAAATCAAAAATTTGCCAGATACAATGCATGATCAGAAATGGCACTCAAAATAATAAATGCAGCCGAGGACAAAACGGGAAGAAGCAAGAGAAGGGCAAGGAATGGTTGAGCTCGAGCCCTGTGCCGTCGCTGGAAGACTCCCCGTCACAAATCAGGTACTTAACCGTTCAACCACTGGCCCATGCCTATTTGCAATTCTGCCATAAATGGCTCAACCACCCCCAGGACGCAACTGCAGATGCATCTGGAGATTTTCCTACTTAAAAAATGACTTCAAACACCTAGGAAAAATCCATCACCGAGAGCTCAAAACCTAACCGTCGATCTGAAAACCCATCGCCGAGATCAACGGTCCCAAAATATGTATGAAGAGCCAATAGCCAATGAAATCGTGCCACGTGGGCACCCCATGATTCTATCGCTGGCCTTTCGCACCTTTATTTTGCCTTTATCGCTTTTGCATATGCGCGCTGAAATGCATATACAAATTCCCTCTTTAAATCCTTGTATATGCAGGATGCATATACATGCAACAATTTAACATGCAAGGTGGACCCCAAACTATTATAGAGAAAATTGGAAATTTCAATCGGGTCCACCTTGTATCCTCTTTCCTTGCATACTTCCTTGTTTATGTGCATATACAGACATGATATACATTCAACGGAGCCCAAATGTTTTTTGCAGCAACTAAAAATCTCCGTCGGGTCCGGAATGCATATGCCCTTTTTGTATATCAACTTGTACAAATGTCATATACATGCACGCAACGGACCCCAAATGTTTATGAAGCAACTTGAAATCTTCATCGGGTCCAGATTGTATGTCTTCTTTTGTATGCCAAATATACAAACTCGTTTGTATATACCTGTGGGCCCTACCACATGCATCACCTCCGCCGCACTATAGCAAATGTATATTTGTTTGTATGTCAAATATACAAACACAAATATATAAACCCCTTCATACAACTGCAGAATCTGTAATGGAATATTCGATGAATGCATACTTTCCTTGTATCTTTCAACGCCTGCATGTTGACTTGTATGTTAGAGATACATTCACCCTTGTACATTTTTCATTGTATGTGCTGGCGATGAACCTTTACACTATAGCAAATGTATATCGGGCCTCCTTGTATATTTTTCATTGCATAAGACCCGATGTATATTGACATACATTCATTCCTGCACATACAAACACAAGATCTTCTACAGAATATTCCCTCAATGTATCTTCCACCTTGAACTCGATATACATTAAAACATGCATATAACTCAAATTTTCAACATTTTATGGAAGCCGATTAAGATTTCACAAGCCCACCAACACACATTTTGACCTGCATGCATATACAAACACCTTTGTATATACAAAAATACCTGCACCTTAACTAATTTTTTGTATTTTTCAATTGAAACCAGACTACTCATACAGGCGGTAATAGATAGATCGCTAAATTGAGGTAGGTTACTTGTGTTGTAGCTGATCACCGATTGTGAGGTAGTTGTCACCTTATAGCCCGATCACTGAATTTGAGATAGTTTGCACTTGATCCTAGGAAGAATGCTGCCGAGGAGAGTTGTTGTTGTTGGAACAATGGCTGGTAGAATGGATGAGATGATGGAGATGATGAAAATAATGTGAATTTGTTTAGATGTTGTTGAAGAAGATAGACGAAGAGGGTTGACACTGAGACCTAATGTTAAAAGTGATGATGAAGAAGAATTTCAATCCGTTGAACAAACTAGTGAAACCCTAGGAGGTGACGAAGAAGAAGAATTAGATCAAGTAAAGATGTTGCGAGCTATTTTGAAGATTGGAAAAAGACATAGAGTTGATGTGTCAAATTATACTTGTAATTTGAACCCTGAAGATTTGATTGACTGGATAAATGGAATGGAAGAATACTTTGAATATGAAGAGATTGAAGATCCAGAGAAGGTGAAGTTTGAAAAGACAAAATTGAAAGGACATGCTGCTATATTGTGGAAAGAAGTATAGTTGGAAAGAAATAGAAGAGGAAAAGAAAAGATTACAAAGTGGGATAGGATGGTGACAAAATTGAAGAATCAATTCATACCTGCTGACTATGAGTTGGAGCTATTGAAAAGATTGCAAAACCTAAGACAAAAGGAGAAATCTATGAAGGAGTACACTGAAGAATTTCATAAGATGATTATAAGGACAGGACATAGTGAAGTAAGTAAGGAGAAAGTGGCTAGATACATCAATGGACTGAGATTGAACATTCAATAAGAACTGAGTTTGGTAAGGATGACATCTTTGGAAGAAGCATATCAGTTTGCCCTAAAAGTTGAAGAGAAGATGAATAAAAGACAAGATCCGAGACAGAAAGGCAGAGGAGGTAAATTTCAGAGAGGTAGAATATTTTTTGGAGGAGATAGATCACATTTAGAGCAGAACAAGTTTGATAGCACATTCAGGAAGGAGGACAGAGATAATAATGCTTACCAGAAAGATGACAGAAATTTTTACCAAAGAGGAAGCCCTAGTGCATACCAGAATGAAGGATACAGAAGAGAGGGAAGATGATTTGATAAGAGAACATTCAGAGGTACTTGTTTCAAGTGTGGAGGTGAAGGACATAGAGCATTTGAATGTAATCAGGGTAGTACAAGTAAGAAGACAAAGAATAGTGGAAGAGCAGCCTATGTTGAAGAAGAACCTGTTGGATCACCCAGTTCAGTTGGTAAGCCAGAGAAAGGAGAATCATTGGTGATGAGGAGAGTAGTATTTCAAGTTCAAGCAAATGAGGAACCACCGCAGAGGAAAAGTTTGTTCAGAACAAGATGCAAATCAGGAGGTAAGTTTGTAAAGTTGTGATTGATAGTGGTAATTTAGATAACCTAGTTTCAGAGGAGATGGTGACTAAGCTGAAGGTGAAAATATTGGAACACCCTAAGCCCTATCAAATAGCATGGATTGAAGATGATCATAAGGTACTGGTGAGTGAACAATGTTTGGTGAAATTTCATATTGGATCTTATCATGATGAAGTCTTGTGTGATATTATGCCTATGGATGTATGTCATATCTTGTTGGGTAGACCTTGGCAGTATGATAGAAAATCTATACACGATGGAAGAAAGAAAACATACACTATAATAGAAAATGGAAAGAGAATTACTTTGATTCCTTTAGAAGATGGTCCTAAGAGTGAAGTATGTGGGAATGCTAGAATCTATTTGGTAGATGGAAGAAAATTTCTAGATGGTCCGAGACATGAGAATATGTGTTATGGTTTGATTCCTAAGAAGCCTAAAACATTGAAGAAGGAGACTGAAGAATCACAACCGAAGGAGATAAAGGAGTTGCTGATAGAGTATGATTACATCATATTAGATAATGTACCTAAAGGATTGTCGCCTATAAGGAGTATCAGTCATCACATGGATCTTATACCGGGAGCAAGTTTGCCTAACAAAGCAGCACATAGAATGACACCGATAGAAAATGAAGAATTGAATAGATAGATACATGAGTTGTTGAGGAAAGGTTTGATCAGAGAAAGTTTGAGTCCTTGTGCAGTACTTGCAGTATTAGCACCTAAGAAAGATGGAGAATGGAGAATGTGTACTGACTCTATAGCAATAAACAAGATCATAGTTAAGTATAGATTTCCTTTACCTAGGATGGATGATATCATGGATTGTTTGAGTGGAGCAAGATATTTCACAAAGATAGACTTGAAGAGTGGATACCATTAGATTAGAATCAGAGAAGGAGATGAATGGAAAATTGCTTTTAAGACAAATGAAGGACTATATGAGTGGTTAGTGATGCCTTTTGGATTGACAAATGCACCGAGTACTTTCATGAGATTGATGAATGAACTCTTGAAGAAATTCTTGGGTAAGTTTGTGATTGTATACTTGGATGATATTCTAATTTTCAGTAAGACAAAAGAGGAACATTTGTGGCATATTAGACATTTTTTGCAAAGATTAAGAGAAGAGAAATTGCTGATAAACATCAAGAAGTGTAGTTTCATGAAGGAAGAATTGGTATATTTGGGATTTGTGATTTCTGTGGAAGGATTAAAGATGAACCCTGAGAAAGTGAAAGCAATTATTGAGTGGCCTACACCGGAGAGCATTGGAGAGGTTAGATCATTTCATGGATCGGCTAGTTTCTACTAGAAGTTCATTAGAAATTTTAGTTCAGTATGTAACCCTATGACAAAGACAATGAGAGGTGACATGAAAGACTTTAAGTGGACATCTGGAGCAGATAAAAGTTTTGAATTGTTGAAGTAAAAAGTGACAGAGCAACCTGTGTTGGCGTTACCAGATTTCAATAAGGTATTTCAAGTTGATTGTGATGCAAGTGGAAATGCAATTGGAGTAGTATTAAGTCAAGAAGGTAGACCTATAGCATATTTCAGTGAGAAGTTGAATGATGCAAGGAGAAGATATTTAGTTTATGATCAAGAGTTCTATGCCATAATTCAGCCTTGAAGAAGTGGAGACATTAAATTTGTTGCCTAAGGAGTTTGTACTATATACAGATCATCAAGCTTTGCAGTATTTAAATAGTCAAGGTAAGTTGAATCAGAGACATATGAGATGGGTAGAGTTCATGCAGAGTTACACTTTTGTGTTGAAGCATAGGAGTGGAAAATCAAACAAAGTTGTTGATGTGTTGAGTAGAAGAAGAAACTTGTTGACAGAAATGAGAGTTGAAGTGTTGGTGTGATAGGTAAAAATCAAATTAATAAGATCAAGCATATAATTGAAAACCTAATCCTACCACCATCAAAGAATCAAATCCAAGTGAAATCAAAAGCATGCAATTCAAGAACAAAATCACCTAGATTGTATGATTCCTTCTTTATGATGTGGATTGCTTCTCAACAATGAACAATTATGAAGATCAAAGTTGCCATGATGGATGGATGATAATGATAATGATAATATGCTAGATGGATGCTAAAATGCTCAAGATGATAATGTAGATGCTATATGAAAATGATGGATAGATGTAGTATGAAATGAGAGGGTGTTTATATAGACTTCAACCAAAATCAATCAACGGTAGAGATTTGTTGGCTATGTGAACGGTTAAGATGAAATGATAGTCATAGGTGAATGTGTAGATGACAAGTGGAGGGAAGATAAGGCTTTTGTGTGATCGTGTACATAAAAAGTACTACATGTGAAAGATATTAAATAAAAGATGTAGTACCACACATGTTTTGAAATAAAAGAGGCACACATGTCGGCTTGTGAAGCTAAATGATAAGAGAAATTAATTAAATAAATAAAATTTATTTAATTAATTGGAAAGTGGGATTATGAAGGGAGTTTTAATTAAATAAATAAGATTTATTTAATTAAAATAGATAGAATGAAGAGATAATTAAATAATTAAAGATTATTTAAATATAGATTAGAAGAAATAGATAATGAATTAATTAAATAAATATAAATTTATTTAATTAATAGAAGAAATAGGTGATAGGGAAATTGTTCAAGTGTGTTAGACAAATGCAGATGATAGCTAATGCAATATTTGATACTAATGATAACTAGGTCAATTTTGGGTGTCTACATTTTGCCCCTCTTTGATATAATGTTCGTTAGACCGTTGTGTCAAAGAAGATACATTGATTCTCTCGATAAACAAGGTTATGCCCTAGTATAACTAGCAGGCGATGCCCCCTTGAGAGGTAAGCCAGGCTAATCAGGAAGGGCTGGATTGGCTCGCAATAAGATGAAAGGCTAGAAACAAGGTTGACACAAAGAAAATAGGGGTTGGGTGGGGTGAATTGGGATGGTTTAGAAGAAAATTGGCTTTGGTATAGAAGAATTAGGGTGTGGAAAGGGGCTATAAGTAGGTCCTTCAAGGGAAAATAGGCTCATTTATGCCTGTTGTCTTTAGAAAATCTTGAGCTCCCTAGAGTGTTGGTGCTTCGAGTGTTGGAGAGCTATCAGGATGGTGATTCCATGCACTGATCATCAAGCCGAGTAAGTGATGACACATGGGTGACTAGTAGGAGCAGGCATACCGGTATGTACAATTTTTTTTGCTAAATGCATGATTTTTTTAGGTTAAAAGTGTAATAAATGCACACATGTCACCAGAAGTGAGTGGTTTTAAGATAGGAAAATTAGGTCACTTGTATAGGAAAAGTAGTTGCTTATGGTAATATAGGTCGCTTATAGGCACAGACTGGTCGCTTAAGGTAAAATGAGGTCGCTTCTGGTCGGCTAGGTCAAGTAGAGAAGTGAAATGCGCATATGGTAAATGCAGGTCGCTTATAGGCACAAAGTGAGCACGTATTGTGTTTGAGGTTGCTTTTAACTAGCAGTAGCGCGTATATAGTAAAGGAGTCTCTTATATGCAAAAAGTGTGTGCTTGCAGTAAAATGACTCACTTAGGGTCAAAAAGGTAGCGCATGTAGAAAAGTGGGTCACTTTTAGTAAAGATATGCAATGGTTAGCAGTCAAAAGTCAAATTTGAGCACAAGAGATTGATATGGTTAGTGAAATGATGCAGGACATACTACCACCATTGTTGTCACGAGAGCCACATCCTAGGGATTTGTGATTGGTCAAAGCATTGGATGCAGAGGAGTGGTTGTTTTTAGATATCATTGGTTTAGACCACATGTTGAGATTAGAGCCAGTGCAGGTACATTGAAGACTAATGACATCGATGGTTGAGCGATGGAGGAGTGAGCATAGTTCATTCTTGTTGCCGACAAGAGAGATGATGATTACACTAGAGGATGTGTTCCAGATTCTACGCATCCTGATTGATGGAGATAGAGTAGATTATGATCCTGACTTGGGTCCAGCTGCATTCAGGCAATTATTCAGGACTCTAGACATTGGGGTTGAGGGCTTAGAGATTCTGATGGCGAGGATGGAGGAGCTCTGTGATAGGTTACAGCGGGTAGTGGTAGCTATTATCAGATGGCTAGTGGGGGACAGACGAGCGAGAGGATTTCCAGTTGGATGAGGGACTGTGATGGAGGGGATGTTTTCATATGGGATGAGATATGCATGGGCTAAGTGTGTACTAAGATAGCTGTATCATTATTTACATGATTGTACATATATGCTTAGAGATAACATGTCTGCGGGAGTCATAGTGTTGCACGTATGGGCTTATGAGCATTTTCTAGTGATGAGACTAGATGCATGGGTGGATAGGGTAGCAAGAGAGCCATATGCGAGGATGTATAGGGGAGCTCTTACCTATCAAAAGCGTAGGGGTATAGTATACTGGAGATGGACATTGGATGAGGTGGATAGATTTATATGGAGGCCATGGCTTGGTTTTGAGAGATGGGAGGAGGAGGATGCAGAGCTTGTAAATGTTAGGTAGGCTAGATACATTTTTGGTCGCAGGATATATATTATAGAGGGCTATTTGCCCGAGAGGGTATTGAGACAGTTTGGGGTACCACAAGTAGTACCAGTAGGTGATGCCATTTTTGGGAGGACTTGGCAGGAGGTCTTTGATTGGGTGCCGGAGATAGTGGTGGATACAGCTTTGGCATAGAGAGAGGGACTACAACCAGTTATGTGGTAGTGGAGATAGGATCCTGTAGATCTAGGGACTTTACCAGATTATGATGCATACTAGCCTATAGCTAGGCTGACTCGATTGATGAGCCTGGGGAGATAGGGGAGATTGGGATGGAGAGGTCGGTTAGACGGAGGTGGCGATGAGCTCCACCAGTACAAGAAGTAGTACCAGCAGCACCAGAGATTCAGGGACAGGGACAGGGATAGGCTCAAGTACTTGCATAACCATAGGTACAAGTGCTAGGAGATGATGATGTTGGGATTTAGCAGCTGAGGCAGAGGATTAGAGAGGAGAGGAGATGGAGGCAGCAGGCTTAGATGAGGCTGAGCAGGGTGGAGATAGACTGACACCAAGTGGTCATGGGATTGAGGCATGCTAGAGCATAGGCTCAGGCTTACCAGGCACAGCTACAGGCCAGAGGACATGGAGGTGATGGGCAGGATGATGGTACACTGGTGAGGGTGACAGGAGAGAGAGATGTAGTTGTGCAGCAGGTATAGACAGTTACAGCAGAGAGAGATATAGCTTTGCAGCAGATGTAGGCTATGAGGGCTAAGAGGGATGCAACTATACAGCAGGTGCAGGCAGTGAGGACTAAGAGGGATATGGCAGTGCAGCAGATGCAGGTGATGAGAGTGGAGAGAGATAGAGAAGTATCTTCCTTGGGGACAGATGGGGCCACTATGCATCTAGCTACACAGTTGACATAGTCACAGGGAGAGCTAAGGAGAGCCTAGGGTGAGGCTGAATATTACAGAGGCTTGTATCATGGAGCAATGCTGGCAGAGTAGAGGCAGCATAGCTATAGGAGCAGGTCAGGGGCTTTAGCTTCATGGAGGACAAGAGGATCATGATCTATAGCTTCAGTTATGGGGCCTCCTAGAGATGGTAGACTAGGTGCAGGACCTAGTGGTGGTGGTCAGGGTGAGGGAGCTGCCAGTAGTCACTAGGGCTACCTTGTTTATTGTATATTATGGTGAGGTCTATGAGCTGATTGTACATACAATTTTGATGGCTCATGGACAGCTCATGTTGTATATGTAGACACTTGTATATTGACTTATATATATATATGATGGCTTTGATTATCTATGTGATATTGTAATGATGATGGATGCACTTATGTGATGATGTTATGCTTTTTTGTATTCTCATGGTTTATATGGATGTTTATGAAAATGGTATTATGATAATGGAAATACACATAATGGTAATGGATAATATATAGGTGGCAAATAATGATAATGATATGGACCTATATATGCCTAACACACTTATTTTATAGGACGAGGAATGCAGACAAGGAAGATGAAGGGAAGGATGATTGATCTTGGTTGAGGACTATATAAGATGATGATGGAATGGAGAAATGATATGACAACTTTTAAAGTAATTGCTCAAAAGTAAAGAAATGCAATCTTTATGTTTGATATGGCATATGGATGTTATGCATCAGGGTATATAAGACCAAGGTGTCGAGGTATCCAATGCATAACTAGCATATTACAATCTTGTCTAAACATATGAGGTCAAGACGTTGAACCACCATACACAAGATATGAATAACAACTAGTGTTCTGAGATGGACTTTGACGCTACAAGCAAAGGTTTGAGCTTATCTCCACTACACCTAATGACACCTTGCTGGTTATATGTATGGAAATAGACTTAGCATAGAATAGTCTCAATGCATAAAAGACTATTTAGCTTCTTAGATGCAAAAGATATTGATATGCAAGATGCTAATCCCAACACGTACAAGATACCAATACACATAGGAAGAGAATAAGATCATCCCACAGACACAGCATACGAAAGCAATATGACCATGCCCCATTCCATATTGCATCGCAACATACCAAGATATAGATAGATCAAGGCAGTCTTGATTAGGTAGGAGAGGGACAAAAGATAAATCAAAAGATTAAAAAAAGATACTGTCATCACATTCTCTTGCCAAATTTAAGTGCTCTTATATGGGTTTAAGCTGGCGCCTTGTTGAGAGGAAAGTTGTATCCTGTTGAAGACTAAAGATGTTGATAAAATGCTATAGCAAATGTTGGCTTAAGGCATGCGGACAAGTAGCTTACAGCTTATCCCTGATTTGTGAAAGTGCTTGAACTTTCTTTGATACACATAGTCTACTTCTTGCTTGAGCTAGTCAAAGAGAAGAAGATGGAATATGAAAGAAGATGAAGATGGGGTTGATCATCTATGCTTGCATACTGGATACTTCCTTTGTATTCTAGACTACCTACATACCCTGTATCCACGGGATCAAAGCACATTTACGATGATGATGAGACATGATGAATATGTAGTTATGGGTTTATTGATGATGTAAGTGATGAACAATAGAAGAATGTGAGATGAAAGATTGGAGGATGATTAGAAGAAAGATGAAAGATGGATGATGGAAGAGAAGGCTATCATCTATGCCTGAATCAGAGTGCTTCCTTCGCATCTCAGATTGCCTACATACCCTGTATCCACAGGATCAAGGCTTTGAATGATAGAGATGAGATGTAGTTCTTGCTTATTGTGTTGGTGGTTGATGTCAAAGGCTCAACTTTATTCCTTGGATTTTGTGTTGTTTTAATTTTTTTTTTTTTTGGTTTGGATGGTTGCTATGTTTTGAAAGTTTGCTGTGTTTTGGTTTGGATGGTTGCTAAAATGATATGAGCTAGAGCTATGAGTATCCAGTTCCAAGTAAGGTTCAACAAGTGCCCTCAATGTGGGATGAAGATTTATTAGGAAGATGTTGCAATGAATGTGTTCATGCGAATAGTGTACTAAGGTGCCAAATGATATCTTAACCCCAAAAAAGTCCAAACTACGAGAGCTAGCATGGTAGAGGTAAGGGTGAAAAGGCTTTTATTATGGATGTACAAGGGATAATGGCTTACGATGTTTAGATAGGGACAATAGTGGATTATGATATGGATTATGTAGGTAAGATAGTAGATGGATGTCATGGAAAGCTATGATCAAACAAACTAAGTAAATGATGGAGGCTAGTCTCTACACATAGCACCTATTTGCCAAGTTTTCACTATGGTACTTATCCAAGGTACCTGTTTACCAGGTTTTCACCAGAGGACAAATTATTTATCTTGTACTATTATTTTTTGGAATATGCTGAGACTCATGGGTAGAACTTCTTGAGATGAATGTTGTTGACTAGTTCATCTAAGGGAATACCTTCAGGCGTTAAAAGAGTGTATACTCCTGATCCATAGACTGATGTGATGACGAAAGGACCAAGCCAATTAGGTTCAAACTTGCCCTATTTCTCACGATGTTGCTAATTCCTTTGATTTTCTTAAGGACAAGATCTCCAACTTGAAATCTTCATTCTATGATCTTTTTGTTGTAACTGTGGTGTATCCAATTTTGATAAACTTGAAGATGATTAAATGTTGTAATATTTCATTCATCTAATAGCTCAAGATCATGGAGTCTGGATACTCTATATTCTTCATTTGAGATAGTATGCTGCAGGGATACTCACTGTGAGGGGATCTCAACCTCAATAGGTAAAATAGATTAAGTGCCATAAACAAGAGCATAAGGTGTAGCACCAATGGGATTTCTAACACTTGTTCTATAAGCCCATAATGCAGGATTAAGTTGTAAATGCCAATCACGACCAGCTTCATTGACTATCTTTTTAAGGATCTTGATGATTATTTTATTAGAAGCCTTAGCTTGGCCATTACTTTGAGGATAGTAAGGTGTAGAGAATCTATATTGGATATGGAATTTGTTGCAAAGATCTTGTTGATTACCTTGTGATGTCAATCACAACCAAGCACACAAAACAAAAGTCACACAACAACCCTTGTTTATCCTAAAAGATACGATGACTTCCAAGAATTCATGATCCCAAGTCCCCGTCGATTAGTTCATAATCTGCTGATGTTACTCTGTGGTTGATGTGTATTGTTGTTTTCCATTTTGGGGCCTTACGTAGATTGGTAGATTTTGTTTCTGCAACTATGCTATATAGGGAAGTTACTCTACACAACATATATCTCCAAATGATGTGTCTAAGTTGATATTTGCATGAGTTCTACCCTTATTTGTGATTCTCTGCATGACATTTTCAATACTACATGCATTTAGCTCAAAATATGCTAATGATATTCAGTTATCTTCGAGATGTCAGCATATTTTTCTATTTTGCTTCTGATTTATCATGATGTGTAGTTATGAAAGTGATTTCAATGAAATTAAAATGAGAAAAAGGGTTAGAGAGAGTGAGATTCCTAAAATTACTTAACTGAGATCATTGATCCATATACATGTTCCCATACAGCAATGGAGAGAAGAAAACTAAAATCATACTTCACCAGGACAGTCCACAAATCTACATGATTCAGTGCAAATCTTCAAGGGAAAAGTTGACAACAACATGCAATGAAATGAAAGCACTTCTATAGAACACAGCATTCACCAGTACATATCCAAAAATCAACTTGAAGACTACTTAAGGTTTACAATCAGGGTATAGTTTGAAGCTTCATCTCCATACAGTATGTTCATAAAATAGGTACATTTACAATGATCTGAGGAAGGGACCTTGATTATTTCAACAATCCAGTCCTCACTAGTCTCAGTAATCTGATCTCTCCTAAAACTTTTACAGGTCTAATTTTTTCTGTATTATTGACCTCCTCTCCTTTGTACAGTACCGGGGCTCAATATATATATCTCTGGTTTTTCCCCAATCTGGCGCCCAAAAACCCTAGGAGATCAACGGCTAGCATCTTGAAATGCAACATCCAACGGTGAGAAATGAATCCCACCAAGAATTCGAGCAGCACACCCAGACAGGGCGCCGTTCCTTCAATAATGTTTCCAACTGCAAACTCCCCCGCATTGAAAGCTTCGTCACCTTCTGGTGTGTTTGGCCTCTCAGGATCTGGCCCGCTGCCTGGGACGTCATCGTCATTTAAAACCCTGCCTTCGCATTCACCTACATGCCGTTATTGTGTCGGTAACTTTGCTTCTTCCCAGCTACTCCAATAATCTACAATAAACAAGTAGGAATTAGCACCATCGTTTAATAAATCAGCAGGAAAAATGAACATTTGCATTAAAATAGGCTCCAAATACACAAACACAGCCATCGGGCTCAAAAACCATGGAAAACGGGCATCAAAAACGTATATACAACATTAAAACCAATCGAGTCAACCATCGTTGACCAGAAACATGCATAGGGCACCCAAAGAAGCTTCAAAATTCCTATCGCTTCACTTTCCCACTCATTTTCCTTGTTTAAATCTTTGTATATCCGATATACAAGCCGGACGTGATACAAGCATTTAACCGCTTTTAATTTGCCTCTGAGTTCCGCAATGTATATTTCATTGTATGCTGAGCAATGTATATCAATATACATTGTGGATGTGATACATTGATTCAATTGGATTTCAATCTTTTCAATTCTGTGGCCTGTATGCTTCCTTTGTATATTTCGCTTGTATATTGCAACATACAAATGCAAAATATACAAGTGTTTATCTCTGTTTCATAACTTTTCAATTCCATGGCTTGTACATTTCGTGATGCATCTTGGCTCATATGTATCGAAATATACAAAGCGCGAACATATAATGAATTAACCTCTTTTAACTTTCCGTCGTGTCCGTGGTATGTATATTTCCATTATATCTTTAGACATACATTTCGAGCTCGATACAAGCATTTAATCGGATTTAAATCTGCCCTTGGATTCTGTGTTGTATGAGCGCAATGTATATCGGTTTGTATATAAGAATATACAAGTGCAAAATATACATGCACTTATCTTCGATTTATAACTTTTCAAATCCGCCATATAAAGCAACCTATCAAATCCGCAATGTATCTCTTGATATGTAAACTCAGACGTGATACATAGGATAAATCCGATTTCAGATTCATCTGGATTCCAGCTTGTATGTGTAAGGTGTAACGTATGTTTTGAAATATACAAGCCATAACCTATACAACGAATTAGCTTTGTTTGATAACTCCTTGAAGTCCATGTTGTATGTCTGCAATGTATATCAGGTCCTATATCCTACGATATACATTGGGGCTTTATACACTGCAACAATCAGATTCTATTTTATTTGGATTCTGGCTCTTGTATAAGTTCAATGTATGTCGGCCTTGTATATAAGAATATACAAGCCTGATATACATTAAATTAACCCTATCTCATAAAAATGTTTGTTCCGAGCAATGTATAAAGTAATGTATATCCGCACTATATGTTACGAAATATGCATTATGGAAACATACAAGGAATTAACCACTTTTAATACTCCCTTCAAGTCCACGTGATGGATATGAACGTTGCATGTATCCTGACTTGTATATTTCATTTGTATGTAAAAACATACAAGCGAAAAACATACAACAGTTTAACTCCTTTTCATAATCCTTTGGGTTCGCGGCCTGCACATTGCAAATGTATATATCAAATGTATGTTCAAATATACAAGCCCGAAATATACAATGAATTAATATTACAAAATAACTTTTCGGTTCCGGCCCTTGTATAAATGTATTGTATGTTATGACTTGCCAAACATACAAGCGCGAGATACATGCAATGGATTTAAACATTTATTCATTTCAACTTAAAACCACCTCGGGTCCATCTTGTATGTATGCATAAACTCTACCAAATGTATACAAGGCAAAAAGACATACAAATGACCTTGTATATGAACCCAAATGCAAAAGAGACTAAGTACAAAAACAAAACCCTTTGCATATACGAACGACCCTGTATATGCAAAGCAATATACAAACCTGAATGTACATTTTACCAAAATGATCATAACTTGCAAAATATGGCAAATTTTAACATGGTTTAAAAAGCAACCCTAGCTCATTTTTGACAAGGAATCCAACCATACTATGCACTGATATTGAAATGCATTTCTTCGCCATTTTTAACAAGGTTTGGAATTTTAACCCCTTTTTCCCTTTACCACCAAGCAAAATGACACACACAAGCAAAAAGCAAAAAGCCACAGTAGGGGTCCTCATTCTGCTAAGGAGTAAAATGGGGCGTGTTGTGAACATCACAACAACTAGCAACCAAGCAAAACAATCAAATTCAACCCATTAAAGAAAATTGAATGAAATAAATTCATAACTTCCAACTATCTAATCTGCAAATTATTATCCAACTTGAGACTAAATATATTCAATAAGGTGCATGAATTTTCAGTTCAGTTTAAGTGGGTGCACGTGGTTAATAAGCCTCATATTGAAGATCAGTTCAACAAACCAGTGACTGATATTAGACTACGTAGGTGAGGACATTCCCTCATAGCCAATAGGATAGAGCCTTGCTGCCAGCGAGCATCCATAGCCCCGACAAGGTTATCGTTACAATTCTCCTAAGTAGAGGCCCACTGCCAGCGAGTGTCTATAGCCTCGGTAGAGTTACTTAGATGGCTTAATCTGGATTTTCAGTATAATCCATTTTATTTATTTATTTTATTTATTTTTGTATTTCATAGAGATTTCATAAGATATTGCATTTGTAACTTCATGATGCAAGGAGTGGTCACTTGCTGAAATTAAGCTGAGAATTGTAATGGTAGCAAGGGTGACCTCTAATTTTTTACCTAATATCTACACTGGTAAGTTCAACAAACCCAAGGATTTTAGGTGTGTCATTGTGAGAAACATTCCTTGAATACTCAACCCATTCTTATTGAACACAAAATTTCACAAGTTAAACAACTCTCTACATTCATGACAGTCACAACAAGTTATGCATAGATTCAAATCATTAACCTAATGATCTCAATTTTCCATTATTTTCAGTGGTTGTTAATTTGCCCCTTTATACTCTAAATCAAAAGAAAGATCCCTGCTGAGGAAACAAAGCAACCAAAACAAAACAAGCAAAACAAAACCACTATACAAACAACTATACAAAGAAAGTACACTATGATACACATGACTATCATGATGCAATCCTCAGGCCTAAAAATAGTGTTTGAGGAACTGTCCATTAACTGGTAATGGAACATCCTCACCTGTTAAGGTCTTGAGCCTATAGGTGCTGTCTCCTAGAATTTCAGAAATTTGAAAGGGGCCTATCCAGAGTTTGTCAAATTTACCATGATCACCCTTCCTTTCATGTTCTTTGTCCCACATTAGGACTAGATCTGAGATCCTGAAAGCCTTGATTCTGGCCCTTTTGTCAAACCAGTGCTTGACGACAGCCTGATGTTTAGCAAATTGGTTAATTGTTGCACTTCTTTTTTCCTCTAGGTGCATTAGTTGTAGCAATCTAACTTCCTGTTTATTATCTATGCCTAGGTACTCTTGTGCAAACTATAGTGTGGGAATCTTTAAGTTGATAGGGAGGATGAGATCCACCCCATATACTAAGTGAAAAGGTGAATTTCCTAATGCAGCTTTATTTCTGGTTCTATCTACCCACAAGGCATATTTCAATAGAGTGTTCCATTCCCTTGGGTTCTTATCTATCAGCTTTTTTATGATGTTTAATAGGTTCTTGTTTGTGGATTCTACTAATCCATTCCCTTGGGGGTAGTAATTTGAGGAGAATTTTAAAATGACCCCATGATCGAAAGCCCAACTTGACAATTTAATTGAAGCAAAAGCAGGCCCATTATCACATACTAAAGCATATGGAACTCCATACCTGGTCACTATATTGGTTTCCAGAAACCTAATAACATCCTCAGCATTGCATGTCCTACTGCTGACAGCCTCAGTCCACCTGGTACAGTAATCAGTAATAGTTAAAACATACTTGTGGCCTGAGGATGAGGGAGGATTGATGGGTCCTATGAAGTCCATTCCCCATTGAGCAAAGGGGCGCATCTCCATCACTGGCTGCAAAGGTTGAGCAGCATATTTCTCTCTATTGGTAGCAACCTAACACATATGACAACATTTAATGTGTTCAGCTGTATCTTTGAAAATTGTGGGTCAATAATACCCTGCCTTGAGGATAGCATGAGTGGTGGCTAAGGACAACCCATGTGCAGTCCCAAATTTATCATGTAATTTTGTTAGCACCTTATCTGCTTTTGATCTTTTTAAGCATCTTAGGTATATCCCCTCATAGTTTTTCTTGAAAAGGACTCCTCCTTTTAACATAAATTTCAGCGACCTTATCTTCAAGGCTCTCCTTTGTGAGGCCTGTAGTCTTGAGGGACATCTCCCAGTGGTCAGGATGTGCCTAATGTCTGAGTACCATTCTCCATCATCTTTTGCATTTACGACGTACTGCTGGCTCAAGATATTGAGATCAACTTCTGATATCATCTGGCTTAATGTCTGCCCTCTTATCAGCTTCATAGGGGTAATGTCCATATCGTACTCCTGGAGGACAGTGATCCATTTAGCCCTTTTCTCACCTGGTTCGCTTTGCATTAGCAACATTTTCACTGTTGCATCGGGTACAACAGCAATCACCCTACTTCTCAGGATGTAGTGCCTGAACTTCTTGACTGCTCAGACCAAAGCAAGTGCCTATCTTTCAACGTCCATATATCTGACCTCTGCGTCTCTAAAAGGGCGGCTCATGAAGGCTATAGGCTTTTCTTCATTTTCTTCATTTTCTGTGTCAGTACTGCTGCAGAGGTATGTTCTGAAGCAAATGAGTAGATGTAGAAGTCCTTGGTGTAATCTGGACTGATCAGGACTGGAGCATTTGATATGGCCTTTTTAATGTCTTCAAAAGCTGCTCTAGCCTCTGGGGTCCATTCAATTTTAGCATCCTTCTTGAGCATGGCATTGAAGGGCCTAACTATCTCTGCAAAGCCACTGATAAATTTCGTAATGAAATTAATCTTACCAAAGTAAGATTTGAGCTCCGTCTTGCTTCCAGGCAGTTGTATCTTCATGATGGATTTTATTCTGTTAGGATCAATGATGATCCCGTCTTCAGTTATCAAGTGGCCTAGCAATTTCCCCGTGGTCATCCCAAATATGCACTTCTTGGGATTCAAGGATATCCCATACTGCTCACACTTCTTCAACACCTTTCTCAGGTCCTCTACATGGTCCGCTCTATCTTTGGAGAACACCGTTAAGTCATCCATGTATATTACTATGCACTTCCCAATCAAGCCTCTGAAGGCTACATCCATTGCTCGCTGAAATGTGGCTCCAACGTTTATCAATCCAAATGGCATGCGCCTGTAGGTGAAGATCCCCCATTTTGTGGTAAATGCAGTTTTCAATCTATCGATTCTATCCACCATCAATTGGTTGTATCCAGAGAAACTGTACAAGAAGGACATCATCTTGGCGCCGTTCACCATCTGCAGGACTTCATCTAGAGAAGGCAAAGGATAATTATCCTTTTCAGAAGCTCGATTCAAATTCGTGAAGTCCACACACAATTTGATGTCACTGTTCTTCTTTCTCACTAGGACCAGGTTTGTCACCCATGTGGAGTGTCTCATAGGAAATATGATCCTGGCATCGAGCAGTCTTTTAACTTCTTTGAAAATGATTGGCTCCAGTAAAGCATTGACGGGTCTTTGCTTTTGCCGAAAAGGCTTGGCGTCTGACTTCACAGGTATAGTATGAGTGATGACTGATGTATCAAAAGTTTTCAATTCGTCATACATCCAGACAATGACATGGATGTAATCTTTGAGGGCCTGAGTTATCCCTTTCAACTCTTCTTCTATACAGACCTTCCCAATCAGAACATTTCTTCTTCTATCACCTTGCCCAAGGTTGACCTGCGAATACTGTCCCTCATCAGCCTTTTGAAGATCCCTTTGTTTCAGCATGTTGTCCAAATCAAATGCTCTCTCCATCTCTATCATTCCCCTAGGGATTTTGTTACTTGGCAGCTCCAGGATTTCTTCTTCCTCCCAGACATGATCTTCTAGATTCTTTTCATCAATAATCTGTGCCTCGAAAACATCTCTATTGGAAATAAAATCCAATATATGTTGATCATCTTCAAATACTTGGAGATTAGTTACATTATCAGGTACTGAAGGCACTGATACTAATTCAACTGAGAATCTTTTTAAACCTGATATGGACAGTGGATCTAGAGTACTGGCAGCCTGGGCCAAAGCATTTTCTCTGTGGTTTTGCTCTCTGGGTACATGGGTGATATTGAATGCATCAAACTCTTCTATTAAGTCCCACACTCTATGTCTGTAATTGGACAGCCTCCTGTAATTGCAAGAGTATATACCTCTTACCTGTCTGACAACTAATTCTAAGTCCCCATAGACATGCAAAATTTTCACCTTCTTCCTAAGAGCAAACAGTATCCCATGAATTAAAGCTTCATATTCTGTCACATTATTGTACATGGGAACTGCAATCTGTATGCTGCCAAATAGGATTCTCTAGATGGGTCAATGAGGTCTATTCCTACTCTAGCTCCTTGTTTTGACTTGGATCCGTCAAATCTGAGGATCCATGGCTCATCCTCCGCTAAAATCTTGTCTGGTGCTTCCTTCTTTCTTTTGGCTCTGGCAACCGCACCACTGGATATCCATTTTAGCTTTGGTGTCCCAGTTTTCTCAGACACCACCTCATCGGCTTTATGGGGAGCTGATACTTCTTATTTTCTCTTATCAACAAGAGGAACATTCTTTGAACCAGGCAGTGTATGCCTTCTCAAGATATGCAAGCACAACGAGCAAGATGTCTCCGAGTGAGGTGCCTCATGCAACCTGCACCACTTCTCAATCAATGCATCCTGGGGAGGCCTATGTTGCTGCGTCATCTTTTGGATTTCTTTTGACAGAAACTCCTCGAACTTGGATAGATTGCTGCCACTATCCTCGTCAGATAACATGTAATCTAACTCCACTAAACAATCACTCCCAGGGGTGATTGTCTTCTTGTTCTTATCATTACCGGGTGTGTGCAAGAAGTTGTGTCCACTTATTGGCCAAAAAGTGGAAGTGTTTTCCCTGATTTTCAGAATTTGTCACATTTGACCTAAAAATTTGAAGCACTTAACGGTGGAATCTTGGAAAAATTCACTAAATATGAAATGTAGTACTCAGAGTCTAGTTTCCAAATATGTAATTTTTTTCAATACCCAGATGATAGAAAGTGATTTTGAATAGGCGTTTCTAAAAACCACTGTTTAAAAGTCACTTTTTTTACTATACCATGTACGTGTACGTCATCCATATTTTGACCTAAATAATCAAATTTTTCAAAATCCTTTTGGGAAAATATTTGTAACTCACTGAAGCACGTTTTCCATATTTGTTTGTAATTGTTTATTGAATATTTTTTTTTAATTAATTTTTTAATGGCCATTTTTGGTCTTTTAAAAAATCATCATGTACATCACGCATAAGATGACCTAAACTTAACATTTTTTGAATTTTTTTTTTTAAATTGAAAAGAATTGTCTAAAGTACGTTTTCCTACAATTTTTTTTACAAAAAAATATGTTAATAAAAAGTTATTAAAATACTAAAAAACCCTAAAAATTCAAGTTTATGGACCTATTTCATCAGAAATTGATTTAAAAATAGAAAAATTAATCCAATTGTAAAAAAAATTACATATTTGGAATCTACACTGTCTCATCTATAATGGGTTTTAATTTCGTCAAAATATTCTGCAAAATAGACCTTCAAATATATGCCCAAAGTCACTATTTTGTTGTGACATTGACAGGACCTTTAAGTTGCAGGTCAAACCTAGTCCAGAGTTCAGGTTCGGGTCCCCAAAGCATTTCCCGAACCGGGTTACAAAGCAAAAAGCGAGCTTAAAATTCAAATTTTAAATAACGGGATCCCGTTTTTAAAACAGGATCCCGTTTTTGAAACGGGATCCTGTTTTGAAACGGGATCCTGTTTCATAAAGGTTAAAATATTAACCTTTTATGGAACTCAAAATGGGATCCCGTTTCTTGAAAATGGGATCCCGCTTTTGGCTCGGGAACCCGAAGCAAAACGGGATCCCGTTTCATAAAAAGCGGGATCCCGTTTTGGTTAACCCGATTTCAGATTTTTTTCTAACTCTGAAACTTCCACCTTAAGTGGACACAACTTCTTGCATTTACCCTACCCCTGTTGCATACCAGTATCTCTTCTGTCATCTGGACAGAACCTTCATCCTTCTGTGTGCATCCTCATGTTCCTACAAGAGACAAACATAAATTAGTATCACTATCATTATCCATGGAACTCACCGCAGGTGAAGATGCTTCGCCATATGCTTGTTCCAACTCCAACATGTCTAAACAAGCATCACAAGTTTTTTCAGAATGAGCCTCATCATGCAACCTGCACCATCCATCAATCATAATATCGTGAATAGGCACACTTAATAATTGACATAGTTTCACCTGTCTAAACAAATGTATCTCAAATTTCTTGAAATGATCTAGTACTATTTTATTTCCAAGATTACAATCTGGTGCAGGAGCACCAAGATGTCAAGATTCTACTTGATTTTCAAGTTGTCTTATTTGGTTCAATAAGGTCTTTTTCATGTTGTAATAAGGCTTAATGCCATTCTTGTAATGGACTATGTCCAAATAGCTAGATTCTACTATTGTCTTGTTGCAAGTCCTAGTTAGGACAGTCATTTTGCATAGGCAGTCTTAGGGAGTCATTAAATTTTAATATTTGTATAGGATAGTCATTAAGTGTCTATGGTTATAAGCCTTTTAAAGGCATGTCAAAGGGTGTAGATGTGTTAACACCTTGTCAAAGGTTAGGAGGTGGTTAATCAAAGGTTAAACCACATATTTAAAAGCTTGTTAAACTCATAAAGCCACCGGTGCAGTCCAAAAAAGACAGTTTCCTTATTGATCTCTTAAAACAACAGTTACAAATCAAGAAAGCATCGATGGTTTTGGAATGCAAAATGTTTTCATGCATTGTAGGAGGATTGTATTAAGCAAGGAAAGTTGTAATGTGTAGATCATTCAAGAGATATGGAAAGAAATAAAAGAAAAACCACTGATTTCTGCTTTTTCCTACCTTGTCTATGTTTTATTGTTGTTTTCTGCCGTACTGTACTTCTATACGGATTCATCATGGACCACTTGCATATGGGATGGAAAGTATGAAGTGTTAGTTTGACTTTGAGCAAGGTTTGAGATCCTGGTGATAAATTAGGTGAAAGATATCCATAGTTTTCTATAAACTAGTTTTTTAGAAATTGCTGTCTCCTTTTGAAAAATCGTTGTTTTCTGCAGTCTTCTGTACATGTACGGCACTGTCATGGCACAATTTTGTGATGGATGGAAAGAGTGTTGAAATACCTTTTCTTTGGTTCTTGTTTGAAGCCTTGACAAGGAATTAGAGGGAAGATCCTGTTGATTTTTCATAAACTATTTTTTTTAGAATTGTTGTCTCCTTTAAGAAACTCACTTTTTTTTCTATGTATTCTGTACAGGTACGGTCTGTAGGTGAGTGGTATTTGTAATGCAGGTTTAGGTTGATTAATTACCTGCCCTTTGCATCTTGTTTGGGCTTTTGATACTGCAATGGAAGAGAGAAATCAGTGTTTGTCTAAAAACTATCCTAAAACCTAATCTAGAGTTTCTTCTAAGTAATCTAATGAGTTTCTCCTCATTCCTTTGATCCTTCTTGCCCTGGTCAGAGGCATGAGTTGTATGTTAATGAGGGCAATGTCTTGTAAGGAGTGTGAAGGCAGGAGGACAATATAGACTGATGTCTGTCAAGTAAATGACCCTGCAGCAATCTTGTGTTGGAGCCTGGAGTAGAGGACAACAACAAGTTATGTGTTGGCCACTGTCTGAGGAAGTGGAGTTGTTTTGAAACACCAATCATTAGCACTGATGCAAATTACCCCTGGAATCTAGAAATGATCCATTGACAAGGAATATGGAGGTAGTTACTACAAGAAGGTAATTGATTTGTCAATGAAGACATTGGTATGTGTGCATGTTTAGATTGATGTGTTGCAAAGGGATTGGGTTTGTGTAGAGGGAGACTACCCCAAGGAGGTAGTGTGACTGTTTACTAGTGGAGTAATAAGGTTGTGACTGTCTTGAGAAGACAGAATAAGGCCTGTTGTCTTGTTTGAAATTAGACATCTTGGAAGGTGTAGAATGAAGTTATTGGGTTAGAGATCATGTGTTGGTCATGTTGAAGTTATGAACATACTTCTGTTGTCATAGATGCTCTACATCACAATCAGGCTCTGAATTTATTTCATCACTCCAAAGGTCACCATTATGATCATGTATGTCAAGCATAAGGATTTCTTCTATGCTGGCGATTTGAGGTCTGATGGAGTAAACTCCAGGTTCCAGATCCACATACATGATTTCATTGGTTCTGTTATATTCGGTGATCATGTGTCTCATTTGAGGTTCAACTTCGATCTTTATTTGATTTGGTATACCCTTCCAAGGTAGCCACATATGGTTGAAATCAGTTGACATGTATCCATTGAGAATTTTTGACCAATCTCTGCTGAGTAACATTCCATATGTATCAGGTATATCTACTATCTGAATATCAATATAGTGTTGGACTCTGGGATCCGATGCTAGCTGCATGTGAATGTGGGTCAGTTCTCCTACCACACTTACTTATGTTTTGTCCAATTGTGTTACCTTCTTCAATGATTTAGCAGGATGTAACCCTAAAACATTGCATATGGATAGGGGCATTACATTGGTAGATGCTCCTGAGTCTACTAAGCAGTTGTGCAAATTTTTACCAAACATCCTTGTGGTAAGGAGGAAGGGAGGTGACTCACTCTTGTCTTTTTATAGGGTCATGTGGGAGGTATCTGCAACTTGAACAATAGCCGGGGTTTTAGGTTTGATGTTAACGTCCTTGGTAGCATGATCTTTATTTCTAAATTGGCCCGGGGTATGGCTATCTTCCTTTTGAGCAGAACCATCTAATGATTTCATGAAAGCATTCTTGATAGTAGGGGTTTTAAGCAACTCTAACATTGGCAGGCTGATCTTTACTTTTTTCATTTCATCTACCAGATATGTAACCAATTTGTCAGATTCAGCAAGTGGATTTGCAGCTTTTGATGTTGTGTTATGCGGTGTCAGATATTAAGTGTCGACCTTGAGGAGTCCAGGGTTATTACTTTCCTTGGGATCAGGTGGAGTGTTGAAATTGTTTGGAGGCAATGAGGTAGTTAAAGGATCAGCAAACCTATTTGAGTTATTCCTTAAGTTGTAGTTATGCCTACCCTGAGGTTGCTATTGATAAGCATTGACTTCCTCATGCTCAATTGATGGCTCATTCTCATCCTCAAAGGGGAAACATAGTTAGACTCAAAAGCCATGGCTGATTCCTCACATGTTGAAGTGTAATCCTGATGTGATGATATTGTCTGCTGATAAGGACAATGCATGAAGCTTTCTAGTACTAGGGCAAAATCATACTCACAGGGGACAATTTCATTTCCCTCTGCATAAGGTGGGTTACCTGAGCTACTAGCCACTTCAGCTTGGAATATGCTAGCAGCAATCTTGAATTGATGACAGTCCAACTCTGCATGAGCGTTGGTGTTATGTATTCTGCACCAGTTCATAAGTGCTGTCTCTGCAAGGTTTACTTTGGTGGTCTGTATAGGTTCACCAGGAGGCTGATTGTCTAGGGGTGATGGCAAGGAACCATTGTTAGGCTTGGTGTTCCACACTCTAGGCTGTCTAGGAGGATTACTATTGCCATTGTTGTTATTGTAATTGTTGTACCCCCTGTCAGGATAATTAGGTTTGTCATTGGCATAACCTCTGTTTTGATTAGGTTGAGAGTAGAAATTTTGATTTCTTAGATGAGTGACCTTAGTAGTAAGTTTTCTTAACTGAGCTGATATTTCTTTGATTTCTTCCTTCTCTTCCTGAACCTTGGCCATCACATTCTCTATTTGGGGCTTGAAAAAGGAAGACCCATTGTTATTGTTGGATTGTTCTACACCCTGAGGCACTCGTGTTTGATATGGTAACATCTAGTTACTCCCACTCGGTGGGGGCATGACACTGAGTGGTGGTATTTGCAAAGGGGATGGCATCATAGCTGAAGGCATCATGGCTCCATTGGTCTGTTGGTGGACAGGATATGTAAGATAACCAAGAATTGTAGGGAAAGCAATATTTGGTGTGGGAGTAGGAGCCAATTGCTGACTAACTTTGATAGCTTCCTCAAAAGCTTGTACTAAAGTCATTACACCAGGGTGTGTCCTTCTGATAAACATGGAGGTCAGGGGATCTAAAGATGAATAATAAATACTCCTAGCAGCCTCATTTGCTACAACGTAGGGAGCAACCAGTTTAGAAAACATCTTCTGGAATCTAGCGTTGAAGTTTGCAATGGGTTCTCCTTCGCACCTCTTGATGGTGGCAAAAAGATGATAGTTCATTGAAGGATCTATACGCACCTTGAACCTATCCTTGAAAGATTTTTTTAAGGCATCCCATGAATGGACTGAACCTTGACCTAGACTAGTATACCAGTTATAGGCCTCTTCCCCTAAGGAGAATGGAAACAATCTGCATACCACATCCTCATACTCAATTCTAGCCCTACAACAAGCTTCCTTGAAGGTCCTGACATGATCATCAACATCTTGATACGGATGGTACCTAGGGCAAATTTTATCTAGATTTTTAGGCAAAGCATGATATGCATTGAAGGCCAGCGGTGACTCTGCTGTGAAAAACGACATCGCAACCAGTGGAGGTTGGATCTGGGCTACGACAGGCTGAGGTTGGGTCTGAGGTGTGATAGGTGGTCCTGTGGGTATTTGAAAGCCAATAGGGGTTACAGGAGCACGCTCTGGTGAGGCTTCTGTCGCACTAGAATCAGGGGTGTGATGAATGTCCATAGTCCTAGGTCTAAATCCCCTGATAGGTAGTTCTTCGAAGAGTCCACTAGATCTGGACCTCGTATTTGGCCTAAAAGCCAGGATTTCTCAAGTTTTTAAGGCAAAATGGCAAGTTTATGGCCAGAATTCAAACCGTCAGGATGTTTAAGCAATGTATACAGGAATCTACGGTTTCCTTTGTCAACGACCCTCCTTCTAGCGCCAGTTTCCTATTGATTAGCTTGTGATGTCAGTCACGACCAAGCACACAAAACAAAAGTCACACAACAACCCTTGTTTATCCTAAAAGATATGATGAATTCCAAGAATTCATGATCCCAAGTCCCCGTTGATTAGTTCATAATCTGCTGATGTTACTTTGTGGTTGATGTGTATTGTTGTTTTCCATTTTGGGGCCTTACGTAGATTAGTAGATTCTGTTTCTGCAACTATGCTATACAGGGAAGTTACTCTACATAGCATATATCTCCAAATGATGTGTCTAAGTTGATATTTGCATGAGTTCTACCCTTATTTGTGATTCTATGCATGACATTTTCATTAATACATGCATTTAGATCAAAATATGCTAATGATATTCAGTTGTCCTCAGGATGTCAGCATATTTTTCTGTTCTGCTTCTGATTTATCATGATGTGTAGTTATGAAAGTGATTTCAATGAAATTAAAATGAGAAAAAGGGTTAGAGAAAGTGAGATTCCTAAAATTACTTAACTGAGATCATTGATCCATATACATGTTCCCATACAGCAATGGAGAGAAGAAAACTAAAATCATACTTCACCAAGACAGTCCACAAATCTGCATGATTCAGTGCAAATCTTCAAGGGAAAAGTTGACAACAACATGCAATGAAATGAAAGTGCTTCTATAGAACACAGCATTCACCAGTACATATCCAGAAATCAACTTGAAGACTACTTAAGGTTTACAATCAGGGTATAGTCTGAAGCTTCATCTCCATACAGTATGTTCATAAAACAAGTACATTTACAATGATCTGAGGAAGGGACCTTGATTATTTCAACAATCTAGTCCTCACTAGTCTCAGTAATCTGATCTCTCCTAAAACTATTACAGGTCTGATTTTTTCTATATTATTGACCTCCTCTCCTTTGTACAGTACCGGGGCTCAATATATATATCTCTGGTTTTTCCCCAATCTGGCACCCAAAAACCCTAGGAGATCAATGGTCAGCATCTTGAAATGCAGCATCCAACGGTGAGAAATGAATCCCACCAAGAATTCAAGCAGCACACCCAGACAGGGCACCGCTCTTTCAATAATGTTTCCAACTGCAAACTCCCCGCATTGAAAGCTTTGTCGCCTTCTGGTGTGTTTGGCCTCTTGAGATCTGGCCCGCCACCTGGGACGTCATCATCATTTAAAACCCCACCTTCGGGTTCACCTGCATGCCCTTTCTGTGTCGGTAACTCTGCTTCTTCCCAGCTACTCCAACAATCTGCAATAAACAAGCAGGAATTAGCACCATCGTTTAATAAATTAGCAGGAAAAATGAACATCTGCATTAAAACAGGCTCCAAATGCACAAACACAGCCATCGGGCTCAAAAACCATGGAAAACGGGCATCAAAAATGCATATACAACGTTAAAACTAGTCAGGTCAACCATCGTTGACCAGAAACATGCATAGGGCACCCAAAGAAGCTTCAAAATTCCTTTCACTTCACTTTCCCGCTCATTTTCCTTGTTTAAATCTCTGTATATCTAATATACAAGCCGGACGTGATACAAGCATTTAACTGCTTTTAATTTGCCTCTGAGTTCCGCAATGTATGTTTTGTTGTATGCTGAACAATGTATATCAATATACATTGTGGATGTGATACATTGATTCAATCGGATTTCAATCTTTTCAATTCTGCGGCCTGTATGCTTCCATTGTATATTTCGCTTGTATATTGCAACATACAAACGCAAAATATACAAGCGTTTATCTCCGTTTCATAACTTTTCAATTCCGTGGCTTGTACATTTCGTGATGCATCTTGGCTCATATGTATCAAAATATACAAAGCGCAAACATACAATGAATTAACCTCTTTTAACTTTCTGTCGCATCCGTGGTATGTATATTTCCATTGTATCTTTAGACATACATTTCGGGCTCGATACAAGCATTTATCGGATTTAAATCTGCCCTTGGATTCCATGTTGTATGAGCGCAATGTATATCAGTTTGTATATAAGAATATACAAGCGCAAAATATACATGCACTTATCTTCGATTTATAACTTTTCAAATCCACCATATAAAGCAACCTATCGAATACGCAATGTATCTCTTGATATGCAAACTCGGATGTGATACATAGGATAAATCCGATTTCAGATTCATCTGGATTCCAGCTTCTATGTGTAAGGTGTAACGTATGTTTCAAAATATACAAGCCGGAACCTATACAACGAATTAGCATTGTTTGATAACTGCTTGAAGTCCGCATTGTATGTCTGCAATGTATATTGGGTCGTGTATCCTACGATATACATTGGGGCTTTATACACTGCAACAATCAGATTCTATTTTATTTGGATTCCAGCTCTTGTATAAGTTCAATGTATGTCGGCCTTGTATATAAGAATATACAAGTCCGATATACATTAAATTAATCCTGTCTCATAAAAATGTTAGTTCTGAGCAATGTATAAAGTAATGTATATCCGCCCTGTATGTTACGAAATATGCATTGTGGAAACATACAAGGAATTAACCACTTTTAATACTCCCTTCGGGTCCGTGCGATGCATATGAACGTTGCATGTATCCTGACTTGTATATTTCGTTTGTATGTAAAAACATACAAGCGAAAAACATACAACAGTTTAACTCCTTTTCATAATCCTTCGGGTCCGCGGCCTGCACATTGCAAATGTATATATCAAATGTATGTTCAAATATACAAGCCCGAAATATACAATGAATTAACATTGCAAAATAACTTTTCAATTTTGGCCCTTGTATAAATGCATTGTATGTTACGACCTGCCAAACATACAAGCGCGAGATACATGCAACGGATTTAAACATTTATTCATTTCAACCTAAAACCACCTCGGGTCCATCTTGTATGTATGCATAAACTCTACCAAATGTATACAAGGCAAAAAGACATACAAATGACCTTGTATATGAACCCGAATGCAAAAGCGACTAAGTACAAAAACAAAACCCTTTGCATATACGAACGACCCTGTATATGCAAAGTGATATACAAACCTAAATGTACATTTTACCAAAATGATCATAACTTGCAAAATATAGAAAATTTTAACATGGTTCAAAAAGCAACCCTAGCTCATTTTTGACAAGGAATCCAACCATACTATGCACTGTTACTGAAATGCATTTCTTCACCATTTTTAACAAGGTTTGCAATTTTAACCCATTTTCTCTTTTCGCAAAATGACACACACAAGCAAAAAGCAAAAAGCCACAGCAAGGGTCCTCATTCTGCTAAGGAGTAAAATGGGGCATGTTGTGAACATCACAACAGATCTCTAACCTCTTGGTTCTTGAAAGGATGACCATTATCAGTGACAATAGATTGAGGAACTCCGTATTGGCAAATGATATAATGTAAGATAGACTTTGATATTTGCTTGCCAGTAATGTAAGTCATTGGTATTTCTTCTACCCACTTTGTGAAATACTCAGTGTTGGTAATAACGAACTTATGACCATTTGATGAGGTAGGATGGATTTTGCCTATGAGGTCAAGTCCCCACTACAAGAAGGGCCAAGGAGTAGTGATAGGTTGAAGTTCATGTACTGGTGCATGTATTAGATCCCCATGTTTCTGACATTGTAGACATCTCTTTGCAAATTGTTGTGCATCTTTCTCCATAGTTGGCCAATAGTATCCAGCTCATAGATGTTTCTTAACAAGACTAGGGCTAGCAGAATGTGATCCACAGACACCTCCATGTATTTCACGTAAGGCAACTTTTGCTTCCTCAGAATCAAGACATCGAAGAAGGATACCATCAAGGCTTCGATGATAAAAGGTGTCTCCTAGGATAGTGTAGCAAGAGGCTCGATGGATAAAGATTTTTCGTTGGGTATTAGATAGTTGAAATGGTAAGGTTTGATTGCGGAGATACTCATATATGTCCTCGTACCAAGGCAAATTGGGACCAACAATCTCACATATAAGCTTAGACTGCGGTACTTCAAATGCTGGAATCAAAAGTTGTTCAACCAAAAACTCACACTTATGTGTATTGGATGGCATGTCTAGAAGAGATCCTGTAAATGAGAAATTTGGATAAAATATGAAGATAAAATAATAAATGCAATTACCTTTTTACCCAAAACTTTCGAATACCTCGAATGATGAATGCATGATTGATTGCTCGATTCGATTAGATGTTGATTGCTGACATTCACAGTGTAACGATAATAGGATAGAGATTTGATGAAAGAAGATAGATGAAAATGGATGAAAATGGATAGATGATGGATGAAGAAGAAGAATTTCAGCAGCATAAGGATATTAAACTAAAATGCATACCAAATGGCTTATGAGAGGCCATATTTATAGGCATGGGATGATTTTGATGTGGAGGGAAGAAGATAAGATAAGGATTGGATTTTTTCTTTATTAGACAAAAGAGGAAATAAAACAAGATAAGATAGGATTTAGAAAGATAAAAAGTGATTTGATTTTTTGCTTTAAAGGAAATAAATCCTAAAAAGATGAGAGGATGAATTGATGAATTATCTAATTAAATAAATTAATTAGATATGCATGAGTTGTATTTTTAGAAAGAAAGCAAGAGGATTTTTATTAGGATTTTATTAATTAAATAAATATTTAATTTATTTAATTAATTTGGATTGTGATGGAAGATGATGTGGATAATTAAATAAATAAAATTTATTTAATTATAAGAGAAATAGATAAGTGACTAATTAAATAATTAAAAATAATTATTTAATTAGAAAAAATTAAGGGTCATGAATAATTAAATAAATAATTAAAATTTATTTAATTATAGAATTTAGGATGATGGGATTGAAAGGGGATAAAATTAAGTGAATGATATAGGTACCTAGGGAAAAACATGCTAGTGATAAGGTGTTGGACATTTTTAGGTGTCTACATTTTGCCTCTCTTTGAGATGATGTTTAAGATGATGAAATTTGTGTCGAGTAACATCATTTCAAAGAAGCTAAGGTATGGATAGAAGAAAAAGATGGTAATGGAAAGATAGGATGAGGATGCCCCCTCGAGAGGATAGGCGGGTTGGACAAACACGGGTAGGCTCTCGACATGAAATGGATTGGTCAAGGAAGAAATGAATAGAAGAAATTAATGATGTGTTGCAAGTATGGGCCTAACCGGTGTTGTCATTGATGTCAACATACTCTTGTTGCATTTATGTCAAGGATTGGATGAGTTGTATGCTGAGGATATTGAGAAAATTAGTCCTATTAGAAATAGAGAAGATCAGTAAAGACAGTGAAGTTCTATGAAGTGAAGATCCCAGCTAGATGAAGATCAGAGAATGCGCATCAAAGGGTTTGTAGATATGTGTTTGAAGATGATCCAGTCAAGATTTGAGAGGTCCGCATGAAAATGTGGAGGAGTTATGGCCATAAAAGGAAAACTGGTTCTAGCAACCATTCAGAGGTGACAGAGCGACACAAATAGGTCCAGTGAGATCTAGAAATACAATATCATATTCTATGGATCTAGTGGCATGTTTGGGAGGCTAATGTGAATTGACAACTCAATTGATTCATAGTTTGGAGGTCCACAAGTAATCCTTCTAATGTGATAGTGATGGGTGACTATGTTCTTGAGGTTCTGAATGATGATGTGAATGATTACAGTAAGTAGAAGTGGTGCGAATGTTCTTGTTGATCCAAGCAAGCTTGTGGGGGTCTCTAGATTGTGTCCAGTTCATGTTGGTGGTCTGCATTGAACATTAAGCTCATAATTGAAGACTTACCTTTGGGTGATGGTGTTCTTCCTAGTCTTGGCCGATCAGATGATTTACACATGTTGTGGATGATATTGAAGATGTTTTGCAAAGCATGGCATGTTCCTCAAAGAAGATTGGAGTCCCAGCTATGTGTGGCTGACAGTGTAGTAATGCACATAAAGTTTTTGTAATAAGTCAAGTTGTATTTTTATAATTGCTCTATAATAAAATAAGTGTATGTTGTGCCGACTTTGATGATCATTCCAAAGTTGATGTCATGTATAAATAAGAGTTGCGAAGTCATTCAAATGTGTCCTGGTAATGATGAGGAAGTAGTAGTGAAGAGGAGTGAAAAGCAGAGCAGAGGTGTTGAGCTTAAATGGAACTGACTCAAGCATAGTCAAGATGGTTATCTCTAGTTCAAGTATGTAATACTTATGTTCTTTTTTAGACAGTGTGTCTCCTGTAGGTAGTGGGCCTCTTGTGAGCAGTGTGCTCAGGCAGTGAGCCCTAATTGGCAAGTGCCATTTTATTCATCTTTATTCTTTTAACAGAGAATACATTCATAGGTTAGTCACCCCGTGGATTTTCCCTTAACCAGGTTTTCCACGTCAAAATCTTGGTGTTATATGTGTTGATTTTGTTTCTTCTCTTGAATTATTGCATTATGCTTCCATGATTAAATCTTTGATATCCTGTTGAAATATAAGAAGGCTCAAAGTAAATAAAGAATAGGTTTTTGGTAACAACTGATTCACCCCCCCTCTCAGTTGTTTGTCCTAAATCCAACAATTGGTATTAGAGCCAAGTTCCTCTAGAGAAAGCTTAACCACTTGAGGAGATCCAGGATGTCGACCTACAAGAAGGACAGTTCAAGGTTTGATGGATCAAACTTCACTACCTGGAAAAGCCGCATGGAATGTCACTTGCAATGTATGGGATGTCAGTATTGGAACATAACCTCAACTAAATAGGTTCCCCTAAGAAATGACCCAATAACTTTAGATGAAGTCAAAGATGCAGAAAATAATCTTCAAGCTAAAGAAGCCCTACTGAGTGCCTTATCTAATTCAGAACTGACAAATGTTATGGGTTTGAAGACTGCTTATGAAATTTGGACAAAGCTTGAAAATCTATATGAAGGAGACAAATATGTTAAGTGTGCCAAGCTACAAAGTCTGAAAGGAAAGTTTGAAAACTTAAAGATGAGTGAAGATGAAAATATCACTTTATATATGATAAAAGTAAATGAGCTTGTATGTGGCATCAGATGTGCTGGTGGAGTATTGGATGAAGATGAAATTATTGCTAAATTTCTCAGATCTTTACCTCCTGCATATAAACACAAAGTTGCTGCTATTGAGGAAATCAGATCGTTAACAACTATCACAAGGGATCAATTGGTTGGTAAGATATCTACATTTAAGTTGGCTGAGTTTGGTGATGCACTTCCCAAGACTAAATCTGCATTCAAAGCTAGTGCCTCTGCAAAAGGTAAACAGAGATATGATCCAGGTGAAAGTTCCTCAAGGAAATCAACTTGGTATGATAAAGCAAGGAAAGATCTGGAAGAAGATGAGTTAGAAGATGAACAACTTGAATCCCTTATTGTATAAAGATTGCCAAGAGGATCCGGTAAGTATGAAGGAAAATTACCTTTCAAATGCTTTGCCTGCAATAAGATTGGTCATTTTGCCTCAAGATGTCTGAAAAGGTTTTCAAGACTAAACCCTAATAGATTAAGGTTTTAGAAAAAGTGTTACTATGTTCAAGAAGATGATGATGGAGTAACAGATGATGAATCTGAGATAGGAAACAAACTCAGAAGTGACTAGGTGTTTATTGCCATCAAAGAAGAAGATCCAATGCCTATTGAATCTTCCAATCATAAGATGATAGAACGTGCTTTGGCTGCTCAAGTTGAAGAAAAGGATGAATGGGTTATTGACAGTGGATGCTCTCACCATATGACTGGTGACAAGAGTAAGTTCTTAAGCTTGGAAAGATATGAAGGTGGAGTTGTAAAGTTTGAGATAATTCTGCTGGCAGAATTAGAGGTAGAGGAGCCATCTCTTTTGATGGAAAGAACAAAACCAGTGATGTTCTATATGTTGAAGGTCTGAAGCATAATCTTCTCAGTGTTGGACAGTTGATGGACAAAGGCTATGATCTTTGTTTCAAAAATGGAAAATGCAAGATCTTTGAAAGCTCTGGAACTGAGATTGCATCCGGCACACAGACAAAAGGTAACATATTCCAATTGGTTGGTACTGGTAAAAGTTGCTTATTTGTTCAAATTGATCAGAGTTGGTTGTAGCATAGGAGAATGTGTCATGTGAATTTTGATAATATCATCAAGATAAGCAACACTCAGGCTGTAAGAGATCTTCCAAGACTAATGAAACCTACTAACAGTTTGTGCAAAGAATGTCAGTTGGGTAAGTAGAGCAGAGTCACATTCAAAAGTAAGGAACAATATTCAATTGGATTGTTAGACTTGGTGCACACTGATCTTTGTGATCTGGCAAGAATCAGGAGTCTGCAGGGAGATAGGTATTTCATGTTGCTAATTAATGACCACTCCCGGATGATGTGGGTAACTTTCTTAAAAGAGAAATCTGAAGCTCTTGAGAAGTTCAAAATATTCAAGGCTATGGTAGAAAATGAAACTGGCATAAGCATAAAATGCCTTAGGTCTGATAGAGGTAGAGAATTCATATTTGGTGAGTTCATAACATTCTATGAGAAACATGGGATAAAGAGACAGTTATCTGCTCCTAGGACTCCACAACAGAATGGAGTAGTGGAGAGAAAGAACCGGACCATCCAGGAAGCATCTAGGACCGTGATGATGGAAGCAAATGTTCCTTAGATCTATTGGAGAAAAGTTGTAAGCACTGTTGTCTTTACTCTTAATTAGGTACAAATCAGAGGCAATACTAGTAAGACCCCTTATGAACTTTGGTTTGGTATCACTCCTACTGTGAAGTATTTTAGAGTCTTTGGTAGTAAATGCTACATCAAAAGAGATGAAGACCTTGACAAGTTTGATGCTAGAAGTGATGAAGGAATATTGGGATATTCCACTCAAAGCAAAGCATACTAGTGTCATAACAAGAGATTGAGAAAGATTGTAGAAAGTACAAATGTGAAGGTTGGTGAAGACATAAAAAATCTCTCAAGGTTTTATGAGTATGAAGCAGATGATTAGAATGATGTCTCAGACCAAGGAGAACAAGCTCCAACTCCAGTTTAGATTTAGACTGATTCAGAGAATCTTGAAATACAAGAAGAAGAGACAAGTTTGATGAACCTATCCAAGAATTAGAAGTTGAAGAAAATCCCAAAACTCCCAGGTATGTAAGACTAAATCATTCTGAAGATCAGATTATAGGAGATAGAAGCAAAGGTGTTCAAACAAGAATAAAAAGTGCTCAAGATTCAGTGATGTATTGTTTGATTTCAAAAATTGAACCAAAAACAATAAGTGAAGCTTGCAATAATGAAAGCTGGGCTAAAGCAATGGAGGAAGAATTGATTCAGATTTAAAAGAATCACACTTGGGATCTTGTTCCCAGACCTAAGGACAAAAATGTGATTGGGACCAAGTGGGTCTTCCAGAATAAACTAAATGAAGAAGGTGAAGTAGTAAGAAACAAAGCCAGATTGGTCTGTAAGGGTTATTCTCAAGTAGAAGGAATTGACTTTGAAGAAAATTTTGCTCCAGTGGCAAGAATTGAAGTAGTCAGATTATTTCTTGCCTTTGCTACCTTCAAGGATTTCAAAGTATATCAGATGGATGTCAAGTCTACTTTCCTAAATGGTGATTTGGAAGAAGAGATATACATTGAGCAATCAGATGGATTCCAATTGTCTGATCATGGAGATATGGTCTGCAAGTTGAAGATGGCATTGTATGGACTCAAACAAGCCCTAAGAGCTTGATATGAAAGATTTGACAAACATCTTTTGAAGATTGGTTTCAACACAGGTACTTCTAATAGTAATCTGTATTTTAAGATTGATTATGAAAATATCTTTATTGTGGAAGTATTTGTTGATCATATCATTTTTAGAGGAAAAGATAGTATGTGCAAAACTTTTGCAAATCAGATGCAAAGTGAATTTGAGATGTCTATGTTTGGGGAAATAAATTTCTTCTTGGGTCTGCAAATCATTCAAACAAAGAAAGGAATCTTCATATCTCAAACCAAATATGTGAAAGAATTGTTGAAGAAATTTGGGATGGAATATTCAAAGGCAATGAATACTCCCATGGCAACCGGATGTAAGCTAAGTAAAGATGATGAATCCCCTAAGACTGACTAGAAAAAGTATAGGTCAATGATTGGAGGACTGCTATACCTTACTCAAACTAGACCTAATATTATGAATGTTGTTGGTCTTGTTGCCAGATTCCAAGCTGATCCTAGAGAGTCTCATGTCATGGAAATCAAGAGAATTCTCAGATATCTGAAGGGAATAGCTGAGTATGGATTATGGTATCCTAAGGATCATGAGTTCTCTATTCATGCATACACAGATGCTGATTGGGCAGGAGATGTGGATGACTGGAAGAGTACTAGTGGTGGTGCAATCTTTTTAGGAAAAAGATTGGTTTCTTGCCTAAGAAAGAAACAAGAGGCAATAGCTCTGTCCACTGCAGAAGTAGAGTTAATTGCAGCAGCAGGCAGTTGCACTCAAGTATTGTGGATGAAGCAAATGCTAAGAGATATCAGAGTGGAGTATGAAGAACCTATCACAATCTTCTGTGATAATTCAAGTGCAATAAACATATGAAAAAATCTGGTGTTGCATTCAAAGACAAAACTTATATCCATCAAGTTCCACTTTTTGAGAGAGCAGGTGAACAAGAATGAAGTTAGACTAGAATTTGTGCCATCAAAGGATCAGATTGTAGACATTTTTACTACACCTCTACCTAAGGACTCTTTTGAGTATCTTAGGGAGAAGTTAGGGATTATTACCCCTCCGGTTCTGAATTAAGGTGCACTAATGTGCATCAGTCCGATGGATCCCACAGTCATATTTTGTGATCTGGATTGATGATAGGAGGCTGCTACTCAGGGGAAGCAGTCTATATGATTCTGAAGTATGTGAAGTGGTTACAAGTATGTGCCCTTTTCCATTGATGTCAAAGGGGAAGAAAAGTCATGTGAAAAACACAAGGCAGTTGCTAATCAAAGGGGGAGCAGTAAAGGAAGAGAAGACATGTGAATGGTTGTTATTGATAGGGGGAGCTATGTCAGTCAGTGAGGAGAAGTTCTTTTCTTGATGGTTAAAAATATTTTTTCACATTATATGTTGCCATCAATAACAAAGGGGGAGATTGTTGCAAGTATGGGCCTAAATGGTGTTGTCATTGATGTCAATATACTCTTGTTGCATTGATGTCAAGGATTGGATGAGTTGTATGTTGAGGATATTGAGAAAATTAGTCCTATCAGAAATAAAGAAGATCAGTGAAGACAGTGAAGCTCTATGAAGTGAAGATCCCAGCTAGATGAAGATAAGAGAATGCACATCAAAGGGTTTGTAGATATATGTTTGAAGATGATCCAGTCAAGAATTGAGAGGTCCACATGAAAATGTGGAGGAGTTATGGCCATAAAAGTAAAACTAGTTCTAGCAATTATTCAGAGGTGACAAAGTGACACAAATAGGTCCAGTGAGATCTAGAAATACAATATCATATTCTGCAGATCTGGTGGCATGTTTGGGAGGCTAATGTGAATTGACAACTCAATTGGTTCGTGGTTTGGAGGTCCACAAGCATTCCTTCTAATGTGACAGTGATGGGCGACTATGTTCTTGAGGTTCCGGATGATGATGCGAATGATTACAGTAAGTAGAAGTGGTGCAAATGTTCTTGGTGATCCAAGCAAGCTTGTGGGGTCTCTAGATTGTGTCCAGTTCATGTTGGTAGTCTGTATTGAACATTAACCTCGTAATTGAAGACTTACCTTTGGGTGATAGTGGTCTTCCTAGTATTGGCCGATCGGATGATTTACGCATGTTGTGGATGATCTTGAAGATGTTTTGTGAAGCATGGCATGTTCCTCGAAGAAGATTGGAGTCCCAGCTATGTGTGGCCGACAGTGTAGTAATGCGCATAAAGTTTTTGTAATAAGTCAAGTTGTATTTTTATAATTGCTCTATAATAAATTAAGTGTATGTTGTGCTTACTATGATGATCATTCCAAAGTCAATGTCATGTATAAATAAGAGTTGCGAAGTCATTCAAATGTGTCCTGGTAATGATGAGGAAGTAGTAGTGAAGAGGAGCGAAAAGCAGAGCAGAGGTGTTGAGCTTAAATGGAACTGACTCAAGCATAGTCAAGATGCTTATCTCTAGTTCAAGTATGTAATACTTATATTCTTTTATAGACAATGTGTCTAATGTAGGCAGTGGGCCTCTTGTGAGTAGTGTGCTCGGGCAGTGAGCCCTAATTAGCAAGTGCCATTTTATGCATCTTTATTCTTTTAACAGAGAATACATTCTTGGGTTAGTCACCTCGTGGATTTTCCCTTAACTGAGTTTTCCACGTCAAAATCTTGGTGTTATATGTGTTGAGTTTGTTTCTTCTCTTGAATTATTGCATTATGCTTCCATGATTAAATCTTTGATATGTTGTTGAAATATATGAAGGCTCAAAGTAAATAAAGAATAGGTTTTTGGTAACAACTGATTCACCCCCCTATCAGTTGTCTGTCCTAAATCCAACATGATGTGTTATGTTCCAATGAAAGTGAGCAATCATGATGTTTGAAATAGCACTAGACGTTATGCACTAGGGTATGAGGACCAAGGTGACGATGTGTCTCGTGCCCCATCATAATACAACCTTGTCTAGACATATGAGGATGAAAACTTAGAACATTAAAGTCTTAACGCACAAAAGGTATGATGTGACCTTAGATGCAAAGGATAATGCAAAAAAGCTATTCCAACATACACAAGATATGAATATTAGCTAGAATGATGTCAATATGATACAAATGCGAAATAAAAAGGTAACACACACAAGCAAACAAGCAAGCATGCACAAATGATACACAAATAAATAAGGTATTGCCCCTATCAAGTTGTAAGCCAATGATTAATTGTTGATTGATTGATTGATTGATAGTGTTGTCATGGCAGGGAATGATATATCCCTAGATCAACACAAGGATGCGGAAATGATATATCCCATTGATGATGATGATGATTGATTGGTTGATTTGGTTTACAACAAGATTAGGATCAAGACCCAAGGATGTGATTAGATAATTTGACAAGATTGATTGACTTGATTGGTTTGGATAAAGGATTGATTTGCATTTGAGATCTATTGCTTGGATTGAGATTGATTGAAAGAAGTGATGGATTGATGAGGATAGATGATAGAAGATGAGAGATGGAAGAATGAATCATTGGTACTTGTGTACTGGATACTTCCTCCGTATTCCAGACTACCTACATACCCATATCCATGGGATCAAAGCACCACATGATGATGGTGAGACATGATGAATGTGTAGTTCTGGGTGTTTATTGATGATATGGGAGATAGATGATGGAAGAAGAAAGTGATGAAGGATGAGGATAAGGATGAGATGAATGATGAAGATAATGAGGGGGGAGATCATCCTGTGCTTGAATTTGGGTACCTTCTTCGTACTCCAGACTACCTATATACCTGTATCCACAGGATTAAGGCACTTAACGATAGAGATGAGATGTAGTTCTGATTTGTGAGGATGTTGATGGTGATGATGAAGGTTTGGATTGATGGGATTGATGTTATTGATGGGATTCGAGTGATGTGATTGACTGATTGATAGATTGGCTTGATTTGATTATTTGATTGGATTTGTTTTGATAGATGTGATGTGATGGAGATTGATCTTATTGCTTGGATTTTTTGTCAGATATTTGTTTTTTTTGTATTTTTTTTTTAAATATTTTATGATTTTTTGGTATTTTTTTAGGACTTTTTGTGATTTTTTTTTATGTTTTGATATGTTTTGAGGATGTCAATGGATGTACAATTGGGATAGCCTTTGTGCTAGATACCAATGACAAGGGAGAACCAAGTCTAGGTGCAAGGATGGAAATGGAATTGGATGAATAGATAGAATGATGTGAGATAAGGAATGGATGTATGAAAGGATGGGTGATAGGATAAGGGATAGAAGGCTCATGATAAATGGATAGATAAAAGGATAGGCTATAGTGGATGGATGTATGCATAAGATAAAGGATGTGATCTCAAAAGGCTATGTCGCATAGGAATAACATGCCCCATTCTAGGTACAATACTTAGGGTTTTCATGACAATGCTTAGAACAAAAGAATGATAAGATTGTTTAGATGGTATGGAAAAATGGGAAGTGGCAAGAAGGTAATGATAAGACTAGTTTAGATGGGATGAGGTACATTAAGAGATATTCAAAACATGTTTCAACATTTTTTTGCCCCCAATCTTTAACAAGATCAAGATGAGGAAGGGAGGATGAATGGACTCAATATGATAGGTATATGTATGTGGAATAGATAAGAATGGCAAGAAATGGTATGGTAAGATAGGATATGATAGGATGAAAAATGATAGGAGGATGAGACAAGGTGCCCCCAAGTGTAGGTTCCATAGAAGATCAACTTACACATGACGCGTCTTTGCCAGGTTTTCATCATGGTACTTATCCAAGGTGCCTATTTACCAGGTTTTCACCATTGGACGAAGGGATTTCTCTTTACTTTTTTCATTTTCTTTTTTTTTCTTTTTTTGAAACATTTGGATGAGAGAATATGCTTTGAACGGGTATAGCTCAATCAAATTTGCTTCCAGACTAATTTCTCTAAAAGTATCTCCATGGTTTCTTTTAATGAAGGATTAGTGGAACATAAGGATGAAGGTGATGAAGGCGATGAAGGGCTTGATAAAGGTGTTGGGATAGGACTAGTTGGCTCATGTGTTGGCATATGATTGGATGGTGAAGGTGACTCAAAGGAGGCAATTGCTAGGTTAGTTTCTCCCTTCTCAAAGTTAGGATGACAAAGGTTGGGAGATGGATAAGCTGGAGGTATTGATTGGTTGGACAGGTATGATGGCATGGATGTATAAGGGGATGAAGATTGATATGAAGGTCAAGGTTGATATGAGGTTGAAGGTTGATATGATGTGGATGGGGATGAAATGTAAGGTGTTGAAGGTTGATATAAGGTTGATGGGGTGGATATTTAGGATTGATATGGAGGTTGTTGATGCAGTGATTGGGTTTGATGTTGGAATTGTTGATGTTGTGGTGGCACAGGGTCTTCTTCCTTTCTATATAACCACCTAAGTTGATCAAGCATTCTTTTGGTGCCATAAGGATCATTCTCATAGGTTTTGTTTAGAAATGCCATGTCCATGTTTACAAGTGGTAGAGTAGGATATGAGGATGTGGAGGGCTTGCAATGTTGGAGATCAAATTTCAATACCTTAAGATGATTTGTTTTGCTTCAAAGAGTGGATGATTCTCTATACTTAAGGTAGACTAGTGACACTTAAGTAATAGAGTTGATTGGATGATTTGATTGGATGACTTACTTGAGATAGACTAATGATCTCAAGCGAGTTTGGATAAATATTGATAATGATCAAATAAGGTCTTGATTTTTGATTGGGCTGATTTGGATTTTGGGTTTTGATAATGGTATAGATGATTGGGTTAGGTGACTTGGATGGATTAGGATAATGATAAGGATGATGTGGGATAACAAGGTGGGATAACTTGGATTGATGATTAGGATGAAGTGATTAGGATGAAATTGTCTTGTGACAGGGAGTTTGTTTTTGATAGTTTTTTAACAATTTTATGGCAAGAAGACAAGATAGAAAACACTCATGCACAATCCATTCACAAACATTTACCACCTAGGTTGGCTGAGACGATACCTGTTGGGTTCCCACTTGGTTTTACCCAGCCGCGCCTACTTATGGTGTATACCTCCAGGAACTTGGGGCATGGGCTCCCCCTTATAGTGCACTCACTTCTCAGGCACACCAAGTTCCAGGTCCTCAAGACGCGTAGATTTTAAGGTACCATGCTATCTTTGCCATAAGCCGTGAAAATGTGGGATGGCTATCAGAGTTTCCCCATGTACCAACAGATAGGGGTTTTTGGCTTCTACACAAAGGTTTCTAGTAAGGGCTTCCGTTCAGGTGGCTATACATGCGGCGATTCGCTCCATTAATGGAGGCTTCCCAACCTCTAGAGGTTACTCTCCATAGGGTTTTGGGGGAAACATTCGTCAGTATAGCGCAACAGCACCCGTCGTTTGCGACTTTCAGCACAAACACGTTATTTATATAGCGGCTTGGAAGGGCTTGGCTTTAGCCTATTTTTGCTTGGGTCGTACCCCTCCTCACAATGGGAAGGCAGGCCCTCTAGAGTTGACAATGATTTCTTGTATGCCCCAAATCTGTTGGTTAGGCAAGGAGAGAGGATACCTTCATTGCCAAATCGAGTAACATAATTTCAACAAGCAAATGAAGAAAATGAAAAACATGCACAAAGAAGGCAGATTGTTAATTTTAAACACCAAACTGAAATGTGCCTACTTTAGTGATAAATGATAGATTCTTTGACCAATTGAGGTTGCAAAAGATATATCAATATGTTTTTGTCCTTCGTTCTTTGACAAGCATGTTTGACAAGATGCACGGGTGGATGTTAGCTGCCAAAGAGGATTAGATTAAAATATATGATCTGATAAAAACTTGCAATTGATGATCTAATATAGGAAAATAAGTTGCAAATATATAAAGTAGATGAAATTTTATACACTTTTAAAAAAATTCACTGAAAAAGTATATGTTTTGCTCAAGATACGTGCATTTTAAGTTCGAATGAAAGCTAAAGTTTACCTACAAAAATACCTAATGAAATGATGAGTTCACCTGATGAAACCTTTACAACTGTGAATTTTGTCTTGTTATCTTTCCAATGCCTATAAAAATGCAAAAATCCAACATGATATGCAAAAGTTATGGCAGTTTTACAAAAGAAAACTATTTTAAGCTTTAAAAAGCACTATTCATGGCCCGAAAACACTGCTCACAACTTGATAACACTATTCACTGCCAGAAATACTATTCACTACTGGAAGTATTGTTCATCACCGGAAAGCACTGTTCATAGCTAGAAACATTGTTCATCACCAGAAGTACTCTTCACTACCGGAGTACTATTCATCACCGAAAACACTGTTCATTGCCAAGAGTACTATTCATCACTGGAAAGCACTGTTCACCACCGAAAACACTATTCATCACCCTACAAATATTGACTCAAATTTCACTTGCACCAAAAAAGGGTCAAATTTTATGTTTTTCTTCACCTCTTGGCCCTTCTGGACACAACCATGATTCTATTTTAGCTCAGGAGGTCACCTGTAACAATCACTTGCAAAACTTGCAACACAAGGGTTAGAAAAAAATGCAAATTTTTATAACAAAAATGATCAAGCGAAGTGAGTCCCACCGGGCGTACCAGAATGTAAACAAGAAATTTGGACAAAATATGAAGATAAAACAATAAATGCAATTACCTTTTTACCCAAACCTTTTGAATACCTCGAATGATGAATGCATGATTGATTGCTTGATTCGATTGGATGTTGATTGCTCACATTCGCAACGTAACGATAATATGATAGAGATTTGATGAAAGAAGATAGATGAAAATGGATGAAAATGGATAGATGATGGATGAAGAAGAAGAATTTTAGCAGCATAAGGATATTAAACTAAAATGCATACCAAATGGCTTATGAGAGGCCATATTTATAGGCAAGGGATGATTTTTGATGTGGAGGGAAGAAGATAAGATAAGGATTAGATATTTGCTTTATTAGACAAAAGAGGAAATAAAACAAGATAAGATAGGATTAAGAAAGATAGAAAGCGATTTGATTTTTTGCTTTAAAGGAAATACATCCTAAAAAGATGAGAGGATGAATTGATGAATTGTCTAATTAAATAAATTAATTAGATATGCATGAGTTGTATTTTTAGAAAGAACGCAAGAGGATTTTTATTAAGATTTTATTAATTAAATAAATATTTAATTTATTTAATTAATTTGGATTGTGATGGAAGATGATGTGGATAATTAAATAAATAAAATTTATTTAATTATAAGAGAAATATATAAGTGACTAATTAAATAATTAAAAATAATTATTTAATTAGAGAAGATTAAGGATCATGAATAATTAAATAAATAATTAAAATTTATTTAATTATAGAAGGTAGGATGATGGGATTGAAAGGGGATAAAATTAAGTGAATGATATAGGTACCTAGGGCAAAACATGCTAGTGACAAGGTGTTGGACATTTTTAGGTGTCTATAGATCCAATCATAGCCATGGCATCTGATGCTTTGTTTTGTATCCTTGGGATCTGTTCAAAGGTGATACTGTCAAAGTAATTCTTGAAATCGTCAACCATTACCTTGTATGGAAGGAGCTTCTCATCTTTTGTTTGATACTCGTCTAAGACCTGTTTGATGACTAATTGGGAATCACCAAAGACCCATAACTATTTAATAGCCCATTGTACTGCCATGCATAATCCTATGATTAAAGCTTCATATTTTGCTATGTTATTGGTACATGGAAATGGAATTCTGTATGACTTCGGGATACAATCTCCTTGAGGGGTGACAAACAATATCCCTACTCCTGATCCATGTTACGTGTAAGATCCATCAAAATATAGTTGCCACAATGTTGGTGAACTTAGATTGAACAATTCTTCATCAGGAAATTATGGATATATTGGATGAATATCCGTGACAGGTGTTGCGGCTAACTAATCAAAATTAACTTGTCCTTTTATGGCCTTGCGATCCACATATTGTATGTCAAATTCACTTAAGATCATAACCCATTTCACTAATCTTCCTATAAGGATTGCTTTGGAAAGAAGATATTTAAGTGGATCCACATTAGATATGAGCTTTGTTGTTTGATTCAACATGTAATGTTGCAACTTTTGGGAAGCAAACACCACTGCTAAACATGCTTTTTCCATAGGTGAATAGTTAAGCTCATATCCCACAAGAGTTCTGCTGATATAGTAAATAGCTTGTTCTTTTCCTGAATCATCATGCTGAGCTAAAAGGGCACCCAATGCTGCTGTTGTTGAAGATATGTAGAGCAATAGTGCTCGATCTAGTACAAGAGGTGCTAACACAGGAGGTGTAACTAAATATTCCTTGATTTTGTCGAAAGCCTATTGACATTTTTCATCCCACTTAAAAGGTTCACCCTTGCGAAGGAGATGTTGAAAAGGATGACACTTGTCTTCTAGTTGTGAGATAAACCTACAAATGGATTGTAACCTTCCTTGTAGACTACGAAGCTGCTTCAGATTTGATGGTGGATGCATTTCCATGATGGCTTTTACTTTGTCAGGGTCTACTTCTATTCCTCATTGAGACACAATGTATCCCAACAATTTACCAGATGTTACACCAAATACACATTTCTTTGGATTCAGCCTGACTTGATACTTCTCTAGTCGACCAAAGATCTGTGCTAGTACCTATAGATGTTCTTCTCTTGTCTTGGATTTTCCTAGAATATCATCAACATAATCTTCCATGATAGTGTGGAAAAGGTCATGGAAGATAACTGTCATGGCTCATTGATAAGTGGCTCCAGCATTCTTGAGACCAAAAGGCATTACAACCCAGCAGTATGTACCCCATGGACAAATGAATGATGTTTTGTCTTGATCTTCCTCTGCTATTCTGATTTGGTTATATCCTGAGAATCCGTCCATCAAGGATAGCATTTCATGTCTAGCTGTGAGATCTACAATATTATCTATGCTTGGTAATGGAAAGTCATCTTTAGGGCATGCTTTGTTAAGATCTCTGAAATCTGTGCAATAGGGAACTCGTCCATCAGGTTTTACCACCGGCACCAAGTTTGAAACCCATTCAGGATAATCAATAGGCCTTATGAACTTTGCTTCTAACAGTTTATGAATCTCTGCCTTAACCAAAAGAGCTATTTACAGTTGCATTTTGCGCAATTTTTGTTTGAACAGTTTTGCATTAGGAGATACGACTAGATGATGTACCACAAGTGATGGATCTAGACCCAGCATGTCAGCATAAGTCCATGCAAAATTGATAGCTCTTTTTATTAAGAATGCCGTGAAATTTCTTCTTTCTTGCTTTGATAGTGATGCTACCAAATATGTGATCTTCAGATTCTTCTCTGTGCCTAAGTTCATGTCTTGAGATTTTTCGACTACCATTGTTGATTTTTCATGATAATCAGTGGTGACCGGAAGATCAAATCCCCCATCCTCGGGCACCTCGAAGAGGTTTCACCCTCGGATATGTCCTTTATTTTTAATTTTTCATGGTCAAGAGGCACCTTTTGGTTTTCACCTAGTGACCTATCTTTTTTTATTCTATTTATTTCACTTTTGCGACTGAAAGATTTGATACTTCTGCCAAAATATGCTAGTTTAGGGAGGTCCATCATGAAACCTGCTTTATGATCACCCACTGGAATGCCTTGTCGTAATCCCATGAATTCGGCAATAGCTTCATCATTTTCAAATGTGTCCAATATAGGTGCCCCTTGTTGGTCCCAATCGATGAGGTTAGGATATATGAGTGAAAGGGTAATGGACGAAGAGTTTCAGCTAGAGGAAGTGGTAGAGATCATGAAGATGGAGGTTTCTTGAAAAAGGTCAGTGATATGGAGGGAGGAGTCGTCGATGGTATCTGAATTAGAAGTCTCTCCTACCGAAGAAGGTATGGCTTCCATATCAAACACTTAATGTATTTGGAAGGCAGTACCTCTGGATGATAGCCAAGGCCTTGCTTATTAAACTTCTTAGACACAACAATGGGTTCCATAGGTCCTTGTTCCTATGATCCCAATCCACCATGTCCTTTGTAACCCATGTTCTTAATAATGTGAAACCCATTGTTATATCTCTCCACTTCAAGTTGTACTTGGTCATTCTCATCATAGAATATCCAAGAGTTAATTTCATCAATGTCTTCATCATCAAGGAATCCACCTTTGATGAATACTATTGGTGGAGCTTTTATAATGGCTATGGATGAAGATGCCTTGGATGTAGAAGGTTTGCCATGAGATTTGGGAGATAAGGGAAGAGTTCCAACACAACAAGATTCTTGCAATGTGTACTCACCTGGACCGTGTTCAGTGTACTTGATACGAAGATTTGGAGGGGCTTTGCTAGATGATGGCTTGAGTAAGGTAGACGGGTCTACATAGGATGAAGATGGATATGCTTCAGTGTTGATAGGAATATGATTAGGGCTTTGATATTTATCTTGAAAGGCATGAAAAAACTCAAATGGATTGGGATCAACATGGATAGTAACTTCAACACCATTATGTGGAAATTTGAGACATTGATGGTATATAGAAGGAACTGCTTTGAGGGCATGGATCCATAGACAACCGAGGATGATGTTATAGGGAAGCTCAATAGCAAGGACTTGACAACAGGTGTTAGTAGTGACAAGACCAACTTGGGTAGTCAAATGGATAATTCCTTTAGTATCTCTCTCAGCATCATCATATGCTTTGATAGTAATTACCTTGGAAGTGTCAACGTCCTTCTCAAAATATCCCAATTGTTTTATTGGTTTTAAGGAACATATATTAAGACCAGCTCCACCATCCACTAAGATTCATTTGATACGGCATTGATTTACAAACACTTCTATGTGGAGGGCTTCGTTATGTAATGGGTTGAAGGATGGTCAAAGATCTTTGTCACAGAAGGTAAGATGGCAAGGGGCTGCAATGCTAGCTACCATAGATTGAAATTATGTGGTATCGATATCAGTAAGCACCGAAGATTCTTGCAATGCTTTATCAATGATAGATTTATGGGTGGGGGATATGTGAAGCACTTCTAGGATGGAGATATGTGCGGGTGTTTTGCCAAGGTGATCAAGGATATTATAGCTAGAAGATGGTCAAGGAGGATTGACAGGTGCTCCTTGAATGGTAACGCAACCTCTTCTAGTAGTTACAGCGCAATCAGGTGCTTTGCCTTGGATAGTAATGGTAGAAATGCGGGCTTGGTCAGTGCGGCCAATCATGGATGACTCATAGTTGTAATGGATAGCATTCCCAGTATGAGGGTTACTTGTCTTGTCATGAGATGGAAGTGGATTCTTGAAGGCATCTAGATCATAGTTCGATGTCGGTTGATGTGTGGGTTGTGATGTTGGCAGTGTGATTTTAATTAAACCTTGATTGATGCAATCTTGAATGACATGTTTTAAGCGCATACAACCATTTGTTTTATGTCCTTTGACTCTATGGTATTCACAATATTCGTTCTCTTTATACCAAGGAGCTTTGAAGACTGGTTCGCCATTGGGTGGTGCTTTCGGTAATGTGATATCTCCCACTTGGACAAGTTTTTGAAAGATTACCTCCATAGGTTCCGCTAAAGGAGTAAATTATCGTCGAGGTGTTGGATTTGTTCTTGGTTGATTTCATTGAAAAGGTTGATTTGTTGTAGATGCAGCTTGGATGTTAATGGGAGCTTTCACTATTTGTATGTTCTTTGCATCCACAATACCATCATTAACGACATTCTTGTTCTTGTTCCAAAAGAGGGATTTATCATTTGACTTTTGAGGATTGTCTTTGTTGTCTCTGAAAATCTTGATAGTGCCCTTAGTTATTAAAGCATGCTCAATGGTGGTTCCTTTGGAAATAAGTTCGTCAAAGGTGCTAGCACTTTGCAATTGTAGTTGGAATGAAAGCTCAAGATGAAGATTTTGGACAAAAATGTCAAGTTGTTGTTTCTCAGGTATTTGCCATGATAGGTTGCTAGCCATGTTATGCCACTGTTGAGTGAATGAGGAGAAAGCTTTAGCATTGTGTTGTTTGTTGTTGACAAGGTCATTCATGTTCACCTCATGTTCAATGTTAAAAGTGAAATGAGATCAAAATTTGTTTCCTAGTTCCACAAAAGTCTTAATTCCTAGAGGTAAATGAGAGAACCATTCAAGAGCTTGTCCTGCTAAGCTTCAGGGGAATAGTCTCAAAAGATATGTATCATCTTGAGAGACATCGAGACATGAAACATAGAATGCTCTAAGATGGTCATCTAGATTCCCTTTCCCTTTGTATTTGTCAAATTGTGGAATTTTGAAGTGTGGCAGAAAGGGTGTCATATGAAGTGACCTATCAAATGGATAAGCGCATATGTCTCCTAAGGAAAATGTCTTCTTGTTTTGTCCTACCACCTTGTTAATCATTTGTTCAACATCCACTTGAGATAGTTGTTGTTGCAAAGGGGGTTGATGGTTCGGAGGTGAAATATAATATGGTGTATATTGTGGTTGCTGTTGCGGAATGTATGAGGGCATGACCATTTGTTGAGGTTGTGTTCTCACATTATATGTCAAAGGATTGGCATGTGACACATATGTGTTTAAGGATTGCTGTCATTGAGACACAAGTGGTGGTTGGGTATAGTGTGATGGATTAGCTCCAAGATTTTACATCACATGGGAAGTAGGGGTTGGATTGACATTGTTCAATGGTTGTGGATTCAGAGTTGGATTGGTAATATGGTAAGTGATGGAAGGATTGGTGGATGAGGAAGAAGGATGGACATTTGGGTTTGTGTTTTAGATGACATGAGGATTGGTATATGTCATTTGTTGGGTGACGATGGGTAATCCTTGGGTGGCATAAGATGGATTGATGGTTTGTGAAGGATTTTATGGAGGTGGCAGAAGTGATGTAAGTTGATGAATATAAGAGACAATGGTGCCAAGATTGGCTTGTGATACAATAGGCGGGTCACTCATGTCAATGAGACTAACATTGCGGTTATATGGTGTGTTGGATGGATTCGTGGAAATCGTGGAGACCATATTAGAGGCGATAGGAATATGAGTGTGGTTTGTGGTTTCCACATGTGATGCAATAGAAGTAGGGGTTTGCAATGGCTACGAAACTTGTATGGTGTGTGGTGTTTGGATAGCTTGCGACACTTGCGGAGTTTGTGATATTGAGATAGCTTGTGATATTTGGGGGGTTGGCACTTGTGCAACATGGACAGCTTGTGATACTTGAGATCAAGGTATGGTCATGGTAGGAGGAGTATGTTGTGGAACATGAAAAGGTGGAAAGCTTAGATTTTGCGAGAGGAAAGGAAAGAGATAGGCAATAGGCAATGAAAGAGACAGGTTGGAAGATGGATTTTGTAGCATGGACATGGTATGAGATGGTGTGGCTATAGTGGATGGTCCCCTTGCAACAATAGTGGGAGTGTTTGGATTGTGTTCTCGAATAGCAGATATGTCAAAGTCACTTGGTAATTTGGCTCCCATACATGCTAATTGCAAGAAGTAATAATTAGGATCAGATAAAACAAGATTTTCAACTTGGTCCGATATGTGTGTGTCTTGAAATTCTGATAAGTCATCTTGGGATTGCTCTTCATAGGTCTCTAAAAATGTTTGGGGTTGCACTTGTTGTGAAAATGAGGGTCCAATAGTGTATCCTTCAGGCACAAACATGTAAGAAGGCATACTGGTTGTGAATTGAGTTGCATCTCTAAGGGGCGTTGATCAAGATTGTTGCATTTTGGCTTCCATCTTAGCTCCCAATTTTGCTTCCATTTCAGCTCTATATTGGCTCCTAGTTTGAGGCATGATGGTTGATGTTTTGAATTGGACTTAGCTTGTCAAGGTTGAGACCCAAAAGGTGATGGTTTGCTGATTGTTTGGTGTTGGTTTGTTTTGTTAGTTTGTTGGTTGCTTGGTTGTTGTTTGGTTGTTGGTTGTTGATTTGCTGTTTGGTTGCTTGGTTGTTGTTGTTGGGTAAACTTCCCTAGAGGATAGCTCACATGCTCAAAGGAAAGGTTGGTTGCTGATGTTGTTTGCTGGTATTGATAGGGCTAAGTAAAGCCAAAAGGATGATAATGTTTGTTTGCTGGTTTTACTAGTTGGTTGATATTTTGGGGTCTCAAAAGGATGAAAGCTAAAAAAAGTCCAATGGTTTGATATGTTCAAGATATGAGACAATGCTCAGGTTACTATAGATGATTAGGGGACTATTTGAAACCTAATGACAGAGCTAAGAAAGTCTGAAAAGCCAACTGATTTGGCTGAGTTAATACTGATTGTTGATATCTGACTAGAAGCGATAGGGAATAGCTCAGAAGTGCTTTGAAAGATGCCAAAAGTGATTACTAATAACTCAAAAGCAATTTGGTTTTGTTACAGGTGACATGCTACAGTGTTAACCAGAGGTGACTAGATTTAACAGAGGTAATCAATTTCAAGTTAAAAGTGACAGATTGTACCAAAAGTGATGGACTGTTGTTTAAAGGCGATGCAAATTCTACCAAAAGTGAATAATTGCTATTTAAAAGCAATCTGGTTTGGCTGAAGGCAAACAGTTATGGTTCAAAAGTAGTCTGTGTTTGATAGAGGGTGTGTTTGCATGATGTTTTTGATGAGAAAATAGTAATTTCAATCACTCACACTCACAACAATCACAAACTTGTACAACCTAGGCTAGAAAAGGACTGTATTTGTTGAGTCCCCTTGCCATGCCTATTCAAAGCAGATAACTTCAGGATCTTGGTAGCACCGGCTCCCCTCCATGGCACTCACTTCAGACACATACCAAGATCTGGGTTTCCCAAGGCTTGTCCCCCCACCAAACCTTAGGATTGTCCCTATTGTCTCTACTAAGAACTACGAGAATCAGGGCGACTTCAAAGGTCCCACCTTTTGCATCAACAAATAGAAGGATTTTGGCTACTACACAAGGTTTCTAGTAAGGGCATCCGTTCAGGTGGCTACACATGCGGCAACACTACTCTCCATTATGGAGTCTCCCAGCCTTTAAGGGTTTTAGGGGAGGTTGGCTATCAGTATAACACAACAACACCCATTGTTTGTGGCTTTCGACACAAACACTTTTCTTATATAGCATTTCAGAAGGACTTGGCTTTAGCCCATTACCGCTTGGGTCGTACCCCTTCTCACACCGAGAAGGCAGGCCCTCTAAAGATAATAACAAGTTCTCATGGATCCAAGATCCATTTGATAGGCAAGAGGAGAGGATACTTTTGCTATTAAATTTGGGTTACAAACATGCACAACAAGCAATTCAAAAAAGATAAATCAAGCACAGAGCAAACAATGATTCTTTTTAAGCACCAAGCCCAAATGTTCCTAAATTAGTGATAAAATGCAATGCCTTGGACCGATCGGAGCTGCAACAGATATGTTAATAGTTTCACAACCTCCTTTTCTTGGACAATTGATAAGATGCTGCACAAAGAGATGATTAATAACCAAGAAAATCCAACTGTGAATGATAAATCAGAAAGTGACACACAGTTACCAGAGGTGACTGACTGCTGCTCACAAGTGATCTGAATTCTACCAAAATTGAACTGTTGCTGCTTAGAAGTGATGCGAAAACCCTATATGCGAACTGTTAACGCTCAAAAGCGACCAAACCCCTACAAAAAATTCAAGTGTTAGCAAAACACCCTAATTACAGGAAGCGACCTGAACAGCCAAAAGTAATCCATTTCAGATTAAAAGTGATCCATTTTGGATTAAAAGTGATGCAATTACTGGAAGATACAATCACTGTTGGATTAAAAGTAATCCAAAAAATGCTAAAAGCGATGACCTGTAGCTTAAAAGCAATGCGAAAGTTCTATAGGTGACTGTTTTTCGCTTAAAAGTGAGCGCGATGTGTTGTAAGTGCTCAGAAAATCTGATCTTCACAAAAAAACTTCAAACAATAAAGTTAATCAAGGACATGGGTCCCACTGGGCGTGCCAAAATGTGATAGGTAAAAACCAGGTTAATAAGATTAAGCATATAATTGAAAACCTAATCCTACCACCATCAAAGAATTGAATCCAAGTAAAATCAAAAGCATGCAATTCAAGAAAAAAATCACCTAGATTGTATGATTCATTGTTTATGATGTGGATTGCTTCTCAATAATGAATAATTATGAAGATCAAAGTTGCCATGATGGATGGATGATAATGATAATATGCTAGATGGATGCTCAATATGCTCAAGATGATAATGTAGACGCTATATGAAAATGATGGATAGATGTAGTATGAAATGAGAGGGTGTTTATATAGACTTCAACCAAAATCAATCAATGGTAGAGATTTGGTGGCTATGTGAATGGTTAAGATGATATGATAGTCATAGGTGAATGTGTAGATGACAAGTGGAGGGAAGATAAGGCTTATGTGTGACCGTGTACATAAAAAGTACTACATGTGAAAGATATTAAATAAAAGATGTGTAGCACACATGTTTTTAAATAAAAGAGACACACATGTCAGCTTGTGAAGATAAATGCTAAGAGAAATTAATTAAATAAATAAAATTTATTTAATTAATTGGAAAGTGGGATTATGAAGGGAATTTTAATTAAATAAATAAGATTTATTTAATTAAAATAGATAGAATGAAGAGATAATTAAATAATTATAGATTATTTAATTATAGATTAGAAGAAATAGATAATTAATTAATTAAATAATTATAAATTTATTTAATTAATAGAAGAAATAGGTGATAAGGAAATTGCTCAAGTGTGTTAGACAAATGCAGATGATAGCTAATGCAATATTTGATACTAATGATAACTAGGTCAATTTTGGGTGTCTATAGTTGGGTTTTGATGAATTGAAGAACATCTATGAGGGAGACACTGATTTTGTAGAACCTTGGAAAGCATGTAAGGAACCTATTGTGATAGATAGGAGTAAGTGGTTGGATTATTTCATTCAGGAAGATATGTTGTTTAGAGGAAGTCAGTTGTGCATACCTAAGAGTTCAATGAGAGATAAATTGATCAAGGAGAAACACAGTGGTGGATTGGCTGGACATTTTGGCATTGATAAAATAGTGGCTTTGGTAAGTGAAAACTACTTTTGGCCTTAGATACATAAGGATGTTAGGAGATTTGTGCAGAGTTGTAGAGTTTGTCAAGTTGAAAAAGGGAGTAGTTACAATACTGGATTATATAAACCTTTGACAGTACCGGAGAGACCTTGGGAAGACATAATCATGGATTTTGTAATGGGATTGTTGAAGAAACAGAGAGGACATGATTCACTATTTGTAGTGGTTGACAGATTTTCAAAGATGACTCATTTCATACCTTGTAAGAAGGCAACCGATGCAGTGCATGTAGTAGACCTATTTTTTAAAAAGATTGTGAGATTACATGGATTACCTAAGAGTATAATTTCAAACAGAGACACCAGATTTCTTGGATACTTTTGGAAGATGATTTGGAAGAAAATGAAGATGGATTTGAAGTTCAGTTCAACATTTCACCCACACACTGATGGATAGATAGAGGTAGTGAATATGAGTTTGGGAAACTTGTTGAGATGTTTGGTTGGAGAGAAGACAGGAAGTTGGGATTTGATTCTTTCACAAGCAGAGTTTGCATACAATAATTCAGTAAATAGGAGTACTAGAAGAACACCTTTTGAAATTGTTACCGGAGTAAATCCTAGAGGAGTTGCAAAATTGAGGGACATTGGTATGGAAGAAAAGTGAAGTGTAGAAGAAGAGGAATTTGTAGATCACATGAAGATAGTGCATAATTAGGTGAAGACGCATTTGGAGGATATGAACAGTAAGTATAAGGAAAAGGCAGATGAGAAGACAAGACATAAAGAATTTGAAGTGGGAGATGAAGTAATGGTATACTTGAGAAAAGAAAGATTTCTAGTTGGAACATATAACAAGTTGAAGATGAAGATGTTTGGACCTTGTAAGATACTCAAAAAAATTGATTCAGGAAATGCATATGAAGTGGAGTTACTAGAGACATTGGGTATATCACCTATTTTTAACATTGCAGACCTTTATCAGTATCATGAAGCAGAGTTCAGTGACAACATGGAAGAAGACTTGAAGAAGTAGTTACCACACAAAGCACCGGAGCAGATTGAAGACATTTTGGATAGCAGAGTTGGACACAACACTAGAGGAAGACAATACAAAGAATATATTGTGAAGTGGAAAGGCAGACCGGAAGAAGATTCAGCATGGATTTCTCAGGCTAAGGTGGACCATCTTGGTTCTCCCCTAGCCCCAGCAAAGTGAGGGACTCACTTTTTCAATAACCCCAGATATTGATGCAGGAGCATCCCTAGTTCAAGAGCAATCTTGTATCAACCAAAAACATTTGCATTTCAGTTTGTTTGCAGTTCAGTTTATTTTCATTTTCCACTTCAGTTTAGGCAGTTTAGTCAGCAACAATTTTTGTATTTTGGTCCGCATTATGCCACAGTTACACCTAACATCTTGTGGAGATGGAGGTAACATCTAGATTCATTCATATACATCATTTCAAGAATTCAAAGCATTTGGATTGAGTACTGGAAAGATATCGCTATCAGAAGATTGATTGTTTTCTCAGAACAGAGCATCCTGACAGTCTTTGATAACCAGCTAAAGGAGAAGACTTGCGGAGCATTCTTGACTTGTGGAGCTTAATGACACATCATTTAATGATCTTTGGTTCATGGCTAACCTTTCTTGAGATCTGCTCATCATTCCATTCATTTGCAAAGGTGTTCTACATGATTAGGTCTGACCCATCTATGTACACACATTACAGCTCTTCATTAGAGTTTGTGACCTTCCTTGGCCGACGCGGAGGAATATTTTGTACTGGAGATGATATATAAGGATGTAATAGATCCCTAGGAAAGTAGTGATGATCATTAGCATAAGTTCATAGTTTAGATTTGGTGTGAAGGAGATTCAAAGCTATATCTTGCACATATTCTGATATTCTGTAATCAGGCCTTTGAGCCCTACTTTTAAGCCCACATGATGTCAGCCATATTGTATTTGAATTTGATCATATTGAATGAATAAATCTGTGTTTGTTTCATATCTTGTAGTTGTTTCTGTTGTGTTTACTCTTGCTGCACGGCCTGGACAATTCATTCTGTGAACCCTCCTACCATGACTGCACCACCTGTTTGCAACATGGTCAAGAGACACTACTGATATGATTGTGATATGATGTCATTGATGGAAATAGTCAGATATGATTGGGAACAGGGCTTGAGACAAGTTGTGTATAGTTCTTTTTAGTCCAAAAAGAATGACTTCGTCAAACTGACCAAGTGTTGGTAGCTTACTGAGTTAGCGACAAAGAGTTGGTTGGTATTCCTCTGTAGATATAGATTCTGGTATGTGGTACTGGTATGTTGTACATAGTTGTTTGATGATGTTATATTCCAAGATTCATGTCCTAACAATCTCTGGAAGCTACACTTTGAATTGCTTAAGTCCGGGTTAATAGAGTTTAGTCATGAACAATGTAGAATACCTGAGTATTTCAATCCGCATTTCTCCACTATTAATTGTTTTGATTTGTGGTTTGGAGGTATTGTAAACACATGTTAGAAGTATCCAATTTCAGATTTGTAGAGTTTGAGGTTTACCGGATGATCGTCTACAAGTTCCTAAGTATCGGCATTCAGGTTGACAGTATTTCACAGTGACAGAGATAGTAGTTCAGAGATCCGCATTTTGCCGCATAAGAATATTATGACTCACAGTTCTGAAGGTATGTTGGGTGATGCATAAGGAATTTTTGATATGAATTTTAGAGTCTTGTGTGGTCCGCATTGGGAGTTGTGGTATGACAGTTGATTTGGTTAAGTATATACTTAAGGGTGAAGCTGACATACAAGTTGCATCGATATGCGGTAAAGATATATTGTTTGGATCATCATTATAAGTGGTTCTATAATAGGTCTGCACCTATATGAAGGTTCTTGAAGGATTGTATTGGTCCACATAGCTTCTTGTGTAAAGAGTTCAAGCCGACAAAGTATAACCTTTTGTGTACATGTTTCATTTTTTGGCAAACTGACCCAGTTTTGAGTTAGATCTTGTTGCGGATATAAATACTTGATGGAATTCATTATTAAGTGTGTGTGTGTGTGTGAATATTTGAACTATAGAGTAGGTGACAATAACAGAAAAAGAGAGATCTTGTCTAATGTAAGAGTAGAACAGTGAAAAAGAGTAGTCAAAGATGAAGAGTTTTGAGATAGTATTTTGAACATTCATTGGAGTTGCAATCATGCATATGTAGATGCAATCAGAGTAGTTCATTCTTGGAAATGAGGCATCTCCTTTCTTCTTTCTTTCTCTAGGTAGTGAGCCATTCTTGCAGTGAGCATTTCTTTGGCAGTGAGCCCTAAGGCAATGAGTCTTCTTGTAATTTAGTATTGCTATTACATAATATATTGTGAGCTAACATTCACCATGGTTTTTCCCAGTTTTGGGTTTTCCATGTAAAAATCCTTGTGTTCATGTGTGGTAGATTTTGGTTGTTACTTCTATGTTTAATTTGCTTTATTATTACATGTGGTAAATGGATTATTATTTCAACAAGAAATAAGTTTAATACAGTACTGATTCACCCCCCTCTCAGTACTTTGGGTGTTCAATTGGTATCAGAGCCTGGTTCCTCAGAAGAAGTCTAATAGCTTGAGGAAGATCTTGGAGATTGAACACACGACAGGTAAAAAATGTCCTACTCCTCCTAAAGAAATTGATGCATCTGAAACTAAAGAAGAATGCATGCTTGTCAACAGAGAACTCAAAACTGCTCTTGAGGATCTTGAAAAGGTTGAAATGGAAAATAGAGATCTGAAAGATAATGTTAAGGAAGTAGATGAGTGCATAAAGAAATTGAGGGAGCAAGTCAGGAAGTTCAAGGAAAAATACAAGGAGGATAGTGAACAATTGATATCTGCTGAAGATAACTTGAGTAATATGAAAGTAGAAGTTGTAAAAAGAGCAAAAGCATAAGAAGACCTAAATCAGTTGGTGAAAAGCAAAACTGAAGAATGCACAAAACTTGAACAAGAGGTTGTAAATCTGAAAGCTGATCTCAAACATGCTTGGAGTCAGGAAGAAAAATTTAGAGTAAGTCCTGCTCAATTTGATAGAATCTTGGCCAGTTAGAAGAGTCCTAATGATAAAGAAGGCTTGGGATTTGAGAAAGGTGAAAGTTCCAAAACTGGTCAAGAAAAGAATGGTGGAATCATCAAGAAGAACAAAGGCAAATAGATTCAGAATCAAAGGAACAGACCTAGAAGACCATCAGTTAGGCAACCAAATGCTCAAAGATACCCTTCTTTTAATGGTTATTGTAATTCATGCAATAAATTTGGTCATGAGGCTACTCAGTGTAGGAGCAAAGTAAATCAAAAGGCACCATCATTCTCTGGTCAGTGTTTTACTTGCAACAAAGCAGGTCACCAAGCTAATTAATGCAAAAGTTAGATAAGGAATAATTACAACAATTGAAGGAATGTTCAAACTTTCAAAGGTAACTGCTTTAACTGCAAGAGGTTTGGTCATAGAGCTAGTGAATGTAAAAGTCAGATTAGGAACAATTATAACAATGGAAGGAATGTTCAATCTTTCAGTGGGAATTTTTTTACATGCAATAGATATGGTCACAAGGATAACCAATGCAGATCAAGGATGAATGAAAGGAACAATGGATAGAGAAACGTTGTATGTTTCAATTGCAATAAGCTTGGACATATTGCAAGGTTTGCAGAATCAAGAATATGAAAGGGGATAATCAAGAAGAATTAAAGAAATCAAAAAAAAAAGTTGATCCAATAGAGATAAAGAAGGAAATGGACCAGATATGGGTCAAGAAGGAAGTACAAGAGGTCAAGGATGGGTCTGCACTAGCTTCTAGTGCAGACACTTCCTCTAGGAAGTAAATTGGGAGCTCTGGATCAGGGGGAGCTTCAGTGAAAACTCTTAAAATCCTAGCCAGAAAAGTGGTGTTGACATCCAGCATAAAGATATAAGGTATAAAATTGAATGATAGATCTCATGAAGAAGTTACCAGCAGAAAAAGATCTAATGCGGTGCATTGCAGAGAAATCTAGATCGACTGTGCTTGACAATGAAGTGTTTGACAACTTTTTGGAATTTGGCGTTTATTGCAATTAGGTTTTGGTGAATAAAGGATAAAAGTCTCGTACTCAAAGTAATAATCACTTTGCATTCAAGTTTTCAAGTATCCAAGAAGATCAGAAGAAAGGCCCTAAGTAATTTCAGCGATTTCCAGTGATTCAAAGCGAAGAAATCCTAATTCAGCGAAAAGAGGTATTTATAGTTGAAACTTCTTTGTAAAACTATTTGAATTGTTGAGGAAAAATGTCGGTCCCACAAGTAATAGAGATCACAAAAAGGCCTCGTCCAAAATTTAAGAAACACCCTTTCAAATCAATGGAAGTTGACCCTGATGGTGCATTTTTGGAAGTGTCGTATGGCGTAATGCATGAGGAAGATATTAGCACTTACATCCGTGTTTCCCTAGAAGAACATGATGATAGCAAACTTGGGGAACTATATCTGAAACATCTGAGTGGTGATGGATTTGATTTGAAGGAAGAATATAAGGTGTTGGCAGAGAAGAAATTCATACAATATCTAGACTTCCCAACATTTGTTGAGGGTTCATGGGTTCGGTATGTGCATAGTAGAATTATATGATGAGTATAATGATGCAGACAAAGGCATCATTAAGACTGCAGTGATTAGATTTTTGAACATGTTCAACAAAGCTCTCATTGAGGTGATTAATGATCTACCAGATAGCTTGGCTAGCATTATGTCTACTAGAAAGGAGGCATCAATGGCCAAAGACACAGAGTTAAGAGAACATGCATTAATAAAGTTGTGTTTGGATATAACTGTTGAAGAGAAAACCAAGGTCACCATGGTGCTTGGGGAAAATTTTAAGACAAAGAAGAGGACCAACACTCTGATGTCCAGAGACATAGAAAAGTTGGTGAAGGAAACAAAGGAAATAACTCTTGATGCCTTAAGAGAGTTTAATATCCCAACAATTCATGATAAGAACCAAAAGTTAGTGATGATACTTCTCTTCTGAAAATCAACATAGAACAGGGCTTGAATCAAATGAAGACAATTCCTCTGGAAAGCTCAAGAAGAGATGAAGAAATGAAAGAGCAAGGAGGATAATGCTCCAGAGAATGTTGAAGCCCCTCCAAAGTAGAATGTAACTGTTGATCAGGGAAATCAAGGTGATATAAGAGAATAGACTAATGAATAATCTAAGGCTAGTCCTCCTCTGGAGCATAGAACTAATGAGCAAGAAGCCATGGATCAAGAACCTCCAAAGAAGATTGAAGAAGAAGAAGTGTCTCATGACATGGTAAGAGACACTGTTACAACCACACAAGATCCAGTTGATTCAATAAGAGAGTTCTTGGAGAGGCAGCAAGAAGCTCAGATTTTGGATACACCTAAGTTGCTGCAAGGACTAATTAACTTAGCCTCCATGTCCCCTCTATAGAAATTTAAATTAGGGACAGTTTTCCAAGCTAAGGCCCAGGAAGAAATTTTGAAGTCTCATATTTAGGATAGTGAGCTTACTGGTGAGGCATCTAGTATTTTAGAAAAGTTGATGCCTAGACTACAGAAGGACACATCTTTAGCCCCTATTGAACAAACTCAAAAAGCTAATAAGCTTTGTAAGTACACATTTTGAGTCTTTTGAAAAGGCTACAGATAAAAAGGTTAGAACAAACATTGATGATAAAAGGTTAATTGAGTTGAAGAATAAGTTAGCTCAAGATAGAATTTTGTTGGATAATAGCATTAAGTATGTACATATTGCTATCAAGGAAGCTAGCAACGTATACAATTTTTGTCTAACATGGCCAAAAACTACAAAAGAAATAAAGGAGAAAATAAATGCCATGGAACTTCAACTGCTAAAAATTTCAAAAACATATGATCTAGCAGTTGATTCCATCAACAACAAGAAAGAAGAAGGTTAAAGTATTCATGCAAACATAAGTAGTCTACTGAATTAGAAAGAGGCCATTAAAAATAGAATGTGCCAGCTCAGAGAGATACTAAGTTCTAAGAATGGTTATATGACTGGCCTAGTAGCTGAGGCAACGAAGATAAAGGCAATAACTGAAGTACCTACCACTGTACATAAGGTAGAGGAATTGGTGTTCCAAGTGAATGGGAGCATTCAAATTTTGAGCAGTGCTAAGGCTCGGTGGGATGGAGAGATTGCCCAACTGAAAACCATATACAAAGACATCTTTTCCATTCCTAGTAAGTAAGTTATGTGATTGCACTTGTACATATGCGGCCAAGTATAAAAATTTTCAATTTCTGATACAATTTTGTCACTTGTACATACACCTTTTCCATTGATATCAAAGGAGGAGAAGAACCAGTGAAAAATAGCTAAATATCTAAGGGGGGAAGAAAAACAGGGTTTACATATTAAGGGGGAGCAATATGAACATTTTTCACTAAGTGTTGCCATCAATGCCAAAGGGGGAGATTGTTGGCAACATGGTCAAGAGACACTGCTGATATGATTGTGATATGGTGTTTTCATTAATGGTAAAAGTTAGATATGATTGGGAACAGGGCTTGAGACAAGTTGTGTACAGTTCTTTTTGGTCCAGAAAGAACGACTTCATCAAATTGACCAAGTGTTGGCACTTTACTGAGTTAGTGATAGAGATTTGGTTGGGATTCTTTCACATAGATAGATTTTGGTATGTGCTACTGGTATGTTCTACATAGTTTTTGATGATGCTATATTCCAAGATTATGTCCTAACAATCTCCGGAAGCTACACTTTGAATTGCTTAAGTCCTGGCTAACAGAGTTCAATCATGAATAATGCAGAAACCTGAGTATTTTAGTCCACATTTCTCCGCTATTGGTTGTTTCAATTTGTGGTTTGGAGATGTTGTAAACACATGTTAGGAGTATCTAATTTCAGATTTGTGAAGTCCAAGGTTTACCAGATGATCGTCTACAAGTTCCTAAGTATCGACATTCAAGTTGATAGTATTTCACAGTGACAAAGACAGTAGTTTAGAGATCCGCATTTTGCTGCATAAGAATATTATGACTTGTGGTTCTAAAGGTATGTTGGTTGATGCATAAGGAATGTTTGATATGAATTTTAGAGTCTTGTGTGGTCTGCATTGGGAGTTATGGTATGACAGTTGATTTGGTTAAGTGTATACTTAAGGATGAAGTCGACATACAATTTGAATCCATATGTGGTAAAGATATATTATTTGGATCATCATTCTAAGTGGTTCTATAATAGTTTCACACCTATATGAAGGTTCTTGAAGGATTGTATTGGTATCTTCTTATGTAAAGAGTTCAAGCCAGGAAAGAATAACCTTTTGTGTACACGTTTCATTTTTGGCAAGCCGACCTAGTTTTGAGTTAGATATTGTTACGGATATAAATACTTGATGGATTTCATTATTAAGGGTGTGTGTATGAATATTTGAACTATAAAGTAGGTGACAATAGCAGAAAAAGAGAGATCTTGTCTAATATAAGAGCAGAACAGTGAAATAGAGCAATCAAAGATGAAGAGTTTTTCAAAGACAGTATTTTAAACATTCATTGGAGCTGCAATCATGCATATATAGATGCAATCAAAGCAGTTCATTCTTGGCAGTGAGCCATCTCCTTTCTTCTTTCTTTCTCTAGGCAGTGAGCCATTCTTGTAGTGAGCATTTCTTTGGGCAGTGATCCCTGGGGAGTGAGCCCTAAGGCAGTGAGCCTTCTTGTAATTTGGTATTGTTATTACATAATATATTGTGAGCTAACATTCACTGTGGTTTTTCCCAATTTTGGGTTTTCCACGTAAAAATACTTGTGTTCATGTGTGATGGATTTTGGTTGTTACTTCTATGTTTAATTTGCTTTATTATTGCATGTGGTAAATGGATTATTATTTCAATAAGAAAGAAGTTTAATATAGTTCTGATTCACCCCCCTCTTAGTACTTTGGGTGTTCAACAGCACCACCTCTAATCTTCATTTGTTCCTTAACTAGAGGTCTCTTCACACATGCACCTGTGCCATCATGCTCGCCTTTTCCATGCCCAGCTTCAAAAAAATCCCAACTATGTGGTACACCCCTCTCTATATGCATCCTGCTCAACCAATAAAACATATGAGCATTCTTGAATTGCCATGTGCAGTTATTTGACCAAATGAGAGTTCGACCCATTACAATACCTTTTTCCTGCAAGAGATCAATAAAAATTTCAAAACAATGTTGCACAAACTCAGATGAATGAGATCTATCATCACTCATGTAAAAATGGTACTCCTTGATTATCTTCCTGTCCTCTTTTGTACTATCAGGGGCATTTCTATGTGTTATGTGGACAAAAATAGCAATTTGAATAGAATTGTAATATTGTGATTGTACCTCATTTTGTGGTTGCAATGTGTAATTTTCAGCAAAATCAACCACATATATAATAGTTGCAATCAGGAAAGAGTCCTTACACATCCTGAATTGTTGATCCAACCACTGGGACCTATGGCTATGCCTTGCATACTTGTAGAAAAGATTTTTCTTAAAATAAAAAATAAAATCAGCAATACTTACCTCTCTTGTAACCAACTCGCATCTAGAACCTTCACCTCCACTCTTCAATGTGTATTTGACTATCTCAAACCTTTTTTTCTCAACAATTTTTTTAGAAAAATCATGTTCTCTGCCCTCATGAAAACATGTTACAAACTTCGATAAACCACCACATTGCAAACACATTTCATTTAAACAATCATTTCTATAAAAAAAGCAACCATCATCTGTAATGCATAAAAATGAATCTAACAAGTTCCTAGATGACTTAGGAAGTTGCATTGCATGGCACTCCTGCAACATTTCATTAGTATGCATAGTAGAACGAATATAGCATAATAATTCATGATATATTAAAAACTCAATGTGGTATTTACAACAACATGTATTACATATATTAATAGGTACACAATAAAATGGCTTGCAAGACTCAAAAGCCCTTTGTGAGATTTGCAAATTTGGATGTGCTTCACAAAATTGTTTGTGTATAATATTGTTTGGCAACATTCCAAGAAATGTTTAGGATGTGGTGTGCAATCTCGATTACCAATTCTTAACTTTAAAACATCCTTTACATTCGGTGATACTCTAGATTGAGAGTGCCAAAATTGTTAAATTTGCTTATTTACATTATCGGTTAGCTTCTTATCAACATGTGGAAACCTCCCACTAAAATCCCACGTATCATTTTGAAGATGACTATTAAGTCTTCCTCTTCTTGAGAGTGCTCTATTCAATGTCTATGATTTAGATTTAAATCAATACAAGTTTGTCTCAATAAACGAGTCTTTCTCAAATGATCGCTTACTAGTGAGGTTGTGATCACTCTACGAGTAGCGCTTTTACCTTTTTCCTTAATAGTCTTTCCAATAGAAGTTAGAGCATTAAAAATATTTTTTACAATAATACTATTTTTTTTTTATTTTTTTGTGAGATGAATCTTCAATTTTCTTAATAATGGTCTCATTTTGTAAGACTTTAGCAATTGCACAAAAAGTTGACATTGTTTAATTAATGTCTTATCGGAAAAGTATTAATTGAACATATTGTGTTATATCCCCAACTTACAAATAGACTTAATAATTAACTTAACTGGATAATCAAGAGGGTTATACATAGTTAATTGATTTGGTATTGTGGAATTATCTGATCTAACTCTTGATTATGAAAAAGTTATTAATGATGATTTGCTTTATGAATTGATTACATTTAGATATGAATTATAATGATGATGATGATACACTGATCATGATCTTGTGGTCCTGAGTGTGGACAGGAAATTAAATAACCTTTGAAGAAGGAAGGAGAGTATCATCCTACAAGGAAGGTTAGACGTTGTGAAAACAAGGGGTCGAATAGCCATTTGAGTGTCAACTATTATGTCCTTCCTCTCTATGTAAGTTGACTCACGTCAAACTTCTTTCCTTAGTTCTCTCAATTTCTGAGAATTGTTATGTTCTTGATGCCTTTTAGACTAGTCATGGAGACCAGTTAATGTTCTAGAAACATCACCTCATGTTGAGGGGCAATCTTGTCAGAGAGGTCATAATCTTTTGGTTCTCTAAGATAATATTCTTAAGCCTCTTGACTTAGGATGATAGTCAAATTCAGAGAAGAATCTCTCGACGACATTCGACATCTAGATGTGTTCATGTGTGCTTCTTTGTTTTCTTTTCAATCCTAATATTAAGGATTTCAAACCCTTGTTTAGGATAAATTGCCATGATAATAATCATATTATTATCTCTTATGTCATTAATTTCTATGTTTTTAGTCAAATGCTTTTCCTGTTGGTTGGGTTAGTAGAGGATGGAGAGCTTTTATCTCATCCACCTTCAAGCTTATTTCCCAATGGTAGCCACCTTTTGTGGAATCAATCAGGTGAGGAAAGGTGGTTACCCTTTCTTTTTGGCATGCATGAATGGATGGGGGGGAAAAAATATGGGAAGCTTAGTGTTTTGGATAGCAAGTAGCGAAAGTTAGTGGTTTTTGGTTTTTCTTGGAGTTCTTTTGGGTTCTCGGGGAAGAGAGGGATCAACAGAGAAGACTGGGAACTGGTACGACAACACAGTGCTATTGTTGCACAGGTATTACCTACATGTAAACCTACTCTCCATTAATAATTCAAATATCTTAACACAGAACTGAATTGTATATTGTTTAAACTCTTGATTGGAGGAAGCTCAAGGCTGCTATAGTCGAGCACTTTGTTTTTACATGTATTTAACCGATGGCTCTAGGCCATATGGCCGAGCATCCAATTTATCAATATAACTTAGTTGTGCTCATAGCTCATTTGAATGAGTTTTCTCTATTGGTAAGTCGTTGGCTATTGAGCCGGGACTGGTAACCTTTGAATCTTTGTTTAGTTGCAATCCATATGGCCGAACATATACCATTGAAACTTTTAAGACCGCTTTCATGGCCGTAGGGCCGAAACATTATCAAGTCTTCTGCTATTGAAAGAATAGCTTGAGGCGGGAAGCTAAGCTTCAATAAAGTCTTATTTAAAGACTGTGTTTTATATTTTGGGCCGAATGGCCTTGAAGTCTTATTTAAAGACTATGTTTTATATTGTGGGCCAAATGGCCAAGTTTTATTAAAGACCGTGCTTCATACTTTTGGCTAGGAGACTGATGTATTTAAAAGACTGTCTTCTACTCAAGGCCGTAAGGCCAAGACTTATATGACGACTATCCTTCATGCTTGTGGCCGCTTGGCTGAACCTTGGATAAGAAACTCTTTCTGAGTTGGTGTTAGGGTTGCACAACCCATTTGCACAACCCAACTGTAACATTCTTTTATATCATATACTATGTAGTAATAACCAGAGCCTGAGCCGTATCAGCTGGGTTGGTAAATTAATGTTGTCTCATCATTTACTGACTCGATTAGAGTATAAGCTCTCAAGTGGAGTAGGTGATGGCTCCATATCAATTATAATTTAAGATAATAAAACAATCTTATGACTGTGGATTTTGTCGTGTAGGCATTATTGAATGAAATTTTGGGCATCCAACTATGATGACAATTGGGTTAACGTGAAGATCAAATTTTAGAGTGTTGGCAGCTCTTCAAATTGTCGCCAATTGAGCTTATTAATAAGCTGATTATGGAACACTTTCTGTGTTATCTTGATTACCAAATAATATACTTGTATCCTCAAGTATAGAGGAAGTAGAACCATTGTGTAAATGGTCCCATTATGAAACCAATGAAATGAATTTATATTGAATTCTTATACAATCAGTATGAGTCTACATGTAAGACCTTTGTTAATGATTTAAGTTACCAATTAGTATACTTTCACTCGATCAAGGGAAGGGTATGCCTTGAGTACATGTATACCATTTCAAACTATGAAATGATCTATTTTTGGAAATGTGAACCAAGTCTGACCTAGGGGTCAAATGGTCAACTAATGTGCATTGAATAAACCGTGTGATAAGGAGTCACTAGATCTTATAACTAACCTATGGAGGGAGTCGAATGTCCAAGTATGGATAATGATTCAAATTGATCCCACTTATTCGAGACCTAAGGTATTGGGTCATTATAAACAACTGTAGGACATGACAACTCTTAAGTCGAGTTAGGGTGGTGGAGAAATGATGATGTTCATGGTGTAACATATTTGTATGAAAACTTTAGCCAAAGTGATGCATCTGTCTCTGCATACATCATCGGTCCATAATGCTCCAGATGGCCTAGTGTCTCCAGTAGTGTCATACAAGTTAGAGGGGATCTATAGTGTGTGACCATGAGACATTAAGAAGGACACAACACCAGATACTCAGATGGCTAACCTATTGGGTTCTAATTTCTAACCTTTCCATGAAGGGTAGGGCCTCTTCCAGGTAGGAAGATAAGCGAGGGACGACAGGTCCGTGGTTGGAGGAAAAGCACCAGGATGATGCTCTCCTTCCCAAGCATGAGACAAGCCAAGGCCTAAGGAGACAGATGCCATTGGTTCTAGATACAGTATTTACATATTGTGACCAGTTGGTCTATTGTGATGTAAAAGTTTATTGTAGTGCCTAGAGCATATTTTATACCCAATTAGTGAAAGATATTCACTAAAAATTGTAATGGTTTACTAGATTATTAATTATGTTTAATCTAACTTGGTTAACATGCTTATTGGATAGAACATGTATTATGATTCTTTGATTCAAATGTGATTATCACCACCTATTCCTAATTAATGACTTGATTAAGTAACATGATTAAGTTAATTATTGAGCATTCTGGAAAGTGTTGTTGCATATGGTATCAGAGCTATGAGGTTCAACACATGGACCTAATGAGCTCACTACTTGGTGATTAATGTATCCAACATTAAGTATGCTAATGTTTGGATGTTCTATGCCAAAATGGTAAAAACTAGAACCACACCTCGCACTTGAAGGTAACGAAACATGGACGTTACCTATGCCAACAAAAGATTTTGAAGGCATGAGATTTCATGAAAGAGAAATTGGAACGGACTGGATGCTTGGTTGGTGCATGGTTAACTGATGAGGAAACTTTCACTGATGCTATGAAACGCATCAAGTAGGAGTTAAGGAAAGTGGAACAGATGGCTGCCTCTAACTCTATTGGAGCCTCAGTGACACCCTCTGCTCCTAAAGCACCAGTTGAGGGAAATATTCCTAAGTACTATAATGTAATTTAGAAGGATGCAAAGGAATACCAGAGTGTATCCTCACCTCTTGAGACTGAAAAGAAAGCATGATTATGGGAAGTTATCCCATGTTGTAAATGATTTGCAAGAGCAAAATGTAAAAGCAATTTTGTAGTTTTGTGGATTATATGTAATCCAATGGAAACTGTAATGCAATGCAAAATTTTGATAATCTTTCCTTTCTTGTTAAAGATTACATGAATGTGAATAGATTTGTAAATGAATAAATTACATAGTATGGAAAACTAATCCGTGATTATTCTGCAAACTTTAGGAAGAAGTAGATTGTAGTAAAGGTTTGAGTTAGAACTAGAATGGAGGATAGCAGAGATGAAGGAGCACCTTCAGGGCATTCTGAGTCTAAATTAGACCAAATTTTGACCTTGTTGAGAGAAACAAGGGTGAGGGTGGAAGCTCTCGAACATAAAGTGGAAGGCTAGTCAGAAGACATGCGAGATAATTATGATGGGGGTGATGGCGAGGAATGCCAAAATGACACCACCTAAAGCCAACATGGAGAAACTATTGCAAGTATGGGCCTAATTGGTGTTGTCATTGATGTCAACATACTCATGTTGCATTAATGAGAAGGATTAGATGAGCTGTGTGCTGAGGATATTGAGAAAATTAGTCTCAATCAGAAACAGTGAAGAATAGTGATGACAAGAAGGTAAAAGTCCTCAATAGGTTGAGGATCAGAGGATGTGGTTTAAAGGGTTTGCATATATAAGTCTTGAGATGCTCCACTCAAGTTTTCAGAGGTCCGAATGAAGATCTAAAGAAGTTATGGTCGCTCAAGTAGAACTGGTTCTGGCAAGTGTTCAGAGGTGACAGAGTGCTACAGATAGGTCCAGTGAGATCCAAAATTTCATTATCCCGTTCTATGGATTTGAGGGAGTGTTGAGGATGTTCTTGTGAAGTATCAACTAGATTGGTTTGTGGGTTGAAGGTCCGGAGAGCCTATTCATTTGTGACAGTGATGATAGACTGTGTTCTTGAAGCTCCAGATGAAGGAGAGAAGAATTTCAGTAGGATGATGAAGTGTGGATGTTCTTGGTGATTCAGGGAAGGTTATGATGATTGTTGGATCATGTCCAGTTCATGTTGGAGGTCTACATTGAAGTTAGAGTTTGCATTTGAAGAATAACCACGGATATTGGTGTTCTTCTTGAGACTGGCCGACCGGATGTATTACACATCTTGTGGATGTTCTTGTAGGTGTTTGCCAACTTAGTTGATTGTTCCTAAGTTGATCTCTTGTATAAATAAGGGATTGTGAAGTCATTTTGAAGTGTGTCTTGTGGTAATGAGTGTGTGGTAGCGAAGAGAAGTGCGAAAGGCAGGGCAGAAGTTTTGGGCTTAAATGGAACTAATTCAAGCATGCTGAAGATGCTATTCTCCAGTTCATAAAGGTGATACTTATTCTTTTTGTAGATAGTGTGTCTCTTGTAGGCAGTGAGCCTCTTGTGAGCAGTGTGCTCAGGCAGTGAGCCCTAATTGGCATGTGCCATTTTGTTCTTTCTATTCTTCTAACAGAGAATACATTCTTGGGTTAATCACCCCGTGGTTTTTCCCTTAACCGGGTTTTCCATGTCAAAATCTTGGTGTCTTATGTGTTGATAAGTTTCTGCTTTTGAGTTGAATGCATTATGGTTCATGATTAATATTATACTAATCACTAAAGAAGATTCAAGTGTTTAAATTAAGAAAGTTTCATACAACTGATTCACCCCCCCTCTCAGTTGTATGCCCTAAGTCTAACAATTGGTATCAGAGCTAAGTTCCTCTAAAAGGAGCTTAACCGCTTGAGGAGATCCAGGATGTCGTCATACAAGAAGGATAGTTTGAAGTTTGATGGAACTAACTTTTCTCTTTAGAAAGGTCGCATGAAATGTCACTTGCAATGTATGGGAATGGCGTATTGGTCCATGGTCACAAAAGCGTATGTACCTCCACAGGGTGGTCCGACAACCCTAAATGAAATCACAGATGTCGAAAACAATCTGCAGACCAAAGAGGCTCTTCTAAGCACATCAACTGACTTAGAGCTCTCAAATGTTACTGACCTACCAACTACCTATGAGATCTGGATTAAACTGGAACTTCTGCATGAAGGAGACGAGTATGTTAAATGTGCAAGGTTATAGAGTCTAAAAGGGAAATTTGAAAAACTAAAGATGAGAGATGATGAAAATATTACCACTTTTATGCCAAGAGTGAATGAGTTGGTTTGTGGAATTAGAAATTCTGGTGGAGTCTTGGATGAAAATGAGATTGTTGGTAAGATTCTCAGATCCCTTCCCACCTCTTACAAAATCAAGGTTGCTACCATTGATGAATTCAGATCCCATACAATTGTCACAAGAGACCAATTGGCTGGCAAACTGGTTGCTTTTGAAATGACCAAATTTGGAGATGATCCCCCCAAAACTGAATCTATATTCAAAGCCAGTGCCTCTGTGAAAGGTAAACAAGGATTTGATCCGAGAGAGAACTCATTAAGGAAATTGTCATGGTATGAAAAAGCAAGAAAAGACCTAGAAGAAGAAGAAGTAGAAACTGCTCAACTTGAAGCCCTCATTGTAAAAAGACTGCCAAGAGGATCCGGTAAGTATGAAGGAAAATTGCCTCTTAAGTGTTTTAACTGCAATAAGATTGGTCATTTAGCCTCAAGATGTCCGGAAAGATTTTCAAAGCCAAATCCTAACAGATCAAGGTTCCAAAAGAATTGTTACTATGTTCATGAAGAAGATGATAATGAAGGAGTAACAGATGATGAATTAGAGATAGGAAACAAATCTAGAAGTGAATGGGTGTTTATTACAATCAAGGAAGAAGAACCAATATCCTCTGTATCTATCAATCATAAAGTTGTAGAAAGAGCTCTAGCTGCCCAAGTTGAAGAAAAGAATGATTGGGTCATTGACAGTGGTTGCTCTCACCACATGACAGGTGACAAAAATAAGTTCATAGATTTGGAAAGGTATGAAGGAGGAGTTGTGAAGTTTGGTGATAATTTTGCTGGTAGAATAAGAGGAAGAGGAACTATTTCTTTTAATGGGAGAAACAAAATTGGTAATGTACTGTATGTTGAAGGTTTGAAGCACAATCTTCTCAGTGTTGGACAGTTGGTGGACAAAGGCTATGATCTCCAATTCAAGGATGAAAAATGCAAAATCTTTGAAAGATCCAGAACAGAGATTGCATCCGGTGCTCAAACTAAAGGTAATATCTTCCACTTGGTTGGTACTGGTAAAAGCTGCTTATTTGTTCAAGTTGATCAGAGTTGGTTATGGCATAGAAGGATGTGTCATGTGAATTTTGACAATATCATCAAGATAAGCAATACTCAGGCTGTAAGAGATCTTCCAAAATTGGTGAAACCTACTAACAGCTTGTGCAAGGAATGTCAGTTGGGTAAGCTGAGCAGAGTCACATTCAAAAGAAAGGAACTGTCTTCTACCAAATTATTGGACTTAGTTCACACTGATCTTTGTGGTCCAGCAAGAACCAGAAATATTCAAGGTGATAGATACTTCATGCTGCTAATAAATGACTATTCCCGGATGATGTGGGTAACCTTTCTAAAGGAGAAATCAGAAGCTCTTGAGAAATTCAAAATATTCAAGGCTATGGTAGAGAATGAAACAAGAATAAAGTTGAAATGTCTGAGGTCTGATAGAGGTGGAGAATTCACATCCGGTGAGTTCATAGAATTCTGTGAGAAACATGGAATTAAGAGACAGTTGTCTACTCCGAGGACTCCACAGCAGAATGGAGTAGTGGAGAGAAAGAACCGGACCATCTAGGAAGCATCTAGGACTATGATGATGGAAGCAAATGTTCCTCAGATCTATTGGAGAGAAGCTGTCAGCACTGCAGTCTATACTCTTAATCGAGTTCAAATCAGAAGCAATACCGGTAAGACCCCTTATGAACTTTGGTTTGACATTACTCCTACTGTAAGATATTTCAGAGTCTTTGGTAGCAAATGTTACATCAAAAGAGATGAAGATTTAGGTAAGTTTGATGCTAGAAGTGATGAAGGAATATTCTTAGGTTATTCTACTCAAAGCAAAGCATACCGGTGTTATAACAAGAGACTAAGAAAGATGATAGAAAGTACAAATGTGAAGGTTGATGAGGGAATAGAGAAACCCTCAAGGTTTTATGAATATGATGAAGATGATCAGAATGGTGTTCTGGTTCAAGGAGCTCAATCCTCTTCTGAAAGTTAGATTCATACTGATCCGGTAAATCAGGGAGAAGAGATAGGTCTGAATGAGCCTAATCAAGAAATAGAAGTGCAAGAAACTCCCAAAGTTCCAAGGTATGTAAGACTGAACCACTCTAAAGATCAGATCATAGGTGACAAGAGCAAAGGTGTGCAAACTAGAAGGAAAATTGCTCAAAATTCAGATGAATATTGTCTGATTTCAAAGATTAAACCTAAAACAATAAATGAAGCCTGCAATGATGAAAACTGGACCAAAGCAATGGATGAAGAGTTGATGCAAATTGAGAAAAATCACACCTGGGATCTTGTTCCCAGACCTAGAAACAAGAATGTGATTGGAACCAAATGGGTCTTCCGGAACAAACTAAATGAAGTTGGTGAAGTAATTAGAAATAAAGCTAGATTGGTCTACAAAGGCTACTCTCAAATAGAAGGGATTGATTTTGAAGAAACCTTTGCTCCGGTGGCAAGAATTGAAGCAGTTAGATTATTTCTTGCATTTTCTACCTTCAAGGATTTCAAGGTGTATCAGATGGATGTCAAGTCTGCCTTCTTGAATGGTGACTTAGAAGAAGAAGTGTACATTAAACAACCGGATGGTTTTCAATTATCTGAGCATGATGATATGGTCTACAAATTGAAGAAGGCACTGTATGGACTAAAGCAAGCCCCAAGAGCCTAGTATGAAAGACTGGACAAACATCTTTTGAAGATTGGTTTCAACAAAGGTACTGCTGATACTAACCTATATTTCAAAATTGATCATAAAAACATCTTGATTGTTGAAGTATTTGTTGATGATATCATCTTTGGAGGAAGAGACAGTATGTGTAAAACCTTTGCAAATCAAATGAAAAGTGAATTTCAGATGTCAATGCTTAGTGAAATGAATTTCTTCTTGGGTCTGCAAATTACTCAAACCAAGAAAGGAATCTTTATTTCTTAGACCAAATATGTGAAAGAACTGTTGAGAAAATTTGAAATGGAAGATTCAAAGCCAATGAATACTCCCATGGCAACTGGATGTAAGTTGGGAAAAGATGATGACTCTCCTAAGGCAGATCAGACAAAGTACAGATCAATGATTGGAGGATTATTGTATCTCACTCAAACTAGACCAGATATAATGCAGGTTGTTGGTCTTGTGGCGAGATTCCAGGCTGATCCCAGAGAGTCTCATGTCATGGCAATCAAAAGGACTTTTAGGTACATAAAAGGAACAGTTGAGTATGGTCTGTGGTGTCCTATAGATCATAATTTTTCTCTTCATGCATATACAGATGCAGATTGGGCAGGAGATGTGGATGATAGGAAGAGTACCAGTGGAGGAGCATTCTTTTTGGGGAAAAGATTGGTTTCTTGGCCAAGCAAGAAACAAGAGGCAATATCCCTATCTATAACTGAAGCATAATACATTGCAACAACAGGTAGTTGTACTCAAGTTTTGTGGATGAAGCAGATGTTAAGAGATATTAAAGTAGAATATGAGGAGCCTATCACAATTTTCTGTGATAATTCAAGTGCAATAAATATTTCTAAGAATCTGGTGTTGCATTCTAAGACTAAGCATATATCTATCAAGTTTCACTTTCTGAGAGAGCAAGTGAACAAGGATGAAGTTAGATTGGAGTATGTGCCCTCCAAGGATCAGATTGCAGATATCTTTACTAAACCTCTTCCCAAGGACTCTTTTGAGTATCTCAGGGAGAAGTTAGGGGTTATTGCCCCTCCGGTGATGAACTAGGATACACTAATGTGCATCAATCCGATGGATATCACAGTCATATCTTGTGATCCGAATTGATGATAAGGGAGCTGCTACTCAGGGGGAGCAGCTAGTATGTTATGAAGTAATGGAGTTGCAAGTATGAGCCCTTTGCCATTGATGTCAAAGGGGGAGAGAAGACATGTGAAAAACAAGTGGTTGTTGATCAAAGGGGGAGCAATAAAGGAAGAGAAGATATGTGAATAGTTGTTACTATTAGGGGGAGTTGTGACAGCAAGAAGAAGTTCTTGTCTTGATGGTTTTTCACATCATATGTTGCAATCAATGACAAAGGGGGAGATTGTTGCAAGTATGGGCCTAACCGGTGTTGTCATTGATGTCAACATACTCATGTTGCATTAATGAGAAGGATTAAATGAGCTGTGTGCTGAAGATATTGAGAAAATTAGTCTCAATCAGAAATAGTGAAGAACAGTGATGACAAGAAGGTAAAAGTCCTCAATAGGTTGAGGATCAGAGGATGCAGTTTAAAGGGTTTGTAGATATAAGTCTTGAGATGCTCCACTCAAGTTTTTAGAGGTCCGTATGAAGATCCGAAGAAGTTATGGTTGCTCAAGTAGAACCGGTTCTAGCAGGTGTTCAGAGGTGACAGAGTGCTACAGATAGGTCCGGTGAGATCCAGAATTTCATTATCCCATTCTACGGATTTGAGGGAGTGTTGAGGATGTTCCTGTGAAGTATCAACTAGATTGGTTCATGGGTTGAAGGTCCAGAAGAGCCTATTCATTTGTGACAGTGATGACAGACTATGTTCTTGAAGCTCCGGAAGAAGGAGAGAAGAATTCCAGTAGGATGATGAAGTGCAGATGTTCTTGGTGATTCAGGGAAGGTTATGATGATTGTTGGATCATGTCCAGTTCATGTTGGAGGTCCACATTGAAGTTAGAGTTTGCATTTGAAGAATAACCACGGATATTGGTGTTCTTCTTGAGACTGGCCGACCGGATGTATTACACGTCTTGCAAATGTTCTTGTAGGTGTTTGTCGACTTAGATGATTGTTCCTAAGTTGATGTCTTGTATAAATAAGGGATTGTGAAGTCATTTTGAAGTGTGTCTTGTGGTGATGAGTGTGTGGTAGTGAAGAGAAGTGCGAAAGGCAGAGCAGAAGTTTTGGGCTTAAATGGAACTGATTCAAGCATGCTGAAGATGCTATTCTCCAATTCATAAAGGTGATACTTATTCTTTTTGTAGACAATGTGTCTCTTATAGGTAGTGAGCCTCTATTAAGTAGTGTGCTCAGGCAGTGAGCCCTAATTGGCATGTGCCATTTTGTTCTTTCTATTCTTCTAATAGAGAATACATTCTTGGGTTAATCACCCCGTGGTTTTTCCCTTAACTGGGTTTTCCACGTCAAAATCTTGGTGTCTTATGTGTTGATAAGTTTCTACTTTTGAGTTGAATGCATTATGATTCATGATTAATATTATATTAATCACTAAAGAAGATTCAAGTGTTTAAATTAAGAAAGTTTCATACAAATGATTCACACCCCCCTCTTAGTTGTATGCCCTAAGTCTAACAGAAACTAACTCTACAACTAAGTAGGATGGGGACAAGAGAAGCCATATGGCTATGAAACTATTTCATGACATGAAAAAGGTCATGCCACCCAAATTTGATGGATCTATAAGCAGAGATGCCGCGGAGGCATGGCTTATGGATATGGAGAAGTATTTTGAAATTATAAATTATAATGAGGTTACCAAAGCTATTTGGGGAGCATTTCAGCTAGCAAGGGGAGCATTTCAGCTAGCAAGTGAAGCATCCACATGGTGGATGAATAAAAAGATGGAGCTAGGCTTGAGGTCAACAAGCCTTACTTGGGACAGGTTTGTAGAACTATTTAGGCAAAGATGGTTGCCTCAACTATTCTATGATCAGAAACTCATAGACTTCCAAAACCTGAAACATGCAGATATGACTGTAAATGAGTATTGGGAAAAATTCACCCGACTGTTGAAATATGTGCCACAGTATTAGCATGATGAGAAATTCTAAGTTTGGAAGTTTATTATGGGGTTGAACGCCTAGAGTGGGGGTGAGGTTAACATTCACAGCCCTACAACCATGGAACAAGTTTATAAGAAGGCCATTAGACAAGAACAAAACCTGAAAGCTATATCGACCTATAAGGAAAGAAATAGAAAGAGATACAACTTGTCTCAATCTTCTCAACCTTCAAAGAAGAAGGTGGTGCATGAGCACCTAACACAAGGTGGCCTCCGTGAGGCATTTAAGTCATGTTTGGTTTTGAAATCATGTTTTGAGTTGTAATAAGGTCTATTTGACCAATGCATGTAATTTCTATTAGTATCTAGGTTCATTTTTTAAGTCCCAAGGGACTTAGGTCATGGTTGTCAAATTTCAAATGATTAAACGGTTGTTCTCCCAGCCACTTGGAGACAGTTAGTTTCTCCCAGCCGCTTGGAATTGGTCTCCCAGCTGCTTGGAGTCAGTTTGGTACTACTCTGGGCGAGTTTATAAACCCAGGGAATTGAACAAAGTCATAGATATGATATTGTAATTGAATGCACTTGTGCCAATGTAACCGAGAATTATGAAGGAGAAATCAATCTTTTCTGTGTTGTCTATTTGTTTCCATTCTCTGTAAATATGAAATTGCATAACTGTAGATTTATTTTCCCTTCTGTATTTCTGTTGTTGCATAATGTCAATGTGAAGCATTCCACTGGTGAGATTTCTGTCGAAATTAGTGGAATGGCTTTGTTGTACAATATGTATTTTTGGTTTCCTGTTATGTTTCATGATTTGGCGATGTAGATGTTCTAGATCATAGGTTGTGCATAGTAGATCACCTAGCATCTCCATGTGCTAGGGTTTGGATCAGAGGAGTTGGAGGTATCGAGCAGACTAGGTGTTCGGTGAAACAGTTCCAAGGTTCACCGATGGAATGAGTCTCACCAACGGCAAATGCCATTGGGGCATTGGAAGAAGGATGAGGGACTTGGCCAATGGAGTTAAATCGGTGGCTCATTTGTTAGTTCGTCGACTGTGAGAAATTAGGGCATCGGTCTGTGGTATCCCCTATGCACTCCTCATTAGAAGGGGAAGAAATAGAATTATACTGAGAAGAATGATAAAGTGGCCAAGAATAAAGAAAATGATCCCAGGGGAGAGAAAAAGGTGAACAATCGCCTAAGAAGAATGGGAATAATTCTGGCAAACCTTAGGAGAGGTGAGGACCAGTTGGGGGATGTTTCACATGCAGCGGAGATCACTGTACGCCAATCAGTGTCCCAATAGATCATAGGAAGTGCAATCAAGAGGGAATTTTCTACCTTCCCAGCAAGTGGCATTCCAACAATGTATCCACGCGGCCTTGGACAATTGTCAAGTTGAATATCAAGCTACCCTAGTTGAAACCATAGGTATTTTACTTGGCGTTCCAATTTCAGTTTTAATTGATATAGGTGCCATGAAATGTTTCATTTCTCCCAAAATTGCAAATAAGATACCTAGAAAAGTAGGATTCATGGCAAATACTTGGTCTGTAGAGTATGCAAATCACACCAAGGCTCAAGTAGAGCAATGCCTGTTTGAAGCTGGGTTGAACTTCCAAACTTTTCCACAGAAGTAAATCTTTATGTAGCCCCATTTGGTTCATATGATGTCATCCTAGGGTAAGTGCAAGAAGATGGGGGGCCAAAAAGCGGTCTTAAGTGGCCACTTTTTTTCTAAAATCAGGAAATACTGGCCTTGGATGAGAAATTGAGCATAGTTACACTCAAAATTTGGAGATGCAACCAAAACAATGTTCGTAGTGCTCCGAGTCTACTTTCTAAACTACTATTTTTTTAAAAAATGGCATAGATTAAGGGTTTCAAAAGAGGGAGCCACAAAAATTGGTGGTATTTCTGTCAAAAAAACACAACATAGCATGTTTTGTGGCTCCCTCAAAAGGTCAACTTGTTTTTGGTATTTTTAAAATCGCTTCAGTGAGAAATTAGCTAATAGCATGTAGTTTATATGCCCAATTTTTCTGATAATTTTTTGATGAATATTTGATTTTTTACTAATTTTCAAAGTGGACACATCCTAAAAAATAGAATTTTGGTCGTGCTACCCCTATAAATTTTGAAAACTAATTGAAAATTATTTTTTTCTTTTTTTAATATTTGTAGAATGGAGTGTAGTTTCTAAATATGTAATTTTTTTGAAATTTCAATGAATAGTTAATTTACAATGAAAAAAAGACCAAACAGTGGTTTTTGCCCAAAAATGGACACACAAACAAAAGAAATTAAAGATGAAAGGTTTAACATTGTTAAAATGTGAAAAAAATCATATCATTAAATAGCTAAGAGAAAGCCTAACATTACCCAGGTGTTTGATTTGTTTGACGTTGAAACACGTGCAAATCTGAGGGTTAGCACGAACGAAAGTATGTGAAATATTGAAGAATCTGGAAAAACATGTTTGTGACTGTTCAAAAGGCACTCTAATCATTTGTGTTGGAAATCCAAAGCAAATCCCAAGCCCAAGGCTTGGGATTCCCAAAGCAAGACATAACGCGAGTGCGTTATAACGTGCTCGCATTATGTTTTGCTTTTCATTTTTCCTTTTCCGCAAGTCTGTTGTGTCATGTTTGACATAACGCGAGTGCGTTATAACGCGCTTGCATTATGTTCCCCTTAATTTTTTTTTATGTTCAAGGCTATTAATCATGTATGTATGTATGTATGCCTATATGTATGTATGTATGTATGTATGCATGTATGTATGCCTATATGTATGTATGTATGTATGTATCTATGTATGCCAATATGTATGTATGTATGTATCTATGTTTGCCTATATGTATGTATGTATGTATCTATGTATGCCAATATGTATGTGTGTATGTATCTATGTATGCCTATATGTATGTATGTATGTATCTATGTATGCCAATATGTATGTATGTATGTATCTATGTATGCCTATATGTATGTATGTATAGTGTTGAGGGTAGAGGAGGGTAGAGATGGGAGTGAGCCAGATAGGGGAGAAGAGGGGTGGATAAGGATTGAGTGATTAAGGTTTAAGGTTGAAGGTTGAGTGTTTAGGGATAGGATTTAGAGTTTAGGTATAAGGGATTAGAGTTTAGGACCTTGAGGGATTAGGGTTTAGGGTTGAGGCTTTAGGGATAGCGTTTAGGGTTAAGGGTCGAGGGATTAGGTTTAAGGTAGAGTGTTGAGGGTAGAGGGATTAGGGATTAGGGTTTAGGGTTGAGGCTTTAGGGATAGCGTTTAGGGTTAAGGGTCAAAGGATTAGGTTTAAGGTAGAGTGTCGAGGGTAGAGGGATTAGGGATAGGGTTTAGGGTTGAAGGTTTAATGATTTAGGGTTGAGGCTTTAGGGATGAGGGTTAAGGGATTAGGGTTTAAGATATAGTGTCGAGTGTCGAGCATGTAGGGATAGGTTTTAGGGTTCAAGTTTTAAGGGTTAAGGGTCGAGGGATCAGAGTTAAGGGTTGAGGGATTAGGGTTTGACGTTGAGGGTTGAGTACATTGAGGTTCGAGGGTTAAGGGTTTCAGGATAGGGTTGAGGGTCGAGGGATTAGGGTTAAGGGATAGGGTTGGAGGGTTTAGGGATAAGGGATTAGGGTTTAAGGTATAGTATCGAACCCGTTGAGGGTCTAGGAATAGGGATAGCGTTTAGGGTTTAGGGATGAGGGATTAGAGTTAAGGGATGACGGATGATAAATTAGGGATGAGGGATTAGGGTTTAGGGATAAGGTTTAGGGTTAGGGTTGAGGGATTAGGGTTTAAGGTATAGTGTTGAGGGTTTAGGGATAGGGTTTAGGGTTGAGGGATTAGAGTGAAGGGTTGAGGGATTAGGATTTGACGTTGAGGGTTGAGGGTTTAGGGTTTACGGATAGGGTTGAGGGTCGAGGGATCAGAGTTAAGGGTTGAGGGATTAGGGTTTGACATTGAGGGTTGAGGGTTGAGGTTTGAGGGTCAAGGGTTTAGGGATAGGGTTGAGGGTCGAGGGATTAGGGTTAAATTAGAGTGTGGAGGGTATAAGGATTAGGGATAGGGTTGGAGGGTTTAGGGATAAGGGATTAGGGTTTAAGGTATAGTATCGAGTCTGTTGAGGGTTTAGGAATAGGGATAGCATTTAGGGTTTAGGGATGACGGATTAGAGTTGAGGGATGATGGATTAGGGTTGAGGGTTGAGGGATTAGGGTTTAGGGATAAGGTTTAGGGTTGAGGGTTGAGGGATTAGGGTTTAAGGTATAGTGTTGAGGGTTGAGGGTTTAGGGTTGACAGATTAGAGTTTAGGGTTGACAGATTAGCATTTAATGTCGAGGTTAGGGTTAGAGTGTCAAGGATAGAGGGATTAGGGATATGGTTTAGGGTTGAAGGTTTAAGGATTGAGGGTTGAGGCTTTAGGGATGAGGGTTTAAGGCTTAAGATATAGTGTCAAGTGTTGAGGGTGTAGGGATAGGGTTTAAGTTTTAAGGGTTAAGGGTTGAGGGATAGGGATTAGGGTTTAAGGTATAGTGTTGACGGTTGATGGTTTAGGGATAGGGTTTAGGTTTGAGGGATTAGGGTTTAGGGTTGATGAATTAGGGTTTAATGTTGAGAGTTGAGGGTTGAGGGTTGAGGGTTGAGGTTGAGGGATAGGGTTAATGGTCAAGGGATTAGGGTTAAATAAGAGTGTCAAGAGTAGAGGGATTAGGGTTTAAGGTATAGTATCGAGCTCGTTGAGGGTCTAGCAATAGGGATAGCATTTAGAGTTTAGGGATGAGGGATTAGAGTTGAGGGATTAGGGTTTAGGGATGAGGGATTAGAGTGAAGGGTTGAGGGATTATGATTTGACGTTGAGGGTTGAGGGTTTAGGGTTTAGAGATAGGGTTGAGGGTCGAGGGATCAGAGTTAAGGGTTGAGGGACTAGGGTTTGACGTTGAGGGTTGAGGGTTGAGGTTCGAGGGTCAAGGGTTTAGGGATAGGGTTGAGGGTCGAGGGATTAGAGTTAAAGTAGAGTGTGGAGGGTATAAGGATTAGGGATAGGGTTGGAGGGTTTAGGGATAAGGGATTAGGGTTTAAGGTATAGTATCAAGTCTATTGAGGGTTTAGGAATAGGGATAGCATTTAGGGTTTAGGGATGAGGGATTAGAGTTGAGGGATGACAGATTAGGGTTGAGGGTTGAGGGATTAGGGTTTAAGGTATAGTGTTGAGGGTTTAGGGATCAGGTTTAGGGTTGAGGGATTAGAGTGAAGGGTTGCGGGATTAGGATTTGATGTTGAGGGTTGAGGGTTTAGGGTTTAGGGTTTAGAGATAGAGTTAAGGGTCAAGGAATTAGAGTTAAGGGTTGAGGGATTAGGGTTTGACATTGAGGGTTGAGGGTTGAGGTTCGAGGGTCAAGGGTTTAGGGATAGGGTTGAGGGTCAAGGGATTAGGGTTAAAGTAGAGTGTGGAGGGTATAAGGATTAGGGATAGGGTTGGAGGGCTTAGGGATAAGGGATTAGGGTTTAAGGTATATTATCGAGTCTGTTGAGGGTTTAGGAATAGGGATAGCATTTAGGGTTTAGGGATGAGGGATTAGAGTTGAGGGATGATGGATTAGGGTTGAGGGTTGAGGGATTAGGGTTTAGGGATAAGGTTTAGGGTTGAGGGTTGAGGGATTAGGGTTTAAGATATAGTGTTGAGGGTTTAGGGATCAGGTTTAGGGTTGAGGGATTAGAGTGAAGGGTTGAGGGATTAGGATTTGATGTTGAGGGTTGAGGGTTTAGGGTTTAGGGTTTAGGGATAGGGTTGAGGGTCGAGGGATTAGAGTTAAGGGTTGAGGGATTAGGGTTTGACGTTGAGGGTTGAGGTTTGAGGTTTGAGGGTCAAGGGTTTAGGGATAGGGTTGAGGGTCGAGAGATTATGGTTAAAGTAGAGTGTGGAGGGTATAAGGATTAGGGATAGGGTTGGAGGGTTTAGGGATAAGGGATTAGGGTTAAGGGTATATTATCAAGTATGTTGAGGGTTTAGGAATAGGGATAGCATTTAGGGTTTAGGGATGAGGGATTAGAGTTGAGGGATGATGGATTAGGGTTGAGGGTTGAGGGATTAGGGTTTAAGGTATAGTGTTGAGGGTTTAGGAATCAAGTTTAGGGTTGAGGGATTAGAGTGAAGGGTTGAGGGATTAGGATTTGACATTGAGGGTTGAGGGTTTAGGGTTTAGGGTTTAGGGATAGGGTTGAGCGTTGAGGGATTAGAGTTAAGGGTTGAGGGATTAGGGTTTGATGTTGAGGGTTGAGGGTTGAGGTTCGAGGGTCAAGGGTTTAGGGATAGGGTTGAGGGTCGAGGGATTAGGGTTAAAGTAGAGTGTAGAGGGTATAAGGATTAGGGATAGGGTTGGAGGGTTTAGGGATAAGGGATTAAGGTTTAAGATATAGCATCGAGTCTATTGAGGGTTTAAGAATAGGGATAGAATTTAGGGTTTAGGGATGAGGGATTAGAGTTGAGGGATGACAGATTAGGGTTGAGGGTTAAGGGATTAGGGTTTAGGGATAAGGTTTAGGGTTGAGGGTTGAGGGATTAGGGTTTAAGGTATATTGTTGATGGTTTAGGGATCAAGTTTAGGGTTGAGGGATTAGAGTGAAGGGTTGAGGGATTAGGATTTGACGTTGAGGGTTTAGGGTTTAGGGTTTAGGGATAGGGTTGAGGGTCGAGGGATTAGAGTTACGGGTTGAGGGATTAGGGTTTGACGTTGAGGGTTGAGGGTTGAGGTTCGAGGGTCAAGGGTTTAGCGATAGGGTTGAGGGTCAAGGGATTAGGGTTAAATTAGAGTGTGGAGGGTATAAGGATTAGGGATAGGGTTGGAGGGTTTAGGGATAGGGTTTAGGTTTGAGGGATTAGTGTTTAGGGTTGATGAATTAGGGTTTAATGTTGAGAGTTGAGGGTTGAGGCTTGAGGCTTGAGGGTTGAGGTTGAGGGATAGGGTTAATGGTCAAGGGATTAGGGTTAAATAAGAGTGTCGAGGGTAGATGGATTAGGGTTTAAGGTATAGTATCAAGTCTGATCAGAGTGGTTTAGGAATAGGGATAGCATTTAGGGTTTAGGGATGAGGGATTAGAGTTGAGGGATGATGGATTAGGGTTGAGGGTTGAGGGATTGGGGTTTAGGGATAAGGTTTAGGGTTGAGGGATAGGGTTTAAGGTATAGTGTTGAGGGTTTCTTTCGTCAAATTTAGATTTATGGGTTTGATTATATTGATTGCCTCTCTAGTTTTGGGGTGTGGATGTTTTGGAATCAATCAAAAAGTCTTCAGGAGACTTTGTGGAAGTGGATTGGAAATCACTTGATAGAACCCCTGCTATTTATGCTTGGATAAGGATTTGTCACAAACTAGAACTTTTGCTTCCAAAGAAGATCTGTCTTTCTTCCTCGATGGGCATTTTCTATCAAGAACTTGATTATGAGGGCTTGCCCCTTCATTGTTATGCCTATCATATGGCGGAGCATCTGGCAAGCTCTTGCAGGAAATAGGAAAAGTTCTCCCTCAAAAACCTTGTGGTCATTCAAGTCTGAAGGGGAAGGTTTGGAAAGAGATGTGATCAATGCAAAGGATGTGATCAATCTATAGCAGAACAAAACGTGAGCGTGTTATCTTGCTATTGAAATGGTAAAAAAGTGTTGACCCCCATGGTCCAAGCCCACATGCTCTATTTTCTTACTGATTCTGCGCGTGCTCTGACAAAAAAGAAGTGCTTTCATGTTGTTGGGAAGTTCACATGCACATTTGACACATTGTACCACCTTTACATGATCTTTCCACCACCTTTTCTGCTTTGTCAACTTGAGGAGGAAATAACATAGTTTTAACACCAAGTTTCATATATATCTATTCAAATTTCAATTTTTGTGGTGTTGCAATGTTAATTGTGATTCAATTTTGGGAATTTAACATTATAGATTGGTTAATAGTATTGTTGTTAGTAGTTATATTTGAGTGTTATTCAATTTAACATTGAAAATGAAGCAAGTGGTGAAAAACTCAAATTGTTGAGGAATTTGATGCAAGAAGGAAAAAGCACTACATAATTGGGTACTCTCTCCATTCGAATCTTCATTTTTTAGGTATGTCAAGTTTTTACATGCATGTTCTTTACATTTTCCTTATTTCGGATTGAATTACTTTATCATGCTTTATCATACATGTTTAAAATAGACACATTCCCAATCAAGAAAGCAACCTAGAATCTCACATGATGCCATGTATATTTTCTACACTTGGTCTCTTTAATAATTATGTGTAATAAACAGACCTTAACATACCATGATGTCAAACTATACAAGAATAAATCCTTACAACATAATAAAAATACAATCCCACTATTATCTTGTATTCATTTCTTAGGAACTAATATTGGTCTCTTTATCATGCTATAGACAAATTCTCCGTCATGCCGAGGAAACGATCAAGAATTAAACCAACACAGGAAGAGATAGAAGATTAGAATGCAAAGAAAGCAGTGGCTATGAGGGAACTTCGTGAGAAGAGGAAATTTGACATGATAAATGAAGACATACCAATTGAAGAGGAACCACAACTATCACAGAGAGATATGGTATTGGCGGCACCAAGAGAACGAATGCAAAAACTTCGTGGTACGAGAGATTTGAATACCATAGTTGGAGACACGTCCTCTACCACAAGTCAACATGTAGGAACACCATCTACCACATCTCAAGTTGAGAGTACATCATCACTCACATGTGATGAAGGAGGTATGGCATCATTCCCACCTCAACCTCAAGGTATGTCATCTATTCCATCTTCGATCGAAGGTATACCATCTAACCCATCTCATTTAAATATTGATGAAATTCCTAATGTTGAGATGAATTTACCTAACTTAACACCACCTAGAATTTTGCATAGAAAGCCAAAGTATTTGATTGATATTGATGAGAATATTTTGCATCCAATGGAAGGTAAGATTCTAAAATGCACTTGTAGAAGATATGCTAATAAGATTTGGAGATTGTTCTTTGAAAAGTTAAATGAGACTGCAAGATGTCAACTATTTGTTGAAATGATGCGAAGTATAAAGTATAGGTCTATCATGAAGATTCTTGGGTTGAGAACATCAGAGGCTTCAAGTGAAAAATCTATTGTTAAGAATCTAATGAGTGCGTATGAGAGTGTGGGTAACACCTCACGAACAAAAGATAGTAATGCAACACGGCGTGTGATTACATCGACTACAGTAAGTAGTCAAACAAGGAAAACTCATCTCATTAGAAAGACGAGTCAACAATTGAGAATTAATAGGAAAACTTTATCAAGAGCCGTTGGAAGATGCCAAAGATTGAGGACACTAATGCCAATGAATTATGGGTGTTCTCAAGGAGACTACCACGAAAAGATAAACCAATTGTTGAAGCATTGAGATCACTAATTGAAGACTTTTGGAAGAATTACACAAGGGTATCTCCGAATCAAAGGGATGTGGTAAGAAGGAGAATTGGTAGTTAGAACCGCGAGCCACATCCAAAGCATTTTTTGGATGAGACTCAAACACATTTTTATGGTAAATTTCTAGAGAAGTATCCTCAAATTAAAATTTGTCAAAGATATTTTGAAATGCTAAAACCTTTCTATGTTAAGATAAATCACACACGCACTACTTGCTGTTGTAGATTACATATTGAATTTTCTAACCATTTTGATGCTTATAGGTCTATATGTTTAGATATGTACACTAACAATGATTTGCAGGGTTGTGCCATATGTGCCCCACCAACATCTTCAAGAGACTTCATATCAAGAATTTTATGTGAAAGAGAGGAAGGTCAAATATTCTACAAGAAATTATGCTTGGATGGCACATGTCATCGTTGCGGTGGCTTGCAACATTTGCCAATATGTGAACATATGGAAAGAACACATGCGGTTGGAAATGAACTAGTAGAGTTTGGCAAGTATAAAACAGTGGCATACAATACAAAAGATGGTAAAGAAGCAAAGATGTGTGAATTGGTTATTAAAAAGATTCCAGTGTATCCGTTTATGCCTATATTTCGTGACAGCATAGTGTATGAGTATGCAAGACATGCCCATAGAGCTTGATGGTTGGACTTACAATTCAAGTTATGCAAGGACACATTTCCAGTTGGTAGTATTGTTTCAATCGTTGACTTTACAGAGAACTATAGTCTACAGCCACAGCGTGAGGTGCAATCACAATATTACAACTCCACACAGGTTTCTATATTTGTGCACATCGCATTCATTCATGCAAATAATAGTATAGAGGATGACAGGAAGATCATAAGGGAGTATAATTTCTATATTAGTGATGATCGCATGCATTCTACAGAGTTCGTGCAAGGTTGCTTTCAGGTGTTCTACAATGATTTGGCTAGAAGGGGCATATCGTTCAGTCAGCATATCATATGGTCAGATAACTGTGCATCATGATTCCAGAACTCACAGAATTTCTATTGGCTGAGTAGGAGGCATAATTTTACAGGTATTCAGCATATGTGTAACTTTTGTGAGGCCGGGCATGGAAAGGGGGAGCATGATGGTGTAGGAGCATGTATCAAAAGAGCCATAGCACGAGAAGAGTTAAAGTATAAAGACAATGCAAAGTTGACAGATGCAAAATCAATTGTCGAGTGGTGTAATGCTTCCATGGGTCCAGGTAATGAAGGTAAGTCTTCAGTTCATAGATTTTTTTGGTTGATAGATGATACTAACATTGCACCATATGAGGACTGTTGTACACTGACATGATCAAATGAGATGCACTCTTTTAGAAGCTCAATTGCAGGTTCATGGAGTATCCATACATGAAAGATGTCATGCTTTTGTTCTTCATGTACAATTCAAGTCTGAGATGAGTGCGAGTCAAAGGAGTGGGTTGACGAATGGCAGTTAAGGTATCTTAGCCCACTTGACACGTATCAACCCCCGACGGCACTGGAACTAACACAAATGGAATCATCAGTTGACTTTGACCACATATCAGATTTAGTTCAACCAGGTAATATAGGGCACGTATATGCATCTAATTTCATCTAGTTCAGCCAGGTAATGTCATCTTACTTTGTAGTGTTTTTGTAATGTTGACTAATTTCATCTAATTTGCTACACATATAAATGTAGGGCACGTATATGCAGTTATTGCAGATGAAGATAATGAAGAGGGACTAGATTATTACTTATGTCGTTGTGTTGAGGCCAAAAAGAAATTGGAGGCCCCAGTTATGGATGGAGAAAACATCGACTACCCTATAGGCTCAGTGGTTATTATTGGAACATGGCTTAGAAGGTACCCACATAAGAGTGTTAATATTTGGCTATTTCAGGACTTTGACATGCATCAAAAGATTCTTTATTACTTGAACCTTGTCGTGGCATCCAATGTTCATTTGATAAAGTATTGGGGTAGACCTTTGAACAAAATCTTGTGGAAGGTGCGTGAGTCTGACCATGAAGCAATACTTGACACAATAAAGAGTAGAGTAGACCTGGATGGTTCATTGGATTAATTTGTAAGTATTCACATTGATTTTGTAAAGTCATGTTACATTGAGTTGTAAGTATGCACATTAATTTGTATGCACATATACACATTTTTACATCATCATGTTATGCATTTTTGGTGTCCTGCTCCTGATGCGACCAAACTCATAACTCACCCTACTTCCTCTAGACACCATTTGATGATCTCTCCAACACTCTAGATCCAAGGCGCCCAATAATGATGATGACCTATATACCATTCTCCCAAGGTGCTCATAATGAATGAAAAGAAGACCAAGGGCACCCAAGCTTAATAGACTTATTTCTTTCAATTTTGATGATCCAAACTCTTGCAAAACGACATCCACTTTCATGCCTTTAGATCTTCCTTCACATACAGGGTGCCAAATCAAATTGAAAAATCTACATAAGGGCACCAAAATGGATGAAAGGAGACATGAAATGCACCTTAGGACTCCATGCTAAGGTTTAAGCCATTAAAGTCTCTTGATATTAGGCGCTCATGATGATGAAACTTAGAGCTTTTCCTTTCCTATGCGCTCATCTAAGATGTTTGAATGATAAGGAGCACCTTGACCTCTATAATGTACATTAGGCACCAAAATCAAGGTGATTTTAAGTCACTTTGAGTCATTTGGGGTCAGTTTGAGTCTTTGAGTCATGTTGCAAAAAAGTGTCAATGTTGTCAAGTTGCACAAAGCAACTTTTACATTTTTGGTGTCCTGCTCATGATGCGACCAAACTAACTATTCCAACGCATCCGGATGGGTACATTTACGCTAGGTATGGTCCTATTTTTCACCCAAACATGTCGAAACAGTCCGAGCTACATTGTACTGACGATATCCCTGAAGAGTCCAAAGTGCAAAAAGGCAGCAATCTTTGACGAGATGTTACTCAAAAATTGTGTCACTTAGAAACATTCTGTATAAGGCAACGTGATCATGTAGAGTGTCTCTACAATAACCTCTCTCAGTTTTTTATATCTCTGAGGCATTTGCCTATGGTGAAAGGTTTTCTGCTACCCCAAATATCGTCATAAGGAGGCAGTGTAAAGTTGCAAAGGTGTGTAACTTTCGTCCTGCTCCTGATGCGACCAAACTAACTATTCTAACACGTCTGGATAGGTATAGTTACGCTAGGTATTATCCTATTTTTCACCCAAACATGTCGAAACAGTCTGAGCTACATTGTACCCACGATATCCCTAAAGAGTCCAAAGTGCAAAAAGGCAGCAATCTTTGACGAGATGTTACTCAAAAACCATGTCACATAGAAACATCCCGTTTGAGGCAACGCAATCACATAGAGTGCCTCTACAATAACCTCTCTCAGTTTTTTATATCTCTAAGATATTTGCCCGTGATGAAAGGTTTTCTGCTGCCCCAAAAATTATCAGAAGGAGACAGTGTAAAGTTGCAAAGGGGTGTAACTTTCATCCTGCTCCTGATGCGACCAAACTGACTATTCCAACGCATCCGGATGGGCACATTTATGCTAGGCATGGTCCTTTTTTTCACCCAAACATGTCAAAATAGTTCGAGCTACATTGTACCCACGATATCCCTAAAGAGTCCAAAGTGCAAAAAGACAGCGATCTTTGATGAGATGTTACTCAAAAACCATGTCACTTAGAAACATTCCATCTGAGGCAATGCGATCACATAGAGTGCCTCTACAATAACCTCTCTCAATTTTTTATATCTCTGAGATATTTGCCCGTGGTGAAAGGTTTTCTACTACCCCAAAAATTGTCAGAAGGAGGTAGTGTAAAGTTACAAAGGGGTGTAACTTTCATCCTGCTCCTGATGCGACCAAACTAACTATTCCAATGCATCTAGATGGGTACATTTATGCTAGGCATGGTCTTTTTTTTCACCCAAGCCTGTCGAAACAGTCCGAGCTACATTGTACCGACGATATCCCTGAAGAGTCCAAAGTGTAAAAAGGTGGCAATCTTTGACGAGATGTTACTAGAAAACTGTGTCACTTAGAAACATTTTGTCTAGGCAACGCAATCATGTAGAGTGCCTCTACAATAACCTCTCTTGGTTTTTTATATCTCTGAGACATTTGCCCATGGTGAAAGGTTTTTTGCTGCCCTAAAAATCGTCAGAAGGAGGCAGTGTATTAAGTCAGGATGAAAGCCTATTCACTCTAGGCACCAATCTCAAGTTGCACAATCATGAATGGGTTCCTAGAGCAATAAGGTGCTACATCATGGTTCCAGGACCTTCAAATGGCACCCAAGCATGTAGGAGGAATTTTCAAGGAGCTAGAATGTTTTTTAAACTCTAAGGAAATAGTCCAAAGACACTATGGCGCCATCTTAATGAGCGCCTAAGTTTGAATTGATCTTGTGATTGAAAGTTTGGTGATGTATTTGTGCGAGATGATCTTCAGTTGAAGCAATCTAAGTTCTAGGAAGGGTTTAGAAGTTATCAACCTCTTCACTAAGTTAGGCGCACTTTACAAGCTTTCTTACCCAAGAGTTGCACGTCATTAAGACAAGGCACATCTTAACCTCTGAGACTTTTCCAAAGAAGCGCTTTAGTTTATTAGCACATTTAGACCTTGTTTTGCATTCTGAAAGAGAAGGAGAACTTTGGAGGCATTTCTAACCCAGATTGATGCCTAGGTATAGTCATCTCTCTGGAGCATTACAATGTGTTTTAAAATGAAGGAGGACATTTCATAAGTTGGGGAATTGATCACTGAAGACCTTGGAGTGTTTGAATTACTCTAAGCAAGAAGGTGCATTTCCATGGAGTAGCATACTCTAGATAGCGCCTAATGCCATCAAGGCGCAATTCCACCCTCACTTTGGTGCCTATCATCAAGAAGGGGCATTGGGCATTCCTTGAACTGTTCTAAGCATTTGAAGTTTGTGAAATCACCAAGGAATGTTGGGTGCCATGTGTATCCTCAACAAGCTTGAGTTTGTGCTTAGACAAGTTGGCACTTATTCATGTTTTAACTTCCCTCTTGAAGCGCCTAACTTGGAAAAAAGTTATCTTGTTGTTAGTCAAATGTTTGATGTGTTTTGGAGACTCCAAAAGACTTCCTCTTGCTAGGCGCTCTTCTTGGCAACTACAACCTTCAACTGGCACCTAGATCCTGAAGAAAAACACTTAGACTTCAATTTTCATGCACTTAGACTTCAAGGTGCCAAAACTAGTAGGAAAATATTTGGGGAGAAACCACGCTGATAAAAGTTGGGTAAATTTAATCTCTAAGTCTGATTAAGCTCCATATAACAACAATATTTATATCATGTCCCTTTGCTTTATGAAACAAGCAGTATGTGTCAAGTCATAGGGATAACACTTTGGTCCTTAGAAATTTCTCTATGACTTTTGATAAGATTATCTACTATTATGTGGATGCTTGATAGTATTATCCTGATCCATTGGACTAGTGTGGCTATGAGGTTGGAAAGTGTTGCAACCTCCATCCTTTAAACTTCTCCACCTTGTTATGGGTTGTTTTGAGTATTTTCACTTGCTTTATCTTCGAGAATATTTTCTAATGATACATGATGTGTCATAGATCATTCAACTTGATAAAAAACATGGAGGGATTCTCATGCCTCCTATACTTCTTGCAAGTTTCTTTATAGATAGCTCACATCATTGTCCATCTAGGTGGTCATTTCCTTAAATATTATGATAAGATAATCCTGTTAATGAACTTTGGATTGAATGAGAATCAACATGCTTTGTCTTGACTAGAATAGTTGGGATGGACAAAAATCTATTGATTCTAGGTTGGGTTGTTAAAGGTCAACAAGTTTTGGTGTCTAATGCCCTCTAAATCTAAATATTCAAAATTATAGTGGTTCAATAAGTTACAACAAACAGCCAGGTAGACAATAGACTATAAGGAACAAGGACTACAGATGAATCCAAAACAACACCAGTCAATAAGGACATCACAAGTAACTCAACATTACTTCCAGAGGCGTTCACAAAAATAAAGGGGAGAACACAACTAGAGAATGCTAGACTGTAGTAGGGATGAGTCTCTGATGCAGAGCACATAGTGGAAGCATAGAATTATCAACTTTTGAACCTTCGAACTCACTATTGGCAAGACAACATACCATCGGCGAGCTTAGAATTTCATCGTCTGATAGGCCGATGCCACCATGACTCCATTTGATTTCACTTCTGACAAACATCCCATCATTGACTCTTATCGGTCAGACAGACCACTATCGGTGACTTTATATCCTTTCACACTGATGTCTTTGTCACTTTGATATGAGACTCTAAGTCCCTCGCCTATCGGTAGGACTTAATACCATCGGCACACTCAAAAACTCTTCTGCCAACACACCGATCTCACCAATGACAACCTTTGGACCACACCCGTTGGTGAGACTCCAAACATCGGTGAACTCTAATCTCATTGGGCCAATACACTGATGGATTTCGACTGTCGGTGTGACCCCCTTCATCGGCGAATCTCTCAACTGCTCTTCTGATGCGCCGATGGGACTATCTTCCGATACACTGATGTCTTCGACTTCGAACCACACTCGTCGGCAAGACAGACCACTATCGGCAAAGCCTAACCAAAGTCTACTAATACGACCAACTCTAGACGTCAATACAAGGTTCTTTTGAAGGCAAAGGGTGCCTAGGCTTATGGGGCTCAATTTGATGTATTTATTGAAAGCTCAAGGTGAATTGATGCTTATTGAAAATGCCACTTAGTCCTTCATTTGCATTCTAGGCGCCATTTCCTATTGACTTATATACTCCTCCTCATGCTAGGGTGCCATAATGAAGTGGTTTAGACAATAGGTACACTTCACTTACTAGAGGCTTGTTCTCCTTCCACCTTAGGTGCACTTTTATGATGGAATAGGTGTCAATGGGTGCCTTGTCTTAAATGAATGCTCTCTCTAAGTTGGGCACCCTTTTGAGGCTTTATGAGTTGCAAATTGCGCCTTAACCCCTCATGCTTGTTGCTCAATGTTTGAATGTTTAAGAAAGTCTCCTTTAGGTGCTCATCTTAATGACTTTTTCTTAAGGCGCAATCATCCTAATGACTTGGATATTCATCCTAGTGTTTCAGGATATTAGGCTACCAGACTTAGTCATTTTCAGGATCTCAAACATAAAGAATAACATGATGATTCATTTTTTTGTATTGCATATAGTTGACATTCTATGCTACTCATAAAGAATATTAATATTTTCTATTCAACATGATGATTCATTTTTTTTTAAATACAACTTTTATCTTTTAGTTCCAAAATGAGGTTTAGGTGATACTTGAATAACAATAGCTTGCTTATTGGATCAACAAACATCCTATGTAATACAATTGGACTTTAAATATTTGAAGTAGCCATCTGCAAATATCCATTCAAATGTGGATTTATAATGCAAGTATGGACGCCATCAATAAAAAAGATTTGTATTAACCAAATATCCATATAGGCATACATCAATATCTGTCGATATAAGTATAACATATATACAAAATAGCCATATAGGCTTACAAGAATGCCATATAGGCATACAATGTCAACTATATACAATCCAAAATATATGTCCACAAATGCCATATAGGCATATAACAAAGGAACACAATAAAAAGTCATTCCCCTATGGGTGGTGAAGAGAATAGATCACGGGCAACCTTTGATCTTCTAGGGGATGGAGACACGCATGTGGGTGGTCTACTACAAACCCGAGGGCTACTCCTCCTATTTAGTTCTTCCTGCATCTTTAGCTGTTACAATAAAAAGTATAGACATTAATATATAGAAATTACATGTTATAAAAAATGAAACATTTAACAAAATAATCACTTATCGCTAACATAAAATCTGTTTCCTCACTTGCCTCAGTAGCAGGAATAGGCCCTGGTGATGTCATGTCCTATAGAAACCATCCAGATAGAAATTAAACTTCAAATCAATAATCTTTTGATTTTTCAAAAATAGACAACTATAACAATGAATGTAAATTAAAATTTACTAATCTACCTCATACCCCTGTCAATGCCATGGAGCTATGAATCGCAGAGGCCAGACCCTGCTCCATTGCCCTATGAACATGGGGAGGTGTCTCCGCAGCCTGCATCATCTGGAAATACACAATAAAGCACACAAGTCACATACAAAAATCTAGTAAGTACAATTCATTCATTAAACTATTTATTTTATTACCTCCGTAAAGCTTTGAAGTCCACCACTGCTGGCAGGTGTTGCCATGAAATCTACAGTATTAACCTTTTCAACATCCAAAATCAAATATTAGAATACCATTCATATAACGATGCTATTCAAATGTAATATTTATAATTGTTTACTAGTTACATACCCCGACAGTAGATGATCTAGTGTAAAATGTAGGTGGAGAACCACTGAAAACTGCATCGACACTATGACCCTGATATTTCATTAAAATCATCAATTTAAATTAGTTAATCTTGCATTTCAAAAATGAAATTTAATAAATTAAATTCAATAAACTTGCTAATATTTACCTGAGTATCAAGGCCGAAAGTCTCACTCAGGAGGGTATCTATCATCACCATCTGCTCAGCTGCAGATGTAGCCTGTGCACCTACGTCCTGACTATCCATGGGGTCATAACCACAGGTTGACCCGCAAGCCTGACAAGCATGGGGTGGGACCCTACTCATCACACTATCTCCCAACCCACTCTGTGCTGCAGGACCGGCATGCTCTATGATGCTCTAGGTCAAGGCACTAATGGACTATAGTGTATCGACCTCAACACTCTCCTTCACAATGGAAGGGATAGAAACATGCTCATGGGCTGGTCTGCTGATTACTCATCTCACTACCCGCTATGGGTCAAGACGTGCCCCTGGTCTATCTTGTGCTGACCCCTCACCTCTACCCTAGAAGTCCCGCATATCAAAATAGTTTGGCACTTTATTGAGGACAAACTCGCAGTAGAGTTTCCTCAAAAAGTATTATGGGACCTCATTATTATTGCATGGAGGATGGTCAAAAACCATCCACCACCTCTACCCAAAATTGTCCCTTATTGCTTGGTTGTTGCACCAATGGATAGGGAACCTCTTGCATGTAATGGGTGGAGGTTGATTTGTTTGTGGGTTTGTGAAAATCAAACACAAGTCTAATTTTGTAATTTGTAATTTTTTCACATCTTGGTATGACAACTTGTCTGCATAGTAATCTCTAAACTCTCTCTTCTTATCCATCCAACTAGTTATTTGCTTGCTAATTGAATCTACATTTGATAACATAGACTCAAGAGATTCGGCAAGCGTGGACCTATGCAAGGTTAAAGTGGAAGGATCTTTCAACCTTGCAATTATATCTTCAATTTCCTTTTTGTTGTTTTCAATTTGCCCCATTATATTTTCTTGTGTTCCAGGGGCATGTCGAGGAATGGATGGAGGAGGTTGTTGTTCTGCAGGTATTTCCTCCTTAGGATTTTGTGGATTTTGAGGAGGAGGAGGAGGTGCATTAACATTTCCTGACAATTAACTGAATATACATCAAAAATCAACTCAAACCTACCTATTTAGAAACAAATTCAAACAAAAAAACAAATAAACTCACTCCTTTGGCGTGCTCAATGTCATGGTGGCATTTTGGCGATGAATCGATAAGATTTTTGTGTTGAATTGAGGAATCCAAAACGTGAGCGCACTTTCTAGGGTTTGCAGACTACGGGAGTTGTGGAGAAAAAGAAATAAAATGAGATGCAAACCTTTTTTTTTAATTTATAGTACTTCATAACGCGCTCGTGTTATGGTTTGGTTTTTTTTTAAAACCATTTGGCCACTTTTTGGCCCCCCATCTTTTTGCACTTACCCCCTATGAATAAATTGGCTATGGAGACTGTAGAGTAAAATACTCTACATTTTAAATTTTGAGTTTAAGCTATGCGGGTCCAGTTTTGTTTCGGAGTGCTTCAGTTTTGCAGCAAGGGTTTTTGACACACAGCACGGGCACAAAGCACAGGCATGAGGGTTTTCCATTTTTGAAAAATTTCCCAAAGTCCCAGAGTTCAGCGGAAGCTGCCAAGTGTCAGTACCTGGGACACATTATACAGTTGCTTAAGGTTATGCGGATGGAGCCACGCATCCCTTTTAAGTCCCTGCGGAAGTCGCCAAGTGTCGGCATCCGAGGATCCATTATTTATAAGTTTCAAAGCCTTTTTACAAAGAAGTATGGCGGGCCCCCTTTTAAGTTTCTCCCAGTGCAGCGGAAACCACCACGTGTCAGCAGCTGTGATACTTTATAAAGTTTCTCAGAGTAGCCGCGGAGAGTGCCACGTATCTTTTTGCAGTAAGGCGGAAGCCGCCAGGTGTCGGCACCCATTCAAGTTTTGTCAAAGTTTCAAACGTTCCTGTTGAAGGTTTCTTATAATGTAGCGGGCCCCTTTTTAGAGTTTTGGTGAGCGCGGAAGGCGCCAAGTGGTAGAAGCGGAGGGTGTTTCTAAAGTTTCCTAAAGTAACACAGAAGGTGCCGCGTGTCCCATAGGGTTTCTGCGGAAAGCTCCAAGTGTCGTCTTCTGTAGGTTCCTTTTGTTTTGCAGCGCTAAGTAAAGGAAGTATGGTGGACCCCGCTAATATTCCTATAACTTCAGTAGAGTGTGCCATCTGTCACCATCTGCATGATCCTTATAAGTCCGTAATATTTTTTTTTAAAAGTTTCTTGGAGTTGCGCGGAGGGCGCCAAGTGGCAATGTCCGCTGAGGTTTTGTTTAAGTATCTAAAGTTTCTCAGACAGCAGCGAAAGCCGCCAAGTGTCATCTTCCGCAAGACCCTGTAATGTTTCGAAAGTTTCTCAAAGAGCAGCGGAAGCCGCCACGTCCACAGTTTCTCATGTAAGCAGAAGGTGCCATCTGTCCCTTTTTCTTTTTGAGGCTGCTCAGGCGCAGACTGTATGGTGGGTCCCATTTTTTATATTTCTTAAGTTTTAAAGTTTGGCGGACTGTGACAGGTGGTGGAGCCCGAGCACTCTTAGTATAAGCCACAGTAAAGACTCAGAATAAAGCAGAAAATGCTATGTGTTTTTGGCAAAGCCGCGGATGCTGCCAAGTGTCAGATTCTGGTATTTCCTGAGGAAGAAGCAGCTTCTTAAGTAAGTCACGCGGAGGATGCCAAGTGTTTGTTTCTTATTGATCTGAAAAGATGAAGGAGTTTCAAGAAAGAGGCGCGTATGAATGCCAGCTATTTCAAGGGTTTATAGTCGCAAAGACTATTAGAAAGCTGCCACACGTCCCTCCCCAACTCAAGTATGTGGGGTTACATGTATCTGTTGCAGCTAATGAATTTGCAGAGTGGCTAACCATTTCCGATTCGAAGGAGATCCTCTGTCAGACACTTTCAGTTAACCGCCGGTTCGGTTAGGCCGTTGAGATTTGATCATGCGGGCAATCTTTGGGCCAGTTCCATGCTATAAGTATGGGTTCAGATCACCGTGCCAAGACAACATTGGAGATATAGAGATTTTCTACATCACAGATTGTTAGAGAGAAGTTTGAGGATCTTTTGTAGTGGCCAGTAATATCATTTGCCTTTGTTCTGTTTTCTTGATTCAGAAAGTTTGTATAACTGTGCATGATTCTGTGCCTTTTATGTAACTTGAACATTAATAAAGACAGAATTTTGTGCCTTTGCTGATATTTTCTTTGTTATTACAAAGCATTCTGGTTTGTGAGCCTTTGATTCTATTTGTCTTTAATTTGTTACATTGATCATGTATTTTCGCTCTTTAATGTGACTGAATCTTAAAATAGTTTCACTGTACTTAAGTGTTGAGATACAAAATCACATTCAGGCGCATCGCCATAGTTTTAGTTTCCTTTTTAGTTACATTTGTGATTCTGTTTCATTCTCCCCTTTTTCCCAAACACTTTTGAGATAAAGAAGAGCTAGCTTCTTTAAAATCTGGAGGTCACTCTGAAAAGCTTCCCACATTTCAGAGTTTCCCATGTTGGTGTTGGAAACAGCACAATTCTGAGCATCAACAGTTTTTGGCACGCCCGGTGGGACCATTTATTGAAGTTTCTTTCAAGACTGCATGAGCTAGAGAGTCACGAGGAGTCAGAGCTGTGGACCTATGACAAGAGCTCAATTAGCTATGAACCCAGGTATTCTTTTATCACCATTGATAAATAATTCAAGAAGAAGGGTCAATCAGTTTACAGCAACCTCAAGCGCAAACATGGGAGCACCTGTAGCCCCAAGGAATTATGCAAATTGGAATACTGGCAGTGCCCTGATTCTCCCAGTACCTCTAGCCACTTGGGATCCTATTCCAGCAAATGCCCTGAAAGCTCTGCCCAAATTCAGTGGGGAGGATTTCAAAACACCTGAAGAGCATCTACAAGATGTGTCTGATGTCTGTGCAATACATGTGATCACACAACAAAATGTGGCTATAAGACTCTTAGCAGCTTCTTTTAAGGGAAAGGCTCTGGACTAGTACAGATCTTTGACCCCAAATTCAATTTCTACATGGGATCAACTTGGAGACGCTTTCTTTGCAAGATTCAAAGAAAAGGGTGATAAATCTTCTCTGTTACAACAACTGATCACCATCAAGAGGGCACCACAAGAGGCAATGACTGATTTCAATTCCAGATTTCAGAAGACTTGGGAAAGGATTCCTGCTACAGCAAGACCATTACCAGGTATGGCCATAGTGTTTTATCTTAAAGCCCTAAATTCAGATATAGCAGTAATGATTCAATCACTTAGAGGTCAGACCCTGCCAAAAGCCTATGACTATGCAGTCAGAGCTGAAAATAATTTGATAGATGCTGAAAAATTGCCCCCAAGGCCTCCTATGCCTATGTTTCTAGAGATTACCCTACCATTGCCTCAAGAAGCTCCTAATCCCATAACCCCACCTGTGTCCATGTATACGTTTCCCCAACAACCTGCTAAAGCTGCTGCCCCTACCCAGTCTTCAGAGATGGATGATGTCAAGAACATCCTGAGAACATTTTCAAATGAAATAATTAACCTAAAGAGATAGCAGAATCCTTATCCCAGACCCCAATATCAAGGCTATCAGGGAAATAGACCTCCTCCACAGCCAAACCAATATCAGAGCCCCCAAAGACAAAATAACCCTCAGCCATCAAACCAACTGGTTGCAGTCCCCACACCCTTACAGACTGTTCCTCCCAATCCAAATAGAGAGATTGTCCCAAGATAGAATAATTATGCAGATGGCACCAATGCCTGGTGTTTTCCTTGTAATAATGCACATATGCCCAGAGATTGTCCTAGGGGTAACCTACAGCAAAAGATAGCAGAGCAAAGAAGAGTGGATGGACAATTTGTAAATACTTCTGACACTCAGCCCTATCAATCCCCTGGCATGCAAAATTTAGTTCTAGTGGCTTAGATGCAAGGAATGTCCTTACAACAAGAAGAAGAAATAGCCCCTGAGCATGCTCTTTTCTCATGGATTGAAGATGAAGAGTCAGTGTTTTTGAATGAAGCTTCAACTTCTAAGAAGCCATTGGTACAATCAGATTACTATACTAGAGCCAAGAGGAGGATGATGGAACAGCCTGGAGTCACAAATAATGAAATTATGGGAGTTCCACCATTTCAAGATCATCAAAATACAGTTACTAGGCAAGAAATACCTCATCCAGTGCAGAATCAAGTAGTTTCTGGACAAGTTCAAGAAAAAGCAAGATACCCTTATTATCCCAGAGCACAAGCAATAGGATCTGTGAATGTGGTGGATCAGTTGAAGAGGACTCCATCACATGTGTCAATATGGGACATGTTAGCTATTCCTGAGCAAAAAACACTGTTGCAAGAAGCTTTATAGGGTCAAGCTGTGCCTAAACAGACTGTTGCCAAAGGAGGACCTACTGATAAAGAAAAGCTCAAGGACCCTATTTCTCTATAGACAACAGCACTTCTGAACAATGCACCAGAGGTAAGCAAATCCAAGTCAGATCCCTTTTATTTGACTTTGATAGTTGGGAAAAAGCTATTACACAATGCAATGATAGACTCTGGGGCTAGTACCACAGTGATGCCAAAGCAAATAGCAGACGCTTTGAAGATAAAATATGAACCACTTGCAAAGGGAGTTATGCAGTTAGATGGGAAGTCTGTACAAACAATAGGGAAAATTAAACAACTTCCACTACAGTTGTATACTTGTCCCAATATAATTGTTAATCAAGATGTTGTAGTCATAGATATTCCTCCTGTTTTTGGCTTATGCCTATCCAGAGATTTCACAGCTAAGATAGGAGGTTATATGTCACTTGATTGGTCTCATCTCATCATAAGGACCAAATATGGGACTAAGATGAAGGTACTGTCAGAACCATTGTCAAAGGACCATATCACTAATGAACCAACCCCAAAGTTAGAAGCAGCCCATGCTATGTTAAATAAAGAGGAAAGGGTTTTTATTGAAGAAATAGGGGATTGGACTGAATATGATCAGCAAGTGGAGGATAATCAGTTGTTAACCATGATGCAGAGTGATCCTTTTGGGAACTATGACTCAATAGGGTTGGGCACTTATGTTATATTTGAGGAAGACCAAGAGATCCCTAATGTCTTAAGGAAAGAGCCCTCTCAGACCCAAGAATCTATAAATGACTCAAGAATCTGGACCTTAAATTTTGATGGGGCCAGAAGCAAAAATGGAGCTGGAGCAGGGATTTGTCTTACTGCCCCTAATGGTGAAAAGATTTTAAGAGCCATTCACTTTAATTTTGCCTGTACCAATAATGATGCTGAGTATGAATCTTTAGTACATGGACTTACATTGGCAAAAAAGAAAGGAGTAAAGAAACTGATAGTCAAAGGGGATTCAGAACTAGTGGTGAAACAAATAAGAGAGAAGGCAATAGCCAAAAATGTAAGGATGAGATCTTATAGGCACAGAATTTGGGATTTGATAGAAAATTTTGAAGCCTTCAATATAGAGGTAGTCCCTAGAGCCCAAAATTCTGAGGCAGATAGGATGGCACAGATTGGTTCACAGTTTGATCCAATAACTGATCTAATGGTCAATAATGAGTCAGTCAAAGTTATTGTGAGACCAACCATCCCAGACAATGATGAAAATTGGCAGGTTTTTGAGAATGATTTTCAAGTACTCTCATTTTTGCAACAGTCAGGAGAATTTGCTGATCAGTTACAACCAAAAATTGAAGAAGCATATGGTGATTAGATCATTCAACTGAAATCAAACAAGCTCCCTAAGGGACTGATTATACTAGAAAACTTGTTTGATCCTGAAGATGCTAGCCTAGAAAAGAAGAGATTCCAAGCAAACAAAGAGGACTACTCTGAGATTTAGGTCAGTGAGGGAAGAAGACTGAAGGTTGGAAATTCTGCCACTCAACAGGAAAGAAAAATGTTAATTGATTTATGTGAGAAACATGATAGGGTCATAGCCTGGACCTATGAAGATCTCCATGGTTATGATAGAAGCATCATTCAACACACTATAGAGCTGACTGAAGGATCTAAACCAGTTAGACAGAAGCAGAGGCCAGTGAACCCTAGGATTGAACCTCTGATGGTGGATGAGTTACAGAAACTATTAGAGTCAAAGATCATTTTCCCAATTAAACACTCAACTTGGGTGTCCAATCTAGTACCAATCAGGAAAAAGAATGGAGACATAAGGCTCTGTGTAGATTTCAGGGATCTAAATAGGGCTTCCTTGAAAGATCATTACCCCTTGCCCTCTATGGAACAAATTTTACAGACTGTGGCTGGATCAAAGAGATTTTCTCTGCTAGATGGTTTCTCTGGGTACAACCAGATTTGGTTGGCTGATGAAGATTAGCATAAGACTGCTTTCACCACAAAATGGGGAACATTCGCCTATGCAAAGATGCCTTTTGGTCTTTCAAATGCTGGAGCCACATTTCAGAGAGCAATGGATTTAGCATTTGGAGAGATTATCAATAAAATCATTCTAATCTACCTAGATGACCTCACTGTTTTCTCTAAAAATGCTGCAGATCATTTTGACCATTTAGAAGCAGTTTTTAAGAAATGCCAAGAGTTTGGAATATCTCTAAATCCTAAGAAATGCATTTTCGCAGTACCTCAAGGTAAATTATTAAGGCATATAGTTTCTAAAGAAGGAGTCTCTATAGATCCAGAAAGAGTCACTGCTATAATGAACCTGTCTCTGCCTGTCAATAAGAAAGCAGTTCAGTCCTTCTTGGGAAAGATTAACTTTGTCAGTAGATTCGTATCAGACTTTGTAGGCATAATAAGACCAATTACACTGCTACTAAAGAAAGATCTAGTTTTCAAATGGACTGCAGAAGGGAGACAAGCTTTTGAAGAGGTCAAGAAAGCAATTTCAATAGCCCCAGTATTGAGGAACCCTGACTTCTCTAAGTCTTTTATAATGTACGTTTATGGAGGAGAATTCAGTGTTGCTGCTGTCCTAACACAGAAAGATGATCAACAAAAGGGAGAGCATCCAATAGCCTTTTTCTCAAGGACTCTTAGGGAGTATGAAGCCAGTTATAACTTTGTAGAGAAACATGCATATGCTATGGTAAAAGCCCTCAAGAAATTCAGACACATGGTCACAGGTAATAAGATTATGTTACTAGTGGCTCATCCAAGTGTCAGAGAATATATTATGGAAGGAGAAATCACTAAGAAAAGAGCAAACTAGATTACAAAGATTCTTGAATATGATGTGGAGGTCAGACCAACTAAACTTGTCAGAGGCAAGGGTTTTTGCCAGTATATGGTTCAAGATATGGAAAAAATGATAACTGAAGAAATAGAGGAAGAAAATGTATTGAGGATACAAGAGGTTGATCAGAATTCTTGGGTCACAAATAGGATCCAGTTTATGAAACATGGAATATTCCTAAAGGAGCTCTCTCAGGATAAGAAGAGGTACTATAGGCAACAGGGAATTCATTTTGTTTTAATTGACCAAGTTCTTTTCAGAAGAAACACTGATGGCATACTTTTAAGATGCATAGGAAAGGATGAAGCCCAAATAATACTACATGAGATGCACCATGGAGTGTCTGGTGGACATTTTTCTGCAAGAACCACAGCTATAAAGATAAGTCAGGCAGGTTACTTTTGGCCCACTTTATTTGCAGACTATTATCAATTGGTTAAAGAATGCCAATCTTGCCAGTACTATGAAGGGAAGAGAAGGAATGCAGCAATGCCCCTTAGTCCTATAATTGTTGATGAACCATTTGCCCAATGGGGTCTAGACTTCATTGGAATGATCAATCCAGTGTCAAGTATGGGGCACAAATGGATCCTAACTACCACAGATTATTTTACCAGATGGAGTGAGGCAGTCCCACTGAAAGAAGCAACAGAGAAAGTGATTCTAGATTTTCTAGAGGGTATCACTACTCGCTTTGGGCCTCCTCGCACTGTAATTTTAGATAATGCTAAGGCATTTTGGGGGGCAAAGATATATGATTTTGCACTAAAGTATGGAATCTAATTGAAGACCTCTTCCAATTATTATCCTCAGGGTAATGGTTTAGTAGAATCAACTAATAAGAATCTGATCAGACTTATTAAAAGAATTGGGGTTGATTATCACAAAGAATGGCATAAAGTGCTTAATATAGCACTGTGGGCAGACAGAATTACACCAAAGCAAGTGACAAAATTGTCCCCCTATGAATTAGTCTATGGTAAACCTGTTGTGATGCCCCTGAGCTTGGAGATTTCTGCTCTCCAATTATTGAAACAAATTGAGATTGAGGAAAATGGCCCCATGCAGGTCAGACTTGCTGAGCTCCTGGAGGTTCAAGAAAAAAGGGATTCAGCACATGAATCATTGTTGAAACATCAGAAAATAATAAAAGATTATTTTGATAAGAAAACTTCAAACCCTCATTTTGAAGTCAGATCAGTTGTTCTGAAATGGAATGAGAGAGCTGCCAAGCTGGGTCGACACAATAAGTTTGAATCATTATGGACTGGCCCCTATAAGATTCGTTCCTGTAAACAGCAGAATTCTTTCGAGCTTGAAACAATGGAGGGTGAGCCTGAGGAGATTCCAGTCAATGGGATCTACTTGAAGCATTTCAATTAGACACTGCCTTTCCTGTGTATTATAGTTAGATAGTTTCTTTTGTCGTTGCTTTGTTTTCCCGCCTTGTTTTTCCCGCTTTTTGTTTGAATAAGTGTTTTATAAACACGTGGCCATAGCTTAAGACTCTTAAAAGTCTTGAAACTTTCACATTCATTAAAACTCTCAAATCCCCAAAATTCCTAAAAGGTACCTAGCGCAGCCGCTTTTTTATGACGTGTCTGACACTCTGTCCCACTCAGATCGCTCGAGATTTTATAACGGTTTCCTTTTTAAATGCCATTTATGACACTTGATGCATCATTAAAATATCCCAACAACACGAGTTAAGGCTTAAACTGAGTTTCATTTGTTGCTACTTCTGCTAAGTGTCTTCCCTATTGCTGCTTTCCATTGCAAAAATCGCTTCCTAAGTGTGTCTTCCTTGTTGCAAAGTTTTTGTCCTTGTTACAAGCTTTCATACTCATTCACAGTAAGTCCAACAGTTTCTGAAAGTTACAGAAAGTTATACAGTTTCCAACAAGCACAGAGATGGCGGAAGCAGAGTCTTCTCAGAAGGGGCTTGGAATTTACGAGTTTGTTGACAGGCTTCTGGCCAGTAAATCATACGCTTCGGCCCCTTTGCAACCTTTGAGAACCTATCCAAGGACTAGGGTTCCTGAAGTTGGCTATGCAGTTGACCCAGCAAAGGTTCTAGATTTTGCAGATGGTATTGTGGAACCAGCCCTACAAAAGTCTTGCAAAGCTTTGCGAGAAGGAGCACACCAAAGATGCCTCCTGAAGGCCAAAGCTAAACAGTTCGAAACATTCAACATGCGAATTTGGACCTCCCAATTGGCAAAATTCATTGTCCCGAGTGTGCATTTATGCTCGGACCTGATTGAGGTATGCGCTGAATTGTTTCATGCACCTTCGAGCACCATTCAAAAGGGACCCTTCATGGTGCAAATAACACCAAAGGCCATTAGGGACATGTTAGCCTTACACTATGATAGCACAGCCACGTTTCCCACAGTTGCCAAAATGCAGAAGACGTGGGCAAACGTCAAGTTTTAACTGAGGTTTCTCAATGCAGAGATGCAGTTGGGAGACGACAATACCCAAATGCCAACGCTGCCCACAGGAAGGGCACAATTTACACAAGCCAGCCAGGAAGCACTATCTATGATAGCATTTATCTTCTGGATGAAAGAAGATATAACTGTTTATGATTGGTAGCTGGCCATTCTTTTCAGAATGAAGACTGTTGATAGGTCCCAGGAGTTTCGGCTAGATTTCTCTGAGTAGATTACCTACTCAATGGCCGAACAACTCACCAATTTCAAATCAACAGGGGTTTTCAGGTATTCCTCCTATCTGTTCCACCTTATGTTATATCAAAATTATGCCCTCTTTTCCCAGTATATGCATTTAGACATGTATGACCCAAGTTTTGATCCAAACAGAACCATCTCTGTGTCTGCATGGACTCATGTTTTGTCTAAATCATCTGACCCTTATGAGTTTTGGGAACTTTTTGTCGCCCTTGCTTTTACTTACCTAAGCCCAGAGCCTGTTGAGAATAGATTGACTTTGAGTATCAGAGGCCTTATGGCAAATTCCCCCATTCCCTGTGATTATTTCTTTGGGTCTCACCACACTATTATCAGGGTCCATGGTTTTAATGGGGAACCAATGTTGCTACCTAAGGTTTTGACTCCTAGGCTAGCCTTTTTAGAGGTCACCCGGAAAGTATCTGTGGTTGATAATGAGTATGGAGCTGGGAAGAAGAAGAAAAAGATGTATGATCTCCCCTGGGTGAAGAAGAACATGTCCCTATTGGTCAGGGATGCAGAGCATTTATTGCTGAGAAAGTTAGCTATCTTGGGTTTTCTTTTAGTTGAAGACAAATGGAGATATGACCCTGTTAGTTTCATCACCTTATGGGTCAAGAATAATAAGATTGGTGCCCAAATTGTGCATGAGGGCCATCCTTTCTGGGATGACAGAAGAAACCCTAAGGAAGACACCCCTGATCTATATGCAGAGCTGACAGATTTGCCTTTTGAGGGACCTAGGCCATGGGAGGTGTTTTACAAAAAGGAGAAGGCCTATAACCGTAAGCTCAAAATAGGCACTGGATTAAAAAAGAATTTATTGAGAGATAGGGAATGGAAGGCTGAGAAGATAGAAGCCTATTGGAAATATAGGCAGGAAATTTATGAAATAACTCATTCTTTTGGCAAAGTAGATACAGATGAGAAGTGGGAGTCTATTTGGGATGAATGGCATCCTTCCCCTGTCTCGAGCCCTGATACAAGCAAAATAAAAAAAAAAGGGTGAAGAATCTGAAGAAGAACCTGAATCCACCCACACAGTGCAGGCCCCAGGACAAACATCATCTGCAACTGCAATAACCACCTGGCCCCAATCCCTCAGCACTATAGAGAAGCAAAAGAGTGTGGTGTCATCACCACCTAGAGGGACCCCATCAGTTTCAGTAAGTGGGGCTTTTGGTTTTATACAAACACCACTGGTAACAGTGGTAAATGTTGAGGAGAAAGAAATAGAGCAAGCAGAAGAGAGGCCAAGGAAACATAAGAGGCTGAAACTTCAGCCTGATTCAGATGAGGAGGTAAAACCTTTGTTGCAGTCACCACCAAGTGTCTCAGTTGCCCCTCAGGTACGTGCTTCTTCTCCCTCTTCTTCTCCATCTGTTTCTTCTTCAATAGGGGTGGCAATCCCAGTTGGCCAAGTATTATTCCCTGCCACCTCTGCTATGCCAATTTCTCAGTTTTCCCCACCTGTTACTACACAGGCCATGTCATTACAGGCCACTTCATTACCTCCCTTTTCTCCCACTTTTCCCAGGAGGGTACCCCCTCAAATTCCTCCTAGCCAACATTTGGCTATTCCTTATGGCCTGCCACAAGGTCATCCTTTTGCAGGCGGGTACATTGCCTCTCCCCCTACCTTCCAAGCTCAAGCAGACACTGCCAAGAAGGCTAGGGAGGCCCGGATGGACAAGAAGAGAAAGAAGGATAATAAAGCTCAAGCTATCCCACATATGAGGTCACTATTTGACCCAATTCAGCAGCAGCTAACTGTGACCCATTTGTCAAAAATGTAGCAAAACCAAATGAGCAGATGCAGCCCCAGGATTTTACAATGAGTGCAGTGGCAATGGATATGTCACTCTTCAGGCCACAAGATAGGGTAGAACTACTAAATGAAACCACTTCTGCTATAGCCACTGATTACTTGAAGTTATCCAAGAAGTTGCAGAAGGTGGAGGCTAATCTGACTCAGGAAAAGACACATAGTGAGGCTCTGGCTACTGAGCTCAAATCAAAGAATGATGAGATTGAGGATCTTAATAAATAGTTGCAAAATACTATTTCATGTCAGATCCATCAGGCTACACAGAGCCAAAATGCTTCATTAAAGGAAGAGCTGACCCGGGTGAAGTCTATTTTGTCTACCTTGAAGCAGGAAAAGGCCACATTGCAAAAGAGGCATCAGGATTCCTCTCAACAGGCCACACAGTTGCAACAGCAACTGTTGAAGGAACAAAATAATGTTGCTGCTATTCAGGCTCAACTACAGGCCGAGCAACAAACAGCCAAGCAATTGACCCTTGAGTTGGCAAATAGGCCACAAAATGCAGGAGTGTTAAATTTGGTCAAGAAGTTATATGCATCAGTATGGGAAAGAATCTCTGAGGAGATTATCTAGCTTAGACCCTCTTTAACCTTCCTACTACATGCTCAGCAACTATGTGAAAAGGTGGAAACCTCAGTTCAGGTCACTCTGTCCATATTGTCCATGAGAGTTTCTGATTCTCAATTGCTACTAGGGAAACTTTATGACACATCTGATGAAACATTGTCGGCAGCAGGGATCAATGACAGGATGATTGCTGCCAAAAGGGTGAACGAGGTTCTGAGTTGTAATTCTACTGCAATTACCTACTAGGAGCTCCTGGATGTGGTAAAGGAAGGAGTAAAGGATATAAAGAAGCACATTGAAGACCTGGTGCAACTGGGACTTCCTTCTCCTTTTCTTGATAGCAACACAGTACTAATGGTTGATGAAATCAAGCCTCTGTTGCTAGCCAGATAGAATGATCAATCAGTTTTCCAGGGCTTAACAGATGCCTCATCTGTATCAGAAGTGGAAGCTATTTTGATTCCTATGGCCCAGCTTGATTTCCAGTTGAAAGCAGCGGTCCACGTTTTGCAAAGTTTCTCGCATAAGGATATGATCAACCTGGATTTGGCCTTCCAAGACTTGCAGAATAAACAAGGTTTATCCAATGCTGAGTGGTCTGTATATCAGACGGCTTTGCAGAATTTATAAGTTTTGCTGTGTGGATACATTTTTGGGATTCTTTTTGAGTAGGCTCAAAAGTCCTCGGGGTCGTCAAGAACTGTAGAGTAAAATACTCTACATTTTGAATTTTGAGTTTAAGCTATGCGGGTCCAGTTTTGTTTCGGAGTGCTTCAGTTTTGCAGCAAGGGTTTTTGACACACAGCACGGGCACAAAGCGCGGGCGCGAGGGTTTTCCATTTTTGAAATTTTTTCCAAAGTCCCAAAGTTCAGTGGAAGCTACCAAGTATCAGTACCCGAGACACATTATACAATTGCTTAAGGTTACACAGATGGAGCCACGCGTCCCTTTTAAGTCCCTGCGGAAGTCGCCAAGTGTTGGCATCCGAGGATCCATTTTTATAAGTTTCAAAGCCTTTTTACAAATAAGTATGGCGGGCCCCCTTTTAAGTTTCTCCCGGTGCAGCGGAAACCACCACATGTCAGCAGCCGTGATACTTTATAAAGTTTCTTAGAGTAGCCGAGGAGAGTGCCACGTATCTTTTTGCAGTAAGGCGGAAGCTGCCAGGTGTCGGCACCCGTTCAAGTTGCGTCAAAGTTTCAAACGTTCCTGTTGAAGGTTTCTTATAATGTAGTGGGCCCCTTTTTAGAGTTTTGGTGAGCACAGAAGGCACCAAGTGGCAGAAGTGGAGGGTGTTTCTAAAGTTTCCTAAAGTAACACGGAAGGTGCCGCGTGTCCCATAGGGTTTCTGCGGAAAGCTCCAAGTGTCGTCTTCCGTAGGTTCCTTTTGTTTTTCAACGCTAAGTAAAGGAAGTATGGTGGACCCTGCTAATATTCCTGTAACTTCAGTGGAGTGTGCTATCTGTCACCATCCGCATGATCCTTATAAGTCCATAATGTTTTTTTTAAAAAGTTTCTTGGAGTTGCGCGGAGGGCGCCAAGTGGCAACGTCTACGGAGGTTTTGTTTAAGTATCTAAAGTTTCTCAGACAGCAGCAGAAGCCACCAAGTGTCATCTTTCGCAAGACCCTGTAATGTTTCAAAAGTTTCTCAAAGAGCAGCGGAAGCCGCCACGTCCACAGTTTCTCATGTAAGTGGAAGGCGCCATCTATCCCTTTTTCTTTTTGAGGCTGCTCAGGCGCAAACTGTATGGTGGGTCCCATTTTTTATATTTCTTGAGTTTTAAAGTTCAGCGGACTGTGACAGGTGGTGGAGCCCGAGCACTCTTAGTATAAGCCACAGTAAAGACTCAGAATAAAGCGGAAAATGCCATGTGTTTTTGGCAAAGCCGCGGACGCTGCCAAGTGTTAGATTCCAGTATTTCCTAAGGAAGAAGCAGCTTCTTAATTAAGTCACGCGGAGGATGCCAAGTGTTTGTTTCTTATTGATCTGAAAAGATGAAGGAGTTTCAAGAAAGAGGCGCATATGAATGCTAGCTATTTCAAGGGTTTATAGTCGCAAAGACTATCAAAAAGCTGCCACGCATCCCTCCCCGACTCAAGTATGTGGGGTTACATGTATCTGTTGCAGCCAATGAATTTGCAGAGTGGCTAACCATTTCTGATTCGAAGGAGATCCTCTGTCAGACACTTTCAGTTAACCGCCGGTTCGGTTAGGCCGTTGAGATTTTATAATGCGGGCAATCTTTGGGCCAGTTCCATGCTATAAGTATGGGTTCAAATCATCGTGCCAAGACAACATTGGAGATATAGAGATTTTCTGCATCACAGATTGTTAGAGAGAAGTTTGAGGATCTTTTGTAGTGGCCAGTAATATCATTTGCCTTTGTTCTATTTTTTTGATTTAGAAAGTTTGTATAACTGTGCATGATTCTGTGCCTTCTATGTAACTTGAACATTAATAAAGACAGAGTTCTGTGCCTTTGCTGATATTTTTTGTGTTATTACAAAGCATTCTGGTTTGTGAGCCTTTGATTCTATTTGTCTTTAATCTGTTACATTGATCATGCATTTTCGCTCTTTAATGTGACTGAATCTTAAAATAGTTTCACTGTACTTAAATGTTGAGATACAAAATCACATTCAGGCACATTGCCATAGTTTTAGTTTCTTTTTTAGTTACATTTGTGATTCTGTTTCATTCTCCCCTTTTTCCCAAACACTTTTGAGATAAAGAAGAGCCAGCTTCTTTAAAATCTGGAGGTCACTCTGAAAAGCTTCCCACATTTCAGAGTTTCCCATGTTGGTGTTGGAAACAGCACAATTCTGAGCATCAACAGAGACATCGAGCCAAAGTAGACTGTTATGCCAAGATAGTAGATTGTTTGGATGATCAAGGAAACCAAGTCCATATTCAAGGGAAATCAAGGGAAATTAAACTGAGGCAAATTTCTGCCTTACAATTAAAAAGGGCACAGAGAAAAGGATGCCAACTCTTTGTTGTTAAGATGGATAAAATAGATAAAACAGATAAAACAAAGGAAACCTACTTTCAAGATGATTTGACATTCTATGAATGCCAAAAACTTGATGAAGTAGGGATAAAGGAGCCCATAGGTCAGGAAAGACTAGATATGGAGAAGTATCCCCTCCTTAGAGAATTTGAGGATGTATTTCTGGATGATCTTCTAGGATTACCCCCTAAGAGAGCTTTTGATTTTTCCATTGATATTATACCTGGGTCAGAACCTATTTCTAAAGCCCCTTATAGGATGACCACAACTGAACTAATGGAGTTAAAGGCTGAACTACAAGAGTTGTTGGATAAAGGGTTGATTAGACCTAGTGTGTCACCATGGGGAGTGCCTATCATTTTTGTGAAAAAGAAAGATGACACTTTACGGTTGTGTATAGATTACTGCATGTTAAACAAAGAAACCATCAAGAATAAGTATCTTCTTCCCCGCATCGATGATCTTTTTGATCAAATGAGAGGTGCGGCAATATTTTCCAAGATTGATCTTCGATTAGGATATCACCAATTAAGGGTAAAGGATGACGACATTCATAAAACAACCTTTAGAACCAGATATGGACACTATGAATTCACTATCCTACCTTTTGGGTTGATGAATGCTCCTGCATCATTTATGAATGTTATGAACAGTGTGTTCAGAGATTGTTTGGACAAGTTTGTCTTGGTATTTCTTGATGACATTTTAATTTGTTCCAAAAATGAAGAGGAACATATACAACATTTGAGAATTTTTCTTCAGAGACTAAGAGAGCATTAACTTTATGGAAAGCTCTCTAAGTGTACCTTCTTTCAGAAAGAAGTACAATATTTGGGTCATATAATTTTAGCTAAGGGAATAGCTGTAGACCCAACCAAGATTAAGGCTATTTCTAAATGGCCTGAACTGAGAAATGTTCACAAGGTCCGAAGCTTTATGGGCCTTGCTGGTTATTACAGGAAGTTTATGAAGAACTTCTCTAAAATTGCACACCCTATAACTTCCTTGCAAAGAAAGGGCAAGAAGTTTGAATGGTCAAAAAAGTGCCAAGAGGCCTTTGACCTGCTAAAGGAAAATTTGACTTCAGCTCTGATTTTGAAAGTACCTAAACTGGAAGGTCAATTTGAAGTCATTACCGATGCCTCAGGGGAAGGCTTAGGTGGTGTATTGGTCTAAGACAAACATGTTATTGTGTATGAATCGTACAAATTGAAAAACTATGAACAAAACTATGCCCCACATGATTTAGAACTGGCAACAGTCATGTATGCACTCCAAATGTGGAGACATTATCTACTTGGAAAACCTTTTGAGTTGAAAATGGATCACCAAGGACTCAAATATATGTTCACTCAACCCCATCTTAATGCTCACCAAAGAAGATGGTTAGAATTTATCTCAGATTATGATTTCAAGATTAAATATATTCAGGGAAAAGAGAACTGAGTGGCAGATGCTTTAAGTAGGAGAAGGCATATCTCCTCTATGGTCTGTATACATTCTGATTTTAGAAATCGAGTGTTACAACAATCTAAGGGAGATGAGTTTTATGAGCAGGTAAAACATGCCCTTGAGAAAGATTCACAGAATCCAAAATATGAAGGATTTAGCTTTGAACTAGATGGGTTGTTAAGGTTCAAAGGAAGGATGTATGTACCTAACTCAGCAGAGTTAAGGAATATGGTTTGGAAAGAGGTTCATTCTGCACCATATTCTGGGCATCGTAGAGTAACTAAGTTACTCGCTGATGTGAAACCTTTATAGTTTTGGAAAGGAATGAAAAGGGATGATACAAATTTTGTGGCTACTTGTATTGAATGCCAAAGGGTGAAGGCAGAACACCAAAACCCAGCGGGATTATTATACCCTCATGAAATTCTAGAGTGGAAATGGCAGATTATAAGCATGGACTTTGTGCAAGGGCTTCCTATGTCAAGGAACAAGCACAATGCTATTTTGGTTGTGGTGGACAAACTCGCCAAAGCAGCCCATTTTATTCTGGGAAACTTGACAGATGGGGCACCCATCATTGCTCAAAAATTTGTTCAAGAGATTTTTAGGCTCCATGGCATTCCTGAGAAGATTATCTCAAATAGGGATGCGCAGATGACATCTAGGTTCTGGCAAACTTTATTCACTTCACTAGGAGCACAATTGAACATAATCTCTGCTTATCATCCTGAAACGGATGGACAAACTGAAAGGGTAAACCGAGTGTTGGAGGATTTATCAAGGATGTACTGTATGGACCAGTAGTACAAGTGGGAGGATTATCTTCCTCTAGTGGAATTTGCCTACAATAACTCTTACCAATCAGCTATTAAGATGGCACTATTTGAGGCATTGTATGGACAGAAGTGTTGAACCCTTATAAGCTGGGATAATCTTGAAGATAGGGTTAGCCTTGGTCTTGAAATGCTATCTAAAATGGAGGAACAAGTCCATTTAATTTAAAAAGAGGCTAGCAGAAGACAATGATAGACAAAAGAGTTACGCAAATGCTAAATGTGTTCAAAGGCATTTCATTGTGGGAGATAAAGTTCTCCTAAGGGTAAAACCCTAGAAAAGTTCTATCAAATTTGGAAAAATGTCCAAACTGGCACCAAGATATGTGGGTTCATTTAAGGTTCTAGAAGAAGTCAACCTAGTGGCATATAGAATTGCTCTACAACCAGCACTTGCCATGATGCATAATGTGTTTCATGTTTCTTATTTGAAAAAGTTTAATTTTGCTGATAATCAAATTCCTATGCTTGATTGGAACCTTTTTATAGGTGAAAGACCCAGGAGCGGTGATAATCGAGCCCATCAAGGTGCTCAAAATGCGTAAGCTATGCTTACGTAATAAGGAAATAACTCAGTGCGAGGTCCAGTGGGACCAATATTTGGTGGAAAATGCCACCTAGGAAAATCATGACGACTTCCATACTAGATTTTCTCATCTTTTCTAAGACATGTTATTATGCTTTTGAAAACATTTTCATGAAATGTTGGTTAATTAAAGACAATTAATCATCAGGGATGATGATTCTTATGGGGGGAGATATGTTATATCCCCAACTTACAAATAGACTTAATCATTAACTTAGTAGGAAAATCAGGAGGATTATACATAGTTAATTGATTTGGTATTGTGGAATTATCTAATCTAACTCTTGATTATGAAAAAGTTATTAATGATGATCTTCTTTATGAATTGATTACATTTAACTATGAAATATAATGATGATGATACAATGATCATGATCTTTGTGGTCGTAAGTGTGGACAAGAAATTGGACAACCTTTGAAGAAGGAGGGAGAGTATCATCCTGGAGGGAAGGTTAGACATGAAAACAAAGGGGTCGAATAGCCATTTGAGTGTCGACTATTATGTCCTTCTTCCTCTTTATGTGTAAGTTGAATCGTGTCAAACTTGTTTCCTTAGTTCTCTTGATCTTTGAAAATTGTTATGTTCTTGATGCCTTTTAGACTAGTCGTGGAGACCAATTGATGTTCTGGAAACATCACCTCATGTTGAGGGGCAATCTTGTAAGAGAGAGATGTTTGTAATCTTTTGGTTCTCTAAGATAATATTCTTAAGCCTCTTGACTTAGGATGATAGTCAAATTTGGAGAAGAATCCCTCGACGACATTTGACATCTAGATGTGTTCGTGTGTGCTTCTTTTTTTTTCTTTTCAATCCTAATAGTAAGGATTTCAAACCCTTGTTTAGGATAAATTTCCATGATAATAATCATATTATTATCTCTTATGTCATTAATTTCTATGTTTTTAGTTGAATTCTTTTCCTATTGGTCAGGTTAGTAGAGGATGGAGAGATTTTAGCTCATCCACATTTGAGCTTATTGTCTGATGGTAGCCACCTTTTGTGGAACCGATTGGGTGAGGAAAGGTGGTTACCCTTTCTTTTTGGCATGCATGAATGGATGGGGGGAAAAAACAAAATATGGGAAGCTTAGTGCTTTGGATAGAAAGCAACGAAAGTTAGTGGTTTTTGGTTTTTCTTGGAGTTCTTTTGGGTTCTCAGGGAAGAGAGGGATTAGCAAAGAAGACTGGGAACTGGTACGACGAAACAGTGCTATTGTTGCATAGGTATTACCTGCATGTAAACCTACTCTCCATTAACAATTCAAATATGTTAATACAGAACTGAGTTGTATATTTTTTAAACTCTTGATTGGAGGAAGCTCAAGGCTGCTACAGTCGAGCACTTTGTTTTTACATATATTTAACTAGTGGCTCTAGGCCGTATGGCCGAGCATCCAAATTATCAATATAACTTAACTATACTCATAGCTCACTTGAATGAGTTTTTTCTACTAGTAAGTCGTCAGCTATTGAGCTAGGATTGGAAATGTTTGAATCTTTGTTTAGTTGTAGGTTGTTTGGTCGAACATATACCATTGAAACTTTTAAGACTACTTTCATGGCCGTAGGGCCAAAACATTATCAAGTCTTCTGCTATTGAAAGAACAGCTCGAGGCAGGAAGCTAAGCTTCAATAAAGTATTATTTAAAGACTATGTTTTATATTGTGGGCCGAATGGCCAAGTCTTATTTAAAGACTATGTTTTATATTGTGGTTCGAATGGCTAAGTGTTATTAAAGACTGTGTTTCATACTTTTGGCCAGGAGGTCGATGTATTTAAAAGACTGTATTCTGCTCAAGGCCGTAAGGCTGAGACTTATGGAATGACTGTGCTTCATGCTCGTGGCTGCTTGGTCGAACCTTGGATAAGAAACTCTTTCTGAGTTGGTGTTAGGGTTGCATGACCCAACTGTAACATTCTTTTATATCATATACTATGTAATAATAACCAGAGCTCGAACCGTATTAGCTAGGTTGGTAAAGTAATGTTGTCTCATCATTTACTGACTTGATTAGAGTATAAGCTTTTGAGTGGAGCAGGTGAAGGGTCCATATCAATTATAATTTAAGATAATAAAATAGTCTTACAACTGTGGATTTTGCCGTGTAGGCATTATTGAATGAAGTTTTGGGCACCCGACTGTGATTGCAATCCGGTTAACGTTTGAATTTTAGAGTGTTGGCATCTCTTCAAATTGTCACCAATTGAACTTATAAAATAAGCCGATTATGGAACACTTTCTATGTTATCTTGATTACCAAATAATATACTTGTATCCTCAGGTATAGAGGAAGTAGAACCATTGTGAAAATGGTCCCGTTATGAAACCATTGAAATGAATTTATATTGAATTCTTATACAATCATTATGAGTCTGCGTGTAAGACCTTTGTTAATGATTTAAGTTACAAATTAGTATACTTTCACTAGATCAAGGGCAGGGTATGCCTTGAGTACATGTATACCATTTCAAACTATGAAATGATCTATTTCTAGAAATGTGGACCAAGTCTGACCTAGGGGTCGAATGGTCAACTAATATGCATTGAACAAACCATGTGACGAGGAGTCATTGGATCTTATAACTAACCTATGGCGGGAGTCGAATGCCCAAGTATGGATAATGATTCGAATTGATCCCACTTATTCAAGACCTAAGGTATTGGGTCATTATAAACAACTGTAGGAGATGACAACTCTTAAGTCGAGATAGGATGGTGGACAAACGATGATGTTCATGGTGTAACATATTTGTATGAAAACTTTGGCCAAAGTGATGCATCCATCTCTACATGCATCATCGGTCCACAGTGTTCCGGATGGCCTAGTGTCTCTAGTAGTGTCATACAAGTTAGACGGGGATCTATAGTGTGTCACTGTGAGACATTAGGAAGGACACAACACTAGATACTCAGATGGCCAACCTATTTGGTTCTAATGTCTAACCTTTTCGTGAAGGGTAGGGCCTCTTCCAGGTAGGAAGATAAGCGGGGGACCGCAGTTCTGTGGTTGGAGGAAAAGCACCAAGATTATGCTCTCCTTCCCAAGCATGAAACAAGACGAGGCCTAAGGAGACAGATGTCATTGGTTCTAGATACAATATTTACATATTGTGACCAGTTGGTCTATTGTGATGTAACATTTTATTGTAATGCCTAGAGCATATTTTATACCTGATTAGTGATAGATATTCACTAAAAATTGTAATGGTTTACTGGATTGTAAATCATGTTTAATTTGACTTGGTTAACATGAACATGTATTATGATTCTTTGATTCAAATGTGATTATCACCACCTATTCCTAATTAATGACTTGATTAAGTAACATGATTAAGTTAATTATTGAGCATTCTGGAAAGTGTTGTTACATATTGGTAGCCCACAACCGAACTATTCATGATGACCTTTTTCCATCAAGATTATCTATTATACTCTCATCTATTTCAAGTAACCATTTAGGGGTTCTCATGTAATTAGCTGATACATAAGGTTCGTTTTCAACATTTTCAATGTTATTAACATTTTAATTTTTAATATTTTTAATTCTATCAACATTTTCAATAACAATTCCAACATTTTCAATAATAATTCCAACATTTTCATTTTCAATTTCAACATTTTCAATGTTATTAGCATTTTCATTTTCAATACCAATTTCAACATCTTCTATATCAATTCCAACATTTTCATTTTCAATTTTAACATTTTCAATTTCAATATTTTCATTTTCAATATGATGTTCAATATTTTCAAATTCTATTTCATCTTTACTTGAATTAACATTTAGGGGTGGAGAAGAAGCCTCAGCTTGAGTATTTGCCATACCTTGTCTTCTCTTCCTAGGACTTTCTCTATCTTTTGCTCTATATGCTTCAATTTGATATGTTGTTAGTTTTCTCTTTCCTTTTCTCTTACAACGACTATTGATCCCCATTGCACAAACAAAAAAGAGCACATAAATGATTGTAAAGTTGAAAAATGTGTAAAAGAATCTTCCAAAAGCTGAATTTTGTCTGTTACAAACAGAGAACACAAGATTTCAGCGATAAAAAGAATGTGGGGACCATTGGAATGCTCAAAACAGTCTCCTTTTTGTTTTTATATAATTCACAAAATATATATCTGTTTGAAATGGACATCCGTTTGTAAAAGATATCCGTTTCAAATGAATATCCGTTTATCACAGATATCTGTTTCAAATAGATATTCGTTATGTTTTGCATAATTCAAAACCTATATAGATGAAACCTATATTGCATGTTTTGGATATCCGTTTTCTTTAGATTTTTGTAAACCGAATAATACATAAAACCAATATTATGTATTCTTAATATATAATATATGTATTATATATTAATAGATCATAATATATTTAATTTATACCATATATTATATATTAAATATTATATAATATATAGTATAATATATATAATATATACTATATATTGTATATATTATATATCTTATACTCTCTCTCAACTCTCTCCCTCTCTATTCCTCCCACTCACTCTCTCCCTCTCAGGTCTCTCTTTCTTTCTCTCTCCCCCTCTCTCTATCTTACTATATATAATAATAATAATAATAATAATAATAATAATAATAATAATAATGTATATAATATATACTATGTATTAAATATATTATATAATATATAATATAATATTATATATAATATATTATATATATATATATATTTTAAAGATAATGCACCTGGTAAACTTTTTAACGTGACTGGCGACGTTGGTGCGGCATGCCCTCCAGCTCCACGCGAATGCTTTTGCCCAGAGCAATGAACCGGTGAGGCCACAACATGGGGGACCTCATCCCCTAGCAAGAACACTTCAAACCCACGAGCTCGTTGGCCCAGCAGGGGTTTGAACTCTAGTGGCTGCCACTACAACCGAGTGACTTAACCACCGAACCATGCCCTTATCAGCATATTATATATTATATATAATATATAATACATAATATATAATATATTAGTATATTACCATATATTAATATATTAATATATTATATATATTATGTATTATAAATAATCTGACAAAATTAGTAGGTTCATGATTTGGCTTGGGATTTGGTTCAGGATTGCCATACTTGAAAAAATGTGTTTACAAAATTTCCTTAGTTTTCCAAAGTTCGCCCTTGTGTCTGATGACTTTTTTGTTATCCGAATTTGATGAAACGAAAAGGGTTTATTGAAAAAAATGTCATCTTTCCAATGCCTTATTTTGAATTTAATAGATAATTATTATTGATTTTCTACATACATTACGACTAAAGTCTTGATTGATAGGATGATTGAAAAACTTCTATAATTTTCAAACTATTTCACATTTTTCAAATCTAAAAGATGCTTCGCATACTATAGGATTAAAAAAATTCAATTTCATAAAATTTTGACCAAGTTATGGTGGTCAGACAAACACATTTTAATAATTTTGAAATGTTCTAATAAAAAAATCATAACTAATTATTTACTAGCAAAAAAATTACAAAAGAAAATGCGGCACATCCGGGCATGTGTCTTCTACTTATATTGAAAGTTTCAGAAAAAAATACTATTTTTTCTTGTACCTAGGTTGGTGAAACATACACTTGCTTTTTATCTTTTTCCTAAAAATTTAGTATTGCTGCATTGAAAATTTAAATTTTTGCAAAATAGATTTACTTTTTTCCAAAAAAGGACTAGTAGCCTAGAAACTACATTCAATTTTCTACAAATTATGTTCTTACATATTTTTCAAATTATGTTGATAACCTATTCAAATTTTTATGTCAAGTTGCCTAACTCTATTTTTCTGAATTTTCATTGCCACTTAGGGGCCTAGTTTGGACCCCCATGATCCTGACCCTGATGTTTTAACTTATTTTATTTGGTGACTTTTTAGGGCCGTTTGTGTTTTCTTTCTTTTTGGTATGTTGTATGGGTAGTTTAGCATAGGTGTGTCTTGGTCGGTGTATAAATTTGTATCTTTTTTTGTGACATGTGTGTTTGGTGGTCAAAATATGGCTGAAAAATGTTGTCTTGTGCATCAAATCATTTTGTTGTCATTTATTTTAACATGATTATTTTCTTTCGTCATTATTATGAATCTTTATCATTTATCACTATTTATTATCATTTTCCCCTTTTTATATCCTTTATCTTATCTCATATCTTACGTCTTTTAGTGTTTTATCTTTATCATTTTGTCATTTATCACTATTTATTATCATTTTCCCCTTTTTATATCCTTTATCTTATCTCATATCTTATCTTATACTTTAGATGATCTTATCTCTTTATCTTATTTTGTTTTATGTCTCTTTATCGTTCATTGTTTTATGCCACATTCCAAGGAAGCTTGACGATTTCTACACCATGATGTGTATGAAGGAGAGTGAGGAATGGGGACATGAGTGCATGTATGCGTGTGTGTGTAACTGCTGAATGATGAAAAATGAATCATAACCAATAATCCTAGATGGATCTATTCCATTCTATGAAGGAAATACAATGAGTGCAAAACCATCCATATCTTCCATATTCAAATTATCGAAACCTTTCACATATCACATATCTATTTTATCCCAATTTTCATTTTATATGCCTTTCCTTGAAATTAATGTCTCTTCTTTTCAAGAGTTTGCCTTGTGTTTTCCGAACCAACCTCTCGAGTGGGCATCACCGAGGCATGCTACTAGCTTTTTCTTTAGTGTTCTTTGATACGATGCCACATGAGTGTGACATTATATAAAAGAGGGATAAAATGTAGACACCCAAAATTAAAATAAAGTCTTATTTTGCATTTTTCATCACACTTTCATATTTCTTCTAATTTCCCTTATTTAATATTATTTAATTAAATCTAATTATTCCCCCTTCTTCTAAAAATAATTAAATAATGATAATTATTTAATTAAAATCTAATTATTCCTCTAAATTTAATTATTTCTCCTTCCTCCAAAAATAATAAAATAATATTAATTATTTAATTAATCTAACTATTCTTCCTCTAAAGAATAATTAAATTAAATTTAATTATTTAAATCCTTCCTCATGATTAAATAATCTAAAAAATTATTTAATTAACTAACACCTCTCAAATTAAATAAATAAATCAAATTTATTTAATTTCTCTCAAGTAGCTTCTTAAAATAAATAAAAAATATTATTTATTCCTCCAAAATCTTATTTATTTCCTCACATGTTTTGGATGATAATAATAATAATCAAACATTATTATTTAAATTCGTAAATCTGTGGCTTTTTGTCTCAACTCAATTTCCACCTTCAAAATTGACATTGAGTTATCATGTCAATTTCCATGATTTTTGAAAGTCAACTCCTTGCAATTCCATGATTTTTGGATGTAATTCTTTAGTTAACTCATGCAATCCCTTGATTTTTGGACTTAACTCTTTGATTAACTCATGGCTTGTTATCTCATCAATTCTCAACCATTGATCATAATTCAGTTTACTTTCGATCTCAACCCTCCATTCTTTTCCAAGAAAAACATATAAACATGCTTCCTCTAAGCCATTTTCCATCACTTATCATCATAGCCTTACGCTGTCATTTTGATTCTTGAATTATCAAGCACTCAAACACTATATCATTGAAGCACTCAATCATTTAAACAATTATCAAGCACAGTTATACAAATCTGAGAGCATTTTTATCACGAGGATCATGATACATAAATAATAGAGCTATGTGGTTTGATTGTTGATAGTTATATTTACATTCGTAGTTTTTATCTTACTCTATTGCACAACATAGATTTGTAGGTTTCTTTGTATTCCATTTGATTTGAATTATTTGTTGTTATACTACATTTAGATAGCGTTCACAATATCAACCAAAAATCTAAAATAATGCATACATACATACAAAATTCTGATACATGGTATACAAAATCACCACCATGCCAAAATGTGGTACATGAAAAAATGTATAGAGTACAATATCTCAATCAAGCTTTAGGGCCATGACTATCTGATGAGGAGCGCACAATGGAAACAGAAAATCAATCCAAAAATTGAACCTTTGTACTCTTGAACCTTTTGAAACCGTTTCTAGTCTCGGCGAACAGGTCTTTGAACCTTTGAACCTTTGAACCTTTTGAACCTTTTGTTTTCGGCAACACTTTACAACTTATCTCTTCGAAGTCTTAGTCACTCCGATGTGAGGTTCAACAATCTTTGCCTATCAGCAAAATGATCACCATCAACTGTCTTCGAACTTGTCACTCTGACATCGCAATTCTTCCCGATGGGTGACTCTACACTTCTTGCCTGTTGGCAAGACAATTACTATCGGCCATGTTAGAATTTGCTTCGCTGATATGCCGATGGACCAACCACTCTTCGACGTGACTTCAACCTTCAGTGAACTTGATTTGAGTCCCAGCGATACGTCGATGCACAATTTACTTTCTCCCTCTTCAACCGAACCCTAACACATGGAGATTGTAGGTCAACCTACTATGCAAAACACTTGGTCTAGATCCTCTGCACCGTCGAACACAAAAACAAAACAAGAAGCAAAAATAAATACTTTTACAATGAAGCCATTCCACTGATTTCGACAGAAATTGTATCAGTGGAATGCTTCACGCTAACATACTGCAACAATGGAAAGCACATAGAAAGAATAGAAATCTACAGTTATGTGAATTTCAGTTACAGGGAATGGGAACCAAATTGATAGAATAGAACAGTTTTATTTCTCCTCAGAACAATGCATAATTACATTCACACTTCTTCTTCTCCTCCTCTTCGATAGTTCCTTCCTTTTGGTGTTTTTATCAACTCAACCTGCCATTAGTTGGAAAACCAACCGATGCAAACAGTTGGGAGACCAACCGATCCAAAACTACCTCAAACTGTCCTACTGCCCTGTTTTGGTACTATGTGATTACAATATGACAAAAGTGTGTTTTAAGACACTTTGGACTTACAAAATAGGTTCTAGGTCCTAAAGGACCTAGAGACAAACGAAAATGAAAATACATTGGTCAAATAGACCTTATTACAAAAGAAAACAGGATTTTCTAGGTGCTCCTGCACCATACTCCCGGGGTAGAAAAGGACTCATGTCACATGAGTTGGTTCTTTGTTTTGCTCCACCATGATCCTCTGCTGCTCCATGTCCTCTCCATGATCTCTGGACTGCAACCTTCTTCCATGGAATCAAAAACTCATGCCTAGCATTGTAGGCCCTACTCACACCTTGCCATGAGTGAGTGCTTGCAACCAAACCTATACTTTGTTTGCCATTCTTCCTTATTGTTATCTCTGTATGAACACCTACATTCAAAACCTTGTTTGATGCTTCTTGTACTGCTGCTATGGAAGAATATGTTTTCCTTTCAACTCTTGTTGGCTCTAAAGGACAAACAATGGTCCCTATTATGATAACATCTTCTTCTTTCCAACCACCTTGTGGCTACTTGTAGACTTGTTCTTTGACCTTCTTTTGATCCATCTTAGACATCACCATCTGATCTCCATCATTCAAAACTAAAATCACCTTCAAACTTTGATCTTTGGCAAACCCACTCCTTGAGGTATCCTCAACTTTCCTTGTCTCTTCTTCATTGACCTTCACAAACTCTTTCTTACCCACCAAAATGACCTTGGCTGCCTTCTTTGCTTCAGCATCCTCCTGCAATGGTGTCATCAAAAAAGTCTTCCCATCCTTCTTTGGTGGTAAAACAGTAGGGACTGCACATGGGCTAAGGCTCTTTCTTATCAGTCCTTTGTTTAGGAGTTCTTGAACCTGATTTGCTATCTCTTCATTCTGCTGAGGGGTCATTTTATATGCTACCTTATTAGGGAGTACTACTCCTGGTATGAGGTCTATCTGGTGGCTAATATCTCTGATGGGTGGCAAGGAATCAGGTAAGTCTATTGCAATCACTCCTTTGTAACTTTCAAGCAAATCTCTAACCTCCTGAGGCCCTACTTCTCTCACATTTTCCTTCTTTTCCCCTTAGGCTTCACAGTCAAAGCAAAACCTACTCCACCACCTTCCTTTAGTGTATCCATGAATTCTTTTTCTTCTACCAGCATTACACTAGATCCTATAGGCTGTGGATCCCCTTCTACCAATGACTGTATCCTATAAGTTACACCATCCTTTTGGAATGAGTAAGCATTCTTTTCCCCATCATGATGAGCCTTTCTGTCAAACTGCCATGGTCTGCCCAGCAGAAGATGGCAAGCATCCATTGGAAGGATGTCACACAAAATCTTGTCTCTATACTCCCCACTACTGAATTCTACCCATCCCTGTTCATTGATGACTATATGCTATCCCTTGTTTAACCAATTGACCCTATATGGACAGCTATGGGGTATCTTTTCTAATTTCAATTTATCTACTACTTCCAAAGATATAATATTGTCAGTAGAACCAGAGTCAATAATAACTTTACAAACCTTACCTTGGATCTTGCAGTTGACTCTAAACAAATCTCTTCTTTGTGACAGTTCAGTCTGCACTGGTTCTTTGAGCAGTGTCCTCTTGATCATCAGATTTTCTCCCATCTCTGATGTCAAATTCACTTCAAGAGATGTCACACTCCCTGCATCCTCTTGAGTCAATTTCGTTCTTCTCTCATTACCATGAGAAGTTAAGGCCTCCTCTGGACACTTGTATGTTGGGTGCCCTATTTGATTGCAGTTATAACATCTCATATTGGAGAACTTGGATCCTCTACCTGATCCATTTGTCCCACCTCTTCCATTAGGCTTTCTTCCTCAGTAGCCTCCACTGCTACTTGAGTCCCCAACTTGCTCTCCTTGGCTAGACTCATCATTAGACCTCTGGTTAGGACTTCTTCCTCCAAAACTGCCTCTGCCTCTAAAATTTCTACCACCTCCTCCTCTACCTTGTTGCTCACCTTTCCTCTTCAGCTCTTAATGCTACTTGAAAGCATTTTTCCATGGTTTCAGGGGTCAATAAACTTATCTCATCTTGAATATTGAACCTCAGACCATTTAGATACCTTGCCACCTTAGCTTTTTCATCCTCCATGTACCCACAATGAAGAGTGTATTTGTGAAACTCCTCGGTGTAAGTAGACACATCCATATCTTTCTGCATTTTCCTGTAAATCTGCACCTCGTAGTCAGATGGAAGGAACTGGGACTTGATCTTCTCTAGCATTCTCCTCCATGAAGAGATCATACTCTTCCCATTCTTTACCCTCTCTCCTTGGGTGTAATTCCACAATGTAAGGGCAACACCTTTGAGTTTAGTTTTTGTAAACATAACCCTCTTTCTTTCAAGAACTTCTTTGTATTCAAAGTAATTGTTTAGAGCCTTGATCAACTCCACAACCTCCTCGGCATCCATCTTCCCACTGAATATTGGGATCTCCATTTTGGCCTATGAAGAGTCTTTCCCAATTGCCTTGATGGCTTCAAGAAAGTATTTTTGATCTGCAGGTATCTCTGCCTCCTGCCCTTGGGGTTCTTCTCCTTCTTCCCCTTCTTCTTCTTCTCCATCAGATTCATCATCTGATTTCTTTCCTATCTTCAGTGCCTTCAACTCAGCCTGGAGTGCTTCCTTGACTCCAATCTTGATCATCTCTTCCATCTCCTTAAATTTCTTGACCACTTCTATTGTCATCCCCTTTGGAGGCATGATGCTAGCCTCTCCTTCGCTCTCCTCTGCTGACATATACCAGATCAAGAACATAACTTTTTATCGCTCTAATACCAATATGATGAGGAGCACACAGCGGAAACGAACAATTAATCCAAAAATTGAACCTTTGTACTCTTGAACCTTTTGGAACCATTTCTAGTCTTAGCGAACAGGTCTTTGAACCTTTGAACCTTTTGAACCTTTTGTTTTTGGCAACACTTTACAACTTATCTCTCCGAAGTCTTAGTCACTCTGATGTGAGGTTCAACACTCTTTGCCTATCGGCAAAATGATCACCATCAGCCGTCTTCGAACTTGTCACTCTGACATGGCAACTCTTCCCGATGGGTGACTCTACGCTTCTTGCCTGTCGGCAAGACAATTACTATCGGCCATGTTAGAATTTGCTTCACCGATACGCCGATGGACCAACCACTCTTCGGCATGACTTCAACCTTCAACGAACTTGATTTGAGTCCCAGCGATACACTGATGCACAATTTACTTTCTCCCTCTTCAACCAAACCCTAGCGCATGGAGATGCTAGGTCAACCTACTGTGCAAAACACTTGGTCTGGATCCTCTACACCGTCGAACACAAAAACAAAACAAGAAGCAAAAATAAATACTTGTACAACAAAGCCACTCCACTGATTTCGACAGAAATCGTATCAGTAGAATGCTTCACGCCGACATACTGCAACAGTGGAAAGCACACAGAAAGAATAGCAATCTACAGTTATGCAAATTTTAGTTACAAGGAATGGGAACCAAATTGACAGAACAGAACAATTTTATTTCTCCTCAAAAAAATGTACAATTACATTCACACTTCTCCTCCTCTTCAGTAGTTCCTTCGTTTTGGTGTTTTTATTAACTCAACCTACCAGTAGTTGGAAAACCAACCGATGCAAACAGTTGGGAGACCAACCGATCCAAAACTGCCTCAAACTGTCCTACTGCCCTATTTTGGCACTATGTGATTACAATATGACAAAAGTGTGTTTTAAGTCACTTTGGACTTACAAAATGGGTTCTAGGTCCTGAAGGACCTAGAGATAAATGGAAATGAAAATGCATTGGTCAAATAGACCTTATTACAAAAGAAAATAGGATTTTCTAGGTGCTCCTACACCACTATCGGATCCTTCAAGAATTGATGGTGGATGAATAATAGATGGCTCTCATTGTGAGGCCCCAAATCATGAGCGAGCCCTAGACCCACTCTGTGTTTGTAGGCCCCTGATGGTACCTCTTAGCTCCACTACCTCCACCCTTAGGTCCACCTCACGCTGTTGTAGTTGAGCCACTGTAGCTTGTAGCCTATCATTCTCTATCATCAAAGCCTACACTCAAAACTGATCATCAAAAAGTGTTGGTGCTGGATGAGCTCCTGTGGATCCATTGTAGCGAGATCTAGTTGTCTCTATAGAGCATCATGTCCCTGCTCGATGTAATTTGCTCTTAATACAACCTGGTCTCTCTAATCTGTGACCTGCCCCAATAGCACTAGACCCTCCTCATAAGCAACTTGAAGTTGCGCAATGGGCTCAAATATATCCACATGTCTCTCAGAAGTCAGTTGTGGCCTATAATTGGCCTGCACCGGCTATCCGAGATAAATAGTGGGCACCATCTTTGCAAAGACTCAACCTATGAAGTCGAGCCAAGCCCATGTGCTAATTGCAAAAATCAAATAAGAATCATGTCAGGCATCTCATCACATATCATGTATCAAATCAAAGTAATACGAGCATCTAGTGTTTATCTCAAATCACAAAACACAAACCAAAGTCTCATCAGGGTCTCCATCTTGCCAATTCAGATCAGTGGGGACTACCGCCATCATTGTTTGGACATGTAGGGACACTGTAGCACCTACATTGTTGGACTTCCCTCTTAGACCAGCTAGGTATGCCACTCGCAGTCAGAAGTGGTTGTGACACTCAAGATCAAGTCCTAGGTCTCTCCTCCGCAGTGCCACTACCCTCCTCCCTACGTTTGTGCCACCCTACTACGAGTGCTTCCTCCTCCTCTCTCTCCTCCTCCACCTCTCTCCTCCTCATCATCTCCCTCCTGCTCTGATGGCTCCTCACCCCCATAAGCAACCTTTTGTAGACCCTACTCAGCCCATGGTCTTAGATCTTCTACTGGGTGGTCTACAGGAAAAATGGGACCTGCCTAAGATGTAGCCCACCAAGCTATGTATATTGGGGATGCCCCACATCATTAGATGTAGATATAGGTGTTGCATCCTAGATCTCATCATCAGAGTCACTCAAAGTGACATCTAGTATAGTCGGCCTTGTCTAGTCATTGGGCCTCATGACACTTCGATGTGAGTGTATGTATGTCAACACTGCTTGGGGAACACCCTACACCTGCCCAAACTACCTCGCGACCTAATCATAGTTAAAGGGAACTATAATGTGATCAAGGCGACTGACAAAGAGTCAATCCCTCTGCATCTATACTAGCTGTCGTCATTGCCCCATCTAGAATCTCATGTCCTTGTAAGGTCTCCATATGATATCTCTGCTATGTAATCTGTCGAAGGTGACTCTTCAGTATAGCAAGTCACCAAATTACCATGACCTCCTCAAGGTGTAGGCATGTGCTCACACTACCAAAAAGATAATATATTTCAGGAATCCTGCGGCCTGCTTGAATGTAATGTGCTCAAATGCCCACATCTAAAGGGGTGTGCAGGTCATCAAGCTCTATGCCTCATAGTGCACGTAGCACCCTAGATCATGGTACAAGTTGCTGAGCATGGTCTGTCCCCACATGAATATCATCCTCTACTCCTCTATAGCCCTGATAGTGTGGATGAGGCCACAGTGAAGATGAGTGCCTCGCCCATCCTATGTGATGCACAAGGTGGCAGTAGTGATCATGATGTGACAGACCAATGGTGTGACCACTATGCCATACTCTAGCTAGCTGATAAGGATATGTCCTAGACATCCATAGGCATGGTCTGACCTAGGCAGTAAGTCTATCCCTCCTGGACATATGTAACTGGCCTCTAATCGATGATTTTCATAGTGTGACCTTGCACTAGTAGTCGAAGGATTCTGTATACATCCTCCAAGGTAACTCTCATCTCTCCCATCGATAGGCAAAAGGTAGAGGTGTCAACATCCCACCACTACATGAGCACCATTAGTATGCTATCATGAAGTCTCATTGCAGGCATATTATAAACCCACCAAAGCCTAATGTCTCGAAGATGACTGACCTCTGTGGCTATAAGTGCACTCACACAGCTATGCAGTAGTGTGTATATGTCTGCCAATGTGCCCTCACATTGTCAGAGAGTTAGACATCATCAGTCCTATATCATCAAATCAAAATAAAAAATTCAAAAAATCTAAAATTTTACTAAGTACTTGGACTTCAATGTCTAGACACCAGTGCCTTTTGAGGACCTTAGTGTCCATCTTGGATGCTTGTGCATCCCAAAGATACTAGTGTGTCTAGTAGATGCTAGCACACTAGTAGGACATTCTAACGAGTCTTTCAGCACGTAAATCAAAGCATTAAATGAATTCAAAAATAAATTCTTGACAACTCGCAAAGTGACAAACCATCCTCCACGTGCTGCCTCAAGGTGTCTAGTCTGGGTGCTTAGTAGGGTCATCTATGAGGCATGTTTATGCTCCAAGGTGCTCTGAATCCTCTAAGTTTTAGCAAATTCAAACATACAAATGAATAGTAAAAATGAAAAATCTTCTTACTCTTTATAGTAAATTTTTAAGATTTTTTCCTTTTCTTGAAGCACTCTTCACAGAAACCTTCATAACCTAGGCCTACAAACCCCAATTTTTGCACTGTTCATTGTGTTGGAATCTTGGTTCTACCCTCTATTTTATCATGTCTTTCGCTCTAGTGTTATTTTACAAAGTGACCCTTGCGAAGGAATTTTCAAGAATTTTCTTGAAAACTGAAGTGGTAGATTTCTACCCTGTTCCTACATCCAAATTAGCAAGCATAAATAGGGGGCACATATCTACCCTCATTTTTTTCTCTAGATCATTTTTCTCCTCTAATTCCCCTTAGAAATTTTTTGACTAACATACGCTTTTCACCCTACAGGATGATTTTTGCTATCTGACAAGTGGTTTTGTAGGATGTGATCCCTAACACTATGGTGTTGCAGGTTCCTAACCTGGGGGATTCGTTATGTCACTTAATGACATGTCGCATCCTCTACAATATCCTTTTGGGTATCCTTTTCATACCTATTTATTTTTAGTACTGCATTTTTGTACTTTAGCATGTATATGCACATAGTGTCATATGCCCGCTAAAGTAGGGGATAAATGTAACATTGTAAATTGTGCTCACTCATAATTTCATGTTATGTTTGGTACTCGCTTTGGTGTCCATACCTTGTTGTGTTTTAGGATCATTTCCATCCTTGGCCTTACACTTGACCCACAAGATATGTCTGTGACCTGGTTTGACCCTTTCTGTTGATCATGTGTAAAAACTACAAAAGTGCCAAAATTTTGGTCTTGTCCCAAGTTGGTTAGACATTTTAAGAACTAGAATTGCTAAGACTCCAGCACTTAGTGTGGACGTCTATGCCATGCGCAGATGTTCCAAAAGCTTTTTTTAGTCTTGCAATAATTTTTGAAAGTTGTCTTATCACTTGCGCGATTCGCCAAGAATTCCTTGACGCTTATCCGCACCCAAATGACTCATCCTTGATTTTTTGCCTTTACATTCTCTATTTAAGAAAGTAGATTTGTCATTGCAAATGATCGATTCTTTTTCGTAACGAAACTCTGCATAAATTGATATTGATTTTCTTTCACAACAAAACTCTGCTAAGATTTGAGAACTAGCAATACTGGATTTATTTTATCAAGTTCACACTACATTCTTTTCTTCGAAGTGGTGAACTTTGAAGGGTCCTGATTAGAACCATTGCCTACTGAGTGGCTTTCATCTCCTGTTGTGAGGTGACAAAGTTATGATTGATTCTTGCTTTCATTCTTTGATTGTTGTGATCCATTTGGTATAATTCTTATCTTTATGCCCGCTGATTTAACATTTCCAATTTATTTCTTGCATGTAGAGATCAATGTGCAAGTCAAATCTAAGTCACTAAATAGGATTTATTTTATAACATTGTTATTATTGTCACTACTTGCCACAATTCTATACACACTTAGAATTCAGAGCACACACTATTTTATCTATTCATAAATCTGGCTGTCGTTAAGGTGGAAATACTGAAATAGGGTTTGACTAAGGCGAGCTCCTATACAACCCAACCCCTTTTTCTTTGTCTCTATGTTTGCAGGTTTCATCAAGAATTTTGATGACTCCAGGAATGACTGAAAAAGATGGCACAAAGCTCAAGGATAGAAAGTCATATTGTAACTATGCCATATAGACTACAACGTGGTGCACAGACGTTGGCGCTATCATCCTAGTAGTGGACTCCATCCTCTGGTGCCAAGTTCTTTGTTATTATAGTTTTCCATTTCTGTATCTCATTTCTTGAAATATTATATAAATATCTATATTTTCCAATTTCTAGTTAGCTTAGTTATCTATTTTGTCAGTCGACTACAACAAAGGGACGTAGCTCAGACAATTTCAGCCTCCCTGATTAGATAGAGGTGAAACTTATATGTTTTTCGGCTAGTGTCCTAATATTTAATAGATAGTTGTTTTTATTATGAGTGAATTAGTTAGAAGCAAATTTTCTATTAAACAAAAACAAGGTACAATAGGGCGCAACAAGGCACCTCAAATAACCTTCAATCCAAGACTAATTCAATGATATTATCATCACGGGGGTTGAGGTATTTTCATTTATATGAAGAGTTTAAATATACATTGAATCATTTTCCATGCAATCTTTCAAGTTTTGGGGAAGACAAAGTGGGATTTGGGATAGTGTGGTTGGTTGAATTAATGTCCGTATGTGAAGAGGAAGGAGAAGATGAAGATAGATCTTTCGGAAAATGATTTTGAGTTTGTTGTATTTATTGAATTTGGTTGATATATACAAAAATCAAGTGGGCCTCCAAATGTTAATGATTACCTATTGGACTTATTCATTGTTTTCTATTCCCATCACATAAAGCGTCTCCACTAGTGAAAACAATAGTGACGAGTACATGCCTTTGAAGCGTTGTAATAATAGTATTTATTTTGTAATAAAAAAATAATTGAAATGTATTTTGAATAATACAATAATTATCTTTAAAATTATAGGTTGCTATAATTATTAGGTAAAATTTAAAATTAACCATTAAAAATGAAGCAAAATTTTCATTTTTAAAGAAAAAACCCTATTACGTAAAATTTAAAATTAACTATTAAAAAAATGAAATGAAGTTTTCATATTTAAACAAAAAAACCTAGAAGATAGAAATAAGGAAGGGCAATAAATGTAAACAAAGAACTATACATGGATTATCTTTAATAACATTTGAAGTACAATAAATTACTATCTAGGAATAGACTAGTTAAAAAATGTTAATAAGAAGTTGTGAGAACATTTATTAAAAAAACTAAAACCATGAGAGAGAGAGAGAGAGACTAACTTTTGATCAGCTATTTCACACCAATAATCTAAAGATGGCACATGTGCATGGGGAGAGAGGAAGAGAGACAGGGAGACAAAGGCAAGGAGAGAGAAAATGATAGAGAGAGGGAGGTAAAGATAGACAAAGAGAGATTAAACACGTCAAAAGGGTAAATTAATTGAGGTGGAAGATGTGTCAAATTTGACAAAAGAAAAACTTGATGAAATGATTAATGTAGTTGGAGGTTTTGATCTGATAATAGTTGGAAGCCCCTATAATAATCTCATAGGCAACAAAAGGAACACAAGGGATGGGATAAAGGGGAAGCATTCCTCTATTTTCTATGAATTTCCTCTTATTTTTATATAGCATTTTATCTAGTTTTTTAATGTAATGAGCATACCAAGTCAAAGATTACCAATTCAAAATTCTAAAATATCAATAACTTAATACTACATTTGTGTTTTCAAAAGAAAAAAATCAATTTAAAGATACCAACTGTCTATGGAGACATAGGTTGTGCACAAAACATCACTTAATGGCCTCACAAGTAACCTAATGCATTTCCACACTGTATGCTAAAAAATATGATGAACTCAACAAATGGAAAAACATAGATAGATGGAGAGAGGAAATAGAGAAAGATAGATATATAAAGATAGAGAAATAATGCATTAGACAAAAAATGAGAGATAGAGAGATGGAGAGGGACACAAAGAGAGATAGAGCTATAGAGAGATAAAAAGGGAGAGCTCGAAAGAAAGAGAGATGATAAGAGATATAAAGAAAGATAGAGAGACAAATATAAAGATAGAGAGATAGAGAGAGATCAAGAGAAATAGAGAGATCAAGAGAGAATGAGAGAGAGAGGAGAGATAGGGGAAGATAAAAGGGGAGATAGAGACATAGGGATAGAGAGATCAAGATAGAGATGGAGAGAGAGAGATACAGAGATAGAGAGGTAGAAAAAGAGAGATAGAAAGGGAGAGAAAGAGAGAGAGTGAGAGAGACATATATAAAGATAGAAACAGAGATATCTTCACCACCATGATTTCTTGAACTGTAATATTGGAAGAAATTTAACATTTATCTAGGTGGACGGTGAACTAAGAATTTGTTGAGGGTGATGAAATCCTTTGATGATCGAGCACACATAAGTTATCTTGACCTAGCTCATACAAAGACAGACTGAAATAAAACATGGATGCATAGAAGAAAAGTGAACACCAAAATTGTTTGAATAAAGGAAGAAAGAAATTGCATATTAGAAGTACATTGGCCTCTGTAATAATCAAGATCGAGGCCTTGTGTTGTTAACTCAAAATGATAGTATCTAGCCAATGTTCATTGAATTTGTAAATTTCATCTTTGGATGCTTTTAATTCAATATAAGTTGTGGATGTTCCCCATCATTGTAACCTCATTTTTTTCACATATCCATTTGCTAAAAACCATGTATCAATTCTTAAATACCATTCTTTTAGTGCTTGTTTCAAACCATAGAGCACTTTCTCCAACCTATAAATAGATCGTTCTTTGCCTTCTTCAAATCCTTTTGGTTGATCCACATATACTTCCTCTTCAATGTATCTATTCAAAAATACACTCTTCACATCTAATTAGTATACTTTCCATCCTTTTGTGCTGCTAAACATAATATCAATCTCATAGTGTTATGCCTTGCAACAAGTGCATAGGTCTCCTTATAATCTATACCATACCTTTGAATCTTTTCAATGATACAATCACTGTTGTACTTTACCTTATAAACCCATTAGTTCCTATCACTTCTTTGTCTTTTCTCAATTTATTAAAAACTTGAAATAAAATTTGCTCACCATGAATGGACATACCCCAAATGTCCCTTTTTAAAAGTGATGACACTAATATCATAGTTTTTTATTAAATATTATTTATGGTTTTATTTTTTCTTAAATATATATTAGTGTTCTAATTTCATAAATGAATAGTTCGATTATATATATATATATATATATATATATATATATATATATATATATATATATATATATATATATATATATATATATATATATATATATATATATAAGTTTTACATAGATTTTTTTAGCTATTAACATTATAGTTTTATATAATATGCAATTTTAGTTATATATTATTTGTTTAAATTTAATATATTTATATATCATGTCATAGAGTGATGTGAGATGATCAAAGTAATATGAGTTGGACATGTTTCTAACTTCTAGTTTCTCGGTCTTCTATGTGAATGGTGTGAATCTCATTGTATATATGACCAAATTTTGTTTCAATCCAAGCCTCTTGAACAACAATTTTCATAAACAAAAAAATGAACTTTTGTGCTTTCCTCTCTTTGTAGGTGAGTTTGAATTTATATTTGGACTGAGTTGCCTTGTAGCGAGAACCTTATATAGTATTATATACCATACAAAATATATTAGTTTCGTTTCTTGAGTTGTTTCTTCAAACTTAGTAGGTTCCACCTCAATATAAGATGCATAGCTAACCCATTCATCATCTTCATTGAACATGTCCCTTGACACAAAGAGGGACGTAGATAGAGAAATAATGCATTAGACACAGATAGAGAGATAAAGCGATAGAGAGGGACACAAAGAGAGGTAGAGATATAGAGAGATAAAGAGGGAGAGAGAAAGAAAGAGATATAATAAGAGAGAGATAAAGAAAGATAGACACACACACATATATATATATACACACACACACACACACACACACAGAGAGAGAGAGAGAGAGAGAGAGAGAGAGAGAGAGAGAGAGAGAGAGAGAGAGATCTTCACCATCACGATGACTTGAAATGTAATACTGGAAGAAATTTAACAATTATCTAGGTGGACGGTGGGCTAAGAATTTGTTCATGGTGATGATATCCTTTTATGATTGAGCACACATAAGTTATCTTGACCTAGCTCATACAAAGATGGACTAAAATGAAACATGGACGCATAGAAGAAAAGTGAACATTAAAATTGTTTGAAGAAAGAACAAAAGAAATTGCACATTAGAAGTACATTGAGCTCTGAAGAGATAGAGGGATAAAGAGAGTGAGGGAGACAAAGATATAGAGAGAGATAGAGCTATAAAGATGGAGAGAAAGAGAGATATAGATATATAGAGAGAGAAAGAAACAGAGATGGCAAGAGAGAGAGATAGAGAAAGATAGAGAGATAGAGAAAACAACGGAGAAAGAGAGAAGGGGAGATAGAAATGCATATATAAAGATACAGAGTTAGAGAGACATATATAAAAATATAAAGATAGAGAGAGGAGACAAAGGGACATATACAAGGATAGAAAGAAAGAGAGGGACACAGAGTTAAAGAGGGAAAGAGAAAGAAAGAGAGATGGTGAGAGAGAGGGAGATTGTGTACATTTAATGCACCTAATTGTTCAAATACCATGTCAGGGTCCAAATATTACATAACATAACAAGAACAATTTATACGTCAGATACTATAATCTGACCATGCAATGAAATACATTCTACAACATTCATCAACGTATCCATTGCATACTAAGTGCGATTGCCAGTTCATTAGGTAATTCATTTCATATAGATAAAGACATTCTTAAAACTCAGACAAACTGAACATTAAATAGCTTAGTTATTTTTCACACATGTGATGCTTACCTACATTGCCTTGCCACACGACTTCCTTTGATTAGGTCAAAAACTGTCATGTTCCATTAAAATAAATGTAATATAGTTGTAATTAGCTTTTTGCTTGAATTTTCCCTACGCTTGGACTGTTGGACTTCAAATTTCAAATCTTAATGTCTTTGTACACATAATATTTCCACATCTCATGATGATAGATTGTAGTGCTTCTGGGAAAAACTGTTACTTTTTTTTTTTCCTTCCTTTTTCCCAGAAGCACTACAATCTATCTTAATGTCTGTTGTGGCAGGTCAGAACTGATTTAGTAATTATACTGCAGAGTCTGAACTCAGATAGGCGTTGCCTTCCGGAGCAAGTCAAGCTCACGTACGCGGACAGCATGAAATCGACGATTTAAATTGAATTCAAGTACAGGACGACGATTTAAATTGTTGGCGACCATAAAGAGCCTAGCAGACTGCATGCCCCTGATTTCGATCCTCGGCTCTCGAGCCTCCCGCAGGCGTAATGATACGTGTTCCTCTACTTGAATTCAATTTAAATCGTCGATTTCAGTCTCTCCGCGTACGGGAGCTTGCCTTGCTCTGGAAGGGAACGCTTATCGGCGTAATAACAAAAACAAAATGGGTACTAATCAGCCCGATTGACTTGGGCAAAGTACTAATCGGAAGACAAAAACCCTAGGAGCCAAGAGATCAAAACCAAACCTGGAACAGGGTTACGAGTTTATTTTCTGCATTTTGATAATATTGACTTGGGCAAGGACTTCATGTATTAATTGCAAGCCAGTTTCTTCTCCAAGAAATGGGTTGTTTGAATCGTTCTCTACTTCTGAAAGTGTGTTTCGTCTATAATATTATGTCTCTATGTTTTGTTGGTGCTGCTGCTACTCCTCTGCCTACTTTTCATACGATCCTAAAACAGTCTATAAACTGCCTTTCGATTCTAATATGGATTCCAGTAGTCCAGGATATGGTTTCTATTTTGCTCAGATTTCTTCATTTAGTGCAAATACGATTTTTGAATGTGTTCAACGCCCCGATTTTATTGGTGAACTTTTTGATAGGAGGACTAATGCGTTGTACTACTGGAGTCAGATTGACCCTCAGCAGGTTTTAAATATCATCTATTGTTACAGTTCTATTTCTTTTACTTCCTATAGAAATTAGATTTGAAACCTGGGTAACGAGATGCATATTAACACAGTAGTGTTTTGAAATGAAATGAATATATTTTCAATATTAATTTTGATGGTTGCGGCTTTCGATTGCAGGTGATGGTCTATCCGATAGACTATTCCCCCCCCACACGACTATGGAAATGCAGATGGTTTGAAGCTGATTTTCGAAACCACAATGAGGGGAGCAACCAATACACGCCTTAACATGGTAATTAGTTAATTACATTACGCTTTTACATTCATGGCATCCATTTATTTATTACAATAAATGTATTGTTTTTTCTTTATTTCTACCGTTGGCACAAAGTTTATTTAAAAAAAAAAGTTTTTTCTATATTCTTCAAGTTTTTTTGATGGCAAAATGCTGAATTTTTTTTTAAGTGGGTTTTTAATGAAGAGTAGTAGATTAAAAAACTAGCATAGAGTAGATCTTAACCATTAATTTTTTTTAAAAACACCATAAATGATAAAGGACAAATATTTTTGACATTTATTACGCTTATGGCCTTCCTTCTATGAGAGGAAGCTACCTGACTTCCCAGATCAACAGCTCGGACTGTACGGGGAGGATGCAAGGCGGTGAGACCAGTCTTGGCCACTCCCGAACAAACCCTTTGAAAGATCTGCTGAAATTTTAGCGATCTGAAGAAAATGTCAGGATTTGAGAGAGAATATCTAAAAAAAGAATGGCGAAGATTTGACAAAAATAATTGATAAAGCTATGTTAGACTTGGAGGTGAAATTCATTGGGTTTGATTTGAGTTGAGGAATGAGTTTGGAGCCGCAGCAAAGATTAGATGAAAGACCATAAAATATAATAAAGGTGTGTTTTAGATATGGAGGTGAAATTTGGTGGCTCAGTTTTGGATTCTTTCGGAATTCAAAATAAAGAAAATTAGGGGTTCGTAGGTCCTCCTTCAGTAAAAGCAGGGCAATCAGTTTTTTTCCCTCCTATTTACAAGCATCTCCGTGTATTCTGGGAGTGTGGTGAGTCCATGCTTTATTTAGTAAGGGAAGTTGACAGAAAATAATGGATGGCTAGCCACTAGCTGAATTTGATTTTTTTGGCATTTTAGATCATATTTTACAATCTAGTATAACTTAATTATGCTGAGAGGCATTTAAGTCACATCTGGTTGGGATGAGAGCACTCATTTTTCTGCTTAAATTTATAGGAACAATTAAAAAAATTTTTAAAAAAAAAAAAAAAAAGAAATTGAAGAAAATAAAAAATAAAAACCAAAAAAGAAATTGGAAACTTAAAAAAAATTCACCAAAAAAGAAATTGGAAAAATAAAAAAATAAAAATTATTAGAAAATAAAAATAAAAATTAAAAAAATAAAAAGTGGAAAAAGGTTGAAGGAAAAAAAATGTAGTATAGAAAACAAAAAAAACACCGAGTAAATATACAACAACATTTATAGTAAATTACATTCTAAAATAATTATACAACAACATTTATAGTTTTTTTTAAGAAACTAGTATATTTATATTTAAAAAATATATCTATAGTATGCAAAGAGATATCTTCTCAAGTTTTCTCAATGTTTTTTTATGTTTTCCATAGTTTTTGATTTTGTCGACTTTTTTCTTCAACCATTTCCAATTTCTTTTTTGGATTTTAATTTGATCATCGTATGGCCGTATTTAGACATTTTTGCCATAAAATACAATCAAAATTTTAAAAAGATTGTATCACATGAAAAGAGAGATTTTGGATAGAGTGTCAAATTTTATATATAATTATGATGATATATATATTTAATTTGTATATAATTTTACTTATATTAAGGTAGGGGAAAGGGGCCAGTTGCAACCGCTATGTTATTGTGTACTTGACCCCCAATTAAATTTTTAAAAAGAACAGATACATGTAAACCACCAACCTAATAAATTAACACAAATGCACCAATACATGTTTACAACTCCATGTATGGGGCGACATGTTGAAATGACACTTTTTTGACCCATGTGCACATAACGCGTCCTAGAGTGAAATGTATAAGTGCCCACAAGATGAAAGAATAGCTTTAAGCTCTTCGTTTGCATACAGAGAAACTCAAAAAAATTCATTGAAATCTGATATGTCTAGCTATGAGTTTGACAAACGCGAGCGGTTACCGGCACATCGTTGCGCATGTATGGGGCGACATGTTGAAATGACACTTTTTTGACCCATGTGCACATAATGTGTCCTAGAATGAAATGTATAAGTGCCCACAAGCTGAAAGAATAGCTTTAATCTCTTCGGTCACATATGGAGAAACCCAAAAAAATTTGTCGAAATCCGATATGTCTAGCTATGAGCTTGACGTGCGCGAAGTTAGTGTGGGCGGCTACTGGCCTCTTTCCCCTATATCATAGTATTTTAAGGTTACATTTGAATACATAACTGTCATTAAAAAATTGCTCGAGAGGCAAGCAGGGCCTAAATTTGACAGTTGTATAGTTGTATTTAGGCATTTTTGCTGTAAAATACAATCAAAATTTTAAAAAGACTGTATCATATGAAAGGAGAGATTTTGGACAAACTGTCAAAATTTATATAGGATTATGATGATTTATATATTTGATTTTTATATGATTTATTTATACTAAGGCATGTCATAGTATTTGAAGGGCACTATTGAATAGATAACTGTCATAAAAAAAATTGCTTGATAGGTAAGGTCGACTATCAAATTTAAGCCCTGGAGGCAAGGTCAACCGTCAAATTTAAGCAATGGTTTCCATGGCTTTGTGATTTTTTCCATTTTTTTTCTTCAACCTTTTTTATATTTTGCAATTTCTTTTTTAGTTAATAGTTTTTTTAATTTTTTCGAGTTCCAATTTTGTTTTTGGTTTATTTTTTTGTATTCCAATTTCTTTATTAGTTTTTATTTTATTTTTTGCTATATATTTACACAGAAAATAAGTGCTCTCAGAGTCTCATCTCTACCTGGCTGTGACTGTAGAATGCCTCTAGAAAAATTACTTTCCAAGTTTCCATTAATAATTAAATCACATTCTAAAAAGCCACGTAAGCCTGTAAGTTCCTTACCAATGCAAATCGGAAAAAAATAGAAGGGCAAATTACTTGCCAAAACGTTAAGATAAAGGCAAAAATCTAGACGCAGCCCATATTTTTGGCAACGGGAAGAAACGGAGGGGCAAGCGAAGAAATGACCGTTCCCGACAGAACCCGTTCAAACGAGAAACGAAGCCTTCCTGTTGCATTTCTGGTAACACAACAGAGGACAGAGAAGTAAATGTGAATCATTCTTCTAGAAAATTAAAGAGGAGTTGGATGAAAGCCTTAAATTTTGCTGCTCATTCAATGCCATGCGTAAAGGCAATCATCTTATGTACGATTTTGAAAAAATGCGTAGGGAAAGCTCTGTGACATTTGTTGATGTTTCTTAGGACAGACCTTAGAGGACTAAAAGCTGTGCAAAGGGTTTAGCGCAAGCCCATGAAGGCTCTATTCAAATGATGAAGTTTACTTTCGACGCTGCCGTAGCCAAAACCTTAACCGCACATTAACTCTAAGCACTTAGCGTTACATTTAACTCATCCTATTGGTCTCCTCGTCCCACTCTGCTTACGTGTTAAAATGTGAACCAATAGCATTGGTACACTTCACAAAGGGATACACAAGGCCACTATGGATATCACAATGTAGGTTGAACCAATGGGATGCTACCATTAGTGTTATGGAACACAACTATGGAAGACAATAAAACTTATTTAAGTGGCCTTTTCATGCTCACATATACATGACATAGTTGTGACCCCATCATGCGGGGCATTTCCTTTTATGATTAGTAGAGCATAAAATCTCACATGCAACCAATCTAATTTGTTTAGTTTTAAATGCGTTGTTGATCGTTGGCCCTACAATACATGGCTTCGATTCCACCCACCATAGATCCTATCCAATGTGCTCACTTGAATATATCCTTCACTGGCACACATACACCCTTCTTCCATGTGAAAGTGTTAATAATTACTTGTGCACAACCATTAATAGAATACTTAAAAGAAATTTTAGTTAATGTAAATTGAATGCATCATATTTGGTTACAACTCAAGATTACATGTGTTAAAGAAATTTGTTGTATAATATCAATAATATTCTAATCAAACTCATGTACAAATACCTACCAAGGATGCAAGATGATTAAAAAGAACATAAAGGCTACGTTACTAATAATGCATGGAACGGTTAGGATAGATGATGGAAATCGAACAATTGACATCTCAACACAAAATTTTGAAGAAGCTCTCCCATGGTTTGCTATCATTCTGCTTAATTTTCATTTTTTTAAAGAAAAAAGCATCTAACATTGAAACAATGGTTAGCTATGGAAGATTGCAATTTCATACTTTGCAAAGGAAGGTTTAGCTCGGCTATTAAGGGTGATCAATCTTGATTGTAATTGAGAGAGCTTGACTATTACGAGATCAACTTAGTTGAACATATTATGAATAGACATGACAGATTCAGGGAAAGTGTTGGCTCTTTGCAAGTAGGTTCAAGAGCAAATGTATTGGCTCTTCTTTTCATTTTGAAAATACAACCTCTTAAATGTGGCACCCATACCTAACTCTTTTGTTCTTGTACATGTAATATATGATGCATAACTTTTAAGAATGACAAAACAAAGAAAAATAAAATGTGACATTTATAATAAAGATGCACCTTCTCTTCTAAAAAACAAGTTGGATCTACTTTCATGATCACTACTTGCCTAATATTTACTTTGATATAAAAAAATTATAATCTCTAAAAATCATGTATATCTTGAACAAATAATACTTATTCCAATACATATTTGTCAATACACCAACAAATCAAAATTTAGCATACTAAAAACTATGAATATTTCATTTTATTACAAAAGAAGGGCTCATTTCTACCATCACAAAATCATATAAATATCAAGCTCAATTTTATGGTGTAACATAGCTTTACACTAAATAAGCTTTGGGAAAATCAAGTCTCCCCAATGCCTTGCAATGTTTTGTGAATATTGGCATTTTTCTCTTCCTTCATATTGAATCTACTTCATCCATCAATTTCTGGATTCTGGAATGTTGTGAGTCCATGCTTTCGTAAAGGAAGTTGACATAAAATAATGGATGACTCTAGCCACGAGGAGAGTAATCAATTCTTCAAGACATTAGAAGAAATGGCATCTATTTCTGACTGACTCAAAGACGGATTTCAGATATATATATACCTTTTCAAAAAAAAAAATATAATAAAGTTTTATCCCATTTTAATAAAGATACATAACAAATTAAAACAATCTTCAAGATTTGTTTGGACAATAAGTAATTAAACAATCGTTATATATATATTTTTTAATTAAAAAATCTAGTTTATATTAATAACTCATATATTCATATTTAAAAAAATATATCTAAAGTACGTGGAGATTCTTATGAGGTGTCTATTTCCACCTATGTGTAGTAAATTGATTAAAAAATGATCTCTCTCTTTAGTAATATTTATAATATATCATCTACGATATACCACATAAATATATTTTTTAATCATTGTAAAGTACACAATGCTTTCAATAAAAAATATATTTTAAAAATTAATAGTTTAAAATTATTGTAAAGTTAAATAATTTTATAAAAGTTTCTTTAAGAGGTGAATTTTTTTTTAAAGGGCCTAAAGGAATACTCGGGGTACTACCCTGGCAGCTCATGCCATGAGCAAGGCGACGCCACTCATATGGAGTGGTGGCAGGTGCCTTAGGCCCTGCCCCTTACATACATTTTTTAAAAAGTTTTTTTTTTAATATTTTTTAATTTAATTTTTTGGGATTTTTTTTAGATTGGATTCAGCTCTTTCCTACTGTATTCTAAACCAAAAGCCACACAATTATTAGTAAATTACATTCTAAAATAATTATACTACAACATTTTAAAAAAAAAATTAAAAAAAACTACTTTCCAAGTTTTCATTAATAATTAAATCACATTTCAAAAAGCCACGTAGACCTGTAAGTTCCTTACCAATGCAAATTGAAAAAAAAATGAAGGGCAATTTACTTGCCAAAACGTTAAGATAAAGGCAAAAACCTAGACACCTATATTTTTGGCAAAGGGAAGAAATGGAAGGGCAAGCGAAGAAATGGCTGTTCCTGACAGAACCTGTTCAAACGAGAAACAAAGCCTTCATGTTGTGTTTTTGGTTGTTGGTGTTAGAAATAAGCCACACCCGGACCAACGATGGACTGGTCTAAGAGGGGCTAGTAGCTCAATGGTAGAGCACTCCAGTAGTGAATGGAAGGTCTTAGGTTTGAGTCCTCTCTAGTCCATGTCTCAACATGGTATTAGAGCCAGGATCAGGCTAGGAGCCCCAAGCACACGAGAGGTGTGTCTTAAGGGGGGGTGTTGGTGTTGGAAATAAGCCACACCTGGACTGACGATGGACTGGTCCAAGAGGGGCCAGTAGCTCAGTGGTAGAGCACTCCAGGAGTGAATGGAAGGCCTTAGGTTCGAGTCCTAACTTGTCCATGTCTCAACCTAGTATTAGAGCCAGGCCCAGGCTAGGAGCACCAAGCACATGAGAGGTGTGGCTTAAGGGGGGTGTTGGTGTTAGAAATAAGCCACACTCGGACCGACGATGGACTGGTCCAAGAGGGGCCAGTAGCTCAGTGGTGGAGCACTCCGGTAGTGAATGGAAGGTTCTAGGTTCGAGTCCTAGCTGGTCCATATCTCAACATGGTATCAGAGCTAGCTTTAGGCTAGGAGCCCCAAGCACACAAGAGGTGTGGCTTAAGGGGGTGTTGGTGTTGGAAATAAGCCACACCCAGACCGACGATGGACTGGTCCAAGAGGGGCTAGTAGCTCAGTGGTAGAGCACTCTAGCAGCGAATGGAAGGTCTTAGGTTCGAGTCCTAGCTGGTCCATATCTCAACACTGGTAACGCAGAAGAGGACAGAAAAGTAAATGTGAATCATTCTTCTAGAAAATTAAAGAAGAGTTGGATGAAAGCCTGAAGTTTTGCTGCTCATTCAAATGCCATGCGTAAAGGCAATCATCTTAAGTATGATTCTGAAAAAATGTGTAGGGAAAGATCTGCAACATTTGTTGATGTTTCTTAGGACAGGCCTTAGAGGAATAATGTTTCTTAGGACAGACCTTAGAGGAATAAAGTATGCCACAATAGGAAGCTGTGAAAAGGGTTTAGCGTTCTTCACATGGGCCAAGAGATTCAAGCCCATGAAGGCTCTATTTGAAGATGAAGTTTACTTTTGCTGTTATCGCAGCCAAAACCTTAACCACACATTAACTCTATCCTCTTAGAATTACATTTAACTCATTCTATTGGTTTCCTCTTCCCACTCTGCTTACGTGTTAAAATGAAAATGGAAATGGAAATGGATCTGGATCCTTTTATAGTCTACGATGTCAAGCGTCCGCTATGGATATCACAATGTAGGTTGAACCAATGGGATGCTACCACTAGTGTTATGCAAGACAACAAAACTTATTTAAGTGGCCTTTTCATGCTCACATATACGTGACATAGTTGTGACTCCATCATGCAGCTGCATTTCCTTTTATGATTGGTAGAGCATAAAATCTTACCTGCAACCAATCTAATTTGGTTAGTTTTAAATGGGTTATTGATCATTGGCCCTACAATCCATGGCTTTGATTCCACCCACCATAGATCCTATCCAATGTCCTCACATGAATATATCCTTCACTGGCACACATACACCCTTCCTCCATGTGAAAGTGTTAATAATTACTTGTGCACAACTATTAATAGAATACCTCAAAGAAATTTTAGTTAATGCAAATTGAATGTATCATATTTGGTTTCAACTCAAGCTTACATGTGTTAAAGGAATTTGTTGTATAATATCAATAATATTCTAATCAAACTAATGTACAAATACCTAACGAGGATGCAAGATGATTGAAAAGAACATAAAGGCTGCATTATTAATAAAACATGGAATGGTTAGGGATAGATGATGGAAATCGAACAATTGGCATCTCAACACAAAAACCCAAAGAAGCTCTCCCATGGTTTGCTATCATTTCAGTTAATTTTCATTTTTTTAAAGAAAAAGCATCCACAAGTAGACTATGAACATTGAAACAATGGTTAGCTATGGAAGTTTGCAATTTCATACTTTGCAAAGGAAGATTTAACTCTACTATTAGGGGTGATCAATCTTGAGTGTAATTGAGAGAGCTTGACTATTATGAGGTCAACTTAGTTGAACATATTATGAATAGACATGACGGATTCAGAGAAAAGACTTGGCTCTTTGCAAGTAGGTTTGATAAAAAATGTATTGGCTCTTCTTTCCATTTTGAAAATACTTGTTCCAATACATATTTGTCAAGACACCAACAGATCAAAATTTAGCATACTAAAAACTATGAACATTTCATTTTATTACAAAAGAAGGGCTCATTTCTACCATCACAAAATCATATAAATATCAAGCTCAAATGTATGGTGTAACATAGATTTACAATAAATAAGCTTTGGGAAAATCAAGTCTCTCCAATGCCTTGCAATGTTTTGTCAATATTGGCATTTTTCTCTTCCTTCATATTGAATCTACTTCATCCATCAATTTTTGCTTCCTTTTCCCACTAATTGGATGTATTTCATCATCTATAAAATAAAATAAAATGAGTAAATATTTGTTTGCAGAAACGTTTTTCGTACATGCTAAAATTACTTAAGAGGTTATCAATTGAATTTTAAAAAAATCTCAAAACAAGACAAGTACACTAGAAATCAAACATGGCCAACCATATAACACCATGTGGTCTCCAGCATCCCACCATAATTCATAAATGCACTAGTCACACAAGGCTAATTGTTTCACTATACAATTAAAGCTTTGACTATGGTTTTCACTCTCTTACAAACATGGGTCTAAGAATATACTCCAAAACATATGAAGCTAGGGAACACTAAAGAATGCAAAATGACTTCAAGTAAACACAAGGCTAGGTATAATATATAATCATAGTAACAAAATTTTTAATAGAAAAACATAGAAATACTAAGAAGCCATAATGAGAAAACAACAATTGTACTTGATTTTGGTTCATTGGTTTCATAATTTACACTTCTAATCTATATGTACAATAAAAATCATTTCAAAATGAGTTTGACTAAAGCCTACCAATCAACTTGAGACAAAGGAAATTAGACTCAACAAAGAAAGAATTGAGAAAAGTGAGATTATTGGAGAATAATGCCATCCTCGTTCCCATATTTACAATGGGTTACACAAACTTTACTTCGTGTTTAGATCCACATTAATTGTCCCTCTATTTTATGTTTCGACCCCTTAGACATATGTTATCTTGAGAAGGATAAGGGCATTGAAGGATAGTGCATATGTGCCTCTAATCAAATCAAGAAGAGGACATGCACATCGATTACAAATAGTTCAATATTCTAATAAAACTATTACCACTAGTCCAAGATTTATCAAAGCTATATCCACCATACCTATATGTCCACCTACATTGACATCCTTGTCAATACATCATCTACTAATTGGTCTATGTATCTCGACATGGATAGACTTATATTCTCGCAATATTTGAATGTCATACACAAAAGAGTATGCTTGTCACTTTTCATGAAAGAAGCCATGAAGCTTTATACAGCGAAGCCCGTGCTACATAAAGTGTGATCAAATGGTCTACACATTTTGATCATGCATTTAACTCTTGGCAATTGGTGCCTAAACTCAAATTGATTGACTTTTGATCAATGATTTCGTGCCAAGAATCCAAAGATGACACATGTCCATGGATAATTAAGTTCAGTGCAACACTTCACTTGCTTTAGGACCTGGTCCAATTCACCTTTAAGACCTCTTCAACATACCCATTACACACTAAGGTGCCACTACTACTTATTATGCTATTTGTTCTACTTAGAAATGGTTTGACTATTTCTTTATTAAATTTTATAATGCTACGTAGAAATGGATAACTCCCACCTTGTCACAAGAGTATAATGAAGCTTTCAATGCACTCTCATGGAGACAATAGAAGGTTTAATTCAACACATAAAGATATAAACATAAAAGTAGAGACATATAGCATTGTTAAATGTTTCTTTAAAATATTATTAACTAGTAGACTAAACTAGTTGTTACCCATTATTCTTGGAAAATCAATTATATGTTCAATACTTCTCTAGGTGGCTAAATCTAATTTAGAAATTCGTCGCACAAGAACCACATGGAAAGTCTTATTGGGAAGCAATGTTTTTCAACAAAGAGGGTGATCCCAATAAAATATTCTCCAGGATTAGAGGGATGTCTCCCTATCTATCTAATGGCTAAGCCCAAAGTAGTTTGTGCAATGGGGAGAAAAGGTATAGAAGTCTTGAAAGCAAATAAATCAAACAAAGGCTCATGACAAATATATCAATTGTCTTATCTGACGGTTAGAGCAGAGCTTAGTAGCTCATGATGCAATAATCTACAAAGATAAACATGTATCAACTAGCAACAATGAACAAAGACAAGTCAAAAGTCACATGAAATAGTTGCTTTTTAAAAATTTCATGAATCATTACATAGTTGAATACACAGATACTTTGGTAGCAGACATAAGGCTTCCCTATATAATGCAAAAGAGGAAGTGGACTTCACTTAAGAATCAGGCTCAAATGCTTAGCTGCAAGAGTTTCGATAGATGTCTAGGTACACAACCCAACATTTATAACTGATGGAAACCTTAATAATCAGTGCAACATCAAATTATATAAGCATATGTGATCATAACAACATAAATAAAATCAACACACATAACACAAGGATTTTTACGTGGAAAACCTTGTTAAGGGAAAAACCATAGGGTGACTAACCCAAGATTGTTTTCTATATTAAAAGAATAAAGGAGTGCAAAATGGCACTTGCCAATTAGGGCTCATTGCCCGAGCACACTACTCATAAGAGGCACACTGCCTACAAGAGACTCACTGTCTACAAAACTTACAGAAGGTAATCAGGTGTTTGAACTGATGAGAGGCATCTACAAATGCAAGAATTTAGTTCCAGTTAGGCTCAATACACTGATCTAATGCAATTCATTCTTCCTCTGTTTTAGTGTTGTTGCTTTGTCACATACCGGACTTGAATTGCTGCTTTCACACTTATTCCTGCTTTTCTTCACACTTTATTTCATCTTTGCTTCACTACCCACACCTACATACAGGAATTCATCTAGTATATATATCCGTATAAAGGATTTTTATCAACTTGCTAGTCAGCATCAAGATTACTGCAAGTAATTTCTCTATCAGCTGAATCCATGCTTGATTTGTGATGCATATAAAAAATATAGACATAGAAGTAATTAATCATGTTGGCCAACAATGAATGATCCCATAAATTGTTTAATCAACACCATTTACTCATCCAGATTGAAGTCTGATACTCTGTCGGTCAATTCTTCCTCTGTCTGCTCTGCCTGACTGGAACCCAGAGCTTAGATCCTCATATCTTTTGCTTGCTTTATCACCGGAGGCTAAATCTCTGGAGAAAGGTAGTCATGATACTCCTCTTGACTTTTCCAAGTTCACAACTTGCTGAGTTACATCATCTGAGAGATCCGGACCTGATTGTCGAACCTTGTTACATACTCTGTTCTTGTTCACCGGACCAAAACAATCTTTAATTTGACTTCCGGTATAGGCATCCTATGTACTGCGGATGTGTGGGATAGACTTTGTTGCCATCAATGACAACACTCATGAAGCCACACAGTGTCTGTTGCCAACAATCTCCCCCTTTGGCATTGATGGCAACACTTAGTGAAAAATGGCTAAGTGTCGCAGTAACTCCCCCTTGGCTGATGCTCTGTCTTTTGCACTATTATACCAGAACTCCCCCTTACCTGGATTCCACATTTTTCACTACTCTTCACTCCCCCTTTGACATCAATGGCAAAGGGTGGGATCCGCATACCAAAATTTGCAAAAAATGTTCTATACATGGCCGCATAAGCATATATGAATCATATGTTATACTTACATATACTTAAGTATATCTGCAAAAGTGGCCTTCAACTATACAAACTCTATGGACCAGCTCTACTTCATCCTATCCAGAATGGAGATGTGACCACTCAACAAAATTGCATATGCTTCTGCCCTTTTTAAATTTGTTGGATCACTGGTCCGGGCTGTGGTCTGGGCATCTGTCAAGGCCTCATGTAGTGCCTCTAACTTAGGGATAATTATCCCTCTGATTTCACTCATCTTGTTTATTATATCCTTCTTTTCTTTGTTCAGCCTCTTTATTTCATTTATGATGACAATCTCCTGGCATTCTTGATTCATTAAAGAGGTAGTAAGGGGATCAAAATTATGAGATAAACTTGACAGTTTACCTTCTTGTTCTTTCACCTTCTTTTCAATATCCTCTGTGACTTTGGGCCAAGATAGACAAAATTTGTACATGTCCCCACCATCTTTAAGAGCATTTTCAAGGCTCTTTATTCCAATGGCTAGGGTCCTCCTATCATTTGTAATGAGTCCCTGTACTTAAGTGAATCTTTTTTCCAAAAACTCCTTCCGGACCTTTGTTTCTATTGATTTTTCCAGAGGTTCAAAGTGAGTGCTAAAAGAATTTACCAAAGATTTTAGGTTGCCGAATGGTGAGGCCGAGGGATCCTTTTGGTAGGATGGCATGATCTTCTCCAGCATCTTGGATGCAATCTCTAACAGTTCACAGTCCTCCATGTGAGATTTGAAGAGTTTTTCTTTAGCCTTGGCTTGGGAAAAATATGCTATCTTCATCATCTGTACTGGAGAGAGAGTGTCCAGATTTAGGGGCCCTTGAAATAGCTCCAGTTCATCTAACTCCACCACCTCTTTGTCTAAGAAGTTCTTCACTATCTTTGCAGTGTCTCTTGCTAGTGATTGAGTCTTCTTTGAAATATTAGAAGAGTCATCATTTGTCTTATTTACTTGTTCTTCTTCTTTTCCCTTAACCTCTTCTTCTTGAATCTTCTTCTCCTCTCCTTTACCTTCTCCTTTAGCTTCAGAGTCTGGAATGTCTGTCACAGCTGCAGTGGGATTCAGAGGAGAGGTGTCACCTGAGATTATTGCTTCATGGACTTCCTCTTCCGAAACAGAGGAATCCAAGTCCTTAGACTTTTCTTCATTTATCTCTTTTGATCCTTTTACATTAGAAGTTTCTTCATTGGTTACATTTAATCCTTCAACTTCCATGGTAGAGGGTTCTTCATCTGTTTCCTTCACAATAGGAAGATTGAATCTTTTGAGAGCATTTCAGAGGATGTCTTTTGTTTCTCTTGCTACTTGGTCAGTTTCTCCAAGCATAAGTTTATTCATTCTTTCTTAACTCTGGAATTCATCCTTACAGTCCTTAAAGATCATGTCCATTTGTTTTGGAGTGATAGAAGGATAGAGCTAAATTGTTATCTATTCCTCAATCTCTAAGTCTTTTGCCTTTGCATTTTATTTTCTCAGTTTGAGTACTTTTTCTTGACTCTTAGGAATTAAGGATATAATTTCAATGAAGTCTTTATTGTAAATGTTCAAGTACCTGATAGTAGCTTCTTCCAAAATTCTCTTGTCAGCATCACTATATTCATCATAGAATTCAATCACCAGCTGCAGATTCCCATCCACAGTGACTGCGTTGATGATGTCATCAATGGAAAGAGTGGGGTTTTCTACAAATTCCTCTGCCTTCTCTTCCTCCTTTTTGCTAGTAGAGGACTTCCCAGATGTTCTCTTTTTCTTTAATTCTCGGATTTCTTCATCTGATTCCATTTCCTCATCATCTTTATGGCTTGTATACTTCCTTGAGGCTTTGGTCTTCATCCTCTTTTCTCCTTTTCCAGATGTCTTGACTTTCGGTTTGGTAGACTTTGAGCTCTTGGAAGTGACATGAGTAGAACTCTTGGAGGATCTAGTCCTAGAGGAGGTTTGTGCAGGGGCACTTTCTTCCTTTGCTTCTTCTCTTTCTTTTTGTGCTTTCTCTATTTTCTCTCTGTTAGCATCAAGAGCCTCCTTTGATATGCCAAATCTTCTGGCAAATTCCTCTACTTTCCTTCCTACTTTCCTCTTTATCTCCGACTATCTTAATTCAACATGTATTTTTACACTTAGTTCTTGAAAGGTTCCAAACCTTTCCGCCTCAGGTTCCTTAGGTTGGCTCAACAGGTGTTGAATATGTAGCTCCAAGGTTTTCTCATCGACCTCGTATCCCATAGGCATTATCCACACTATTCTAGACTCAATTGCCTCCATTAGGCATTGATCAGTGTCAACCATGAAGCACATTGTATCCTTGTATTTCTCAACTATGGATTGAGGTATTCTTTCTTTGGTTTGTATCATGCTTTGGAAGTTCTTAAAGTAACCCCAAAGAGCTGTGTTCCAAGCTTTAGCATCACCAAGTCCATACATATAATCTCTAAGCTGGATTACAACCGGTTTGTCATTTTGCCAAACCCAACCACTTGATCCGGGTAGCTCATTCATGTAATAGAAGAATAGACATAGTATTAAACAACCATATTTGAAGGAGTTCTTCTTATCCTTTTTGATCTTCTATAGATTTTCTAATAGTTGATTTAGGAGAAGATCACACAGGTCATAATCTACATCTTCCCTCAACATCTGATATGCTGCATATATTGTAGTCCCAGACACAGAATTCTCCCTGCTCGAATGATAGATCTTGTATCCAATTATCATTGAGGCAAACTTGACATCCAGATATGTGATGTCATCTATGGTCATTGCTCTTTTATCAAACTTAGATCCAGTGGCTTCAGTTACTGTCTGGTTCTTGACAGATTTAAGTGCAGGTAACCCACCAGAAGAATGCAGTCTAGTCACTGCTCTGATGGCATATTTTGTTATCTTGAAAGGCCTCATTAACCACATGAAATTATCATGCATCCTGCTTAAGACATACCGGACCCAATCATCTTCTGCAAAATAGGAGAAGTGTATGCAATGTTCGAAGTGTTTATCTCGGAGGGCCTTGATGTGAGGTTTGAGTTCAAAACTCTCATCTATTAGCTGTTTGTGATAGATGTCGATCAATGTAGAGTCTCCAAATTCCTCAATGTTGGCATGGATATAGACCCTAACATCTTCTACGTGTAATACCCCATGCGGAATGCTAGAAAATGCGCCTAAAGGATCAACTTCTAGAGATTTATAGGGGTGTTTCTTGAATTTAGGATGTGGCCTATCAGAGATCTTTACAACCATTGGAGTAGCCATTTTGTAAAAGGTTCAGAGAGAGATTTTCAGAATGGAAATACCTTTTAATGCTTTTAGGGTTTGAAATAGAAGCCGAAACAAATCGCTGGATGAATTTGATTTTCCAGTTGATCTTGAGTGAATTGTAGAAACTTTGTTGCAGAGCTCTCCTTTTCTTCTTCTCGAATGCAAATGTGCAAATAATGAGTGATTGACCTCTTTTGTCCTTGTGCAAACCCTAATTTCCTTCTATAATAAATGCACAACATAAGTTATCTGGTTGCCTTGTTTTGAGAGAGATCTTCTCAAATCATTGTGCTGAACTTAGAATCATTGTCGGTGAGGATTGACAATGTATCTTCTTTTCTTCAATCATGCCATGGGTCCACAGATCAAAGTATTTTAATTTTGAATCATACCGGATCTGCGTGTGAAAATATTGCTTTACCGGATGGCTGTCAAACCGGATCAACTTGAGTGGTTAAACTCTTGCAAAACTCCATGCGGATCTTTCATATTTTTACTGAGGGTTATATAGATATTTTTTTGAGAACCCTTTAATTCGCAGCATTCCATGTGCCGAATTTAGGCACTAATTGACTGGTTAGGGGAATTTGTTTTTTTTGTGGCTCCCCTTGAGCCAGAGCTCATCTGTTGAATTTCTGGAAGGAATATTGCTCATCTCCTTTTGAACTTCATCCACATTCACTTTACCTTTACCCTTATCTTGTTTTTGATTATGTTGCACTGGACCCTTTTTATCCTGATTTTTACTTCTACAGAATTTGGCAATATGACCGGATCTATTGCAATTGTAACATACAACATTTCTTTGCATATTTGATTGATATCCTCTTGATCTGCATTAATTAGCCATATGTCCCATTCTATTGCATGCAAAATATCTACCATTGAATGAATTGTTTATATGCATATTTCTGCTTTCATGAGATTTGTAACCATACCTTTTACAGTTGAAACATTGTTCGGAGAAGGATGGATTAGTCTGATTCATTCTCCTTCTGCACTGAGTTGCTTTATGACCAAAATTGTTGCAATTGAAGCAATATTCATTGAAGGATGGATATCTTTGAGCATTTGGTTGCCTTACCGGAGGTCTTCTAGGCCTGTTTCTTTGATTTCCTGATCCAAAGTTCTTCTGACCAGATTTGGAGCTTTCACCTTTCTCATATCCCAAGCCACACTTATCATCTACCCTCTTTTGGCTTTCAAGAAGAACTTCAAGTTGGGTTGAGCTTATCTTGAATTTCTCTTTGTATTCATTTGCTGTTTGAAAATCTTATTTAAGAGTGTCTATTTGATTCTCAAGTTGTTCTTCATTATCTCTAGCTTCTTCAAGATTAGATTCAAGATGTCTAATTATTCTGTCCATTTTGTGGCAGTCCTCTGTCTTCTCCTTGAGGGATTATTTTAGATTATCTTCACTTTTCCTTTTTTTGTCAATTTCTTGGGTGAATTTCATAGTCCCTGATTCAATTTTATGCCTTACCATAATGACCTCTTTTGACAGCGTTTCACATAGCTTATTTTTCTCATTCAGATCTTCATTAGTATCATTGTCTTCACTCTGATTGGCTAATTTTTGAAGTAGTTCCTTTCTCTTTTTCACAGAGATAGTAAGTTTTTCTTTTAGCTCATTTATGAAATTATCAGCTTCTTTGAGTCTTTCTTTCAATTTATTGACTTCAAAATGAGATTGGTCAAGATGATCTAGGGTAGACTGAAGTTGTTCCCTCATACCATATATATCCATTGAGATTCCCAGATCTTCCTCAAGCTGTTAGGCTTTGTTCATAGGAACTTGGCTCTGACACCAATTGATGGAAACAAAACAGATAACTGAGAGGGGGGGTGAATCAGTTATCTCAAAATTTCCTTAACTTTCTTTTCCTTTGTTATCTTAATAATCAGTGCAACATCAAATTATATAAGCATATGTGATCATAAGAACAGAAATAAAATCAACACACATAACACAAGGATTTTTACGTGGAAAACCTTGTTAAGGGAAAAACCACGGGGTGACTAATCCAAGATTGTTTTCTCTATTAAAAGAATAAAGGAGTGCAAAATGGCACTTGCCAATTAGGACTCATTGCTTGAGCACACTGCTCGAGCACACTGCTCACAAGAGGCACACTGCCTACAAGACACACTATCTACAAAACTTACAGAAGGTAATCAGGTGTTTGAATTGATGAGAGGTATCTACAAATGCAAGAGTTCAATTCTAGTTAGGCTCAATACACTGATCTGATGCAATTCATTCTTCCTTTGTTTTAGTGTTGTTGCTTTGTCACATATCGGACTTGAATTTCTGCTTTCACACTTATTCCTTCTTTTTTTCACACTTTATTTCATCTCTGCTTCACCACCCACACCTACATACAGGAATTCATCTAGTATATATATCCGCATAAAGGATTTTTATCAACTTGCTAGTCGGCATCAAGAATACTGTAAGTAATTACTCTATCGGCTGAATCCATGCTTGATTTGTCATGTGTATCAAAAATATAGACATAGAAGTCATTAATCATGTCGGCCAACAATGAATGATCCCACAAATTGTTTAATCAACACCATTTACTCATCCGGATTGAAGTTTGATACTCTACTGGTCAGTTCTTCCTCTGTCTGCTTTGCCTGACTAGAACCTAGCACTTAGATTCTCATATCTTTTCTGCTTTATCACCAGAGGCTAAATCTCTAGAGAAAGGTAGTCATGATACCCCTCTTGACTTTCCCAAGTTCGTAACTTGCTTAGTTACATCATTTGAGAGATCTGGACCCGATTGTCGAACCTTGTTACATACTCTGTTCTTGTTTACCGAACCAAAACAATCTTCAATCTGACTTCCGGTATAGGCATACTATATACTGCGGATGTGTGGGATAGACTTTGTTGCCATCAATGACAACATTCATAAAGCCACACAGTGTCTCTTGCCAACAATAACTATTCGACCCATCCCACAATAATTTTTGCCCCAAATCTATATTTAAAATTTAAATTTTATTTGAGAAAAGACATATTTGTAAGTTTGGCACGTTGATTAATCTTTTTGGTGGTTGGAGTAGACTATGTGACCTCTATCTATAGCTCATTTTGTATGAATCTGCTAGCCTACTATGGAACTTTAGTGGTGCTAGGAGGTGAAACTAGTTGTCAGGGAACTATTCAATGGGTGGTCATGAATGCTCGACCTTGCTGCCTTGCAAAGTTTAAATTATTTTATTGGATCAACCTTTTCATGGCTACTCTAGCATTGTAGAGTCCCTTAGATGACACAAAGAAGTCACAGATGCTAGTATTGTGTAGCTAAGATGAGGAATGTAATGCTCCTTATTTGCAATGGCATATCGCAAGTGGGTCGCTATATGAGTTAATAGTTGGTAGATCAGATATTTTGCAAGATGTTTGAGAGACTTTGCCCTTTGTGTTTGCCAAAATCCTTGAGAGTGTGTCATGTGTCCTCAGTTAAGTTAAGACTTAGTTGAAACTGATGATGTAAGTGGGGCTCATCGATACCATTACACTACAACTTTTACACTGCCACATGTCATAATGTTAAGGCTTCCTAGGAAAACTAGTTTTGACACCTTTGAAAAGTCCCACAAGTTGTTAGATTTGATCTAACCTAGAGCATCAAACAATGTGCATTTGTTAAAACTTAGCCTTTTCCAAAATTGCATCAAAAATTAAAATACAGTAATTAAAACATAAGAAGGAAGGTCTAGAGATACCGTAGAGCTATTGGCAAGAGACACTATATGGATTCATGATTGTTGTCATTGATGCAACAAAGTTCATTCCACACATCTGCAGGACATGGTGTGTCTCTACCAAAAGTTAGAGTGAAGAATGTTGTGATCTGGTAAGCAAGAACAGAGTATGTGGTGAGGTCCGACAGTCAGGTCCGAATCTCTTAGAGGAAGTATCTTGGTGAAGTGCAAATTTGGGAAAGTCAAGAGGACTACCTTGAGTGATAGATTCCAAGGATTTATCCTCCGATGATAGATGAAGTAAAAGATATGAATACTTGAGTATCGGGTTCCTGATTGGCAGTGTGGATAGAGGAAGAACTGACTGGCAGAACATCAGACATTATTCCAGATGTGTTACTAATATTGGTAAAGGTTATGAAGGCGTAAATTATGATTGGCCACCATGATTGATTATTTCTACAAGTATATCCTTGATCTGCATTACTTGGTAAGCAAGGATTCAGCTGACAGATCAGAGTTTGTGGAAAATATTGACTATTCTGGGTGGTGACTAGAAAGGTGATGAAATCACTTATGCGCATATATATATATGTGATGGATTTAGTTGTGAGTGTTGTCGTGGTTGTTGGTGATGTACGAATAAAAGCAGAAGAGCAGAGCGAAAGCAGTAAGGAAGATCCAGTATGTGAAGGGAAATCAACATAAAAGAAAAAGAAAGATGAAGTGCAGCAGATCAGTGTACTGAGCCTAACCGGAACTGAACTCTAGCATATGTAGATGCTCCCAATCAGTTCAAGTATTGTTTTACATTCTTTTGTAGACAGTGAGTCTCTTGTAGGCAGTGTGCCTCTTGTGAGCAGTGTGCTCAGGTAGTGAGCCCTAATTGGCAAGTGCCATTTTGTATTTCCATTCTTCTAACAGAGAATACAATCTTGGGTTAATCACCCCATGGTTTTCTCCCTTAACAGGGTTTCCATGTCAAAAATATTATGTCATGTGTATTTCCATTTCATGGTTATGTTTGCTTATTTGAATTAATGTTACATTGATTATTAATAAAGTTCAGAAAGCATAAATAATTAGGATAACTGATTCACCCCCCCTCTCAGTTATCAACAATTGGTATTAGAGCCAAGTTCCTCCCAACAGAGTCTAACAGCTTGAGGAAGATCTGGGAATTCAAATGGATGCATATGGTTTAAGGAAGCAACTCAAGACTGCCCTTGATAATCTTGAACAGTCAAACTCTGAAGTCAATGAGTTAAAGGAAAGACTCAAACAGGCTGATGATTTCATGAGAGAACTAAAAGACAAATTAAGTCTCTCTATGAAAAAGAGAAAGGAGCTACTTCAGCAATTGGCAAGTCAAGGTGAAACCAATGATACAAATGAAGATCTGAAGGAGAAAACCAAGTTATGTGAAAAGTTATCAAAAGAAATCATTATGGTAAGACATGAAATGGAATCAGGAGTTATGAAGTTTACCCAAGAGGTTGAAGAGAAAAGAAAAACTGAAGATAATCTAAGACAATCTCTCAAGGAGAAATCAGAAGATTGCCACAAGATGGATAGAATTATCAGACATCTTGAAGATGCTAAAGATAAAGAAGAAAAACTTGAGGATCAAATTGTCTCTCTCAAAAGGGATCTTCAAATAGCAAATGAATATAAAGAGAAATTCAAGATAAGTTTTGCTCAACTTGAAGTTCTTCTTGGAAGTCAAAAGAGGGCAGATGACAAGTGTGGTCTGGGATATGAGAAAGGAGAAAGCTCTGGATCTAGTCAGAAGAATTTTGGATCAGAAAATCTAAGGAATAGACCTAGAAGACCTCCGGTAAGACAGCTAATACTCAAAGATATCCATCTTTCAATGGTTACTGCCACAACTGCAATAACTTTGGCCATAAAGCTAATCAGTGCAGAAAGAGAATGAATCAGACTAATTCATCCTTTTCTGGACAGTGTTTTAACTGCAAAAGGTATGGTCACAAATCTCATGAATGCAGAAATATGCAAATGAACAAATTATTCAATGGTAGATGTTTTGCATGCAATAGAATAGGTCATATGGCTAATCAATGTAGATCAAGAGGATATCAATCAAATATGCAAAGAAATGTTGTTTGCCAAATCTACAATAGATCCAGTCATATTGTAAAATTCTGTAGAAACAAGAATCAGGACAAAAGAGGTCCGGTATATCATAATCAGAATCAAGATAAGGGAAAATGAAAAGTTAATGCAGATGAAGTTCAAAGTGAGATGAACAAGATTTGGGTGAAGAAAAGTATAGAGAATGTAGGGGATGGGTCCGCACCAGACTTTGGTGCTGATATTCCTTCCAGAAACTAAACAGTGAGCTCTGGCTCAGGGGGAGACACAAAGAAAACCTTGTTCCCCCAGCCAGTCAATTGGTGCCGGAACTGGCACAAAAAGAGTTACAGATTGAAGGGTTCATAAGAGAAACATCCAAATAAACTATGGTTAAGATTTGGAAGATCTGCAAGATGTTTAAAGATCAGGATTGATCCAGTTTTTCAAGTCATCCGAATAAGGCAAACTAGAATAACTTAGGTCAAGCATTTATTGCAACCTGACATTAGGGTTTGCGGAGCAATATAATGGTTTTCTCATTTAGCATTTGTTCATTCTACATTCAAGAAGAAACAAAAAGTGAAGCTCTGCAACAAAATTCCTCAAGTTCATCAAAGATCATTTGCAGAAGTCACTTCATCCAGAAATCAATCTGGCTAACTCCATGAAACTGAAAGGCGCAAAAGGTATTCTTCTTTATCAAATATCTCTCTGTAAATCCTTGAATGATGGGTACTCCAAATATTGTGAAGATCTCTGATAGGCCTCACCCCAAATTCAAGAAACATCCATACAAATCTTTGGAAGTAGATCCCCTAGGTACTTTTTCCAGTGTTCTGCATGGTGTCCTGCATACAGAAGATATTAGAGTTTACATTCACGCAAACATTGAAGAATTCAGAGAGTCCAAAGTAATAGATATCTATCACAAGTAGTTAATAGATGATTCTTTTGAGATCAAACCCTAGTATAAAGCCATCCGGGATAAGCATTTTGTACAGTGCATTCATTTCCCCTATTTTCTAGAAGATGAATGGGTCCGGTATATCCTGAGTAGATTACATGATAACTTCATATGGTTGAATAGACCATTCAAGCTCACAAAAGATGCCATTAGGGCAGTTACCAGATTGCACTCATCCGGTGGGATACCTGTTCTAAAATCTGTCAAAAATCAAATGGTGACCGAGGCCACCGGATCAAAGTTTGATAAGAGGGCAATAACAATTGAGGATATTATTGATCCGGATATCAAGTTTGCATCCATGATCATTGAATACAAAATCTATCACTCTAGCAGGGAAAACTCAGTACCTGGAACTGCAATATATACTGCTTATGAAATGTTAAGAAAGAATGCTGACTATGATCTCTGTGAGCTCCTTCTGAACCAACTTCTGAAAAATCTGTAGAAGATAAGAAAGACAAAAAGAATTCCTTCAAATACGGTGGCTTGAAACTATGTCTGTTCTTCTATTATATGAATGAGCTACCCGGATCTAATAACTGGATATGGCAAAATGACAGACCAGTTGCCATACAAATCAGGGATTATTTGCATGGACTTGGTGATGTTAAGGCACATAATACAACACTGTGGGGGTTTTTCAAGAATTTTCAGAACATGATGCAAGCAAGAGAGAGAATTCCCCAGTCTCTTGTTAAGAAATACAAAGACACATTATGTTTCATGGTAGAGACTGATCAGTGCCTAATGGAGGTAGTAGAACCTAGAACTGTATGGATCATGCCTATGGGGTATGAAGCTGATGAACAAATTGTGGAGCTGCATGTTCAACACATGCTAAGTCAGCCAAAGGATCCAAAGGTAGAAAGGTTTGGAACCTTTGAGGAGCTGAGTGTAAAAATTCATGTGGAACTCAGACAACTAGAGATCAAGAGGAAGGTAAGAAAAGAAGTTGAAGATGTTGCAAAAGGCTTTGGCATATCAAAGGAGGCACTTGATGCCAATAGGGAAAAGATGGAAAGGGCTGAGGAAGAGAATAAAAAGATAGAGAAGAAAAGTGAGGAAAGTGTTCCGGTAAAATCTTCCACCCGGACCAGATCATCAAAGAGATCAGCACCTACCACTACCGAAAGCTCAAGACCATCAAAACTGGAAGTAAAATTATTTGGCAAAGGAGAGAAAAGAACAAAGACTAAAGCCACAAGGGCTTATGCCAGTCAAAGGGATGAAGAGGAGACTGAATCTGATGAAGAAATCAGGAAAATGAAGAAATAGAAGAAAACATCTGGTGAACCCTCTACCAGACAAGAGGAAGAAGAAAAGACAGAGGAATATGCTAAAAACCCACTCTTCATATTGATGACATAATCAAATCAGTTACAGTGGATGGAAATCTTCAACCAATGATTGAGTTCTATGATGATTACGGTGAAGCAGATCAGAAGATATTGCAAGATGCCACAGTCAGGTACCTAAATATCTACAACAAAGCATTTATTGAAATTATATCTCTGATCCCCAAAAGCTTGGAGAAGGAACTAGAAATAAGAAAGAACAATGCCCAAGCCAAAGACCTAGAAATCCAGGAACAGATAGCAATTCAACTATATCCTTCAATCGATCCTAAGACAATGAATATGGTATTCAAAGACTGTAAGGATGAGTTCAGGAGCAAAGCAAGGATGAATGAACTTATGCTCGAAGAGATGGACAAAGTTGCAAAAGAGACAAAAGAGATCCTCCGGAATGCACTCAAAAGATTCAACATTCTAATTATAGAAGACTTGGGTATTGATCCCTCGACTACAAGTGTTACAGACTGAGAAAATGACAGAAGAGGTGGGCCTTGAACAGACTAACATTTCTCCTCCAGATTTCCCTACAGTCTCCGGATATAAAAGAGAAGAAAGAATATAGGAGAAAGAACTAGAGGTGAAGGAAAAAGAAGGTGACAATACTAAGGTTACAGAAGGAGAGAGGACTTCAACAGAGAAGACTACAACTGCCAGTGATAAGAATGTAGGAGAGAAAGCTCCAAAAGATAGTTCTGTGACTGTAGAAGAAAAGAAAAACTTGTCTCCAACAAGAGACACTGCAAAAATTGTCCAAGAATTCTTGAACAAAGAAACAATGGAGATTGATGAACCGGAGTTTCTACAAGGACCATTTAATTTTGATTCTCTTTCTCCGGTACAGACAATGAAGATAAGCTTCATTTGCTAATGCAAAGGCTAAAGAGAAACTCCTAAAGTCTCACATGGAAGACTGTGAGTTGATAGAAGCTGCTTCTGGAGTGCTAGAAAAGATTATGCCATCGTTTCAGAAGGATCCCACAGCCTCCTCATTCGGTAATCTCAAATCTCTGATCAATAGTATTACTACACATTTCAATTCTCTAGAGAAATCAGCTGAGGAGAAGGTCAGGAAAGAGTTTTTGGATAAGAGATTCTCAGAGCTGCAAGGGTTAATATCAAATGATAGAAGAGTTATGGGTATTTGGGATAAAAAGTTTGGAAAATGCCCTTAAGGATGGAGGTGATGTATACAAATTTTGTATATCCTGGTCTAAAACAACAATGGAGATTGAGAAGAAAATGAAAGAACAGGATGATAAACTGACAAAACTTTCTCAAAATTTTGATCCACTTACTACATTCATAATAAATCAAGAATGTCAAACGATTGTAGTTTTGATTGAAATTAAGAAGCTTGAAAAAGAGAAGAAAAACATAATTAGTAGGTTGAGTGAGCTCAAAGGGATAATTATCCCTAAGTTAGAGGCCATGCATGAGGCCATAAAAGAAGCCCAGATCATAGCCCAGACCAGAGATCCGAGAGATCTAAAAAGGGCAGATGCATTTGCATTCCTGCTAAGTGGTCATATATCAATTTTGGACAGAATGAAGCAAAGTTGGGCAACAAAATTTGTCCAATTGAAGACAACTTTTGCAGACATTCTTCAGTTTATGTGAGTATGTTATATGCGGCTAAGTATGGTTAAATTTTTTTTAAATTTTGATGTGCGATTCCTACCCTTTGCCATTGATGTCAAAAGGGGAGTGAAGAGCAGTGAAGAATGAGGAATCCAACTAAGTGGGAACTTCAAAAAATGTATATAAAAACAGAGCATCAGCCAAGGGGGAGCATAGTGGAAACACTTAGTCATTTTTCACTAAGTGTTGCCATCAATGCCAAAGGGGGAGATTTTTGGCAAGAGACACTATATGGATTCATGATTATTGTCATTAATGGCAAAAAAGTTCATCCCACACATCCGCAGGACATGGTGTGTCTCTACTGGAAGTCAGAGTGAAGAATGTTGTGATCTGGTAAGTAAGAACAGAGCATGTGGCGAGGTCTGACAGTCAGGTCCAGATCTCTCAGAGGAAGTATCTTGGTGAAGTGCGGATTTGGGAAAGTCAAGAGGACTACCTTGAGTGATAGATTCCAAGGATTTAGCCTCCGGTGATAGATGAAGTAAAAGATATGAATACTTGAGTATCGGGTTCCTGATTGGCAGTGTGGATAGAGGAAGAACTGACTGGCAGAACATCAGACATTATTTCAGATGTGTTACTGATATTGGTAAAGGTTATGAAGGCATAAATTATGATTGGCCGACATGATTGATTATTTCTACAAGTATATCCTTGATCCGCATTACTTGGTAAGCAAGGATTCAGCCAACAGATCAAAGTTTGTGGAAAATATTGACTATTCTGAGTGCCGACTAGAAAGGTGATGAAATCACTTATGCGCATATATATATATATATATATATATATATATATATATATATATATATATATATGATGGATTTAGTTGTGAGTGTTGTCGTGGTTGTTGATGATGTGCGAATAAAAGCAGAAGAGTAGAGCGAAAGCAGTAAGGAAGATCCGGTATGTGAAGGGAAAGCAGCATAAAAGAAAAAGAAAGATGAAGTGCAGCAGATCAGTGTACTGAGCCTAACTGGAATTGAACTCTAGCATATGTAGATGCTCCCAATCAATTCAAGTATTGTTTTACATTCTTTTGTAGACAGTGAGTCTCTTGTAGGCAGTGTGCCTCTTGTGAGCAGTGTGCTCGGGCAGTGAGCCCTAATTGGCAAGTGCCATTTTGTATTTCCATTCTTCTAACAGAGAATACAATCTTGGGTTAATCACCCCGTGGTTTTCTCCCTTAACAGGGTTTCCACGTCAAAAATATTGTGTCATGTGTATTTCCATTTCATGGTTATGTTTGCTTATTTGAATTAATGTTACATTGATTATTAATAAAGTTTAGAAAGCATAAATAATTAGGATAACTGATTCACCCCCCCCCCTCGCCCTCTCAGTTATCAACAAGAGCATGTTTATTGATTGGATATTGAAGCAAGATGAATCTACTACCTATAGTTAAAGATTCACTACAATTATCATATGTGAGTTAGGCTTAAAGATATTGGAGACCTTGTACATAAAAATGATAATTACTTATGACATGCCTACTCTTTCATATGGTTTTATGTCTATCTCCTATACGATGATTATGAATACCATCTTTTCTATAAGTGAGGAATGTTATGTTTTCCGATTCACATTTCTTGTTGTAAGATCAATTAACTACGTAATCATTAATTCAACTGTAACATTACAGGCTAGGACATCAAGATACTAGTAGTATTATGAGCTTATAAAACAACATTTAAATTAACTATGTTTTACCTATTTGAACTAGTGTATGGAATAGATGTAGCACTACCTATCCAGTATATCGTTCCAAACTTGAGATTAGCTAGTAAACTATAGTTGAGTGATGAAGAATCTTTACAAGAAAGATTGGAAGTATCAAGACTTGACTACTTAAGAAAAGATTCTTAGTATCTTACAATTGGGACCTAGAGAAAAAATGCCAAAAATGTGGCATGATAGGAACTTGTGGTAGAAAGTTCTTCAAATAGGAGATATAGTTCTCTTGTATGATAGAAAATCATAACTAGGTTGGGAGTAGTTAAATTACAAACTTTACAAAATGAACCATTAAAAGGATATGTCAACAATGCAAAGAATGAAGAAATATTACAAGCAAACATGAGAAAATAAAAACTTATGGGAAAAGTAAAAATAAAAATTGTAATATAATGTAATATTAAGATAAAGTAAGATGGCATGGAAAGCACTCCAAAGGAAGTGGCATGAATGAGATGGGTAGGTAAGAGCAATAAATGTAGAACACTCACTAAAATTCTATAAAGCCAAGACCTATTGCAAGTATGTGCAATTAGTGTTGTCATTGATGTCAACATGTTAGCTTGGTGTTGTCATTAGTTTCAACTAGTTGAGCAGAGATGAGGTTGTTGCAATGGTATGAGCTATTTGGTTGATTTGCTTTGCTAAAGATAATTTGGTTGCTTTGAAGAGGTGCTGAATATGTTAAGAATATGTTTCTGTTGGTTGGTTTCCAAGTGCTTTTGAGAAAAAATGATTAATAAAAGAAACAATGTGTTGAAGTGGCATTTTGGTTTATAGAGTAGTGTTCTGGTTTTGCTCTGCATTTCCTCTATGTTGAAGATCTATCTTTGCGGTTTTGATATGTTGTTTAGAGATGTTATATTCTGCATATGGTAGTCTGGTTTGTTGTGCAGATGAAGTTGTGTTCACCAATGTGTGGACTGCATTTTTGAGTTTTGCAGAGGTGTCTGGGATTGCTCCGCATTTCTCCATAGATTTGTTTCTGGCTTTGCAGTTCTGGATTTGTGCTTATAATGCTTAAACATATTGCTTCAGTTCAATTTGTTCATGGTTTGGTGCTCCGCAGGTTGATTTCTTGAGTTGCAGTGTATGTCAGAGTTGTTTGAGTGCTCCGGTGGAACTTCCGACAGATGAAAGTTGTTGTGAAAGGATTTGTTGCTTTTTAGGTGCTTTTGGATGCCTCTAGATCATGTTCAAGCTTGGCATGTGGTCCACGAGTTATCTTTTGATCATTGAGGAAGTGTGTACTTATAAGTTCATAGTGTTAACACAAGTTTATCCGAGTTGGTTGTTTACACTACTTGTGGTTTTGCTTCGATGATTGTGAAAGCATGGAGTAATGTGTAAGAGTGGATTTAGGTATGAGCTAAGGTGTGGTGTGGTCCACATTCATTCCTTTCCACTACATGAATGTTTAGGTTCAGACCTAATTTGATTTTTCTGGGTTAAGGTGATTTTTCAACCTTGGAGAATGTGCTCAAGGTTGAAGACAATATAAATAAGTGTCAAAGGATCATGATCGAGTGGGCATGTGATGAAGACAATGTGAATAATTGTGTGGTGTAGTACAAGCTTTCATGTGTTAGATCACTAGATGTAGTGAGAAAAAGGTGTCTACAATTCTTCAGTATGACTACGAATCTGTTGATGGTGTTGCGGTGGAATTCTCTATTGCATTGAGATAGTTTTCTCTTTGTAACAATCTTCTCTATATTCTTCTCTATTCTGGTAGTGAACCTTGGCAGTGAGCCTTTCTTTTGGACAGTGATCCCTTTGGCAGTGATCCTATTATTTTTCGGTGTTGATATTACCTTATACTGTGAGCTAATCCTCACTGTGGTTTTCCCTTCTTGGGTTTTCCACGTAAATCTGGTGTTCCCTTGTGTTTGATGTTGGTTTAATTTAGTTTCTGTTATTTGCTTTCATGCTTAATTATCATAACAATATAAGGGTTAATTGAATTGATGTGGATCTAAATGTGTTTAAGGGTTTTGGAATTATAAGTTACAACTAATTCACCCCCCCTCTTAGTTGTCTTGTGCATTCAACAAGACCCCCCAAAGCACAAATCACTTGGAAAAATTATTGTGAGATTTAGTGTGAATGGAAATAAAGAGAGTCTAAAGCATGAAGAGAATTGTAAGGAAAGAAAAGAGGAAATAACATAATGACAACACCCATTCTTGTTGAAGGCATCGATAACCCATGCATAAAATACAAACAGTTTCCCTACAAGGCTATTGAGATGAATAAAGAAGGATCATTTTCAAATTTGCCTGCCCACGTGATATACGTGGAATACGTGAGAAAGTATATACATGGAAGCTTGATAGAAATTGATCATACCACCATCAAACCCCTTAGAAGGACATGGCTTAAGGCAAAAACTGAAGAATATCTCTCACAATATCGACAAATTACAAATTTTAGGTTAGATACATAGAAGAACTTCCCAAATTTCTCAATGCAGCATGATTGGATCTTGATGGTGTTAAGCTGTATTCATGACGAGTATATGTACCTAGACTAGCCCCATTGAAACACAAAGGAAGCCATATACATAGTTATAGGGTTGTGCAATAAAGGGGATTTTCCTTAAAGAATAAATTGAGCAATCAAAAAGTAACTCAACTCATGGGAGCCACACTAGATGGAAGGAATTTGTCTATAGAAAAGATTTTGAACCTAGTGGTAAAGTATACCACCCATGGCATAGCTCATAAAATATATTATACTTACTAGGAGGGATCCACAACAGGAATGACCATTCTAACTACATACGAGATGGTGGTTCAATGAAAAAAAGTAGATTTATGGGAAATCCCTCAAGAATAGTTGATTGAGAATCTCCCAATGACGAAGGGATTCGAACCCTACCCATTTTGGTATAGTTATCTAATCACATGCTTGTTATTCTAGTTTTTTAAATGCACTCCCATCATACATAGGAAAGGTATGACAACAAGACTCCATAGTTACTACACAAATAAACGAGCATGTAAAATATTTTCAATGAACCACATCATATACCTAGGTATACTGGGGGATTCTTCAAAACATTTCAAAACAAAATCCAAGCAAGGGATAGAATCTCCTATAATACTGTAAGGAAGTATTCGAAGGATCTTACATTTGTTGTGAATAGAGATCATGTTTAAATTATGGAAGAAATAGAACCAAGAACCTCATGTATCCGATACCTACCATATGAAGCAAGTGATGAACTAGTCGATGCAAAGGCTAAGGCACCATTAGCCCTACTTGGAGATAAAGAGGCACCAAGATTTGGAGAGAGCCGAAGAGCATGTCCAGAAGAATAAATAAAGTTACACAAGAAATGGGGAATATCAAGAAGCTTCATTATACTAAAGGATCCTAAGTCACTAGAGGTCATTAAAATATAAGATTCCTCAATTGCTATTGCAACTAGACCTTCACAAGTGTGGCACTCCGAGCACTTGAAATTAGAATCCCCAAAGTTTGAAAATTGAGATTGACAAATAAATAAACTATTGGGAATGGTAGAGTTGGAACATAGATCATCGCAAACAAACACAAGTAGGAGATTGAGTATTGCATCATTGCAAACCCTAGTTGAAAAAGAAAAAAACATTATAAGGTGAAGCCATAGGAGCCCCACTTCAAATGAATAGTTAGAAAAACAAAAGAGAATAATCTAGACCCAAAAAATAAGAAGAGAAGAGGAAACAAGTCACAAAATTTACAACAATGGATGTCAAAGAAGAAAAAGAAGAAGAAGAGGCAGTTATAGAACAACCACCTCCAAAGAAATTCAAGACGTCAACTCCCACCACTTGACACAAGAGTAGGTAGTGGAATAACAAAAAGAGAAACAACAAGATTTAAGGAGAAGGAAGAACCAATAGATGCAAAAATATTATTCAAGATATTATTTACTCCTAGAGACCTCCGCACCACTGTACAAATGTACCCATTGATGAATGAACAAAACAAAGCCATTGTAAGTACTACAAATGCGCATGAGCTTCCATGAGGACCCTATGATGATGTATAATCTTAATCATGTACATGGAAGCCTGAATATAATGTCCTTTCATCATTGCTTCTCTTGGCAACATATCAACATCAATTTCTTGCTTCAACGATTCTTCTCATTCCTAAGTTTTCTTCACTTTCACCCTTGTCGACCATCCTTCTTCTGCATTGTCGACCTTTCCTACATAGCCATTTTTCATCTTGTTGAGCTAGTTTCATCTTTCCCATATTTGTTTCATCTTGTTCCACCCCTAGGAGGCCTTAGAATGACCTCCTGAACCAAACCGATCTTTTCGAATCAACTTGACTTTTGTTGATTTTGGGTCTTCACCTGTTATTTCTAGATCTCCACCAACAAACCTACTTGTGCAATTGGAGATCCTATTTAACTTATTTGTTTGGATTAGCTCTAGTTACAGATGGCCTTCTTTTCATCCCAAGACCCCTCTACAACTTTCCATTTCCACCTAGACCCCCTCCTCTATGGGTCGCCACTGGCGACCACCTGGGTCACCCTTGGCGACCTAGACTGGTGAAACTGGTGACCCAATCGTGTTTTGATATGTGGATTTTCTTCTAGTTTGAGCCCAAAAAAGCTTCATTTTTGCTCCAATCTGCACTAGATTTCAACCTAAACATAGAGTGAACTATTCTTAGCTCATCCACTACCTCTAATCATGCAAAATTAGCTCATATGATCTATACTTGTCACCTCTCTAAGTCATGCTAACTCTGTTTCTTCTCCTGTGAAAGGCTATTAAGGCTTGTTCACTCCTTAATCAAGCCTATTAACTTTTTAATCAAAGGTGTTAATTTCTCAAGCATTTTCCTACTTTTGTGTGCCTCTCCAAACTATAAGTACTCCTCACCTCTCCATTATTTCTCAAGTTGGAGAATGCTCTTCCCTTCTTCACAAGCTTTTCAAGCTTATTCACAAGCCTTTGAGCCTCTTTCTTCAATTCTTTCTTTAATTTTTTAGAGCTTCTAAGCTTTCCTTTCATTAGTTTCATTGTTGCAAATCTTCAAATCTTTCCCATAGGAGGTAAATCATTTGTTGCAACAAATTTTCAAGATTTGCTTTTCCCTCCATTAGAATTTTTATGCTCGTGTAGGACGTAGGTGCCTTTTGTTTATTGTTTTGTTAGCCAATCCTTCAAAGGCTTCATACAATATTGTTATGGTATCCAAATTCCCAAGCCCAAGTGCTTCAAAGCTTCCAAAAGCTCACCCCAATTCATAGCTTGTTTAAGCTCATTTGCTCTCTTCCCAATTGCTACCAAGAGGAGGACCCTGCTGCTGCAAGAGGATGAAGAGGTTGCTAACCAAGGATTCTTGAGAGTAGTGCAGAGACCCATGCATCTTTCATGATCTAGGTTCTTTTATGCTTTCTTAGATAATTAGCTCACAATTTGTTTTTGGGAATGGTAATTTTATGTTGCAATTTCATTGATATGTTCATTTTGAATTGATTAGATTAGTTTTCTTGAATAGTATAAATTGCAATCTTAGATTAGATTTTGTGTTTCATACTTTCAATTAGTAGATTAGTACAAAAATCTCTTCAAAAATACCAAAAACATAGTAAAATTTGCATCAGGTAAATTTCATATTAGTGTGCATTTGTATTTTAATTTCCTAGATTAATTAGTTCATTATAAATTTCAATTCTAGAAAAGGAATAAAAAAAATTGTTTGCATACATACTAACTGCATACATAAAAAATCTCAAAAAATACAAAAAACATTAGAAACATAGAAAAGGCAAACCCTCGATTCAATCACAAGCTTGAATTCAAGAAGACAAGCATTCACAAAACTCCTTGATTTCATCATGAGGTCAACAAAAGTCAAGGGAACTTTAACAAAACCTTAGATAATGCCACTAAGTCAAAATCAACTCTTGGTCAACTCAAGTCTACTCTCTCTACCCAAGCATTTGAATGTGCCATAGAATCAAAGGTGAGTGGGTGAGCACAATTCTTGAGGAGATTGAAGAATTACATCCTAGGCCACAACTAGCACAACAAACACAAGAAGAACAAGATCACGTGCTTAGGTTGATTCAACATAGGGAACAAATACAACAACGTGTTCAAGCCATAGAAGAAAGGTTACAACAAACTAGGCTTATCAACGATTACAATAGACATCCATCTAGATGTTGGAAGAATAAAAACCCGAGCAGGAGATCAATTACTAGTGACCCTTTGAGTCATATTATTATCTCCACCACAACGGTCATTGAATAATGAATAGCAAACAATGACAAACCGTAGGACTGGCCAATCGCTCTTTGCAATGTTCTATTCCCAAGAGAACAAAACCGCCCTTGGGTCTCGCCTCCACTTGACTAGCTTGTGCCACGAGAGAGAGTGACTTGGAGGTTGCCCAAGGCAATGAAAGGGTCCATGTGCTTGCATCGAGGATGAGTTATTCACACCAGTGCTCTTAGTCACATTTTGAAGAGTACATATTTTGGTGAACCCAATGTGAAAAGAAAAACCTTTTGGTGAAGATTTTTGTGTTTCAATTAAACAACCCAAATTCATTCCACGCATCATTTTTACAATTCTCTCATGCAATCACAATCACATTCGAATTTATTTCCATTTTTTTTCTCATTACACTCATCTTCTTTGTCATCTTTTGCTTCATTCATTCCATTTATTTTGAGGTGTCTACGGCATGCCTAAATATGATGGAACCTAAACTCAACCTAGGGATCTTTCCCTCTAGAGAGCCTGAAACACCATCCTTTGATAGGTATGTGGCTCTTGACCCAATAGCACCTGTCTCAAATTGTTATGACTTTGAGGATTCAAAGTATGAAAATGAAAGAAGAGAACCAAGGCATCCTTTAACATTCAATAACCTTGTGTCCGAAAAAAACTCAACAATTCAACCTAGAGCATGAAGAGTGCAACTGAGATTGGAGATTCATCAAATAGATCAACCCTCAACAAGGAATCAAAGCACCCATCTAGATGATGAGGTAAGACTCTTAAAGAGACATTTGCAAGAGGCCAAAGATAATCAAGAAACCTTGCATGTCGCTCTTCAAGAGGAACAACAAAAACAAATGGAAAACATGTGAGGTGAAATGTCAGGAAATGATGAAACATAAAGAGATGCAATGCATGCGGATCTTATCACAACGCTAGTCCAAAGGATTAGGACTCTCAAGGTAGAACAATCTATTCAAGACAAAATATTGAAATCTCATGATAACAATAGGGTAGAACAAGACTAGGGGGCATCTCATAACCCTCCATATCTCAACTTATATTCTTGAAATGGAAGCAATGAAGTATTCCAAAATGGGAATCAAATGACACAAAATCTTCAGATAGTGTAGAATAGTCAACCAAACCAAGCTATTGTGCTAGGATACCAAAATCCACCTATGGGGTTAATGCTTTTGACCCCACAATCTCAAAGCACATTCCTAGGAAAATATCTCGAGTACTTGAAAGAACCTCTAGACCATACTGTAAGAAGTGTGATGCTATCGTGATCTCTCCATTACCTACCTAAGTTTAAAGGAGAAGGAAATCCCAACTCGCACATTAAATCTTACACTACCACTATAAGGGAACTTCTCCCTTGGGATGGAGTCGTTGCCAATATTTTCCCAAAGACATTGGAAGGAATTGTCTTGGATTGTTACTATCACCTTATTGAAGCCTCCATTCACTCATTTCAACAACTTATAAAGGAGTTTGTCATGGACTTTGACATGAATAAACTTATTAAAATAAGGATTCACGAGTTCCTAACCATGAAACAAGAACCAAACAAATCAGTGCTACATTTCATTACAAGGTGGAGACATGCGTGATATACTCATCCACAAGTGTCCCAAACATGGATCATCATGAATTATGCTACCTATTCTTGCATACCCTTAATAGGGACACTAGAGAGGAAGTTCAAAAGTTACCCTTTAAATCATATGAAGAAGCCCTATAAAGTCCTTTGTGAATAGATCAAGCCGCCATCGATAGCAGATGTAGAACTTATGATGTGGATGGATGAATAGTATATGATAATAGTGGAAACAATACATCTACTATAAGGATACTGAAGAACAACCAAAATGTGACCACAGATGGGGTAACGAATCAACACCCAATAAAAAATGAAGTAAAGGATAAAGGATTAGTAGAACTGTCATCAAGACGAAGGATCAAATTGAAATAGCTACAACAAGAAGAATTAAGGCCTAAGAATAGAATAGATACACTCCTAGCTCAATAAAATGAATCAAGACAAAAAATAGGAAAAAAAAACCATAAAAGGTTGCACAAAAAGCTTACAACACACTACTCCAAAATGAGAATGGGGAACAAGAACAAAAATAAGAAGGTAGAGAGTGAAAAAGAGGAAAGATTAAGAAAAGAGAAAGAAGAGAAACTACAGAAAGAAAAACTACAAAAAGAGGAAGAAGCAAGGAGACAAAAAAGCAGAAAACTACAAAAGGAGAAGGAAGACAAAAAACAAGAAGAAAAATTACAAAGCGAAGGAAGAAAAGTAATGAAAAGAAGAGGAAGAATAGAAGGAAGTATGCTCATAGAAAGAAAGACAAGGACAACAACAAAGAGAAGCACAATAACAAGAATAAAGTATGAAAGGAGGGCCTCAACAAATGCCTTTGACATCTATATTGTCATCTCGTTCCCAAACTATGATGAGTCAAATCAAGCAGTTTTTAGCGGAACAAAAATAACTACAACCACTACCATCTCCATGACTTAGGTTATAACACGGTCTTCCATGATGAATATTGTAAATCAGGTTATCATGAAATGATAAGAAAATATATCTTTAAATCTTTAATCCTAGTCACAAACTGGACTACATAAAAAAGAAACATCTTTCAATCATTATTTTTATGTCTCAACGACATGGTCTAAAGGTTCAAGATTTAGTTTAACAAAGGCTCCATGGTTCTCTTTCGATTATATAAGTAGCACCTCTCAACCAACTCATACAATCATGGTTTAGTTTGCCTGTATTATACTTCACATGTTTTGGGAAAATATCAATTCTTAAGTGGTTTAGAATAATGGCCACCTTAGGTGCCTGAGCACAATAATCATACGGCCATGATAACAAAAATAGGGATGTTGACTTATCATATAGACGACACAACTCGTCCTCTCGATCTTTCAACAAACATGGCAATAAGGTTTATTTCCTACTAGCTTGTATTTGTTGGTAACACAGTCGTATGACTGAATATTCATTAATAACAATAACTAGTTTCTACCAACTTGTATACATTGATAACATAGTTGTATGACTGAATATTCATTAATAACAATAACTAGTTTCTACCAACTTGCATACATTGATAACACAATCGTATGACTGAATATATTGATAACAATGACTCGTTTGTATCTTAACAGATACAAGGAATGATAACACAAACTTGACAAAATGTTATTCAGAATAACATTCATACCTTGTTAATATTGTGTTCTATATTTCTTACAGTGGACGTTGTCTAATGATGACAGAATCTGTTCTGGTTCGGTGGTGTCTTCACTTCCTATCTCACCATTCCTTCAAACTCTTTCTCTACTAAGGTTTTCTTGTTTAAGGCCACTTGGATAAAGTTAAGTGGGTCTAGTCTAGTGGTTAAGGCCACTTGGTCATTATTGTGGAGATCGAGGTTCAAATCTCCCCAAAGACATTTTGTCTTCTAAATGGTTGTGGCTCAATGTAGGTGACTCTTGGCACTCTGTGGTTCTTGAGTGGAGTGTGTTCAAATTTTGGAGTACCTTGGTCTTTCATAGCTTGACATGGTCGTGGTAGTAGTGGTATACAGTGACAAATTTACCGGTGGCGATTCGCGCTACAAGCGGCATGATTATAGTGGTGGCAGACTTAGCAAGGCCAAACCGTTGGCGATCTGCGCTAAGATGGCAGTGGCAATTCTATGGGGAGGAGGTCCCCCTTGTGACCTTCGTTGGAGTGGGCCAGCCTAAAAATTCCCACACTTATCGAGCAAAAACAAACAAAAACAAAATAAAATAGTGGATAAAATCCTATATTGACATAATTGTTGCAATGCCAAATCATGGTGTTGTATTATTCATGCAACAAGATTTAAGTAAGGAATTGAGTTCTTCTCCCTCACACCCTAAATTGACATCAAATGATTAAATCTACACTCATAGGAAATATATCAAAAAGTTTTGATGAAGGAAAAATAGTTAAATTCTAACCTCAAATATTTCCTAAATAACTCTTGACCAAATTGGTGAAGTTTTGATGTTGAAATCCTTCCCTGATTGACAAATCGACATTGGTCGAAAAGAGATTAACTTAACAAGGAAATTTAAGTACTACATACCCCATCTCAAGAAAGTTCACTAAATACATGATTTGGAAACTCAAATGGCAAAACTTGTCGTTTCCAACATCTATTTCCTTCTCTCTGATGATGCTCTCCTTCCATTCTTGGAGGTGGAAGTCTATTTTCTGGTTACACTCACAGTCATACAAACTATGATCAGTGTATCATCAGTAAATCATTATACATCAAAATTAAATAATCTCAAATTCATTTAATCACATATCAAATTCAATGTGTTAATCATAATTTATAAAATTAATTATTTATCTTGACATTTTCCCTAAATGTCAAATCATTAATCTATGATTAATTATCCACTCAATCACATAAAAGTAAAAGTAAAACATAGTCAAAGTTTGGGGATGTAACATATCTTACCCCATAAGAATCATCGTCCCCAATGATCCAATGTATCCAAAGTTTATAACATGAAATTTTTTTTGTTCATCATAGTAAAAAGCTTAAAATAGTTGAGGGAATCTTTGATAAATATCATGATAATTCTCCCAAGTGGCATTTTCTTCTGCATATTGGTCCCATTGGACCTTGCATTGAGTAACTTCTTTATTTTGCAAGCATAACTTATGTATTTCAAGCACTTTGATGGGCTCGATCATTACCACCACTGGGTCCTTCACCTGTATGGCATTCCAATCAAGAATAAGACTATGATTATCTCCCGCAACATACTTTTTCAAATAAGAAACTTGGAAAACATTATGCATCATGGAAAGAGTTGGCGATAGATCAATCATGTATGCAACTGGGTTGACCTCCTCAAGAACTTTGAAGGGACCCACATATCTAGGAGCTAGTTTGGATGACTTTCCAAACTTAATGGAACTCTTTTGTGGTTTGACTTTTAACGGGACTTTCTCTCCTACTGAGAAATGTCTTGCGATGCGCTTAGCATCTACATAGCTTTTTTGTCTATCATTTGCTTTTGCTAATATTTTCTTAATCAGATGGACCTGTTCTTCTATTTTTTATAGCATTTTTGGACCAAGGCTAATCCTATCTTCTATCTTATCCCAGCTTATAGGAGTTTGGCACTTTCTTCCATATAATGCTTCAAATGGAGCCATCTTGATAGTGAAATGATAGGATTTATTGTAAGCAAATTCCACAAGAGGAAGATAATCTTCCCACTTGTTTTGCTGGTCCATGCAATATATTCTTAATAGATCTTCCAACTCTTGGTTCACTCTTTTTGTTTGGCCATCCATCTCAGGATGATAAGCTGAGCTTATGTTTAACTAAGTTCCAGGTGAGGAAAATAAGGTTTACCAGTTTTCCAAAACCTTGATGGCATGTGAGCATCCCTATTTGAGATAATATTCTTAGGAATACTGTGCAACTTGAATAATTCTTGCACAAATTTTTGGGCTATGATTGGTCCTCCATCTGTCAAATTCCCGGGTATGAAATACACTACTTTAGTGAGTTATCTACCACTACCAGAATAGCATTGTGTCTACTTCTAGACATATGAAGTCTTTGTACAAAATCCATGCTACTGATCTACCATTTCCATTCTAGAATCTCATGAGGGTATAGATGTCCTGCCAGGTGATGATGTTCTGCTTTCACCCTTTGGCATTCTAGACATCCATCTACAAACCTTGCAACATCCCTCTTCATTCCTTTCCAGAAATATAATGGTCTTACGTCAGTTAGCAATTTCTTCACTCCAGGATGTCTTGAATAGGGTGCAAAATGAACTTCCTTCCACATGATATTCCTTAAATCCTCGGTGTTTGAAATCCACATTCTTCCTTTAAACCTTAATAGTCCATCTGGTTCAAAGTGGAATCCATCATATCTAGAATCATGAGGATTGTCCGTGAGAGTTTGCTTTACCTGCTCATAGTATTCATCTCCCTTGGACTTTTGTAACCCCTAATTCTTAAAATCTGAATGTATGGAGATCATTGAGGAGATATGTCTTCTTTTATTTAAGGCATTTGCCACTCAGGTTTCCTTGCCTTGAATATATTTAATCTCAAAATCGTAATCAAATATTAGCTTTAACCACCTCCTCTAGCGAGCATTAAGATGTGGGTGAGTAAACAAATATTTGATTCTTTGATGGTCTATTCTTAATTCAAATGGTTTCCCAAGTAAATAATGCCTCCACATTTGTAGTGCATGAACAACTTCTACCAACTCAAAATCATGAGGAGCATAATTTTGCTCATATGATTTCAACTTTCTAGACTCATGAGTAATAACTTTCACATCCTAGACAAGTACACCACCTAATCCATCTCTTGAGGCATCGGTGACGACTACAAAATGACCAACTGGATTGGGTACCTTTAAAATTGGTGTCATAGTCAACTTCTCTTTTAGTTGATCAAATGCCTCCTGGCATTTTTATGACCAATCAAATATTTTTCCTTTCATTTGTAGAGAAGTAATGTGATAGGCATTTTTTGAAAAGTTAGCCACAATTTTTTTGTAATATCCTGCTAGGCCCATAAAACTACGGACTTCGTGCACTTTTTTCGTACAGGCCATTGGGGTCTACTGTAATTCCCTCGGCTGAGATTATGTGACCTAGATATTGTACTACTTTTTAAAAGAAGTACACTTTTAGAGCTTGCCATAAAGTTTATGCTCTCTCAATCACTGAAGAACAATCCGTAAATGTTGGAGATGTTCTTCTTCATTCTTAGAATAAATCAAAATATCATCAAGGAAAAACTCGTCCAAACAATCTCTGAACACACAATTCATTAAGTTCATGAATTTTTTAGGTGCATTCGTTAACCCAAAGGGTAGGATTTGGTGAACTCATAGTGTCCATACATCATTCTAAAGGCTGTCTTATGAATATCTTTGTCTTTTAGCCTCAATTGATATCTTGATCAAAGATCGATCTTTGAAAATATAGCTGCCCCTTGCATTTGATCAAATAGATCATCAATACGGGGCAATGGATACTTGTTATTTATCGTTGCCTTATTAGCATATGATAATCTATACATAGGCGTAGTGCTTTCTTTTTCTTCTTAACAAAAATCACTAGCATTCCCCAAGGTGTAACACTAGGTTTTATTAATCCTTTTTCTAGCAATTCCAGCAGCTGAGCCTTTAGCTCCATTAACTTTGTTGTGGTCATAAGATAACAATCTTTAGATATAGGTTCTAATCCTGGAATTATATCTATTGAAAAGTCAAAATCTCTCTTAGGAGGTATTCCAGGTAATTCATTTCGAAATACATCCTCAAAATCTCAAAGAAAGGGATACCTATCCATATCTAATCTTTCTTGATCTATGGATTCTCTTCCTTCAACTCCTTGGAGTTTTTGAGATTCATAATACGTCAAATCATTTTGAAAAATAGACACTTTATGACCATCTATTTTCTCTATTTTGATAGCAAAGAGTTGACACCCTTTTTGATGGGCTCTCTTCATCTGTGGGCAAATATTTGCCTTAGTTTGACCTCTCTAGCAGTTCCTTGTACAAAAACTCTATTCCCAAGGTCATCTAGGCATTCTATTGTTTTAGAAAAACAATCCACCTCAGCCCTATGCATCCATAGCCAATTTATTCCAAGGATGACATCATATGATCCTAATGGGACTACATAAAGGTTTACTTCAGTGGAAAAACTTGGAAGTTCAACCTTGGCTTCGAACAAACATTTCTCTACCTGAGATCTTGTCTGGTTAGCATATTCTATTAACCATGAATTTTCCATGTGACCATCTCTTCTAGATATCTTATTTAAAAATTTTAAAGAAATAAAACATTCTCTAGCACCAGTATCTATTAAAATTGAAATTGGAATACCAAACAAAACACTTGTGGTTTCAATTGGAGTAATTTGATACTTTGCCTGTAGGTTATCCAAGGTTGCATGTATTCATTGTTGGAAGACTGCCTATTGTGAGGGTAGGGGATTTCCTCGTGGGTGAGTCCCTTGTGCCTTATTGGGACATTGATTGGCATAATGATCACTCTCGCATGAAAAACACCCTCTCGAGGGTCCTCACCTTTCATAAGGCTTTCCTAAGTTATCTACATTCTTCTTGGAGTTATTATTATTTTTCTCATCACCTCTGGATTCATTCTAATTATCCTTGAATCCTTTATCACCTTTCCTTTTGAAATTCTATTTATTGCCCTTTTTCTTGAATGACTGGGAGGATTGTGACCAATTGAACTATTTACGGTTCTTCTCCTAGTATGCAAATATGGATTTCAACTATTGTTCCTATTTTATAGGTTTCTCATAAACTTGGTCCACTGTAGTGGGACCATGCACATCTACTTCACCTCCAATTTGGGCATTCAAACCCATGATAAATTTTTGGATGCAAAACCTCTCATCCAGTTGGTATTGAGGGACATGTTTAAGTAGACGAGTAAACTTCTCTCAGTACTCATTCATAGATGAGTCACCTTGTCTTAGGTTTTGGAAATCTATAATCTTTTGATCAAAATACAATTGTGGCAACCATATATTCTTGAAGAGTTCCACAAACCTTTCCCAGGTTAGCCTCAAAGAGCTCTACCCTAGCTCCATCTTCTTGTTCATCCACCAAGTGGATACTTCACCAGCCAATTGGTATGCTTCCCGTAATGCTTTGGTTATTTTAGAATAGTTTCTTATTTCAAAATATTTCTCCATTTCTATGAGCCACGCCTCCATGAAATCTCCACTCACTATCTCATCAAATTTGGGAGGTGTGACCTTTTTCATATCTCTATATAGTTTGAGGGCCAAGTGGCTCCTCTTATCCTCATCTTGTCTCAATTCTGATTTATTCTCACCATGCTCACTCTGGATCATATGTTCATTACGTCCCTCGTCTTCACCTTCATGGAAGGCTTCATGTCTAGGTCTACTCTGACCTTTGACCTCTTACCCTAAATTTCTAATCCTTGCCCTTGTTTAATGGAGCATGGCAAGAATTTGGTCAAGCTTTGCATCAAAATTGCCAGAAGGTTCAACGGCCAAGTGGCTCCTCTTATCTTCAACTTGTCTCAATTTTGAGTTATTCTCTCCATGCCCACTCTGGGTGGTATGTTCATGACATCACTCATCTTCACCCTCATGGAAGACTTCATGTCCAGGTCTACTCTGACTTTTGATCTCTTGCTCTAAATTTCCAATCCTTGCCCTCGTTTCATGGAGCATGGCAAGAATATGGTCAAGTTTTGTATTGGAGTTTCTAGAAGGTTGCCCTTCCTCTTGGCTATCCCCAAGACTGGTTCCTGTCTAAACCATGCTGCAACTCTACTTCCCCTGAAGTTTTCATGTTAAGCATTCAATTAGTTTTTCATACTATTGAATCCATGCATTAACATAAATCCATTCTCATTTATACAATCTTAAACAAGAAAGGAAAACTTTGCCAAAATTTTAAAATTATATTGTAGTATCTATGGATCACATAATATCCATCATTTATTACAAATTTTTACATCTTGCAACTACAAGTCATTGTCAAAAAAGGAGATCTTCCTAGGTTCATCCTCATCCTTGAGGCTTAACAAATCAGACTTGGGAGGTGGATGTACTCACAAGTACTCATCCATAACCACCTGACTGATAACAAGTACATTAGGACATGTCAAAAAGGTAAGTCCTTCTGTGGAGAGGGTTTAATTGGTTCACTCTACGAGATAGGAACAATAGCCTTAATTGCTTTGTCCTTCTTTCCCTTCTCCTACTTTATACACTTAATAGCATCAACAAAGGTTTCAGTGTCATTTAACCATGCGCCTTCCAGGTAACCAGTTTGTCTTATGTTTGGCATGTTGGTTGTCTTGCTATTGATGTCAAAATAGTAGATCTTGAGATGTAATGAGGACTTCTTCAAGGGTGTTCATGGTGTTCATCTTCATCATATGTTGGTCATGACAATATATGCAGAGTATTGATCTTCATGGTTGACAAGTGCTCATCATGCTTGGTTATGTAGTGTGCTTGATTATGTAGTGTAGAGATACTTTTTGTAATGGTTGAGTTGAGTTGAATTCATTGATGTTTGTTTTGGTGATGTTCATCTGTGATGTCAAAAGGAGCAATAAGTTTGTGATGAGGTCTTCAAGGTGTTTCTAGGTTGATGACAATGGGAGCTCATGTTTGTAATCAGTCAGTGGCAGGTTGAGATATGGAAGGTTGAGATATTGAAGATGTTCCAGTGTTATGTTTTGGGGTTGATCCTTGAGGTCTATGAGGATGTGTCATGTTACAGTCTCATTAAGGTGACCTTAGTGTTGCAGATGAGAGAGTGGGGTGCAGATGGTGTTCTGACTTGATCACACTTTGTGCTTTTTGATCAGTAATCACTATCACTTTGTGGCCCTTCATTCTTCATCTTTGTTCTCCTTTGAAACAATTTGATTTGTGCTTGGTTTGGTTATCAACATTATGTTACATCCATAACAAGGCAATTGAGGTCCTTCAATAGATATATATGATAAAGGGTTTGGTAATTTGCTTCAAAAACTTGTTTAGGGACTAAAACCCTAAGTTTAAGTTCCTAAGGTATTCTTTATAACCCTTTAATCCCTATCATACACTTTATTTCTAATTCTGTGTTGACCTACTTATCCGGTTACAACATAACTTAAGTTATGATTAAGGGGTTTCAAGTCATCGAATGACTGGCCCTGACTTCCTAGGGGTACTGAGTACTAAAGGTCATTGGAGAGTCTTAAGCGGTAAAGCTTATCGTGCGGTGGGAATTAAAAGGCAGAATGCTGCGAAAAGGAGATCGGATGGTTGCCTTTTAAATGCTTTTTGAAGCTCAACGGTCACTCTATGTCATTTAAAATTGACGTGCATAGTTCTATATAAGGCAGAGATCAGTCATTTGAAGTTTTTTACAACAGAGAGGACCAGAGAAATTTTGTATGATATTAGCGATGGAAGTTTAATCAATTTTGAATTTCAACAACCATTTTCAAAGAAGATACTTTGATGGGTGTGAAAAATAGTTAGGTTTTTAGTTTCTCTGACTGCTCCTGCTTGGATTGAAAAACAACCTCCAAGGCCAAAGAATTTATTTTAAAAGGAGTGTGTGAAGATTGTTAGTTCTTGGGTGAGTGATTCAAGTTCACAATTGTGAGATCTTTTACAAAATGGTTATAATGTTTATTTTTGATTATATATTGTTAAAGGGTGATGCAAAGTTAAAGGATAAGGCATAAGTTTGTTTGAAGATAGATATCAGATCAAGATATTATATCATTCAGTAAATCTGGTAAGGAAAGGATGTGATGTTCTTGGTGTAGTTTTCTTTTTTGTAAAGGCAATATATATATATATATATATATATATATATATATATATATATATATATATATATATATATATAGTGGTAATGGTGTTACAGTATTCAATGAAAACTGGTTTGACAGAGAAGTTTCTAGTTCCTTATCTGAGAAAAATGGTGAAGATGTATAATTAGAGATGTTGATGTATATCCTCAAGATGATGGTAAATTTGACAAGGCTGTAACATAGATATATGATAGCAGAGTGTGATGTTTTTGCAGACATTGAGATGAGCATGTTTGAAGGTGTGTTCTATAGAGACATAAGGGGTTAACTCTGAAACAGTTTTAATGCACACAAGAAGGGGGCACTGAAGTAATATTTGTTGTGTAACCATTGACAAATGATGTGGTATATGTATTTTATTTGATGCTTTGGAGTGAATCAGGGTAACCCCCTGAATTGGTTCTTCTTTCTAATGTTCATATTTTGTTAGTGAGGCACATTGTAGCCAGTGAGGCTTGCATGGTCAGTGAGGCCTATTCATTTGCCAGTGAGGCATCTTGTGTAGCTAGTGAGGCATGTATCTGATATAGCTAGTGAGGCATGTATTTGATTAATCTAGTGAGACATTTTTCGAGTGGTTTTTCATCTCTATGAGGGTTTTACACTCATGGAAAACTTGTGTTATGGTTCATGTTGTTTATCTTTAAGTGTGTGCCCTAATAATGTTTATAATCATACTTGTTCATATGTATTTGGTAAACCTTTGAAGTTTCTCTTATTCTCTACCCAGTAGATCAAAAAGTACAAAAGGTTTTAAAAGTTTACAAAATACTGATTCACCCCCCCCTCAGTGTTGTCTTGTACTCCAACAGTTTGGGCTAGGCTTTTCATTCTTGAGGCTTGCTTCCTCATAGCCTTTAGGTAATGTCCATTTCCCATTACCTTCTTCCTTGGGGTTATTCTTATTCTTACCATTCTCACAAAAGAACATTCAAACAAATTAGCAACTGTTAATGTCGGAGGAAGATTTCATGCAGTGAGAAAATTGACCAAGGTTTTACCTTTCTAGCCAAAGTCTCAAAATCTTCCCGCTATACATCCTTAGTAGAGTTAATATACTCTTGGAGTTTTACCTCCTTAATTGGTTCTCTCTTAACCACTAACTTTGGTAAGTGTTGGAAAATTGTCTTCCCAACAATTTTCTTGGTTTTTCCCTATGCCATTCTGGCATTAAACCAATTTCAAATGTTAGCCAATCTACTGAATGTTAACAAGTTTTCTCATAATGAGGTCATAGGTCCATGTCTTGAACCCGGTTAGCTTTGATACTATATGTAACATGTCTTCTCATATTACACAGATTTACTAGAAAGTAAATGAACATAATTATCATAATAATTTGTTTGCTAACATATTAATCATTTGCATAATCAAATAAATAAAAAACATATATGTTACCAATTTGTGCTTGGCAGCCCAATTAGGCTGGGATATAACAGTTGTTTTCTAATGCTTTCAGGAAGCAACTGACTTCAAATGAAGCAAGAAGGAAGAGAATATTAGATCAAAACCGTCAAGAAAGAGGCTTTAGCCTCTACATTTTATTTAACATGTTTGTTCACTGTGTAGATACAGGTACCTGAAGACCATATAACCAAAAAACAATTAGCAGGGTCATAACTCCTCGCTACTTTATTAGAATTCAAAGTTTTTGGATTCGTTAGAAAGATACACCAATTATCTAGTTCGAGTTGCAAGTTGATAAGGCTAATGCCAATACGTTAGCCTCAAGGTGGTTTTCTTTGATTCCGCTCCGAAGGCCTCCAAAAATGTAATTTACTAAGATGTAGAAATTTTTTATATTTCGATATTTTCCCAAAAATACCATTGTGGACTTGATCATAAGTCTTTCAAGGTACACAAAAATAGGAGAGGAGTCAAACTGAAGTGCAGGGTTATGTAGGGAGAGATATTTGGAGTTTTATTTTTAACATGACTATTTTTAGCAGTTTCTTGGTCAAGAACTTTGAGACTTGGAGTTCCAAGCTATTTTTGCTCATCTTGGAGGAGTTTTGGGGTCTAAGTTTTAGGATTTTCACTTGTGCTCACCGATCAACTTGGAGTTACTTTTTCAAACTCATTCATGCATATTTTTGAGTTCAGTTGAGCTGGAGTTGACTTCCCATTCATTTTTTTTGCGACCTTATTCTTTTTTTCTTAGTTCTTGCTTTTTTGCCTTTGCATATTGCAGATAAGGAGATTGTCTTGTAACTTAGCCATTTTTACAGTTTCTCAGTAGCAGTAGTTCATTTTTTCAGTAGATTCGTTATTGTTATGCAGAGATTCCTTTCAGTTTCTAATACAATCAGGGGTTCTTCTTTCTGAATTTAGGTGTCTTGTTCATTGTGTGAGTGATTTGATGAGAATTTACTGTGTTTTACTTTAAAACCTCTGAATTCTTTGTCTCATTTATTAGATGCAACCATACAAAATTTCATCTTATTACAGGTCATAGCTTGTGCAAGAATTGTTCATGTCTTTCTATGAAATACTTATGTAATCAGATTGACCAGTTTGGATTGTAAGAGCAGGTTTATTGGAAGGTGTTTGTGAGTTGTATTGCATTTCTAAGTTCAAATATTGGTGCATCACCCCCTTTAGATAGATTTTTTTATTAAGTTTTTAGTTTATGTAAGTTTTCTTCTATCTTTTTCCTCCATCAATTTATACATCTAAAGGACATTTTAAAGGGAGCCGACTCTTCTGGAGGTTCATTCTTGAAACAGACAAGCCCACAGTCTAAGAATGTTCCCATGTTGCATGGGTTTGCCAAGCTTGTAAAGGCTTAGCATTCAGGGCGCAATCCTTCATGACAACAATATATTTTCTGAATATTTTTCCAACTTAAAATTACAACATATTCAAAGATAGCATTCTAGTGAAATCTTTTATTTTTACAATTACAATATCTTGCTCATGGGAATAAGAATAAGTATACATAAAATTTGACTGTCAAAGTCATAAATGAATACACTGCATCTAGAGTTTTGATACCTATCTTCATAAGTCTTAGCTTGTCATTTTCTTAGGAAGGAGAGCATCATCCAAGTGCTTTTCCTTAAACCATAGACTGGCGGTCCCTTATACACCTTCCTCCCTAGAAGTGGCCTTGCCCTTCATGAAGGGAATAGATATAAGAACCAACATGTTTGCCATCTAAATTTCTAGTGTTGTGTCCTACATAGCTAACATGGTTATACAACTATAGATCCCCTCTAAGTAAGTATGACATTGCTGGATGGTTATGCAAATCTGGAACACAGTGAACCAACTAATGCATGCAAAGATGGATGCATTACTTTGGCCAAAGTTTTAATATAAATAGACGTTTCACAATGAACGCAATAGATTGTTCACACACTTCTAACTTGACTTAGAAGCTATCTCATCCTACAGTGATTTTAGTTTGACCTATTCTAGTCATGGGATGACTTAATTAAACTTCCCACTTAGTCCTTCTAACTTGGACTTCTAACTCTGATTCTTGGAGTTTATTCCAAAGGTTTGTTGTTGCATCTGCAACATGGAATCTGTGATTTCTTGTCACTCTATTCCTTATTTCAATAGTTTATATGTTCTTGGTTTTCAATAACAAGATCAATTTTGATCTATAACTTCATATGATCGGTTAAGATATTTAACTTGGTTCAAGAATTTTCATCTAATCCTAGTCAACTATAAACATATCTTGTTCAAGTCAACAATATAGTAGTAAGAAGAGTTTTACATTTACTCATCATATCTGGGATACACTTAGAAATCTATTTTCTCTAATCCCCATATAAAATATCATTTATAGTCTAGTCGCATGTAGGTAAAAGAATACCTCGAAATTCATTTAAATAATCTCATGTCTAAGTAGACTATTTAACCTTTATCAACTTTCTTTTCTACATAAAATTAAAAACAAGTGTTTCTATCTCCTTATAGAAAAAACTATCACCAAACTATCAGCAGAGTTTGATATCAATAAAGGAAGGGGAATAATTTAATAGTTTGAGCTATTAACTTTCTTTCAACCACTATCTCTGGTCAAAGATAAGTTACTCATCTCTGCATATTTTCTTGCACTTGAGTATCATATGTGCTCAATAATCAAAGAACAGGTAGGTTATAACATAGTGCTCTGTGATGAATATTGTAAATCAGGTTATCATGAAATGATAAGAAAATATATCTCTAAATCTTTAATGCTAGTCACAAACTGGACTGCATAAAAAAGAAACATTTTTCAATCATTCTTTTTATGTCTCAACGACATGCTCTAAAGGCCCAAGATTCAATAGAATAAAGGCTCCACAGTTTTCTTTCGATTATATATGTAGCACCTCTCGGCCAACTCATATAATCATGGTTTAGTTTGCCTGTATTATTCTCAGCATGCTTTGGGAAAATATTAATTCTTAAGTGGTTTAGACTAATGGCCACCTTAGGTGCCCAAGCACAATAATCATATAGCCATGATAACACAAATAGGGATGTCGGCTTATCATGAAGACAACACAGCTCGTCCTCTCGAGCTCTCAACAGACTTCAAGTCTTGGTATATTTATAAACATGTCAACACGGTTTATTTCCTACCAGCTTGTATTCATTGGTAATACAGTTGTATGATTGAATATTCATTAAAAACAATAACTAGTTTCTACCAACTTGCATACGTTGATAACACAGTCATATGCCTGAATATATTAAGAACAATGACAGGTCTGTATCTTAATAGATACAAGGAATGATAACACAGTCTTTACAAAACGTTATTAAGAATAACATTCATATCGCTATGTTAATATCATGTTATGTATTTCTTTACAATGGATGTTGTCTGATGATGACATAATTTGTTTTGGTTCGGTGGTGTCTTCACTTCTTGTCTCACTGTGCCTTCGAACTCTTTCTCTGCTAAGGTTTTCTTGTTTTTCCTAGTTCCCTCTACCTTTTCTCGTCGTTCACTTCCTTCTCTTTTCTCTTGAAAGAGTTTTTGCCTACAAGGCTACCTATCCCCCCCGTGGGTGTAATTGTCCAGTAAGCTATAAAAGCTCTCAAGAAGAGCATGCAGTGATAGTTGCTCCCACACTCAACAATATTCTCTCGACTTCTCCATATTCATGAGTATGAAGTTGTGCTCAAAGCACAAGTGAAGTAGTCTCCACGCTTTATGCTACTCATGGTAATATATGGTTCGAATCAAAAACATATAATTCCACTTAAATATATATATATATATATATATATATATATATATATATATATATATATATATATATATATATATATATATATATATATAGTGGATAAAATCATATATTGACATAATTGTTGCAATACCAGAGCATGGTATTGTATTATTCATGCAACAAGATGCAAGTAAGGGATTGAGGTCTTCTTCTCCCTAACACTTTTAAATGACATCAAAAGATTAAATCCACTCATAGGAAAATATATCAAAAAGTTTCGACGAAGGAAAAATGGTTAAATTTTAACCTTTAAAATATTTCCTGAATAACTCTTGACCAAATTGGTTAAGTCTTGATGTCGGAATCCTTCTTTGATCAACAAATCGACATTGGCCAAAAAGAGATTAAATTAACAAGGAAAGTTGAGTATTACATGCCCTATCTTGAGAAAGTTCACTAAATACACAACTTGGAAATACAAATGGCAAAATCTGTCTTTTCCAACATCTATTTCCTTCTCTCCGATGATGCTCTCCTTCCATCCTTAAAGGTGGAAGTTTGTTTCCTGGTTACACTCACAATCATACAGACTATGATCAATGTATCATTAACAAATCATTATACATCAAAAGTAAATAATCTCAAATTCATTTAATCACATATTAAATTCAACGTGTTAATCATAATTCATAAAATCAATGATTTATCTTGACATTTTTCCTAACGTCAAATCATTAATCAATGATTAATTATCCACTTAATCACATAAAAGTAAAAGTAAAATATAGTCAAAGTTTGGGGATGTAACAAAAATCGTACAAAACAACACCACAGATCTCCAATTGAATGACTGAAGCCCATCACTGATTTTTATTAATTTTCACTGATAAAGAACATTACAAGGGACTGACATATTAGTCAGAACATAGTAGCAACAACAAACACCAAATCTGAAAATTAAATCTAACAAACTCCACATTGCCACAAAATGTAGAAATACACCCTGCCAAGCTCAAACAACACCTAAACTGAAAAAGATCATATAAAACTTTAGGAACTGATGTAGAAAAGTAAAACACCACAAATGAAGGTGCCACAATAGTAGCAAACTCTACAACACACTGCATATAGAAAATCTACAACTATCACTTGCAACACACCACACTTGCAAACACACACAACACTAAAATTCTCTGAGATTTGCAATATTCTAAAGCATTGATTGCAACCTCTGTATAAGATTTCCCCTGAAAATCAATGGGGTTTCTTCCACTAACTTCCAATGTGAATTGGGGTTTTCTCCAAGAAGATTACTGTTGAACCGAAGTCCACACAAAAAATATGAGAGATAATAAAATGGTTAAAAGTTTCCCTACTAGAAAAAATCAGTGATATTTATATTGACCAAGCACAAAATGAGCGTCCAAAATCCAAATGCCATCTTTGGAGGGAAAAGCATAAAATATTAATTAAAAATTTCTTTTTGAAATTTTTATTTTCCATGCAAATAAAAAATAGCTCCACTTACACCTCATTGCTGCAAGAAAATCAAACCCAATCTTGTCTAGATTCCAAAATCTCCAAGAAAAGTAGATGTAGGTTACAAAAGCATCCTCCCCATTTCCAACGCCCCCACAAGAGCAAATAAATATTAATATTTAATAGTTTCCTTTAAATATTTTTGCCTATAAATTCCACAAACTTAATTAAATACTAAATAAAACATTTTCCCTAAATTTAACTATTAATTCATGAGAAAATAGGAAATGGATTAATAATTGCACCAAATTAATTTTTCTAAATAGGGGACATCACAGGGATATACAAAAACATTTTTCCTTGAAGAACATTCACCTTCAATACATTTTGCAAGATAGAGCCTGGATGTCTTGAGGTCAAGGCATTATTTCATAAGGGGGATGATGTTAGCAAGATAGAGCTGCCAATAAGACATAAATCACCTACTACAAAAAGAATGCTCCAACAAAAAAGTTAAGAGACATAATAAAAACAAAGAGACACAAAGGTGCCAAAAAGAAGAGAAACAAGACGAGGACAAAAAAATAAAAGAAACAAGAAGATGAAATAGGATAGAGGGCAACAAGAATAGAATGTAATAGGAACAAGTTAAGATATAGCTCTATATAAAAAAAATAATGTATAAAGGAATGACATATCTATGTATGATCTCTTGATATCTATGAATATAAGTTACTGCAAAATATTGGCATTGATTTATACTGTGTTATGGTGAATGTTATGATTGTTAATTATTTTCTTTTATGTACTACACGTATTATTTCTTGTTGCAAGCTTCTAGAACTTACCACAATCAACTTAACTCTCTTTTCATCCCTAACACTAGGGTATAAATACAACTTTCCAAGTACTTAAGCATAGATCCTTTGGTCTACGCCCATACTTGCCAACAAACATCATGTAGTATGTTGTTATTTTAATTTATGATTTCAATGCACCTACCATCATTCCCACATTTAGTTTAAGAAAGATATTTAAGAAGAAAATGAATTTCTTCGTACATAGAGCTAAGAAAGAAACAAATTACATTATCTTTCTTAGATATAGTAGATTAAATAAATGTTAATGAACTTGTAGCATTTCTGGGGAAATTTGCCTATAAAATTTTGTAAATGAATCTTTATGACTAATGTATGCAAGAAGCATCACAACCTAAAATAATATGAGATAACAAATTATTGTATAAAAAATCACTTTACAGGAGCCTTGACATTGAAGCGTGTTAGACAAAAAATACAACAAAGACCTTTCAAGTGTATGTTCAATATCTTCATCACTCAAATTTTTAATGCCATCTATTTTCATAATGTTGTTGCAAAATGTGGCAAGCAATTTGGCACTTGTACTTCTTGCAACTCCCTTATTACAAAACATCACAAATGCTTCTTTCAGTGCCTACAAATGGAGTTAAGAATCCATAAGAAAGGTGCTTAAACATTCTACATAATATCTATATGCTTAACTCATCCAACAAATTATCCTTTCACCTACCTTGTGAGAAAAGGGAATGGTTAATAAAACATTCATTGACATATTGCAAGTACTTGCTATGCAATTCAATAACTTTCCTCATGAATCCTAAAAACCAACCTAGAAGATAAAAACAAGTTAATATTCATCTGTATCTTGTATATGCCAAAGCTAATCCCTTTGTGCAATGTTTGAAATGTGCAAAAGTGACAAGGTCCTATCTTAGGTTTTTGATGCAGGAGCATCCAGTGGTGTAAGGGCAATCTTGCATCACCCAAAAATATTTGAAGTTGTTTTGAATTTCTTTGTTTTTTTAGGTTTCTTTAGTTGTGTTTGGAGTCCATGTTGACACTTTAGTGGTTCGGGACTATAAGAAGTTCAGAAAAACTAAAAATAGTAACCTACTATTTTTAGTAAGTTGGCCTTTTTGGGTACGTATGGACATGAAAATTTACCCCAAGAAGTGGAATTGTAAAAATAAGAAAATGGTGAATGAATCATATAAATATCATTTATAGTTTGAGAGATATTAAAGTTTCTATCTTGGAAAATTGCTCCTGATGAGCTTCATATTTGAATTTGAGGCCTTTATAAGCCTCGTTGGGGCTCAAAAAGTGGATAGAATGATCTTTAGATATTTTGTATGTTATAGAGCTCTTCACGAGCTTTCCAATGCCTAGTTATGTTTGTCAATCGGACACCTAGTTCAAAAGTTATGGCTCTCGGAAGTTGTGTTACAAAATTTCAAAAACTTTAAAAATTTCAAATCTCCAATTTCTTGGGCGGGAAAATAGACAGCTGGACTTGGCGAGCAAAAAGGGGAGTTACACTTTCTAGAACATTCTTGAAGGTGTTGTAGAAGTGGTGTGGAAGTTATTGGTGCCAAATAAAAAGGGGAACGAAAAGGTTACTAGGATAGTACCAGATGTGGAGTTGTGGCTTTGGATTGTAGAAATATCTAATAGAGTAGGATTTTCTCTATTGTGAGATAACCCATGTTGTAGCATGAAATACTGGATTTTGTACTCCATTTTAGTGAAGAAATAAAAATTGCTTAATTTTATTTCTCACGTTTTTCATGGGAATCTCTGTTGTTATTTCATGTATGAATGTTGGGTGGAGTGCCCCCTCACCTGCTTCAGTGCACCAAAATTTAAATTCCATGAATTATATTCCATGTATTGGAAGTTAACATAGTAAAATACAAAAATAAGATTTTACCTGCTCTTGTGCACCAATCGTGTCTTTTTTTGTCTGAAGTTCAATTGAAAGTGGAAGTAATGTCAGCTTGCACCTAAATGATGAAAAATTATAATCTTTTTTTAAATAAAAAATTTAGAAATTAGTCTGATCATAGGCTAATGAAGAAATACATCAAACTAGATGTAATTGTAAAATTACCTTTTTACTGGGGGAGCCTACATCTTCTGCACACTTAACTAATGGTGTTCTCTCACCAGTTACATGTTGCAAAGAATAGCTTGACTATATTATTGCATCCCATCTTTTTAGACATTTTGTTAAACAGTTTGCATGCCTTATGTATAACAACATTGTTAAAAACAAATCATTCTTCAGACAATATTTTACAAGCTAAGATGGTCTGTCTAAAAGGGCAAAATAGCCATGCACATGTTAGCCTCGTTTTAACCTCGACCATTTTAAACTTCTTGTGCCAAATTGACAAACATATTCATGCATCAAGTCCATACATCATGTCAAATCTTTCACTAATTTGAAGTCATCAAAGCATTTCGAGTAGTCACAAAATGTTGGTGTTACAGATTTTCTGCATGTAGTTCGACCTAGATTGGCCGAAATGATTAAATAAGAAGATTTCTTTGAGTTGAAAAGAAATCATTTTTCAGAGGCATTTATGACTTCATCAAACATTATGTGACAAGTTTTCACGTCAAAATACCTTTCTGTTTTGGAGATTTTAATTTTATAAAATTTCGTCAGTTTATGAAAACAATTTAATTAGGAGTTTCAGGAAGGCTGAAGCAAAATAGATTTATAGAGGATCTTATGGGATTATTTTGCATAATGTGGTCAATTTTCAAGTGAAAATACTCTCTCAGTTCAAGGATGCAAATTTCTTTTCAAATTACAGAAATCGCACGCTGAAGCTTTTACATGGTTATGAAATTATTTTGAGTTAACCGGCTTTTACATGATTATGAAATTATTTTGAGTTAAGCATTTGTCGACACTTTGGACATGTTATAAAACTTGGTGGCTCTCCCAAAGTTACTTTGTGGACACTTTCATATGGTTTTAAAAGCTATTCCAAATCTCAAAATTACTAAGACGACATTTTCACATGGTTTTGGAACATCTCTTATCAGCGGACATAGACTAGCACGCAAAGTTTTAACCTATCTTATCAGCGGACATAGACTAGCACGCAAAGTTTTAACCTATCTTATCAGCGGACATACACTAGCACGAGAAGTTTTAAAAGTTTCAAAACTTATCAAAACAGTTTGTTGAAGGCAAGTCACAAGTCAAAAAAAATTTAGTTATTAGTTGTGAATGTCAATCAAACAACAAAAGGCCTAAATTTGACGGTCGACACTGCCCGTTAATTATTTGTTCAAAAGTGTCCTTAAAATGCTATGATATATCTTATTATAAATAAAATTATATATAAACCAAATATATATCATCATAATCCTATATAAATTTTGACTGTATCCAAAATGGCTCCTTTCATGTGATACAACCTTTTTAAAATTTTGATTGTATTTTACAACAAAAATGCCTATATACGGCCATCAAATTTAGGCCCTGAGCGGATGTTAGGGAAAACTCAGTTTCAAAAGTTGACCAGTCCTCAACAAAGTCTGAAAAGCTTTCTAAGTTGCCGATGAAGATAAACAATCAGATGGATGCCAGAGAAGTTTAAAACAAAAAATTGACGGTTATCATAACTGTCACCGGAGCCGCCAAAAGAGGGAAAATGTAGTTACAACTATCCAAGAAGCAGATGTAAAAGCCTAACGCTACAACCTTTGTCAGTCTATGCCAGAATGGGAGCATTAGAATAGTGAATGTACACACATCGAACATGCCGCGAGTCATTCTGTAGGGATATCGTTTCACAAAATGCAATGGTTGTAGATTCTACAACCTTTGTTTGTGCGCTTCACACCTATGCAAGTTTGGGGGATCTATGTAGGGTTTGGACAGCTATCGAAGCGTAAGGATTGATGAATTTCATCAGTTACTATAGTTGCAAATGCTATGGTAGACATAGATGCAAATTGTGGAAGCATAGACAAGGTGTGTGAGCTGTTTGACAATGCAATGATTGTAGGATACACACAAAATGGATTTGTTGAAAAGACTAAAAACTTTTAAATGTTAAACAATAAAATGGCAGAGAAAAATTAAATGCAAATAGATAAATCAAAACACACACAGACAATTGCAAGAAAGAACAAGATTTTTAATGTGGTTTACCATGAAGGCTACATCCACAACAACAGGGGATTTGTCTATTTTATTCAACTCCAAAATCAATGATTCTCATACAAATATCTCTACAACAGCTCACCACACTATTTTTAACCCCACACAAAACTAACAATAGCCAATACTTAATAATAGACCTCCGTCAATACTATCAATATCCTTATCGTAGGAGTGAAACGCATGCAGCGGTCGTTGCAATAAGTTGGAGTAATGGAGCTATCAGAACCATTACTCACATGAGGATTGGGCTGCAGAACCGTTACACCAACAATATCCCACTTGTAGTCCAATCTGAGCTGCAAGAGCTGCACTGAGATATCCCCTACTCCAGGCTTATTGTTAGAACTTTACAATGCCAAGAGAAGTCCTACAGGACTCGAACTTCTCCCTTGGTACAAGCTTGGTCAAAGCATCCACCGAAATCACTTTCGTATTAGTAGTAAATCCTCTATCAAACTTCTCATCCACCTCTCCAAACACAAAACACAAAAATATATACAGCTGTTATGAGAAAATTGGTGTAAACATGAATAATCAATAAATCAATATCAATAATACCTAAAACTCAATAGAATAAGAAATAAAGAAATCAAATCAAACAAAAGAACTAAAAACCTTTGCAAACCTCTTCACTTCATGGCTTCCATTGATTGCCTATCTCAAATGATCTTGTGTATGAATATGGCCCTCAGAAGGTGCACTTACTTGCTATTTCCAAGATGTCAAGTGGGAATGGCTATGATGGTTTATTGCAATGAAGATGAGCTTCACAACAATGGTAATGGTATGGTAACAAGTTGATCGCAAGCGAATGGAATGACTTAGGTGCCAAAGGCGCGTTGTAATTCTTATAGAGTAACGATACTGAAAGTTTGGATGGATGAAATGGAAGAATTGAGTTCAATTTATAGACTTGAAAGAGAAAAGATCAAGGGTATAGAAAGAATAAGAAGATCCACGGTATAGAAGACTTGAGAGGATGTGCGTGAATAGAAAGAAGACAAGTGTCACATAAAATTTATTTTGTTTGAGTTAATTGCTTTCTTTTATAAAAATAAGATTTACTTTCATAAATTAGAATGTTTTTTTTCTAATTTAAGAGTTGTTGACAAAAACAAGATTGAATGAATCAGATAACTCAATTTGTGATTTACTTTTGCATGATTTGAGACAAATTAAATAATAAATTATTTAATTTTGTGTGCATGAAGAAGAAGATTTATTTTTAGAAGATTTGGAAGATTTTTGAAGAATTAGAAGATAAGAAAGCAAATTAAATAAATAAATTTATTTAATTGTTTGTACATATTTTAGAAGAATAAATAAAATATTTGATTATATTTTATTTTTAGAGATTGAGAGAATTTAAATAAATTTTGATTGATTTATTTAAATTTGGAGGAATAAGTTGACTTAATTAAATAATTAAGAATTATTTAATTGTTTGGAAGAATTTAATTAAATAAAGGATTTTATTTAATTTTGACTTTAGAAGAGGAAATTAAATATTTTGATATTTAATTAACTTTAGAGGAATATGAATCAAATAAACAAATTTGTTTATTTATTTATTGATAGAAGAATTAGAATGAAATAAATATTAAGAATGTTTATTTAGACAGAGTTGTGTCATTTTTAGGCGTATACAACAGCAGATAAGCAAAAATAAAATTAGATATACAACAATTCTAGCAATTCCACCAAATTCACCGCCAACTTTGATTTTAGTCTTCTTAGATTTAGCTACTCCATCTTCCATATTGGTCGACATATTTTTAGATGCACAATTTTTGTTACCAGCAACATTACATTGAACTGACTCCAAACTCACTCTGATCACCATTACAAACGGGCTCATCTTCAAGCGCCTTCAAATTTTCATTCTCATTGCCATTAATTTTATCTGCCTCAGGTTCTATGGCATCAACCTTCTCACCATCATCTAACTAATCCTAGAACTGTCACTATCAAACATACTAAGAAAATTATTAATAATAGAATCAGTTTTAGCATGTAATTGATCCAAAGACCTTTGCTTGGCAGTCCCCAATGACGAATTTGAAATAGGATGAACAACTCCCACTTTAGTATGACTCTTTATGATATACATGGTGCCTAATTTGCTACCCCTTGCAATTATCAAGGCCCCTTTTTTAACCTTGCATCTATTTGATTCAAAACTAATCTCACAACCTTGAGAACCCAATTGTCCAGTCCAGATTACATTTTGTTTGAGCTGGGGAACATATCTAACATCACGTAACAACCAAGTATATCCATTTTTTAGTTTTAATGAAATATCCCTTTTACCAACATCACAAGATTCATTGTTACCAAGAAAAACCTTACCGAAGTCACCAATTTGCAGATTTTTGAAATATTCCTTGCACGGGGTGACATGAAACGATGAACCTGAATCAAGCACCCAAACATTAGTTGGAATTTCTTCTTCAGTTAAAATAAGAACACATGCATCTTCTTGGTATGCCACATTAGTTTCAACTTCATTTGGCTGTTCTATAGATTTTTTGTAAGACCAATAGTTCTTTTTTATGTGACCTTGCTTACCACAAAACTAGCAAACACCATCTCTACCTATAGATTTCTATCTTCCTTGCGACTTTCCATGCTCTGTTGGATTCTTCTCTATTTCTTTTGATCTTCCTTTGTCTTCCACATTTAAAGCGCTACCCGATGTTGATGTCTCACCCATGCTTTTCCTACGCATTTCTTCACTCAAAATTATACCAAGATCATTAAATTTTAATGTATTTGAACTAGAAACAGAATTACTAACATCCATAACCAAGCTATTTCAGCTTTTTGGCAAAGAGGACAAAAGTAAAAGAGCCCGAACTTCTTCATCAAAACTTATTTTTATAGAAGCTAACTGACTGGTAACTATATTAAAATTATTTAAATGTTCAGCTACAGAACTACCTTCAGCCATTTTCATATTAAACAACTGCCTTTTAAAAATACCTTATTCGATGTTGAGGGCTTCTCATATAACTTGTCCAAAATATCCATTAAGTCCATAGATGTGGTTGCTTTAGATATGTTAAATGCTACAGATGGAGACAAGCACAATTGAATCACTGCCAATGCTTTTCTATCCAAAATATTCCAATCTTCATCTGGCATATTAGCTGGTTTCTTTGCCTTACCATGTAATGGTCTCCACAGATCTTTCTGGTATAGAAAATCCTCCATCCACATCTTTCAGAATGGATAATTATGGCCATTGAACCTTTTGATCCTTCCTTCTTTAATCAACATTGCTCCCACTCAAACTCGAACCTCTCTTGCCAAACAATCAAGCACAACCAGCTCTGATACCAATTGTTAAACAATAAAATGGCAGAGAAAAACTAAATACAAATAGATAAATCTAAACACACACAGACAGCTGCAAGAAAGAACAACAAGATTTTTAACGTGGTTCTCCATAAAGGCTACATCCACAATAGCAGGGGATTTCTCTATTTTATTCAACTCCAGAATCAATGATTCTCATACAAATATCTTAGCAGCTATCCAACTATATCGCTACAACAACTCACCACACTATTTTTAACCCCACACACAAAATTAACAATAGGCAATACTTAATAATAGACCTGCGTCAATACTATCAATATCCTCATCGTGGGAGTGAAAAGCATGCAGCTGTCATTGCAATAAGGTGGAGTAATGGAGCTGTCAGAACCATTACTTACATGAGAATTGGGCTGCAGAACCGTTACACCAACATTAAGCAAATGCAACGGGCTGTTGTAAAGCCAGTACCATGATCCTTACCAGCATCCTCTCGACCTGTGCCAAAATCAGAGCTTTGGATCTAGACGCTAACCGAGAAAGCAGCAACATACCAGTTTGTATGTTGATGGTGAGAATGCTTATTGTACTTAGGGTATGTCGCATGTTACTGCTTAGTTTATTTTTGTGAGAATGCTTATTGTACTTAGGGTATGTCCCCATGCTGCTATTTAGTTTATTTTATTTTTCTGCTTATTTTATGTAGTTATCTTGATTTGTAGTTTTTACAATATAAAAAATAAAAATAAATTATCTTAATTTTTTTAATTCAGATGAAAATTTTTAAAAAAGAAAGAAATATATGCAGCCACATGGCATATTTTTCATTATGTAGTGGCTGCTTATTTCCAGCCCCTTTTTTTCTAAAGTTTATTTGCAATTCCTAAACAGTAGCTGCTTCACAAAAATAAGAAATATTATCGTTTTCTGATTATTGTAAATTTCCATGGGGCCACTCCAACTGTTTAAATTTAAGCAGAAATATAACTCATGCCACTGCTTAGTTTATCTTGGCTAGCAGCCACCTCTCAATTTTTTTAGGAGATATTTGTGGAACTATTTTTCTTCTTATCTTAAGCAGTTATCTTAATTTGTAGTTTTTATTAAATAAAAATATAAAAACAAATTATCTTAATTAAGAAGAAAATTTTAAAAAAAAGAGGGAAGGAAATATATGCAGCCACTGTGGCTGCTGCTTATTTCAGCCCATTTTTTCTCAACTTATTTGCAATTTCTAAACAGTAGCTATTCGATAAAAATAGGGAAAGATTCTATATTATCCTTTTTTCCATAATTGTAAATTTGCATGAGGCCACTCCCACTGTTTAAATTTAAACAGAAAAATAACTTGAACAGCGGCATGGAGACATGGGTTACAAACTAGCTACAAAGTAGAAAAAGCCTCCTGTCCTCTGCAAAATGAAAGCTAGCGTCTGCTTTGTCCGCATGCCATTACACGTGTTAAAAAACTGATAAAATTGGAACAATGCACTCAGATAACATAAGCTTTCTCTGAAAGAGAAATTCTAGCAGCCAATCAAAAAATCAGATTGCTCTTATCTTGAAGAATTTTTTTTTTAAAAGCTGAGTAACATTAAGATAAGGTAATTTTTTTATGCTGACTCAATTTTCAAAGCAAAAGAAATACACTCAGGTGAAAACATAAGTATCCAGGGACCAACAAAGAAAATCACACACAACTATAAGTTTAGAAACATTTAGAAACTAAAAACTAACCATACGGTTTATAAATGGATTGCAGACTATTATATGCCATCCACATAACTCTGCTCTTTACGGATGCGGAATCTTCATATTTGTCAAAAAAATTGACATCCCACATTTCTGCGGAATGGAGATAAGTATCATAAATTATGAAGTGTGTACAGCCCTCGAGGTGTTATCAAAAGGCAGGTACACGCAATCATGTAAAGCCAACACGAAGAATATGAAAGATGCCGAAAAACAACTGTGTAAAAACTATCGTGCGTATGCGGATGACCCTTATCGTAGTTATACTGCGCAACAGGATGACCGTGATCGTAGTCATATAACACAATGGTTAGCAGGTGAGGCATTATTATATAATCTACGAATATGCAGAATATATTTACACTTTCCCATTTTCTTTACTTCATTTCATATTACACTTTTTTTTTTGCATTGTTGAATCAGGCTCAGGTGGTTCACTTATCATTCTCGTTCTAGTGATATATTGTTGTTGGTTGAACTTTCCCATTTTCTTTACTTCATTTCATATAACAATTCTTTTTTGGTATTGTTGAAGCAGGCTCAGGTGGTTCACTTATCATTCTGGTTCTAGTGATATATTGTTGTTGGTTGAAAAGAAAGAGAGAGAAAAAAACTTTGAAACTCGTCCATTGCAGAATATGAATTTGTGATGTCTTTTACAAGAGGACACATACTTCACCAAGAGGTCAACCAAGAGGTCAATCAGGCTATATATGATAGAGTTGGGAACATTGAAGAAAGTTGTCTATCATGTCAACAAAATTATACAGTACTTTTACACCTGAGAAAACTATAAAATTACCATTTAACATTTGATCATTGAACCCTTTAATATTTAACTTGAACATATTATAAATGCTTAAATGATTGCCATATTAAAATTAATTAATTATAGTTTGACTAAATGATTGCATTTTAAAATAATTAATTATTGTTTGAATATTTATGATTCAAAAGTGTAACATTTACTTCACACTTATCTTGAATATTGAAAATAAAAGAAATTCATAGTAAGTTAATAAATAAAAGAAATTCATAGTAAGTTAATATAGAAGGGAATTGCTCTATTTGTTCTAACAAATTCTCTTTGTATTTAGAATATTTGCACTCTATTTTGTTTCAATATTTAAAATTAAATATGAAATGGGCATCTAAATCTTAGTCTAATGAGTTAAAATATAATATGTAATCAGTATTTTACTATTTAACAATTTTTTTACTATTGAAGTTTAAATGTGTATGTGTATATATATTTAGTATATCTTAATTGTAATTTTATTTAAATAAATTAAGCTTAGTTTTTGATCAAGTGAGCCTTAAAATAGGATAAAATTCATGAAATGTGAGGGATCTCTGAGTTATTGCACTATCTCCATGTTGTTTTACAAATGTTTACTTCCTTATCAAAGATTTCATTAATGTTTCAAACCTTCAAGATTATACCCAAACATCTATACATGTTTGTTATTTCTCTTTACCCTTTTCAATTTCACTTCAACTTTATCAAGATCATTTAACTAAAGCAACTAAATATTTTTGAAAAATAAACCATCTATACATGTTTGTTATTTCTCTTTACCATTTTTAATTCCACTTCAACTTCATCAAGATCATTTAAGTAAAGCAACCAAATATTTTTGAAAAATAAACTTCATTTAATGTTTCACTGGGGTAATATAGCTCATGTGTTACAACATAGCTTTGAGGGGAAGCTCAAATATCTCCAAAACTACAAAAGGCGGACTTCCAAATGCCTTAACTTCTTTTGTTCCCATAAGAATTAGCATTTTGTGTTATTTGGGATAATTTTGGCTATAGACGAAACCATCATAAGTACACATGTTGTTTATTGATAAATTTGATCATAGGAAAAATGGTATAACTTTTTGTAAGGTTGAATTCATCACTAATATCTATTTTATAACATGATATTAGTCCCTTGTATGTACGGATCACTTAAGTAATTTATCTACCTATTCTAGCCTATTAAGTTTTCTTAAAAATATATTTCTAATATTTTCTTAAAGAAAATGAACCTTTTAAGAGCTTGTCATTTAGAATATTCAATTAGTTGCAAAGTCAATTGATTTGAATATATTTTCTTAATCCATTTTAGATCACATATATCCAATTAAGAGGATGCTTGTCCATACAATATTAGAAAATTAATAAATAGTTCAACAATTCTTTGAGCTCATCTTTATAAGATTTTTTTACCTCACACATCTTTTATATTCTTAGACCAATCTTCCACATCTCTAGTGTCCTTCAGTTTAAATTCTTTTTTTTATATAAAAAATATCTTTGTCCAATTAGACAAAGATAATCACACACAAGGACATTAAGTGAACTAAAAATCATTATTATAAACTTCATTTAGCATTGAAGGGAAAAGAGATGTGATTTATTGATATTTACAATATTATAAATATTAAAGTATGGTGACATTTTTAATATAGAAACATTTGTACCCACTTTTTAAAGAGTTTTAGATGGCCTACATGAAAGTGGATTAATCTTCTTCACTTTTCCTTCAACTATTTCTTTCCTTAAGTACAACTAAAATTTGAACCCAACTGCGAGCTTATCCTAAACCCAATATTGGTCATGTCTATCTTTGTACTTTGCATTCAAGACCCCTCTAGCCTTTCTTCAACTTGGTAATGTATTTGTCAAAATTTTCAATGAAGCTTTCATTATTGTAGAATGTTGAGTCCCAATTTTTCCTTTCTCCCATTTATGTATCCGATCACAAAATAAGAAGACTTAAGGTGGTAGATAGGAAAAGCATGTCTCAGGTGGTAGATAGGAAAAATGTGTCTCAAAAGATATTTTTAGTAGAAGAATGTAAATTTCAATTATAGGATTGTTGAATATAAACAAAATCCTAATCTAAACTCTCAAGATGATTCTTGCTACCTAGTTAAGAGTTGTATCGATATTTTATTGACCACCACTATTTTCCTATACATTTGGCAATGGAAAGTTGTTGACCTCTTCAATGTAGTGTCCATAATTTCTCACAAAGTCTTCTGAAAGTTTTCCAAGATGTAAGAATCACTATTTAAAATAATGGACCTCAACAATCTAAATTCAATCCACACAGTAGTAAATGTTAACTTATCTACATCATATGCTTCAAAATCCTTTTTGTAAGAAATAAGAACACATGTTTTGTACAAAAGTCCACAACCACAAACAAATAGTCACACCCTTTATTTGACATTGCTAATCCTCTTACAAATATATATAGAAATACTCTATTATGGATATACTTACCTAACTTCATATTACTTGGCTTACCTAAGATACATAATATGCATCCCCTTATGAACCTTGAGATGCCATTTTGTATATTATACCAATGAACATATATTTGTAGATTCATAATTATTTTCATACCACAAAATTGACTTGGAAGGTCTTTGATATATGAGTCTCTCTCATTAGATTTATCCTCCCTTCTTTAGGCACACATAACTTAGCTAATGCACACAACATACCATTTTGAAGATTGTACTCATGTCAATATGAGGAAAATATCATGCATGCACCTCTAGTACCAAAATATTTACAAACAAAAGTTTGATACAAGTTCAAACAATGTATGCCCATAAAGAAAAATCAAGGCATAGAGATTTCTTGCATTAACAGGGTTGAAGAGGTTGTTGTGAATTTTATATCTAAAATAACTATAGTAGAATAATGACATACATTTAATAGCACTTAGAAATAAATTAGAATGGAAGAAAAGTAAGAAAACATCAACACAAAGAGGTGACACAAGATGTACATGGGAAAATCCTTATTGGGTAAACAACCCCACATTCTAAACTTGCATAAAACCATGTATTTTAGAAACAAAAGAGACACATGGATGAAAAAGAGATAGGAATGGACATAAGAAATTATATGTTATGGATTTGAGTTACTTAGGAATGAGGATATGAATAGGGATTATAGGTCCAAAAGGGACACTGGAGACACTCACTAGACTTAAAAGGTTTGAATCTAGAATCAACCCAATTGCTCAAGTGGATTTAAAACTAATCTATGAATTTGAACTACTCTCTTAATCCCAATATATATGGCATCTTAGGTTTGAATCTCACTGAATAAAAATATTCTCCCCTAGCTAGAAGTGAATAGCCAAGCATAGTATGGTTCATGGGTATTTGGGGTCCAAGAATAATCCTATAGCTTAGATGAATGTGGCATATGATGCAAAATTTAGGGCTTTGCTTGGCTATGTTGAATAAAATCTTAGGTTTATTGTTAAATAGGGTGAAGAAACCTTGCAACAAATACTTTTACAATGTGATGTAAATTTGAAATTAACCTCTTAATAGTGGATTCCCCATTATAGATTAATTATAAAAGCATAAATCAACAAACCATGATAAAACATATAGCACCAAATTTATGTGGAGAAACCCTTTTGGGAAAAAAATCCACCATCAAAGAGAGCACAAAATGTATTCATCTTCAATAGGTATGTATTCCAACAACATCCATGTACCTATAAAATGCCATAATGAATTTACTATCTCATGCCTCTAATTATAGATAAATGGGAGAGGAATACCACAAATAGTTTCTTTAAATAATGTACCATCAAACCATACTAAAATGCAAAAACTCCCATGTCTAAAATGAAGAGCATCTTCTGCGAATAATAAATGTAACTCCCAATGAGCCATGAGTAGTACAAGTAACCTATGTACTAATAGTAAACATCTTTGACTTGTAACTCATCCATAATGGCTCATATGATCCCAAGGTAGGCATCCAAAAATCATCAATAAACTCATATGTGACCTACCAACAATATGGAAGATGCTCCATTACTCAATCCTAGTGCCCAAGTTGAGGAATTTGTTAAAAATAGCTTGCAACTGCCACTACCAACTCTAGTTTCTTCATGAATGCCATTACAACTAATATTCCAAGTCAAAAGAAATTAATATTAAAATATTATCTCTCAACCATCTACATGGGTGTCTAAGTACCCATTCCAAGATGTTTGGAGACACAAAAAATAATACATTAGATTGCAATTAAATATCACAGTATCCTAACATTCTCCCACTTGATATTATACATTGTAATGATATATCAAAGGAACAATAAAATATATATAGGATCCAAGTCCCATGGTCTTTCTACACTAAGAGAACTTCTCCATGCTGACTAGCTTTGTGAAGGAATATGTAACATTAACCTAAGCGTTGACCTTCTACAATGAGACATTACCATTCTCTACCATGTCATGCACAAAGGGACACTAAACATCAACATGATTAGTATAAGCATGACCATTTCATGATATTTTTGGCCAAATAGATATGACTTTGACTGCCACAACCAATTCTAACAAATCTGCAATCAAAACAATACTTGCACAATGTCTTTGTAACCATACCACCTCTTGAGAAACGTGTATAATCCATATACTTTTCTTCAATGGTGGAAAAAGTAAATGTGGGTTGCCTCTTTCTTGAATCCAACTTACCCTACTACCAAATAGTGAAAACACATAGCCAGTAGTGGACCTCTAACTATGCAAGTCACTTGCGTAGTCTACATACAAAAAACCCTATATGTCTAAAGACTTGTCCATATCATTAGTACCATGATAACACAAACAATAATTATAAGTCCCATGCAAATATCTAAAAATCTTTTTGTTATATGTGAAAAGGGAAGAGGGGAAATGATGTTAAAGTATATCAAGTCAAACCCTCCTTTCATAATGACATTTGAGAACAAAATCGAGCCAAGTCACTACAAGATGGATGAGGACTCAGTTGCTGATTTTGTACTTAGGAATGATATGGAAAGAATGGATTAGATTGAGAGATTTGCCAAACCCTAGATAAAATAAGCCTCAAACTCTAATTATAGTGCAATCGGGTACAAATAGACAGAATGCTACAGAAAGTTGTACATGAAGATACTCAAGGATGATAAAAAACATACCAGAAGTTAAGTTTATGAAAATAAGAACTTTGTGGACTACGAGGTAGGCACCCAAGTCTAATAGGTTAGTATTTTTGGAGATTTTGAATAGAGAGATGTAACTGATCATGTCTTGATCTCGAGTTTGGAGCCAAGCTTATCGGGAGGACTATGGGGTGGGCACCCTAGTCCAAGAGGGAGGAATATCAACAAGATTCTTCAAGATCCAGAAACCTAACTCTTCAAACTACTTCTCTGCACCTATACTTTTCCAACTCCCGCACTTGTAACCTGCAAACACAAAGAAAGGGGGGTTGGGGGTTGTGGTGTTTAGGAGCTTGCCTCGGTCAAGCCCCAGAAGGACATTCAAGTCTTCCAACACAATTGTTAGATAGAGTGCATTCCCAAGGAGGGGAGAGGCCAAATCCAATGATGAAATGAAATGATTGAAACACAAATTGATGTCACCTTAGAGGTGAAGCCCTCACAGAGATGAAGATCTTTCACACATGAGGAGATGGATTAATGAAGCCAAATCTACAACAAACACAATAATAACACAATTATGCTCTAAAACACAATGAAGGCCTTGAATGCTCTTTGCTGAATATCACAAGTTCGTGTTATCCATCTAGGTATAAAATAAAGTCATAAAATCACTTATATATGCTTTCTCGCTAAAATTCATAAATTAAATTAAGAGAGCTGACATAGGGAAACCTTTTGAGAGGGCCCAAGTTGACATGCATTAATTTTTATCTCGACAAATTAGGCTGGACTTGGGCATGAGTGTCCAAGTACCAAGGCCTTAATTTGGTCATGATTAGGTTTAGAATGGGCCCATTAGTCCCATTTGATATGGGTTTCAGGGGAAATTGCTCCAGGGTGAGTATTTAACTTGCAAAGTGTTAACACAGCGACCTAGGAGCTAAACTAGGAGGTAAAAAGGCATATGGAAACTTTTTACTCCATAACACTTCTTACCATAAGTCTAATGATATTTACCAGGGTTGGATATAAATCTACTCAAAAATCCCACTGCTTGGGCAATATTTGGTTTAATGTAAACCATTGCATACATTGGGATACCAATAACACTAGTAGAAGGCATGCTAGACATATCCTCAAAATTGTCTTCCAATTTTGGACATATATCTAAAGACAAATTGGTGTTGGCCAACAGGAAATGGAATACTCACATGTTTGCATATATGCATACTAAGATACTACAAAATGGTAGAAACATACTTACTTTGAATTAATGAAATATTTTTGTGTATTTTATCCCTATCAGATCTCCATACCAATACTATATTTTGTAGTCTCCAAATCCTTCATATCAAGTGTGTTAAAAGTTAAGTTTTGAGCTCCCTAATCATTAACTTGCTATTATAAATAAACATGTCATCCACATATAAGATAATGATTAGAATTTGATCATTAATAATTTTAGTATAAATACAATTATCCTCCTCTCTCCTAATAAAACCCAAACAATGCAAAGGAATCACACTTATGACACCACATTCTATGTAATTATTTCATACCATACAATAAGTCCCATTTCAACTTATAAATCAAATGTTCCTTCCCCTTCACAACAAAACCATTAGGCTAACACATATAAATCTCCTCCTCAAGATCTCTATGCAAGAAATAAGTCTTAACATCCATTTTTTCTATCCCAAAATCACAAGTTATAACAATAGATAATAGGAATTCAATAGAAGTTAATTTAGCAACAAGAGAGAAAATTTAATAGAAATCAACTCCCTTTATTTGGGAGAGGCCATTGGCCACTAGTCTAGCCTTGTATCGCTCTAGTTCCATCCATCTATTCTAATTTTTATACAGCCACTTGTAACCAATAGGTTTCTTCCCTAAGGTAAACTCACAAGAGCCTAGGTGTCACAACTATTGACGACCATCATCTCCTCCTCTATGGGCTATATCCAAGACTCACTATCCTTTGAAGAGAGAGCCTCCTTGAAATATCTAGGTTCATCATAAATAATTAATAAAGAAAATATACAATAGAAATATGGTGGGGTATACCTATCAAATGGATTTACTATCTCATTTATCTCCTTAAGGTAGGAGTAAGGGGATCTACCTATTTTTTTGTATGCTCATCTTGCACAATCCTCATTTGAACCCTATTCTTCCTGTCCATCGTCTAATCCATCCATCTATTCTTACACATGTGCATCTTCTTGCTTTTTGACCTTAGTCTCAAAAAACACTATATTTGTCTTTTTTCCTTTGGTTGTTTAGGACTTAAAAAAACTCTAAAACTCCCTGAAAATCACATCTCTAGGATAAATATTTTTTTGGGTAAGTGGATTCCAAATCTTATAACCTTTAACATTCTCACCATACCATACAAAGATGTATTTTATGAGCTTTTGGATCTAATTTAGATCACTTTTATTGAGGCACATGAACATAAGCTTCCCAACCAAAGATCCTTAAATGTGAAACATAAGGCTTCTTACCTATCAACACTTCATAAGGATTTTTTCAATAAAATCCAAACAAGGATATCTATTAATCAAGTAAAAAGTATTCATAGCCTCTACCCAAAAGAACATATCCAACTTTGTACCACTCAACATACTTCTAGCTCTTTTCATTAAAGTTTAGCTCACCCTTTTTGCAACCCCATTTTTTAGTGGTGTGTAGGGGATTGTCTTTTATCAAACAATACTTACATGCTTACAAAAATCATCAAATTCCTTTGAATAGTATTCACCACCATTGTTCAATCTCGACACCCTCATCTTATAGTCTGTTTGCTTTTCAACTAAGGCCTTAAATTCCTTAAACTTAGTGTAAACTTTAGGTTTAGCATGCATAAAATAAATCTAGATGAACCTAGAGGCATCACCAATGAATGAAACATAATATTGAGATTTTCCAATAGAATTGATTGTTAGTGTATATATTATCTCATGTAATATTTACATGCACATGAATAATTCATATATTATCTCATGCATTATTTACGTGCACACGAGATAATTCCACATGGTGTTAAGCCTACTTAGGTGTCCTAGTTAGTGAGAGTTCACTCACCATTACATGCGAGTCTTGAGGAAGTTAACTCGCCACACCAGTTATTGTATGGAGTCAACTACCCAGTTTTCTCTACTTATTCTACATGGCGGTTACTTCTCTCTCTCCTATAAATGTACACCATGATTGTGGGTAAATGCATTGTGTGGTTGAATCTAATATTCATGTGTCTTTCTTTTCTTGCTTTACATTTTTGTGCTTTATAATATAACTTGCAACAAAGAACATGTGGTTACTTGACTCTCATGGCTCGAACTGGTACAACATTTGATTTAGAAGATCTTGGTGCACTCCTATATGGTATTAGAGCCAATTTGGTATTTTATTGCCTAGTTCAGTAATTCATATTGAGTTTTCTTCCTTAAAACATTATTTTTATTGCATCATAATTAGATTTGCTATGTTTGGTAGCCATTTTTGTTGGAGGCAATTTTTGCATTAGATTTGCATCTTCTGCATGTTAGGAAGAAAAACATTTTATGGGTTTTGTTTGTAGTGGTTGAAATTTTTTTTTGAGTATCTATTAGCTTTTTCAAGAAGCAAGTAGATTCTTTAAAAAGATCTGTCCAAACAATAGGGTGTGATTACTTTCCTTGTAGGCCAAGTTTGCATTTGGATCAGATTTGCATCTTCTGTACATTAAGAAGAAAAAAGCTTTCTGGATTTTATTTGCAACATCAAAAAACTTTGTGAGTATTTATTAGTTTTTGCATGTAGCAAGTGGATCTGAAAAAAACTAAATCAGAATTTTTTAATAGGTTATTATTGCTAGAAAAGTAATATTGTAATAACTTTTGATCATTACTCAAAATTGAGTGTCGTTTTCTTCAAAAGTTCATATTTTTTCATTTCCAATTCATTGGGACTACTTGCATTATAAATATGCACTAAAATTATAAAGTGCCAAAATTCAGGGGTGATCTAAAATACTAAATCAAGGGGGGTGTTCTTGTGTCATGTCGTGTGCACTTCCAGATTTCCTTCAGCATTCATTTCCACACTTCTAATTTTCTGCAATAATCTACTTCAAAGCATGGGATTAAAATCAAAGTGACATGCCTTTAACACCCTTTAATTATCATGAATGGAGATCAAAAATACAAATTGTGTTAAAAAACAAAGGGCTACATAGGGTAACAATGGACATTGAGAAAGAATGTAATGATGATGAAGCTAAAGAAAATGGTTTAAAAAAATGTGATAAAGCCTTTGGATCTTTGTTCCTTAATATGTCTCTTGAACTACTTTTTCATGTAGAAGCCTTGAAAATACCTAATGAAGTTTGGCTAGTATTAGAAAAACTCTTTGGAAAGGTAGATGCTATGAGAGGTCATGAGCTAGAGAAGGAACTCATAAGCTTGAGTCCTAGTTCCTTTGACACTCTAGAGGATCACTTCACTAAGTTCAAATCATTAAGATTGTAGTTGAAGGATTGTGGAATAAATAAAAAGGATGATCAAATTTCTTCTTTCTATACTTTCCAAATTAGGTCCTAAATATTATGTGTTTGTATCTACCTTCTACTCTACCAAAAGAGATCTTGGAGCCACATGGGAAATGCCATCTCTAGATGATTTTATTGTTGACTTAACTAGGGAGCAAGATAAGTTAATACATATGAGCACTTTGAAGTCCTCAAAACCACAAGCCTCATTGCTAGGAATGGTAAACAACAACATGCTTCAAACAACAAAGGGGAGAAACAAAATTATCAAAAGGACAAGGAGACCAATGAAGATCAGAAATCTAAACCCTCCAAATCTAACATTGAAAACTTTTCAAATCAAGGGAAACCTATGAAAGAAAAGGTTAAGAGTGCCTATTGTAAGAAACTTAAGCATGATGAGCACAAATATATGAAGAAACATATTGACCATCTCACACATCTTCTTGAGAAGAACAATATAGGTGTTCCTAAATCCATCAAAGAGTCCTCATCAACCCAAGAAACTACTAAGGCAAAGGAAAAAGGTAAAGATAAATATGTAAATTGGGAGAAAATATCCACTTCTTGTAAAGTGGGAGAAAATATCTACTTATGTATTTTGATATTTCACAAGATGTGATTCAAAGAAAAATATCCGCATTACATGCATTTTGTAGTTCAAGAACAAAAGAGATGCACTTCAGAGAAAAATCTAAGTCTCGACTTAGCATTTTGAGGATAGGACAAATAAATGTGTTGTGCGGGTTTTAAACTTCTTAGAACACAGACAACAATGTTGTGTGGAGTTTAAAACCCACACAACACTTAGCAAAAAGTGTGGCAAAAAGATATGTTGTGTGGAGATTTTCTCTACACAACACCTTAACAACAGTGTTGTGCAGAGAAAAATCTTTGCACAACATATTTGTTTTATGTTACATAAGGTAGGCCGTGTTGTATGGAGTTTATTCTCTGCACAACACCATATCAAAGGATGTTGTACGGAGGATAAACTCCGCACAACATAGAGTTTTGGTAAACTTAATAAGGGACGGTGAAGTGGGTACACAATGTTAGGGATGTTGTGTGGGTTTAAACTTCACACAACACCTAACACTAGGTGTTGTGTGGAGTTTAAAACCCACACAACACCTTGTGAATGGGTATTACAGAAAATAAGCATGTTGTTCATATTTTAACTTCCGAACAACATGTGATCTTAAGATCATGTTGTTTCAAAGTTAAAATCCAAACAACATGTTCTAAAGAGATAAGCCACAAAAGATCAGGAAAGAAAATAAAACTCAAAAAGAAGACTAGGGTTATGGCAGGGAAAAAATTGAAACCATATAGACATGAGAACGAAACAAAACCTATCTTATATAGATTAACCTAGGGTCTAAAAGAAAAGAAACATACACTACAAAGCATATAAACGATGAAAACATAGAGATGAAAAATGAATGACATACCCAGAGAGATGAGAAAAACTACCACGATGGCTTGATTACATAGTAGGAATGGATGATCCAACATGTGCAGAGCATGGGGAATAAGTAGACGACACGACAAGGAAAAAGAAAATGAAGAAATAACAAAAAAATTGAAAGAAATAAGAGGTGAAAGATTTGCAAAGATATTCATTAATGACCATAAAGGGCCATACGTGCCACATTAGGAGTGTAGTTGTGGAGGTATTCTCCGCAACTACATGAAATGTGTAGTTGTGGACAATTTCTCTACAAATTCCTCATGCAATCACGCATATTTTTAGCACTTTTACATCAACTCAGAAAAAAGACTAACACTGAAATGCAAACATTTGTAAAAATCTAAAAACTAACAACGACCCAAATCAGAGAGATTATTTGAAGGGTCGAACCACACCTGAGATGACCTAAAATTGTCTTGATTTGCACACTTAGAGGATGTGGGCTACGAAATGAACAAGTTTCATAGGGGTTATTTCACAAATTGAGCAAGTGAAAATGGAGGATAATAGCTAGCTCTAATTGGGGAGCTTCCTTCGATCATCCTTGGCAACGATCGAAGGGAGAAGAAACCCAAAACTCTAAGTGCCTTCATCTAACCATTGGGCTATAGAGTCAGGTGACAAACACAAAATGAAAAGACCACAAAACTATACAAATTGTACAAACTTATCTGTCACTTCACTGAGTGAACAACTTCAGATGTTGTGTCCACTATGAGGTAGCAAAAAAGGTGTCCCATCTTGATATTCTAGAAGAAATCTATTTTCACCATAGAGATGATGAATTAGGAAAGGACCTCTCCACAAAGAATCAAACTTTCCATGCATCCCTTTCAACTCTCTTCTCTTGTCCCATAATAGAACTTGATCATTGATTTGGAAACTCTAGGATTTTGCCTTCTTGTCAAAGAGCTTCTTTACATGACTTTGGTGTTCCACAATACGATCCACCACCTTCACGTGTTGTTCCTCAAGTTTAGCAAGAAACATAATATGCTTTTTGATGGAACTATCAAAAGTTTCATCCTCAATTGCCTTAGCCAACTTCAATGCGAGCAACTCCAATGTGATAGGTATTTCAATATTTAAACTATACAAAAGCTGAAATGGAGACATGCCAATTACATGTTTGGAGGTGATACAATCTACCCAAAATGCATCATACAATGCCTTGTGCCAGGTTCTCTAATTCTCATCAACTAACTTCCTGATTATGGTAACTAGATTCTTATTGCTTGATTTAGCCTGATCACTTCCTTGGGGATAATAGTCTGAAGAATGAGCAAGAATGATCCCATACTCAAAACAAAATTCTATTATATCATGAGATGAAAAACAAGTAGCATTATCTTCTACTATCTTGTTAAGCACCATGAATCTTGAGATAATATTTTGTTTGAGGAAGTTGCAAACTACTTCCGAAGTAGCATGCTTCATAGGAATGGCTTCCCACCCACTTGGTGAAATAATCAGTAGTCGCACAAGAACATAACTATGCCTTGCACTTGATTGTGGATTCATTTCTCCAATGAAATCAATACCCTATTTTTGAAAGGGTTCCTCAATCATCACCGGCTTGAGGGGTAGAGTTGCCAACTTGGGTTTCCCCACAATCTACTGACACAATTCACACTTACGTACCCAGTTGTATGCATCTTGAAAGAGTGTGGGCTAGTAGTACCTTACTCTAAATATTTTGTGAGCATTAACTAGAGCTGAAAAATGTCCCCTGCATGCTAAACTATGGAAGGATTCCAAAAGCTTGCCTTGTTGTGCTTTGTCAACACATTGCAGAAAAATTCCATCAATGCTCCTCTTGTACAAACCATTGTCCCATAAAACAAAGTTTACGGCCTTGATTTTGACTGTCCTTTTCTCCTTATATGACAAATGCTTAGGACACTCTCCATATGTGAGGAAGTATGCAATATTTGAATAGCATTCATCTGTTGTGCTCACAAACACGACTGTGGGAAGTACATTTGTATTCTCTTCCTCATTATAGATATCTCTTTGGGTATGTTGTCAGTGATCAACTGACACAAACCTTTCCCATGAACAAGCTTGGTGGGCCTAATCTCCATGTTGTACTCTTGGATCTTAGCAATCCAATTACTTCTTTTACTCCTAAACTCCTGCTGAGTCAAGATAGACTTGACTATTGAATTAGGCACCAATACAATAGTATGAGAGTTAAGAATATAGTACCTGAAATGCTTAACTACTTTTACTACATCATAAGCCTGCTTCTCTATTGGTGAGTACTTAAGCTCATTACTCTTCAAATGAAAACTCATGAATTCTATTAGAGATTCAATCCCTTCCTTATTTTGCTACACTAGGATGGCATATAGGGTATGCTCAGAAGCATAGCTGTACATGATAAAATCTTTGGTGTAATGTGGACAAACTAAGACCAGAGCATGTGCAAATTCATTTTTTATTTCATTGAAAGCCTCTTTCCCTTTCACACTCAAACAGAAAGTAGACTTTCCCTTCATCATATCTACAATATGATGAGGTCCTCTCTACAAAATATGGAACAAACCTTCGCAAGAAATTTACCTTCCTAAAGAAGGAATGTACTGTTGTCTTGCTTGATGGCAAAATAAGACTTTGGATAGGTTTGACCTGTCAAGATCAATCTTGGTACCTTCCTTAGACACGATGTGTCCAAGAAGCTTACCTTCTGTAACCCCAAAGATAGATTTTTTGGGATTCAGTGAAATACCAAGCTAGTGGCACCTTTCCAAAACTTGCCGTAAGAGATGAGAATGATCTTGACAGTTCTTAGAAAAAATATTCAAATTATCTAGGTAGACTACAATTAATTTACCCATTTCATCATGAAAAGCCAGGTCCATTGCTCTTTGACAAGTGGCACTTGCATTGATTAATCCAAAAGCATTATGCAATATACAAAAGTACCCCATGGAGTGGTGAAAGTAGTCTTGTGCTGATCTTCTTCGCTTACTTCCACTCGATTGTATCCTGAGAAACCATCTAACATGGAAAACATTTTTGAACCTGTCACTATTTGTAGAACTTGATCTATTATTGACAAAGGGTAATTATCTTTCAATGATGATTGATTTAGATTATGAAAATCCACACAAATATGGATTTCCCATTCTTCTTCCTTACCGAAACAATATTAGCTATCCATGTGGAATGATGAATAGAAAAGATAATTCTAGCATTCAACATTTTTTTAATCTTAGCAAGAATGGTACTTGAGATTTTTGGGTTGTACTGCCTTTGCCTCTGCTTGTGAGGCAGGGATCTTGACTTGAGAGGAATCTCATGTTGAACCTCCTTTGGACAGAAAGAATTCAACTCAGCATATGAATAAGCCAGTACATAAATGTACTGTTACAAAAGTGTCACAAACTTGTTCTTTTCCTCCAACGTACAACATTTCCCAATATTCACCATCTTGGGATCACTTTCTGTACTCAAATTAACTTGTTCAACCTTGGTCAATGAATCTGATCCAGACTATTGTTTCTGTTTGGTATAGCAATCATACGTATCAAAAAGTTTTTCTAGGGAGACCAACCCTTTGGGAATCTTATTCCCTTTCAGTTGTAGTACTTCTTCACTAGTTTCTTGATTCACTTTAGAAATGGATTCTTGAGGAGGAGAATCACTCCCTTCAAAGTACAACTCATTGAAATTCTTTACATTTTCCAAAAAGGCAATAATTTGGTTATCATCATTGAAGATTTGCCAATGATTAGAATTGTCAAGGACACTTGGTTGAAAAACCAACTCAATGGTATACTTACTCCCCTTGAAATCCTTATGTGGAACCATGAGAGTAGACGATACAACCAAAGAATGTACTCTGTCAATGCATTCCATTGGAACCACAGGGATGTTAAAGGCATCAACATCTTCTATGCAATCCCAAACACGAATGCGATAATGCTTCAATCTTTCATTCTCTGTCTCGTATAGATTCCTTACCTAATAAACAATCAAGTCGACATCACATTGCACATGAAGATTCTTTATTCCTTTCTTGTGCACAATATTCATTCCTAATAGCAAAGCTTCATACTCAATGGTGCTGTTAGTGTTGTCAAACTACAACTTGAAGAAAAGTGAAAGACATTTCCTTCAGGAGATATGAGAACTATAGCTGCTCCAGATCCAGTCAAAGAACAACTGCCATCAAATTCCAAATTCCAAACATCATTTGAACTTCCTACCTTTGCAGCCTCAAAACTTAGAATCTCTTCACTTGAAGAGGAAGAATCATCTATTACTTGGCCTTCATTTGAATCATCATTTGATGACTCTCAAACCTCATATGTAGTCAAGAAATAAGTACCCATACCTGAAGACTCAAAAAGAATCTGAGCTTTTGGATCTTCAGATTTTGTCATGATGTACTTAGCCTCTCTTTTTGGAAGAAGCTTCTGCATAACACCTTTGCTAGGTATTCTAGATTTTGACCAATCCATTTTGATCTCACCACCAACATCCTTGCAAAAATTCCACCCCAACAATATGCCATATGAAGCTTATGCATCAGCTACCAAAACCATCATCTTGATCCTCTTCTTAGGAAGAACAACACATGCAAACTGGGCATCTTTGATTTTCCCTATGAGGGGCACTTGCTTAGTTTCCATGGAGAAACAATGGCCAAAAGTCTTTGTCAAATTCAATCCCAAAGCATTAGCTACTTTGGTGGGCATCACATTATCAGAAGCACCCAAATCATTGATGCAGTTACTCAGTTTATGACCATTGACAAGTAAGGAAATATATAAGGGTTCTATTTCCCAGGAGCAGATGAAGGAGTTGCGATGAGTTTTTTTTGTGTAGACCTTGGCTTAGGAGCAACGGGTACATTTTTGGAAAAGTCTTGGCCAGAATGGGTTACTTTGCTTTTAACAAATTTGGCCAATCTCTCAAATTGTTCAGGGTTAGCTTGGAGATATTCTACCTCTAACATTTGAATTTTTGTCTTCTTTGCATGGTCTATAATATCAAAAGCTTGGTACAGATTTATTAAAGAAGATGGGGGGTTTTTCATCTTGGGGTTTTGGATTAGATGCACTGGGTCTAGATGTAGAAGAAGAAATAGGAGGATTCAGAGTAATTACTTGCTTGTTTCCTGCCAAGTCTTTTGGTTGAACTGGTAAAGGAGTTCCCCGTTTAGAGATCGTGATCACTAGACTTGGGTCATCCTTTAACTTAGCTCTATCAATTTCTCGTTGATGATTTAGGTCATTTTGTAAATGGGTAAAAATAGCATAAGACTCACCATATGCATTCTCTTCTTGTTCAGCCTCTTCTTTGTAATTTAGAAACTTGATATTAGAGTCACCAACTATCTCTTCTTCCTCCTCATTGAATATATTAGCTCCATCTTCTTGAGTATACTCTGGTTGTTGAAGATCATCATGTTTGAATTCATAAAAATTCACTGTTGCATTTACAGGTGGCTCCTCTAGTGCAAGCCTTCCTTACCCCAATCCTAACCCCTAAAACCTAAATCCAAGGACCCCTAAATGCCTAAACTCTAACCGCAAATTGCTAAACCCTAAACCCAAGAAACCCTAAACCTCTATTTCCTATCTCTCCCATATCTTCCTATCTCTATCATTCCTCTACCTCTCAATCTCTCTCCCTATGTCTCTCGACATGTCCCTCACTCTCTATCTCCATACCTCTCCCCTCTGTCCCCTCTGTCTCCTCTATCTTTCCCAATCTATATTGGTCACCTCTCTCTATCTCTCTAAACCCTAAACCCTAAACCCCAAACCCTAAACCCGAGCAACCCTAAACTCATAAACCCTAAACTCATAAACCCTAAATAATGCCCCTAAACCCTAATCCCTAACCCCTATACTCGAGAAACCCCAATCTCTCTCTCTCTAAACCCCTAAATAATGCCCCTAAACCCTAAAATTAAGAAACCCTAAACCTTTATCTCCCTATCTCTCTGGACATCTCGCTCACTCTTTATCTCCTTATCTCTCCCCTCTGTCTCTGTTATCTCTCCCTATCAATCTCCTTTCTCTCTCTATCTCTAGCTATCTATCTCTCCCTATCTCTTGCCTCTCTCTCCCCTATCATTCCTCTATATCCCTATCTCTCCCCTATGTCTCTCCCTCTCCCATATCGATGAAGGAAATGGAAACAAGAAAGCTAGGAATCTCTTTCTATCTCTCTCTCTCTCTCTCCCTCTCTCCCTATCTCTCCCCTCTCTCCCCTCCATCTCCACCATCTCTCCCTCTTCCTCCCTCTCCCTCTCCCTCTCCATTATTGACAAAGAAAATGGAAACAAGAAAACTAGGACATGAAAAGAGGGATGAGGATATAAATTGGGATGATGGAATGGAAACACAATAAAATTAAAGTTCAATGGATGGGAAGAATGATGAGAGGAGAGGTGGAAAATAGTAAAATAGGGAAAAATTGGTGGGATCTAAAGGGAAATTGGAAAGGAAATGGAAAACTAGGAGAGAGAGAGAGAGAGAGAGAGAGAGAGAGAGAGAGAGAGAGAGAGAGAGAGAGAGAGAGAGAGAGAGAGAGAGAGAGAGAGAGAGAGAGAGAGAGAGAGAGAGGATTTTATTTCACCATAACGCGAGCATTTTATAACATGCTCACATTATGTGAATGAGAGAGAGAGAGAATAATAGATGGGGAAGGAGGGAGGGAGAGAAGGTGAGATGATTTTATTTCACCATAATGTGAGCACGTTATAACACTCTCACATTATGTGAATGCACATAACACTAGTGTGTTATAACTCCCTCGCATTATGCTTTACTTTGGTAATTTCCAATATGTTGGATTGGTTTGTCTTGGGCTTGCAACCCGAAGGCTTGGACTGAGTTTTGAACATCCAAAGATGTGATTTTGTAGATTGTAACAAAAATTAAATAATCCAAAGTGTGTTCCCCATCATGTTTGCACTTGTTTCAATGACACATCAAAAAAATACTAAACGATAATCTTAAGCTCTCTCTTAGCTTTCTAACCATATAAGTTTTTTCACATTTTGAGTATGTTAAGGTTTTCATCTTTAATTTCTTTTGATAGTGTATTCATTTTTTGTCAAAAACCAATGTGGTATTTTTTATTTTTTTTTAATAGTTCATCAAAATTTCAAATAAATGATAGTTTTAGAAGCTAGACTCAATTCTACACATATTAACAAAAAAATTAGATTTTTGATTAGTTTTCAAAATTTTTTAGGGGGGAACATGCTCAATTTTTTGGTTTTCAGGATGTTTCCACTTTGAAAATTAGTAAAAAATCAATTATTCATGAAAAATTATCAAAAAAATTGGTGATAAACTACATGGTGTCAGCTAATTTCTCACCAAAGTGATTTTTGAAATACTAAAAAAAAGTTAACATTTTAGGGGGCCACACTAGATGCTATGTTATGTTTCTTTTTAAAATAGAACCAATTTGTGTGGCCCCTCTTTTTGAATCCCTTAATCTCAACCATTTTTGAAAAAAATAGTAGTTTAGAAACTAGATTCAGAGCACTAAGACTCTTGTTTTTGTTGCATCTTTAAATTTTAAGTTTAACTATCTTCAATTTTTCATCCAACATCAGTATTTCTTGATTTTAAAAAAAAGAAAAAAAAAGTGGCATCTTAAGACCCTCTTTTGGTCCCCCATCTTTGTGCACTTACCCCCAACCACATTATGACTTTTTTTTTTAAATTATTGGAAAATTTATAAGTAATTAATTTTATATGTTGAATATATATATATATATATATATATTTATATTTATAATTCACCAGCTAACTTTATTTTTTTAATGTATCTATAATTCACCAACAAAACTATTTTTTTCAAAAAAATCTTTAATTCAACAACAAAAATTACCAAAAATGTGAACAAATTTGAAAAAAAATTCCATGGAAATATTTCCCAAAATAGGCATACATTTTCCATAAAAATTATTGTCTCAGGCTAGCATTTGCAAGGATTTTATATCTTTCTAGGGGGTTTTCTTTACTTTATCAATGTTCTCCCCCTTATCAATGACATATTATGAAATCCATGAAGATATTCCTATAATATATTCTACCCTACCCTCTCTATGAGATGTATAAAGAAAAATAACATCTTTCCATACATTGAATATAGAAGCATCAAGGCAACTACTATTGAGTTTAACTTCTTAGAGGAATAAAATATTAGATTTCCATTTCATAATTTCCTCTTTGACTCTAAATTTCTAGTGAGGTAGAGTAATCTTTGTTACATTCAAATAAAGCATATCAACAATTCATGATGAAGAAGGGATAATATTACCATTATCTTGGGGTGGCATACATAAATGGTTGGAAAGAGAAACAAGATACTCTTTATTCTTTCATTTTTTAAAGGTTACAAAATGGGACCTTAATCTTTGACATGAATTAAGTGGAGGGGAAACAAATGCTTGAATGAGAGGATCAAGAGAAGTGTTAGAAGGAGAAGAGGATCAGTCACGAGTTGGAGAGTGAAACTTAGAATGAATAAGAGAACCAGAGGGTTTTTTCCTCTCCCTAAGCATTCTTCAACCATTTGTCATGATTGCATTCTTATACGATAGGGAAAAATTGGAAGGTGAATTGGTATGAAGGCTATGGATAGAGGAGAAAGGATAAGGTTTGGAAAGTATGGGAGGTTAATAATTGACTCTATGGGAAGGAGACTGATTGGAGGGTTGGATAGAATATTTGATTGATAGGTGTAGAAGACAAAGGAGGCTAAGAATATTTATTTTTCCTAGTAGGACAATCAAGTATCAAATGTCCCTTTCAATAGAAGAAACATATACTAGGCTTTTTTTTATAAACTAATTGTTGTTCCAATTCAAAACTACCACCAAGCAGTTTGACATCCTTTAGTAGAGGTATGTTCAATTCAACTTCCATACAAACCCTAGGATGAACCCTTAAGCTAGACCTTTTTTCGAGTTATATTTACACCAAATTACTCTACCAAGATATGTCACAATATCCTCCAAGAATGGTCTAATGGACATATTTAAGTAGAGAATTTCTATCCACATAGGGTAGTGTGATCAAGACGAACATCCATGAATGAAGATCAAATTTCTAAGCATGAAGATAATAGACTTTCCCACAAATAACCCATGTTCCATATTGTAGTATTGCTTCAGCATGATCGACCAAGTTGAACATACAAGAGACATAGTGTTTCCCTAATCCTCTTATGGTTTTAATTTCCTAGCCCCTATTTCTCCTATTCAATTTTGCACATTTGAAAAATTCTATTTCTATAGGCTTTCCTCTTTCAAAAGTAGAATAATAGTTTAGGTTTGGTATTTAACAATGATTTCTATAACATCAACAGGAAGTTGAAATTCTAGGGTTTTACTTGGTTCATTGCTAGATGGCTCTTTAATGATATTTCTCCCTTTTCTTTGTCTGCCATGCAACCGATGGCTTCCCTGATTGCTACAACCATTTTTCTAGGGTTCCCACATCATTATCTAGAATACCATTCCTTTCTTTTCTACGTATCTTCTTTTTCCCATTGTCTGGATCAAGGGAGAACTCCATTAACTCACTCTTTGACTACATTTCCTAATTGTTTCTTAAATCACCTTCATTCATTACTACTTCAGCCCTATTATCTCCTCTAGCATCCCCCATGTTTGTCTTTAGTCACATTTGATTTCACTTCAGCAACATATATAGGTTATGGTTCATCTTAGTAGCTAAGTTTTGAGCCCTTCTTGAATGTTTGCTTGTGTGCCCTATTTTTCTTCATTGATATTGAGTTTTACTTGACAAAACCAATATTTATGTAGATAGGCTATATATATACTAGTTAGTCAATAATTCCATTATTTTTTAACTAGCATCTTTATATTTTAAAAAATATATCTAGAGTATGCCGAGAGACATCCTTCTCGAGGTGTCTAAATTTTAATCAATTTACCACATATGAGTGAAATAGGTGCCTCAAGAAGGATATCGCTCGGTGTACCTTAGATATATATAGTCGCAAACATAATTGTCACCATAACACTAACCCTAACTCTAAATCTAACCCTAATTTTCATCCTAACACTAACCATAACTCTAACCCTAATTATTACTCTAGCTGTAATTGAACTCTAATTCTAATTCTAATATTAATTCTAAACCTAATTGTAATGGTAACCCTATAACCCTAACTATATCTCTAATTCCAATTCAATAGTAATTATAATGCTAACCATAGTTTTAAACATAACTATTACCGTAATTCTAATCCTAACACTAATTCAACCTTAATTTTAAGCCTAATTCTAATTCTAACTGAACTGTAACCCTAATTCTAATTCTAACCCTGAACCTAACATTAACCCTAACATTAATTCTAACGCTTGTATGCAATGATATAAATTTCATTCAAAAGATTTGTCAATATAACAATAACCCTAAATTCATATCAAATGCACCAAATAAAGATAATGATAAACTATTGAAGCCCAAATAAAAATAAATGTTACCGAATAGAATTCAAATGTGGTTGCTCATAAATTCTACATAACTCCAATATGAATTTGTTCGGGGGCCATAAATGATGGATGCATTTCATTTTTATAAAGTTGGGTAGAAATTGGTTCAGGTAGTTAAACAGATTTTTGGTTCAGTGAACGGTAAGGTAGGTAAAAGGTGGTTAGGGTTTTTAATGGGTTTTTGAATTGTTATGAATGCGTTTAGGTTGAGTTTAAATAATAAATTAAATTTATTAATTTATTACTTTCGGGAGGATAAAAGGTGAAAAGGATTTAATTAATGGATTAAATAATAAATTAAATTATTATTAATTTAATTTATTATTTGTGGGAAAAGTTTAAGGAATAGTTAATTAATTAATTAAAATTATTTAAATTTCCTAGGATTATAATGGAATAGGATTTATGGTCAATTTTTTATGTCTACATTTTGCCCCTCTTTGAGACGATGTTGCGAAGTGATGTCGTTTCAAAGAAGATTAAAACATAGGGTTTTGGATTCATATTTTTGGATAGGCGATAGGCTAGGGTTCACATGGGCCTCATAAAAATGAAGGATTGGCAGATGATGCTCCCTCAAGAGGATATGTAGGGACGAAGGAGATGGATAGGCTCTTGAAAAAGGAAACAGAGGGAAGGATGATGGAGTTATGTTGATTAAACTTTGAGCAACCTGATGTTTGATATAGCACTTGATATTATGCACCAAGGAAAGACCAGGGTGACGATGTGTCAAATGCAAAAAGGAGTAAAGTCGCAAGCAAGCATATGCCTAATGGCACCATGATATGAAAGACCATGATGAGGGTGGGGCAGGTATGTTACAAGGACCACTAACAGACACAAAACAACAATGAGTCAACACACGCAAACAAAACAAGCAAACCATGCATACACAAGGTTGCTCCTAAACAGAAAAGCAAAATAAGAACCAAAAGACTTAATCATGACAGAAGTAATAAAGACAGTAAGATCTCAAGCCAAAGATTAACACAATAAATGGATAAGTGCATGTTGTGTGAACGATATACCCTTGATAAGATAAGGTAAATAAAGGATGGTTTGGCCTAAGGGATCTACAACTGAGTTACTGCGATCAACATCAAATCGCTAGGTGTTGAGTTGCACAATTTTGTCGAAGAGTGTCAAAGTGTTTTTGAGATATGGTTTGGAATGTATGAGTGTCAAAAATTGGTTAGTGTTTGTTTTGTTTGAAATTTTGTGTTTTCATGAATTTAAATGATTGGATGGAGGGGAAGAATGAGGATGCGGTACTAAAAATTTTATTATGGGATTGCATGAGACTGGAAATGTATACGAACTCAAGAGTCTATTATGAGGAACTCAAAGGTACCAAGACACATAGACCTACATAGGTGGACAAAAGAATACGAGGATGAGAGCAGGTGAAGGGATGGAAAAAGACTAATGGAAAAGTCGGTGACAATAGAACGTAGAATAGAAGGCAAGACAATGCAATATGACCAGAGGATACTGAGTAGATGTGTATGGCAAGATATGGATGGGGACTGAAGGGAGGATGGATTTTATTATGGATGGGAGATGGATGATGGAGTGATGGGTGATGTGAAAAAGATACCTAAAGGATGGTGGGGATAGCTTGAATTCTACACATGGCACTTGCTAACAAGTTTTCACCATGGTACTTATCTAGGGTGCCACCGAAGTGGTTTTCACCATTGGATGAAATAATTTTTTCTTTACTATTTCAATTTATTTATTTATTTTGAATTTTTTGATAACTGGGATACTCCAAGTCAGGTATAGAACCATTTGAGATGGGCTATGTTGATAGGTGCTTCCAAAGGTTGACCTTCCAGAGTGGAAAGTTGGTAAGCTCCTGATCCATAGCTCTTGGTTATGACAAAAGGTCCCAACCAGTTAGGTTCAAACTTTCCTTTCTTTGCACGATTAGCCAGATTTCTTTAATTTTTGAGTAAAATAGGATCTCCAAGCTCAAATTTATGAGGCTTCATTTTCTTGTTGTAACCTTGGCACAGGCAATTTTGATAAGCTTTCAGATGATTAAGAGTTGTAAGTCGCTTCTTGTCCAACAGTTCAAGCTCTTGTAATCTTGACACATGATATTCGTCATCTAAAATCAAGTGTTGTAATGCTACTCGCAAGGATGGGAGCTCAATCTCAATGGGTAAAATAGCTTCTGAACCATATACCAAGGAATACGGTGTAGCACCAGTAGGAGTGTGGATACTGGTTTGATAATCCCAAAGAGTGGGATGAAGTTGCAAGTGGCAATCATGACCAGCCTCGTTTACCATTTTCTTCAGGATTTTCAAAAGAGTCTTATTAGTTTCTTCGGCTTGGCCATTGCTTTGCGGATAATAGGGAGTAGAAAAGTGATGTTGGATTTTGAATTTATTGCAAAGCTCTTTGACATCTTGATTCTTAAATGGGCAACCATTATCTGTGACTATGGCTTGAGGAATACCATAGTGGCAAATGATATAATGGAAGATGAAATTAGATATTTTCTTTCCCATAATGTAAGTAAGAGGAATTGCTTCAACCCATTTAGTGAAGTACTCAGTAGCAGTGATAATAAATTTATGACCATTTGAGGAGGATGGATGTATTTTTCTAATGAGATCAAGCCCCCATTGTGAGAACGACCATGGAGTAGTGATAGTTTGTAGTTCTTGTGCTGGTGCGTGAATTAGATCACTATGTTGTTGACAAGGTACACATTTCTTAACAAAATCATGCGCATCCTGCTCCATAGTAGGCTAGTAGTACCCTGTGTGAAGCAATTTCTTGACTAAGGATGGACCACTAGAATGAGCACCATAGATGCCTTCGTGTATCTCATGCAAAGTAGTTTGGGCTTCTTTCGGGTTAAGACATTTAAGGAAGACACCATCTAGTGACCTTTGATAAAGCGTGTCACCAAGGAGGACATATTGGGAAGAACGAAGAATGAAGGAGCGACATTGGGATTTGGAAAGATTTGGTGGAATGATTTGGCTGTGAAGGTAATGGTAGATCTCATTGAACCAAGTAGATTTAGGACCAACACTATTACATACCAACTCTAATTCTGGGATATCAAAAGTTGGTATAAACAACTATTCTATCAGGAATTCAATTTTGTGATCATTCCCAGACATCTATATCATTGAGCCAATTGTGACCATAGCATCAACAGCTTTGTTGTGAAGCCATGAGATATGTTCAAATGTGATCATGTTGAAATATGTTTTGAATGTATCCACTAGTTTCTTGTATGGCTTTAACTTTTCATCCTTGTCTGATATTCATTGTTTACTTGCTTGATCACTAGTTGAGAATCCCCATGAACTTGTAAGTCTTTGATATTCCAAGTTATAGCCAATTTCAATCCTTTGATTAGTGCTTCATATTTGGCGATGTTGTTTGTACATGGAAATTGAATGTGAAATGATTTTGGTATATAATCACCTTGAGGAGTAACAAAGAGTATTCTAGCTCCAGAGCCACGTTGAGTATGAGAACCATCAAAATATAATTGCTAAGAGGGAATAGTTTCGATGTCCAAAATTGATTCATCAGGAAATTCTGTTACCATTAGATGATCTAATTTTATAGGTGCTTCTGCCAATTGTTTTGCTATTATTTGTACTTTTATAGCTTTTCTATCAACGTACTCAATGTCAAATTCGCTAAGCATCATCACCCATTTTGCCATACGACCAGTCAGAGCTTCTTTAGATAGTAGATATTTGAGAGGATCAATCTTTGATATAAGCTTAGTCTGATGACTCAACATGTAATGCCTAAGCTTTTGTGATGCAAAGACAACTACAAGACATGCCTTTTCAATAGGGGAATAATTTAGTTCATAGCCCACCAAAGTTCTACTGATATAATAGATTGCTCGTTCTTTACCATTATCATCATTTTGTGCTAAAAGAGCCCCTAATGCCGGTGATGTTGTTGAGATGTATAAAATAAGGGGTTTTCCATGAATAGGTGGTGCTAACACAGGAGGAGATCCCAGGTACTCTTTAAGTTTATCAAATGCTTCTTGGCAGTTTTGATCCCAGATAAATTGTGTGTTTTTTTCTTCAACAGGTGAGTAAATGGTTGACACTTGTCTGCAAGCTAAGCGATAAACCTCCGTATGGATTGTAATTTTCCTTGCAAAGATCTGAGTTGTTTTAGATTTTGAGGAGGAGGCATTTCCATTATAGCTTTGACTTTTTTTGGATCAACTTCAATTCCTCTTCTGAACACAATATAACCTAAGAGTTTTCTAGATGTTACTCCAAATACACACTTCTTAGGATTTAGTTTGACATTGTATTTTTTAAGACGATCAAAAATATTTTCCAAAACATATAGGTGACCCTCTCTAGTTTTTGATTTGGTAAGTATGTCATCTACATAATCTTCCATCTGTTTGTGAAGCATATCATGAAAGATAAGAGTCATTGCTCTTTGATATGTGGCTCTGGTATTTTTTAGACCAAATGGCATGACAAGCCAACAATATGTTCCCCAGTCACAAATGAAAGAGGTTTTAAGTTGATCTTCTTCAACTATTCTAATCTAGTTATACCCAGAAAATCCATCCATCAATGATAACATCTCATGTCCTACTGTCAGATCCACTATGATATCAATGTTTGGTAATGGAAAATCATCTTTCGAACAAGCTTTTTTGATGTCTCTGAAATCATTACAAATTATGATGGTTCCATTTGGCTTGGCTACAGGTACAATGTTTGAGATCCACTCAGGATAATCTATCGGTTTGATGAAACCAACTGTCAAGAGCTTTTCTAACTCTACTTTGACCATTAAGGCAATTTTGGGATGCATCTTTCTCAATTTTTGCTTGACTAGTTTTTTTCCTGGATGAACGATTAAATGATGTACTATCAGTGATGGATTTAATCTTGGCATATGTGCATAGGACCAAGAAAAATTGATTTCCCATTTTCTGAAGAAAGAATTGAAGTCCTGAGTTTCAAATTTTGACAGTGATTGTGCTGCATATGTGACCTTGGGTTCTTCTGTAGTTCCAAGATTCATCTCTTGTGTCTGTTCTATGAGTATAGTAGACTTTTCTTGGTGTGCCCCCACTTTGGGAAGGTTAAATTCCTCATCCTATGGCACCTCAGAGAGGTTTTCACCATTGGATACGTCTTTTATTTCTATTTTTTCATCATCTAAAAGTGCCACAATGTGGTTTTCACCAGGGGACGTTATTTTTATATTTTCATTTTTCTGATTAAGGAATTTAATAGATTCCCCAAAGTAGGCATCAGAGTGTAGTTCAATAGTGTAACCCATCTTGTGATCTCTGATAGGTAGATGAGTACGAAGTCCCAGAAATTCACCAATAGCCTCATCATTTTCAAAGACATCAAGGACATGAGGTCCTTGTTGGTCCCAGTCAATGAGATTTGGATAAACAAGGGATAATGAATGAGATGAAGTGGATGGGGTGGATGAGGAAGATGGTTGATCAAAGGAATACATGATCGTATAGATGGAATTATCCTTGAAGACATTGGCGACCACTTCAAAAGGATCTATGAAAGTGTCTCAATTAAATGACTCAACCACGGGAAAATCTTTCGCCACTTCATCTAAGATAAACTCAACATCGGGTGACTCACGCTTAGCAGATCCAAACCCTAGCCTAGCATGCTTAGGTCGGTGATGAACCTCTAAAGGCTCCAAGATTCCCTGTTGTTGTTACCCAAGCTAACCTTCTGTATAGCCCAACTTTTTAATGATAGGATAACCTTTGTGATATATACTCAATGGTAATTGTCTCTGTTCATCTTCTTCACTATAGAGCCATTTAGAAATGTCATTTTCAATGGTTTCTTCACTCATTTGCCCCCAATATTTGAAATGTTTCAATTGCAGATGAGTAACCAAGACATGATTAATCTGATGAGGTCACCCATAGCTCTTAGGTGAAAGAGGAAGTTAATTGATATGAAACAGAGTGTACTCCCCCATGCCTTTATCACTGATCTTAGCCTTGATCTCCGATCGGGAAGTGGATGGTGTGGATGATGAAGATGAGGTGAGGGTGGATGGGTCAATGTATTTGGATGATGGTTGGGCAACTTCATTAGTTGGGCAATAATTTTGATGTCGATAGGGACCCTCCAATCATCTGCAGTATTAAAATGGGTGAGGGTCTGCTTGTATGGTAATCTCACGATCATTAAATGGGAATTTTATGCATTGGTGGTATGTGGAAGGTATGGCTCTCATGGCATGAATCCATGGATGCCCTAGGAGAATGTTGTAAGTGAGATCAAGATCCAAGACCTGACATGTAGTTTCCATTGTAATAGGACCAACCTTGATTGGGAGTCTAATTGTACCTACTAATTTTCTTTCACCATCATCATAAGCTCTAATCGTAATTTGATATTTCTCATCAATGTTCTCATCAGAGTATCCTAGTTGTTTTATTAATTTGAGGGTACATAAATTCAAATTTGATCCACCATCTATCAAGACCCTTTTCACGATATGTTGGTTAACAATAACTTCTAGATGAAGGGCTTCGTTATGGAAATGTTATGGAGAGGAGTTTTCTGGCTCTGTGAAGATGAGGCGAGGAGTGGATGTAAGAGCCCCCACCATAGCTTGGATTTGATCTACATCAATATCACCTAGTACTTGAGATTCTATAAGGGATTTATCCAAGATTTGTTTGTGTTGGGGGGACATTCTTAAAAGCTCTAGGATTGAGATCTGGGCAGGTGTCTTTTTCAATTGATCTAGGATATTATATTTATGTACATTATGGGATGAAACAGGAGGTCTTGTAGGATTATGGGATGAAACATGAGCTCTTGTGGGATTAGGCGAAGGAGGATTTCCTTGAACAGTGATACGGCCTCTTTGGGTAGTGACATCACACTTGGGAGCTCTACCTCTAATAGTTATAACATTGACATGAGGATACGAAGCTTCAATATAGCTAACTAAGCTGTGGTTGCTATAGTCATAAGGAACTTCATGGTGTAATGTGTTATCAACATTATTGGCTCTATTATTTTTTTGCCCATGTGAAGGAAATGGTTCTTGGTAGGCTTTGAGCTTCTCATTGGGATACTCATGAGGTATTTGATCTATGTTTATTAGTGATGTATAAAATTGCGTAGGTTCTAACACCAACATGGGAAGTTTCAAGAATGTGGAACTTGCTACTTGAAATGACCTCCAAATTTTAAAGAAGCTGGCTCTTCTCTATTTCAATTGGGTTTTGAGTAAAGAGTAAGAAATTAACAGGATTACAGATACAATTAAGCAAATCTAACTATGGCAATGTGCCTGAATAAAAGTATTCCCTTCAATTTAAGCATAGTAAAACTATTCTCAAGATACAATTATATTAAAGAGCAGATACTACATGATTAACATAAACAGATAGAATGAATACTATCAAAGGCTTGCAACTAGATACTTTTGCAATGACATAGATAATATCAACCAAGGCACAGAACAAAGTTCTTCTTATTAATCTTCCAACAACATAAAAGGCTTAGATACATTAACTTTCTTATCAAGAACAACAAAATAAAGGAAAAATGACATAAACTTGTCACAACAAAGTGTCTAACTTCTCTCTTAGATTTCTGACTAAACTTATCAAAAAGTATATCTATATGTCTCTCGATCTATTACAAATACTACATATTTATAATCATAGATCTGACTCAAGATCGTCTATAACGACCGAATCCTCAACGACCCAACAAAACTGAAGATTACTGGAAGTTCCTGGCGGTTATGATCCTCTGAATCTACAATGACCATCCCTCCTTCACGCTCATTGGGTGGGGCAAAATATATGTGGCACACTTCCTTCATTGAGACATAGACACATGGTGAGACCCACGTGCTTATAACTGAAACAAAATATGATAGATGGCAACCTCCGCATCAAACCTAGAAACTCCTTGTCTTTATAGAAATCAATAGGAAAATAACACTTGTCGTGTTCTGCAGCCTTCAAAACATGATATGTGTCTTCTCCCATAGGGCCTTTAAAAGTTTTGTCTTTATGCTCGAGTGACCTTCTTTTATGACATCTGTTGCAACCCGCATTACTCATAAAATGAGACACAATAAATGATGGGACCCACAACCTCGGTACTCACTACCCACAAAGGAGAAAATTGGGACAGATGGTAGCCTCCGCGCACTTGTCAACTAACACGTAGCAACTCCCGCAACACTGCTGAAACAAATAAACTTTTGAAAGGTCCCCACGGAAGCTGACACTTGGAGCAACCTGCACAAAACTATAGAAGCAAAAAGTTTCTCACTGGAAGAGTCATAAAGAAAGCAACTCATTCCCTGCGACCACCACATGGTGTCCTCCGCAAGCTTGAAACTTGAAACATTACTGTGGCCCACCATCTTTATACTAGCATCAATGTGATATGGAAAGAAACACGCGGCATCATCTGCAGCAAACTTAAAAGACACATGGTGCCCCCCACACAAAAGGTAGAAACTTCTGAGACTACCTTCGCAAGTGACACATGGCGACACCCATAGCATTTCTGAAACAAAACTAAAACTATTGAAATTATCTGCTACGTGACGTGCTCCGCACAAAACTTAATATTTGAAACATTGCTATGGCTTTAATGTGGCTTTGACACTTGGCAGATTCTGCACAAAACTTTTGAAACCCGTGCAACAACATTTGAAACTCGTACAAAAACAAAATAAGACCTGCGTAGCAACATTTGAAACTTGCACAGAAACAAAATAAGACATGTGTAGCAACATTTGAAACACGCAGACTAAACCACAACTAAAAGAAAAATGTAGAGTTTTTGAGACTCTACATTTATCTCTCCTTGATCAATTAGATCTTGGACATAATGCTTCAGTCTCATGCATGAATTAGTGGTATGCCCATTGACACGATGGTATTCACAATATTGATCTTCTTGGAACCAATGGGGTTTTGGTCGAATGTCATCATAAGGTTTACCAATGTCAGGAAGTTCAATCATGTTTGCTTGTTTAAGTTTCTGAAATATTGATTCAAGAGGTTCTGTTATGTCAAATTATTTGCGTGGTGATCTCAGACCTGGAAGGGTAAATTTCTTCTGTATATGTGGTGGACGATCTCGAGGTGTATTATGAGTTGATGAAGAATTGAGGACAAATGGTTTGTTTTGCACATTTTGAACATGTTTTGTATCAGTGATTCCATCATTCACAATGTTCTTATTTCAATTCCAGTATCAAGATTTATCATTGTTTTGGTTATTAGAATCGTGATTATGATTGTCTTTGTAAATTTTAATGAGACCTTTGTTGATAAGGGCCGTTTCGATCATCTTGCCTTTTGTCATGATTCCTCAAATGAATTAGAGCATTGCACTTGCAAGTGAAAAGCTAGCTCTTGATTAAGATTTTGCACAAAAATTGGAACCAATTGTTTCTCAGGAATATGGCAAAGAAGTCGACTGACAATATTCCTCCATCTTTGTAGGACAGAAGTAAGGGTTTCCACTCCTTTTTGTTTAGTATTATAAAGGTCTTGCATGGAGGTGTCTTGTTTGATGTTGTAGGCAAAGTTCTTGACAAACTCCTCTGCTAACTATTCAAATGATTTGATGTTTCCTAGGAGACGTGAGAACCATTCAAGGGCTAACCCAGCTAAACTTTTAGGAAAAAGTCTCATTAAGTATGTGGGTTCATGTCGAAACTCCATGCATGCTATACATAATTCACAAATATGATCGCGAGGGTCACCTTTTCCTTTGTATTTGTCAAATTTTGGTATTTCAAGATTTGTAGGAAAATGTACCATGATTAGAGATTTATCAAATGGATCAGGGTATAATTCTTCAAACAAGTATTTCTTTTGTCGAGCACCAATCCGATTATCGATGATTCATTTGATTTCATCTTGAATAGGTGGAGTAGTGATTGATTGAATGTGTAATTGTGTTTGGGGTGATGTTTGTAAGTGATTTTGGTGCTGTGACGATGATTGGGATTGTTGGGCTGATTGGAGTCTCAAATTTTGTTGTAATGATTAGGCAAGTTGTTGGTGTGATTGGGTGAGTTGTTGTAGCTGAAGGACTTGGGGATCAATAGGTTTTGAGGATGAGATATTGGTAGGGTTATATTTTCGCGAGGTTGAGGGTATGGAAGTAGATACCTGGGTTGGTTGAGTGTTGATGTGTTGGACATGGATAGAAGAAGTTTAAGGCATGGAAACATGAATTGTATTGGGGATTAATCGAGATGAGGGAATGTTATAGGTTTTTGGTATAGAAGATATAGGGATAGATTGTGAGATCCCTAATGGTGAAATGGAAGGGGTTACAAGAGATGACCCTAATGAAGGAAATGATGAAGATGTAAGTGATGACTGAATGAGTTGAATCACGGGGACAAATTGTGAGATTCCCAATGGTGGAATTGATAGGGGTGTAAGTGATGACCCTAATGAAGGAAATGATGAAGGTGTAAGTGATGACAGAATGGGTTGGATCACAGGAGGAGAATAATATGGAGGCATCCCCAATGTGTAAGTATGTGATGAGATAGATATAGGTGTTGAAAATCATTGATAGGAAGAGAGAGGTTGGATTGTAGGAATAGAGGTATCTTGTGGTATCCCTAAGGTGAAATTTTGTGGTGATGTGATAGATGAGATAGATTGGAACACATTTGACATAGGTGTTGAAAATGATTGATGGAGAGAGGAATTAGTCTGAGCTTTGGCCTTAGCTTTTTCTATTTTTCTTCGTGCTTTTTCTCTCTCATAAATATCGTCAGGGACTCTAGCTCCACAATCATAAAGATATTTCATATAATAATCAGGATCATGATCCATGGAGAGATGAACAAGTTGTAAGGTTTCAGGATCTTGTTGGAGTTGAAGTACAATTGGATTCACTTCAGTATAGACATGTGTGGATTTAGGAGTTTTGGGAGTAACTGGTTGGTTTGATACGTCATCTCAAACATCTACATAAGTTGAAAGGTCTCCAAGTGGATCATTATGAAAATATGATGTTGAACCAGGATTTTGTTGAGTGGGATTGATTTGATCATGGATGGGCTCTTCTTCGAGGAATCCTGAGGATTGAGGTTGCCATTTTTAAGGAGTGAACTCCATATTGTTTTTCTTGGCTTGGGCACGAGTAGTAACCATGAAAATAGATGACAATTTGGAATGGTAAAAAGCTCTCAGATGGATATATATGGATGATATGAAAGACTCCAAAAAGTGGGAATAAATGATATGGATCAAGATGTAGATATGAATTGTTTGATTTAGGACAAAAATAGAGTCAAAATGATGACTCAAAGAGACCAGGTGGACCTTAGGATTGGATACAGATAAGGAGCTCCTTTAAAACACTCAGGGTCACGATATGCCTAAGGAAGAAAGGAGATTAAAATGCCACATCTACTCAAAGGAAGTCAGGGCTTATTGAGTAGGAAAGATAAGATGGCAAGGATACACTAACTTAAGAATGGTTAGGGCCTCTTAAGCAAATGGATTGGTATGGGATTGATTAGAAAAAGGTCTATCTCTTGATGACTTAGATGTTGATATATGATCAATAGGATAATGGGAATTCACTATTGGAAAGAGATTTTAGGAGTGGATATGGATGAATGATCAATTGAGAGAGCTTCTTTTGATTCAAAGTATCAAGGTTCCACTTGAGATGTGACATGAGGATGAAAAGTTCTCAATTCTGAAAGTCAAGTTGATGATGTAGGAGACAAGTTGTAATGGTGATGATGATCAAGTACGCACACACATCAATCATATAAGATGCACAACAATTTGATTGGTTGTTTTTTATGACACCTTGATGTTTTGTAAACACTTGTAAACATGCACGATCCTAGGCTAGGAAAGGACAATACTTGTTGAGTTCCCACTTGGTTTTACCTAGCCGCGCCTACTTATGGTGTATAGCTCCAGAAACTTGGGGCATGGGATCCTCCTTATAGTGCACTCACTTCTCAGGCACACCAAGTTCTAGGTCCTAGGATGCACAGATCTTGAGGTACCTTGCTATCTCTGCCAAAAGCTACAAAAATGTGGGATGGCTATCAGAGTTTCCTCCTGTATCAACAAGTAGAGGGTTTTTGGCCACTACACAAAAGGGTTCTAGTGAATATCCAGGGGACCGACACCTTATGAGCATCCAGTAAGCCACTAAAGGCTTTGACTAACCCTACTAAGAGTTTTCATATACACAAAGGTACATCTCATTTCGAGTTAGCACTGTACGGTAAGCGCTAATACCGGTTAGACTTGGCTTTCGCCTTATCCTCAATTTTATTGCGGACCAGATGAAAGTACCGCTTGGGGTCACAAATGAGTTCTCCTTACGAATGTCTCTCAAGAGCAGGCCCACTCTAAGGATAACAAAAGCAAGGAAACACGTTTTTTTTAATCTCCCAGATCGCACAAAACGCAAGGAGAGAGCATACACAACACCTTTGCCTCACACTCGCATGGGGTTCATTTTAATTCCAAATCCAAATGTGTGGGTGGTTATACAAAATGCCAAAGGAATGCTTTTGATTCTCAAGATCGTCGAATGGCGCAAGAGAAGAGCATACACATTTAATGACAAAATTGCAAGCCACAAGACATTGCAAACACTTGTTAATTTTAACCCTTGCTTATGATGAGACAAACACTTGAGTTTATTGTTAGACCAATGAATCCAAATGTGATCTAATCTATAAAATCCAAAACACAATGTTTCAAGATTAAATTCTCTGACAATTGAACCTGCAACACATTGATTAGTAGTTTGAAAAATAGTCTTTGACAGGCATAAAGCTGCAAGTAAAATGAATGAATCCCACAAAAAAAACACACAAAATGTTAAATGCAAGATGAAAAAATGTTTGATAATTCAAAATGAACAACTGAATTTCAAATGATTATAACAGAAAATTTGAGATGAATTTGGGCAAATGGAATGTACTTCTATGTAGAGGACTGGATTAGCTTTCCAATGCCTACAAAAACATGAAAAATCGATGAAAATTGAATAAGTTGTGATTGTTTGAGTGAAACAGCCTCCAAGGGCTGGAAATGGGCACTCTGGTAGTTATTTGATCACTGGTGGTTGACGGTTGGGTCACATGCAAACAATTTTCTCCCAATAGCTTAAAATTACTAGCAGTCAGCGCAAAAACATTATAAGTTTGAATCCTTGATCACACGTATGTTTGGCGTTATCAGCTAATTTGACACTTTATGTTGAGGAGAACAGTGCAATGAATGCAAGCTATATGAATTTGATCCTACAAAGATATGTTTAGCGTCAAGCAATGTTAGATCTGTCAAAATGGCATTAGGAGTTCTGTCCTACACTTCAACGACTTCAGCTGGTCCGCTGCAAATTGAGAGAAGATAGGGTTGGCTTTTTGTGCCCTCGTTCTCAGCTGTGCAACTCACCAATCTGAATGATTAATGTAACAAACATTTTGACAAACTATCTAATCGAAGCATCATCCAAATGCTAATAACTGGCACTTGAGGTTCAAGGAATACGCGAAAATGAGCAACGGACAGGAGATTCAAGGAATACGCCGATAGGAACATCAGTCAAGTTTAGAAAACTTTTGGCAGGAGATTCAAGGAATACGCCGATAGGAACATCAGTCAAGTTTAGAAAACTTTTGGCATGAATTTTTAATCTACAACCATAGGAAGTTTAATGAATATGTTGATAGGAACAAACACCGAGTTTAGAATACTTTCCCACTTTACTCGCTGCTACTAGGGATTCAAGGAACACGCCCATAGGAAAAAAAAATGACTAGTTTAGAAAAACTTTAGGCATGAGACAACAGTGAATAAGCGTAAGAAATAGACAGAGTTTAGAAATTTTTCTGATGTAAATTCTTGTGTACGGTGTGTGATAGTTTTCAAAACCCTATAATGCTCCAATATAAAAGCCTATCGGCTTAGGAAGAAAATAGTTGACGAGTTTAAAGATTTTATGAAAACTTGCACCACCGGACGTTGAAACTGCAAATGGCCACACAATTATAAAACGATAGGCTACAATCTTTGCTCATACAAATTGCAATACATTCACCGGAAATTGAGATACAATGCGAATATCATAGATAGACTATGAAAACTACAATCTAAACTTATAGGATACCCAACTCAAGAGTGAAATTCACGTTATGAACAATGATGATGACTTTTTGAAATGACATTACCTTTAACAATGCAAATTATTATTAAACACAACGTCAAGTGTTATTAAAGATTTATTCCAAACCCTAATCGTTTATCATGAAATGTGAAAACAATTCAAATGGTCATCCCAGCGAACTAGTAAATCCTTGTGCTCGAATGTTTTTAAATGTGGTGACTCATGAATAGAACCATGTGCAGAAAATAAATATTATACCAAAGAATCCATGAAAAACCAATAGGCAGCAACCAAAAGGATAACAACCTGAAAAAACATTATAATGAAAGGTTTTGCTCTATAATGATTAAAGATTGTATCCCGAAATACACCAAATCCTGCAAGCTTTCACACAAAAACACTTGCAAACAAATGGTCAGAAGTTATGTTCACCAGTGTATGCAACGATATAAATGTCAATATAACAATAACCCTAAATTCATATCAAATGCACCAAATAAAGATAATGATAAACAATTGAAGCCTAATTAAAAATAGATATTACCGAATATAATTCAAATGTGGTTGCTCATAAATTCTGCATAACTCTACTATGAATTTGTCTGGGGGCCATAAATGATGGATGCATTTGATTTTTATAAAGTTGGGTAGAAATTGGTTCTGGTAGTTAAACGGATTTTTGGTTCGGTGAACGGTAAGGTAGGTAAAAGGTGGTTCGGGTTTTTGAATTGTTATGAATAGGTTTAGGTTGAGTTTAAATAATAAATTAAATTTATTAATTTATTACTTTTAGAAGGATAAAAGGTGAAAAGGATTTAATTAATGGATTAAATAATAAATTAAATATTATTTGTGGGAAAAGTTTAAGGAATAGTTAATTAATTAATTAAAATTAATTAAATTTCATAGGATTATAATGGAATAGGATTTATGGTCAATTTTTTATGTCTACAATGCTAACCTTAACTCTAATTTTAACCCTAATACTATCCCTAATACTAATCATAAACATAATTCTAACGCTAATCTTACCCACAACCATAATTCTAACCCTAACCCTAATTCGATCCCTAACTATAACCCTAACCTAATCCTAATTCAAAAGCTAAACATAATTCTAGCCCTATTTTTAACTCTAACCCTAATTCTAACCCTACCAATCCTAATTCTAATTGTAACACTAATTCTAACTGTAACCCTAATTCTAACCCTAACCCTAACACTAATTCTATCTCTAACCCCAATTCTAATTCTAACCCTAACCCTAATTCTAACCAAACCTCGATTCTAGCTCTAATTCTAACCCTAATACTTACCCTAACCCTATCTCTAATTCTAATCCTAACCCTAATTCTATTGCTAACTCTAACCCTTATTTTATCTCTAACGTTAACCATAATTCTAACCCTAATGCTAACTCTAAAGACAATTGTAAACATAATTTTAACCCTAACCTAACTCTAACCATAATCCTAATTGTAAACATAATTCTAATCATAACCTTAATCTTAACTCCAACCCTAACCCTAATTCAAGTCTAACCCTAGTTCTAACTCTACTTCTAACCCTAATTTTATCCCTAACACTAACTGCAATTCTAACAATAAACATAATTCTAACCCCAATTTGAATTTGAGAGAAAAACAAAATCTATAGATAAGCTATCCCATGTTTTACAGACCATGTGGGAAAGCATTGAAATATTATTGACTTTAAAACATTTAGGGTCATCACATATGATGAGTATTGCATGCACTCTACTTAAATATCATCCAATAACTATTGAAGTGGATGATATTTAAGAACAACCATATTGCAAAAATGGTGCAGTGCTATGCGACACAGTGAATGGTTCTCCCACAACTCAACTTATGCACACAAATACCTTCGACCAATTCTGCGTGCCATCTAAGACCCTGCAAAATAGATAAAAATATAAATTGTTAGGGCTAATAACAAATCATCATCAAATACCCTACATAGAAGATATTCAGATGGCCAAGCTCTGTCAGCCTCTACTCACCCCCTTCTTCTTATACTATGTTGTTTCATTCATTGTTTTCTCACATGCAGAAATCCTTAGCTTCGAGTTCCCTCCAACCATAGATATAAAAATAAAAAATGATGCCCAATATCAAATCGACAATCAAGAAGAATTGTTATAGCTCACCAATAATCACAATGGTAGCATTGGTTGGGCAACTTACAAAAAATTGATTATGCTATGGGATGACAACCATCGAGTTCTGGCAAATTTTTCTACTCATTTCCAATTCATTATTGGCAAGGCTAGGGATTCTAACCCAAATGGTGTTAGTGTAGAATTTATATTATAGGATATTCCCTTAGATAAGTTTGTTAGATGTTAGGTTGTTAGGAAAATGTTGCTTAGTTGTGCAATCTTGCATAAAGTAGTTTCTTAGTTGTGCAATATTGCATAGAGTTGCATGCTTGTTTTCTAGTTGGTAGTTGCCATTCTAGATGGCTCATCTTCTACTATATATTTTGTACTAATTCCTAAGCTATTAATCAATGCAATTATTCACAATTTATTCTTCATTCTAATTTGTGCAAGTGTAATTTGTAGTTTGATTGATTCACAAATTTTACATGGTATTAGAACTAGGTTAGTTTGGATGCAAATTTGTTTTATATTGTTGGAATTTATTACCATGTTAATTTGAGTGCGGGGAAGTGTTGAGTGAGATCATGGACTTGGGTCATACTTAACTCCCATGTGCTTGTGGATGTGGCTCGGTTGAAGGTATTTTTACTGTCTTTTGCAAGTGAGTTCTTCTCTTCTTTCTACAGATAGATTTTTCTAAAGATTTTCACTACCTTGGAGGTAGATATAAACCTTTGTTTTTATATGCAAGCATGTTACTTCCCCTATTTTGTTTTTTGCATGCTCCTTGCTTTCTTCCTATGTTGATTCTTTAAAATTGTACATGCTTTGTGAGCACCACATTCAACAAAGATCTAGGAAAATTTGGGGCTTTGTAAAACCCTTTGATTCTAGATGGATGCATGTGTTACTTCCCCTATATTTTTTTTATGCTCCTTGGTTTCTTCCTATTTTGATTCTTTAATATTGTATGTTCTTTGCGACCACCACATGATAAAGGTCTGGGAAATTTGGGGATTTGTAAAAATTGAACTTATATAAAGTTCCATATGGGGGTTTCTGCTTACAGTATCTAGTATAGGTTTCTTTCATTATGTTTCTAAATAAACAAACATAGGATAAAAGTTGCTAATTAACCATCAGGGCTTTGTACCATTTGGACCACATCTCTACAAACATCAAATTTTCGTGTCTTTAGATGATCAACTTCTATATCCAAAGACTGGTTGTCTGTCTATTCAACCCCATCCAGTTGAAAAGTGCAAAATAAATACCAAACTACAATTTCAAGCATTTGAGAGTATCCTGGAGGTGCTGGTGAAGTGGTTTCTATGACTTTGATCTATATCATGTCATTGGATTTATCTGTAGTTCCTCATCGGCAGTTGTAGCTTTCTTCTTTCTGAGTTTAAATAAATTGTTAGGAGTTTTTCCACGTGGGTTTTTTCCTTTCCTCTTTGTAATTGGATACCTAATCAGGATTAGTTGCTGGGACCCATATCTTTCTATTCACCTAGCTACTCTTAAGGGGGGTGTTAGTGTAGGATTTCTATTCTAGGATATTCCTCTAGATAAGTTTGCTAGTTGTTAGGTTGTTAGGAAAATGTTGCTTAGTTGTGCAATCTTGCATAAAGCTATTGCTTAGTTGTGCAATCTTGTATGGAGCTGCATGCCTGTTTTCTAATTGGTAGTTGCCAATATTCTAGATGGTTCATCTTTTGCTATATATATTGTACTAATTCCTAAGCTATCAATAAATGCAATTAGTCATAGTTTATTCTTCATTCTAATTTGTACAAGTGTAATTTGCAATTCGACTGATTCATAAATTTTACAAATCGAGACGAACTTGCATTCTTCTTGGCACCTTTCAAGAGACGAACTTGCATTCTTCTTGGCACCTTTCAAGATGGAATAACCCACGGACTCTGCAGGCAGATATCTTGGCCTGATTCACCACACTAATGGATCATTTTATCAGATGGTTGACACTTTGAAAAATGATTGGGATCCCGACGGCAATCATGTGGGGATCGATGTCAATAACGTTTTCTCATCTCAAGCATTTCACAGCTCAGCAACACCATAGTACACTCCCACTATTTCGAACAAAATCTCAAGAACGGATCACGATGGGATGCCTGGGTGGATTATGACGATAGAGAAAAGAGGTTGTAAATCTTTCTCTTTTGTAATCCCAATGCCACTAGTGTTTCTAAATGTTTAGACCCAATCTTATTTAAGGTTAACCTTAACCATCCGGTGCGCTGCTGTACGAAACAATCAAAACAATTGAATGGCGTGTACAACACAGTGACTAGTGGATGGTTGAGAAGAAAGTCATAAAAACAGTACTAAAGTTTTGTCAACTACTGCGTTGCTGGAAAAAGCTGCACAACCGGTTGACACAACTCACTAGCTGTTTACGGCTGGGCCTTATTTAATGATATAGACCTCTGGGACTATCTCCCACAAAACATCAAGAGTGGTCTATCGGCTTCCAGTGGATTTTTAAAAGAGAGACACACTATAAAATTTTGGAATTATTCTAGTCAGTATTCATTGGAAATCTCACATGCCGCTCCTCCAAATACATCTCCTCATCCTTCTGCTACTGCTCCAAATAAGTCTCATGATCCTCACATTAGATATCCTGGGAAGGGCAAGAATAATAGGAATTCTGTTAAAGTTATTTTGATATTGGCGTTCTACAGTGTTGTGGCTCTCTGCGTTTTCATATTCTTTGACTGGAGGTGGAATTTCATCATCCACTTCAACAGTCAAAAGTTAATTTTGGTACAACTGTTTAATCATTGAAATGGATAAGTCTAAGTAGAGCAGTGGTGGCACAGGTGAAAAAAGTGATGTGGAGTTGGACAAATGGCTTTCGTAGGGCCTGCAAAAATTCTCCTACGCCGAGCTCCGTGCTACGACAAGAAACTTTTGCGATGATGAAAAGCTTGGAGAAGGTGGCTTTGGTGCCATCTACAGAGGCATCTTGCCCACCACAACAGAGGCGATGGCTATGAAGAGAATATCCAAAGGCTCTAAGCAAGGGAAAAAGGAGTATGTTTCTGAGGTTACCATAATTGAGAAGGGCCAGATACTTCTAGCCTCACGTAAATAGTCGGTCAGCAATATAAAAGGTTTCAACCTTGTGACTTCGTCATTGCTAGCATTTCAACTTTACCAACTCTGCTCCACACTCACATGTGAATACAATTGACTTTTGATTGTTGATATTTTGACTGCTGTCAGAAATTACAACACACCGGCTGGATAAGCTCTTTGATTACTTCTTGTCTACTAATACTTGTGAAACAGGAGTTTGGATAAATATATTTTTGGGGAGGAGATGTATACTTTGGATTGGGACCAAAGGTATAGTATCGCCTGTGCTCTTCTTTATCTCCATGAAGAATGGGACTAGTGTGTTGTTTAAGAGACGTGAAGGTCAACAACGTAATGTTGGATTCCAATTTTAATGCCAAACTGGGGGATTTTGGTTTAGCAAGACTGGTGGACCGTGATAAGGTGGCCTCCCATATGACCGTGGTGGCTGGGATGCTAGGCTATATAGCTCTCGAGTGTGTCATAATGGGGAAGGCCAGTCTAGAGGTAGATGTGTACAACTTTGGGGCGGTTACACTGGAAATTGCCTGTGGAAGGTGGCCCGTTGACCGCACCCTTCGTGAACATAATTGCAGATTGGTTGCATGGGTTTGGGATTTGTATGGAAAGGGAAAGCTTTCAGTTGCTGCGATGGAAAACTTGGACAAAATTTTAACCAGAACAAAATGGAGCTGATGATGTTGGTCCGGCTGCGGTGCTCTCATCCAAAACTGACATCAAGACCAACAATGAGAGAGGTGATAAAGATTTAGAAAAAGGAAGCTGAATTGCCATATGTTCCTCTGGATTTACCGGTACCTATGTACAATCAGCCTCTTTGTCTTAATGTAACATCAGCTTGGTCGACGTCGCTCACAACTAGATAAGGAATTCATCTAATTGTTAGAGTGAGGATTTTGACGCCGAGAGGCATTTCTACAGTCACATCAGGGTTGAAAGAAAAGAGCTGAAAGATTCCAAGATTCCATGTAATTTTATAAAATTCTAATGTAAAATATATAAGAAATAACAACAATGAAATAAAGAATAATGGGTGGATGTTCATTAAATAATGAACAGCCACCCATTTAATGAACAACCACCCCATGATTCTTTATTTCACTACTGTGTTTTAAGTGGTGGTCTACAACACTTATTTTTAGCCCTGCATGTCAAAGGCATTTTATATCTTTATGCCTTTCATATCTTCATATGAATATATATCTGACCAAAATTTTGAAGAACAAGCAGTTTTGATAGAGAATATAGAATACAGGAGGAGCGCTTGATATATTGTTGTTCCCAAGGATGGTAAGGCTGATTTGAGCTTGGAAAACAACAAGGGAGAAACTCTGCTATGCATAGCAGTAAAGTTTGGATTCTGGGATGTTGTAAATAAGTTAGTAGATTACCAACTGGAGGCCATGCTAAAATTATGTAAAGATAAAAAAGTTCTGCATCTTGCTGTGAAACTGAATCGAGTCAAGGTTGTTGAATTTTTAGTTAAAAAAGGTGTAGTTATAAAAAATAGTGGAATTCTCAAAGAGCTCATCAACCTGTTGGAAATGAAGCCCAACTGTCACTACCTTTTTGTCTTCCTCTTCCCATGTCTCTTCACTTGCCTGAAGAGTCTATATAATTTCCTTCTCATTCTCTTTTTGGCAGGGATGAAGACTGTTGTAATTGGATTGATTAATAGAATAGTGTCCTACTTTCCTTGGTGGATGTAGCCATCTTGATGGTGAACCATGTTAAATTTGTGTTTGATTTTATTTCTGTGTCTTTGATTATTTATCTGTTTTAGTTTTTAGTTTAGCTGTAATTTATCTTCAACAATTGGTATCAGAGCCAATGGTGGAAAAGCTATTTTGGAAATCGTGAAGAATTTCTAGGAAAATGGATGTAGTAGCTTTGGATGATTGGGCTCTAGCTCTCATGTCTTTGTTGTGTGGCTCTGGAGTGAGTTTTGATGAAGTGGGAGTTGCAGATAGTGACTTGGAGCTAGATAAAATTATGCCTATGGAAGTAGATGAATCTCCTCTATATTTGACTGATGATCTTGCCACTGATGTTATTATGGGTGATGTTGATCCTCATTCCACGAGCACTACCCAAGCGAGGTATGTGTGGGAAAGGCCTTCGCAAAATTTGGGAGGCGAGGATTTTGACATGCTAGAAGAATCGAGGCTGAACAAAACAGAGGATTCAACAGCAATGGATGTTGCTAAAACAAAACACCGTGTACATTGGTGGGATGGTTTGAAAAAATAAGGAGGATTCAGCTGAAAAGGAGAAGGATGCTAGATTTGGAATTGCATATACACTAGAAGAATTTTTAGAAGATCTCAAAATTAAGCTTAGAGCACTTCTTGAACGCACAGGTGATGCACAATATAGAAAAGCCATCATGGCAGAGTTGCGGAAGAGGGCAAAGGTAGATAAGAGTGGTAAGTCTGTAAAGGACCTGGTAAGCCTGTAAAGGACCTGGTATTGCTCTTCTATGAAATGGTTTCTCTCACTTCTGCCTTCTGCCTTGATGATTCATATACCTTTACTTCCAGCATTCATAGGATGTTGAAGTTGGGTCTCAAAATTTATGAGGAAAAAGATGTACAGGCGGAGATCCCGATTCAAACCCCGGATGAGGAGGTCAGTGAAGATATTGTCATGGCGGAGCCCTCTGGAGGTCAAAGTCTAGCGCAGCCTATGGGTAATACCCAAGCCATGCAAGATGGTGCTTCACAAGAAAGGTCACTGGGAGTTGTAAAATCCACGGACAATTCACATTTTAATGCATCTGCTTTTCATTTCCTCACCTCTGTCTCCTCCACGTACCTGAACTCAGATTGTGGTATACAATCACCTTTAAATTCAAACTTGCGGTCAGTTCATCCAATCACCCCTGCCTTCTCTGCTTCTGCCACGCATGAGACTTCATCCCGTGATGCTCATCATGAGGTAAATTTTAAATTTCCTATGGTTACTTCAAACTCTTCTTTACCCGCCCCTACCTCCCTATTGCGTCCTATTCTGGGAAGAGAACTTTCTACGCAGTCATCAAAATCTTTGGAGCCCAAGAGGAGGCCCAAGCCCAAAAGACCTTTGGATGATACGTATGTGACTGCAATTAGAAATTGTGACCCTGAAGGACCATTGATGTTGTATGTTTCAAAGATGATTCATGCCACTGACAAAGGGCGATTCTTTGCCTTTGGATGTGTTTATGCAGAGAAGAGAGACGGGTCTCAATTGGATTTGCTGTCTATAAATGAAACCTCCCAGGAGCCTTTGCCAGAAGCAAAGGATGACATAAATTCTGCTCATTCCCTTAGTGTTGAGGCAGCATATATCAACCAGAACTTTTCACAGCAATTTCTGGTTAGAGATGGCAATACGGTGGAGTTTGAAGAACCTAATCCATTTGCCTCAGAGGGGGAGGAGGTTGCATCTGTTTCTTATCGTTATAGGCGTTGGAAATTGGATGAAGATATATCATTGGTTGCAAGAGAAGGATAGTTTTACCAAGTTCTACTTTATGAGTTGGATGCTATTCCTAGGGCTTGTGCATCACTTGAACCGAATTACCAGCCCCCAGTGACTTTTGTTGTTGTTCAAAAGTGGCATTATACTGAGGGCGCTAAACTTAATGATTCTGTTCTGGCATTGTGTGCAAATATAGTGGCTTTAGTTGCATCTAACGAGAGGCTTCAAGAAATGATGCGGAAAATGTGTTCAGAGAGAGGAGGTAGATTTTTTGCAACCGATGAGCGGTATTGCATTGGTAATGGAGCAATGATTGCTTATAGAGACTTTGCGAATTATTTTTGCACTTACGCATTTTTATATCACCAGAAGGAAATGCTCTCTGATAGAGTGAGGATGGATGCGTACTACAGCGCTATTTTTGAGAACAAGCATCAGTTTGAAGGTAAGACTGTTTTGGATGTAGGCACGGGTAGTGGTATCTTGGCGATTTGGTGTGCACAAGCTGGTGCAAGGAAAGTATATGCCGTTGAAGCAACCAAAATGGCAGATCATGCACGTCAACTCGTGGCAGGAAATAGCATGATCCATGTTGTTGACGTAATCATAGGATCAATGGAGGATATTGTCTTACCTGAGAAAGTTAATCTCTGAGTGGATGGCATATTTCCCCTTGCGCGAGTCTATGTTTGATTCTGTGATTTGTGCTCATGATTGGTGGTTAAAACCTGATGGAGTCATGTATCCCAGCCATGCACGAATATGGTTAGCACCAATCAGATCTGGTCAAGGAAAGCAAAAGTTGCTAGATTATGAAAATGTTGTGACGGACTGGAATAACTTTATAGAGGATACCAATGACTTTTATGGTGTTGATATGAGCATCTTAACACAGCCGTACTGTGAAGAGCAAAAGAAATATTATCTACATACCTCTCTATGGAGACAATATATGACAGAGAAACAAAAATCTGGAAGTGGGTCTAGTGCTACGGGTGTGGGTAAAATTTTGGCATTTTCTCAAGATGTGGTGAATACAGAGAAGAGTCTATCTTTGAATGTTGTGCCTCAGAGAAATGTCAGTTTGGTTGAGCTAGTTGGAATTCTTATCTGGATTGGTCAACCAATGGAATGGTTACTTGGTACTGTAGTGAAGTAACCATGAGTTTTAAGGAAAGTGGGGACAGCAGTGTTGTTTGGACTTCAGTGGGAGATTGTTGGAAATGAAGCCCAACCGTCACTACCTTTTCGTCTTCCTCTTCCCATGTCTCTTCACTTGTCTGAAGAGTTTATATAATTTCCTTCTCATTCTCTTTTTGGCAGAGATGAAGATTGTTGTAATTGGATTGATTAATGGAATAGTGTTCTGCTTTCCTTGGTGGATGTAGCCATCTTGATGGTGAACCATGTTAAATTCGTATCTCTGATTTTATCTCTGTGTCTTTAATTATTTTAGTTTTTAGTTTATCTACAATTTATCTTCAACACAACCAATGTATTGAAGTCCCTGGGATAAAGTGATCTGATAATGAAGGTATTCCTGATACAAATATGAAGGTTTCTATTGATTTCTCAATAAAAAAGGTAGAGTTTTTAGACATTAATGTCCAGCTTAACAGCCAACCAATTGTTGAAGGAGACACGCCTTTACACGTTGCAGCAAGGACCAAGCATGAGCCCGTAAGTTTTTTGTTTTAAATTAGAAAGCTAATATTATAGCAGGTGATTTCATGATAGGATATTTACTATTGAAAAAATTAGATTAATATATCAATAAATTTTAATGATTAGATGGGTAGTAAGTTTCTTTGTAGCCTAAGTCAAGAGTGAGTAGTACTATATTTTTTTCAAGGTCCTAGAAGGACAAGCTTTCCGGTTATTGTAATGAATTTTAGATAACAATTAAGAGATTTAACAGTTTTCTCTTTGGGCGTAGAGTGTGGATTTGTTGCTGAAGGAGCCTAGTGTGAACAAGCATGCCATGGATAGTGAGGGCAAAACACTGCTGCACATTGTAAGAGAAGTCACATATTATTACGAATTTTTCAGGATTATCAAAAAGCTTATAGATTATTCACGCAATCTTCATGTATTTTAGGTAGTGATTTAAAGTATTTGTAAATATATAATATGAATATAATGTAAAAATACAACTTTCTTACTCACCATTAAACCATTTGAAGGTCATAAAAAATTAATTTTGTGGAAAACCAAATATTCTTACAAATCAAATCTTCACAATGTAAAAATATAAAATCATAATTAATGCATAAATTAAATCATAACTACAATAAGCCTAAACTAATTTAATGATAATACTTGAGACCTAACTATAGCACACCTATTAAAGAAAGGAGGCATTGCTTCTAAAAATGGCACAAGCTATAAGAATGATGTGAAGGGAGTGGTACACAACTATTCATTTATCCATTCAATGCAAGTATTACAAATGTTGTGCAAGGGTCTATATATTTAAAAGAGTGCAAGGATTCAAAATACTATACAAAAGCTTTAGTAAAAGAGACATTACTATGCACTAAAATATTGTGAAGTTTGGGACTAAAACATTCTTCTTGAGTCTAAAGCATCGTGAATCTTTAATATTATTGTCAAAAAAATATAAAAAATTAAATTTAGAATTAGTAAATGGTTTATAACAATGTAGACGATTCATTAACAAATAATTTATTGAACTAAAACTATATCCTTGGATCTAGGTCCACTTTGGAAAGTGTGTCAAGGGGAAATCTTCACAAATAATTTACATATATCAATTTTATAATTAGGGTTAGGGTTAGGATTAAAATTATTGTTAAGGTTAGGGTTGGGTTAGAATTAGGTTAGGATTAGGATTATAATTAGAGTTAAAATTAGGGTTAGGGTTAAGGATAAAATTAAGGTTCTCCATAGAATGAGGTTTAAGATTATAGTTCAAATTAGGCTTACAATCAGGGCATATATATATAACCAAAGGGTTTGGTTTATATAGGTTTAGGGATAGGATTATGGGTTTGGTTATAATTATAGTTAGAACTAGCATACCTATATTTAAAAAATATATTTAAAGTATGCCAAGAGATATCCTTCTTGAGGCACCTATTTCACCTATTTTTTAATCAATTTACCACACATAGGTGAAATAAGTGCCTCGAGAAGGATATCTCTCGGCATACTTTAGATATATTTTTTAAATATAGGTCTGCTAGTAGCTTAACAATAATATTCCAAAATTAAATTAGAAAGAAAAAAAATAGGAATTTTTGAGAGAGAAAAAAAAAAAAAAAACTACCTATATAATGGAGAGTGTTGTTTATGGAGTTCAACATTAATACCGTTAGTTACAAATTAATGGTATCAATTTCAAAAATTAATACCGTCAGTTACAAATTAATGGTGTCTGTTTCAATTTATAAAATAACTAATTTGGTATATTTAGTTTGGCCAGTCAGGAATAAATCTGTGATAAAAGGTGGAGATAGAATGGAGAACGTCTTCTATGTGTGATTTGGCTTTCAACAGGAAGCGGATGGCCCGTATAGAATTTTTTGCTTCTCACCTTCATCCTGATAGACTCGATTATGAGGATTTGGAGACCGGAGGAGGCCAGGCTTAGGATCAAAAGAGGTTTCTACGATGTCCACCACAACTCGCAGATGAGGATGGCGGACACAATACTGCTGCGTATTGTGATGGGAGTGCAGAAATGGCCCGGCTGACCATCGGGCTGGATGACCTGAACCTTCTCCTTCTTCTTAGGGCGAAGTTGGTGGGATTTGGCGTCATGCCAATTATATCTACTCGAAAGTTCTTAAATCTTTTAAAAAAAAATCCACTTTCTACAAATCAGATTCCACAATCTTTGGATTCCAAGTGGAAACATTTCCTTGAAACATTTTGTCAAATAGTCCATTTGCCTTTTAACAACCCACAACCTTTGTTGTCTCTTTTTTCTTTTCATAGTCTAACTCTACAACGAATACAAATCCACTTTCTACAAATCAGATTCCACAATCTTTAGATTCCAAGTGGAAACATTTCCTTGAAACATTTTGTCAAATAGTCCATTTGCCTTTTAACAACCCACAACCTTTGTTGTCTCTTTTTTCTTTTCATAGTCTAACTCTACAACGAATACAATGTCATTTATTGTAATTTATAAAGTCATTTGAAATATAAATTTATTTTTTAATATTTTAGATATATATATTTTTTAAAATATAGTGACTCTGTTTCATGTAAGCTGTTGCAGGGAAGATTCAGTGTGTGGGATTAATGCAATCACTTATTGGTGTGGCTGCGTGGAGGCTCAATGTGCGAGTGTTGAGGGGGCCAAGATTAGATTCTTAATTCTTATTTTTTGTGGTTGCATTGGCCGTGGAAACACGTATAGAAATGTCGGAGCAGAGGACTATTTGACAGAAAGCCTCAAAGGATTGCAGTCTCAGGGAAGGAATCTAGAAATGCAAAATAATTTTTTTAATCTAATATTTTGATTTTATTTATTTATTTCTACTTGAAAAAGAAATTCTATAGGCCACAGAATTGAGGGATTATTATCCCTCGGGAGTCGGAATATATATATTTTTAAACAAGTTTCTTCCATGCTAATATTCCATGCATTTGTACAAATGTAAATTAAGAATACATATATTTTAATTCTTATTAGGCCGAGTGCCTTCTCTGCTGCTTTAATATGAACTTAGTGAACTTCACCTTGGAAGATTTGGTTTTCTGCCTCCTGGGAATCAAGGCTTAAATTTGACGGTTGACCCTGTCTGCCAAGCAATTTTTTTATGACAGATTCATTTAAAGGTGCCTTTAAAATATTATGACATACTTTAGTACAAGTAAAATTATATATAAACCAAATATATATACTATCATAATTCTATATAAATTTTGCCAGTCTGTCCAAAATCTCTCCCTTCATGTGATACACTCCTTTTCAAATTTTAATTGTATTGTAAGGCAAAAAATGACTAAATATGGCCATCAAATTTAGGCCCTGCTGGGAATGCTTAAAACCCTGCCATTTTTTAATGTTCCCTTTTTTCCAAAAACTTCTCTGCAAAAAAGAAATCTAAAGATTAAAAATAGAGGCACATGCTAAGTTGCCTTTCATGCTGTAACAGTTTTTTCCCTATCTTTTAGTTTATTGCCAAAAATAATTAACCCCACTTAGTATACTTAGAATGATGGTGCTTCCCTTGAAGATTTATGGGTTCATAATTTGAGTTCTTTTTAAATATGGAATCATAATTAAAATATAATTATTATTTGCTATCTTTTATATATAATGAAGTGTAAAATTGTTATTTTAAATATTTAATATTTAACACCTCATTCTCTCTTCAAAATAATAAATAATTAATTTATTTTAAAATTTAAAAAAACTTTAACCATTAAACTTTATCAAATTATTTAAGAAGTTGGGTAAAAACACTTGCCAAAGGATTTAAAGCACATACCTTATTGCTGAGAGGGAATTATGTGGAGCTGGACTTAATCTCCAACATGTACTTGATAGAAACATGGTATATATTTATATAGTGAAAACAGATTAGAATTTGTCTTTGAATATTCAATTTTTTTTATTTCATTCATTTTGGCAGTTTTGTTTTTACTCATTTTTTAATTGAAATTTAATATAAAAATTTGTATTAATCAAACTATAAAAACTATTATGTTTTTGAAATAATTGTAAAGTTTCCAATTAAAAAACCCTTCCATTCATAAGAACGTTGATTGTGTGGACATTCAGTTTGTATTAAGTTTTCTTAAAATAAAGATGCAAATTGTTTAAACAAAAATATTTTAAAAAATTATCTAGCTAATTGATTTATATGATATAATTCTATTGGCTACTTGATTGAGCATCTTATTCTCCCTTATCTTTCTTAAATGTCTCCTCCACTCTCCCCTATATTCTCTCCATATGTGAAAATTGTTCCATATTTATCTCCACTTATAGGTTTAACATTCCTTATTTTATGAGAAAATTTTATGAACCAATTACATATTATAATTTTTATTTCTTACACTAAATATTTATTTCTTAATTTTTTCCATGTAATAACTATATTGTGTAGAAGATTTTATGTTAAAAATGAATAAGATGAAGTAGACTAGAAAATTTGTTATATTATTAAAATATGTTAAATTTTATGTGAATTGTGAAATGTATAGGTAGTATATTTGCAATAATGTTTATTGTTTAACATCTCTATTAGTTAATTGGATTTTATTTGGATATTATTACTTTTTAAAAAATTAATTATAATTATGTTAGAACCTTAAACTTCATCCAATTTAATTATCAAATAGTTAGTAGCAATTTTATATCTTAAACTTCATCCAATTTAATTGAGTAAAAAGTGATAAATAGCTGTCCTATTTTTAATACCTAAAATTTACCTTTAACTATTGAAAGGAATGTTATATAAGAAGTAATCATTAAAAAAAAGTAATTAATTACAAAGGAAATGAAAATAACAAATTTATACCTAAAAACAAGAAATATAATAATTAATTTAATGAAAAAATTAACACATCCCATCACATCAATATTTTGAAAACAAATCAACACATCTAATCACATCTTAGGGTTACACTTTTTTGCCAAGACACTTTTTGAACTAAATCTTCACAATAGCCGCTAAACCGTTAAGAATTTGAAGATGATGCGAACTAGTGATTTGTGAGATTTTGTTTGTAAATTTTAAAAATATTTTTAAAAAAAAATTTAGAGTTAAATTGTAATTTTTTTTCATCTCCTTTGATAACTAGTTTTTAATAGTAAACAACATTTTTTTAAAGTGATGTGTATTCCATAATGCATAACTTTTTTTTACAAAGGATAAAATTCTAATTCTTTCGAATTTAGATTGGTAACACCAATATCTAGTGAATACATTTGGTTTCATAATGTTTTGTTGAATATATATATTTTTTTAATTTATTTTTTAAGTCAAACCAATTATAATTTAGACATACGCGTATTCCATAGAACATAAATTTTTCCGTATGTATCAAAATTCAAATTTTTTTTACTGAAACAAGGACATCAATACCTAGTGTATACATATTTTTCAAAATATTTTTTCACTAATTTACTATTTTTCCATGTGTGTAGAACAGAGAACTTGATGTTCGGTGAAAAACCTATGTTTAGTAAATTTTAAAAAAAATCATAATAAAATCAAAATATATCAAAACTATACTCGTTGGAAATCTTGTTTCGAGCACTTCGATCCTCCAATTTGGTTTGGTAATGGTGAATCTATTTGGACCTTCAACTGGGCTTCGGAAGCCAAAATTTTGTAGAAGAAAGGGGAAGGGAAGCAAGAAAGGTGCCAAGTGAGGCTCTTCGCTCGAAGACCCCTACGAATGAAGGAAAGTGACATCGTTCGTTTGAAGAAATACCTCCTTCGAATGAAGGTGCTGACATGACGTTCTGTAGCCCGTAACAGACACCTTTGTTCGAAGGCACCTTGTATTTAAAATTTTTTTTTTTCTTAACTGTCGGCCTTCGTTCGAAGGCATGCCGACATGCTTTGTTTTTAATGTTTTAATTATTCATATAGCATATAAATAGGATTGCTTTTTATTTCATTATAAATCAATCACAAACAAGATAAATTCACATTTTTTTTGTGCAAGGGATTTCAAGAAATCTTTGAGAGAAGAATTTTGAAGTCATATTTTACAAAGAAGGAGATGGGAAACAAAAGGACAAGACAAAATAAGACTACACAAAAGTATTCCACAGAAACTATAGCAAAATTGAATGAAGAAAGATTGGAAAAATATCATAAACAAAAACAAGGTATGCATATATTTTCTTTTCTATTTTTAATCTAGGTCATTTTATTTACATGTTTAAATATATACATGTATTGATGAATCAAGTAGCAGGATGTCATTTAATCTAGGTCACTTGATTTATGCTTAACTATATATTCATTGATTTCATGTAGCTTCGATGTCATTTAGTTTAAGTCATTCCTCCTTCTTGACTATAATCTCTACCTCTCTCTCTATCCACCGTTCTCTCTCTCAAGTTGCCCACTCTCTTTACCTCTACCTCTCCCTCACTGTGGCCTTCGTAGCTATCTCTGTCCCTCTCTAACTCTCCATATCCCTCTCCCTATCTCCAACTCAACTTCATTGTTTTTTCTAAAGTGGTAACATATATTTCTATTATAATTTATTAAAAAAATTAAGTTCACTTTTCATTTTAGATTATTTCTTTTCTTGATTATTTATTTTTATTTAAAAATTCTTTTAAATCTAAAAACTTTATATTTAAAAAGCCACACTTCCTAATTTTAAAACAAACTTTTATCACTGTTTTTTTGTTTTCTTTCTCTAAAATATATTTTATAATAATTGTTAGCTTTTTTTATCCAATAAATTTTTATCATGAATGTTTTTTTTTCTTTTTTTATTTGTGTTTTTATGATTTTTAATCCTAAATTAAGGAATAAAAGAAAATTTTTAAGAAAAGATTTGTTAAAGTATTTTTAGAATGCTTTTTAGATTTTCTTTTTCCTAAAGAATGAAATTATTTTTTAGAAAACATAATAATTTCTACATTGTAGAACTTAAGAGTATAAATCAATAAAATAAAAAAAATGTTTATTATTTAGAAAGTTTTATTTATAAAATAAATAATTTTATTTTTATTTTAATATGTATTTGCTTCATTTGTGATACAGAAAGTGGAGCAGATGTTGTTGAAGAACACATAGTTGATGTTAACCAATAGGAGGCCCAAGTGCAAACAATGGATGTTGGAGAGGGGTCAGGACCACTTCCTTTGACTGGTGTGGATGAGCATATTAATCTAGCTGAAGAGGTGAAAAGAAAAATTTCTTATAGAAATTTAGATCATTTACTTAAAATGGATATTAAGAAATTGAAACATTATGCTGGACAACCTAGACATACTGATAGGAGGTAAATGAATAAAATTGCAAAGGAAATAATTGCTTATTTCGATAATCTTGATACACTTAGCCGAACCCAATTGTACTTCTTAGTAAGGAGCTACATGATCCATTACAAATGTTGGGTGTCGATTTGTCATTGAAAAAGAGGAAAGATTCACAACTAGAAAAAGATATTGTTGAAAATGTTAAAAAAGGTTTGTCTTCCATCAGGAAAAAATCTCAATCTGCTGATAAGTCCATTATAAGAAGAGAGATGTTCATAGGTATTGTAAGTGAAAGAAATTCCAAAAAAAAGACAATTGTCTGCAATTTCATCTTAGCTTGGTTTCAGTAGAAAGATAATAACAAAATATCTGAAAAGGAGAAAATTATTGGATGATAGTAGCTCAGAAGGAAATTGGGCAATTATGTGTAGAGCTCCTCGATCTAACAGGATTAAAGATGTTGTTAGAAAATTGATCTCAACCTTTTTGAATGATAATACTCATGCTTCATCAAATAGTAGAGATGTTATCAAACACAGAATTGGGCCCAATAGTTATGAACTACATACAAAACATTGGCTAGATATAACACAACATGAGATGTATGTGAACTTTTGTAATTCAAATCCAAATATAAAGATTGGGCAAACAATGTTTGAAAGGTTAAGGCCATATTATGTGAAGACAAACAAGGTTTTTGAAACTTGTTGTCATTATCATATTGAATTTGATCATTACTATCAAGTGTTTCGAAAGATTTGTGAAGACAGTGATGGTCTTGTAAATACACCTCCTAAACGGGTAAATTAGTTCATAACATCCATCTTATGTGATAAATCAGATGATGATAATGGAAATGGTCAAATAAACTGCATAAAAGGTCTTTGTGAAACATATGGAAATTTGGCTAAAATGCCTTTGAGAAATGAAGCTATCAACCCAATGAAGTTGGTAAATTGCAAGAGGTACAAGTATGTAAAGTTTCAAGCAAAACATGGGAAAGAATCCACAAGGTTAGATTATGTAGAAGAGGAGATACCTATTGGAACATTTATGGAAAATTTCTATAAATTGATTCAACCATACATACATCATGCTTTTTTTGCTAAGTGGCAAGCACAACAGTTTCAAACATTAAGAGATACTTTGCCACCTGGAACAATTTTATCAGTGGTTGACTTTACAGAAAATTACTCTTTTGTACATCAAAAAGAGATTCAATTAGAATATTACTTTTCATAGAAGATCACTATTATGGTGCATGTGTGTTATCGATATGCACAATTGGATTTAGATGGCGTTGATAGTACATTTGAATCATGAGTCATCAAGAAAGAATATCACTTTTATATTAGTGATGATAAAGAACATGAAACACTTTTTGTACAACATTGCTTTAAGAAGTTTTTTGGATATTTGGCAAGTAGGGGTGTAAATTTTGAAAAGCATTTTGTATGGTCAGATGGATGTGCATCACAATTGAAATTAGCAAGGCCATTTTATGCACTATGTAGATATCATCGAAATGACAATATACCACATGTTTGGAGTTTCTTTGAGAGTGGGCATGGAAAGGGTGAACATGATGGCGCAGGAGCTTGCATCAAACGTGCTCTAAGTAAACATCAAATAAATTATGATGGAGACCGTATAAATGATGCACATGATGTTGTTGAATGGTGTAAGTTACACTTTGCACCAAATGAGGCCGACACATCTTCAAGAACGAATAGATACATTCCACAGAGTGTTTTGGGAGATATCAGGTATGTATTGTTTGAATTTATTTAATGTATGGATGTACTTTAAATATATATATTCACATGTATATGATATATGTGTACACACAAGTTTGTTTATTTTAGTTTGAATTTAATTATTTAGATATATTTTATTCATAATGTACTTGATATATAATAAATTTGTAGGTGTGGATAGAACATCAATGTATGGATGCAAGAGGGTAGAGAAAACAAGATCTTTGCATTGTGTCATGAGTACAGATAGCCCTACATGGACACTGCACATTAGGGATTACTCTTGTTTTTGTTATGAGTACATGTCGGGAGATTTTGAGAATTGTAATAACTAGCAATGTGGATATGTCAGTGAATGGGAAAATGTGCCACTAGTTGTTACCAACATGTATACAATGAAGATGAGGATGAAAGATTTGAAGACATTCCTTTGATTTCAACTGATTATAACCATATTTCAGGATTGATTAAAAAAGGTATGTGTGTGTGTATATATATATATATATTATATAAGGTATCTCTAAATTTTTTAAGTTACAAATTTTGGAATGTATGTAAATTTTTGGTGTAGGAGATATTTTTGCAGTCATATCAGAGGCTGGAAATATAGAACAAGTTAGTTATTATTTATTGTGTTGCACAGAAGAGAGACAAAAGCTAATAAATCTAGAAACAAGTGATGGAATGGTGTTTCCCATAGGTTTAACTTTATTTTAATATATTTTTAAATAATTTTCAATTTGTTACATATGTACATGTCAAGTACCTCAAGAGTGATTTAAAATGTGTTCAATTTTTATACTATAATTTATGTTGTCTTACCAATCAATGATAATGTTATACATGTTCATAGATGTACATGTAGGTTACATTTACCTTGAAAATGTTATGTCTTATGGTGTGGAATGTTGTTTTCCACAGGTTCAGTTGTAGTGCAAGGGACATATCTCAAACAAGTCAAGATTGTTCAACATGGGATTCACTTTATTGATTATCAACCTAATAACAAGGTATATTAGTATAGCCACCTAGTAATTGCTACCGGCCTAACTCTTCATATAGTTTCAAACACACATGGACGTCGTAAGTGGAGACTACATAGTGAAGATCATTAGAGAATATTAGATGTGATTGAAGAGCGAGTTGAACCACTTGATGTGGTATCAAAAATATGGATGAAGAATTTACAATTTTTTATATTTTGAAGACCTAAATTAACTATTTAGATGTATGTTCATGTATTAATTATTTTACAATCTATGCAAGTTAAATTAATAGTTCTTTTGTTGAACAAATTTTAAATTTCAACCATGGCAGTTCTTAATGTACAAATGATCTCTCTATTAGAAGTCATGTAGAGAATGCCCTAGATCTTCTTATTCAAGCATGCATCGATATGATAATTTTTGAATACTTTTATTTAATACTATATATGTTGTTTGAATTGTGCTACAATTTACATGTACATGTGTATATGCACTAGAGATGTCATCTATAAAGTTTATATATATATAGACATGTTACATCTATAAACTGTTGAACCAATAAAATTTCACTTGATGAATGTAAAAAGAGAGATCTTAATTATTCCACTTTGAAGTTGACAAATCATTTTAGGCCACCGATACAAACATTGAAATTCCCACAATATCAACAAAAATGAAATATTTGGCACACAACCTTGAGTGACCTTTGACTGACATCAATTTCATGATTTTTATGCCCGTGCCATTCAAGTATATGACACATAGTGAGAATTGACTTTACATCTTGACATGAACATTTTTGATAAATTAAAATGTCCAAGTTCTTTTCTTGAATCACCTATATGATAGAGACTATTTGACATTAATATTTTTGACTTGATCAAAGCTAGATGACATCAAACTTTTACAAATGAATTGAAATGTACTTGCACAACCTTTGAGAAGATGAGTTGATTGATGGACTTCGACTTGGTAGACTCAAAAGTTTAAAATTGTCATGATAAAAATTTGAGGACATCCTAGGCTCCATTTATATATGTTCTCATGTAGTAGCTTCCCTAGATTATCTCTTGTATCATGTCCATTTGCAACATCTTATATGGTATTTCATTGCTTAATGATGTAGTGTCTTTGAATTCCCATTTCATTAATGAATGCATGTTTTTCCTTTAAAATTTAGTTGAAGAGATAACTAATTACTCATAGCCAACCACATGTATGCATTTCTTCATGTTAGTTGCTCTCCAAATCATGCTATAAATAGATAACAAAGATTATAAGATGCTTTCTATGGGCCAATGGGGAAATAATAGAGGGATGTCAAGCTCTACATGGGCACATTATCTCTAACCTAAAGATTGTGGCAGGCTCCAAATCTTAGACCCCTAGACACAAGGAACATGCCTCATGATGAAGTGGATAGTTAGAGAATTGCAAGAATTAGGTACTTGAAAATCTTGTTTTAGTTTCAAGTGAAAACTACCATAACTTTAGAAGTTTGGTCTTCTACTAGCCAACTATATGTAATGTTATCTCAATTGTATGCTAGTTATAATTGTTCATGCTTGATATGCTAAATATCAGAGGATCTTCTAAAGGCAATAATGTCTACTAAAAATTTTAGTTGATATCATTAATAGATTTAATGGTATAATAATAATTGTTTATTGCCATATAATTGAAAAACATCACTTATAGTATTTGACTGCACATAGGCCCAAAAATAATTTAACAATGCAACAATACCAAACAAATTTTAATTGCACCTGTGAATACAAATTACATTGATTCCCATTTTATTTCAAAATAAATTTTGGAAGTTTTTCAATTTAGAGTGCCACTTATTGCTCCTCTTCTATCATTTCACATTTGTTTCTTATCATAGGCTCAGTACCTTCCCTTCTTTTTATTCCTCATATTCATTTAGAAAATTAGGTAATATGTGTCCTAAATAACAAAATTCATCAAATAAATGTAGATTGTAGATTTAGAATCTATAGTGTTTGTAGATTTAATATTGTTTTGTTTCACATATCATGACTTTTTTGTAAACTTTTGTTTTATTTCGAGGTCCATTTATTTATATAATATTTTTTGTTTCACATGTATCAAGAATTTTTTGTTTTTCAATTTTCTTTATACCCATAAATGAATCACAATTTGCAATTGTAATTGAGTTTGTAAATTTACAAATTTTAAAATCTATATTCTACTGAATTACATAAACACCTAACTATTTTGTGTTCAAATGTGCATGTCAACATAACCATTACACCCTTTCAAATAACCCAATTGCTAGATTGTAGAATGTGAAGGAGAAATCATCATTATTTTGTTGTGGCTTGCATATCCCCACATCAAATAAAAGCTATGTGAACAATTATAATTATAATCAAGTAAAACTATAATAAATTTCATGTTTGGAATTGTATTTGATGTTTTCATTTGTATGATAAGTGTTCATCAAGTTTGGTTTAAGAAAAGTATTAGCACCACATAATTGTGTTTAGATTTGTTTATGTCATGGTAGATTTTTTGTAATGAACTCTTTTCTAGGAGAATGATTTTGTCTTTAATACAAGGCAATCATTTCTAAATGAATCATTTCTAAGTCTTAACTATTCATAATATTGTTTTGTTTCATGTATATCAAGACTTTTTTGTTTTTCACTTTTATTTATACCCATAAATGAATCATAATTCAAATGCAATTGTAAATTTACATTTTAAAACCTATATTCTACACTTACTGAATTACACAAATAAGGTCTAAATAACTTCTCATGACAAAAATAGTCATAATAATCATAAATAGAAATGTCCTCATAAATGTGACCCACAAACACACATGTAGATAGAAATGTCAGGTCATAAATGTCCACAAACACACATACATGCAAATGTATATAGATAGAAATGTCCTCATAAATGTCCACAAACACACATACATGCAAATGTATCTAGATAGAAATGTCCATACATAAACATGTACATCTATAGAAATGTTTGTTCAAACAAATATAAGATCTACAGAAATAACTGGAGAAACACATGTCTACGAAGTGCTACCAATAGCCTGGTCATCATGTCGGCTGTGAGTTGAGTGACTTGAGTTTGAATGAACATCCTGATCTGATGGATGCGCTAAGCCCTAGAGATAGTACAACACATATATGTATAAAAGTGTACAAATTATATGCATTTACATGTTTACACGTACAAATTATATGCATTTACATGTATGTAAACTTACAATAATGATTTAAAAATTTAAAACTCACATGTCCACTAACATTACTGCCATCAGTTGAATCACGCTTGTGTACACAGTCCGTCCCCAGAGTAGGTGTAACATGAGCTAACCCCTACAATATATATATATACACACACACACAACAATAGGACTTTATCTAGAGCAAAGTAATTTGACTTACTTTAATTTAAGTTCAAGTTTAAATCATGCATGCACATGCACATACGCATGTACTTACCTATGTATTAGGTGCTATATGATGATCCGCTGTAATGATTGTATCTGATGCCTCCTTGGCTAGCTCAAGTAATGAAGTCCGAAGTGGACTAACCAAGTGACTTGGCCACAAAGAGGCTGAATGAAGAAGCATATCCACAAAACCTGACACCGATCCTATTTGTAACTGCACCTCAAGTGAATCTAGGGAGGGCTAGGATGTCTGATGCTCAACACGAGACCTGATAGGTGTATCTCCCTCTACAGTAGCCGAATGATCTGAGGGTGGATCAGGATGTGGAGCACTCATAGGTACCCAGTCTTAACTATTCTTAATATTGTTTTGTTTCATGTATATCAAGACCTTTTTGTTTTTCACTTTTATTTATACCCATAAATGAATCATAATTCAAATGCAATTGTAAATTTACATTTTAAAACCTATATTCTACACTTACTGAATTACACAAATAAGGTCTAAATAACTTCTCATGACAAAAAAAATCACAATAATCATAAATATAAATGTCCTCATAAATGTGACCCACAAACACACATGTAGATAGAAATATTAGGTCATAAATGTCCACAAACACACATACATGCAAATGTATATAGATAGAAATGTCCACAAACACACATGTAGATAGAAATATCAGGTCATAAATGTCCACAAACACACATACATGCAAATCTATCTAGATAGAAATGTCCATACATAAACATGTACATCTATAGAAATGTCTTTTCAAACAAATATAAGATCTAGAGAAATATCTGGAGAAACACATGTCTACGAAGTGCTACCAATAGCTTGGTCATCATGTTGACTGCGAGTTGAGCGACCTGAGTCTGAATGAGCATCCTGATCTGATGGATGCGCTGAGCCTTGGAGATAGTACAACACATGTATGTATAAAAGTGTACAAATTATATGCATTTACATGTTTACATGTACAAATTATATGCATTTACATGTATGTAAACTTACAATAATGATTTAAAAATTTAAAATTCACTTGTCCACTACCATTACTGCCATCAATTAAATCACGCCTGCGTACACGGTCTGTCCCCAGAGTAGGTGTAACATGAGCTAACCCCTATATATATATATATATATATATATATATATATATATATATATATATATATATATATATATATATATATATATATATACAACAACAGGACTCTATCTAGATCAAAGTAATTTAACTTACTTTAATTTAAGTTCAAGTTTAAATCATGCATGCACATGCACATACGCATCTACTTACCTATGTATCAGGTGCTGTAGGATGATCTACTGCAATGATTGTATCTGGTGCCTCCTTGGCTAGCTCAAGTAATGAAGTCTGAAGTGGACTAACTGGGTGACTTGGCAATGAAGAGGCTGAATGAAGAAGCATATCCACAAAACCTGACACCGATCCCATTTGCAACTGCACCTCAAGTGAATCTAGGGAGGGCTAGGATGTCTGATGCACAACATGAGGCCTGATAGATGTATCTCCCTCTACAATAGCCGAATGATCTGAGGGTGGATCAGGATGTGGAGTACTCATAGGCACCTGATGAGAGGTCTCGTAGCCTGACAGGATCATGATGCACTCTGTGAATGGCAAGTGCTACTCACATGTCATCTAACCTCGTGTAAAGGGACACCAAGCTCTAATGCAATAAAAGCATATGACTCCAATAAGTCCTCAGAAAGATAACTTTCTATAGTTCAAAGCATATGCTCTCATCTCAGACCATCTATGTCTACAGGAGATAGGACACCCGCAATAGCATAAGGATCAGTAGCATGATCTGATGGTCTGAATTGTTCAGGATGACTCATCAAATATCTTCCTACACAATCAAAAGATATAATAGATTTGGCAACTACAATATCACCTACACTGTCGATTTCTTCCCTTTGGGAAGTAATGACAATTCGATCAACAGTAGGGGCCAAGACGGAGGAGATAGCAGACATCCTCTCCCCAACCAAGGCCCTATAAATTAGAGCCTATTGATTTGATCAATGATAGGCATCTCTGTCAACAACCCTGCCCCTCCCCTAACCAAAATATTATGGCAAATCCAAGTAGTTCACCTTGAGGCCCATATGAACCTCTGCATATAACTGTTGTACAAAATATAAAGGAATTTGGTCGTTATTGGGATAACGACCATGAGCAGAAAGAAAACATGTATATATCAATGAGGCCATAAGAGGGTCAACACATCTAGTCACTTGGTAGCCCCTCACATTAGGCTTACCAACATAAGATGGGAAACATTGGGATTTGATAGTCTCTTTCGAGACACTAAGCTGAACAGAAGCAAGAGAAACATCACCAGTAACCTCTTGCTGCATCTGGGCAAGAATACCAACAAGAGTATCACCTAAATTAGCACGGGTATCTCCTAGACTCTGTCTAATGCACTGCAAGCTAGTTAAAATTAATTGACATGTGTCCCTATAAACCCCTATTGTGTTGGCGTCAGAAAGAAGAGCTGTCAATTTCTGAATCTCAGTATCTATGCGTGTAAATATAGAAGGTCTAGGAGGTGGTGGCACATGTGCCATGATATATATATATATATCAACTTGAATTTTGTGCATGTAAAAATAAATTACTTATCCTAATACATACATACATGTGCATTAGGATCCATCCATGTTGAACCAATTCTCTACAAGTATGACTGATATGTCACACCAACAACATAACATGATAGTGTCTACTTTGGGTCTTGTGGAACAAATGTATCAACATACACATCTTACATCAGAGTAGATAGGGATTTTGTGTTGCACTCGCTTGTATCAACATACATTTCTTCTTTGATGTACATGTGTGTACATTTGATACATTGTTCCACAACTTCCAAACTTAGACACTAGTTATTACTGGTGTTGGTGAGGCATATCAGTCATCTTGTAGAGAATTGGTTAAACATGGCTGGATCCTAATGCAATTCCAACACGTTAAATAAATAGTTGAACAAGAGGGAAGATTTCATTTCTAAAATGCATGGATGATTCTTTTCCTTTTCAACTTGTAGAGAGAGAGAGAGAGAGAGAGAGAGAGAGAGAGAGAGAGAGATTTTAACTTTTCCAAATCTACACATACATGTGTAATGTTGAACATGTATCAGTGTCATAAAAATGAATACCATGTGCACAATAAACCATTTAAGTCATTCCTACTCCATGTACATTACACATCTAGGTTTACTCAACAGTTAAAGATATAGATTAATGAACATTACACAATAAGAACATGGATACAACCAATGACTATACATATCTAGTTACCATGGAAATATATGACTATTACATTACTTTAATTGATTAGACATTCACTAAATTAGACATGTTTTTATTAAAGTATTTTTCTTGACCTTGAGTGATTAAGGATGCTATGAATTTGTCTATATTTTCTTGCTACATCTATAGAAAGCATATGTGTTAAGTATAGGAAACATGACTCCCATGTCTACTATATCTAGTTGGCACGTCCCCACAACTTCCAGTTTTGTAGAAAATATGCATATAAAGTTCTAAGTATTCCAAAATAGCAAACAAGTCACATAGTTCAATTTAGCAAGTTTAGGACTCTAATTGTCCTCCAAAGAATTCTAGAAGGTGCCCTAAAATGAATGGGGCCATGAGATGGCTTCATATTTAAGGCAATTTACTTAAAGAAATATGTTTATAATGAACTAATAAAATTATCATTCATATACACACGCTCATAATTTTAGAAAAATATTTTGATTGTCTTGCAACTAAAATGATGAGGATAGTTGTATACCACCTCTCAAATTTTTTAATCAATTGTAGAGCAAACAAGTCACATAGTTCAATTCAGCTTCTAAGACTCTAATTGTCAGGTCCAAAGAATTCTAGAAGGTGCCCTAAAATGAATGGGGCCATTAGATGGCTTCATATTTATTCTCGTTCTTAAAAAATGTCCAGGTACTTCATTTTCTGGTGAACAAGTCCACCTAACAAATAGATCTCTTCACATTGCACAACCATCACTCTTTGGCCATTGAGGAGCTCCTTGGCTAGAATGGAGAGGCTTGAGGCATCCAAACATGTCCACAACTTTATTAGAAAATTATCATTAACTATTTACTTTGTCCACAACTTTATTGTAATATGTACATTTGTAAGACATGATTTCATCATTTAAGGCAATTTACTTAAAGAAATATGTTTATAATGAACTAATAAAATTATCATTCCTATGCATGCTCACAATTTTAGAAAAATATTTTTTTTGTCTTGCAACTAAAATGATGAGGATAGTTGTATACCAGCTCTCAATTTTTTCAATCAGTTGTAGAGAAAACAAGTCACATGTAGGTCAATTTAGCTTCTAGGACTCTAATTGTCCTCCAAAGAATTCTAGAAGGTGCCCTAAAATGAATGGGGCCATGAGATGGCTTTGTATTCATTCTTGTTCTTAAAAAATGGAGGTATAAGTCATTTTCTGTTAGATTCAAGACAGACAATTGAGAGGAGGGGGATCAGTTGTCCCAAAACTTTCTTCCTATTAATCACTTAAATCTCTTTGTAATTCAAAAGCATAATAATAAATCAATCATGAAAACATAATGCAACAATTCAAGAGCAGAAACACATTAACACATATGACACCAAGATTTTACTGTGGAAAAGCCAGTTAAGGGAAAAACCACGGGGTGACTAACCCAAGATTGTATTCTCTATTAAAAGAATAAGAAGAACAAAATGGCACATGCCAATTAGGGCTCACAGCCCAAGCACACTGCTCACAAGAGGCCCACTACCTACAGGAGACACACTGTCTACAGAATGATAAATATTACATACTTGAACTGAAGAATAGCATCTTCACCATGCTTGAGTCAGTTCCATTTAAGTCTAATACTTTTTCTCTACCTTTCACTCTGCTCCTCTCTACCACACACTCATCTCCCCAAGATGCATTTGAAATGACTTCACAACTTCTTATTTATACAAGACATTTGACTTTGGGATAATCATCCAAGTCGGCATACATTACAGAGCAAATACAACTTGACTAATTACAAAAGACTTCATGCAGATCAACACACTATCGACTACATAGATTTGGGACTTTAGTCTTCTTTTAGGAACACACCATGCTTCATAGAACATCTTCAAGATCATCCGCAGGATGTGTAACTCATCTGGTCAGCCAGACTTAGGAAGAACATCATCATCCAGAAGTAATTCTTCAATTACGAGCTCAATCTTCAATGCGGACCACCAACATGAACTGGACACAATCGAAAGACCTCCACAAGCTGGCCTAAATCACCAAGAACATCCACACTACTTCTGCTTATTGAAATCATTCTCTCCTTCATTCAAAACCTCAAGAACACAGTCTGTCATCACTGTCATATTGGAATAGATGCTTGCAGACCTCCAAATCACGAACCAATTTAGTTGTCAATTCACATTGACTTCATAAACACTCCACCAAATCCGCAGAACAAGATATTGCATTTCTGGATCTCACCGGACCTATCTATGCCACTCTGTCACCTCTGAGCATCTGCCAGAACTGGTTTTACTCAAGTCACCATAACTTCTTCAGATCTTCAAGCGGACCTCTCAAATCTTTACTAGATCATATTAAGACACATATCTACAAACCCTTTGATGTACAACCTCTAGTCTTCATCTTAGCTGGGATCTTTACCTCACTGTCTTCACTATTCTTCTCTGTTCCTGATAGGACTAATTTTCTCAATATCCTCAGCATACAACTCATCTAATCCTTATCATTAATGCAACAGGAGTATGTTGACATGAATGACAATACCAGTTAGGCCCATACTTGCAACATTTTCTGGTGAACAAATCCACCTAACAAACAAATCTCTTCACATTGCACAACTACCACTCATTGGCCATTGAGGAGCTTCTTGGCTAGAATGGAGACGCTTGAGGCATCCAAACATGTGGTGATGCATGCATCCATCACAACTACCTTGGCATAGATCCATGAATCTCTCACCATTTTGTCCTCTCCTCTCCTCTACACAATATTATACTTCCAAATTTTGCATACATGGCTACTTCCAGACATTTGCAACAATAGAACTTAAGGAGGTTCAACTTCTTGTGAGGGAGCATGGCCTATCTAAGGTAGGTGTGGCTCGAGCTTCTAGTTGTAGTGTAATTCTTTTTAATGGTTGTCCCTCCCTTTATCAGTAATATAAAAAAAACAAATGTAGCAAAGCTACTGCCATTATGTTACCAACTTGTTAATTTTTACATTATAATAAATTGTCTTAAAAGCCTTTGCTTTCCCTTACTAACTACCAAAACTACTTATGGGAAAGTAACTCCCAGAACTAACAATAATATTTACTAACATTTAATTATTTAAATACTAGAACAAGTCACTACTTGGTGACTTTAATTGTAATATATTTATTTATTAAATATATACTAACTTAGATGTAATAAAATTCCAACAATTTAATGAGAACATTTAGGAAATTTAGTATGAGTCTCAAATGATTTTAGTGTAGATATTTTATTTTTGATTTTTTAAACTCCTATAATGGTGAAAAGTCCATCCCTAATACTTTTCCCCAATCATTTTGGATTTATTTTGACCTATTGTTCTTGATGTCATAACTAATGTCTAAATGACATATTTTGTGTAGAGAATTGACATCCAATTTATACCTTATTTGAATATACATGTCCTTGTTCTCTAGTGTTCCAAACCTAACCCTTTGAATATATTTTGTTTCTTGTTGTAGTTTAAAATTGTAGTTATGATTTTGAACTTCATTAAGAACCACATGTGCGGTATTTCCCCATTTTCTATTTAGTAGAATACCAAAGCACGAGGTGATAGAATGCACTCACATTGCATTAGATTTGTGTTGTCAAATTAATATAATCTTAGAAAATGTAGCTCTAAAAAGAAGAATAGAATAAAGTCCTTTTCCTAGTTAGTCCTCCCACAAACTCAAGCACCTTGGCATGTATTGTTATTTGTACTTCCTCTCATACCCAACTTGATATAAGTGGTCAAAGAATAAATTGAGAATGTTCATATTTATGTCAACTATGTATTAAATATTCCAACATTCTCCATTGACAACTTTAAATAGGCAATTCCTTGCTACTTGTGGTGTTGGCTTCAAAGCCCTAATTACTAGGGGTCTCACCTATGGAGGATTCCTCTAATGTTACATCAAAATTAGTCTATAAACTAGGATGACCTCACACAATTTTACCAATAATGGATCTAACTATGCTAAGACCTATTTATTACTCTTTTAATCAAACATTCCACCATTTACAATGGTTTTAAATGCTCAACTTGACACATGTGTGACCAAACATGGTAGATATTTAAAAACTTAAAAATACAATAAATATATAAACAAGCATAAAATCTCACTATCTGAGAACTAAGATCTTGTTATGTGACAACTAATATCTCCTCACATAAAACTAGATCTCCTTGCACAAAAACTAGACCTTTATCCTAATTTTTGGATAAAAATATACTACTTACCCACCCGACCTTCTAGCTCACACTAGTTTTGAATTGGGAAATTTTAGAATGAAATGACACTTTTTCAATTCGTAATTCTTGGTTAATAACAAATGCAAATTGACTTTAGAAAATACCATTGAGTTTAGGGAATGCTCTAAGGTAGCTTTAATGTCTTCATTCACCATGAAAATTAGATAGCTTAATAGGAAAATAATAACAATATTCAAAGACTTAGCATTGAATAATCTTAATTAAAGTAGCTTGTTATTATGTTTCATTGTTATCTTCTCAAAAGAAGGATTAACAATCTAGAAGTTCAAGTTTAGTAACTATTCTTGGATCAAATTTATTGTTTGATCATGGATATAAAAGGAGTTCTAATGAATATTTAACTTGAAATTTTTGTATCTTATCTACATCATTTGTAAACACATATATTGCCATAACCCTCCTTCCTAGCATTGAATAATCTTAATTAAAGTAGCTTGTTATTATGTTTCATTGTTATCTTCTCAAAAGAAGGATTAACAATCTAGAAGTTCAAGTTTAGTAACTATTCTTGGATCAAATTTATTGTTTGATCATGGATATAAAAGGAGTTCTAATGAATATTTAACTTGAAATTTTTGTATCTTATCTACATCATTTGTAAACACATATATTGCCATAACCCTCCTTCCTAGACCCTTTTTTTGTTTATTTAGTTGTCTATTTTTGTCATACTTATGTTTACAATAGAAAAATTATGAAATTATACATTCATATATTTCCATGGTAACTCACTATGATTCATAGCATATCTAGTACAAGAAACATCACAATAATACATAAATTTATATACATAAATTTACACATGTAAACTAAAAAATTTGTGTCACTATCCAAATAAGGAGCTTCTTGAGGTCTACATATAGTGAACAAGACTAGGATCTTGACATTCATGTGACTTAAACTTTTCCATGATTCATCTTATCAAGTGAGGGATTTTGGTGCTCATGAGTATGTGTAATGTTTATCTTCCATTTATCTATAATTTCTTGAACTTTACATATCATGCAATGCCTCTATGCTTAGAATATCCATGTGTGTGATGAATTTAGTAGGTTTAGTATATGTATAAGCCAAATGGGAAGTAGGATCTAACAAGGATCAAAAGATAAACAGTCCTAGTTTGGCAAACCCTAGTTTAGGGTTTGTCAATTAGGGTGAAACTAAATTCATCTTTTCACCCTAATTTGACAAACCCTGATTTCTTTTGAAACTCTAGGGTTTGTCAAACCCTAGTTTGGAAAACTAGGGTTTGATAGTTTTTTCATTGTCTCAAGAAAATTTTCTATTTTTTAATGAAAATTTTCTCTATAAATTATTAATTGTAAAGACAAACCCTAGTTTACCAAACTAAGGTAGGGTTTGTCAAATTAGGGTGAAACTAAATTCGTCTTTTCACCCTAATTTGACAAATCCTAATTTCTTTTGAAACTTTAGGGTTTGATAGTTCGTTCATTGTATCAAGAAAAATTTCTATTTTTATGAATTTTTTCTCAATTTTATTGATTGTAATGACAAACCCTAGTTTACCAAACTAGGGTTTGACAAACCCTAGTTTTTGTATTCATGATATTTCCACAGTCCATGTTAATGAGAATGTAGCATTTCTGGAAAAAACTATGTATTGCTTTTTTGCCTCAAACTAGGGTTTGATAGTTCTTTCATTGTATGATAAGAAAAAAATCTTTTTTTTTATGAATTTTTTCTCAATTTTATTGATTGTAATGACAAACCCTAGTTTACCAAGTTACTAGGGTTTGGAAAACTAGGGTTTGATAGTTCTTTCATTGTATGATAAGAAAAATTTCTATTTTTTATGATTTTTTTCTCAATTTTATTGATTGTAATGACAAACTCTAGTTTGGCAAACCAGGGTTTGATACTTCTTTCATAGTATCAAGATAAATTTCTATTTTTTATGATTTTTTTCTTAATTTTATTGATTGCAATGACAAACCCTAGTTTACCGAGATAGGGTTTGACAAACCCTAGTTTGGCAAACTAGGGTTTGCCAAACTATTTTAGTTCTTTAACTGAATTCATCAAATTCCTGCATTCAGTTAATTTTTTCTATATTTCATTAACTAGGGTTTCATAGAAGGAAATTTTCTTTATTTAATTGACTGTAATGGAAGCATGGAAGCCCCTGTTGGCAAGAAACTAGTGCATTCTTGAGTGAACATGCAAGCATTGTATATATACAGTATTGCAAAGGGCACGACAAATTTATGCACCTGAATATGGGAGTTTGCTCAACGTGTATACTAATTTGGGCTGTATTCAACTGTGATTGTTGCTCGACGTGTATGGAGATGCTATCATGTGGGATCTTCACCTTCGTGGACATTGTTCCTTGTTGCCTTCATGGATGCCATTCCCTGTTGCCTTTAGACATCGTTCCCTATCACCTTCATTCTATTGCGAGCTCTCAAATGACAAAAAAATTGTCATTTGAGAGTCTTAACCCTTTTTATTAAATAAACAATAAAATGATGCCTTCGTTCGAAGATGGTCTTTGAGTGAAGGTATTATTTTATTGTTTTTAATTTGGCGCTCAAACACCTTCATTCATAGACCCCCTTCAATGAAGGTTTTGACTATATGATTTTTGAATTGGCCGACAATGCCTTCGTTCGTAGAGTAGACCTTTGAACGAAGGTGTTTGCTAAAGATTTTTTGGCACCTTCAATTTTTCTTTGTCCACAAAAAGTTTTGTGGGATCACCCTCAACTATATAGTTTTATATAAAACAAGTGTTGTGTAGTGACTACTATCTAGAGAGAGAGAGAATTAGAGAAAATATATATAACCAAAAAAATATTAGGGTTAAGTTTAGGGTTAAAGTTACAATTAGGGATAGAATTAGGACTACAAATATAATTAGGATTAAGGTTAGAATTAGAGTTAGGGTTAGAAATAGGGTTAGGAATATAATTAGGGTTATGTTATGTTTAGAATTAGGCTTATGGGTTTCATTATAATTAGGAAAATATATAACTAAAAAATATTACAATTAGAAATAGGGTTACAGTTAAAGATATAATTAACATTAGGGTAAATATTTATGCTTAGATATAATTAAGTATCTAATTATGATTAGGGTTATACTTAGTATTATATATTAGAATATCTAACTATATATATAGGGTATTAGGAAAAATTATTCTATTTTTATCTCCACTTAGAGGTTTAACATTCCTTATTTTATGAGAATTTTTTATGAACTAATTGCATACTATAGTTTTTCTAGGTTTTTGTTTTGGACATTTTCTAGCAATGACAAAGAAAATAAATACTATCATAATGTTGCAAAAATAATAACCTTATTTTTACAATGAAGAGAAATATGTAGCATCACAGTGGACTTTATTGGTTTAATGAAAATATTGAAGAGATAAAACACAATAGTACAATTATAATTATAGGTATAATATATTTGGTTTTAGAATATTGAATGGGATTGGCTAGGGTGGCTAGGGTGGGTAAATGATAGATCTTAACAAAGCACAAAACTCTAAAAGAAAAGATATAATAATGGAATAAAGATAAGTAAGCATTTGAAATAACCCTAACCCTAACCATAATTCTAATTAAGGTTAGAATTAGGGTTAGGGTTTGATGTTTACATTAGTATTAGAATTATATTTATAATTAGGTTTAGGATTAGGGTTGCAGTTAGGTATATAATTAGGGTTTGAAGTATTGTTAGAATTAGGTTTACAATTAAGGTGGGTTTCAATTAGGATCATGCTTAGGGTTAGAATTAGGTTACTAAATTAGGGTACGTATATTAGATTTATAGTTAGGGTTAGGGATAGGGCTATAGTTAGGGTTAGAACTTGAATTAGGGTTAGGGTTAAAATCACACTTAGAATTAGGGTTATTTTTAGATTTAAAATTAGGGTTACAGTTAGGGTAGAATCAGGGTTATGATTAGAATTAGGGTTAGGGTTAGGGTTATAGTTGAGATTATGGTTCCTATTAGAATTAGGGTTAGAATTAAAGTGGGTTACTATTAGAATTAGAGTTAGAGTTAGGGTTCAAATTAGAGTTAGGTTTAGATTTCAATTATGGTTAAGGTTAGTATTAAGGTTAGGGTGAGGGTTTGAGTTATAGTCAGGGTTAGGGTTAAAATTGGAGTTATGTTTAGGGTTAGAATCAGGATTAGGGTTAGGTTTAAAATTAGGATTAGGGTTAGGTTTAGAATTAGAATAAAGAATTAAATTACAGTTACAATCAATTTTATGGTTAGGGTTAGAATTATGATTAGTGTTACAGTCAGTGGTAGGTTTACAATTAGGGATACAGTTATGGTTATAATTAGGGTTAGGGTTATTATTATAATTAATTTTAGGGTTAGTATTAGGGTTAGGGTTATTGTTAGAATTAGAGTTAAGGTTAGTATTAGGGTTAGGGTTATTGTTAGAATTAGGGTTAGGGTTTAACATTGATATTAAAATATTCCTTAGAAATAGGTACCCTAATTCTAAGTCTAACCCTAATTCTAATCTAACCTTGGTTCTGACCCTAACCTAAACCTTAATTCTAAATCAGACCCTAATTATATTTCTAACCCTAACCCTAACCTTAATCCTAACCCTAATGCTAACCCTAACTCCAATTCTAACCATAATTCTAACCCTAACCCTAATTGTAACCCTAACCCTAATTCTAACCTAAACATTAACCCTAACCCTAATTGTAACCCCTAACTCTAATCCTAAATATAACATATAATATAATATATAATTTTAATTATTATATTTATAATAATAATTATTATAAATTTTATATAATATTATATTATATAAATATTATACAATATATTATAATAATATATTAGATATATTATAAAAGATATATATATATATATCTAATATAATATTTTTTAATATATTATAATAATTAGTGTTAGAATTAGGCTTGCAGCTCGGGTTGGTACTAGCATATTTATATTTTAAAAAATATATCTAAAGTACACGGAGAGTGATCCTTCTTGAGGCACCTATTTTTTAATCACAAATCCTAACATTAGGCGCCTTGAGAAGGATATCTCTCAGCCTACTTTAGATATATTTTTTAAAATATAAATATGCTAGTTCACATACTATTAGAAATATTAAGATATAATATGGAATTATTAAGGGAAAAAATGAGGCGTGGGCGGTCTATCAATGCACAAGAGAAAAATTAATATTAGCTTGAAGTTAGAAGTTGTATTATAATATGAAACTATAAGTGGTATTTTAAAAAAAATGTAAAGTAGTTTTATCTAACGTACTTTATATTTTATTTTTGTCGTGTTATGTTTCTTTTGTTTTCTTGTGCATGTGGAAGTTTTAGTTAGGGATCATTTTGTTGGAATATTACTACAAATATATTATTATATTTTATGTCTTTTGATGTTATTAGAATAATGTTTTTCTACATAAGTGTCATGGTGTGGCCCAAGAAGATTGTTTAAATTGTCTGGCTAAATTTTTTTTCAAAATTGAAGTTTTAGCTATCTTTGATAGAACTAGATTTTTGGATTGGAATCTCGCAATAAAAAATGCTCTTAGAAAAAATCATTATGAAGGATTGTTAATGTGGAAGTGGCTAATAAGGTAAGCATGATTATTGGTGGAAGTGAACATTAAACAAATGGAGTAGTTTGTAGCTAAATTGCGATAAGCAGAGTGAGTGGCAATGGATAAATAGAGTAGGAAAAGAAAAGGACACATATTTTGTTTGATAACTTTAAGATTACCCTCATATAACCTAAAACCATTCACAATCTAGATGATAAGAAGCTCAAACATTAGGATGAGAAAATTCCAACAGAAATCATATACTCCAAAGTTAAAAAACTTGAAGGTTGGTTGCATGGCGAGCTTCGATAAACTAATGATCCTAATTCTATAAAACTAGATCTAGAGGCCTAGGCTTGATTTTAGAGAGAAAAAATTATGGAACTCAATGATAATTTTCATGAAATGACAAAGTAAGTTTCTTTGAAGTCCTTAGAAGACGTAGAACATAAACATGTGTGTGAAATGTTTAATCAAATGCTTTGGAGGAATGTATATCTACAATTAGTGCACATCAAATGTTTGAAAAGATGCCATTACAACCAAATGTTTGTCCAAAGCATCTAAAGGCTTAATATTTATTAGTAAATTTCCTATTCAAATGTTTGTAATGAAATATTTGTGATATTTTTTATGAGAACTTAATGTATTTTAATTCCAAAATATTTGTACACTTAAAAGGGTAACTAAATGGTCATGGGAAGACAGGGAAATATTTCCCCATTAAATATAAAGTCTATGAAAGGTAAAGGGGTTATATGATTGGGGGAGTAATTGCAAGTACGTTTGCTAAAACACATAGTTGATTGTATAGATAATTTTATGGGACATTGAGCCCATTTATGAAGGAAATGAGATTATTTTAATAGAACATTTTATCTCCAATTTCTTCTATGGATTTTAGGTCCTTTTATTTTGATTTAAAATCTATCCTTCATTTGATTCTATTGATTTAAAATTTAGGGAAAAAAGTAAACCTTTGTGTTCAATTTTAAATGGATGTGATGAATACTCTACAAAACTTTACGACTTTCTCCCATTCTTCAAATTTTTTTATGCATTTTTTATGTTTGGCATGGAAATGTATTTCATCATTCCTTTGTCATGTGTTTCATGAAAAGTATTAAATAGTTGAATCTTCATTTCTCTTGATGTTGGCATGAGTCTAGGGTTAGACTATGTCTTTCATTTAACTATACATTGTCTCCCATTTATGTCCATTGTTTTCCCATTTATTTTGGTATGAAGTAGGGTTAAAATTTATTTTCTATTTAACTCTACATGCTCTCCCCTATTCATCCATGATTTTCCCATTTGTGCTTAGGCAATCTATAGATGGTTTTTATTGTATTATTTGACTAGGGTTTCTCTCTATGTTTTTCCTTTTTCTTTTGTTCCCTTTTGTGTTTTCTAGTAAAAAGTGCACAAAAATCCTAAAAATATCTTCATCTTAGAAGGGAGCCACTCCTCTCAAATTTAGAGGAAAATTACCTATATAATGGTGATTTCTCAAATTGTTGCAAACATTTGTTGTTTTGCATTGGGTGAGTAGCATTGATTTCAAAAAACTATTGTAGTGACAAATCTATTTACCAACACAGATTATACCAAATAGAAACCTTAAATGTACATGTGCTAGCAAAGAATCATGTTTTGAATGCTATCAACAAATTAAATAATCTTAAGTTTGAAGTGAACATTAAAACAATTTAAAACATTTATGATCACTCCCAATGATGAGTAATCTTAAGCCTTATTATTCAAATAATTCAAACTAGTTTAAAACATTTAATCCATGAATATACACAAAATATCTTATATATTAATCTAAATAAAGCCATGAATGTATACATAATGTCATAAAAATAGCCTATAGTGTCATAAGGGCTACAATACCATATAGGTGTACAATGAATGTCTAAGTAGAACCATATAGGCATACAATGATATACTAGTAAAATTTCAATCTATGCCTACAAAGCCATATAGGCATGCAATGATATACATTAACAAAATATAAATCTATGCCTACATGTTATAAAGGCATACAAAGAAAAAATATATATAAAGATTATGGATTCTTAATCAACCTCTCTTCAATGAATAAAATGATGAAGAACTAGTTTCATAATTTACCACTAGCCTTTGTCAATCATAACTTATATGGTCAAGGCTAGATTGTATCTCTATCCATTAATATAAATAAACAATATATACATTAGTATACAAAACATGAGATACATAATAATTTATTGCAAGCTAATAATACATCTCAATCACCCTCTACTTCTCATAACCCAAAGAGGGGGGTGATCCTACAATAATGTGTCCCACTTTTTGGCTAAAGTATGACATTAAAATCAACATTTTAAACCAAATTTTCACTTTTTGACACCTATAGAAACTAAACCATTAAGAATTTGAAATGATATGAACTAGTGATTTTTGACATTTTGTGTGTAGATTCTAAATGTATTTAAAAAAATTAAGAAATAATTTGTTATTTTTTTACGTAACTTTAATAACTTATTTTTTTATAGTGAACAATATTTTTTAAAAGTGACGTTTATACCATACATCATAAATTTTTTTATAGAAAGGATCAAATTATAAAATTTTAAACATATATTTGTAACACCAATATCTAGTGTGTAGATATTTTTTCATAATTTTTTGTTGCATATATTTTTTATTAATTTTTTAAGGGAGATTAATTATAATTCAAACATAGGTTTATACCATAGAACATAACTTTTTCTGTATCTATCCATTTTTTTTGTTGAAACAAGGACACCAATACCTAGTGTGCAGATATTTTTTAGATTTTTTCTATATTTTTTTTATTTTTCCACATGTGTGGAATAGAGACCTCGATGTTCAATGAAAAACCTATGTTCACCAGAAAATAGAAAATAAATATATTTAAAATCATTCTTTTTTGAAATCTTATACTAAGGGCTACATGCTTATAAAATAGAATTTCTTATTGACTGCATTTGATCCCCCACAAGGTGTAGCAAGATTGGTTTTTTCTCAACATTTTGATAGGTGCAGAGGAGACTGCATCGAGGTTTTGATTTAAGAATAGGGGGCTTCTTTCTAAAGGGTTTTGATCTAAGGGGGTTTTATGTTCAATTAAACCTCTTTACATGGAACCCCTCAAAGCTTAAACCATTAATTTTTCTAAAAAATATGTGATTTCAGACAAAAATCAGGATGTCCCATGTTTGGGACTCAGTATTGTGGGATCACCCAAAGGTAGGGGAACAAATTGGAGTTTGCGCCTCCTCTTTTGACAAATATGAAGAAGTAGTCTAGATTCAACATGAATGCCATCTTTTTGCATTAAATTACAAGATATTCATAAGTGACATTTTTGTTACCATCTCATACATATGTAAAACTCGGGTATGAGATGATATTGCTACAACAACATCCATGTATAGTGATCCCCTAATATAGGTAGTCTCTAAAAAAGTCATCAGCAACAACTAAAAACCAAGGTTATCTTAAACGAAAATAATGAAACCTATACACATACATACTAATGCTTACCTTAGTGAAAGATGAGACAAGGCTACTACCACCAATGTTTGTGGATTTAAAAGGTCTAATATTTTCTTGTTTAATATCAAATTGTCATTTTATGATTAAAATTGTTATTTGAAAAATAAATTAGCACATAATATATTTACTTCCTTAATATTTTTCAGGGAATTATATACATATGAGATGAAGAAGCATGGAATGTAGGATAGATTTTTACTCTAAATTTGATAATAAAATATAATTTTTTTCTTAATTTTCATTCGCAATGGATTTTATTATAGTCAATTCTAAAACTGAATAGGAAATATACTAAATTTCATAACTTTATTTAAAATTTAAAAGGGGTCAATACCAATTGTCAACTCTAATAAGGCATTTGGATCATCACCATACTCTCCAACATAGAATGATGACGTGGTTGTATATATGTGGTATACTCTTAGTGTGTGAAGAATATTGCTTCATTTGTGAATCATGCTCCTAAATGTTAGTAGTTTCCTCATTAGTATAAGCAACCTATGATCTATGCCTCTGGTCCATCAATGCATGCATCTGGACAAGTATGACATATGTGCAGTGATAGCTCACATCTCAAAGACTCACCCTCATGAACCTACAATAGATGCACATTATGCTCAACCAAGGACTATGTAACTGAACTAATAGACTACAACCTCTAAACCACTACACTCTCCTTCACAATAAAAATGGACTATGGTATGTTGAATAGATGGCTAACCACAAGGTCTCACTAGTTAGTCCTATAGATGGTCTACTCCCTCTCTATATTAGGTAAAGAATTTGCCTCTATGTTGGAAATACCAAATATCAATATATTTTAGGATCTCATTGAGGAAAAAGTGATAGTAGAGTTTTGGTTAAAAACTATCTATGACCTATCCCAAAAGTTGTAATTTATTCATTCATGTTTGTACTAGTTCTATGGAAATCTTTTACAACTTATCTCTAATGATGCATTAGTATTTGGGTCAGTGAATAGTGTATTCAATTTTTCTTTGGTTTTTTTTGTTCTTCACCATCTCGTAAGTCAACTTTGTGGCATAAAATTAATAATAATTTTCTCTATAGATTTCCCATATGTTTATTTCCTTGTGATGAAATCAATGCATGATATATCATTTAGATTTGAATGGTGTTGCAAGACAGTTGCAATGCATTCTTGTTGCATTACCTTTTTTAAAATTTTCTATCAATAGTTTAACCTACATTTCATTGTTTTCAATTTTATCTAATATATTTTACTATGTTTCAAGAGGATGAATGTGAATTGGAGTTTCATAGTGATTTTATAGGTCATGTTCTTCGGCCTCATTTTTTCATGCATTTCATGAGTTAGGGGAGGGATTGGATTTGTTGAAAACAAAATTTGACAAATCAAAACCAATTCAAGAAAACCTAATTTAATCTTAAGTATAATAATAAAAAATGATATAACTAACATCTGACATGTCTAGGCATTATCGAGAAGGACAAAATGGCTTTGATTCAACCTAAAATGTGGTCATGGTTTCTTGCACTTGAATGTTTCTATCAATGAATAAAATAAGATGAAATGAGGTAGCTCTTCATTGTTATGGTTTTTGGTTTTATGTTAGTATAGCATGCTCATGTTGCTTGAAAGTTATAATGTGAGTGCATTCAATGCATGATTGTGTTTAAAACATAGCTAAGCCTAAACCAACTCATGTTTTTGATAACATAAGGCAGCAGAATTAAGGGGCCGAACCCTTACAAAGCAGCAAAAAGGAACCCCAGAGGCAACAGAACAAAAATGCCTCACAACAGTCATAGAATAACCCGATTAGTCAGCATAGACAACATATACAACAACCAGTCTAGATATAGAAAATAAACAAAAAGCAGAGGAACAGTAGTATAAAAGAGACTAGAGCTAAGGAGAAAGATTCTCCTAGCTCTTAGCCATGGATTCCATAAAATTATCCAAGTTTTTGGAGTTCTCATCCTTGTCAGCTGCAGCAGTAGCTCCAAGATCCTGTAAAACAAAGAGATTAAATAAAACTGCCTGCCTAAGCATGGTGGAGAAAGACTGCTCCAGCATCACAATGCGGCACCTTAGGGCATCAATGTCCTTCCTATAACCAGCTTCTTCCTCTATTTTATCAACAGCTTCCTCCACAAACATCTTATCACCTTCATCAGCATTGTCAGCAGAGTCCCCAAATGCACCACCATCGGTCTCCATCTGAGGATTGTCATTCTTTCCTTTGGCCTCTTCAAAAAACTCCTAGACCTCCAGAACCTTGGTCACACCACCTTGAGTGGACTCATCCGACGCCGACTCTGAGTAATCAATGAGTTTGGCTTTGGGTGCAAGTTTTCCTGTGATCCTCCCTGACCTCCTGACTCCCGAGGAAAAGCACTCCTGCGTGCCCTTAATAGCCAAATTAGGTTTACTACCAAGACCCATAGGGGTACTACAGGGATTATTAGGGGTCCCCACAGCAGACCCCATAGTCTCTGCTTCAACCCCCTTAAATTTCCTTTTCTTACTCTTTACAATACTTTTGGACAGTGGGGTATGGGTAGCGGTCGCCATAGGGCTTTCATCATTAGGAAAGGAAATCCCTTTATACTTAGGGGAACCAGGGGAATGGTAAGGCTCATCAGAAGCAGGAATATCCTCAGGGTCGGCAAACTTTTCCCCACTGTGAGACGGAAGAGGCTTCGGTGGCTCAATAGCAAGGTGGAAATTATATAAATAGAGGATGAGACCTTAATGCAGGGTAATAGGTTGCTTGGAGGGTTTTTTAACCAGTTTAGCTTTGACCCTAAAAACTGAATGCTCAAGGGAGGATAGTAAATAAAACGGGAAGCTAATGAGACTATTACATCTAAAATGATTCAAAAAAGGAAGATGATAGTTGTAAAACTTGGTAAAGCACCCTTCCAGGGTGAAATACTTCATTATCAGGAAACACATAGCATCTCATAGCTCCGGCAGCTTGGCCCTATCGAACCCTCCTTGGTAGGGAACCAGTTCCTCACCTTCCCCATGGAAAAGCTTTTGGTTAGAATGATCAACCACCTTAGCTTTTCTCTGTAGCTTGGTCCCCATAGTCGACATACCAGACACCATAGCAATAACTTTCTCAGAGATATCAAACCCAATTCTTCCCACTGTGACTCTACGGTTATGCCAGGATCTCACAAATTGTTTAGATAAATTCTCATCATAGCCATTAAGGTGTTCCAAGTAGGAACTGATGCCACCCTCCTTACAGTAGTTCCAAACCATTGCATTGTCTTTAAATTCACAACATGAAATAGGCTCTGTTTGGATCCTATCTCCCCTCATCTTAGCCTTACAGACAGTACCACAGAAACCCCAGCACTAGGTATTCACAGATTTAACAAAGAAGGGAAAAATGATCGCTTGATAGGAAATAATGATAATAATACATCTACATCCGTTGGAATTAATGAGAGCCGCCTACCGCCTACACTTCCCATTCTCAGACATGATTCCAAGGCATTCGCTATGATTAACAGGTAAGCAACTCATTTTATCACTAGGAAGTAATAAGGCTGATATGAGAACCAGCCACGTAGTACTCCAGAACCCGTACTCCAAGATACACGTCTGCCTCTTCCACCAAGGCCAACGGAGAGAGCTAAAAATATTTATATGCTGACTTATCATTGACACGTCGACTCTTTTTGAATTAAGTCCCTTATGTTAAGAGGGATGTTGTTAGCTTGGCGCCAACAACGCCAATTTAAAAATTGTTGGCCAAGGTCAGCAAAAGCATCAACGACAGCATTGCCCTCTCTGTAGATATGAGACATATCCACGCTGGGAATCCATTGTAGCAGGAGCTGAATGTCCACAATGATGTCTTTCAGTTTCCAGCCACAAGTCGACACATTGTTAACCACATCAATAACCAGTTTCGAATCCCCTTGGATATATAGTTGTCTAATATCAAGGGAAATAGCCAGCTTCACCCCCCATAAAAGAGCAGAGGCTTTAGCATAATTATTGCTTTGGAAGCCAATCCCACCAGCATAAGCAGCAACTAGCCAACCTCTATCATCCCTTATAATTCTGCCACCGTTAGCCTTACCATCCCCCTTGGAAGCCCCATCAAAATTTAGTTTGAGCTGACATGGCTTTGGGGGGATCCATTTAGTATTCAATCTTTGCACCAATTTGGAGTTGTTATGAGTTAGGATTTGACTAAGAATCCTCCAATTCGTAGCAATTTGCTCCTCTTCCTGAGAAAGAGGTTTCTCCATAGTTTTGATATGGGAATTGGTCACACTTTCCAAAAGAATCTTAGAAAAAGAGTGAAGAACTTGAGAAGTTTCTCTAGCAGCATCCCTGAAAACTCTATCATTCCGTTCCTTCCATAAGGTCCAACCAAGACAGGGAAGAGTTTGATTCTAGAGCTCGACAATCCAAGGATGAGAAAAGGGGGGACACCAATTAGCAACGACTTCCCTAATATCAGCATTACACACCCATTGTATGCCAAAGTTCCTTAAAATAATGGTCTAGATTTCCTTGGCAAAGTCACAATGAAGAATAAATTGAGAAACAATTTCCTCTTTTTCCAAGCACAGAAAGCACCTGTTAACCAGGGTGAATCCCCTTCTTTGAAGGTTATCTTGAGTTAGGATTTTGTTATGAGTAGCAACCCACCAAAATGTGTTGATTTTAGGGATAAGTTTGTAATTCCACACTTTCCTGCAAATATCATTTTTATGCCCTTCAGGGATCAAAAGATGATAAGCAGACTTAACAGAGAAACAACCTTTCTTATCCGGCCACCAAACCAACTCATCCCCCCTAGGGAAAAGAGGAATTCTGATCCCGTGAAGAAGACTTTGAATAGCCCTTATTTGAGGAGTGAAATCAGGATGATGAGTGCAGCAGTCCATGAGATTCTTCCAACTCATAATACCATTATTAGTGTGAATACAATTGCACATTTTATCCCCAAAAAATTAAGTAGCAATGCCAGCAATTGCTCCATAATCACCTAGAGTAACAAGGGCTTTATCATTCATCTAAATATCTTCCCAGAAGTTAATAGACTTACCATTCCCCATTTTCCATCTTAGCCCAAGCTTGAGCAGACCTCTGGACTTTAGCATTTTGTTCCAGATAACAGAGCCCTATGGGAGCCTTTCCTGATGGATAAAACTAAAGTGATTAGTTTCATGAAGATACTTAGCATGCATAATATCTCCCCACTCTTTATTGTTGTGTATCAAATTCCAGCTTATTTTGGAGAGGAGGGCCATGTTCATTTTTCTGATAGATCTAATGTTAAGACCTCTGTGAGATTTGGGAAGACAAACTTTCTCCCAGCTAACTAAGGACATTCTCTGTTTGTCTTCCATCCCTGTCCAAAGGAATTTTCTTTGAATCTTTTCCAATTTATCATCAATAAATTTAGGCATTTTGAACAGGGACAGAAAGTAAGTAGGGATACCTTGTAAAGCAGCCCTTAAAAACTGTAGCTTGCCTGCACTATTGAGTAATTTCCCCTTCCAGCCAACCAATTTCTTTTGAGTTCTTTCCAGGATTCCATTCCAAAATCCTTGAGACACTTCTTTGACTGTGAGTGGGAGGCCAAGATAGATAGCAGGAAGGTCAGCTTCAACATAGCCAATAATGTGAATGATTTTCCTCCGAAGATCAGTTGAGGTATTAAAAAAATACACATTGCTTTTCTGAAAGTTTATGTGTTGGCCAGAAGCTTTGGCATAGTCATTTAACATATTCTTCCAACAACCAGCTTCAACCACCGAAGAGATACCAAAGAGGATGGTATCATCAACAAAATGCTACACCGGTATAGGAGGAAGGGAGGAGGTAGGTTTAATACCCATAATCGCTTTAGAAGCAATCTTAGAGTGAATAAATCTCCCAAGAGCCTCCGCCATCAAGATAAACAAATAAGGTGAGAGAGGATCCCCCTATCTAATTCCTCTCGAGGAAGAGAAGAAACCCCTGGGAACTCCATTGACCAAAATTGAGAATTTAGTAGTAGAAACAGCCTCACGGATGAGAAGGGAAATTTTATCGTTAAAACCAAACTTTTTCAGGACTTCAAACAGGAATTTCCAAGAGACTCTGTCATAGGCCTTGGAAATATCTAACTTCAGTACCATGCTAGGAATTCTGCTCTTGTCCATAGAGTGGATAGTTTCATGAGTGGATATAACAGCATCAAGAATTTGATGACTAGGGACAAAGCCTTTCTGAGAAGGAGAAATAATTTTATCCAAAAAAGGTTGGAATCTCAGGGCAAGCACTTTGGTACAAAGTTTACAAATGGTATTACACAAGCTAATGGGTCATGTTATAGTGTGAGTGGATCATGTTTTTTTAACACAAGTATTGTATCTTTAATTTTTCCTCCAAGTATAGTTTATAAACCAACTCATGTTATAGTGTGAGTGGATCATGTTTTTTTAACACAAGTATTGTATCTTTAATTTTTCCTCCAAAAAAATTTGTAACCACTTTTTGGCTACCATCTATCTAGACATAATGAAAAGCTAAATTCCACTTTCCATAGGAACTTATTGGTAGCTTGTTTTACCTACATCATACTAGAGCAATTTTTTTTCTTTATAGTCAATCTAGTATTTTACATATCTAGGAGCTCAAAGAAATTCATTCCCATTGCTTGCAAAAGTAATTTTGAAATACATTTGTGGAATAATTCTCTATGGCATTCACTATGTTTATAAATCCACAGTTTATTTGGTCACCTTTATAGTATTGGAGTGGTGATGTTGATTATAGAAAACTTACAAGTGGTTATGCATTTAATCTTGGTTTAGGATCCATTATGTGGAGCATTAAAAGAAAAAAACTACTATGTTATCTTCTTATAAGGCAAAGTAGTGAGAAAAAAAGGAAAGAAGAAAAGAATTTGTTTTGATTAAAACTATCTTATAGAGGCATGGCCTTGCCCAAGAATCTAGTACTACATACATTTGAAATCCTAACAATCTAACAATTTAACTTTTCATAATAGAATAAATTGATTTGAAATTGATTTCCACTACATTTGAAATCATGTTCAATCTCATGTTGTTAATTTTGGTTTATTGCTCTAGTTATGAACAAGTAATGAACACATTCATGAGAGCATGACAAAAGCCATAATTTTGAAGACGCATAAACTACTTGGCATGATAGATGCAAGCATTAAGGGGGTAAGTATTATGATGTTCCCTCCTCCTTTGTACCTCCATATTATTTTATATTTTGTTCTACTCAACCCTAAAGGGGGATGCGAATAAATACTAAAATATGTGTGTGGGGTATGCTCAAGTGGTTGGGCCACTTGGTTATCATGATGGAGACTAAGGTTGAAAGGTGTGTTGCATGTATATTGTTGCCCATATATATATATAGTATATTTTAACTTATTAAACAAAATTTTAGATGGTTATTTCATATTTAATTTTCAAAACTCAAATAAAATGAAATACAAATATTTTAAACAGAAGATGAGAAATACCATTTTATAATAACTAACTTACAATTAAATTACTTTATGTTCAATAATCAAACCAAGTGCAAAGGCAAAAAGTCATTTTTTTCAATCATGACTATTCAAATTATATTTTTTAATTTTTAAAACCCAATCATTTAAGAATTTATAATCTCTTCAATTATTTAATTATCAAAAGTTAATGGTAATTTTATATTTTACTCGAGTGCAAAAGTAATAGATAATTCTGTTAACATGACATCACTTTGTTTAATGTTCACATGCGTATGGTAACATCACATTAAAATAGTAGTCTTCCACCCAAAAGGCAGATATGACGAGAATGAGAATCACAAGTGAATTACTTAGCACACGCTTCAACAATGAAAAAAAAATGGTCTTCTATGAAATGAAGTGAAGAAAATGGGAAAGTGTGTATCTATGGTATAGAGCCTGATTAAACTGTTGGTGAAGTATTTGTGCTCGTGTTCAAATTCTGCAGGGGGCGAGTTTCAAGGTTTCTTAATTGTCTTTCTTTCTTTTTGATCCAACATATGAGTAGAATGATAAACACAAGTACACCACCTCCACCTCCACTTCCACCTCCCACTCCCACTCCCACTCCCACTCGCGCTCGCACTTCAACAATGAAAAAAAAATGTTATATGAAGTAAGGAAAATGAGAAAGCGTAAATCTATTCTACATATTCGTAGATTATATGATAATGCCTTACCTTAGAATGCTCGATTAGAAGAGTTTTTACACACTTGTTTTTCGGGATCTTTTATCGTCTTCATGACTGCAGAACATGATTTATCGGACCTGCCTCTTGTTCTCGCACTCAGAACCGCACGCACTACCGAGTTTATGATACCTATGTAAATATCGCATCTGGCATCGTTTATAAGTTTGGAGATTTCCTGGTCGAATTCGAAGATTCCACATCCGATAAGGGTAGAGTTTTGTTGAGGGCATATGGTTAGTTTTTAGTTTCTAAATGTTTCTAGACTTATAGTTGTGTGTGATTTTCTTATAGTTTTGCCATGGTGGTCACTCTGCTATTAATCATATCGGTTGATTGGTTAAGGTGCATTAGCTGGCTTAGGGCAAACACTTACATTTGAATCCTGGGCTTTATTTTTAAATCAAAATTCCAATTTACATGAGAAAAAAACTATTATTAGAAAAAAGCAGTCTCAAAGAAACTATGCACCTACATTTGGAGATTGCACTTCCAAAAACCTTGGTGTTAATTCTTCAATATTTTATATGTTCTACTGAGTCTGTAATTGTAATTCACGTCACAAAATTTAAGTTTGTTGAGTTTTATTGAGTTGATTCATTAGTTTCATAACTATTGAATAAAAATATAATAATTATCTATCTTTTTTATATCAATAAGATATAAAATTATTATTAATTATTTAACTGTTGAAGATAAATATTTAAATAAAGTGGAATTGGATACCATTAGATCAGAAGGCTTTTGCTCATTCAGTAACTAACAAGTCATTAACTGTGAACTGTTAATTTTTTTCTATCAAACAGAACATATGTGAGTGCAAGTTTTAAAAAAGGTTTAAGTAAAAGATGGTGGACACTTTTGTCAATTACATATCATTCATGCCATCCATTGGAACAAGTGCTGGACAGATTGAACCTTCTCGAGATATCAAAGGAAATATTTTGGAGTTATCACAATTAGATTCACGACATGGATCAAAGGAGCCATGATGGGGTACATAGGTTTAATAAATTTTGAATGAAAGGTTACAATGTATGCCTTAGCACTTAAAAGAATGAAAGTCTGATGAACAATGTCATGCTCAATCTATGATGGATAAAGAGTTGTTGCAAGAAAATGTTGGGGGCACATAGCTTAAGTATATGAAAGCAAAAAGTGTGTGGATCTTTTCATAAATTGATAAATTTAAGAGAATGTTTTCAACTTTGACAAATTTTAGTTGGGTGTATTAATTTTTGTGGTCAATTGATTATTTTTAGGGAAAAAAATCTCTATTGTAAATTTGTTGATATTGGTAGGTAATGTTGTTTTCATCTAGTAAATGACAATCATTAGAAAAAATACATTATTTGGATGGTGAAATTATTCTCACAAAAAACAATATAAATTGATTTGTTTTTTATATTTGTAAGTTCCAAACCAGGGTGTAGATCCCTATTACAAAAGGCCATGAGGACAGGAAAACAAGCCAATAGGCCACGAACAGCCAAACGACAACAAACTAACAGCTAATAATCATACTAGAGTAAAACAGAACTAATACCAAAAACAAAGACAAGAAAAAAAACTACTTAAGAAGCATGTTGCATTCCTCCATGAAGAATCCAAGAACCTCATCTTTACTAGTAGAGTTTTTCTCCTCACCATGCTTACCATCCTGAATATCCTGCAAAACAGCCAAAGACATAGCTGTCCGGTGGCCCACTTTGGTGCACAAGGTTGCCATCACCCTCATATTGTCTTCGAGGGAGGTCATCCTATCTTTCAAATCATCCATATCCTTTTTAATCAAGATGCAGTTTTCACATTTTTCCACATTGGCCACCTCTTTAGCCGGAGACTCCATAACCTCAACTTCATCCTCCTCGATGTTAAAGTAAGAGTTATTCATCTCTTCAAACAAACTAGCTCCCTCCTAAACCGCTAGCTGCTCTAGGGTTGACTTTACTTCCTTTATCTCCACATCCTCCTCAGGGTCTGAAGCTGAAGAGTAGTCAACAATTTTCAACACAAGAGTCTTAACCCCGGCCAGCCTACTTGAGTGGTGGGTGCTCAGCCTTCTCGCAGAACTGGACTTACCCTTGATCTGTTTCTCCTTTCCCTTCACAACCACCTCTTCCCCCTTCTCCTACCTATCAGTGTGACTACCTTCAGGGGAGACCTCTTTAGGATTTTCACCATCATTAGATTTCTTACCCTTCTTTTTAGTAGATTTATCTGGCTCAAAATGCACACTTATGGCTCTCTTCCACTTTTTCTCACCAGAGTGAGTAGGGTTGTTCTTAAGGTCACATAGACCCTCAGGTGACACATTTTGAGCTTGACCAGGGGACCCATACACACCACCAACAGGTGTGGGCAATTCAGATGGGCCCGTCAGAGAGGAGGTCTTTTTTGGGTACCATGGAGGACATTGACACCTTTCTTCTTGTGGGATTGGGGTGCTGGAGTATCTACAACTTGGGCCTTAGGGTTTGGGAGGGACCCAATAGGGCTCGGGGGATCCTTGACAGAGGGATTTAGGTCCTTTCCCTTAGCTAAGCTACCATGTTTGACACTAAACAGGATATTATAATCAAACTCATAATCCTTGACCTCCTCGACAAGGCACACCCTAATTGACCTGTGAGAGCACAAAGCAAGATGAAAGTGATACAAACAGAAGATCAAACCTTGGTGAAGCGACACAACGACGAGGCTCCTAGGTTGTTAGAGTGTGCAATTTTAGACAATTTTTAAGCCAATTACTATTTAAAAATATCCTATTGCACTTTCTTTTCAACTTTAGTGTAAATTTTATAACATAATTGTGTTATTGTTACCAATTTTTCTCTACAGCCTAAATTGGTAGAGCTGGAGTGCATTCAGTTCATGTTTAGATAAGAAAGTTTTAGCATTTGCCTGATATCTTATTTGCATAGTTGGAGTGTTTGAGATATTCAGTTATGTTGCAGTTTAGTTATTCAATAGAGGAAAAGAATTTTTAGATCATCATTCATTACAGAAGCTTGCATGAGAGATAAGATGTCTCAGTTCACTACAATGATTATTCATTTTACAAATGAGATACACAAAAAAAATAAACATTACATTGAATGGAAACATAATAGATCAAATGAACCACACAAGCCATGGGTATAGCTAAGCCAATGCAACCTAGGAAGTGCACTATACAATTGAAGATGAAAAGAGAAATAAGCATATAGTGAAAAGCATATCCATCATTATCTGATATGTTCACTAATGGTCTTCGTTGTTGCTGCTCCATCTTCACTCTTGATTTTGAGTGGACCTACATTTTGATGAAAGAAATTGTTAGAGCTCCAGATATGGTTCACACTATGTACTTCATCAACAAATAATATAATGCACTGCCTATGATGTATTGAATCAGAGTAACAAATCATCCATGGACAAGAGAAACTGAAAATGAAACATCATTAATATTTGTTGTTTTAATCTAACATGTTTGTTTCCTGTGCAGGTATAGGTAAAATCATGTTGTTGTTTTGAAGACTATATCAACATGTGGTGTAAAGTGGGCTCCCACAAGGGTTGAGCCCAACATGCTGCCTCTGATTCTTAGAAGGGGGTGAAATGTAGGTATACATATGAAATCAAGACATGTTGTGTTACTGCATTAACTGAGTATGGAAACTATAAGTTCAATATCCATCTATAACTATCAAATCAAACATAATGAAGTGAGAGCCATAGGTGGACATTGAACTCATTCAGAACAACCCAATAAAGTCTTAAACAAAATAAAGATATTGACAAGATTATACACCTTCCATAATATTTGCATGCACATGAGGCAAATGCAAGAAAGGAATTATCATATGCATAGTGTGACAACCAAAAAATCAAGTACAATTACAACATTTTATGCCAAATAATTGGAAATGAAATACATCATTCAATGATGGATGACTGTTTCAGTCATAGCATAGCACCAGAAATAAGTATCATTAAACAAATTGAAGAGTGCAGATGAACAACCATATGTTATTCATGCTAGTAAAGTGGAGGAGCTGCAATAATTCAACATGGTATGTATATATCTACATTTGATATGATATAGTAGACTAGATGCCAAGCATGCGTGCCATGAGACAGCTCTAACTGATACATTTAGATTTCATGCATATCAAATGTAAATAATAATACCAGTCATCAATGGAACACATAAGTACATTAATGTACAAACTCAAGACATCAGATGCATTTCACCCAACATGATAGCAGCAATGAATCTAAACTTCATTATAGCATCTTCAGTGAACCAAGATGGAGCAGCAAAGATGAACCAAAATCTTTCATCACATCAAGTGTTGTTTTGCCGAGACCAAGAGATAAATGATAGGTTGGAACAATATCTTGGCAATCAGGGATCAAGAGGACAACAATACACAATGAAGTAGATGAAAATACAACCATAAATTACTGCCACAATGCTTTCATCCATACAATGTGGGCATTCAACCAAGAGTCATAATCATTTAGATACAATATGGTGCAATATATAGAAGTTACAGTGAGATTGATAACATGTGGGTGACCCACTATCACAGTAAACATATTCAGCTACACAGATTGTCTAATATGAATTTGAATGTAGTTATACCAAGTGTATGCAGAATGGATAAGCAAATCATCACAGTGATCAAATGGAAGCATGCTAAGTACCTCTATATATGTATCGGTTCAAGAACAGAAAGAAAAGAATGTAATGTCAGTGTCTATGTCTATATATAGGAGGTACAAAGAGAATATGTTACTCCATCATAAGGTCAGATAGATCATGTAATCAGGTTCACTGTGAAGCTCACAGAAGCCTATCAACATATGTGAAGAAGCTTGAAACACTAGAAATGAGGCACTGATAAATAATGAATGAAAAAATCATTGAAGGAATGAACCCTGTCAAGGTTTCCCAATCCTACTAATGCATTAAGATTTGGTCCCCCTCATGCAAGATTAAAACATCATCGAGTCTCAGTGGTATAACATCCAAAGCACATAGGATGTTGTTTGCAAAAGAACCCAAGTCTTATACCTTCAAAGCCATGACCTGTAGACATACAATGGCTTTCATAATGCTTTTGACATAATATAAAAGGGAAAATGCCTTCATACCAGTAGGAAATGATGAAAATGTAACCCATTTTTTGCTATTGCAACTGTGGCTCACACATAGAAATGTCAACTATTTCTCCTAATTTGTAGCCACAAGAGTCTCAATGACCGTTACAGAAGGAGGACATTTCAAACCCATTAGGCTTTCAAGTAAAATGAAAAAAATAGAAGGAGAGTATAATGTTTCTTATTTCATCTTGAAAAATACACAAAAATGTGTCAAGCCGCGACCTTCTACAGTATCAAGACTGTGTTTTTCTAGACCCAACATAGTAAATCGTTGTGGCCTTGGTGGAGCAGTTTACTGAATAAAGGAAGTAAATCACAAGAATGAGGCGACAATGAAAATCCAAACATAAATATATTAGAAGCTTTGTTCTGGTTGAGAAATTAGGGCTAGAAAGCCAAATAAACTAGTGATAAAATGAATAATATGGTTCAAAATGTGTCATAGGGTGATTACCTTGTACTTTCCTATAAAAAATCCTTAGAAATCATGCTCAGAGACACCAAGAAATCAAATATTTTCAAGTCCAAACCCTCATCCATGGCAGCCAGAGGTAGAGTGCGAAATAAATGCGAGAAACTAGGGTATCAGTCAATGTTTTATTTTAGGGTTTGCAAAATACCCTAGGGACGATGGTGATTTATATCACATTTATTTATTTTCTCCAAGATTCACTAATACCCATTGTGGTATGTAATTTACCTTCCCTATGTTAAGTCTTCATGACTTAAGGTATTTGATGCCGTATGTCGTCCCCTTGTGTGTAGGTCTCATATGCCCTAGTATTTTTTTGGCAAAAAAGCAATAGGACGCAGATCCTTTAGGGAGGTTTTTATTTTTTAAAACATTTAATAATGCCTTCACATATTTATGATTTTTATAGAAAATCGTATTCTTGTATAAGTCTATACTTGGAATGATTATCTAAAGCTTTGTAATATTTTGCAAAAAATCAAATCGAGACAAATATGGAGATAAAACTGCAAGTCATTGTAAAACAATATTTAAAGCAATGTTTCTATAAATTGCTTGTAAATATTTGTTATTTTATGCAGTTAAGATAGAGAAAATCTAGAAAGAATCTTTCCCTTTTGGATTTGATTTTTCTCTCTAGGCGAAATTGGAGAAAACTGGGCAAAATAGACTTTGTATTTTCAGCTCCAGTCAGATAAGGCCTAAAATTTTGTATCCTTTTGGTGGGGGGCACTTAACAAAAGAGTTTGACAACTATTATTCCTAGTTTGGAGCCATTTTAAACCCTATTTTGGAGGCTTTACTTATGGAGCTCAAGAATGACTTGGAAAGTTGCCTTTTTGAGTTTTTTGTTGAGTTGTTCCATCCTTTCTCAATTTTAGAAAGCCTTTTGGCTATAAAAGGGGGTGAAGGACTTGGTTTTAGGGGTCGATATCATTGTTTCTTCTCTCTTGAGCACAGGTAGAGAGTTTGTAGACAAATGTTTTAACTCAGTTTATATTTTTCCATTATACTCTTTCCAGTTAATATAGCAGAACCCTTCTATTTCACTTCTTTTGCCTCGTAATTACAGTATTGACTTGATGTCTCATTGTGATAATGAATAATTTATCCTTTGTCATATCTCATTATTGTGAAAGTGTTGTGCAAATTGTTCATGTGATTTAGGTTGTATGATTGTGTTCCAAACTGAATCTTCATACAAAGCATTTTGAGTTATATGTCCAAGTGAAGTTGTAAGAGTTCCTATTTTAGGAGATGTTTGTGAGTGAAAGCATTTAGATAGATTAAAGTTTAGAGATATTCTTTTTAAGGTTGAACTTCATTTTAGTTCATCTTCTCCCTTTTCCTAGAAATCTTTTTAGATTACGAAAATCATAAGAAGAACTAGCTTAGTCTGGAGGTTCACTCCAAGCTTAGGCAACCCATAGGCCTAGGAGTGTTCCCATGTTGCAACATGATAGCTAAGTTTATCTTTGCTAAGGGTGCAATCATGATTGTTAACAATTCTTGACATGCCCGATGGGACATTGAAAGTTTTTAATTCTTAAAGTTGTTGTTCTGGTATACGTAGCAGTGTTCCAGCCTTTGGAGGCTTTTTTACAAGTATACTCAGTGACTCAATTTTTTGGTCTTGCATGCAGAACTAGTGCATTTAGCTTATGAGAATAAAATTGGGACTGATTGGACTGTTTCAATCCAATAGTTTGATCATTTATCGCTGATAATTGGTGTGTATGCCAGTGATCTCTACCTTTGGAGGCAAGGAAACAACACATCTAGCGACTCTGAGCTCAAGTTTACTAGTTTTAGTATGATCAAGTGCTAGTATGTTACAAAATTATCTATTCATTCTATTTTCTAGCCTTTACATGAGTAAAAAATGTCAACTTTTCATAGCCAACAAGTATACCCACCCCCATACTATGAAAACACCACCTACCCATCTCCATGTCAACCATATCCAGCCAATTATGCTACTATTTCTAATCCCATGGTTTTTCAAAACCAGCATGCACAATATATTTGCCACCCACCCACCCCTGCTCAACCTCCTTACCAATCGTACACAAGTGGCCATGATATTGGTTTTAGTCCAAATACTCAGGATGCTTACCGCATACCCATTCTTGCCCAATCTTCCAATCAGCTTCAAAATTCTCAAATTAAGAAGCTTAAAGACATTCTGTGAGAATTTAATAAGAAGATGGAGGAGATTAAGAGGGAACATGAGTATAATCAGCAATAGGCAGAGATTGCAAGTATAAATAGTATGTTGTTTGAGCTCATGCATTACTTCACAAAGTAGATGGAGGAGATTAAGGAGCAGTACCAGTATAATTTACAACAGGAAGAATGGGCTTGCTCAGGTTATCAATACCAACAAGAAGGGGGATTTTAAGGAAGGTAGTATGAAGAGTCTAGTTTGCAACTGCAAAAGTAAAATCACCAAGCTTACCTTCAATAGCCAGAGCAACCACCCTATAAGACCTTTCATTTTGATAAGGAGACACAAAGGAGACAGTTTGAAGAGAATCTTGAGAGAGAGGCGGCTGCACAAACAAAGATTTTGCTTGCTTGAGCCCAAGCAACCCCTTCTATTCTAGAACAACTGACTCAAGAAGAGGTTCATAAGTATAAATTTCCAAGTTTTAGACAAAATGAGCCCTCAAAAGTTGAAATTCTAAGTTTCAAGAAAAGTGAACCTCTTATTCCTGCCAAGGTCAAGATTCCTAGTTTCAGAAATCCTTTACCCTTGCAAGAACCTAGGTTGGCATAGTCTAAACTTGTTATGCTTCAAAATCAGCCACTTGAAGAATCCTTTTCTCTCCAAGAAATTAGTTTTGAATGCAAATAGACTCCCCAAAAAATCAAAATCCCAAGTTTCAGATGTTCTGATTTTGTTGAGGAGCCTGTTAGCATTCGAGACCAGTCCATTGACCAACAGTTTCAGCCTAGGACAGAACAAGCCTTGTGCAAAACTTTTCATTGCAAGAAATTCAAAAATCCCCCTAAATTTTCCCACTTAATGAATCTAAGAAGGAACTATCTAATCAAGATGTTGTACTCCTTTGGGAGAAGATTCGAAAGGTAGATCTATCGCTTTTCATTAAGGAGTCTTCTCAATCAAGGCAACAAGAGATTGAACCAGAAGAGGTTTCCCAAAAGGAGTCTTTGCTTGTTTTCACTGATGAGCTTGCTGGTTTTATTGAAGAGGATAAAGTTGTTCCTATTTTCATCTCAAAAGATCAACCAGTGCAGCAAAATATCAATAATTATTTTGAGGTGTCCAGCTGGTATAGTGATCAAGAAGATAAAGGACAAGAAGAGGTCAAATGTTTTGATGAGTTGTTGAATGAAGATCAGCAATATCATCATAGAGCCTTGGATAAAGAAGAAGGGAATACAAGGGAGCCCAATTTGGATCCCAATAAGCTTGGTGAAAGCTATCATGAGGTAAAGAAAATCCTTTTTCCATTAGAAAATTAGGAAAATTTGTTTTGGAGTAGTCTTGAGAATCTTGTTACAAACATAGATAATATGCAAAAAGAGGGTGTTGAACCTTAATTTGCAGTTAACCTGTTTGATGAGCTTCCTGACTTCATGCATGAAAGTGAAAATGGCATGTCTATGCTAGGCTCTGACCACCATAGTGATGAGCATCATTTAGATAAGGTATTGACCCAAGATAAGATATGTAAAAGCAGCCCTACCTTATGTGATCAAGAGTTTGAGGATGATCCATTCCAAGAAGAAATTGAGCTTTTCTACTTACACTTAGAGGCTATGCCAGCATGTTTGGAGGAGCTTTATCTGGAACAACACTAGAAAGAGGTGAAAGTGGCTATATTCCCAAATGAGTCATTGGTTAAGAAGTAGCCTAACTTGCAGTAGAATCTTGACTGGTTAGAGGAGCTACCTTTCTGTTACACACAGGAACTAGAAGCTAATATGCAAATTGATGGTTTTTCGACAAAGGTTAGTTCATTATTTGAATTCTTGCCTTCGATTATTGAAGAAACACCTATTTTAGAGTGTATCTCCTCGAACAATCTTGAATATTTTGAGCCTAGGATAGCTCTTGCTAAGAATCTTCCATGTTTTGATAGTTTTGATGAGCTATTAGCTCCTCTAATGGAGGAGGATGACCCATTAACCAAAGAGGAGGAAGCCACATGGCAGGCTATCAAGCAAGGTGTAGATAATGCTGTTGTTTCCAATCTAAAACCTTCAAGGGGATGTTCTATTATGTATCTGGTTGGTTTGGAAGTCAGCAAAAAGGAGAAGCCTCATAGTGGCACTAAGTTAGATCATCAAGGATATCAAGTTGAGTACTCTTAGTCTATTTGCTCATTTGGTCAGTTTGCCAGACAAGTCAAGTGGGTAAGTGACTGCATTTTATATCTCAGAGAGGCATTGTAGCAATTTGCTAGAGATCTGATTGTTCTCTGCCTTTTTTGGTTGACTAACAAGTTGATGGAGCATCACAAATTGCACATGAAGGGCAGTTATTTTCTTGAGCTAGTGAATGGTTTTATCTAACTAGCTTCTCTAGCTGGTTAGAATAGGATAGAGTTAGCATTTTAGTTAATAAGTGCTTCATGCACATTTAATTTTAGTTGTTTTGGTTTCCCTAAGTGTTGCTGCACATGTTTTCAGGCCACCAGGGCCTTCTAGTTTGTTTTCAATTTGGTTTGCTTTTGTTTTTTGTTGTTGTTTGGGACTAGCTGAAGTGCTGATTTTTAGTGTTTTCTGAGTTAGAGATGAGTAGAGTATGACTCAATGACCAATGGATAGCTTAAAGCAACTAGTCCTGATGGTTAGCAGGCAAGCATATAGCAGAAGTCGCCAAATATGTTACCAATTTTTCTCTACAGCCTAAATTGGTAGAGCTAGAGTGCATTCAGTTTATGTTTAGATAAGAAAGTTTTAACATTTGCTTGATATCTTGTTTGCATAGTTGGAGTGTTTGAGATATTCAGTTATGTTGCAGTTCAGTTATTCAATAGAGGAAAAGATTTTTTAGATCATCATTCATTGTAGAAGCTTGTACGAGAGATAAGATGTCTCAGTTAACTACAATGATTATTCATTTTACAAATGAGATACACAAAAGAAATAAACATTATACTGAATGGAAACATAATAGATCAAATGACCCACACAAGCCATGGGTATAGATGAGCCAATGCAACCTAGGAAGTGCACTATACAACTGAAGATGAAAAGGGAAATAAGCATATAGTGAAAAGCATATCCATCATTGCCTGATATGTTCACTGTTGGTCTTCGTTGTTGCTACTCCATCCTCACCCCTGATTCTGAGTGGACCTATATTTTGATGAAAGAAATCTTTAGAGCTCTGGATATGGTTCACACTATGTACTTCATCAGTAAATAATATAATGCACTTCCTATGATGTATTGAATCAGAGTAACAAATCATCCATGGACAAGAGAAACTTAAAATGAAACATCATTAAGCTTCACTGTTTTAATCTAACATGTTTGTTTCCTGTTCAGGTATAGGTGAAATCATGTTGCTATTTTGAAGACTATATCAGCATGTGGTGTAAAGTGGGCTCCCACAAGGGTTGAGCCAAGCATGTTGTCCCTAATTCTTAGAAGGGGGTGAAATGCAGGTATACATATGAAACCAAGACATGTTGTGCTACTACATTAACTGAGTATGGAAACTATAAATTCACTATCCATCTATAACTATCAAATCAAACATGATGAAGTGAGAGCCATAGGTGGACATTGAACTCATTCAGAATAGCCCAATAAAGTCTAAAACAAAATAAAGATATTGACAAGATTATACACCTTCCATAATATTTGCATGCACATGAGGCAAATGCAAGAAAGGAATTATCATATGCATAGTGTGACAACCAAAAAATCAAGTACAATTACAACATTTTATGCCAAATAATTGGAAATGAAATACATCATTCAATGATGGATGACTATTTCAATCATACCATAGCACCATAAATAAGTATCATTGAACAAAGTGAAGAGTGCAGATGAACAACCATATTTTATTCATGCTAGTAAAGTGGAGGAGCTGCAATAATTCAACATGGTATGTATATATCTACATTTGATATGATATAGTAGACTAGATGCCAAGCATGTGTGCCATGAGACAACTCTAACTGAGACATTTAGATTACATGCATATCGAATGTAAATAATAATACCAATCATCAATGGAACACACAAGTACATGAATGCACAAACTCAAGACATCAGATGCATTTCACCCAACATGATGGGAGAAATGAATCTAAACTTCATTATAGCATCTTTAATGAACCAACATGGAGCAGCAAAGATGAACCAAAATCTTTCATCACATCAAGTGTTGTTTTGCCGAGACCAAGAGATAAATGATAGATTGGAACAACATCTTAGCAATCGGGGATCAAGAGGACAACAGTACACAATGAAGTAGATGAAAATACAACCATAAATTACTGCCACAATGCTTTCATCCATACAATGTGGGCATTTAACCAAGAGTCATAATCATTTAGATATAGTATGGTGTAATATATAGAAGCTACAGTGAGCTTGATAACATGTGGGCGAGCCACTATCACAGTAAACATATTCAGCTACATAGATTGTCTAATATGAATTTGAATGTAGTTATACCAAGTGTATGTAGAATGGATAAGCAAATCATCACAGTGATCAAATGGAAGCATGCTAAGTACCTCTATATATGTATCAGTTAGAGGATGGTATGAAAATAATGTAATCTCAGTGTCTATGTCTATTTACAGGAGGTACAAAGAGAATATGTTACTCCATCACAAGGTCAGACAGATCATGTAATCAGGTTCACTATGAAGGTCATACAAGCCTATCAACATATGTGAAGAAACTTGAAACACTGCAAATGAGGCAGTGATAAATAGTGAATAAAAAAATCATTGAAGGAATAAACCCTATCAAGGTTTCCCAATGCTTCTAATGGCTTAAGATTTGGTCCCCCTCATGCAGGATTGAAACATCATCAAGACTCAGTGGTATGACACCCAAAGCACATAGGATGTTGTTTGTAAAAGAACCCAAGTCTTATACCTTCAAAGCCATGGCTTGTAGACATACACTGGCTTTCATAATGCTTCTGACATAATATAAAAGGGAAAATGCCTTCATACCAGTAGGAAATGATGAAAATGTAACCCATTTTATGCTATTACAGTCGTGGCTCACACACATAAATGTCAACTATTTCTCCTAATTTGTAGCCACAAGAGTGTCAATGCCCGTTACAGAAGGAGAACATTTCAAACCCATTAGGGTTTCAAGTAAAATGACAAAAATAGAAGGAGAGTATAATATGTCAAACTTATTTCATCTTGAAAAATACTCAAAAATGTGTAAAGTCGTGACCTTCTACAGTATCAAGATTGTGTTTTTCCAGACCCAACATAGTAAATCATTGTGGCCTATTAAATTCAATGTTTTTTTCTTCAAAACAAGGGGAACATCTATAGGAAAAATAGAAGGTTTCAAGCTTAAAGAAGCACAAATGCTCATAAATATATGACAAGATAAAACTTATCTTGTATCTGAGTAAGCACAGGCATATAAGGCCATGGGTTTTCACTCTTCACTTACTCTCATTTTTGCCTTTTGCATTATCTTCAAATAAGAGTCAATTAAATCCTTGTTGCGGCCTCAGAGGAGCAGTTTACCGAATAAAGGAAGTAAATCACAAGAATGAGGCGACAACGAAAATCCAAACACAAATATATATCAGAAGCTTTGTTCTGGCCGAGAAGTTAGGGCTAGAAAGCCAAATAAACCAGTGATAAAATGAATAAGATGGTTCGAAATGTGTCATAGGGTGATTACCTTGTTCTTTCCTATAGAAAATCCTTAGAAATCATGCTCAAAGACACCAATAAATTGAAGATTTTCAAGTCCAAATGCTCGTCCATGGCGGCCAGAGGCAGAGTGTGAAATGAATATGAGAAACTAGGGCATCAGTCAATGTTTTGTTTTAGGGTTTGCAAAATGCCCTAGGGACGATGGTGATTTTTATCACATTTATTTATTTTCACCAAGATTCACTAATACCCATTGTGGTATATAGTTTACCTTGCCTATGTTAAGTCTTCATGACTTAAGGTATTTGATGCCATAGGTTCCCTTGTCTGTAGGTCTCATATGCCTTACTATTTTTTTGCAAATAAGAAATAGGAGGTAGATCCTTTAGGGAGGTTTTTATTTTTTAAAACATTTAATAATGCCTTCACATATTTATGATTTTTATAGAAAATTGTATTCTTGTATATGCCTATACTTGGCATGATTATCTAAAGCTTTGTAATATTCTGCAAAAAATCAAATCGAGACAAATATGGGGATAAAACTGCAAGTCATTGTAAAACAATATTTAAAGCAATGTTTCTATAAATTGCTTGTAAATATTTGTTATTTTATGTAGTTAAGATAGAGAAAATCTAGCAAGAATCTTTCCCTTTTGGATTTGATTTTTCTCTCTGGGTGAACTTGGATAAAACTGGGCAAAATAGACTTTCTATTTTCATCTCTAGTCAGATAAGGCCTAAAATTTTACATCCTTTCGGTGGGGGCCACTTAAAAAAAGAGTTTGATACCTATAATTCCTAGTTTGGAGGCATTTTAAACCCTGTTTTGGAGGCTTTCTTATGGAGCTCGGGAATGACTTGAAAAGTTGCCTTTTTGAGTTTTTTGTTGAGTTGTTTCATCCTTTCTCATTTTTAGAAAGCCTTTTGGCTATAAAAGGGGGTGAAGGACTTGGTTTTAGGGGTTGATATCATTGTTTCTTCTCTCCTAAGCACAAGCAGAGAATTTGTAGACAGATTTTTTAACTTAGTTTATATTTTTTCATTGTACTCCTTCTAGTTAATATAGCAAAACCCTTCTATTTCACTTCTTTTGCCTTGTAATTACAGTATAGACTTGATGTCTCATTGTGATAATGAATAATTTATCCTTTGTCATATCTCATTATTTTGAAAGTGTTGTGCAAATGTTCATGTGATTCAGGTTATATGATTGTGTTCCAAACTGAACCTTCATACAAAGCATTTTGAGTTATATGTGTAACTGAAGTTGTAAGAGTTCTTGTTTTGGGAGCTGTTTGTGAGTCAAAGCATTTAGATATATTAAAGTTTAGAGATATTCTATGTAAGGTTGAATTTCATTTCAGTTCATCTTCTCCCTTTTCCTAGAAAGCTTTTTAGATTAGGAAAATCATAAGGAGAACTAGCTCACTCTGGAGGTTCACTCTGAGCTTAGGCAACCCACAGGCCTAGGAGTGTTCCCATGTTGCAACAAGATAGCTAAGTTTATCTTTGCTAAGGGTGCAATCCTGATTGTTAACAATTACAAAAAATCAAATCTTGGACCTTAACAAATTGATCACCTAGAAAATAACACTATGAAATCAAATCTCAGATCGATGATTTTGTGGTTTCTAATGATACCAAACTTTGGGTCCCTATGTGGATTGAATTCCCAAGTTTACCTTTGCCCTACTTGCATTTCTTGCATGATATTACTTCTTCACTAGGAAGAGTAATTTGCGTCAAACCAGATAGGTTCTTTCAAGCTCATCCTCAAAAACACGTCTGCATAGAGGTGGATCTTTCAAAGGACCTCAAGGAATTCACTGATATTCAAATTAGTCCCCTTCGGCATACTTAGAAAGTTACCTACTTCAATTTGCCAAACACTTGTTACCACTGACAGTCAGCTGAGAATAAAATTAGGGATTGTCCTCTTGTTGTGCCTCGTGCCCGGGCTCCACCAAGGTAGGCTGTTCAGTCTCATCTAGTAGATACTATGTCCAAGGAGGTAGTTTTCAAACCAGTGGACACTCGGGCTACTATTGTCACTTGAAAACACAAGGCTAAGGCTATTGTGGAAGCTCTCAAAGCTGTTGACCCGGCTAAGGATGTTTCAAAGCCTTTTGTGAAAGTAGGGAAGAATAACCTCAAGGGTTCTACTATTCTTCCTATTACTAAATTATGTTCACACCTAATTTAGTTAGACTGAGTTGCAGTTGTCACAAAAGGAATAAAACAAAAAAAAATTAATTGTATGAGCAATCAGTAAATGTATGACATCTTCGCAAGAGACAAGCAAAGATCATTTGTGGTGCAGGAGCACCCCTTCAACAGGACAAATATGCACAAGAGGGAGAAGAATAAGGTTTTAATATATATTTTGACACTTAATGTTACCATGTAGCATTTGTATGTCATTAACTAATGTAACATTTTATGTTGACATGTTATGTTTTAACATCTCTCTTCCTGAGGCCAGTAATTGACATCATTGACAACAACAGGCATTTGGGTTATGTGCAAGATTACATCACATGTGTCGTATTATCAGATGTTTTGTTGTCTTAAGAAATACAAATGTCGTGTGATTAATTAGGGTCTCTGTTGTAAATCTTGAAAGATTCAAAATCTCGAAAATAGAGGAAGGAGTTAATAAAAACGAGGAGAGATGGTCAAGAAAAGGGTCCTTTCACTTTTTCTGTCTGAAACTGTTCAAATGTAAGAAGCTGGAACAAAAGAATAGAAAATTTTGCAAATTATATTCTGTAAATTTTGAATCCTATGTGAAATCTTGGTGGACTGAATTGTTCTGTTTATTATCTGTATAGAACCATTGTATTTTTAATTTTAGTTATTCTGTTGCCGTGATGCAAGGTTAAATCCATTCCACTGGTGGATTTCTGTGAAATCAGTGGAATGGACTTGTATAATAGTTTTCCATTTTTTGAATCATTCTTTTGTTTGTTAAACATGGAAGTATAGAAATTGTAGAATTTGCTTCAGGGAAGGTCATTGGTGGGAAAATTCAAATATACATTTGAAGTATATACATAAATTGTATGTTGTAGACAGTATGTGAATATATCACATTTGCTTGTAGGTGTCATCTTGTGTATATGCTATGGAAGGTAGTATGTACGAAAGTCTTGTTTGGGTCAAGTTTGTGTTGTTCGTCGAATATACATTTCCTATATATATCGTAAATGTATGTAGGTATTTTCTTTGTGTATATCGTTGTTGTATCTGGGTACCACCTTGTGCATGTTGTCAGACAAATTATGTATGTAAGAGTCATTGGGTGGATGAAATTGTGCTGAGTCGACAGTATGCAGTCTCACCGATTGAGTTGTATCGGAGTGACAACTGAAGGTGTCATCGATGGATAGTTCATCAGCACATCGATGGAGGGAGATTCATTGTGGCCGATTATGAATGTCTCACTGATAGAGGGAGTCTGAGGATTGAGTGGTCAGGAAGAGATGAACCATTAGAGAGTGAGTAGAAGGTTCCACTAATAGAGGTAGACTTGCTGAAGGAGAAGTTGGTGTTAGGTATATCAGTATGAGATGCCCATCAGTGTAAGAAGTAGGGAGTCTGAGCAATAGTGTTAACATATCGGTGTGAGTTTTGGGTTTCGACAAGCAAGGAGAAAGCTAGGCTGATAACAAGTGTTTTGCCAATGAACATAACGGTTTTGGTGAGAGGGAGACCATCGGGAAGAAAGAACTAGGGAAGGCCGACAAGTTAAGTTAGGCTGACAAGGATAAAGAAGCATAGTTTGGTAAGACGTTGATAGACTCTTTCTGATATTGACAGAAGGGATCATTTCATGACTATTTCTGCTGTGCACCTGCTCTGCATGAAATTGGTATCAGAGCCAAGGAGTGTTCTTTGGGAAGAAAAAGAAGACAAGATGTCAGAAGGAGAAGGATCAGAGACTTACCCAACAAAGATGACCAACATTGAGTTGACGGCCTTAGTAAGAAAGCACATGGCATAGAGTAGAGCTGATAGAGCTCAGAATCAGGCATTGAAAGAAGAACTAGAGAAGTTGAGGGATAGAGTGGAGAAAGGGGAAGAAAACTCTGGTGAACGAGAAGATGGGGATGAAGAGGAGACCCCAAAGCAGGAAGAGATACAGGTTCCTGCAGACCAGAGACCCTTACTCAATGCCCTTAATTCCATGGAAAGAAGGACCATGGATATGAAAATAGACCTGCCAGTGTTTGTAGGAAAAATGGAACCTGATTCGGTGATGGAGTGGATAAACTCCTTGAATAATTTCTTTGAGACCGAGGAAATACCAGACCACCAAAGAGTGAAGATGGCTCAGTCTAAAATGAAAGGGGCTGCACTGACTTGGTGGAATTTCATCTAAGATGATAGGGTGAAAGAGGGAAAGAATAGAGTTGCAACATGGAAGAGAATGATGGCTTTAGTGAAGGAAGCCTATGTTCCATTGGATTATAATATCCAATTACATAAGAGGAAACAAAATTTGAAGCAGAAGGAGCTAGATGTCAGCTCATACACAGAAGAGTTCATGAAACTGTGTGTAAAAACAAAGGTAAAGGAAGGTGAGGAAGAAAAGGTAGCAAGATACCTAAATGGATTGAGGTTTAATATCCAAGAAGACATAAGTATGCATAACCCAGAGATAATTCAAAAGTGCTATCAGTTAGCACTCAAAGTGGAAGACAAATTAAAAAGAAGGCATGAGCAGAATAATAGAGGTAGGGGGAGATAGCAGAAAGGAGGAAGAAGTCCTTTTAGAGGTAGAGGATTTGGATACCAAAGTGAATCCAACCAAGAGAACAACAGAGGAGACAGTAGTCAAAACTAGGGGGAAGCTACAATCAAAGGGGAAATTTCAAGGGCAGAAGACCACCATTTAGAGAAAAATCTTAGGGCAGAGGACCTATTCAATGTTACAATTGCAATCAAGAAGGCCATATAGCCAACAGATGTCCAACAAAGACAACAAGTTCAATAGGAGAGAAGAGGATAAATCTGATCCAAGAATCTGATTGTCAAAGTGTAGCAAGCTCAAGCACTAATCAAAGTGTGAATGCTCCTGACAGTTATAGGCATCCTGAGAATGGAGAATCTTTGATGATTAGGAGAGCAATGACCACCATGAAGGTGCCTGGAAAAGAACCTCCACAAAGGAAGTCTCTGTTCAGAACTACTTGCAAAGTAGGAGGAAAGGTATGTAAAGTTTTGATTGACTCTAGATCTACTGAGAATTTTGTGTCCATTGAGATGGTAGAAAAGCTTAAGCTTAGAAGACTACCACATCCTTGCCCATATAAAATTTCATGGCTCACCCAAGGTTAGCAAACAGTTGTAGAAGAACAGGCTTGGGTAGAATTTCAGATTGGCCCATACAAGGATAGGTTATTGTTTGACATTGCCAAGATGGATGCTTGCCATCTCCTATTTGGAAGACCATGGAAGAATGACTTGAAAGAATACCATGATGGAGTTACAAACACCTATTCAATTACCAAGAATGGTAAGGTGATAGAACTGCTTCCATTAATGGAGAAGGAGGTGGAGTCAAAAGGAAAAGAAGCCAAAGTGATGATGGTAGAAGGCAAACAATTCATGAAAGGGATAGGAGAAGAAGGAGCAGTTACATATGCTCTAATCCCTTGCCTAAAGGTAAACAAAGAACAACAGCAACAAGTCAAGGGAGAGAAGAGACAAAAATTCATAGACCCAGCTGTCCAAGAGCTATTGGACAAGTACAAAGGCATTATCTTTGATGGAATGCCAAGTTCCCTACCACCTATTAGGGACATTAGCCATTGTATAGATCTAATCCCAGGATCTACACTTCCAAACAAAGTAGCATATAAGCTCACTCCAGATCAGAATACAAAGGTAGCAAAGCAAATTGAAGAGTTGTTGGAGACAGGCCTAATTGGCAAAAGTCTAAGTGCATGTGTAGTACCGGCTGTACTAGCACTGAAGAAGGAAGGCACTTGGAGACTTTGCACTGATTCAAGGGCAATCAACAAGATAACCATCAGGTATAGGTTTCCAATCCCTAGGATAGAAGATTTACTTGATTGTTTAGGAGGTGCTAAATATTTCTCAAAAATAGATTTAAAGAGTGGTTATCATCAAATTAGGATTAGACCTAGTGATGAGTGGAAAACTACATTTAAGACTAATGAGGGGCTATATGAGTGGAAGGTCATGCCATTTGGTTTGTCCAATGCCCCTAGTACCTTTATGAGGCTGATGAATGAGGTCTTGAGGGAATTCATAGGAAAATTTGTCATAGTATATCTAGATGATATCCTAATTTTAAGTAATATGAGGGAAGAGCACCTCATCCATATAGACTTGGCTCTCAAAAGGTTATATGAAGAGTAGCTAATGATCAATTTATCAAAGTGTCTGTTTATGCAGGAAGAGATCATCTACTTGGGATTTATTATCTCACATAACAAACTAAAAATGGATCAAGAGAAGGTAAGTGCCATATTGTCTTGGCCAACACCCAAAACCTTGAATGATGTTAGAAGTTTCCATGGGTTAGCAACCTTTTATAGGGAAGTTTATAAAGGGATTTAGTCATATTTGTGCACCCATGCTTGAAACTATAAAGGGAGGACAGAAGTGCAAGTTTACATGGACAAAAGAGGCAGATAATTCCTTTGAAACATTGAAGAAGAAGGTGGCAGAGCAGCCAGTTCTTACATTTCTTGACTTCAGCAAATTTTTTCAAGTAGAATGTGATGCAAGTCATATTGCAATTGGAGCAGTACTCAGCCAAGAAGGTAGGCCTATTGCATTCTTCAGTGAGAAATTAAATGATGCCAAGAAGAGATACTCATCCTATGATTTGGAGATGTATGCTCTAGTCCAGTCACTTAAGAAATGGAGGCATTACTTGATGCCAAAAGAATTCATAGTGCTCACAGATAATCAGGCCCTCAGTTTCATAAACAGTCAAGAGAAGCTGAACCATAGGCATATGAAGTAGGTGGAAACTTTGCAAGCTTTCACTTTCACGCTCAAGCATAAGAAAGGGGTTAAGAACAAAGTGGCAGATGCTTTGGGTAGGAGAGTTCTGACCAGCAATCAGATCCAATTGGAAAGTGTTGGGATTGATTCTTTGAAGACAATGTATGATGATGATGAAGACTTTGGCGAGATCTACAAGGTATGTACTTCTTTTGGAGACAAATATCATGTTGAGTTCTCTAAATTTCTGATCCAAGATGGATTACTTTTCAAAGGTGGACAACTATGTATTCCAAGATGTTCTATGAGACTGAATATTATTCAGGAGAAACATTGTGGGGCCATGGCAGGACATTTTGGTCTAGATAACACTCTTGATCTTCTGAAGAGACATTACTATTGGCCTAAGCTACAGTCAGATGTGAGAAGATTTATGGAAGCATGTGTAATATGTCAGAAAGCCAAAGGAAGATCCACAAATGCAGGTTTGTATCAGTCACTACCCATTCCTTCTAGGCCATGGGAGAGCATAAGCATGGATTTTGTACTAGGTTTGCCTAGGACAAGGAAAGGATGTGATAGTGTTTTTGTGGTAGTAGACAGATTTAGTAAAATGGAACATTTCTTGCCATGCAAAACCACTTGTGATGCTTCGTATGTTGTAAACCTATTTTTCAAGGAAATAGTGAGGATCCCTGGATTGCCATTGAGCATAGTCTCAGACAGAGATGTACATTTTATTGGCCACTTCTAGAGGACTCTTTGGAAAAAACTTGGAACCAATTTGTCCTTCTCATTAGCCTACCATCCTCAAATAGATGGGTAGACTGAAGTTGTTAATCATTCATTGGGAAATCTGTTAAGGTGTTTAACAAGGTAACATGGAGAGAAATGGGATAATATCCTACCCCAAGTAGAATTCTCCTATAATGACACCATCAATAGGAGTACAGGAAAGTCACCTTTTTAGATAGTGTATGGAATTCATCCAAGGGGTATCCTAGAACTAAGAGATCTACCTACAGGAGAGCCTATTAGTGCAGATGCAGAAGATTTTGCTTCAGCCATCAAAGAAGTACATAATCAAGTGAAGAACCAGCTCCAACAAACTGCATTGCAGTACAAAACCTATGCTACCAAAAAGAAAAGAGATTTACAGTTTGCGGTTGGAGATTTGGTGTGGGTAAATCGGAAGAAGGAGAGACTCCCCAAAGGTAAGTATACCAAGCTCATGCAGAGGAAGATTGGACCATGCTAGATTTTAAAGAAGTGTGAGCAGAATGCTTATGAGATCCAACTTCCTCCTAATCTTGGATTATCACCTATTTTCAATGTCTATGATTTAACTCCATACAAACAGAATACAAATGTAGAATAGGAACCATTGCAGGATGCAGCAGATGATGATATTCCTAAGCATGATCCACCAAAATTGAAGAAGATATTAGACTCAAGAGTGACAAAGAAGACAAGGGACAAAGAGTACATGGAGTATTTGGTAGCTTGGCACAGGCAACCTATTTCAGAGGTAGTTTGGATGACTGCAGATTAGGTCACAAAAAATGGTGCAGACCTTCAAACCTTGATCTCAAGTGGGCTTGAGATCTCTTCTCCTAGAGAGTATGGTGTAGGAGCACCCCTTCAACAGGACAAATATGCACAAGAGGGAGAAGAATAAGGTTTTAATATATATTTTGACACTTAATGTTACCATGTAGCATTTGTATGTCATTAACTAATGTAACATTTTATGTTGACATGTTATGTTTTAATATCTCTCTTCCCGAGGCCAGTAATTGACATCATGGACAACAGCAGGCATTTGGGTTATGTGTAGGATTACATCACATGTGTCATATTATCAGATGTTTTGTTGTCTTAAGAAATACAGATGCTATTTGATTAATTAGGGTCTCTGCTGTAAATCTTGAAAGATTGAAAATCTTGAAAATAGAGGAAGAAGTTAATAAAAATGGGGAGAGATGGTTGAGAAAAGGGTCCTTTCACTTTTTCTGTCTGAAACTGTTCAAATGTAAGAAACTAGAATGAAAGAATATAAAATTCTGCAAATTATATTTTGTAAATTTTGAATCCTGTGTGAAATCTTGGTGGACCAAATTGTTCTATTTTTTATCTATATAGAACCGTTGTATTTTTAATTTTAGTTATTCTATTGCCATGATGCAAGGTTAAATCCATTCCACTGGTGGATTTCTGTGAAATCAGTGGAATGGACTTGTATAATAGTTTTCCATTTTTTGTTTCATTCTTTTGTTTGTTAAACATGGAAGTATAGAAATTGCAAAATCTGCTTCAGGGAAGGTCATTTGTGGGAAAATTCAAATATACATTTGAAGTATATACATAAATTGTATGCTATAGACAGTCTGTGAATATATCACATTTGCTTGCGGGCGTCATCCTATGTATATGCTATGGAAGGTAGTATGTACGAAAGTCTTATTTGGGTCAAGTTTGTGTTGTCCGTCGAATATACATTTCCTATATATATATCCTAAATGTATGTAGGTATTTTCTTTGTGTATATCATTGTTGTATCTGGGTACCACCTTGTGCATGTCGTCAGACAAATTGTGTATGTAAGAGTCATCGGGTGGATGAAATTGTGTTGAGTCGATAGTATGCAGTCTCACCAATTGAGTTGTATCAGAGTGACAACTGAAGGTGTCACCGATGGATAGTTCATCGGCACATCGGCGGAGGGAGATTCACTGTGGCTGATTGTGAATGTCTCATCGATAGAGGGAGCCTGAGGATTGAGTGGTTGGGAAGAGATGAACCATTGAAGAGTGAGTAGAAGGTTCCACCGATAGGGGCAAACTTGTCGAAGGAGAAGTTGGTGTTAGGTATATCGGTATGAGATGCCCATCAGTGTAAGAAGTAGGGAGTTTGAGCGATAGTGTTAACATATCAGTGTGAGTTTTGGGTTTCGGCGAGCAAGGAGAAAGTTGGGCCGATAACAAGCGTTTGGCCGATGAACATAACGGTTTCGGCGAGAGGGAGACCATCGGGAAGAAAGAACTGGGGAAGGCCGACAAGGTAAGTCAGGTCAACAAGGATAAAGAAGCATAGTTTGGTAAGATGTTGACAGACTCTTGCCGATATTGACATAAGGGATCATTTCGTGACTGTTTCTGCTGTGCACCTGCTCTGCATCAATTTGTCAGGATAATCTGACAGTCCAATCAGGACTGTCAAACCATCCTAACAAGTGAAATTTATCTAATGACAAGAGAATAGGCATTCAGTAAAAGGCAGGTATCTAACTATTTTCATCTTTCAGTCATGATGAGGTTGAATTATTCAAATGTCACAATTTAGTGTGAAAGAAAGGTATTTATAAACTATCATTTCATATCATGTTTTGAACATATGTTTCATATCAGATTCAGTTAATCTATCCTATGCATTTGATTCAAAAAAGTAAACATACATAAATCACTTGCATCAGGTAAAGTAACTGATCATATTCAAAAAAATGTTTAAATGTGTTCCACACAAGATGTGGGAGCGACAAAACTGAGCAATGCAAAAATGGTGCAAGCTATACATCTGAGGATAAAAGAGAAAGAAAGGAACATATGAGGAAAATGTATACCCATAATTTCCTTTTTATAGGTTGGTTTTCTTGATTGGCTGCTTGATCTTCATGTCTTTATCTTTTGCTCTTGATCAGGACATGTACCTGCAAAATTGGAGAAAATCCCCATTAGAAGCCTTGGATATGTAGATTCTTCATATGCTTTATCAACAGACATATAAAACTTGCAAACATTATGCATTAAATGTGATTGGATCAAAATCATACATGTGCAATAAATCAGATCATCATGAGAAAAATCATTCAACTTCAAGAGGTATGTTTTAATGCTAACTTGCTTGTTCACTATGTAGGTATAGGAAAAGTAATGTTGCTGATTTAAACACATTTAAGCATGTGGAGAAAATGTGGCTCCCACAAGGGTAGAGCCCAACATGCTTCCTTCTTATTCATTCAAGAAGGATACCAGATTGCAATAAATAGAATGCATTTTTAAAGAGATGTTATGCATTGGAAAAGTCAACATTGTAAATGAAGTGAAGTCATCATAATAGAAGTGAAGAGGAGCAGTTGCTCCTATAAACTATGTCCACCTTAGAAAATAGCTTGTCAAAACTAGATCATGTTCAAAATGTTTCATCACATGCTACATGATGAGCAGTGATTCTTGTGTCAAAAGAAATCACAGCTTATCGTGTGCCATAACAGCAAGTAAAGAACAACACAATCAATGCAGTGATCATAAAAGAACAGTATGTATGATAGTGGCAGGTATATACTATCAAGCATTTATGTCATCATGAACTCATAAAGATACCAAAGAGAGATAAGGGAAGTATATTAAGTTAAGTAATCTTAATCTAAAGACAATCATAACATCAATAAAGATCAGTTATCATATGGAACAACCATACAAAATATAACAAATGTCTCATTTAGATGGAGTTATGACAGCTTTCAATGAAGATTACATGATATTCATACAATCAGGAGGTAACAGAGGCTAACCCCTAAAGAGATCAACAATCATTATGTTAGTCTCCTAGACTTTACAACAATTGTGATATATCAATTACAGATAGAAAAAAAATACAAATCAAGAAGACAGTTATCAGATATAGCCATATAAAGGGCAACTCACATTACACCAAGTATGTGTTTGAATCAAGAGACACTGCAATACTTCTGAGTCAAGGAGGTCATGATAATAGCTTTAGAGCATATGGAGCAGCTTTAGAAGAAGAACAGTTACATCCTTTATAAAATGTGGTTACAAGATATATGTAAAGCCTAAGTTGAATAACATGAAGTAAAAGTATAGGCAAAGATAAAAGAAAATGGAACAACATATAGCCATAGCATTTTTATGCTAGAATGGAACAACATTGAAGTTACAGTCATAGCTACATGGGAAAGATTAGTTTCTGAGTGATCATGTCATGCAAAAGATGAAGAATCTTAAAGCTACAGGAGAGTATTACTACTTCAAATGTATCAGTTGCAAAAAGAAGAAGACATAGTTTCCATGAGATACAACTACTTTCATGTATCATGTACAAAAGGAGAAATAAACAAGAATGGGGGGTTCTTACCTTTTGTCCTCTTTACACTTTGAGAGAGAACGTGGTTTTGCAACTCACTTATTTGTAGATTTATAGAGATTACAGTAGGTTACAGGTTCTATACTTTGTTTTTATGCAATTATTTCCTTTATTTTTTTAGTTTGATCAAGTATCTATTTTCCATTAATGCAACTTGTATGAGTGATTTGATAAGATTTTATTGTGTTTAACATTAGAACCTTTAAAATCACTATCTCATTTGTACTTGCATGTGTTAGATAGAATTGAAAATCATAGGTCTTAGGCTGTGCAATTGGAAAAGCTTTCTTTTATGTTGTGAAAAAACCCCTTTCCTTCAAATAGAAATATTTTCTAGCCTTAGAAACATTTTTGTGATCAATTTGCTGAAAGTGGTTTGTGTGGATAGATTTTCTAAGATCTATTTTGAGTTAGATTGCCAAGTTTTCATCATTATTAGGTGCATTGCCATATGTTTACAGTTTTATTTTCTTTTAGAAAGATCCTTTTAAGCCTTTTCAACATCAAAGTGATAGATCCAATTGAATATTTTATGGGAACCAGCCCATAATCTAGAGGTTCAAACTCGACATAGGTCACCCATAGCCTGAGTTTGATCCCATGTTACACAGGATTGTTGAGTTTCACAACTTTGGATAGCAGGTGCAATCCTGATCGTGAACAATTTTTGGCACGCTCGGTGGGACTTTTGAACTAATTTTCAATTCAAAAAGGACTTATTATTGCTGATGTTTTGGTATGATCAGCAGTTAATAGAACCTTTTTAGAGGTGTTATTTTCAAATACCTGGCGACTCTAACTTTCTGGTTTAATAGATCATATTTTGCAGCCTATAAAAAAGATTCACAAAATCAGGTGTTATTTTATTTCAAGTAATTTTGGTTTCAATTTTTCTAGCTCTTTGAATGAGTAGGCATGTCTACCTTTCATGGAAACATGTCATATCATCCATCATATCATGAAAGTGCTGCTAATCCACCATCTTATCAGCCATGTTTCTGGTTTTATCCCAAACAACTATGCAACAACAGTATATCAACATGCTCAATAGGCTTACCTCCCACCCACTCTAGTTTAGCCTTGTTGGCAGCCTATACATAAACCAAATTAGCTTCAAGAGTATGGAAATAAGGAGATTGCAAGCATAAAGAGTATGTCACTTGACCTCAATAACACCTTAATAGAAATCAATAAGCAGATAGAAGAGATCAAGAAACAGTAGGAGTGTGAACAATAACAGGAAGAGATGGCATAACAGGCCTATCTCTATGAGCAAGACTTGTTGATTCAGAGAAGACAAGATGAAAAAGATCTTGCAAGGGAGGTTGCAACCAAAGAAACACAAATAAAACATTTGCTTGCACAAGTACAGAAGTAAGGATCTAGACAACTGCATTCACTCTAGATCAGCATGTTCAAAATGAGGTTAGCAGATATCAAATTTCAAGATTTAGAAGTTCTAATTTTGTTCAGGAACCTATGTTCATTCAAAATCAATCCATTAATCCTCAGTATTAGTCACATCAAGTGCCTGAATCAAGTCATCAAGCTTTTGAACAAACGTGGTAGCCTTCTTGGACCAATTGTCCTAATTATAAAATGCCAAATCTTATTAAGGCTACCTTTTCCATACCAATCCAAAATCAAGAAGAGAAAGAATTAGAAAAATCTGAACCAATTAAAATTCCAAGTTTCAATCTAGCAGTTGAAGGTCCTTGTAGTTCTTCTTGTCCCACCAAATCAGACAAATCAGAAGATGTGTTTTCTTTGTTTAATCAACTGCCTTCTTTTGTTGACCAAGATGAAGAGATCATACAAGTACCCAAAATACTAGCTGATTTGAGATAGCCAAATGATACTGTAGAACATGATGTACTATTGGTCCATAAGGATAAGAATGAGGTTGAGACTTTAGTTCAGTTAGAAGAACAAAAGGACAGTCCCATTTTGGAGACTAACAATTTTGTTTTGCATGATTATAGGATTGATTACCAGGCTGGATATGAAACTAAATCAAATGACATTCTCCGTGAAAATAAAACATCTTATTTATTTTTAGACCAGTCAAGTGAACTAATTAAAGATATTCAATATTTTCAAAATAATTCCATATCTGATTGTCAAGATCCTGATTATTCAGCGTATAGGGAGCTTGCCAATATGCTGGATTCTTGTAGTGATTGAAAGCCTAAGTCAATAAATGATGAGTATAACAAGGTAAATTAGGTTTTTGAAGTTTTGCCTTTTTCATTTGAGCAATATGAGGATAATTAGTTTGAAGACAACAAGGAAGGTGTTTAGGTGAAGCTTTTGAAAGATAAGCAATGTTTGGTTGAACTAACATCAATACCTAGTTTTGAACAGCAGAGTGATGAAATTCATATAGTTTCAGTGCAAGATTTTTAGTTAGATCAGAACATGTTTTTAGGTATTATATAGGATTTTTGTTCTAACATTGATAATCATCTGATACCATGTGAATCAGCAGTATGTGATCAACAGGATCAGGTCAAAGAGGTAAGCTTTCATTCATTTCATTCAAGTGGACTAACTCTTCCAAATCAGGACACCAGGAGTATTGACCAAAGATACATCATTACAAGAGGGTCCCCAATCAGAGATATAGCTATCAGAGAGCTAAATAAGCAGTACAAATTGCTGTTGTACCCAAATATGAGCTTGCAGACCTAGAATAGCGGAACCAGATCATTTATTCACCCCATAACAATAGTATCAATGATCATATTCAGATGGTCAGTAATTTTGTTTTCATTCTTCAGAGAGTTTTGCAACATTCTATAAGCTATGTCCTTATCAATCATATCTTATCAGTAGCAAAACAGCTTGTAGAACATCTGTTCTTAATCAGGGAGGGAAGTTATTTTATAAAGCCAGTTAATGGATTTATTTGACTAGCTTCAATGGATGGTTAGTGTAGGGTAGTGTAGAATTTTAGTTCAGTATTTTGTTTTCCAAGAAGTGCACATGCACATTTTGCTGGCCATGTCTTAAACAGGTTAGAATAGTTTTAGTTTTAGTTTTATTTTGCTGCTGTAGTTTTTTATCAGTTTGAGTTGCAGAAGGTTTTTTCAAAGTTTCAAGTAGAAAAAGACTCATGTGCCCAGTGAAATTGCAAGGCTACTAGTTATGAATTGTTTAGCAGGAAAACACCCCTGAGAGGTCACCATAAATGTTACTAAATCATCTTCACACCTAATTTTGTTAGATTGAGTTGCAGTTGTCACAAAAGGAATAAAAGAAAACTTTTTAATTGTATGATCAATTAGTGAATGTATGACATCTTGGCAAGAGACAAGAAAAGATCATTTGTTAAGATAATTTGACAGTCCAATCAGGACTGTCAAACCATCCTAACAAGTGAAATTTATCTGATGACAAGAGATCAGATATTTAGTGAAAGACAAGTATCTAACTATTTTTATCTTTTAGTCATGATGAGGTTGAATTATTCAATTGTCACAATTCAGTGTGAAAGAAAGGTATTTATAAACTATCATTTCATACCATGTTTTGAACATATGTTTCATATCCGTTTCAATTATTCTATCCTATGGATTTGATTCAAAAAAGTAAACATACATAAATCACTTACATAAGGTAAAGTAACTTATCATATTCAAAGAGATGTTTAAATGTGTCCCACACAAGCGTGGGAGTGACTAAACTGAGCAATGCAAACATGGTGCAAGCTATACATCTAAGGATAAAAGAGAAAGAAATGAACATATGAGGAAAATGTATATCCATCATTGCTTTTTTATAGGTTGATCTTCTTGATTAGCCGTTTGATCTTCATGTCTTTATCTTTTGCTCCTGATCAAGACATGTACCTACAAAATTAGAGAAAAGCCCCGTTAGAAGCTCCAGATATGCAAATTCTTCATATGATTTATCAACAAACATATAAAACTTGCAAATATTATGCATTAAATGTGATTGGATCAAAATTATACATGTGCAATAAATCAGATCATCATGAGAAAAATCATTCAAATTCAAGAGGTATGTTTTTATGCTAACTTGTTTGTTCACTATGCAGGTATAGGAAAAGTAATATTGTTGATTTAAACACATTTAAGCATGTGGAGAAAATGTGGCTCCCACAAGGGTAGCACCCAGCATGCTTTCTTCTTATTCATTCAAGAAGGATATCTGATTGCAATAAACATAATGCATTTTTAAAGAGATGTTATTTATTGGAACAATCAACATTGCAAATGGAGTGGAGTCATCATAATAGAAGTGAAGAGGAGCAGTTGCTCCTATAAACTATGTCCACCTCAGAAAATAGCTTGTCAAAACTAGATCATGTTCAAAATGTTTCATCACATGCTACAGGATGAGTAGTGATTCTAGTCAAGAGTTGTCAATATGCAAAGGACATGAGTACAGTCATAAAAGCAATGTAAAAGGAGACAGAACAATGTATCATTTCACCATAAGATATTATGCTCTCTATGTCAAAAGAAATCGCATCTTATCATGAGCTATAATAGCAAGTAAAGAACATCACAATCAATGCAGTGATCATAAAAGAACAATATGTATGACAGTGGCATGTATATACTATCAAACATTTATGTCATCATGAACTCATAAAGCTACCAAAGAGAGATAAGGGAAGTATATTAGGTTAAATAATCTTAATCTAAAGACAGTCATAACACCAATAAAGATCAGTTATCATATGGAACAACCATACAAAATATAACAAATGTCTCATTCAAATGGAGTTATGACAACTTTCAATGAAGATTACATGATATGCATACAATCAGGAGGTAAGAGAGCCTAACCCATAAAGAGCTCAACAATCATCATGACAGTCTCCTAGACTTTAGAATAATTGTGATATATCAATTACAGGTAGAAAGCAAATACAAATCAAGAAGACAGTGATCATATACATCCATATAAAGGGCAGCTCACATTACACCAAGTATGCATTTGAATCAAGAGAGAATGCAATACTTCTAAGTCAAAGAGGTCATGATAATAGCTTCAAAGCATATGGAGCAGCTTTAGAAGAAGAACAGTTACATCCTTTATAAAATGTGGTTACAAGATATATGCAAAGCCTAAGTTGAATAACATGAAGTAAAATTACAGGCATAGATAAAAGAAAATGGAACAGCATAGAGCCATAGCATTTTTATGCTAGAATGGAACAACAATGAAGTTGCAGTCATAACTATAGGAGAAAGATTAGTTTTTGAGTGATCATGTCATGCAAAATATGAAGAATCTTAAAGCTACAGGAAAGTATTGCTACTTCAAATGTATCAGTTGCGAAAAGAAGACATAGTTTCCATGAGATACAACTGCTTTCATATATCATATACAGAAGGAGAAATACACAAGAATGTGGGGTTCTTGCCTATTTGCTTTTTACACTTTGAGAGAGAAAGAGGTTTTGTAACTCACTTATTTGTAGATTTATAGAGATTACACCAGGTTATAGGTTATATACTTTATTTTTATGCAATTATTTCCTTTATTTTTTTAGTTTGATCAAGTATCTACCTTCCATTAATGCAACTTGTATGAGTGATTTGATAATATTTTACTATGTTTAACATCAGAACCTTTAAAATCATTATCTCATTTGTACTTGCATGTGTTAGATAGCATTGAAAATAACAGGTCTTAGGCTGTGCAATTGGAAAACCTTTCTTTTATGTTGTGAAAAAAACCCCTTTTCCTTCAAATAGAATATTTTCCAGCCTTCCTTAGAAACATTTTTGTGATCAATTTGCTGAAAGTGGTTTGTGTGGATAGATTTTCTGAGATCTATTGTGAGTTAGATTGCCAAATTTTCATCATTATTAGGTGCATCACCATACATTTACAGTTTTATTTGCTTTTAGAAAGATCCTTTTAACCCTTTTCAACATCAAAGTCATAGATCCAATTGAATATTTTAAGGGAACCAACCCATAATATGGAGGTTCAAACTCAACATAGGTCACCCATCGCCTAAGTTTGATCCCATGTTACACAGGATTGTTGAGTTTCATAACTTTGCATATTAGGTGTCATCCTAATCGTCAACACTGCCATCACAACAAAGGTCGCTGCCCAAGGCACAACTAAGTTCAAATACATCTTTGTCGCCTCGCAGGTGCTCTCATAGCCGAGAATGTCCTGAGGAGGGAAAAATTGTTCAGGAGGCTAAAACGCAACAAACTCCTATTCAATTTTGGTCAAAGCCCACTGTAGTCTTGCAGAATCATTTTTCTTCATTTAAAAATCTAGATTTTGGGGAAATGGTGGAGGATTTACAATGAAATTTCTCTTAGAATGTCTGAGGTCTAATTGACATCATTAGGAAGTACTCTGTTAGAGCTACTATCCAACACTATGCTGCAATTGATGTTTTGTGTTTGCAAGAGATCAAAGTTATAGGCTTTTTGTTGTCTCTGGCTTTCCGCTCCATTTGGCCAGCCATTTAATTATTTTGCACCACTCATGAGGCTAGAAAAGGTGGCGTTGCTACCCTTTTGTCCCCTCAGTGGCAAGATTTAGTGGTACCCCATGGGTTGGACCCCACCAACCACTTAGTCTGGACACTTCTCAATATTGACAATCATTCCTTTGGGATTATTAATGTTTATGCATTGAATGATGCGACAAAAAGATCTTCTCTCTAGCGGTGGATTGTAGAGTCTTTTTCGGTTGCCACCTAGCTTATTTGTGGGGATTTTAATATGGTTGAGATGGTGCATGATAAAGATGGCATTCTACCTTTTCATTGGCTAGCTGGAAAGAGAGAGGCATGGTTTTATATGTGCAGTAAATTGGACTTCTTTGATCCCAATATTGGCCATGGTCAATCCCATCCTTTCTGGCATACTTGGTGTAATTTTTGAGCTAGGTTTGATAGGGTTTTTAAACATCTTGATCGTGCCATGACCTCAGCCCAATCTTTCTTTTCTTTTGCCATGTAACACACCATCCCAGTAAAGCCATTAGTGGATGTGACATTATCAGACCACTTTCCAATTCAGTTTTCCATTGAATGATAAGTCACACAGCCATGTGTGAGTAAGTCTCAGTTTTTCCTTAACACCTCTTTCCTATCTCACCAACCCACCCTGGCAGACATTGCAACTATATGGAATTTAGAATATCGCCCATTGCATTCTACTAGATGGATATAGTGGTGGAATGATGCCATCACCCGCATTGCGAGGTTTCTTCACATTTATGGCCATCAACTAGCAAATTTTAGAAGAAGATCTTATGAGGCTAGAACTACTTCTTTGAAAATCGCCACTATTGTATTGACAACCGACCCATTTTCTCCTTCTCTGCAAATCAATGTCGCCAATTTAAGGCATCAAAAGCAAATGGCTGATAATCATGTTGCCAGAGGAGCATAGCTCAAAGCCAAGATGCACTGGCTAAAAATAGGTGACCGTGTCTCCAAGGAATTCTTTCTAGCTCTTCGAGCCAGACATTCCTCACATGACATTAAGCAAATCAAGGAGGATAATATTGTTCTTTCTAAACTACCTGACATTCTCTAGGCTTTTGTTAGACATTATGAAAAAGTCTTCATAGCTCAAGAATATACTTCTGAGCAACAAATTACATTACAAAATTGTATTGCACTGGTTCCAAAAAAGCTTTCTTTAGCCCAGACTCACTTTTGTGATCAGTTATTGACCATTGAAGACCTCAACGAAGCAATTTGTTCTTTGGCTGATGACAAAGCTCCAGAAATTGATGGCTTTCCTTGTGAATTTTACAAAGCCCTTTGGGACTATTTAGGAAACGATTTGCATAATGTTTACCTTGAAGCTTTTCATTCCAACTCTCTAGGAAAACTTATTAATCAAGGGAATATAAGTTTCATACCTAAAGCTGGAGATCGTAAAGACATTTGAAACTGGCAACCCATAACGTTCCTCAATGTTTCCTACAAGATCATTGTCAAAGCCCTTTTGTTGAAGCTCTACAATCTGCTCCCATTTATTGTGCACCGTGAACAAACTAGATTTATTAAATCTAGGTATATCTTAGACATATCATTATTGTTTGGGAAGGAATAGAATGGCAATAAATTCTGATCAGAAAGCCATTTTCCTTAAAATTGATTTTGCTAAGGCCTATGATTACATTGAATGGCGTTTTATTCTTGCAATGCTTGCAGCATTAGGGTTTGGTCCATCCTTCATCAAATCTATCAAAATGCTCTTCTCAAATGCTTCTGGCTGTATCACTATCAATGGTCAACAATCCCATACCTTTGGCCTCTTTCATTCAATACGCCAAGGATGTCCTCTTGCACCAACCTTGTATGTTCTAACCGCAGAAGGATTTGGATACCTTCTTGCTCATTCTGTATCAAATGAGCTTGTTCATGGAATTTCTCTACCCAATTCTTCCAGCTAGCTGGTTAATGGTCATTTTGTAGATGACTCCTTTTTAACATTACTAGAAGAGGAAACTATAGTTAAAAATGCTCTTGGATGTCTTGAGACCTTCTGTCTAGCCTCAGGTTCTTACATCAAGTGGCACAAAACTCTATGTTACTGGGAATCAATTCTTCCAATTCCTCGTTGGATCCAACAATATGGCTAGCACTGGATTGCTCATGGTGAAATCTTCCAATTTTTAGGCATCCCATTTGCTTTCCAAGGCACTTCTGCAAATCTCTAGCAAGCAGTTATTTCCCATGTGGAATAGAAGCTTGCCTTTTGGATTACTAAGCCACTTTCTCTAGCTGGCAAATTCTAGGTATGTTCTAAAGTTTTAGCAGCAACCCATGTTTACTACTCTTCTTGTTGGGCTCCTTCTAAAGCATCATATGCCAAACTAGAAAAAATTTTGAGGGATTTTCTTTGGACCTCTTATGAAACTCGCCATGGTTTTCACCATGTTGCATGTGAGTTTTGCTGCTTACCTAGAGATTCCAGTAGCCTTGGTCTTCTTTCTACCCAGTGCCAATGCACTGCTTTGTGTGTTAAATGGATCATTCATGCTATCTCTGGTAATGAGGCATGGAATATTTTACTCTGAAACATTATTGAAATGGGACATCCTGTGCACAAGCCTACATGGAAAGGGATTAGTTTTTCAACAATCCTTGTCATGAGAGAGCCAGTACAAATCTCAGGTACATTTGTGGCTAAGAGCATTTGGAAATCCTAGGAGAAAGTTAAACCATGGCTCTGCTGGATTTGAGATGGGTTTCGAGATGGTCTTTCATTCAATCAATAGAACATCTGGTGGTCACCTCTCTTGTCCACTATAGGCCAGCCATTAGCCAAATTGCCTGGCATAAAAGATCTTAGATTTCATAAAAGAGGTATCCAAACTCTCCAGAATATTTTTCATAGACCCACCATGAGCTTTATGGCATGGGAACCTCTTCGAGACAAATTTGGCCTTCAAAGGAATGATTAGGCCTTGGTGGAAAGACTGGAAATGGCATCCAAACACTCCAATGCATCATTATAAGCCAAGGCTTGGTTACAGGTGGCTCTCCCCCCATTTGCCAATGATAGATATACTTAATAAGCAATGGCCCCTTGATAATTCAATGAATGCTTGGAATGACAGATTTTCCACTGTTTGGTTAGCCATTCTTGAGCCAAAGCTAGCACATTTTTCCTGGTACCTTCTATTTCAAGGTTCACTAGTCAAAGAAAGGCTTTTTCATCTTGGGGTTCAGGATCCCCATTGTCCTTTTTGTGGAAAAGCTAAGACTTTTCAGCATCTCTTCTGGTATTGCCCTAGAGCCCAGCAATTTTGGCTATGGATTTATGATTTCTTTAGGCCTTTCAGACCAGAGCCTTTATCATGGAAGATAATACTTCTGGGTGATTCTCTCAAGTTCCTTGCAAGATTTACTCATAATTGGCATATTTTTAGGGTGGAGATTCTTTTCACAATTTGGAAAGATCGTAATTCTTGTGTATTTTCAGACAATCACATTGGAACAACTGTCTCTTTATATTAAATAAATTATCTATTCTAATGTTCTTCTGTAGATACAAGTTCAAGAAAACAAAGTAGCTCTTGAGGTTGCTCACTTACAGGAATTGTTGGATCACTAGGGTAATGCTCCTTGCACAGTGGCATGGATTCCTCCCTCTCCTTCCTCTATTAGAGCTTGTTCACCTTCACAGGGCCATAGGCAAAGGCATGGATATGCTAGGTACTCTTGGCCATGTTCTCAACCTCCTGCTTGCCATCCTGCTCGCCGTGCACCTCACCGTCGCAAATGCTCGTCCTTACTATGAAATCGTGGCTGGACATTAGGTCATCCTGCAAGTGCTATAGGTGACAATGTAGGTTGGTCCTCTGGTGACAATGCAGGTTGGCCTACTAGTGACAATACAGGTTGGGTTGCTCCTGGTACTTCCAATCCAACCAACATAGGTTGGGATAGCACCGATGTTTTTCCACGCTTAAACTTGACCATTTCACCATAGCACCAGGAGCCAAATACAGAGAATGTAAACCAGGGGAATGATGATGGGTGGGCACCACCAGATGTCATCTCAGACACTACAACAATTTGGGATAACCTGGATGTAAGGGATCCCCCATCTACGAGTGTTGCTTTGGCTACTTAAATCTACATAGTATTATGCTTTTATAATTTCTGTTATGATATTAAGGGTGTGTACCCATTGACAATCTAGAAAATTCTAGGCTATGCCCATATGACCGACTATTGGGGTGTGCCTTTATACCACCCAAACTTTTTTTTGTGAAAGTGTTTTCTTTTATCTTATGATTAATAGATAATTTGACATTTTCATTAAAAAAAAATAATAATGTGTATATTATAGCTTTGGTGAGTTGTATTAACATTTTAATGGGATACCACTAATTAGTATTGGATCTAAGAACAAATTTGTCTCCATGTTTAATGGAGCATTGCAAAGAATATTTCTAGTCATTGAGTATTACCAAATCAACCTTAAGTATTGCTCTTCTATCAAATTCCTCATTGACAAAATAGTTGTTTTGAACTTACGTTGAGATCCTTCCATTGCAAGAATACGTATATGAAAATACAACAAAAAAATATTACATATATGTAAAGGAAAGTTCATTGTTCTTGGGCAAACTCAATTGCAACCACATGTTTCCCATTTCCTACACTAGCATGTGGCTGCACAACCATTGCAAATACCTTCTTTGCAAGGTCAATATATTGATGGATTTTTTTCACCTTCTTCATTATGGATGTAAGGGAAAACAACATGCACAAGAAGTTACCCAACAATGTTTTAAGATCAAAATCTCATTCCTAATCTAGTTCTTTTTACTTGTATGGGAAGTCACAATAGGAAAATGTAAATTATAAATTCAACCTTTCAAAGGGTTGCATCACTAACACATGCCCATTTTCCTAATATGGAAGAGGCAAAGTTATTAACTTTTCAATCCGGTATCAACATCTTATTGGAGTGGACATGTGATTTTTCCATTTTAGGTTACATTATTTTACCATTTTTAGATCAAATTACTTTAGAAAGGGCCTTTAGACTATCATACTAATGATGAGTCTTGTTTCTATGAGGTGTGATAGATGTAGAAAAATCTTCCAATGTTTTAACCATATCTTTTAAAAATCTAATCAAAATTTGTGTTCTTTTTACCAAGCATCCCATTATAAATGTTCTGCCCTTTTGCTCTTAAAAAATCGTCCCTTATTCATGTAGTGCATGTCTAGTAATATATCATGTAGTGCATGTCTACTAATATGCTTTGTATTTGTTTAAAGTCAACAAATTCAACTGACCTTCACCTACACAGTGGTGTATAGTGATGCAACTTTTTTAAATAAAAATCTATCTTCAGGTTGGAGGAGTGGGCCATCAAACTGTTGGTGCAATTTTTTAAAACTTTGATAGACTATTTAAGATAGATGTAGCAAGAATGAATATAATAATATCATTGTTGGTTGAAATGATCTTCTATGTTTATTTTTTAGGTCTTATTGTTATTTTCTAGGACATAGAGAAACAACAACTATTTTAACATTCAACAACTCAAAATCCTAGTTTTTTTTGGCTTTGATATAAAGATTTAAGATTCTTTTCTCCCAAAGTTATTTAATCATTTGCAATAGATTTATTATAGTTAATTTTAGAGTTGAAATAATTTAGAATATGCAATGTTATCAAAATAGAAATAAATAATAGTGTAAACTACATTTAATAATTTAGTAAGAACTCTAAGATCAATAATTAACAAAATAAATTGAATAATGCAATTACATAACTTGATCAGAATAATATCAATACCATATATAATATTGCTAATATATTTTAACATCAATGGTTTTTAATATTTATCTAAATCAAATCACCTGTATCAACTACTCTCACTCGAGGAAGATTTCAGTGGTCATGGCCCCCTTAGCTATGGCACACTCTAGGAGGAACAATTCATATTCAAAATATAGCATGTAAAATATGCTCAATAGAGAAAATGCTCAACACCAGCCCTAGCTAGATAATCCCAAATGTGCTCTATGTCCTAATTTAAGCACACTTTGTGTGCCCCTTCTCTAATGCCCATAGTCCACAAACCACCTTCTTCCTTGAGTGATTTCCATGCCCCTTTCCAAGTCTAATAGAAATGCTTTATATAACATTCTAAGGGGTGGTTTCCAAACCATCACACCCTTTCACAAAGATTAAATTTAATGTTTTTATTTAAATAAATGTAATTGTTGGACTCACTTTTACCAAGAGGCTTTATAAATATATTTTTATTAATCCCCATTTTAACTAAAAGATCATAATATCATTTATTTTTGTATCTCCCTTTTAATTCTAAAGTGTTATTTGATGGAAAAATATAACTTTCTTTTTACTTTGGGAAAAAACCTCATAAGAATATGTGTATATATATATGTGTGTGTGTATATACACATGCATACATACATATGGACATACATACATGTACACATTTCTTATGAAAATTTCATGAATTTATAATCGAACAACTAATACTAGTCTATATGCTTTATCACCTACTTTTAACTTTATCACTTTGTTGACTCATGAGCTCCTTATATTTAATATAGATGTTTTATTCTTTTATAGGTATCTTCAACAATAATTTTACTAAAATACATCATACAATTATATGGCACTTACCTAGTGAATGACATGAATATCGCATACTATGTGATCACCTGCTATTGATTGTCATATAATCAACATACTCAAAATTCATTCTAAGATGATAATCATACATTTCATATACATGAGTATCCTCTTTTCCTATACCAAATACAAAATCACCCTTAAACAAAGTTCATTCACATTGTCACTATAACAAAGCTTTAAGGCAAGTTTTAATCCAATAAGGATGCAATGTAAATTGGTATGTTGCTATTAAAAAGGTGTTAATAGTACCTATCCTAGTCATAAATAATTCCAACATAATGTTAAGGACTTACATGTACAAGGTTATTGGGTTTCTTAGGTCCAATAAGAAAGTAAAACAAAATAAAAGATAGTACAAAAAGATGTACAATAGTAAAATGATACCAACTATAACCACACATGGAGCACTACATAAAGAAATAATAGGTCTAATCTTTTCATTTTTTAAATAACTAGGTTAATCCTCCCTTAGGTTAAGTGATGAGGATGCCTTAAAAATAGGTGTACCTTAATATCTAATTTTAACTAATTTTCTATATCACTAAAAGGTTGTAGAGGTTGTCTCTCCTCTTCTAAAAATTTAACATGTCCCATGCTTGATTCTAAGAGAATCTATTTGGTTTCACATTTTATAAAATAATATTTCATTCCCACCATGGCATTTAAATACATCATATTTTTTAAAGTTTAATAAATGAAAATAATACCAAGACTTGTGCATTATAGACCTGATGTAGCCAACAACATACACTCAATAGAATTGTACCATTAATCATGTGTGAGAGCCAAAGATTCAAAATAACTAGAAAATAAAAATCTTCTATTCACCAACTCTGCTGCTACAATGAGAGAAAACTCTTTTATATCCAAGAAAAACAAAAAAACAAAAAAATTACCTTTTTTGGAAGATTTTGACAATTGTCAGATTTTGCCATTTTAGGTAATTTCACATGCATATCTTTGAGAGTCCAGTTTTTTCCCAAAAACTTCCTAAAACTAAGGTAGGACGAATTGCCAACTAACATCCTAAATTTGAAACATGAGTTTCAAGTTATTAAAAAAAAACAACTTTTAAAAAACTAGGATAAAACACTAAATTGCCATTTTGAGGGCCAAGATGAAAGTTTCAAGCCCCGAAAAAGTACCAAAATGGGGACCAACCCATTAAGGTTGTTGAGAATGCATATGCCACCTCATAACGCATCCACCTATAAAATTTTAGCCCAAATGGACATCCAAGTCAAAAGTTATGACCTCTGGAAGTCCCTGCATCAAGACCCACAATGTAACCTAAAAAAGACCTATGTAAATGTTATGTTACAATAGAAAGACATGTAAATGCAAAGATTCTTTGATAAAACCTCTAAGGCTATGTAGGCAAGCATTCCTATAATAGATGGAGATTGAGAATGAAACAAAGATGAGTGCAATAACAAATACCTAACTACAAAACTAGACAAACCCAAGATTGAGATCTTCTTGTAAGATTTCTACCCAAGAATGCAAGTGATTGAGAGAAAGCAAGATAGAAATTAGATATGAGCCAAATAAACTATATTTAACTCAATAGAATGCAAAGAAATACAATAGAATGAGATGCTCATATGAGAGCAAGAGGTGGGTATATATAGGATATTCCACCCAAGAGACTAAAAACACAAACAATATAAGATAAAGTGAAAAAGTCCCTAAGTAAACTTAACCTAGTGTGAAGAGAGCTAAAGCAGAGAACAAGCTAAGAAAGAGCTAGATAGCAAAGTAACCATATTCACACTAACACCCTTCCTAAGTGCAACTTAGGGGGAAATGTAGACAAAATCCAAAGATGGGTCCCAACAACAAGGCCTTATAAGGTACCCATGTACAAAGAATCCCCTCAAATAGAAAAGGAAGGAGAAAACCTAGTGTGAAAAAACTCCCCCATGAGAGGATAAAGTAGGAAGAGCTAATAGACCCCCCAAATGAGACTGAAGATGAACATACTTGCTCTCAGTGAAGGGTTTGGTGAAAATATCTGCAACCTGGGCTGCTGTAGGACAATACTGCAAATCAATGACCTACTCCTGAATTAGTTCCGTGAGAAAATAGATGTGGATCTCGATGTGTTTGGTCCGCTGATGATGAACCGGGTTCTTCGAAATCTGGATGGTGCTCAGGTTGTCACAGTAAATGACTGATGTCTTCTGAAAAGTGATGCCAAGTTTAGTGATGATATTTTGAAGCCAAATAGCCTTAGTGGCAGCATTGACATCCCCCTGATACTCAGCCTCAGTCGAAGAAAGAGCAATAGCATGTTGCTTCTTGCTCTGCCAACAAATGGGACCAGAACCAAGGTGAAATTTGTAGCCAGATGTGGACTTGCGATCATCAAGATCACCAACCCAATCAAAATTAGTGTATCCAACCAAGTTTGAACCTGTGCCTACTGCATAGTGAATTTCATACCTATGAGTGCCCTGTATGTAGTGTAAGATGCAGTTGGCAGCCTTCCAATGAAGCTCGTGTGGTTCCGTCATGAAGCGTGAAACAATGCCAACTGCAAATAAAATGTTGGGGTGAGTATGGGTCATATAGATGAGGCTACCAACAAGCTGATGATACAAAGGGGCATCAACAAGTGGTGTAGAACACTTTGCCTCAAGTTTGACTCTGGACAGAAAGGGAGTTGGTGCAAGCCTACAATCAGCCATGTGAAAATGAGCCAAAAGATCAAGAGCATACTTGGGATGTGCAAGAGAGATCCCAGAAGAGGTCTGAGTGATCTCAATCCCAAGAAAATAGTGCAAGAGACCCAAGTCAATCATGGAAAACATGTCATGCAGAGAAGTCTTGACACTCGCAATGATGGATGAAGTGCTCCTAGTGACAATCAATTCATCAACATAGAGAGCCAAGAAAAGAAGAGCATCCTCCTGTCTCAAGATGTAGACATTTGGATCTGAGTGGCATTGAGAGAACCCAACTGAGAGAAGAAAGGAGTCCATCTTGGCATACCAAGCCCGTGGGGCTTGTTTGAGGCCATAGAGAAACTTTTATAAACCAGTGAAGAATCCTAAATGAACCCCTGTGGCTGCTCCATGTAAATCTCCTCATGAAGATCCCCATGAGGAAATGCACTCTTCACATCCATCTGATGTACAGCCAAACCATGCACTGCAGCAAGAGCGAGTATTAGGCGAATGGAGTTCATCTTGGTGACGGGGGCAAAGGTCTCATTATAGTCAATAACAAGAACCTGAGAGAAACCTTTAGCCACAAGCTATGCTTTGAACTTGTCAACTGATCCATATGGCCGTTGCAAATTTGGTCTGGTAGATCCACTTACACCGAACCATTTTTCTTCCCTTAGGAAGTGGAACAAGATCCCAAGTTTTGTTCTGAATCAAAGAGTTGTACTCTTCCTCCATTGCTGAATCCCACTCAGCAATACCTGATGCTTCATGAAATGATTATGGATCTGAAGCTGTGGCAATGTAGGAATGCAAAATGTCCTGATGTTGTGACCGAGTCCTCCGAGCATGTGAAGGATCCCCAACAAGAGTACCTACTGACTCAAGTGTCTGACGAGCCCAGTGAGGCATGTGAGGAGATAGGGAAGGTGAATCCCCATCCTCAAACTCTGAACTCTATGAAGAGGTGGAGGAAACCTCATGATCAACTCTGCAAGCTAGAGGAAAATCATCAGAGTCAATATCTAAATCCACGGTGGAGGAAAGAAGAAGAGAGGATGAGCTAGGAGAGCTTTCCTCAAACTGGACACTTCGCTCAATGAAGAGCACATGTGTCTCAGGATCCAAGCGCTGATATCCTTTGACACCATCAGGATAACCAACAAAGATACAAGGTTGACTCTAAGGTTCCAAGGCCTTACGCTTCTCTAAAGGAATGTGAGCCCATGCAGGAGAGCCAAAAACTTTGAAGTGTCGTACAACAGGTTTCCTACCACACTAGGCTTCAAAAGGAGTCATTCCCTTCAATGCCTTATGCATAACTCTATTCTAGATGTGAGCAGCATAGTTGATGGCTTCTACCCAATATTCAGGTGCAAGGGAGCGTGCATGGATCATGCAACCAACTATCTCTTTCAGGGACCTATTTTTTCTCTTGGCCGCACCATTCTACTGAGGTGTATAGGCGACAGTATGCTGAAGATCTATCCCTTCAAGAGTGCAAAATTGTTCAAAGCGGTGGTTCACATATTCTCTGCCATTATCAGTGCAGAGAATCTTAACAACTTTCCCAGACTGTTTCTTGGCGTGAGGCTTGAACTCCTAAAATCTATCAAAGGATTCTCCCTTCTGACGAAGAAAGTAGACCGAGGTGTATCTGGAATAGTCATCGATGAATGTGAGTAAGTACCGAGCCTTGCTAAAAGACAAGGATGGAAATGGACCTGTCACATCACTATGAACCAGCTCAAGGACTTCTGAAGCCCTCCAAGCCTTCCCTTTGTCAAACTTGTCCTCAAGGTGTTTTCCTAAGGCACAACCTGAACAAACTCCATTTGAGAAATTGATCTTAGGAAGACCTGTGACCATATCCTGCTTGCTAAGTTGCTGGAGATAGTAGAAGTTGAGATGGGCAAACCGCTCATGCCATAACTTGCTCACAGAATCTGAATGAGTGACCAAGGCAGTCAAATGTGAATCAGGTACAAAATGAGAGAAAACATATAGTCGAGACTCGTGATCAACCTTACTAACTACAAGAAGTGCATTATCTTCAAGACTCCTAATGGTTAAAGATTCAGAAGTGAACTCAACTTTTCTACCATTCTAGGCAATCTAATAGACTCAGAGAAGGTTAGCTGATAGATTAGGTACACAAAGGACATCCTCAAATGTACCAGTGCCAGCATCAATAGAACCTTTCCTAAAGACTTCAACAGGAGAGCCATCCCCAACGAGAATGTGGGGCACCAAACAAGGCTCCATCAAGGAAAACTATTCTTTGATAGAACCCATGTGATGTGAGGCACCCAAGTCAAGAATCCACTGCTGAGAAGAATCTACAGTAGAAACTGGTATAATTACTTTCCCTTTGCCTGATTTTGAAGGACTAGAGGATTGTTGTGAAGAAGGCAAATTAATGTTGTTCTTTTTCAGAAGATGCTTCAGCTCATCAATTTGCTTCTTGTGACAAAAGTGTTCCTCATGACCAACTTTCTTACAGTATCAACAATTTGGTCTTTCCTTCTTCTGATTGTTCCCCTTTGAAGAAGAGGAAGAGGAGTCTGCTATTGAGGCAGATGAAGATTGTGCCTGATCTTTTTGTGACTTCTTCTTGGACTTCTTTTGTTTCTTGTTAGGTTTTCCTGACTCATTCTGTTCCTTTGACTGACTAGCCAATAAAGCCTGAGACTGAGATGGCTTTAAGAGCCCCATGGAAGGAAGTTTGCCTTGTTATTGCATTAACAATTCAGAGAATGAAGAAAAAGAAGGCATTTTATATGTAGAGCCCATAGTCAATCTATGAGTATGAAAATTGGAAACAAAATCAGCATATTCAGGTCCAAGTTTGTTAAGAGTATTCAAGACAAGTTGAATGTTATTTTTATCTATGCCACATGCTTTACATTGTGCTCTCAAATCATTTACTTTTGTTACAAAATCTTGGATGTTGTCAAAAGACTTAGGATCTAGGGCTATTATTTGATTATCAATTTGATATCCCCTAACTTCATCAGTTGTCCCATAGAGAGTTTTTAGTTGTTCCCATGCATCATGTGAATTATCTTTTCCATCAAGTTGAAACATTATATCAAGAGAAACTAAACTCCTAAGACAACCTAGAGCTTTTGTTTGTTCAAGCATCCAGAGTATTTTTTCCTTAGCATATGAGGGTTAAGTTATCTTTTGGTCAACATAGGGTGTGTAGCCTTGTTGCATTAAGAAGTTCCATGCATTTTATTTCCATGTATTGTAGTTGTATGGAGTTAGCATTAGAAACTTAACATTACCCATTGTGAAAGGAAAAGAGAGCAAGAGCAGAAGGAGTTGCACAAGCACAATCATGCGAAGGGACCCCCCCTGAATTACTCAATGAAGAAGCCCCCCCCAAGCAAAATGATTTGGCACTTTATAAGTAGTGTGGTTACAATGGCCACTAGTAAGAGAACACTAAGTGGACTTGACTTCAATACTTTTACAAATTATCACAAAATGAACATATATTGAAATTACAATTTCGGGACAAACCCAAATGAAATTAGTAGTACCACTGCAAAGTACATGAAAAAAATGCACTTTCAAAAAATAATCACCTCCATTCGAGGTTGTATGCAAAAGTTATGCACTTTTGAATGTCCCAAAACTGGAACTACGTAGAGTCACATGTGAGAATATGAGATTACTAAAAAATCCGTACACTAAAATAAAAAAATGATTGCACCGGCATGTAGAGCATGAAAAATTAGCCAAAATAATAAAAAAAAGAAGCTCGCAAATCAGAGATCGGGAACCCGAGTTACAGTCTTTGGAAGTTGAACTGCAATTTCCAAAATGCCAATGAAGAGGGGGTCTGTTGTAGCTTTCTGATGTCATTTCTGCAAAAAATATAAGCTGCATGCAAAAACTAACAAATACCTAGATGGTTTTTTGATGCTCTAAACAAAACCTAGAAGGCATTTGTCTTTATGATCTATCGAAGATGTGACTATAATGTAAAAAAATGTCTTTAGCACCAAAAAACAACCCCAGCAACCAAAAAATGGCATGCAAAGACTGAATCAGCTACCTAAGACAAACAAAGGCATGCTGCAACTTCCAAGATTGATCAGAATAAATAAAATGCAAGATGATTGTTAGATTTTAGCTCAAAGTGTCTCGAAGAAGCTCCAAAAAAATTTGCAACTGGCAAGTCAAAATATGAACCCCCCTAGAAACTAGAGTTTTTTCCACACTTTTCTGTTTCTCCAGATCATCAAAAGATGCAAGAGAAGAGCATACTCATGTGCTTTGAAAAATAACTCTACACTCTCAGATTTCTAAAAAAATGCTAACCAACAACTCACAACCGCTTTGATACCATGTAAGATTTCTACCCAAGAATGCAAGTGATTGAGAGAAAGTAAAACAAAAATTAAATATGAGCCAAATAAACTTTATTCAACTCAAGAGAATGCAAAGAAATACAATAGAATGAGATGGTCATATGAGAGTAAGAGGTGGGTATATATAGGATATTCCACCCAAGAGATTAAAAACACAACCAATATGGGATAAAGTGAAAAAGTCCCTAAATAAACTTAACCTAGTGTGAAGAGAGCTAAAGTGGAGAAGAACCTAAGAAAGAGCTAGATAGTAAAGTAACCGTATTCACACTAACACTTCTATCTTAGAAGAAAAAGAACTTTTAGATCATTTGATCTCAAGCCAAATTAGTCATAAGAAGACAATTAAATTTTATCAAAAAAAATTAAAAACATAGATACATAATATATTTTTATAAGACCCATGTCATATGATAAATTCACGTACATAATTTAATCTTAAAATATTTTTTTCCACAAATTACATCTTAAAATCATTAAAACACACAAAATGACGTACAAATGCATAAAATATATAAATAAATTATATTTAAAATCTCACAAAAACAATGTTCATATACAATAAATTTATAATATAAAAGAAAAACTCTTAGAATGATAAATCAGTCTACATGCCTATAGATTCAAGTTCTATTTATTCTACATACCTTAACATGTACATTCTAACATAAAAATTTCCTTTGATACTTAATATTCATTTTGTCGCATTCTATTCACTATATTGACTAAAATGGGAGGAGTTTTGTTTTCCTCATATTTAAAAAAGGTACAACCTCATACATGGTACAACCTCATACATAACCAAGAGGTCTCTTATTATAGTGCTATTTCTAATGGAGAAATATGAAAGTGCTTGGACCTATTTAAACACTTTAGGCAATCTCATGAAAATTTTACACACAAAAACCTTGGTCCACCTAAAATTTTATATTGTACATTCACTATCCAAATCGATTAACCCTTTGTACATAAATGTATTTTGAGGAAACTTCTCCCTTTTAATACTACTAAATTTTATATAGCCTTTCACACCCATCCATATAGTTTTCATTTACAACTACAATGATTTAGGCATATATCTCTCTACCACATCGTTGTTGCATTGACTATATGCAACTTTGATTGCCAATAGTAGTTGGTGTAACAGTCTCAATAATGGGGCAGTCCAATCCTTTACTATTTGAAACGGTTCTGACAACCACTTCTTCCACTCTTTGCCATCGACCTTTGCATGTATTCCCACTCCCACGACAAGGATAAAAATAGTCCATTATTGGAGAGGGTTGTGTATTTGTTGTAGGATAAATATAGTTAGCTGCCAGATATATATTGGTATGAGTTGCAGAGATATTTGGTATGAGAGTTTTATTTTTTGATTAATACAGAGAGCAATCCCCTACTCAGTGTGGATGTAGCTAATTGGTGAACCGCGTTAAAAACTTGGCCTTTGTCTTTTGCATCTGTTCTGAGTCTATTTGTATGTTTATTTTATTAACTTGCTTTTGTCTCTATTTTTCTTCACTCAACAATTGGTATTAGAGCCATCATGCTTGATCATTTGGCATGAGAGGTTTGAGTTTGAGTGGGAGCAATGCTGCCTGATGAAGGAAGTTATAGGAAATCATAAGGGAGGTCAAAATCCAATAAGAGAGATGCTGGTTGCTGGTATTGTAGCAAGCAAGGCCACATCAAAAAGAATTGTTGGTTTTTGAAGAAGACTGAAAATCAGCCAAAAGGAGATGAAGCAAATCTGGTACGTGAAGAGGATGCTGGTGCAACAATTGGTGTTCTTGTTTCAACCTCAGAAGAAATAGTACCAAATGTTTGGGTTCTTGGTTCGGGAGCATCGTTTCATGCTACTCCGTGCAAGGAGTACTTCACAAATATGTAAAGTGGTGACTTTGGTAAGATTCTTCTTAGAAATAATGAATCTTATGATGTTATTGGCAAAGGGGATGTTTTGTTAAAATTAACAAATGGAAATAGTTGGTTGTTACGAGATGTTAGATATGTCCCTCAGCTCAAACAAAATTTGATTTCAGCTGGATAGTTGTTTTCACAAGGATGTAAAGTCATTTTTCAATTGAATAGATGGAAAGTCACAAAAGGGGCCTTGGTAATTGCTTGGGGCAGCAAAGTAGGCACCCTGTATGTATTCGAGAGTCTTCCTTCATGTGAGATGGATAGGTTTGATGATGTAGTTGATTTAGTCATTGATGAATCTCTTAATCTATTGGAATTTCAACAAATATTTGTACAAGATAGTGCAAGAGCCTCTACAGAAAATATAGAAATTAGAAAGACAGTGGTATAGGATGATGATTTTGAAAGGGAAAATGGCAATGCCATTTCAAAGAGTACAACAGCTGAATCTAAAGTTCTTGTAGAAATTGTCACTGAAATAGATTCTAAGGTCAATGAAGAAGAGGTTAAAATTGAAGAGAATGTAGTTACATTCACTGAGAAGACCGAAGTTGTTGATTCAGCTCCATTGGTGGAAACATTTGTAGTTGATGTTGCAGAAACCCTTGTTGAGGTTACTATTACTAGAGAAGCCATGGAGGTTATTGTTACATGGGAGACTTATGAAAACGTTAAATCTTGTGAAGAAAGTTGTGACGGCCTATGAAGATCTCGAAGGAAGCCTAAACGCAAGTCTGATGGATGTCCCAAGACACTTTGTAATGCGTATAAGAAGTTAGGACAAGAACAAGATTTACCATCCGACAAGAATAAGAACCACGGCAAGTGCAAGAGAAAGAGAGAGGAATATTTATTCTTGGAAGCAGCAACATCAGTGCAAGAAGATCAAGAGTCTTGGAGGGGAATGTGAAAGTTATAGAAACTGTGGAGGTCCCATCTCTAACTAGAAAAAAATGAATCCACAAGGGGTGGGTGCTATATTTAATTAAGTGGCAAGGATGGCACAAGAAAAGAAAGTTTGGGATTGAGGATGCGGAGGTAGATGTAGAGGCACAACCTGAGGAAAAGATTGAATCAAAGCCAAAGGTTAAAAGGCGTAAATCTAGCTTAGGCATCAATTTTGCAACTCAGATTGTTGAAGAACCTGGGGTAGATAATATTGATGGTGTTAATGTGGTTTCAACAGAAATTTTAAGGGCACCAAGTAGCAGTACCAAAAGCAGTGTACTTGAAAGTGCAAAAATTAGAGGTAGCTGACAAAGTAAACATGTTGGTGCTAAGATTTTAGAGAAGACTCAAAAGGATTGTTTGTAGGAAGATGATAGGAGGAAGTGGAAGCACTGAAAGATGGATTCAAAACATGTTACATTTGATGATACTGGTAACAATGTTGATTATGTCAGTGCATTGCGGGATTTCGTTTTGAAAGACAAGACACAATGTGGAAAAAGTTAGGGCCATATGTTATCTTAGTGATTCTGGCATTAACAGTGGTTTAGTGGTATTCACTGCAGACATTGGTGATTTTTAGAAGGATTGTGGCAATAATTTTGGTGCTAATTCTGCCATAGTTTTGTGTAATTTTGCCAGGAAACATAAGTGGTAGAGTAAGATTGGAAAAAATAGGGTACATATTTCAAGTGATTCAAAGTAGGTTAAAAATACAAACATTGATGATTTACAGAGGGATCAATCAAGACTTGTGAAAACTCTGGCCAAGGTTGAGGACTTAGAGTGTAAAGAAGAGATTCCAGGTATTGATAAGGTTGTGAATAGGGCAATCGTAGGAGCAGGGGCTCACATCCTCTTTTATCCAACACTTATGTATAATGTTGATCAGAACAAGCTTCAAGTGGAGTTTTGATGGTGGTACATGGTCGATCGATATTTCTTATTAGGTACTGTTCCATTTCCTAAAGTTGTCCAATGCTTGAAAGAGCAACTTGCACTTCCCTTATTATCTCAATTGGTACAAGAGATGAATGTAGTCAGAGATGAACTTCAATAGGCTCTAGAAGTAGAGGAGAAAAGTAAGGCCATTGATGACCTTGTATTGGCTCTGCATGAAATAACTACAGAAGCTAGTGATGCAAGACATGAAGATTTAAGGACTAAAAAATTGAAATCAGAAGCAGATAAGAATGACAAGTCAATGAAGAATTCTCCATTTTTGGAGAGGCTGAAGAAGAAAGGTTTTTAAGTGTTGTTCATGGTGGGTACCATCGATGAGTATGCGGTGGAACGGTTGAAGGAATACGATGAAAAAAAGTTGGTCTCGGCTACCAAGGAAGGGCTCAAGTTGGAGGAAGCAAAGGATACAGATCCATTTGGTTTGGATTAGTTCTTGATAGAGGTAAAGACATGGAAGAAAGCAATGGGCTAAATTTTGCAAAAGGAAGGTGTTACAATTGATTGGGAAGCTTGGAAAAGACTTATATGGAGTGTCCTTGAATAGAGGTTAAAGCTTTGTTCACAAATATTTTATAAACAAGGAAAATAACATTATGATAATTTTCAATAATTCATATTATTTAAGCATCAAAATACATATATGTTCAATATTTGTTCAGTGGGTTGCTCTATTCACTTGTTGTTTGATCACTATATGTTAATATGTGTTACACTCCAAAGAACATGTGAAAGAACATAGTGTGTACCTACACACCACAAAGCCTAGTTAGGATGATCCCAAGTGTACTCTATACCTCAAGTTGGACTACATCCCCTTCTGCTATGTCTACATCTTATTTCTCATTCAAATCATCCAAGAGAATATCTTCTTCCTTGAGTGATCTCTATGCCTTTTGCATGTCTCACATAAATGCCTTATATAAACCTTTAAGGGGTGGTTTTCAAACCATTACACCCTTTCACAAATATTTTCTTTAATTTATTTAATAAATACTATTATTCTTTAGTATGAGGAATCTTTTAAAAATAGTCATTATTAGCCTCCCTTTTAACTAAATTCATAATAACCTTTATTTTTATATCCCTTTTTAAACAAAGGCTCAAATAAATTTTATTCCATTATATATCAAAGGTCATTCATATAATAACTTTGTTTTCGATTTTAAGGAAAAACATCCCATAACAAAAATATTAAATAGGGGTTCCTTTTTAGTCATAGTTGGTTGCTTTATTTAAATAATCTTGATGAAGTTGAAGTATAATGGAGAAGGTTGAAGAGAAATAACAAACATGTACATATTTGGGCATGATTTTGAATATCTAAAACATTAGTGCATTCGTTGATAACGAAGTAAATCTTTGTAAAACAACATGGGGATAGTGCAATGACTCATAGATTCCTCACATTTCTACAAATTTTATGTTGTTTCAGATTTCTCATGGTCAAAAACTAAACTAAATTCATTTATACATGCTCCACTCTTATATTAATTGATGTATTACTCCCTTTGTATCTTTTCATATTTAATTAAAGATATAATTAAAATATAGAAATATTGTTTTTTAATATTTAAATGTGACAAATAAACTTAAAAAATAAGGGGGAGACCCTGTGGTGAAATGGTGGGGCTTCTTGCCTATAGTGGCAAGAACCAAGGTTCAAACCTCATGGGGTTGCCCTCTACCGCGTCAACAATTGAGGTACATTACCTCCAATACCTCCAATTTTATTTTATGAACTCCAAAATGTATGAAACCTTTCTTTCCCTCTTTCGATCCACGAATAAAGACTTTCTCCTCTGCCTTTTTTTGGGTGCGATTGTCATATCTCCCTTTCTAGTTTTGGGAATTAGATTACCTATAGGCCATAGGAAATGGCTTAGGCAAGTATCTCTGCTACTTAGAGGAAGCAACCAATTACCAAAGTTCAACTTGTGCATGAATTTGTGTGGAAATGGACCTCTCCAAAGCTTTTCCCGTGGAGATTTCATTGATGGTGAGTGATCGCTATTGGAAACAACTAGTAGATTATGAAAAAATTGCTTTCTGTTGTAGGAAATATTTTTCAACAGATCACTTTACGCCATAGTGTGAAAAATTGCAAGATCATGAGTGAGGTAAATTAGCTCCAAGGGGTAAACCTATTTGGTGGATAAGGGCTAAGCCCCAACATTATCTTGTTCCTGCTAGCTCACAAATTGAAGATAAATCCAAGATTTCCCCCACCCTACCTCAAAGGGAGCAAGAATCTTCTAATGGGAATGCAAATAAATCAATTGAGGGTGATGGTGCAGTATCTCCTTTTCCAAAATCTTCAACTTCTGAGATCTTCCAAGAGCCACTAGTTACTTCAAATGTCGTATGCTCCAAAGAATGTCCAAGTGAAAACCACCATAAATATCAGATAGATCAAGACCGGTCAGAAGCAAATGAAAAAAGCATAAGGGTTCCTTCACTAGAGAAAATGGGAGATGACATCAATCAATGGACCACGGTAAGAAGAAATAAGAAATCATGGGAAAATGAGAAAAGAAAGATGACTTTGGATGCCCATGTTAAGATGGGCAAGCAAAAAACTAGACTTTAGATTCTAGTTGTTCCAATGCACCCCTACTTTTAGGGCATATTTTTTCGGTTCATTTTTGTTCTCTTTTTATGGAATGGGAACTACCCCAATTGGTAGTACTTATTAAACAAAAAAATAAAAAACTTAAAAAGTAAAAAAATGTACATTAACAAAGTAAATAGTAAAATATGTGTGTGGGGTATGCTCAAGTGGTTGGGCCACTTGATTTTCATGAATTAGACTAAAGTTCAAATCCCCTTGATGGCATGCTACTTTGAAAAGTGTGTTGCATGTATATTGTTTTTTCATATACCCTATATACATAACCTTGGTCAAAAGCGTTTGCCCAAAAAAAAAATTTTAAAAATACTCTTTTATAATAACCAACTTACAATTAAATTACTTTTATTTTCAAAATACTTTTTTATAAATAACTAACTTACAATTAAATTACTTTGTTTTCAATATTCAAACCAAGTGCAAGGTAAATTATAATTAATTATTTTAAAAACTCAATCATTTAAGTATTTATAATCTGTTCAATTGTTTCATTATCAAAAGTTAATGGTAATTTTATGTTTTACTCAAGTGCAAAAGTAATAGATAATTCTGTTGACATGACATCCCTTTTTTTAATGTTGCCTGGTGTATGGTAAAATCACATTAAAATAGTAGTTCTTCTAACCAAAAGGCATATATGACGAGAATGAGAATCACAAGTGAATTACTTAGCACACGCTTCAACGATGCAGAAAAAAAAACGTGTTATATGAAATGAAGTGAAGAAAATGGGAAATTGTGTATCTATGGTATAGAGCCTGATTAAACTGTTGGTGAAGTATTTGTGCTCGCGTTCAAATCCTGCAGGGGGCGAGTTTCAAGCTTTCTTTGTCTTTCTTTCTTTTCTTTGTGTTTATCATATATGACTAGAATGATAAACACAAGTAGAACAACCCCACTCACACCCACTGGCGCTCGCGCTCCCACTTCAACAATGAAAAAAAATGTTATAATATGAGTAAAGAAAATGGGAAAGTGTAAATCTATTCTACATATTCGTAGATTATATAATAATGCCTTACCTGGTAATCCTAGATTAGAAGAGTTTTTACACACTTGTTTTTCGAGATCTTTTATCGTCTTCATGACTGCAGAACATGATTCATCCGACGTGCCTCTTGTTCTTGCACTGAGAACCCCACACACTACCGAGTTTATGATACCTACGTTAATCGCGCATTTGGCGTCGTTTATAAGTTTGGAGATTTCCTGGTCGAATTCGAAGATTCCACATCCGATAACAGTAGAGTTTTGTTGAGCGCATATGATAGTCTGCAATCCATGTATAAATCATATCGTTAGTTTTTAGTTTCTAAATGTTTCTAGACTTATAGTTGTGCGTGATTTTCTTATAGTTTTTGCCATGGTGGTCACTCTGCTATTAATCATATCAGTTGATTGGTTAAGGTGCATTAGCTGGCTTAGAGAAAACACTTAAACATTCAAATCGCGGGTTTTATTTTTAAAGCAAAATTCCAATTTACATGAAAAAAAAAACTATTAAGACTAAAAAGTAGTCTCAAAGAAACTATGCACCTACAGGGAGATTACAGATTGCACTTCCAAAAACCTTGGTCTTAATTCTTCAATATTTTCTATGTTCTACTGAATCTGTAATTGTAATTCATATAAAAAAATTAATATTGTTGAGTTTTACTGAGGTGATTCATTGGTTTCATAACTATTTAATTAAAAAAAAAATATATATATCTATCAGTTTTTTGATATGAATAAGATATAAAATTATTATTGATTATTTAACTGTTGAAGATAAATATTTAAATAAAGTAGAATTGGATACCATCAGATCAAAAGGTTCTTGCTCATTCAGTAACTAACAAGTCATTAACTGTGAACTGTTAATTTTTTTCTATCAAACAGAACATATGTGAGTGCAACTTTTAAAGAAGGTTTTAAGTAAAAGATGGTGGACACTTTTGTCAATTAAATCATCATTCATGCCATCCATTGGAACAAGTGCTGGACAGATTGAACCTTCTCGAGATATCAAAGGAAATATTTTGGAGGTATCACAATTAGATTCGCGACATGGATCAAAGGAGCCATAATGGGGCACATAGGTTTAATAAATTTTTAATGAAAGGTTACAACGTAAGCCTTGGTACTTAAAAGAATGAAAGTAGGATGGACAATGTCGTGCTCAATCTATGATTGATAAAGAGTTGTTCGAAGAAAATGTTGGGGGCACATAGCTTAAGGATACGAAAGCGAAAAAAAATATATGAAAGATATGATTTTTTCAAAAAGTGATAAATTTAAGAAAAGGTTTTCAACTTTGGCAAATTTTAGTTGGGTGTATTAATTTTTGTGGTCAATTGATTATTTTTAGGGTAAAAAATTTCTATTGTAAATTTGTTGATATTGGTAGGTAATGTTATTTTTATCTAGTAAATGGCAATCATTAGAAAAAATACATAATTTGGATGGTGAAATTGTTCTCAGAGAAAAGAATATAAATTGATTTGTTAGGTGAATTATCAAGTTGAATTATGATATGGTGAAGTTTCAAGAGGAAGATATTGCACCCTCATTCTATCATTTACCAATCACATGTATAATCTAACAATGACAAGAAAAAATTATTGTCAAATTCAAAAAGAAAGTTAAGTGAAGTGAAATACACTAAGGGAGGTCTTACTAAAAATCTTTGACATGATTGTATACCAAATGTCAAGAGGATGTTCCCCAAAGGAAGAGTTGGAGAGGTATCAATTAGAAGCTTATGCCATTGACTGAGTTAAGAAAGAAAGATAAATCAACTCCATTGGATTGGATGTGCATAATTCAGGAGAAGAAATTCACAAGAGTTTAAGGAATGCTAGTTTCATCTATTAGCTTGGAGTGGTGAGAGCCATTGGATCATAAACAAGATCATGGGGGCTCCATCATAGCTACATAAGAAGGAAAAGAACTAAAGTTAAATTAGGTTGGAAGGAGGAAAAAATAAATGTCTGGTGGAAATTTAGAGTAGAAATAAGATAACAACAATTCTCTATGATACTATAGATGGTAACACCATTTTTGACAAGCTATATGAGGATGAGCATTCTAGTCCATAAAATAGATCGAATGACATGGAAGATGAGTTGATTGCCAAAAGAGACTCCTTTCCTAACTATCAAGAGGTAAAATATCTTTTGCAACCCCAAAAGCCTATAATATCTCATAATATAATGATGAAGCATGGATAGAAAGGTGGTGGACTTGCTATAAAGGAACACGATATGAAAGACACCCTTTTGGCTACTCATATTAAACCTTGGGATAAACCTAGAGTAGAAGGTGGGTCAAGGAAGACATCTTCTCTTTTATACAAGCAATAGGGGTAGAGATCAATAACTTTAGCACATGTTAGGCTTACAATTTTGGTATCAACAAATTTGGGAGGAAACATAAGTAGGAAGGAACAATTGGCCTAGCAAAAATATTAAAATTTATTGATCTTGTGATGAATCAAATCTAATGGGTGTAGAATGAGGTTGACCTGGCAGTTTTCAATATCATCTCCTTAAAGTTAGCTAAGGAAAAAGCCTATAGGAAAAAAAACAATTTTCCTAAGGTCAAGATAACAACACTAGGAATACATGATAGAGTAGAGGTAAAACATAAAATAATAGATGTGTTAGATATGGAGGAAGCAATGTGGAAATGCAAATTTCAATCAATAATTTAGCTTAGTATGTAGGCTCATAGCGAAATGCATAGTTTAAGGAATGTTAGTTAAATAATTTATTAGCTTGGGACAATGCAAGGCATTCAATCATGAGAAAGAAAATGTAGGCTACATTGAATTTGCATAGGGAGGAAATGAGCTAAATTTAGATAAGGCATTTTTCCTTAGGAGTTTGTGGTCAGACTATTAGAAATTAGGTTGGAATGAGGAATAAATAAATAACTAGTAGAAATTAAGAGTGGAAATAGGCCATCTAACCACTCCCTATGATAGTATAGATGCTGATGCCACTTTTGAACAATTATTTGAGGATGAACATCTATTAATAGCTTTGATGACATGGAAGATAAGTTGATTGTCAAAAGGTTCACTCCTTTCTTAACTATCAAGAGGTTAGATTTCCTATGCAACCTCAAAAGCCTATAACAACTTAGAATATAATGGTGAAGTATGGATACAAAAGTGGTGGACTAGGTGTAAATGAGCAAGATATGAAAGAACCCTTTCTAGTTACTCATACTAAACCTTGGGATAAATATGGAGTATGAGTTAGATTGAGGAAGACATCCCCTCTTTTAAAGAACTAGTAGGGTCAGGAACCAATGTCTTTGACACTTTTCATTCTTGCAATTTTGGCATCAACTAATTTCAAATGAAACATATAGAAGACTGAGCAAGTAACAATTGGCCTAGCCTAGGCATTAACGTTTATTGATTTTTTGATGAATCAAATCCAATAGGTGGAGAATGAGTTTGAATAAGTTTTGTGTAGTGTTGTTGTCACGTACTCAAATTTTAAACATTTTCATCTATTATGGAGCACTTGTATCTAAGTGTACAAAGTTGCACAAGTATACATAATCTCATTTTATTAGAGATCTTTTAAAGTATCGTAAAGCATTCAAAGAGAGAGGCATCCAATGAATAAAGAGGGTGTAGTAAAAATAATATAAATTTAGGTTACGATAAAAGGAATTGTTAACTATTTAGAAAGAGCCTATGTAATTAATAAGGTGTCCTGAAATTCTAATAATCTTAAAGATTTGAATGGTAATATGTTCATATGACTATTCTTAAACATCATCTAGTTCAACATTCAAAAGTTAATTTTGGCCAATAAAAATAGGAGAAATATTTACCATTTTTTGGTGTGGATGAGGTGTAAAATTACTATTGACTATTTGACAATTGAACTTGTGATGTAGGAGCATCCCTTGTTTAAGAGAAATCTTGCATCAACCAAAAGATATTTGCATTCATTTTGGTTTTCTTTCATTTTCCTACTTCAGTATAGTTAGTTCAGTTAGTAGCAGTTTTTGTAGATTGGTTTGCATTCTGCCGCAGTTTCATTTCTGACCTTGTGGAGCTAGACTTAGCATCTAGACATCTTCATGCACATCATATCCAAAATTCAAGTCATTTGGATCAGTTTCCAGAAAGATATCACTATCAAAAGATCAACTATTTTCTCAGAATAGAGCATTCAAATAATCTCAAACAACCAGCTGAAGGAGAAGACTTGCATAGCACTTCCATGATTTGTGGAGCTATATGACATATCATTCAAGATAGTTTGGGTCTTGGATGAGCTTCCTTGAGATCCTCATGTTGTTTGATTCACTTGCAGAGGATTCCCATATGTTTTGGGTTGCCCTATCCATGTACAGATGTTACATCTCTTTCATTGGAGTTTGTAATTTGTTTGGCCGATGCGGAAGAATCTTGTGATCCGAAGATGATACATAATCATGTAATAGATGCTTAGGAAGTTAGTGATAGTTAGGACAATTCATGAGATAGATAGTTTAAATTCTTTTGTATCAGGTGTTTCCAAGGCATATCTTACATATTGGAGAATCAGGCCTGTGAGCCCTAATTGTTATCTTGCATGTTGCCGGTATGTTTACATTTCTAATGTATGATATACTCAACATATGAATCTGCATTTACATTCTATAATTGAGTTGCTTCCATTATGTTTACTCTTGTTGCACAGTTTGGACTGTTCACTCCATGGACCCTCCTAACCATGACTGCACCAAGTGGTATTAGAGCAAAGTTTGGATCCATTGGGAGTGAAGTGAGCAAAGTTTGCAAACTCATTCTTTAAGATACTGATGTGAACAGATCTCTGAATCTAAGGCAGACTACCTATGTTGTCAACCGATCACCGATTGTGAGGCAATTGTCACCTTGTAGCCTGATCACCAAATTTGAGGTAGTTACACTTGATCCTAAGAAGAGATGCCACCAAGAAAAATACCTACTATTGGTACTATGGCTGGAATAATGGGTGAGATGATGGAAATGACAAAAATAATGCAAGTTTAATTGGATGCCGTTGAGAAGGATCAGAGAAGAGGACATACACCTTGACCTAATTTTGAAAGTGATGATGAAGAATTTGAATCCACTGACCAAAATGAAGAAACCCTAGAAGAAGAAGAATCAGATCAAGTGAAGATGTTGAGAGCTATTTTTAAGATTGGAAAAAGACCTAGAGTGGATGTACTAAACTATACTGGCAATTTGAATCCAAAGGAGTTGATTGATTGGATAAATGACCTAGAAGAATACTATGAATATGAAGAAATTGAAGATCCAGAGAAGGTGAAATTTGCAAAGAGAAGAGGACTTACACCTTGACCTAATGTTGAAAGTGATGATGAAGAATTTGAATCCACTGATCAAAATGAAGAAACCCTAGAAGAAGAAGAGCTATTTTAAATATTAGAAAAAGACCTAGAGTGAATGTACTAAACTATACTGGCAATTTGAATCCAAAGGAGTTGATTGATTGGATAAATGATCTAGAAGAATACTGTGAATATGAAGAAATTAAAGATCCAGAGAAAGTGAAATTTGCAAAGACTAAGTTGAAATGACATGTTATTTGGTGGAAAGAAGTATAGTTGGATAGAAATAGAAGAGGAAAAGAAAAGATCATAAAAGTGGGATAGAATGGTGACAAAGTTGAAGAATCAGTTTATACATGCTAACTATGAGTTGGAATTGTTGAAGAGATTGCAGAACCTAAGACAAAAGGAGAAATCTGTGAAGGAGTATACTAAAAAATTTCATAAGATGATTATAAGGATAGGACATAGTGAAGCAAGCAAGGAGAAAGTGGCAAGATACATCAATCAACTGAGATTGAACATTAAAGAAGAACTAAGTTTGGTAACGATGACAACATTTGAAGAAGCATATCAATTTGCCCTGAAAGTTGAAGAAAAGTTGAACAAGAAGCATGAGCAAAAACAAAGAGGAGGAGGAGGTAAATTTCAGAGAGGTAGAACATTTTTTTTGAGGAGAAAGATCAATTGCAGAGCAAAGAAGACAAGATAGTACATTCAAGGAGGAGGACAGAGATAGCAAAAATGATAGAACTTTCTACCACTGAGGAAACCCTAATTCTTACCAAAGTGAAGGATATAAAAGAAATGGAAGAGGAATTGATAGGCAAACATTTAGAGGAACTTGTTTTAAGTGTGGAGGTGAAGGACACAGAGTATATGAATGATATCAAGGAAGTACAAATAAGAAGACTGAGAACAATGCAAGAACAACTTATGTAGAAGAAGAACCTATTGGATCACCGAGTTTAGTTAGTAAACCTAAGCAAGGAGAATCACTAGTCATGAGGAGAGCACTATTTCAAGTAGAGACAAATGAGGAACCACCACAGAGGAAAAGTTTCTTCCGAACCAGATGCAAATCAGGGGGTAAATGTTGTAAGGTTGTAATTCAAAGTGGTAATTTTTATAATTTGGTTTCAGAGGAGATGGTGACTAAGCTAAAGTTTAAAAAATTGAATCAACCTATGACATATCAGATAGCATGGATTTAGGATGATCATAAGGTACTGGTGAGTGAACAATGTTTGGTTAAATTTCATATTGGATCTTATCATGATGAAGTATTAAGTGATATTATGCCTATGGATGTATGCCATATATTGTTGGGTAGACCATGGTAGTATGATATAAAATCTATACATGATGGGAGAAAGAATATATGTACTATAACATCGAATAGAAAGAGAATTAATTTGATTCCTTTGGAAGATGAACCTAAGAGTGAAGTATGTAGGAATGCTAGAATCTATTTGGTAGATGGAAGGAAATTTTTGGATGGTTTGAAACATGAGAATGTGTTATGCTTTGATTTCTAAGAAGCCTGAAACACTAAAGATAGAGACTAAAGAATCACAATCAGAGGAGATAATTGAGTTGTTGACAAAGTATGAAGACATCATATCAAATAATGTACCATAAAGATTGCCAACAATTAGGAGTATCAGTCATCACATGGATCTTATACCCGGAACTAGTTTGCCTAATAAAGTAGCACACAAAATGATACCAACAAAGAATGAAGAATTGAATAGACAGATACAAGAGTTGTTGATGAAAGGTTTGATCAGAGAAAGCTTGAGTCCTTGTGTAGTACTTGCCGTGTTAGCACCAAAGAAGGATGGAGAATGGAGAATGTGTACAGACTCTAGAGCAATCAACAAGATCACAGTTAAGTATAGATCTCCATTGCCTAGGATGGGTGACATTATGGATTGTTTGAGTGGAGCAAATTATTTTACATAGATTTGAAGAGTGGATACCATCATATCAGAATCAGGGAAGGAGATGAATGGAAAACTACTTTCAAGATAAATGAAGGATTATATGAATGTTTAGTAATACCTTTTGGATTGACAAATGCACCAAGTACTTTCATGAGATTTATGAATGAAGTTTTGAAGAAATTCTTGGGTAAGTTTGTTATTGTATATTTGGATGATATTTTGATTTTTAGTAAGACAAAATAAGAACATTTGTGGCGCCTGAGACAAGTATTGTAGAGGTTGAGGGAAGAGAAATTGCTAATAAACTTGGCAAAACTTGGGTATGACAGGGAGGACGTGGGCAGAAGGGTGTCGAATTTGGAGTTACAGCTGACAATTGCATTTGCTTGAAAATTTGTAATGCCTTATCAACAAATCCGTTTTGTGCATATCCTGGAACCGTTGTAGTCCATGAGACCACATTTCTTTGAGGAATCCTGTCAAACAATTCACATTTTTTTTTTATGTCTATGATTCCACATTTTGCACACATTTCCCTTCTGTTTGTACTGACGGATGCCCATACCCTATTTTCGAGAACTCCCATTTTGCACAGGCAGGGAGGATGCTGGCAAGGAAGTTAAATTTGATTTTACACCTGGCAATTGCATTTGCTTGAAAATTTCTAAAGCCTTTCCTTAACAAATTCATTTTGATGCATTCTAAAATCATTGCATTTCATGAGCTGACGCCTCTGAAGCGTTCAAACAAGCCGTTTGGTGCATTGTGTATGCTTCCACATTTGCATATGCGACTACCAGGGCACTTGCAACTACAAGATCTGGTAAAAAAATGAAAAAATCCCTTTTCTGTGTGCTTTGATGAATACCCTTACCCAAAAACACTATTTTGGCACCACACAGAGGGGATGCTGGCGAAGGCTGACGAGTCGATCTACTTTTTCTATACACCTGTCAATTGCAATGCCTGAAGGTTTCAAAAGTCCTTCAACGAACCTCCTTTATGAGATAATATGATTTCTACATAAACTCTTTTAGTGAAAGTTAAAGAGATTTATTATAAGTCCTGTGCGATTTTCTTTGCTGGTTAGCATTTTTTTTTATATAATGTCTATTTTATCTATACACAGTATATTAAACATCAAAGAACAAAACTAGTTTTTCTTTTTCTCTGTTTCTATAAATAGTACATGGTTATAAATTTAACAGTTGTATTGCTGTATTTAGGAATTTTTACTATAAAATACAATTAAAATTTTAAAAAGACTGTATCATATGAAAGGAGAGATTTTGGAAAAACTGTCAAATTTTATATAAGATTATGATGATAAATATATTTAGTTTTTATATAATTTACTTATATTAAAGTATGTCAGTATTTTACCAGCGCCATTGAATAGATCACTGTCATAAAAAAATTGTTTGACAAGCAAGGTCGACTGTCAAATTTAGGCCCTGGTTATTTAGCTTCTCATCTTTTGCCGAAGTTTTTGTCATTTGTGTACTTTCCATTTATACTTTATGAGACATTCAGTTAACACTTGTCCTTACGTAACATTTTTCTTTTCTCGTATAGAGCCTTTCAAGCTAATTTAGAACATTACTTTTCTTGCACAAAAAGAGAAATTAGAAAGTCCTATTCCTTGATTAAAAATGTAAATTCATATTTTATTATTTTAAAAATGTAAACGTTATTAACTTTTATATGTTAAGTATATAGATTCTTCAATAAATTGGCTATATGTGTACTTCTTTCGAAAAATTGATAAGGAAAAGACAATAGTGACCTAGCTAAGTAATGTCGAAATAAAGGTAGCCTAATTATGTAGTGTTTAAATTTTCATGTTTATTGTTGTTTAAATTTAATAATGGTTAAAATAGATAGGGCGGATTAAAATATAGTGTTAAGTTTGTAAGTTAATTTTTCCTATAAACTTGTTAAATGAAGTGGACTTCAAAGATATTAGAACATATGTTATTTATTTATTTGTTAAGATCCCTATGGCTAAAATATAGATACCTTTAGAATAAAATAAGAGGGGTGTATTATAAGTTAGTTTTGTGTTTTCTTAGTTAAGAAATGATTTTCTCTTCTATCCATTCCTTCTATACATTGGAAAATTAAGTTTTGTACTTGCTATGTAAGAAAATGATACTCTTTTAATTATATTAGAAATAAAAGATGACGGGAGAATAGAGAATTTCATTTTGTTACAATCTCCATTCAAAGGAAAACTTATCATTTTTAACACATATTACCAAGAGCGCAAACAAAATGATTGACAAGAAGAGAAGCTCTGTAGTCTTACTAACAAGACATGCGTTAACCAATTTAGACCAGCTTGTCTAGGACAAACATGAGTAAATTATTGAGTCCTATTAAACCCATACGATGAAGGATAGATTAAGAACTATGGTATGAAAATGTAACTACAAGCCTAAATAATGGTACAATGTTATCAATGGATAGACTCTCATTGGCGATAAGGACCGTCGTATTCTCTCACCTCGCCTTCATGGACTTTAATGATTAGAAAATGGGGCTTGTCGACAATACAAGTCTGATTCAGAGATGGCTTGAAAATTGTCAGATAGGGCAACCAGTCCAGACAAGAAACCCTAATTGTCATATGCTCTCATCTCGCCTTCGTGGATCTTGGTGATCTAAAAGCACGAGGGAACCTTGAATGGACTTAGTCACCAAATACCCAAATTGTCTTATACTAGTGAACAAATTTTTTCTGAGTAGACACCTGATAGGGATTCCTTAACACTAGGACTAAATGACAAACACATGTTTTAGGTGTTCGTGGTAGTAGACTAATTTTCTATCCCTATTTCACCTAAATGGGTGGCATCCGACGAGGAATTGTCTAGGGTAGGGAATAAACCTAGAAAGGGCTGGATACCCACTCATAGTTGCATCGAACAGAGTGCAAGACAGAACTATTCACATTCCTTGTGTCTGTCACATCTGGAGAGGGCCTTGATCCCATGGATACAAGGTATGTAGGTAGTCTAAATGGTGAAGGATACCCCCAGTACTTAGGTCCCCCGAATATAGGGTACTCTTTTACAATCAACTTCGTAATCTCAATTCTTAATTTAAAAAGATTAACTAGATAACTAAAGAAGTCTCTAGTACTTAGATGAATCCTCAAGAGGATTGACCTCGTACTTGGCCATTTGCCTGAAACCTAAGGGAAGGTACCAAGTCCTCATAATAGTTTTATCGAATGAACTTATGGAAATTGCCTCGGTGCAATATATGGGCCTATTGTGTAGTTTCCTATAAGTGACTCAGGATTCAGAATGATCCCAATGAGTCTAAGACTCTGGCCAGAACATAATGATAGCTTTCCTATTTAGCTCGTTTGGCTGTTGTGTTTACCTATCTCGTATTAGATAGAATTTTGGTCCATTTGACCAGTTAGACCATTTGGCCGTTGTTTTAATCTACCCAGTATTGGGTAGCAATCTACCAGTTTAGGCCCGTTTGGCCATCATTTGATCTACCTCGTATTGGGTAGTGATAAGTTCCGTTAAACCCGGTTCCGTAGGAACCAGTTTGCCCAAAGGATAGAAGAGCCCTTATGGTTTTATATCAGTATGTCCCGTTTTGGACACCATAGCCCGAAATTGGCTACTTGATAATTCCTAAGGACTCAGACTAAACTAAAAGTTCAGAAAACAAAAGCTAAGATCTAGATAACAAGTTAGAAAATGAACGAGACTCCCTAAGTGGAATACCAAACCTTAGATTACATAAGAAAGATAAACAAAAGAAAAATTCCTTAAGGTCCCTAAATTGGGTCCTTACAGAGACAGAAAGGACTTGAAGTGGACATCAGGAGCAAATAAGAGTTTTGAATTGTTGAAGCAGAAAGTGACAAAGCAACCAGTATTGGCATTACTAGATTTCAATAAGGTATTTCAAGTAGATTGTGATGCAAGTGAAAATGCAATAGGTGTGTTAAATCAAGAAGGTAGACCTATAGTATATTTCAGTGAGAAGTTGAATGATGCAAGTAGAAGATATTCAGTTTATGATTAGTTATTCTATGCCATAATTCAAGCCTTGAAAAGTGGAGACATTATTTGTTGCCTAATGAATTTGTGTTGTATACAGATCATCAAGCTTTGCAATATTTGAACAGTCAAGGAAAGTTGAGTCAGAGACATATGAGATGGGTAGAGTTCATGTTAAGTTACACTTTTGTACTAAAGCATAGGAGTGGAAAATCAAACAAAGTTGCAAATAGACTGAGTAGAAGAAGAAACTTGTTGATAGAGATAAGAGTTTAAGTGTTAGGATTTGAAGAACTGAAGAACATGTATGAAGAAGACCTTGTTTTTGCAGAACCTTGGAAAATATGTAAGGAACTTGTGATAAATAGAAGTAAGTGGTTGGATTATTTCATTTAGGAGGATATGTTGTTCAAAGGAAATTAGTTGTGTATACCTAGGAGTTGAATGAGAGATAATTTGATCAAAGAGAAGCCCAGTGGTGGATTGGCAGGACAATTTGGCATTGATAAGATAGTGGCTTTGGTAAGTGAAAATTACTTTTTGCCTTAGATATATAAGGATGTTAGGAAGTTTGTGCAGAGTTTTATAGTTTGTCAAATTGCAAAAGGAAGCAGTCAGAATATTGGGTTGTACAAATCTTTGACAGTATCGGAGAGACTTTGAGAAGACATAAGTATGGATTTTATATTGGGATTGCCGAAGACATAGAGAGGACATGATTCTATATTTGTAGTGGTGGACAGATTTTCAAAGATGACACATTTCATACCTTTTAAGAAGACAACTGATGCAGTTCATATGGCTGGCCTATTTTTTAAGGAGATTGTGAGATTGCATGGATTACCTAAAAGCATAGTTTTAGATAGAGATACAAGATTCATTGGATATTTTTCTAAGAAACTTTGGAAGAAGATGAAGACAAATTTGAAGTTCATTTCAGGATTTCATCAATAGACTGATGGACAGATAGAGGTAGTAAATAGGAGTTTGAGAAATTTGTTGAGATGTTTACTTAGAGAGAAGGCAGGAAATTGGGATCTAATTCTAGTGTAAGCAAAATTTGCATACAATAATTATGTGAATAGCAGTACAAGAAGAACACCATTTGAGATTGTGATAGGAGCTAATCCTAGAGGAGTAACAAAGTTGAGAGATATCAGCATGGAGGAAAAGAGGAGTACAGAAGCAGAAGAATTTGTATGACACATGGAGACAGTGCATAATCAAGTTAATAAATGTTTGGAGGAGATGAACAACAAGTATAAGGAGCAAGTAGATGAGAAGAGAAGAAACAAAGAATTTTCAGTTGGAGATGAAGTGATGGTATATTTGAGAAAAGAACAATTTCCAGTAGGAACATATAACAAGTTGAAGATAAAGAAGTTTGGACCATGTATGATACCTAGGAAGTTTGATTCAGGAAATGCATATGAAGTGGAGCTACCATAGACATTGTGTATATCACCTATTTTCAACATTGTAGACCTATATTAGTATCATGAAAGAGAATTCAGTGATAGTATTGAAGAAGACTTGATGAAACAGTTACCACAACAAGCACCAGAGCAGATTGAAGATATCTTGGACAACAGAGTTGGACGCAGCACTAGAGGCAAACAATACAAATAATATCTTGTGAAGTGGAAAGACAGACTGGAAGAAGACTCATCTTGGATTTCTTAGGCTGAGGTGGATTGTCTTCATTTTCCTTTAGCCCCAGCAAAGTGAGGGACTCACTTTTTCAACAACCCCGGGTGTCTGATGTAGGAGCATCCTTGGTTCAAGAGCAATCTTGCATCAACCAAAAAATATTTGCATTCATTTTGATTTTCTATCATTTTTGTAGTTCAGTACAGTTAGTTCAGTCAGTAGCAGTTTCTATAGATTGGTTTGCATTCTACCACAGTTTCATTTTTGACCTTGAGGAGCTGGACTTAGCATCTAGACATCTTCATGCACATTATATCCAAAATTCAGGTCATTTGGATAAGTTTCTAGAAAGATATTGCTATCAAAAGATCAATTATTTTCTCATAACAGAGCATTCAGATAGTCTTAGACATCCAACTGAAGGAGAAGACTTGCGAAGCACTTCCACGATTTGCGGAGCTAAATGACAGATCATTCAAGATAGTTTGGGTCTTGACCAACCTTCCTTGAGATCCGCAAGTTGTTTCATTCACTTGTGGAGGATTCCCATATGTTTTGGGCCGACCTATCCGTATACACACGTTACATCTCTTTCATTGAAGTTTGTAATTTGTTTGGCCAACGCGGAGGAATCTTGTTATACGAAGATGATAAATAATCATGTAATAGATGTTTAGAAAGTCAGTTAGTGATAGTTAGGATAATTCATGAAATAGATAGTTTGAATTCTTTTGTATCAAGTGCTTCAAAGCCATATCTTGCATATTGGAGAATTAGACCTGTGAGCCCTAATTGTAAGCCCACATGTTGCCATCATGTTTCTAGTTTAAATCTATGATATACTAAACATCTGAATCTGCATTTGCATTCTATAATTAAGTTGTTTCCGTTGTGTTTACTTTTGCTGCATGGCCTAGACTGTTCACTCCGTGGACCCTCCTAACCATGACTGCACCAACTTGATGATATTTAAATAGAGTGGTATTGACACTATCAGCACCAATTAATGATGCAAGGCACAACATTTGTGAGCATCCATAAGAATAGGGGCACAACCTTTCCCTAAATCCATTGCAACCTTCTTAAGGCTATGATGTAGCCAAAGCAAGGTTCTCATTGTCATTAAAGACTGTCAACTACTCTTAAAGACAATTCAAGTGATTAAGGACAGTGCAAATGTCTAAACTATTGCATATCTATCCAGAACGGAGCGCAACCTTCCATATACCTAACATAGGCTCATAAAATTGCACAGACATCATAACTGCACAAACTCTTACAAAATCCAACGCAACCTTTCAGATTGAAGGGGTGTGTGTTTATGCTAGCAGCGTCTTAGTTGATTGCAATAAAGAAGAAAAGACGAATAAATAAGCACCAATTTGCATATAAAATGGGCACAAACCGTTCAAACTTCTACGCAACAGATAAAATGAAGCACAAAGTCTTTCAAAAGTTTATGTGCAGCCAAGTAAACATGATGCGCAAGCATTAATAACAATGCGCACCCAGTTCATACAAAGGCATGGTGAGATAAAATGGCACAACTCTCAGAAACTAGCTAGTGCGCAACCCCATCTAAATGGTACGCAGCAATTGCGACTCTGACAGAGTTGTGGAAGAACATTTAGAACAACATTCGGGCGGAGCTTGCAATTATAGGATCTTTCACAAAGGCATTACATTTATGTGAAGCATAAGTAGCCTAAGCGTATCATCTCCAAGCGGCCAGCAGCAACTCCCTTTTTGAAACTGTACGATCAAAGGTTTAATGAATGGATATCACACCAAAACTATTTTTTATCATCGAAATAGATGATGTTTAAGAATAGCTTAGAGATGTCTCTTAATACTATTACACCGTTACTTTCCTTTTCAACCTCTACTTTAAATTCAACCAATGACATCTGAGTGCCAGCTAGGAAAGATGCACCATTGGTCAATATGCAAATGAGTTGGCAATGTAGGACTAAGAGTTAGATTTCAATTTATAAACATCCATTTATCTGAGTTTTAAAATGATTTCATACTGTATAAGGGTTGATATCAGGGCCTAAATTTGAGGGTTGACCTTGTCTGTCAAGCAAATTTTTTATGACTATTCATTTAAAGGTACTTTTGAAATGTTATGAATACCTTAATGTATGTAAAATTATATAAAAGCCAAATATATATATCATCACAATTTTATATAAATTTTGACAGTCTATCCAAAACCTCTCCTTTCATATGATACAATCTTTATAAAATTTTGATTGCATTTTACAGTAAAAATGCCTAAATACGGCCATACAGCCACCAAATTTAGGCCGTCAGCGATATTATCCAAGGTGGGCTGGGGGTGTTTTAAAACTTTTAAAAACTTAAAAGAACTTATCAGTAGAATTTTATAGAAATAAAGCAAAAGATTTATTAAAAGAAAGCTATAAAATTAGAAAAGAATCCCTGAAAGGGGGAAAAAATGGAAATAGATAGTGGTGGTCATTGTAAATTTTTTTGTCATGGTTATTTATTCAAAGGCCCTCTTAAAATACTATGACATAACTTAGTAGAAGTAAAATTATATATATCACAATTCTATATAAGTTTTGACAGTCTATCCAAATCTCTTCTTTCCTATGATACAATCTTTTTAAAAATTTGATTGTATTTTATGGCAAAAATGTATAAATACAGTCATACGACCATCAAATTTAGGTCCTGGACTGGTCATGTTGCAGTGAAAGATATTTTTATATGTAGAAAGACAATTTAAAAGTAAGAATGAAAGCAAAGACTAGAGTCATCTAGAAGACGACAAAATTAGATCAAGATTTTTTATTTCTCTGATTTTGCTTTCGTTTCTCCAGTTTTGTCTTCCACTTCTCAGGGAGCTTCTTCTTCTGCTTCTATAAATATGTAAATGTTCATTCAAACAAAAGGTGGAGATTTCTACTAGCAAGACTTCCAATTTGTGCACTGAGGTCTTTCAGGTAAAATATTTTCTATTATTCTACTCAGGGCTTAAATTTGACAGTTGTATAGCTGTATTTAGACATTTTACCTGTAAAATACAACTGAAATTTTGGAAAGACTGTATAATATGAAAGGAGAGATTTTGGACAAACTGTCAAAATTTATATAGGATTATGATGATATATATATTTGGTTTTTATATAATTTATATTATACTAATATATGTCATAGTATTTTATAGGCACTATTAAATAGATAACTGTCATCAAAAAATTGCTTGACAGTCAAGGTTGACTGTCAAATTTAAGCCCTGATTCTACTTATTAATAAATTCAGTTTCTAAATTGTTAAATAATCATTGGTTTTTTTTGAAATTACTATGCTTTTTTTTTCCTTGCATATGTAGTCTAAGTTTGTAGATCTGAAGCTATCTAATTTCCAACAAGTTAATGATTGTGTGAACTCTACCTTTTATTTCTGCATTTGTGTTTTCTTGTCATGACTATGGAATCCTACACAAATTAGTTATATACGGATAAGAGAGTTTCACTTGGAATATCATCTTTTAAATAGGTTTTATTTTTCAATTTTCTTCTTCCATTTTCTTGCAAAAGTGTGAAGTGAATTTATTGAAAACCTCACAAAGAACCATCTTCTAAAATCTAAATGTCATTTTGCAAGCTTCATCCCATGTTTTTACAACGGGCATGTTGATGCAAGTAGACATGAAAGTGTAAATTTAAACATCAATAGTTTTTCACACCTGGTAGGACATGAATTAGAGGCTCTAGTCTTTGTCTCATTTGGCATTTGTTCTACATTTTATGATTTTGTTAGAAAATCATAAAAATATCTACTCGTAGGAGCATCAATCTTCCATCTGTAACGAAAATTACACACCATCACAATTTCATGCTATATTTTTCTCACTTTGGTGTCTATTCACTTAACATATTTTAGGCTCATATTTAGCCCCTACTTTAGTCTTTTCCCACCCATAGTGCCATGTTTTTATTGTGTTTTATCCTTTGTATTTATTTTCATGTAATTTTGTTTAAATCTTTTATTTTTATTATTGTATTAAGGTGTTCTAAATCTTCATGACCTAAAGTCACTTAGATGTGAGTGTAATGCACAAATATCCATGTGATATGCTAGCATCCCATGACTGTCTGTAGCCAGTGACCATTTTTTAGTATTTCTCACCAACTTCTTCTACATGCATAATTTTTTGTAATGTTTTTGTCATGTCTAAATGACTCATTTTTAGTTGCCTTTGCTATTCTTCCCTCCAACTCTTGCATTTTGAATCTTCTTGCTAATCTTGTGAACTTCTTGCATTCTCCATTGGCTCTCTCACATTCTTGACATTATACAACACTCTTTTGTATCTTTCTTGGTATTCTTCTACAAACAATGACATTGTTGTGTTTTTCGAAGCTTTATGTGAATAGTTTTCAATCATTTTGACATCTTTGTGGGGTTTTGGAACCGCTATGTCTTTTTGGACCTTTCATTGGGTCTTGTTTTTATCATGCAACATTTATCTCTCTATCTCTCTTGAGGTGATTAAGTTCATTTTCCTTCTCTTCTGCTATTCTCTTAGAGTAAAACCCTCTTTTGTGTAGAAGGTACTTTGCGTCTTTCTCATTTCCTTTCATTTATTCCATACATAATAGTTTGCTTGGCTTGTGTAGATCATGGCTTAATACTATTGTGATTGTTATTCTTTTTATTAGACACACATAAGATTGAGAGCACACACAAATTTTTCTTAGTTTTTATCATATTGGTTATCCATGGAGGTTATAAGACCAACATAGGGGCTTTAATCAAGATAGGCTCCCAAAACAAATAGAGATTGAAAGAAATTATTAAACACAATAGGGTGCTAAGAGGTGGGGGTAAATCATCACACTTAAAAACTTTAACCAAACATTTGTTGATAAAACTAAATGTCTTTGAAAACATAAGGGAAAACATGCAATTCAAGAGTCAACACATAACACCAGTGTTTTTACATGGAAAACCCTAAAATAAGGAAAAACTATGGTGAAGATTAGCTCAGAATATAATATGCTCACTACAAAAAGTATTACAACATTGTTTTAGGGCTTCAACCCAAGGAAGCTACTACTCCCTGATTTACAACATTGATTTAGAGTTACAACCTAAGGAAGCTACTACTCCTTGAATGCTCAACTCACTGCTATTGGATTTACAATGATGATATAGATATAAGGACTACTATGGAGAACACATTTGTTGTGTGTTGATGGTGCAGTCTACTATTCTTGCTCAATACATATCTTCAAACTGATTTCAATGCGCATTTCATATCTTCCCTCTACTCTGCTATATTTACATTCACCTTAATTTCATTTCAAATGAATTATATCTTCTATATATATATATATATCCTCTGCAACACCTTAAAACATTGATTAGGTCGGCATCGAGATCAATATTGAATGTAACATGTAACTTGTCACTAGTCAGCCTCAACACATGCAAAATGATAAGAAAACTTTTTGTGGACCTTAGGACATTATGAAAAACATCAGGGCACAGCTTTCCATAACTTCTAGACTTGGAGAAACTAGTTAGGAGCCCCCACATGTAACATGTACTTAACCAGTCGACTTATATTGTTTAGCACTGTTAGCTGTTCATCTTTCAACTGCCAGAGAGAAGACAAAAACTTAATGTAGACCAAGGATTCAAACATACAAGAGCTCAACAAAATCCATACAGCTTATTGGAGAAGTATCATACCAAACTATGCATCCACAAGACAAGAAATATATCTATCTATAGAGAACAAAGTCTTTCAGACCTTATGTAATGCTTCACATCCCAAGATATGATGTTGCGGTGTAGTGCAGGGCTTGAAATTTTTTGGGAATGATCATAGACATCAGTGTATGCTACTTACTAGATCCGTACACATTTTTCTGAAGTTTCTAAAGGAATTCAAAAATGACTTAAGTACCCAGAGTTCTAAAGGACAGTTATACTTAAACTTTACTTGTCATAAATGCTTGATGCGGTACCAAAAAATGAATGATGTTTGCATGCGAATCATACCTGATGTACTTTGGACCATATAATACCTCCACATAAGCTTTGATGATAGAACTATATATATGTTTCAACTTTTGCAGAACTCAACTTGTGTAAAATAAATGAGAGTGCTCCTAGATACAATTGTGTATATTTTTTTATTCAAGAAGAAAAGAAAAATATTTCAGATCATGCTCAATGATCCATCATCAGGAAGAGGAGAGTATTAGATAGGATAGCAGACTTGAGATTTTAAAGGAGCTAGAAGGGGAGATATGAAGGGAATAGAAAACAAGGCCCAGAAGGGAAGGATAGAAAATGAAAGATAAAACAAAAACACAAGAGTGAGCAAGAAAAAAAGGTTATATAGTAAAAAATTAGAGTTAAAAACATATCAATCAAGTATCCAAACAAATAAACCAGCAAACTAAAGTTAAAATTAAGGAAAATAATAATAATACAAAGAAATATATACCCATATAGAAGTATGAATATATGTACACACCAGATTATTACAGAACCCATAGATTGTGTATTCAGGATCCAAAATAGACTATATTGCTTCTATTTCTTAAGTATTGTCTTTGTGGACCACCAGAACACTTGAAACTCCATCAAAACATATATAATACGAGTACCCGCAAGAAACTCGGTCCACATATAGGGGAAGTCGTGCAGGCAAAAAAAATGCCACCAGTAACAGGTACCCGTTTTCAAAGAAATGGGTACCTGTTTAGGAACGGGCTCCTGAACGTAAATGGGTACCCATTTAGTAATGGGTACCCATTTAGTAATGGGCACCTGAGCCTAAATGGGTACCCATTTAGTAATGGGTACCTGTTTTCAAAAAATTATATATTTTAAAAAAAGAGCTCTACGGGCTCATTTTCTCCCACAGATAGAGGCCGGCGCCGACAGCGACAGCGGACTACTAAAAATGGGTATGCATTGCCAAAGACCAGACAAGGAAAACAACAAAGTTTTTTTTGCCCTCTCACCTCCTCCCGCCACCTCATCCCCACTGAGCTCTTCCAGGTTGGTTCTCTGCCTATCTTTAGCTTGTTTTAAATGTTTTTTTCCCTAATTGTAGGGTTAAAATAAAAATTAGGGTTTTATTTGTTATTTAAGGGTTTTACTTGTTATTAGAATTTTGTGATTGTATGTTACTACAAACCCTAAAACCATGTTACTGCAAACCCTAAAAAACTTAAACTATAAACCCTAAAACCATGTTGTACTACAAACCCTAGAAACCTAAACTATAAACCCTAAAAAACCAAATTATAAACCCTGAAACCATGTTGTACTACAAACTCTAAAAACATAAACTATAAACCCTAAAAAACCAAACTATAAACCGTAAAACCATGTTGTCCTACAAACCCTAAAAACCTAAACCCTAAACCCTAAAAAACAAAATTAGTATATGTAATAATGATAAAAGGGATAAGTTTGAAGATGAAAATGTATCAAGAGGAGGCATGTAGGATGCTTCAGTGTTGATGATTAACTTAGGGTACACTAAATGTATCAAGAGGAATATTGAGGAATCATATAAAACTATATACCCTATTTTTTATTTATGTCATTGTTGGCTATAAGACTATACCCTATCTTTGATATCTGTCATTGTTGGCTATTAAAAGTTCCTATCTGGGATATGCCAGTAAGGTTGCTATCACCAAAAATATAAGACATAAAGTCTAATGGACCCAAATCATCTTCTTGTAAAACATTATGATCATTGATTAGGGGTTAATTTTGTGTCACTTAATTGTTAGATATATTGAAATTGTATCCAATAATAGTCAAATGATATTCCTTTACATTTATTTGTGAACCTGACATTCCATCATGACCTAGTATTTTATAGTAGGGTTTGGCCTTTATTTTAATTGCGGTTCTTAGATGTAATTTCTCACTTTTATCTTTTTCTTAAATAGATTTACCTAGGGTTTGTATTCATTCTTATTTATCTTTCCCTATCATATCTTGATTAGGGTTTGAGCATGTAAATAGTCATATACCTATTTTATTCCACCTATCCAACCTTGGATAATCTATTATCATGTCTATTTCATTTAATGAAACTGAAGTCCAATATTTTTAGTGGAAGCTTTCTCTTCCTATTTAGGTTTAGGTTGAACCATTTTAGTAGCCTTTTATGTACTAATGGATATTTAAATTATTTATCCACACGTTGACAAGGATGTGAGGAAAGCAATAGGAAAATAATTTTACTAGACAATGATATATTAGATAGTGACTACACAGAATTTGAGAACTTACAAATTATGAGTGTGATCAACTAGTAAATTTAATCTTTTTAAACATATTGAAAGCATAACTAAGTTGAAATTTTGTAAAGTTCCATTGCATGTTGTCACTAATAATGCTACATAGTTTTCCACATAATAGATATCTAATAAATATGAAAAGCCAAGGAATATAAAGCAAGTTTTCACTTGAGTGTACATATGAACCATATTAAACTCCTAGACTCTTTCATTTCTATGAAATAGCACATTATTTAAGGGTCCATATTAAAATAGAACAATATTTGGTCATATGTATAATAATGGAATACCATAAGCCTTTTAAGATCCGCATGATACTCACCAAAACTATAAGATATAAATTCTAATTGACCCCAATCATCTTCAAGTGTAAGGCACTATGATCATTGACTAGGGGTTCATTTTGTGTAACACAACTGTTAGATGTATTGAAATTGTATCCAGTAACTTAGTCAAATGGATTTCCTTTATATTTATTAGTGAACTTGACATTCCATCACCTAGGATTTTATAGTACTGGTTTGGCCTTTTTTTAATTACAGTTCTTAGATCTAATTTCTCACTTTTATCTTTTTCTTAAATAGATTTACCTACGGTTTGCATTCAATCTATCTAGAAGCTTGGATAATCTTTTGTGACATGTGATCCTTCCATCCTTGATACCTTCACGATACATTTAAATGATGGACCAATGAGGATGTGTTTTCTATAGCCTGTGTTGTTCTAGTTATATACTTGTTTTACCTGCTTCCCTTGAGGATAGTGTTTATCCAACACGTTTGATGCACTATGGCCATAAGATTTTATGCATGGATTTAAATGTACATTTTATCAGTTGTGGTAAACTTATCCATAAGTTTCATGTAAGAAATGAAAAATAAATTTATAGTCCACTATGGTTTGAAAAAAAATCACTACAACTTTAAACTTGGAATAACAAATTTGCATCTATATTTTACTTCAATAAATAATTTTCTGTCCTCTTGTTTTAGTTTCACAATTAAATATGATTTAGATAACATCAATGTATTAACTAGTGCAATGGTGACATTTGTAGACCTATGCTAATTCTCATTTAGTTTTGGGTCCATTCTAGTAGATGGATTAATATAGTTGCATATCAACATATGGTGTGCAATCTTATATGAAGTTGGGATCATTCCTTGATCCTTCACCTACCCTTAGTTCATAAAAATATTGAGGAAAACATTCTTCTACCCTTGACATGATCCACATTTTATAGTTTCAAATTTACAACTTAGGGAACTTGACATCCACAATTTAGGGTTTCAAATATAAATTTTAGGGTTCTAAAGTAGATGTTTAGGGCTTCACTTTTCACCTTTTAGGGTATCAAAATGATGTATTAGGGTTTGAAAATTCATGTAATAGAGTTTTAAAATGACATTTTAGGGTTTCAAATTCTCATATTAGGGTTTGGAAATTAACATAATAAGGTTTCAAAATGATATTTTAGGGTTTTTACACTTCAGTAGAAGGTAACTCATATTGTTCGAATACAATGTTGTAGTATTGGTATAAATGTAGTCTTTAACTAGGTCACTATTGTTATAAATGTAGTATTGGTAATAAATGTAGTATAAAAGTAGCATGCAATGTTCAATTAAGTCATAATCTGTACCGCTCTTTTGAGACGCATGAGAAGCCTATAGTAAAATTGGAGTTAATATAGGAAGAGAAATAGGAATGAATTTTTGTTGCCTATTCCCATAGGTATTATAGGTACATGAGCTACCACTTGATAGTCAGGAGGAGGTACTACGTGATAATTAAGAAGAGTCTTAGGTGTATTAGATGTGATAGCTCTAGCAAATTGAGTATAATGCTATTAATTAGAAAATATAACTTTTCTAAGTTAAGAGCAATAAATGAATAGAAATGAAATACTATTTACAAAATTGAACTTAACTTAGAACCTATAATTTCAGGGCATCACGTAGACATCTTCATGTCACACCATCACAATTGAGCTTAACTTAGAAGCTAGAAGTAGCCTGATTAATAGAGAAATGGGAATCTAATACACTTGGCATGCACTTTTAAATTTGGACTATATAAGGTGTCAAAATGTAACTTCCATTATAATTTTGAGAAAAATGATGATACGACAAGGTTGTTAGGTAGAGTGACACCTTGGTGTATGACTAGGACCTAGAACCTGCAACCTTGTCCACTATGTGAAAATGATCTAAAAATTTAGACATAGCTTTATGCTGTAATTTTTTGCATAACTTCCTCTTGGTAATTTTTGTGAGATCTTTTTTCTAATTATTCCATATTTTATCTATAAATACCAATTCTATAGTTCAAAAACCCTCTAAAAAATGGTTAAAGAGGAATGAAGTAGGAAGGAGAATATAATATTTTAGGGAAATGTTGGATTAATTTAAGGAGACATTGGTATGAGGCATCATCATTTGATCATATTATAGGATGAACTTGTGCATGTGTTTAATTTTCAAGTATTATGTGCTCTCTAAATTCATGGATATTTTAAACTAAATCATTTATAGATCTATTCTAGATTAAGTTTAAATTTATAGATATTTGTTTGTAAGTTTTCAATATATATATATATATATATATATATATATATATATATATATATATATTGTGAAATTATACATTTGTAAGTTTTTTATATGAATTTACATATTTGGAAATTTCTAGGAGACATATCTAATGGATGACCAAAGTCTAGATGAATTTTTAATAGATGACATTCTTTATAAAACCCGCCCACCCTGTGATCCACCTCAAAACCCCCCACCCACTCCATTTGATGAGGCCCGATTGCGGCAAAACATTAATGAAAATATTAATACAATTGAGGAGAACATTAATTTGATTAATAATCAACCTCACTTGATGCCTCCTCATGTGGTTCAGTTTGCATCTTCGATGCAAACCATTATTGATTCTGTTAGGTCTATCGATGCAGACCTAAATAGATTTCAGCTTTGGCGGGAGGAGAGGAGGCAATTCTATGCGGATGGTCTTTCATATAAAGACATCCATGACCTCCACATTACAAAACAAACATTAGCCCCATTTTTTTGTCACCCAAAAAATAATCAACCTATAGTTGCAACAAAAAAAAGAATTTCAATTAAGTGGTGTACGCATGAGGGGATTTCAAGAGATTTTTGGGATCGGTGGTGGATGGTGTTGTTGGCAAGAGACACTATATGGATTCATGGTTGTTGTCATTGATGGCAACAAAGGTCATTCCACATATCCGCAAGTCATGATATATCTCTACCGGAAGTCAGATTGAAGATTGTTGTGGTCCGGTGAACAAGAACAGAGCATGTGGCAAGGTCCGACAGATTGGTCCGGATCTCTCAGAGGAAGTGTCTTGGCACAGTGCGGATCTGGGGAAGTCAAGAGGACTATCTTGAGTAGTATATTCCAAGGATTTAGCCTCCGGAGATGGACAAAGAAAAAGATATGAATAGTTGAGTACCAGATTCCTAAGAGACAGTGAAAACAGAGGAAGAACTGACTGACTGAGTATCAAACTACTTTCCGGATGTGTTACAGATGATGATAAAGGTTGCGGAGGCATGAATCATGTTTGGCCGACATAATTGATGATATCTACAAGTATATGCTTGATCCGCATTGCTTGGTGAGCAAGGATTCAGCCGACAGAACTAAGTTTGTAAGAAACTAGACTGTTCCGGATGCCGACTAGAAAGATGATGAAATTACTTGTGCGGATATATATAGAGGATGGATTTAGTTGTAAAGTGTGTGAATGTGTGAGAGGATATGCGAACAAGTCCAGAATAGAGTAGAAGTAACAAGAAAGATCCGGTATGTGAAAGGACAGCAGACTAAAGAACAGAGGAAAGATGAAGTGCAGCAGATCAGTATACTGAACCTAACCGGAACTGAACTCTAGCATATGCAGATGCTTCCAATCAGTTCAAGACTGTGATTCTTATCACTTTGTAAGACAGTGTGTCTTCTTGTAGGCAGTGAGCCTCTTGTGAGCAGTGTGCTCGGGCAGTGAGCCCTAATTGGCAAGTGCCATTTTTGTAATTTCCTATTCTTCTAACAGAGAATAATTCTTGGGTTAATCACCCCGTGGTTTTCTCCCTTAACAGGGTTTCCACGTCAAAAATACTGTGTCATGTGTTTCTTATTTCATGGTTAATGTTTTGTGTTTGATTTTATGCTGCTTCAATTAAAAGGAAAGTTTAATAAGGGAAATAATTAGGATAACTGATTCACCCCCCCCCTCTCAGTTATCAACAATTGGTATCAGAGCCAGGTTCCTCCTAATAGAGCCTAACAGCTTGAGGAAGATCTGGGATTTCAAATGGATGCATATGGTTTAAAGGAGCAACTTAAGACTGCCCTTGAGGATCTTGAACAGTCAAATTCTGAAGTCAGTGAATTAAGAGAAAGACTCAAACAGGCTGATGAATTCATGAGGGAATTAAAAGACAAATTAAGTCTCTCTATGAAAAAGAGAAAGGAGCTGCTCCAACAGTTGGCAAGACAAAGTGAAGAAAGCAATACAAATGAAGAATTGACTGAGCAAACCAAGTTATGTGAAAAGTTATCAAAAGAAGTCATTATGTTAAGACATGAAATGGAATCAGGAACTATAAAGTTCACTCAAGAGATTGAAGAAAAAAGAAAGGCTGAAGACAATCTAAGACAATCTCTTAAGGAAAAATTAGAAGAATGCCACCAGATGGACAGGATTATCAGACATCTTGAATCTGATCTTGAAGATGCCAAAGATAATGAAGAAAAACTTGAGGATCAAATTACCTCTCTCAAAAGAGATCTTCAAACAGCAAATGAATATAAAGAGAAATTCAAGATAAGTTCTGCTCAACTTGAAGTTCTTCTTGGAAGTCAAAAGAGGACTGATGACAAGTATGGTTTGGGATATGAGAAAGGAGAAAGCTCCGGATCCGGTCAGAGGAATCTTGGATCAGAAAATCCAAGGAGCAGGCCTAGAAGACCTCCGGTAAGACAGCCAAATGCTCAAAAATATCCATCCTTCAATGGATACTGCCACAGCTGCAACCATTTTGGTCACAAAGCTAATCAGTGCAGAATGAGAATGAATCAGATTAATTCATCCTTCTCCAGACAGTGCTTCAACTGCAAAAGGTATGGACACAAATCCCATGAATGCAGAATTATGCAAGTAAACAAATCATTCAAAGGTAGATGCTTTACATGCAATAGAGTAGGTCATATGGCTAATCAATGCAGATCAAGGGGATATCAGTTAAATATGCAAAGAAATGTTATTTGCCAAATCTGCAATAGGTCCGGTCATAATGCTAAAGTCTGCAGAAACAAGAATCAGGACAAAAGAGGTCCGGTGTATAATCAGAATCAAGACAAGGGTAAACAAAAGATGAATGCGGATGAAGTTAGGAATCAGATGAGCAAGATTTGGGTGAAGAAAAGCTCAGAGAATGTAGAGGTTGGATCCGCACCAGATTCTGGTGCTGATATTTCTTCCGGAAATTAAAAGGTGAGCTCAGGCTTAGGGGGAGACTCAAAGAAGATTCTGTTCCCCCAGCCAAACAAGTTGTGCCGGATGTGGCACAAGATGCGGATTAAAGGGTTTGTAGATATAAGTCCTGAGATGCTTCAGTCAAGTTTTCAGAGGTCCGCATGGAGTTATGAAGAAGCTGTGTTCGATTAAGTTAGACCTGTTCAAAGAAAGTGCTCCGGTATGATAAAGGATTACAAAAAGGTCCGGAGAGATCCGGAAGTGCACGATCTTGTCTTGCGGATTGGACAGAGTGTTTGGGATGTTCTTGTAATATGTTACCTAGATTTATTCATGATTTAAAGATCCGGATGATATTCAGTGATCAGGACTAATCCGGGATACTCCAAGCTGTCCAGACATGGTAAACCGGAATAATGCAGGTGAAGCATTTATTGCAGACAGATATTAGGGTTTGCGGAGCAATATAAGGGATTTCTCAAAAGTTATCTGCTCATTCTACACTTGAGAAGAAGCGAATAGTGGAGCTCTGCAACAAGGTTCATCAAGCACACCAAGGATCTCCTGCCGAAGCTATTGCATAAAGAAATCAATCCAACCACTCCGTGCAAACCGAAGGCGCATAAGGTATTCTTCGTTTTTCATTGCCTCACTGCAAATCTTTGAAGAATGGCTACTCCAAACATAGTTAAGATCTCTGATAGACCTCGCCCCTCATTCAAGAAACATCCCTACAAATCATTGGAGGTAGATCCACTAGGAGCCTTCTCTAGTGTTCCCCACGGAGTCTTACATACTGAAGATATTAGGGTTTACATACACGCAAACATTGAGGAATTTGGGGAATTCAAATTAAGAGACCTCTATCACAAGCAACTGATAGACAATGCTTTTGAGCTCAAACCAGAGTATAAGGGTATCCAGAAGAAACAATTTGAGCAATTCATTCATTTCCCTAGCTTTGAAGAAGATGAATGGGTCCGGTATGTACTGAGCAGGATGCATGACAACTTCCTTTGGCTAGATAGACCCTGTAAGATCACAAAAGAAGCAATTAGAGCAGTAACTGGTCTATACTCTTCCGGGGGGGTACCTATCCTCAAATCTGTCAAGAACAACGTTGTAACTGAGGCCACCGGATCAAAATATGATAAGAGGGCAATGACCATTGAAGATATTTCGGATCCGGATATCAAATATGCATAAATGATAATAGGATACAAGATCTATCACTCCAGCAGGGAGAATTCTGTATCCGGAACTGCAATATACACAGCATATGAAATACTAAGAAAGAATGCAGATTATGATCTTTGTGAACTACTACTAAGCCAATTGATGGAAAATGTACAGAAAATCAAGAAAGACAAGAAGAACTCCTTTAAGTATGGTACTCTCATTGTATGTCTATTCTTTTACTTCATGAATGAGCTACCCGGAACAAGCGGATGGGTATGGCAGAATGACAAACCTGTTGCAGTCCAGATAAGAGACTATTTGCATGGACTTGGGGATGCAAAAGCGAGAAACACAGCTCTATGGGGATACTTCAAAAACTTTCAGAGCATGATGCAAGCAAGAGAGAGAATTCCCCAGTCTCTCATTGAGAAATACAAGGACTCAGTATGCTTTATGGTTGACACTGATCAGTGCCTAATGGAGGCAGTGGAGCCAAGGACTGTCTGGATCATGCCCATGGGGTATGAAGTTGATGAACAGATAGTAGAGCTGCATGTTCAACACATGCTAAGTCAGCCCAAAGATCCTAAGGCAGAAAGGTTTGGAACCTTTGAGGAGCTGAGTGTGAAATTACATGTAGAACTCAGGGAACCTGAGATTAAGAGAAAAGTGAGAAAAGAAGTAGAGCACATTGCTCAAGGCCTAGGCATCTCAAAAGAGGCACTTGATGCCAGCCGGGAAAAGAGGAGAAAGGCTGAGGAAGAAGAGAAAAGCAAAGAAAGTGCTCCGGTTGAAACCCCCACCCGGACCAGATCATCAAAGAGATCTGCACCTTCCACAACCAAAAGCTCAAAACCGGAAGTCCAGGCATCCGGTAAAAGATCCAAGACAAAAGCATCAAGGGCTTATGAAAGCCAAAAGGATGAAGAGGAAACAGAATCAGATGAGGAAGTAAGAGAAGTAAAGAAACAGAAGAAGAAAGGATCCGGTAAGCCCTCCACAGGCCAAGACAAGGATGAAATGGCAGAGGTAACTGTTGAAAAGCCCACTCTGTCACTAGAGAGCATAATCAAGTCGGTCACGGTGGATGGAAACCTTCAACCAATGACTGAATCCTATGATGACTTCAGTGAGGCAGACCAAAAGACTCTGCAGGAGGCCACAGTGAAATATCTTAACATATATAATAAGGCTTTCATTGAAATAATATCTCTTATTCCTAAAAGCCTAGAAAAGGAAATGGAAGTGAGGAAAAATAATGCTCATGCTAAAGATCTTGAGATCCGGGAGCAGATAACTATTCAGCTATATCCTCAAATTGATCCCAAGACAATGAACATGATCTTCAAGGACTGCAAAGATGAGTTCAGAAGTAAAGCCAGGATGAATCAGCTCATGCTTGGTGAGACTGACAAAGTGGCACAAGAGACAGAAGAGATCCTCCGGAAGGCCTTCAAAAGGTTCAATCTTCCTGTTGTAGAGGACTTAGGTGCAGAAACAGCTGCTGATTTGGAATCTTCTGTTCCGAAAGAAGTGAGCCCTGAACAGACAAGTGAGGACTTGGGACCCTCTACTCCAGAAGAAGTGGCCCATGAACAAGCAAGCATCTATCCTCCGGTTTCCCCTACAGTCTCCGGATCCAAAGAAGAAGAGCAATTGCAGGAGAAGGAAGCAGTGGTGACAGACAAAGAGGTTGACAGTTCTAAGACTGCAGAAGAAAAGAAACATCTGTCTCCGGCAAGAGACACTGCACAAACTGTTCAACAATTTTTGAGCAAAGAAACTCTAGAGATTGATGAACTGGAGCTTCTAAAAGGTCCATTTGATTTTGACTCTCTCTCTCCGGTACAAACAATGAAGATAGCTTCATTTGCAAATGCCAAGGCAAATGAAAAGCTCCTGAAGTCTCATATGGAAGACTGTGAGTTGATAGAGGCTGCCTCCGGAGTACTTGTAAAGATCATGCCATCAATCCAAATAGATCCGACAGCCTCCACTTCTGGTAATCTAAAAACCTTAGTCAGCAGTATTGACACACATTTTAATTCTCTAGAAAAATCAGCTGAAGAAAAGGTCCGGAAGGAATTTTTGGATAAGAGATTTTCTGAAATATTAGAATTAATCTCTAAGGATAGGAAGATTGTAAGCATTGGAATAAAGAGCTTAGAAAATGCTCTTAAGGATGGCGGTGACATCTACAAATTTTGTATATCTTGGTCAAAGGCAACAGCTGCAATTGACAAGAAAATAAAAGAGGAACAGGACAAGCTTCAAAGCTTATCTCAAAGTTTTGATCCTCTCTCTTCCTCTATAATAAATCAAGAATGTCAGACTATTGCAGTCTTGAATGAAATAAAGAATCTTGAGAAGGAGAGGAAGAACATTACCAACCGGATGGGAGAACTTAGAAGGATTATAGTCCCTAAGTTGGAAACTATGCATGAGGCCATCAGTGATGCCCAGACCACCGCCCATACAAAAGATCCGACAGATCTCAGGCGGGCAGAAGCTTTTGCATTTTTGTTGAGTGGTCACATTTCAATCTTGGACAGAATGAAGCTAAGTTGGGCTACTGAAATGGTTCAACTGCAGACATCCTTTGCAGACATTCTGCAGTATATGTGAGTATGTAAATATGCGGCTATATATAGAAAATTTTTGAAAATTTTGGTGTGCGGACCCTACCCTTTGCCATTGATGTCAAAGGGGGAGTGAGGAGCAGTGAAAAATGAGGAATCCAACTCAGGGGGAGTTCCGGAAATTGTATATAAAGACAGAGCATCAGCAAAGGGGGAGCATAGTGTAAACACTTAGTCATTTTTCACTAAGTGTTGCCATCAATGCCAAAGGGGGAGATTGTTGGCAAGAGACACTATATGGATTCATGGTTGTTGTCATTGATGGCAACAAAGGTCATTCCACATATCCGCAAGTCATGATATATCTCTACCGGAAGTCAGATTGAAGATTGTTGTGGTCCGGTGAACAAGAACAGAGCATGTGGCAAGGTCCGACAGATTGGTCCGGATCTCTCAGAGGAAGTGTCTTGGCACAGTGCGGATCTGGGGAAGTCAAGAGGACTATCTTGAGTAGTATATTCCAAGGATTTAGCCTCCGGAGATGGACAAAGAAAAAGATATGAATAGTTGAGTACCGGATTCCTGAGAGACAGTGAAAACAGAGGAAGAACTGACTGACTGAGTATCAAACTACTTTCCGGATGTGTTACAGATGATGATAAAGGTTGCGGAGGCATGAATCATGTTTGGCCGACATAATTGATGATATCTACAAGTATATGCTTGATCCGCATTGCTTGGTGAGCAAGGATTCAGCCGACAGAACTAAGTTTGTAAGAAACTAGACTGTTCCGGATGCCGACTAGAAAGATGATGAAATTACTTGTGCGGATATATATAGAGGATGGATTTAGTTGTAAAGTGTGTGAATGTGTGAGAGGATATGCGAACAAGTCCAGAATAGAGTAGAAGTAACAAGAAAGATCCGGTATGTGAAAGGACAGCAGACTAAAGAACAGAGGAAAGATGAAGTGCAGCAGATCAGTATACTGAACCTAACCGGAACTGAACTCCAGCATATGCAGATGCTTCCAATCAGTTCAAGACTGTGATTCTTATCACTTTGTAAGACAGTGTGTCTTCTTGTAGGCAGTGAGCCTCTTGTGAGCAGTGTGCTCGGGCAGTGAGCCCTAATTGGCAAGTGCCATTTTTGTAATTTCCTATTCTTCTAACAGAGAATAATTCTTGGGTTAATCACCCCGTGGTTTTCTCCCTTAACAGGGTTTCCACGTCAAAAATACTGTGTCATGTGTTTCTTATTTCATGGTTAATGTTTTGTGTTTGATTTTATACTGCTTCAATTAAAAGGAAAGTTTAATAAGGGAAATAATTAGGATAACTGATTCACCCCCCCCCTCTCAGTTATCAACAGGTGTTTGATCACCCACCACATGCTAATTGTGAGGTGCCGCTATATTTTTTGAGAAAATTATGGGTGTAGTTTCAATTGGGTCAAAAACCCAATTATTTTGATATGACAGATTTTCAGGATGTTGGTCGTGGCATGCCACAACACAAACCAGGGGCACAAGTTGACCCCAATTGACTTGTTCCTCCTGCTCCTATGGTTGCTCCTATTTTGCCCACCATTCCTGCACCTATTCAGCAGCAGTCAGTTTTGTTGACATTAGGAGCATTGAGTAGACTTTCAGGCAATCTCACTGAACAAGCTACCCACATGGCAGCTAAATTCAATGGTGGAGAGCATCATGGAGGAGTCGATGCATCTCAGCATAGAGCCCTAGGCATGTCAAGGGCACATTTGTGTACAAATTGCAATCAACCATGTTATGGTCCTGCTCCTACATCCACATCAGATGCAACTACAGCCGGAGTGGAGTCATACTTGGATCTACTATATTTGGATGATAATCCTACACAGGTACATTGACCACATTTTATTAAATATTTCAAGTGTATAATTTGAACGTAGATCAAAATTTTTATAAATAATTTAATAAATTAATTTATATAATTGTAAACTATTTGTTGTACAGATCTCAAGTCATTCTAGGGCCACATCACGATTTGATACATTGAGTTTTGCATCGACAGCTGTAGAGATTGGCACACCTTACGGGGTAAACCAATATATCTTAACCCTAAAACCATATGTATCTAATTCTAGTTTAATTTTTCTTTTGAAACTTATCAATATTATATTTTAAATTAACAAACTGTGTATAATTAAATAAATAACTATATACATACATGTATGTGAAACACTACTATTGCAGCGAGGCTCAGGTCATGTGGCAGTTCCCATGTTTGACCAACCACCTAGCTCAGGTGTTTCTTCCATTGATCCTCCATCGTCAGCTATTATGCCTGAGTATTCCCTGGTGTGTGTTTTAAAAAATTGTACTAAATTTGTACTAAGTTTCTTTTTTTGAGCTTATATAAATTTATATATGCACCCATATATATGTAAGTGCAGGATGATAGGAGCGAGACTATTGGTCAGGTTGGTACTCAGGGACAAATTCACGAGCCATCTACACATTTTTAGGTCCTAAACTTTACTTTAAAATTTTCTATATGTGCAATTTCTAGGTCTTTTTTTGAGTTTATATAAATTTATATATGCACCCATATTTATGTAAGTGCAGGATGATAGGAGTGAGACTATTGGTCAGGTTGGTACTCAGGGACAAATTCATGAGCCATCTACACATTTTCAGGTCCTAAACTTTACTTTAAAATTTTCTATATGTGCAATTTCTAGGTCTTTATATGCTAATTTTAAATTGTAACTTATTTCAAACTTGATTTATTTGAAATTCTAGCAATTAGCAAGTCAAACTTTTGGTCACGAAGACCAAATAGTTATACCACCTACACAACAAAATGTGGGAAGTGAGACGGTAATTTAAATGCACACTTTAAAGCCTACATTTAAATATTTAATTTCATATGTCATTTTTAAAATTTTTAAATCTGATTGCAAGTTCTTTCTCTTGTGTGTATAGCATGAGGTAGATCCATCCATTTCACAAGGAAGAAAGAGGCCTCTTTCAAATTTGAACTTGAATGATGATCATCCCTAACATAGAGTTTTATTTCATAGACTAAACCGTATGATGTGCACATTATTTTTTATATATGCCATTCTAGGACTTTGACTATATATGTCGAACTTGCTATTACATGTTCTTCTAGATATATTTTAGTATTTCATGAACTATGATTTGTATTTATTTATATACTGATGATGAGTAGATGTTTTAAAGTACACATTTCATGGGTCCTACCTAGATATTTTATAGTATTTCATGGACTTATCTAGATCTAGATCTACATGTATATATTATTGATTATATATGCTTGAGTGTAGTTTAGTATGTTAAATATGCTTCATTGTTCACTTCTAGATTATAAATTATTTAATTGAGATGTATGTTAGAAGATTTCTCTCTACTACATTTTTAAATTTTTAAGAAGTGATTAAATGCATTATGGTTCAATAGTTTTTCTTGAAATAGTGAACAATCTATTAACTGCCTCACAAACCTAAATTAAGTTAATTTACATAGTGGAATAGATAGGTAAATGGTGTTAAACAATTATCTAATAGATAAGTTTGGTGTTACAATTATCTAATAGATAAATTTAGGGCACTTTATAACAAGGTAATTTACCTAGGATAAACCTACAAAATCATGATAAAATGATAAGGATGTTAGACTCACCTAGTTAGCCTCAATTGAGATACATGTTCCTTTAAATGATTGTGGTCATCCTTTGATTACAAAACCTTCAATATATATCATTTGTATAGTCCTTGAAATTTTATTAATTTGTAACCGAGACTTTGTTATCATCTTTCTTACTTAACCACTATAATAGCCAAAATTTCCTTGGCCTTTGGAAGTTGAATCACATATAGTTTCTCATAAAGGAAAGGAATTAAAGAAGAGATTCCTATGAATATTTTCCCAATTCAAAATTACTTTACATCTTCAACATACCTAGTTCCTAGTGTGGATTTCATATTTGTTTGGTTTAATTTTTTGAATTATAATATAGGTGTTCTACTTAGGGGATCCATCCTTACTAAATAGTTTAGAAAACATATATAAATGAGTGTGCTAACAACCCAAGACTAGGCATAGCAGTAGAAAGCACAACATCCCATAAAGGTTTCTAAACTACCCATATGCAACTATATCAATACCCCAATACATATAGCAAGCACAAAATTCCAACACAACTAATAGAAAGCTAAAAAACAAACAAAACACCAAACCACATCAACATCTTGAGGGAGCTTTGGCACTCCCTAATGCATCGAACGTCCCACTCCTCATAGAGGGATTTCCATTTGTCATAGGCCCTATTGTGCACACCATTCCCAAACACACTTACAAGCTCCACCAAAAGAACCTTTGGACACTTTGCATTCTCTAGTCTATGAAACTTGACACATTTCTAGACCTCTACACATTGTATAGAACAAATGACAATTAATCCATAAACTCGGGGTAGCTAGATGCCTCACGTCGATACATCACATATGGATTTAAAAATGAGATACTTCGAACTTCCTTTACCTTCAATCAACCACCTCTAATGGATATCCAAAATGTGTATTAAAAGACTAAGACAACATCTCAAATGTGGAACATTTAAACTTGCATCACACATAAATAAATAGTATACAGCACAAGAATTCAAACTTGGGAGAAACTCTCAACTAGGCATAAAATTCTCAAAAGAGTGAGCAATGCTTCTAATGACACTAATTCATAATATATAATGGCTTTTACATAGCCTTAACATGACTTAAATTATCCAAATGCACAATTCTCTAAAATGGAACATGACCTACAACTCCTCTTGCAATGGTGGAGAAGCTCCATGCATGGGTTCCAAAGTCCACTTAAATAGTAGTCCAAAATTTTATTGCAACAATCCCAATTGACTTTGCATGCAACCTCTCTTCCAACCATAATCAACTATCTAGTTAGTCATAAGGCTTTGAATCTTTATCAACCAACCGGCTTCACAAGCTCTACTGTAAACTTACAACATGGCTCCAGTCTATTTGCAATCTATACCTCTATCAAGAACTCTTAATAACTGTATCAACCTACATACAATCAACACTTTTGCTTTCAAGATGCCACCAACTTTTCTAAGCTTTGTCTCGAAAAGACATCATTCTTTGTGGACTTCAACCATGTATGGCTCTGTCTAATACAACCTACTTTAAATGACTCCAACACTATACTAATAACATAGCTAGTTCTGTGCAACAACCAACCAATGCCTATAGTAAGTCTCTAAGCTCTGCCCAAGCATGTTCAACAAAGTTCAACCATGAATGGCTCTTTGCAAGCCTCCAGCACAAATCTCAAACAATTCAAATCAAGAAGAAACTAGAAGGTTCAATTCAAATCAAGTATCCACACAATATAAGCTACAAAAAAAATTATCACAATTTGAAATTATTCAAGAAGTAGCATTCAATTCTTGTAGAGAAACTAAATCTTTTAAAGAAGAAACTATCTAAGGAAATTCATTTGAATCTTATCCACACAATATAAGCTACAAAAAAATTTATCACATTTGGATTTAATTATTCAAGTAGTATTCAATTCTTGTAGAGAAACTAACTCTTTTAAAGAAGAAACTACAAGGAAATTCAAATTTCTTATCCACACAATATAAGATACAAAAAAATTTATCACAATTTGAAATTATTCAAGAAGTAGCATGAACAATTCTTGTAGAGAAACTAGAACTCTTTTAAAGAAGAAACTATCTAAGGAAATTCATTTGAATCTTATCCACACAATATACTTGATCATCAATTACTATGAAAACCTCTTGACTAACATGATTGTCCTATTTGTGTCATGAGTGTCCTATTTGTTTCATGACTATCCTAAATTTGTTTTATTATTGCAATGGAATTTAGATGATATAACCTCATTATGACTGATTTTTAGATTTGAATTGCTCTTGTGAGAACATCTCAATGATTTATGACAGTCTAGATTGGACACATGGCAATAATCTTCATGCATGACTATTTAATACCTTACCTATGCATGATAACCCTCATTATTACCTTAGCAGTCGTAAATAGAGTTCTACAACACCATTGATTACACCTAGGCATTCATATAGGTGATATTAAACCATGTTTCAAATATGCAAACTATCCTAGGACTATTTGGACCTTTAAAGTTATCATGACACTACTTTTCAACATTTGTGCATTTAAATAATATTTAAAATAAATGCTAAATCAACACATCTCAAAACATAGCTAAAGTGGGTACAAAAATGATACGAAAAATACAAACTATATATACTTGTTAAACCTCTACACTAATAGCATAGATCATAAAATAATATTCAATCCATGAAAATTAAATGCATAGATTATAAAAAAAAGTCTCAAAACAAAAAAATAGGTTCATTATTAAACATATGAGTATATCTATACAATTAGCTTATAGGTCAATGTTATTAGTTTGACATGACTACAAAATTGATCTACAATTTACATTATGATCAAATCTTGTAGTGGAAATCATGGAAAAATCTACTTGTAGGATACACCTGCAAGAAATAATGAATGTAAATGAGAATGAAAGAATATGTACCAAAAACACAAAATATTAATACAATATGTACTAAATAACAAAAAAGAGGATACAACTTGACGATGGCTTAAGGGAAGCTAAGAGGATGTCTTAAGGGGATACATAAGAGGATGGATTTATGGGATGTATAAGAGGATTAATTAAAAAGGGAGCTAGAAGAGGATGTCTTAAGGGGATACAAAAGAGGATAGCTTACTTGGAGAGATGTACACTAGTCAATTTACAAAGTATAAAATAAAACTTGATGGCTTAAGGCGAGCTAAGATGACATCTGAATTAAGGGGATGTACAAGTGGGTGTCTTTAGAGGATGGATGATAAATATTTGAGTATATATATATATGTAATTACCTAATTTGCGTTCACTTTTAGTTGAAGACTACAAAATTGACCTCACATACTTGTATGGTGATAACTTCTATTGACAATCATGGAAATTTGACTACTTGTCTAGGGTACACCTGCAAAAAGTAACGTTCAAATGTACAAGTAAATTAACTATATATTTCCATGAGTTAATACAAAATTTAAGACAAGGGGAATAATATAGAAGCTGAAATGAGAATGAAAGAATTTAACTTGGGGATGTAAGAGTATGGTTTACTTACCTGAAAATTTATTCCATTGTACCATCTGCATCCTCATTTTTTTGTAATGCATCTATAATTGACTCATGCTCTTCCATCGAAAGTGTCCGTAACTGTTTATTAGAGGGTTTGCCTTGATATCTGACTAGTTTTATATTTGTTGCCACAACCAAATGTGAGTAGTGTATGATCTTCTTATGTGTTTCATAATCTTCAAATGTAGGCACACCATTCCTTCTTATTAGATATTTTCGTAGCCAAGTGCCAACAACAACCACAGAACCTGTTGGATACTCCATGTTATCATCATCTACTCTAGGATGTAACAACTTTTGTTTTGTCTCAACACATCGAGCCAACCAATACTCGGTTTCCTCTTCATTGTCCTCAGGTGCAATAACAGCATAGACATGTCCTACAAAAAAAATATGTAATTCAATAAAGTGTGACATATATCTAAATCACATAAATTTGTGGATGCATACATATATAATTAATTATATACAGGATGTACAAAAAAATGACAATAAAAAAATTGAAAACAAAAGTACCTTCTTGTACAAGGTCTGAAACACGATCATAGTCATCTGATGCAAACATTTGATTATCATCTTCAATTGTTGTTTCCAGTTGATCTTGTGTTTCTGTAGGTGTCAAAGATCTTTGTTTCCATTGTTCAACCCATTCTGTATTTTCACATGCTCCCCGATCACCTGTAATACAAAATTGACAAAAACATGCAAGCTCCCTAGTCCATATAGTCCATGTGCTTGCATTTGAACTCTTAAATGAATGCCATTTTGTTGATCCAGTTATTGTCTCACAATCAAGTCGAGTAGGAATATTCTCTTCTTCAACTAACCAAAAGAATCGTCAAATTGTAGAGTTCTGACTTGATCCCGTAGATAACTTTTCATTACACCAATCCACAATTGCACATGCATCTCTAAATTTGGCTGTATCCTCAAATTTTAGTTGCTCTCTAGCAAGAGCTCTTTTCACACATGCTCCAGCTCCATCATGTTCTCCTTTACCATGTCCAGCTTTAAAAAAACTCCACATATGTTGGTTATTGATTTCTTTGTGAGCCCTACATAGCCAATAAAACATTCTTGCATTTTTGAATTGCCCTGTACAATTATCTGACCATATGAAATGTTATGTCATCTGGATTCCTCTTTCTTTTAAACTTTCATAAAATTTTGTGAAACAATATTGCACAAACTCTGAAGAATGTAACCGGTTATCACTCAAATAGAAATGATACTCCCTCAAAATTTCTCTATTATCTTCTGTACTATCATCTACATTTCTGTATGCAATATGAACAAATATGGCCACCTGCACTGAATTATAATACTGAGATTGAATTTCCTCTTGTGGAGCAAGAGTATAGTTTTCTGCAAAGTCAACCACTGATAGGATAGTTCCAATTGGAAAGGTATTTTTACATGAATGGAATTATCCATCAAGCCACCGAGCATATTGGGAGTGTTTGACATATTTGGATACAATATTATCCTTAAAATCTTTTGTGAATGCATGCACACAAATTTTTTCAGTAACTAACTCACAATGCTTTGCAATTTTTCCATCTTTTAAAGAATATTCAACATTCTTGAATCTTTTCACATCCACTAATTGTTGTCCAAATTTATGTGAAATATTTTCATGCATACATTCTCCTAACAATGAAAAGTTGCCACATCTATTGCATTGTCCAGAAATACATGCTTTTGAATAAAATAAGTATCCAGTAGATGTTTCACAAAACAAACCTGCTACAAACTCCTTAATTGTTTGAGGTGGCATATTAATACCACATTCCTGCATAATTTCATCAGTATGCAAAGTAGAACATATATATCGAAAAAGATCATAATAATAATGAAATTGCACATGAGTTTTACAACAACAAGAGATTCGCTATTTATTAATTTTCACATACCAAGGTTTACATTTCTCAAAAGATCTTTGGCTTATGGTAATATCAAAAGGTTCTAACACTAAATCATCTAAGAATTTTTTATATAATTCAGTTTGAGTCATGTCTAATAGATGTTTTGGATGAGGATCGTAATTTTAAAACATCTCTAACATTAGATAATACCCTTGTATTATCATGCCAATATTTTTCAATTAAAGATTTGATTTCACTATTTAATTTCATGTCATACCTTGGGAGTCTACCACTAAAACTCCAACATTGGTTAATTGGATCTTTTTCAATAGATTCTCTTCTCTTTGCTGCTCTTCTCAAAGTTTTAGGATTTATCTTTAGAATTTCACTTGTCTTACTTATCATTCTTTTATTAGAAGATGATTTATTGATTAAAGTAGTTGTTATAGCTCTTCGTGCTGCATTGCTATCTTTAGATCGACTATTTTTACCAATAGAATCAATAGCATTAGCAACACTAGATAAAACTTGTTTCATTGATTCATCTTTTTTTTTAGGTTTTACAAATATGCCTAACTTTTTCATTACTTTTCACAATTTCCACATCTTCATCAATTGCATCATAAGTTGACATTGAAATCCAAGACTTTTTCTATAAAAAAAATCTTTATATAATCTATTTGCATGAGTTCTCATTTCCCTCCAAGAAATCTTACCAGGAAGATTATCTAAGACATTTCTTTCAATCTCAAATAAAACATTTTCATTTTCACTCCTAAAAGGGATATCATTCTCATTCATATCATCAATAGGTGGGTTTGAAGACATACCTGGATTTGTTTCTATAGTCGTATTTTCCATATCATTGAAAGTTAGCTCCGAAGACACACCTGGATTTGTTTGTATAGTCATGTGTTCTATATCATTGAAAGTTGGCTCCAAAGACACACCTGGATTTGTTTCTATAGTTCTGTTTTCCATAACATTGAAAGTTGGCTGTGAAGACATACCTGGATTTGTTTGTATAGTCACACTTTCCATATCTTCGAAAGTTGGGTTTGAAGACATACATGCATTTGTTTCTATAGACACATTTTCTTCCAAATTCACCATTTCCGCATTTGCATCATCTACATTCATCCCATCATTTTTACTCTCTTGAATGTCTTTCTCTTCAATACTCATGGAACTAGATGCTTCAATATTCTTCATCTCTTGAATCCTTGCTCTTCTATCTCTTTGCCTTTTGGCTTCCTTCTCTCTATTTGCTTCAATTTCTTGAGGTGTCATTACCCTCCTTTATTTTTTTCTTTGATGCTGATTTGATCCCATGATTACCAAACCCTTTTGATAAAATAACAATTGATACTTAATCCAATTTCATAATTGATGTCCTTATTTGAACTTTTGAAGTAGAATTAGATGTAGATCCTTTGTCCCATAGATTTTGAAGTAAAAGGTAGATGTAAAAACAAAAACTCTCTTTCTTTATTCCTCTTGAAAATAGCTCATGCACTTGATTTCACTTCAGAATTGTTCATATGATTGACTCCTTTCAAAATCTGAATAGAATATGACCTGTCAAGAGATTCCACAAAACAATTGTAAGTAAAAAAATGCAAAAATTGTCACTGTCGTGTCGTACTAATCAGACTGGCAAGTTGCAAGGATATAGTGAAAGTACTTTTTTCCCTAATATGGGAAATAATGGGTATAATAGAAATGGGTACCCGTTATAAAACCCATTATATAATGGGTACCCGTTATTGAAAACATAACAGGTGGTCGTTATATAATGGGTACCCGTTATTTGAAATTAGAAATCTCCGCCCGCTTTTTCCCTTACCTTTGCTTGGGTTTTAGGACCGGGATAGGCATGGTTGACCGACCTTGAGCCTTGGACGTGCGAGTTTTTTTTAAGTACAAAACAAGAAGAAATACTGAGTTTACCTGTATGGCTGAGGGCTTTTTTTTTTGAATTTTTTTACAAAATGAAAACTCATTACAGATGACATTGTCTAGTTTTCAAATATATAATTTTTTTTGTTAATGGACATGTACTTCTATTTATTATTTAATTTATAAGCAAACTAGTCTAAAAACTTGAAATGACAGGTGTTTGTATTTTTTTAATAACTTTTAATTTTTAATTTTTTTAAAAAATTATATGTCATCAATCTACACATCATTCTTTACACAATAAAAAAAATAAATTAAATTTTATGATTTTTTTTGCTCAAATTATGTTAGCCGTACACAAGGGGTTTTCAAAAGTATCAATTAGGCCTAATAAAAAATTAATTAAAAAAAAATTATTTGAAAAAAAATTATAAAAAAATATCCTCATCAAACTTCACTGTACTACACATGTTTTCCCAAAAGGATTTTGAAAAATAATTTTATTTAGGTCAAATTATGTTGGCCGTACACGTGCACGGTATGGTAAAAAAAAGGTGACTTTTAAATAGTGGTTTTTAGAAATGCCTATTGGAAATTAATTTGTATCATCTGGGTATTGAAAAAAATTACATATTTAGAAACTAGACTATGAGTACTAAATTTTATATTTAGTGACTTTTTTAAAGATTCCATCTCTATGTGCTTCAAATTTTAAGGTCAAATGTGACAAATTCTGAAAATCAGGGAAAACACTTCCACTTGTTGGCCAAAAAGTGGACCCAACTTCTTGCACTGACCCATACATGTCTTAGTTACTCCATAAAACTACATGACAAACATATCTCTTTTGGAGGAATGTGGAGCATTTCATTGTCTCCCCATTACTACTTTGCTCTGTCTAGGTGATGGTCGATACATTGTTCCTTGTAACTTTTCATGTTAACAACGTGAGCAGCTAAAATCTTGGATATACATGTCAGTACATATTAGAAGCTATCATGAGAACCACATGGCCAAATCTTTCTTTGTGGAGAAGTGCAGACCAATTCAAGCTAAATCTACCTTAGGATGTATACTGTGAATGCCTTAGTCAATTTTCTACTTCTTACCCTTAAGTGTGGTACTCCCAACTGATGAGATTTGTAAGTGTGTATGCAAGAACCATGCAAGGAAATGAGTATTTACCTCTGCATCATGTTCAAGCCCAAAATTGATCCATACTTAAAGACTATTTTCTTTTCTCCCTGACTGATTTGCCTTGACCATATTGACTCTTCCTTTGCACAAGTATGTCTATACATTTCCATTTGTTATATTGACATCAATGTATACTATGTTGACATCATTGGCAACACATATTGCCAACAAAAATGAAATACTATATCTTATTCAATAAACATGTTACATATATAGTTGCAAACAATGCAACAATATCCTATAAACCTACTAACCATCTGGACAACTAACTGTAGTCGATTGATAACAAACTGAAGACTTCAACGATGCCTCTACAATAGCTAATGACTCATGTTGATCAAACTAAACACATCACTACAATTCAGTTATGAGTTATTACACTAACACTCCCCCTTAATGAATAACTAAATTTTCATGAACTCCTAACATATCCGTACTGTGAGGGGGAAAATAGGTTAATCAAATCAATGAAAACAAAACCCAAACATCAATGGAAATTGAAAGCAAAGAAGATTAAAACAAAAAAGAGTAAATGTACTTACAACCTCTTTACCTATCGTTTTCCATTGCTCACCTATGTGTCCTTGATCTTGATGATGAAGCCCTCAGAAGCGCTGCTTCCTTGCTTGTTGGAAGATGACAAAGATAGAATGGCTATGATATTCGTGTGGTTGAAGATGAGCTCCAAACACACTAACAAATGGATATGAAGTGCTTAAGGAAATGGGGGTGCCAAAGGTGCATCGGTATCTCTGCAGCATAAGTTTGCACAATGATTGATATCTGAAATGAAGAGAAGAAAGTTGTATTTATAGAAAAAGGTGAGGGAAGATCAATGGTTTAGAAGAAAAGGAAAGATCAACGGAGGAGGATTGTTGAGGAACGTGCAACAAATGGAAGAAGGACACATGTCATTCGAAAAGCACTCTTGTTGAGTTAACTCCTCTCTTGATGAGGATGAGATTTGATTTTCTTAAATTAGAATTTATTTTTCTAATTTAAGAGAAGATTTGCTTTAAAGATGCTTTAAAGCTGATTTTGCTTTTGTAACTCAGTTTTTGCTTTTATGTGACAAGAGGAAAGTATTTTTGGAAGATAAGAATGATTTTTGAAGATAAGAATGCATAATTAAATAAAAAGATTTATTTAATTATCTTATACTTAAATGAGAGGAATAAAATATAAGAATATATTTTATTTTTGTGAAGATATTTGAAGAATAAAATAAAATATAAAAATATATTTTATTTAATGGAGGATTTAGATTTTATTTAAATAAAATTTGTATTTTATTTAAATTTGGAAGAATAAAAGGTTTTAATTAAATAATTAAAATTATTTAATTATTTAGCAAAATGAAGGTGATGTATATGAATTTAATTAATTAAATAAATGTGTTTATTTAATTAAATAAGAGGAAATGAATCAGATAAATAAATGAATTTATTTATTTATTGATAGAAGAATGTGAAGTGATGAAATAAATATTTAAAATATTTATTTAAGTAGAGTCATGCCAATTTTAGGTGTATACACCTACATTGTAGAAACTTTATCTTTCCCAGTGGCTTTGTAAATACATCAGCCATGTTATCATTTGTATTACAATCCATCAAATCTATTTCTTGTGATTGAATCTTTTCTATAACAAAATGATGTTGAGTTTCAATGTGTTTTGATTTGGCATGATACAGTAGATTGTTTTCCAACTTGATTGAACTTTGATTGTCACACTTGATTAGAGTCGGTCATTCTTTCTTTTGTCCCATATCTTCAATAATATGCCTTAGCCAAATAACTTCAAAAGTAGTACGACACAATGCTTTGTACTCATCTTCAGTAGAGGACAAGGAAATAGTTGGTTGCTTCTTGTTAGTCCAAGAAACAATGCCTAAACCTATGTTGAATGCATAACCAATTGTGGATCTTTGATCATCTAGATCGTCTGCCAAATAAGAATCTGAATAACATGTCAACTCAACATTCAAATGGTCAGTATATTCAATACCAAATTTAATGCTTCCCTATAGGTATTGAATAAATCTCTTTTCTGCTTTCCATTGAGTCTCAAGAGGTTTATCCATGAATTAGCTAAGTATGTTGACTGAATATATGCAATATCTAGCCTTGTTGTGGTTAAGTAGTTCAAATTTCCCATCATTTGTCTATACAAAGTGCTATTTACTTCTACTATACCATCATCAATAGAAAACTTAAAATTATGTTCTAATGGAGTTGATAATGCATTACAATCTTGCATTTTAAACCTTTGTATCAATTTCTTTGCATACATACTTTGAGTGATCAAAATCTTTCCATCTTCTCTCCATACTTCAACTCCTAAACAATAATGCATTTGTCCAAGATCCTTCATTTCAAATTCCTGTGATAGATCTCTTTTCATTTCATCAATCAAGCTCATAGCACTTCTTGTGATGATTAATTCATCAACATACAATGAAGTCAAAACATCATTCCCATGTTCATCTTTCTTTATGTACAAATTTGGATCATTCTTACTTTGGATAAAACCTTGTTGGAAGAAGAATTTATCAATTTTCACATACCATGACCATGGTATTTTTTAAGAAAATACATTGGTTTTTTAAACATGCATACAAGATGTAGGCTTGTCCCTTCTTTACAAAACCTTCTGGTTGAACAAGATAGATTTATTCTTTTAAGTCACCATTTAAAAATGTTAACTTGACATCCATTTGATGTAGAGCCCAATTATACTTAGTAGAACTTGTGCAATCATAAGTCTAATGGTTTTCATTTTAGCTATAGGTGCAAATGTATATTGATAATATATTCTTTCCTTTTGTGAATAACCTTTTGCAACCAATCTAGCTTTGAATTTATCAATACTATCATCAGCATTAAAATTTGTTTTGAACAACCATTTAGAACCTATAGGAATTATATTTGTAGGCAATTCAGTTAGTTCCCAAGTGCCATGTTTCATTATTGAATCATATTCTTTTTACATAGCATTCATCCTTTCTTCATGATTTTTAGCTTGTTCAAAATTTTGAGGTTCATCTACACTCATTGCTTGAGCCATTAAAGCATAGTCATTATACCTGATTGGTACCTTGATTTGCCTCATTGATCTTCTTAATGTTTCACTACTAGATGGAGTAGCTTCACTTTGGCTTGTTTCAAGCCCACTTTGATCATGAATTTTTTGATCTGCAATATCTGTACTCTCAATGTCTTCTTCAAGAAGTTTCCATGAAGTAGTAATTTCTTCCTTTTCTTCTTCTTGAATATTATATGCATATTCATGAAAGATAACATTTCTACTAGCAAAAACATTATGAGTAGTAGGATTATACATTTTGTAGGCCTTATGATTAGCACAATAATCAATGAAAATACACTTTATTGATTTTGCATCAAGTTTTCTCCTATTTTCTTTTGGAATATGACATAATGCCTTACTTCCAAAAAATCTCAAATGAAATACAATAGGTTTAGTCCAGTGCTTGGGTCTCATAAGGAGTTTTCTTTTCTAGGTACTTGGTGGGTCTTCTATTCAACAAATATATAGTTGTACTAACTACTTCAGCCTACAAATTATTGGGGAGATTCTTTCCTTTGAGCATACTCCTAGCACACTCTTGAAGAATTGATCTATTTTTCCTTTCAACCACACCATTTTGTTCTAGATTAGGATGACATATGTATTGTTTGATATTTCCATTTTCTTTACAATACTTCATAAAAAATTCTGAAATGTATTCCCCCCTTGATCTGATCTTATAATTTTAATATTATGAGATATTTGTTTTTCTACTGGATAGTTCTAAACTCTTTGAAGCATTCAAAAACTTCACTCTTATTTTTAAGAAATAAACCCATGTGTATCTAGTGCTATCATCAACAAATATGAGAAAATAATAAGCACCCCCAAGTGACCTGGTTTTCATGGGACCACACACATCTATATGTACTAATTCAAGAATATTTCTTTGTCTTTTATCTGACCTTTGTGGAAATTAATCCCTATGTTGTTTACCCAATGCACAACCATCACAATTAACATGTTCATTCTTCAAAACTATTCAAGACCTTGCACCATGTTCAGTTGCCCCCTGGGGTGTTGCCACAATAATGGGTTACACTTTCTGGGACATTCTGATTTTTGTTAAAATGACATATTTTAAGAAAATATAATGATTAAAGCCTTGAAATGTTCTATTTAAAGGATTTTAATTGAAGAGGGTTTGATCAAAACCATTTATATATAACCCCCTTGGATAGAACCCTGCTAATTTTAAACCATACCTATAATGGAGTCTCCTCTACACCTATCAAAATGCTGATAAAAAACCACTTTTGATTTACCTTTTGGGGGATCAAATGAATTCATTTAAAATTTATGTTTTTTAAGTATGTACTTCCTTATTAGAAGCTTCCCAAAAAGTATAATTTTAAATATATTTAATTTGAATATTTTATTCATTTTTTATTTCTTGTGAATGTAGGTTTTTCAATGAAAATGAAGGTCTTTGTTTCATACATACGGAAAAATAGGAAAATATAGAAAAGAAATTCTAAAAAATACATGTCCTCTAGGTATTGATGTCCTTATTCCAACAAAAAAGAAAAAATTGAATTCTGATACATACAAAAAAAATTATGCTCTTCATAGTACACCTATGTCTAAATTGCAATTGGTTTGACTACAAAAATTAATTAAAAAAAATATTTAATAAAAAATTATGAAACCAAATGCATCATCTAGATAATGTAGTTACAAATCTAAATTCAAAAAAAAAAGAATTTTATCCTTCATAGAAAAAAGGTTATGTTTTACACAGTACACATCACTATGAAAAAATGGCATTTACTGTTAAAAACTAGTTATCGAAGGAGATGGAAAAAGAAATGCAATTTGATTCCAAATTTTTTTAAAAAATATATTTAGAATCTACAAACAAAATGTCACAAATCACTAGTTTGTGTCATCTTTAAATTCCTCACGGTTTAGTAGCTATAGGTGTCTGAAAGTGAAGATTTAGTTCAAAATGTTCATTTCAATGTCAAGTTTGGCCAAAAAGTGTAACCCAGTATTGTGGGATCACCCCCTGGCTTTGATGTTAAGGTAAAAGAGATGTTTAATGCTATTTACTTTCTATGAATACATGCTCTTGATGCTACCCCTCTTCAGGGAGTGCATTTTGTTATGAGACAATCATCATGGTATAGCATTTTTTCATATTTGGTGCTTCCAGATACAGGTTTACAGGTGTTTTCAGAGTTTGGATTTTGATGGAGATAGGTACACAAGTTGTCTTCTAGTTTGAGGACATGACTGATACACGTGTGAGACTTGGAGTCTTGTTTTAGTGGGATTTGAGTACAGGTACAACGATGATGATGATTGTGGTGTCATGGATATGTAGGTACACCTTTACATTGGCATGACATGATCATGTATGCAATTGACAAGTATGGGTTATGATGTTTGATACATGATTACAGGTGGTGTTGTGGGGTTGTTTTAGGGGATTTTTCTTATCACCTAGATTCTTTATTAGTTCCTTGACTATGGTTACTCATTTGTAGACTTATTTTACAAATCGAACCTAGCGTTGATTTGGTGTTTGAGTCTTGGAGTCTACAAATTATCTTCATTGATATCTTAGTTTGCATGTTACTAGTGTGATGATGAGTTTACATGTTACATTTATTTTGGATCTATGAGTTATGTAGTTTTGTGGATTATGTACCCCTTGGCTACAGTGGGATGACTCGAATGTGGACTGTCTATATCCACGAGATTGATTCAGTGTTTATGTAGACTTTGTTAGTTGGCCTTGTTTGTGGTCATGTGTACATTGTTATGTTGCATTGGGATGAGAGGATGGATGATTAGAGTGCTTAGATAGTCAATTGTTGGGAATTGTAGCATGTTTTATCACAATGACATGGAGAGCTTGGATACATGGTTTTATGTGAGCTTTTGACAATGATGGTTTTATCTTCTTGGTTTGGAGATTATGGTTTAGCTAAACTTTTGGGAGTTGTTGATGTTACATTGGGATTCCATGATTGGTTTGGGCCATGGATAATCTTCATTTAGGAGATGGTTTTCTATGTTGTCATGGATAGCTTGGTATCATGATTCAATGGGAGCTTTGGCAGCGATGTGGATTCATCATTTGTGATGGATGATCTTCTGGAGTGGTTGTGGGTGTCTTGGAGAGGCTTCTAGATTATGATTCTTGTTTCAGTGAGAGTGATTTGACATTCTAATTACCATTGTTAGTAGATGGTTATCTTCATGTTGTTGGAGATGTTGACATCTTGGTTTATCATGGAGGACTTTTTTGAGTCTTTGGTTGAGGTGTCGGTTTATGACTTGTCAGTTTGACATGTTTATCCTTTGTTTAGAGATGTTGATATTATGTCTTAATGGACTCTTGATTCTAGATTAGAGTTTTGACATGATATAGGTTCCCTCAAGAGACATTATGTATGCATCAGTGCATGTGATCTCCTTGGAGGAGATGATTAGATCATGATGTCATGATGGGATTCTTGATTATGTAGATGTGCAATTAGAACATTGACAATGATCTTGTTGTTTCTCTTGGTATTAAGTACTTTGGTCATTTTCTTTTTGGCATGGATTAATCATGGAGGTACTCATGGTTACTTGGAGACTTAGGTGAGGTTGGAGTTCTCTTGGGATTAGAGACACTTGTTGAGATGGTTACTCATTGGAGGTTTCAGTAGATAGACTGAGGAGCCTACACCTGGATATGGACATGAGCTCATTATGGACCTAGAGGAGATTGTTCTTGGAGAGAGTCAGTGTGGCTTGGTATATCCTGGAGGAGCATTCTCATTCCCCACTCTTGGTCTACTTGGCAGTTTATCATCTATGAGGTATTGCCCATCCTTTTAGATGTATTTTGGTTTATGCTTTATCTTATCATAGATATGGAGCTTGAGCTATGATTATTGGTACTAGAGGGTTCATTTGAGGGATGTTAGCATGGTTATCTCCTTGTTCATATGGTTTGATTTATGATGTTCATTATGAGGATTTTAGGAGATGTGATTGGGTGTATTCTTGATTATGGAATGGTTATGAGTTTGATCTACCTTGACTAGAAAGGCTTATATCAGTGTTGGTTACATTTTACATATGTTCATTTGATCTTATGAGATTCAATGGTTGGGTGTTGTTGAGGCTTTTCATTTGGGATTGTAGAGGAGATCATACTTGACATAGCTTAGCACTTTGAGGTGTTTGTAGAAGGACATTATGATTTACAGGTTTTCTCACTTTGTCTTATGGCTACTTACTAGAAGATCATGTTGATATGGTTGGACTTTGGGAGAGTTATGGTGACATGTTGTGAGAGAGTATGCAACAATTTATCTTGCATGTGTGGATCATTGTGATTGTTCTTGATACTACATTGGCTTGTTGATTATCCAAACTTTGGTTTGAGTGCTGAGTGATAGACTTGATATGCCTTGGATCTATTTTTAGATTTGACATTACCCATGTAGTGGGAGTTCCTAGATGTATGTGTTCTTCATTGATAGGTTTGATACATGGAGCTTGTGATTGTGGTATATGGGTTGGATATGTTTTTGGCATGAGTTTATTGATCTTGTTGATACCTATGAGGTATGGATGGTCGGATGTATTAGCATATGTTGTGGGTGCTATTTCTAGTCATGTGGATTTTTACTTTTGACAGCAGCTTGGAGCCTTTTGTTATCACTTGGATCTGATGCTTGTGTTGTTTGGATTAGTGCATCTTCACCTTGGCATGTTCATTTTCTTCCATAGGTGGCATGTTGGAGGATGAGAGGAGTTCTTGCTTGAGATGGTGGTCACTTTGATTTTATTGCATGTATCTTGATGGAGCATGAGAGCATGCTAGAGATTCATGTGATTTCATGTTTTCCTATGATGATGCATTTCATTAATTGACCCTTATGCTTGATGTATACAACAAGTGGGAGAGTGTTGGGAAATAGGTGTTGTACAACTTGCATAATATTGTATTATTTTATTCATGTAAAATAAATATTTATTGGTGGTGTATCTTAATTGATGTGTTTAACCACATTAGATATTTATTTAGAGGCTACTTGTAAAAGTTATATGTAACATTGGGATATTATTTGTATTATTTAATTGTTGGGAAAATGTAGTACCAACATTAAATAAGTGGGTCAATGGTTTTGTGTATCCATGGTTTTGAAACACATGGTTTTATCCAATACCACAAGTTGTATTTGTGTGAGCTTGGTCTATAAAAGAAAGAAAATGGTCATTAGTTGTGAGTGGGTTGGCTATTTCATTATAGGTGGATAGGAGGTTTGTGAGAGGTTGTCATTGTATTGAGCTCTCTTATAAGTGCATATTGTGAAGCATGACAAGTGATGTGTGGATTCATGCTTGGACACATGGAGGATGTATTGGAGGTGCTTGATGATTTAGAGGTATTCATGGAGACTCATAGCATGTATTGTAATATCTTTTGCTGAATAATACATATCAGTGTGGATGCTTTTGGAGGTTGGGCTTTTCCCCTCTTGAGGGTTTTCACAAGGTATATCTTGTGTTATCTTGTTGATTGTTCATTTGATCTCTGCATTATGGTTATTTTTTGCATCTTATTCTCCTATTGGGATATGTGGAATTGGTTTTATTTGACCTGCAAATTCCTAGCATCATTTTCTATTAGCGGATACCATTGTTGACGAACCGGAAAAAAATCAAACTTGCAAACAAGTTTGCAAGTTTAGGAATTTACCGATTTGTCGACAAAGGACAAAAAATGAAGGAAATTTTCTAAGGTAAGAAAATGAAACGGGGGTATATACTTAGAGGATTTTCTGAAGGGAACCCATTAAAAATAATCTCTGATTGAATATAAAAGATGGGTTTTGAAATTCAAAGGCAAAGTGGGAAATTTTGATGGACTTTGTGATTTTGTTTTGGGGCAAAATAATGCATTTTGGGAACTACTAATTTTGGGCTCCAATACTGGCTTTGGTTGGGGATGTGTGACAAACTTTGTCATAGTGAGGATCCAGAATATCTCCGGGAAAACCAACACACAACACATGAAGGGACAAAACACAAAACATATTTATAAAAACACAGTAAAAAATGATTGCACCAAAATTCTAGGACATTGCAGGCTACCCCTGTAGAAAAATTGGTGAAGCCACTTGCCTCTGTCAAAGACAAGCCTATTGAAGGAGCTGATCTCCCTCAATCCTTTGCTACAGTAATCACCCAACATCAGCAATGAAAACATTTTACATGCATGCACATATAAAATATAGGCATTCATATAATCATGCTAAAGATGGAAAAAATTATTACCAGGGCAAGGTAGCCATACATAATATGATTCATCATCATGCCATTGCTGACTGACAAAGAAATAATCACCTTCAAATTTTATGTTAGCATGATGCATTCCTAGTCCTATATAAATATCAACATGATGAGGAACATCAAGATGAAACATATCCAACCCAAGTGTGGTTTAATGTCGGTCTATGCCATATGACTGTTCTAGATCTTGTGGCCTAGCTGCACTACAAATGCTAATGCACTCCCCCATGACTGAATCAAAGGCATGATTCAGATGTAAATTCACACCATTAGCATGTAAATCAGAAATTTGAGGTAAGTCAAGTGAAGACTCACAATCTACAAGTTGCCTCTCTATTTTATACTCCTTGACACACTCTATTGTGTCCTACTTGCTACTACAAACAAAATGTTGACACATTCCTTCCATATTCATTTCTTCATTATTTCCTTGTTGCTGACGTGGATGACAATCTGCATGAGGAAGAGAACATACCTCGCACCAAAAATATAGGTTCTCATAAATGTCCACATGATCACCCTATTCAAATTCCATGGTAATCTCTTCATACTGAAACTCCATAGCTGCAACACCAACTATCTCTAATCAGTTTTCACCAATTGTAACCACTTCTACATCTATCTCATGCAAATAAGCATCCACTATTTCAATGTCATCGTTAGGGATAAAAGAGGGAAATACACCAAAAAGGAGACCAGCTTCTAGCTCACCCTCAACATCATTTACACAAACACACTCAACATAATCAACCTTAAGAATTGATTGAGTGAGCTCTCCATCATTGTGTACACACACCTCTTCATCCACTTGGTGTCCACAAGTGACATAATCATATTGATAATATGACATTTGATTTTCCAATTTCAAGGCTGACAGCTCATCAAGCCCACTAAGCCCTAAGTCATTTTCAAATAGAGCATTATCCATGAACAAATGATAATCTTGAGTTATGTCATCTGACAGACTTGCATGCTCTTCATAAAGGGCATTGTGCCTTATGCTCATACCTTCATTATTTTTTGCCTCATCAATGCATGTATGCTCTATGTAATCAACTACAAGAGCTGAGCTACTCAAATTTTTACTTGCCTACATACCTTCCAAGTAGTCCATAATACCACAATAGCTGGGTCATTACTCTCTTCACCAGATGGGAAATTGTCATTGATTTGTTCATTTTCATCCTTCACTGATGACTGATCTAATTGAATGTAGGTGCAATCATTACTATTTTCATTTGAACTACTGTCATACACTGCACCAACACCTTCCTCTACCCTTCTACATATAGAATCATCACTTGATATTGTGACTAAATCACAAGACGCATCCACATCCCTGCTGTCTACAATAGCTTGTTCATTACCAGCCACAACTACATTAGAGCATAATGATCTTGAAATCATATCCTACTTAACTTTATCAACATAATCAATGAACAAGTAGGCATGTTGCATGCCCACTAAATTGAACTCTTCACATACAAAACTCGGGCTTAAGGTAATATCATAAGCCCTCAAGTACATGTTGATACAAACAGGAAGATCAAGTCTGAAATTTATCAAAATGTGGGATAGGGCCACTACAAACCTGTGGCTAAGCTCCATGCTAGAATCTCCTTCCTACCTTCTAATATCTTCTAGTTCTTGGACAAGAAAAATAGGTTCTAGGCTTCTTGAAAAATCTTCAAATGCAACAACCAATTGATCCCAGGAAGCAAAATACTGGTCAGGGAAACTAACCATCCACTTCTGTGCTACTCCACATAGAGATCTAACAAAAAATCTCATCCACATATCTTCATCTCCAAAATGGAGCTTGTCCATGAAGTATGAAAATGACTCAATGTGTGCCTTCCCATCATGAGCCTCACACCCATCAAATAAAGGCATCTGATTATAAATCTTCTTGGGAATGGACTGTTGCTCATAACTGACCCATGAGAGGTCCAGTTGTCTATATGTATTTTCATTTGCAATAGGAGGAGACTGAGGAAAAGAGCAACTGGGAATAGCAAGAGGGGAATCAGACTACAATATAAATTGATGTATCCTTATTCGGCTTGCTAATTCTCTTTCTTGCTGCAGTAAAGACTCAAGCAACTGCTTTTCTATTTCAATTTCATACTATAGCCTAGTTGTCTCATTTCTATCATGCAAGGGTTGAAAAAAATCTAGGTTTGTAGAGCTAGCAGGGCTATGATCAGAAAATGCATTATCAGGATGGTCAAAAGCCATATAGTTCATAAGGTCTATAACATAATAAGATGCACATGAAGAATCCTCCCTAGGGTAACCATGTTCATACTAGTTGGCCATGACCTACTACAAACCACATGTGTAGGACAAAGGAAAGCAAACAACATGGTCAAGGGAGGAAGAAAACCATGTACCTTAACAAGCTGTAGTCTCCTTGAAACATGCACACAACAACAAGACATTGTTTCTTTTGACAATAGAGTCACCACCTCACTAATGAGGAAATTCCTTGAAGCATGACAATCTTCAAGGCTTCAAAACTGATTATGGGTTGCTAACACCAGTAGAGTCTTCAAATCTTTATAACCTAGCACATTACTATTCCCGGCAATGATGCCAATCTGTTGGCATAAGTTGACGGGCTACCAACTTACAGACAACAACAAATTGCATCACTACAAACTTACTATTACCAAGCGTGTGCAAAATGCTCAAACTACCTAAAACCCAACAACAACTAAAGTAACTTTATCCCTGGAAACAATGCCAATCTATTGGCATAAGTTGATAGGTTACACACAACAACAAATTGCACCATTGCAAACTTAATGTTATCAAGGGTGTGAAAAATGCTCAAGCTTCCTAAAACTAGGCAACGACTAAAGTAACTTTATCAATGGAAATGACACCAATCTGTTGTCGTAAGTTGATGGGTTGCTAACTTACACACAACAAAAAATTGCACCACTTCAAACTTACTATTACCAAGGGCATGAAAAATGCTCAAGCTACCTAAAAACCAGCAACGACTAAAGTAACTTTATCTTTGGCAATGATGCCAATCTACTGGTGTATGTTGATAGGTTGCCAACTTACACAAAACAATCAATTGTGCCACTACAAACTTACTATTACCAAGGGCATGAAAGATGCTCAATCTGCCTAAAACCCAGCAATAGCTAAAGTAAGTTTATCCCCCGCAATGGCGCCAATCTATTGGCATAAGTTGATGGGCTACCAACTTACACACAGCAACAAATTGCACCACTACAAACTTACTATTACTAAGGGTGTGAAAATGCTCAAGCTACCTAAAAATTGGCAACAACTAAAGTAACTTTATCCTCGGCAACAGTGCCAATCTATTGGTATAAGTTGATGGGCTGCCAACTTAAAAATAGCAACAAATTGCACCACTTTAAACTTACTATTACCAAAGGCCTAAAAAATAATCAAGCTACCAAAAACCTAGCAATGGCTAAAGTAACTTTATCCCCGGCAACGACGCCAATCTGTTTGTTCCCAAAATAGCTGCAACCCAAAACTCTAAACCATTCCTAAACAAGTTGAGGGGGATTTTTGCCAACTAAAGGAGTGGGTAGACTCCTCTACACTTCGAGCCTAGCTTAAACTCTAGAGGGATATTCGAAGGGGTATACCTGAGTAGGTGTTAACATCAAAACTAGATGAACAACTAAAATAACTGGACAACAAATCCCAACTCATCATCTTGACCCCAAAGCTGTCACTAAGTCAAGAATGACTAACTATCACATAACCCCTATATAGCTAATTCAACTGTCAGAATGTACATACACATGAAATATGGTTTTTCCCTAAACCACAAGTGAATGATTTGTTTGATTTAAAGAGTGATTGGTCCCTCTCCAATATGGAACGGTGCCTATTCCATTGGGCAACAGTCATAGAATACAAGGAGGAAAGGAAATATGCAGCAAAGGATCAACAAAACTAGGCATACATCTACATATATGACTTTCAAATAAATCTTCCTATATTGGACATACTTAACAATCCAAAGAGAATTCCAATGCTGCATATGCAACAAAGAAATGGCAAATACAAAGCCTTGTATTAACTTAGATGTTGTCACACATCTCCAGACCTCTGTTAGAATTATACCAGCAAATGTGGCAAGGGAAAATACATAAATGCAATTATATATTTACCAAAATTAATACAAACTCTCGTGGAGACATCCCATTATATTCAATTATTCATTACATAATCTTCCTACTCTACGATGAATAAATCCCTTCACTAACAAACCAGACATAACATGTTTTGGTGCTGGAGAAAATCCTTAGGCGCTCCCAAACCAGACAATTGGCTTAGCGACCAACCCTGAGAATGTCATACAAACATGTATATATAGCAATCAGCTCATATTGTGCAACCTTAAGACACTGGAAAATTGGTCAACAAGAAACCATGCAGCAATGAATGAGCCACATGGCTACTTGTCAGAAGAATGGGTGGATATTTCAGGTGCCCATGCCCTACAATTTGATTCACATCCTTGGAAGGACCTACAGAAAATATACCCACTAAAACTCTACATCCTTAAATTAAATTTGGGGTACCTACATATTGATGGCAAATACTATTCCAGCAACCATCTTGACATAATGAATTTTGCATTCATGCATCACATCTGACCTTCAATTTGACTTTGCCTCTTTTTTCTTTAGTTGGCGAATTGTGACTTCTCTCATCTAGACTATTTTTCCCTTTATTACCAATTTCTCATTTTTGAGATCTCACCCTCTTTCCCTATTGGTCAGTGAAAAATCATTTTGCTGAACCACTTTATTCTAGCTCGTTATTTGCCTTATCAACGATTTCAAAATTTCTCAAACTTTGACCAAATTTGCCTCTTATCTACCTTTATCAGAAAATCTTTAATTTGTGAAACCTCTACTATTCTCTTCAGTCAGCAAAAGTTTGATATCATGAACAATTTTCTTTCTATTGGCTACTTTTGTCATTTTTGAACCAAGAAAGCCTTTGCCCTTTTGTCAGCAAATCTTCAACTTGCCCAACCCATTTCATTGTCATGCCTCCCTTCCTTTTCTTTTCCCTATAGCCTTATCGGCCATCTTTGAAAATATCAGACTTTACGAAAAGTTCCACCTTCTGCCGATTTATCGATATCCTTCTTGCCTTAAGTCATTTTCTTTATCGGCAAACTTGCCCTTTTTTGAACCATGCCTTATTTTTCCTTATCAAAAAATTTCATATTTTGCAAACTTCATCTTTTTTATGCTCTATTTCACCTTATCGGTGATTCTCACTTCTTCAGAACTAACCTTTACCTATTTATTGACAAAACTACATTTTTCCAAAACATTTTTTTCTTTCTATTTACTATATCTGCAAAACTGAGGAAACTCAAACCTTTATAGAGTTAGGGACTTTACTGATTCCCCAATTGAACCATTTCTTCTCCTTTTTCCTTAGCAAATTTTGCACATGTGTTTGCCTTATCAGCAAACTTGACTTCTCTAGAACTTAGCAAGTTTGGACTCATTTTTCCCCTTTCTATTTTATTGGCAAAAGGGCACTTTACTGAACCTGGAACTTTTCCACTGCTTTCCCCTTTGTTGGCAAATCTGTCATCAGGCGAACACCTAGTCAACGAACTTGGAGGTTCGCAAACATCCAACTTCACCAAAACATCATCATTTTATCATCTTTTACCTTGGAAACATTTTATCACCCACTGCGGTTGCCTCCTTTTCATGTTGTCGGTGCAGTTCATTATTGGCAAACTGTCAAGTTCATGAACTCAACAAATCACTGACAAAGGTGATTTAATTATATTCTTTCCTCCTTTTCTTCCACCGATGAAACACATTCCTTCCTTTGTCCTCTATGTTGGCAAGAGACACAATGTAGCTTCATGAGTGTTGTCATTGATGGCAATAAAGTTCATCCCACCCATCTGCAGGACATGGTGTGCCTATACCGGAAGTCAGATTGAAGAGTGTTGAGGTCCGGTAAGCAAGAACAGAGCATGTAGCAAGGTCCAACAGTCAAGTCTGGATCTCTTAGAGGAAGTATCTCAGTAAAGTACAGACTTGGGGAAGTTAAGAGGAGTACCATGACTCATAGATTCTAGGGATTTAGCCTCTGGTGAAGAAAGAGTGAAGAGATATGAGCACCTAAGTATTGGGTTTCTGTTTGGCAAAGTAGACTGAGGAAGAACTGACTGGCAGAGCATCAAACCTTAATCTAGATAAGATATTGATGGTGATGAAGCTTCCTGAGGTATCATTCATGATTGTCTGACATGATTGATGACTTCTATAAGCATCTCCTTGATACACATCACTTGATAAGCAAGGATTCGGCCAACAAATCAGAGTTTGGGAAAATATTGACTATTCTAGATGCCAACTAGAAAGATGATTGAAATCATTGATGCAGATATATATACCAAATTGATTTCGATATGAAGGTGTGTGTGGTGTGTTTTGAATTGTGATGAAAAGTAGAGAGCAGTGTGGAAGCAGTAATACAGGTTTGGTATGTGAAAGGACAACAACACCAAATAAGAGGAAGAATGAAGTGAAGTAGATCAGTTTACTGAGCTCAACTGGAACTGAACCTCAGTATATGTAGATGCTTCTCATCAATTCAAGTATCTTGTTACTTTCTTTGTAACTTATAGACAGTGAGTCTCTTGTGAACAGTGTGCTCAGGTAGTGAGCCCTAATTGGCAAGTGCCGTTTTTATATTTCTATTCTTCTAACAAAGAATACATTCTTGGGTTAGTCACCCCATGGTTTTTCCCTTAACATGGTTTTCCATGTCAAAATCATTGTGTTATGTGTACTGACTTTGTTTCTTCTTTCATGATTATGGATGTTTATTTGCTTTGATGCTGCACTAGTTGTTAATGAAGAACAAAAAGTTAAATTAATTTAGATAACTGATTCACCCTCCCCACTCTCAGTTATCAACAATTGGTATCAGAGCCAAGGTCCTCCAAACAGAGCCTAATAGCTTAAGGAAGATCTAGGAATCACAATGGATATGTATGGCATGAGGGAACAACTTTAGTCTGCCCTAGATGATCTTGAACAATCTCACACTGAGGTCAATAACTTGAAGGAAAGACTCAAACAGGTTGATGATTTCATAAATGAACTAAAAGAGAAACTGAGCATCTTTATGAAAAAGAGAAAGGAACTTCTTCAACAATTAGCCAGTCAAAGAGAAGCCAATAATACTGATGAAGATCTAAAAGAGAAGAACAAGTTATGTGAGAAACTATCAAAAGAGGTCATTATAGTAAGACATGAAATGGAATTAGGGGTTATGAAAAGTATTGGGTTTCTGTTTGGCAAAGTAGACTGAGGAAGAACTGACTGGCAGAGCATCAAACCTTAATCTAGATAAGATATTGATGGTGATGAAGCTTCCTGAGGTATCATTCATGATTGTCTGACATGATTGATGACTTCTATAAGCATCTCCTTGATACACATCACTTGATAAGCAAGGATTCGGCCAACAAATCAGAGTTTGGGAAAATATTGACTATTCTAGATGCCAACTAGAAAGATGATTGAAATCATTGATGCAGATATATATACCAAATTGATTTCGATATGAAGGTGTGTGTGGTGTGTTTTGAATTGTGATGAAAAGTAGAGAGCAGTGTGGAAGCAGTAATACAGGTTTGGTATGTGAAAGGACAACAACACCAAATAAGAGGAAGAATGAAGTGAAGTAGATCAGTTTACTGAGCTCAACTGGAACTGAACCTCAGTATATGTAGATGCTTCTCATCAATTCAAGTATCTTGTTACTTTCTTTGTAACTTATAGACAGTGAGTCTCTTGTGAACAGTGTGCTCAGGTAGTGAGCCCTAATTGGCAAGTGCCGTTTTTATATTTCTATTCTTCTAACAAAGAATACATTCTTGGGTTAGTCACCCCATGGTTTTTCCCTTAACATGGTTTTCCATGTCAAAATCATTGTGTTATGTGTACTGACTTTGTTTCTTCTTTCATGATTATGGATGTTTATTTGCTTTGATGCTGCACTAGTTGTTAATGAAGAACAAAAAGTTAAATTAATTTAGATAACTGATTCACCCTCCCCACTCTCAGTTATCAACAATTGGTATCAGAGCCAAGGTCCTCCAAACAGAGCCTAATAGCTTAAGGAAGATCTAGGAATCACAATGGATATGTATGGCATGAGGGAACAACTTTAGTCTGCCCTAGATGATCTTGAACAATCTCACACTGAGGTCAATAACTTGAAGGAAAGACTCAAACAGGTTGATGATTTCATAAATGAACTAAAAGAGAAACTGAGCATCTTTATGAAAAAGAGAAAGGAACTTCTTCAACAATTAGCCAGTCAAAGAGAAGCCAATAATACTGATGAAGATCTAAAAGAGAAGAACAAGTTATGTGAGAAACTATCAAAAGAGGTCATTATAGTAAGACATGAAATGGAATTAGGGGTTATGAAATTCACTCAAGAAATTGAAGAGAAAAGAAAAGTTGAAGATGATCTAAGACAATCTCTCAAGGAGAAGTCAAAAGATTGCCATAAAATGGATAGAATAATCAGGCATCTGGAATCTAATCTTGAAGAAGCAAGAGATAATGAAGTACAACTTGAGAATCAGATTGACTCTCTTAAAAGGGACCTTCAAACAACAAATGAATACGAAGAGAAATTCAAGATAAGTTCTCATCAACTTGAAGTTCTTCTTCAAAGCCAAAAGAGGGTAGATGACAAGAAAGGCTTGGGGTATGAGAAAGGTGAAAGCTTTGGATCCAGTCAGAATAACTCTAGATCTAAAAATCTAAGGAACAGGTCTAGAAGACCTCCAGTAAGGCAACCAAATGCTCAAAGATATCCATCCTTCAATGGATACTGCCACAACTGCAACAACTTTAGTCATAAATCAAATCAGTGTAGAAGAAGAATGAATCAAACTAACTCAACCTTCTTTGGACAGTGTTTTAATTGCAAAAGGTATGGTCACAAATCTCATGAGTGTCGAAATATGCAAATGAACAATTCATTCAATGGTAGATGTTTTGCATGCAATAGAATGGGACATATGGCTAATCCGTGTAGATCAAAAAGATATCAGTCAAATAAGCAAACCAATGTTGTTTGCTACAATTGCAATAGATCCGGTCATATTACCAAATTCTGCAGAAGTAAGAATCAAGACAAAGAGGGTCTGGTGCATCATAATCAAAACCAAGACAAAGGAAAAGGCAAAGTGAATGCGGATGAAATTCAAAGGGAGATGAACAAGATTTGGGTGAAGAGGAGTATAGAAAATGTCGAGGATGGATTTGCACCTGAATCTGGTGCTGATATTCCTTCCGAAAACTAAATAGATGAACTCTAGCTCAGGGGGAGTCACAAAAAGAAAATAATTTCCCCCAGCCAGTCAATTGGTGCCTAAAATTGGCACATGGAAGGTTGCGGATTAAAAGGGCTCTCAGAGAAACATCTAAATAATCCTTGGTAAAGATATGGAAGATCCGCAAGAAGCTTAGAAGAGGTTAATCTCCCAAGATTGATCTAGTTCAACAATCATTTGGTAAGAAGTAGGATTTTCACAGTTAGATCTGACATGATTCAAAATTGAGAAATCTTGATCTGCAGATAGATCAAATGATTGGGGAAAGGAAGATAGATTGTCATTAATCACAGAGAATAACTCTAAGTGTATCTTAGTGATCCAGAAAAAGATCTTTCTCAGAATAAGGAGAATAAGGCAACTGAAATTACTTAACTTTTGCATTTATTGCACTATGGAATTAGGGTTTGCTCAAAGATAAAAGGGTTATTTTGTTCGTCATTTGTACATTTGTATTTGAGAAGAAAATAGAAGGAGCTCTATAACAAATTATCTCAAGCCTCTCAAGGATTATCCATAGAAATTGACTTATCTAGTAATTCGATCTGGTTCATTTCGTGAACCCTAAAAGCATAAAAGGTATTTTCCATTCTTGAATCTCTCTGTAAATCTTTTGGAAGATGGCTACACTGAATGTTGTGAAGATTACTGATAGGCAGCACCCTAAATTTAAGAAGCAACCCTACAAATCTCTAGAAGTAGATCCCTCAAGTGCATTTTCCAGCATTCTGCATGGTGTTTTGCATGTAGAAGATGTTAGGGTTTACATTCATGCAAATATTGAAGAATTTGGGGAATCCAAGCTGATGGATATCTACCACAAGGAACTGATAGATGACTCATTTGATCTCAAACCTCAATACAAGGCCATCCGGGATAAGTATTTCAGTCAGTGCATCCATTTCCCCTATTTTGCAGAAGATGAATGGGTCCGGTATGTTCTGAGTAGAATGTATGACAACTTTATGTGGTTAATGAGGCCCTTCAAGATAACCAACGATGCCATTAGGGTAGTTACCAGATTGCACTCATCCAGTGGGATAGCTGCTCTCAAATCTGTCAAGAATCAGATAGTGAGTGAGGCAACCGGATCAAAATTTGACAAGAGAGCAATGACTATAGAAGATATCACTGATCCAGATATCAAGTTTGCATCTATGATAATTGGCTATAAGATATATCACTCCAGTAGGGAGAATTCAGTATCTAGAATAGCTATGTATACTGCTTATGAAATGCTAAGGAAAAATGTTGACTATGATCTCTATGAACTTCTTCTGAGCCAACTATTAGGAAACTTACAAAGGATCAAGAAGGACAAGAAAAACTCATTCAAATATGGTGGTCTGATATTGTGTCTATTCTTTTACTTTATGAATGAGCTACCCGGATCCAATGGTTGGATGTGGCAAAAGGACAGACCAATAGCCATACAAATCAGAGATTATTTGCATGGAATTGGTGATGCCAAGGCACATAATATAGCACTCTGGGGTTACTTCAAGAACTTTTAGAGTATGATGCAAGCCAGAGAGAGAATTCCCAAATCACTAGTTGAAAAATATAAGGACACAATATGCTTTATGGTAGAAACTAATCAATGGCTAATGGAGGCAGTGGAGCCAAGGACAGTCTAGATCATGCCAATGGGATATGAAGTAGATGAGAAAATTGTAGAGCCACATGTTCAACACATGCTGAGTCAACCCAAGGATCCCAAGGCAGAAAGATTTGGAACCTACCAATAACTAAGTGTAAAAGTTCATATTGAACTTAGACAGCCTGAGATCAAGAGAAAAGTAAGAAGGGAAGTAGAAGAATTCACCAAAAGGCATGGAATATCAAAGGAGGTAGTTGATGCCAACAGAGAGAAGATGGAAAGGGCAGAGAAAGAAAAGGAAGAAGTAGAAAAAGAAAATGCTCTGGTAGAAGCCCCCTCCTAGACCAGATCCTCTAAGAGCTTTGCACCTGCCACTGCTAAGAGCTCAAAGGCATCAAAATTGGAAGCAAAATCATCTGGTAAAGGAGAAAAGAGAACAAAGACAAAAACTACAAGATCATACACAAGCCTCAAGGATGATGAAGAAACAGAGATAGATGAGGAAGTAAAGAAAATGAAGAAGAAGAAGAAAACAATTGGTGAACCCTCTACCGATCAATACAAAGAAGAGAAGGCAGAGGAATTTATTGAAAAATCTACTCTCCGCATTGATGATATCATCAAATCAGTTACTGTGGATGGGAACTTACAACCAATGGTTGAATTTTATGATGAATATAATGAAACTGATTAGAAGATATTGCAAGATGCCATAGTCAGGTATCTAAACATCTACAACAAAGCATTCATTGAAATTATATCTCTGATTCCTAAAATCTTAGAGAAGGAACTTGAAATAAGGAAGAACAATGCCCAAGAAAAAGATTTAGAAATCTGGGAGCAGATTGCTATTCAGCTCTATTTGTCCATTACCCCTAAACAAATGAACATTATCTTGAAGGACTGCAAGGATGAGTTCTGGAGCAAAGCTAGAATGAATCAACTTATCTTGGAGAAACTGACAAAGTTGCAAAGGAAATAGAAGATATCCTCTAGAATGCCTTCAAAAGATTCAACCTTCCTATTATAGAGGACTTAGGTGATGAACCCTCTGCCATGCATGACAAAGGAGAATCTACTGAGATAGTGGTAGAAGAGGCAAAGAAGATAGGTGAGGAGAAAACTAAGGATCTGGATTCCTCTTCTCTGGAAGAGGAAGTCCAAGAAGAAGTAAATATCTCTCATCTAGATTCCCCTGCAGACTCCTGATCTAAAGAAGAAGAAAGGTTAGAGGAGAAAACTAGTCAGGAAGAAGAAGCAAAGGAAAAAGAAAAAGACCAAACAGAGAAGACTCTAGGAGACAGTTCTGAGACTGTAGAAGGGAAGAAGACTCTATCTCCAGCAAGAGACACTATAGAAACTATCAAAGATTTCTTGACCAAAGAGATGATGGAGTTTGATGAACTAGAACTGCTTCAAGGACCATTCAATTTTGATTCCCTCTTCCTGGTTCAAACCATGAAGCTAGCATCCTTTACTCAAGCAAAGGCAAAAGAAAAACTTCTGAAGTCTCACATGGAAGACTGTGAGCTCATAGAAACTACATTTGGTGTATTGGAGAAGATCATAAACATTTTGATTCCTTAGAGAAGTCAGTAGAAGAAAAGGTCCAGAAGGAGTTTTTGGGAAAGAGACTCTTTGAGGTGTAGAGTCTAATAACAAATTATAGGAGAGTTATGGATATTGGAATAAAGAGATTAGAAAATGCTCTTAAAGATGGCAAAGATATTTATAAATTTTGTTTAACCTGGCCCAAAGTGACCAAGGACATTGAGAAGAAAGTAAAAGAGCAAGAGGATAAACTGTTAAGTTTATCTCAAAGTTTTGATCCTCTCTCCTCTTCCATAATCAATCAAGAGTGTCAGACTATTGCAGTCACAAATGAAATAAAGAAGCTTGAGAAGGAGAAGAAAAATAGAATAAACAAGTTAAGTGAACTTAGAGGGATCATTATCCCTAAGTTAGAGGCTATGCATGAAGCCCTAACTAATGCTCAGGCAACAGCCCAGACCAGTGATCCGTCAGATCTAAAAAGGGTAGAATCTTTTGCATTCCTGTTGAGTGGTCACATCTCAATTTTGGATAGGATGAAGAAGAGTTGGGCAATAGAAGTGGTACAGTTGAAGACCACTTTTGCAGATATAATTTAGTATATGTAAGTAAAACATGTATATATGTTTTTGCAGACAAGTATAGATTATTTTTGGGAAATTTTTATGTGCAGACCCTACCCTTTTCCATTGATGTCAAAGGGGGATTGAGGAGAAGTGAGAAATGTGGAATCCATCTAAGGGGGAGCTCCAGTAAAGTGTACATTAGAACATAGCATCAGCCAAGGGGGAGTGTAGTGTGACACTTAGTCATTTTTCACTAAGTGTTGCCATCAATGCCAAAGGGGGAGATTGTTGACAAGAGACATAGTGTAGCTTCATGAGTGTTGTCATTGATGGCAACATAGTTCATCCCACCCATCCGTAGGACATGGTGTGCCTATACCGAAAGTCAGATTGAAGAGTGTTGAGGTTTGGTAAGCAAGAATAGAGTATGTAGCAAGGTCTGACAGTCAGGTCCGGATCTCTTAGAGGAAGTATCTCAGTAAAATACAAACTTGGGGAAGTCAAGAGGAGTACCATGACTAATAGATTCTATGGATTGAGCCTCTGGTGAAGAAAGAGTGAAGAGATATGAGCACCTAAGTATTGGGTTTCTGTTTGGCAGAGTAGACTGAGGAAGAACTGACCAGCAGAGCATCAGACCTTAATCTGGATAAGATATTGATGGTGATCAAGCTTCCTGAGGTATCATTCATGATTGTTTGACATGATTGATGACTTCTATAAGCATCTCCTTGATACGCATCATTTGATAACCAAGGATTCAACCGACAGATCAGAGTTTGAGAAAATATTGATTATGCCAGATGCCGACTAGAAAGATGATTGAAATCATTGATGCGGATATATATACCAGATTGATTTCAGTGTGAAGGTGTGTGTGGTGTGTTGTGAAGTGTGAAGAAAAGTAGAGAGTAGTGTGGAAGCAGTAATATAGGTCTGGTATGTGAAAGGACAGCAGCACCAAAGAAGAGGAAGAATGAAGTGTAGTAGATCAGTTTATTGAGCTCAAATGGAACTGAACCTCAGCATATGTAGATGCTTCTCATTAGTTCAAGTGTCTTGTTACTTTCTTTGTAACTTGTAGATAGTGAGTCTCTTGTAGGCAGCGAGCCTCTTGTGAGCAGTGTGCTCGGGCAGTGAGCCCTAATTGGCAAGTGACATTTTTGTATTTCTATTCTTCTAACAGAGAATACATTCTTGGGTTAGTCACCTCATGGTTTTTCCCTTAACAGGGTTTTCCACGTCAAAATCATTGTGTTATGTGTATTGACTTTGTTTCTGCTTTCATGATTATGGATGCTTATTTGCTTTGATGCTGCACTAGTTGTTAATGAAGAACAAAAAGTTAAATTAATTTAGATAACTGATTCACCCCCCCTCTAAGTTATCAACACTCTATTAGTGAATACCATTGATGGTGAACTGGTAAAAAATCAAACTTGCAAAAAAGTACGCAAGTTCAAGAATTTGCCGATTTGCCGACAAAGGTCAAAAAATGGAGGAAATTTTTTAAGGCAATAAAATGAAAGGGGAGAATATAATTATAGGATTTTCTAAAGGGAACCATTAAAAATAATCTCTGATTGAATATAAAAAATGGGTTTAGAAATTCAAAGGCAAAGTGGGAAAATTTGATGGACTTTGTGGTTTTTCTTTGGGGGAAAATAATGCATTTTGGGAACTTGTAATTTTGGGCTCCAACACAAGGCACATGAGTTGTCTAACATAATACCTTAATGAAATGTGATCTGAAGGTATACAAAGATTACGGCTTATGGTCAAGGATATGCATGAAATTATTTTTTGAAAAGCCATAAAGAAATCATCATGAACTATAAATTCTCTTTTCACTCTAAACATATGGGATATGCTATTTTTTGGCAAATATGATCTTAAGAAAATGAGAAAGTGTTTGTAAGTGGAAATCTCTTTGTTGAAAGTGCTATATGCAAGATAATTGGTAAAAACACTAGCCCAGGTATACATTTTAGAAGAAAATGTCCCAAAGAACAAGCTAAACAATGCGAGGAATGTGTATGACATTGACGTTGGAGAGGCAGACATTGAGGGTCTTTTCCCAGTACATGTGTTGGTCTCCTTAAGAGGAGGAAATAAATTTTTGGATTTACCTAAAGCATTTTTGGTGGAACAAAATTTGTATATTATTAATAACATATTAAATGCTCAACATTTTGTTGTGAAAGGGGAATAAAAAGAAAAGGTGAAGAATGTAGTACATATAATGTGTTATTTTCTATGTGACAATGTTATTCAATGTGAAGAGAAAATTTCAAGTAAATATGTTGCCATATACATAACCCTTTGTTTGAATGCCTCAAAGAACTATGATCACACAACTTGAAATTGTATTGGGAACTCTTGTCTAGAGTGTTAAAATGATTTTATAGTTGATCCTTTAAGGAAATATCTTAATATCTCTATAATTGATGCTCTGTAGATAACATCATTATGAAGACAAGATTATGCAATGCTCATTGCCAAGAACATTTTCAAAAAGTATCAAAGATGGAGTGGAAGAAGAGAAAAATGTCTCAACAAAACTTATAACTCAAAAGCTACAAGTTTGAAGTTTGGTAAAAGTGACTTATGTCACTTATTGTAACTAAAGTTAGAAAATAGGCTTCATTTTCAAAAAAAATTGAGAGAAATCTAACTAAAATAAATCTTATTTTAAACTATTGTACTTCAAAATGGGTAGTTGAGGTAGTTACTAGGTGGTTACCAAATGTAAGCCTATAAATTCAAGGCTATTTCAAATGTAAAAAAGGGGAGTTCCAATCTTTTGGTTTCATTCTTTCCATCTCTTTTTTGGTATTGAGCAAAGCGGAGGAAAAATAGAGAGCTTTCAATTTACACTTTGTATAGAAATATTTTTGAAGTTGTGTGATTTCAAGAACATAATAAAGAAATCATTTGATTCTTGTGTTTTAGGTGCTTTCTATATTATGATTAGTGGTTTTTTCATATGTGAAATTAGTAATCTCCTTGTGTCATTGTGTAAAACATTTATCATTTTCTAGAACACTTACAAACTATGCAATAGGTGTGTAAAAATGCAGTTTTAATCTCAGTGTCCTAATTTAATAATGTTTATGCAAACCTATCTCTTTATTTGTTGAGGTTCGTGGACTATTTTTCTTCATTATTTCCATTGTTCCATATTTGTGATCACTTTTCCTTCATCTTACAAATTTGGGGTATGTGTGTTCCAATTTTTTGATGAACCTTTCTTTATGTTTGTGTAAATCTACAAAACCCCAGTCAGTGTTTGTGATTTTGCAACTAGTGTTTCTCTAAGTCTTTTTATATCAATTTTTCCCTTTGTTTACCTTTAGGTATTTCCAATCAAAATACCACAAAACCCCTAATTTGATCATACAAGGTTAATACCCCTCTCAAATGCAGAGGAAGACCATTGTTCAACATTGATCTCTCCAAAGTTTGGCCAATTAGTCACTGCTCTTTAGCTAAAATAGAGTCGTTCTTGAGAATTCATTTACAGTGACCAATTTGTTAACCAACAAGTCCTTAGCAATGTTTCTAGCATGAAACAAACCTTGTGTGTCAAACGATAAAATGTCCAAGCTCGAAGAAATTATTGTAGTTGATGTTATCAGTAATTTCACCTTTTCTTGTTTTGTCTTCTTATTGTTAGGAAACTCATGTAACTATTATTTTGCTTGTCTTGACTTCGACTAGGTTTGAATACCATTTGGCTCCAATTTTCTTCCCTTGTTCTAGCACCAATTCAATTGATGTGTGTTTTGATACACCAACAATTTGGAAAAGTGTAAGTTCCCATACTTGAAAGGCTTAATACTCCATGATTCTTTTATTTTATTTTTGTTAACAAATAAGACCAAAACACCTCAACATATGAGATTTTTATTATCCCATTAAAAGGGTTTTAAAATAATTTCAAAGGTTCAAACCTTATGAGAAAACCCCAAATTTTTTGAAGTCCTGCTCAATTAAAAATTTCAATTTTGGGGGAAATCTTAAATAGTAGCTTCAACTCCACAATCTTACACACTTTGAACATTTAACATTTGCAATAAATTTCAATAGATTCTAACACAAGTAATCACTCAAAGGCCAATAACGTACGTGGAAGATGAAAATTCATTAAGAGAAAATGAGTCTAAGACATGAAATATTTTCAAATTTAAATTATACATGTTTTAATAAAATGAATTCATGAATAATTTTGCACGAAATGCTTTTGACAATGAATCCAAAAATCCAAGCCTTACCCATAATAAAAACTAAGTTTGAAGAGTTTTTAAATTTTCATTACTCAATTGTGTGAAAGTTTACCTCTTTTGTACATAAGAACCTAATCTAAAAAAAGATTTAAATGTGCAAAGTTAAACTAATCCTAAACTAACCATGATTTTTAAAAAATGAAAAAGATATAAGGGGAGATGAAAATGGTCAAGAATTCCCAAACTTACCAATCCTATTCTTCATGCATCATTTGGTAAATAGAAAAACTTGATGGTAACGATTCCTCATATAAACTATTTCTACAATAACCACTTAGGAAGGTGTAATCTTCTATGGGACTTGTACATACAAGATGAAAACTAAATTCCATGCAACACCAATGTATGCTTCTAAGTATGACTCATTTTCATTACCACCATGTAGGAAGGTGCAATCTTCTATGTGAATTTGTGCATTCAATATGAAAACAAAATTTGATGCAACACCAATGTGCTCAGCATTACAATATAGAATGCTTCACCATCAACCAAGTATCAATGATTTGGACACATCAAATTCATCAATATTCATTAAAATAAATATGTGAAGAAATAGGAACATGCTTAGAGTTTGAAAAATCACACAAACAAAAATGAAAACTTGAAAAGGTGAAACCACGAAATTTCAATTATATTCAAAAAAAAAGTTTGCAACCCTATCAAATGAGTCTTACATCCATATTTAATAGTTTTTTATGGATACAAATGTAAATAATGATTCCCTACAAAACCAGTAAAAGAAAAACAACAAAGAATGTGAAAAGATACTTTGTCCTTTAGAATTTTTGTGCTATTACATTATTAAACTTTAGTCAAAAAATTTCATGTAATTTAAAGTCTCCACTAGAACACACTATCTAGCTATCCTAGGCAACTTCATGCTCCAACTCTTACAAATAGGATGTAAAATTGTGTAGCTCTACCTTGATGAGATGCATATCAAGTCCATCAAAGTGAGTAAACTTGACATCAAATTGTATAGAAATCTCTTGAAGCTCTCTTTGAACTACCTTGGATTCAGTTATTTTTTGCTCAAAATCTTCACAAGAAACCCATATCTTCAGTATATTGTTCACTGATATTGTATAAAAATTAGGATCCTTATCTTGGCTCCCAAAACAAACAAGATATAAAGCCCTAAAACATTACCCAATCACCTAATCCAGGGGTGACATCAAGATGATTGGAGATTGGTTCATCAATAGTTTGAGGATGGTTCTAGGCTAATTGCTAGGAGTGGGTATTCTCCTCTTCGCTTCAGGCTCAGCTAGACCTAGGAGAGATATTTCTAGAGGTGTAAAATAAGACACAGACTGATAGCCACAACCATACCTAATGTACATTTGACCTCAATGTATAATGCCTCCAAATAAACAAATTACTACACTATGCATATGCACCCAAAAATGACAACATCACATTCCTTAAGATGAATCCAGTTAAACTTTGCATAAAAAAATACAGTGTATGCATACACGTACATGATTCACCATTTATTTAAACTATTTTGTATTGCTTTAGATTTATCCGTGGTTATTAAATAGAATCATGGATAGAATATAAAGCCTAATCTAATCCTACTCCTACATAGCAGATGAGGATTTGGAATTAAAAATGTTTGATCCTTCTTCAATATGGACTGGTGCCTACTCCACTTGGAAATAGAGTCATAATGTAAGATAGAAAGAAATACATTTGTGAAACATCAACATAATCCAATATGTATTTGCATACAAATCTAAGATAACACTGCATACAATGGACATACTTAGTTATCCAAAATACTACTGCAGTACTCCATATGCAACTACGGAAAGACTAATATAAAGGCTTTATATTATTTAATACACTGTCACACATATAGAAAACTAGGTTACATTCATACCAGGAAATGAGGTGAAGGAAAATATGAAACTATGATTTCAATATTTTCTTGAATCATTTCAAAATATCATGGAGACATACCATTACATTCAAATGCACCATGAATGCCCCTTCCTTTGATTTACAAAAAATATCCCTCCCATTACAAATTGAGCCAACAATATTTGATGCCCTAGAATCTTGTGAGGTAGCCACACTCAATTGGTTTAATAACTAACCCATTTCATATTTTTCCTTTTGTATAAATAGCACTGCATGTATTTTCTCTAGGCGTATTTAATTCTTCAACCTACACACCTACCCTACCTACTTACTTTGCATTTTATTTTCTATTGTAACGTTTAAGTGGGAAAAGAGCATGTCCACCTATAGCACTCAAATTCACTAACTCCCCCATTAAATCTCCATCTACCTTCAACTACATGTACAGGGCATTAATGGTGTTTCTAGAGAAATGTAGGCACATCTTTTTAATGATCAAGCAAAAAAATGTGGCTCACAACTTTTACAACACTTTAAATATTCATTTTTTCAATTTTGGCCTTTTTGGACCAATTAGGAACAAAATTGAGGATTTGTTGGTCACTAGGAACTCCATGATTTATCGTTTGCTTCATCTTTTGGCTTGTTCCATCCTGTCAGGCATTTCCAACCCACCGAGAACTACTTGATTTCCTATTTTCTTTCTCTTTTCTCTTTCTTTCTTCTTTGCCTTAGCTGATTTTCCACTTGGACAAAGTTTTGGGAGTGATTGGGAGTTGTTCCATTCCATTAGGAATTTCCACCCATCTTGGAACTCGCCGACAACCTTCTTGACTTAGCCATTTTTGAAGTTTTTTCCAAATTTTCAAAGGATGAAATAGGGTAGAACATAGGGGCACAGGTCAATGTTCTTTTTCATGGACTTTAAATGGATTTAGGACATGATTTATGCATGTTTGAGAACTAGAAATTTTGAGTCCCAACATTGGCTCTGGTTGTGGACGTGTGGCAAATTTGGCACATCGAGAACTAGTTATCTTCGGTAGACCAAAAAGCAAAAAGAGGATGGGAGGGTGGGAAAAACAAACAAGAAATACATGTATAGCAAGACCATGGAGATATATACAACAAGATAACATAGCCATTGGCATGATTCAATTTTACAAACATTGAAAGTAAAGCTGTGAATCAAAATTTCAACACATTGCAGGCTAAACCTACACAAGATGGAAGAAATTACTTGCCTCTATCAAAGACAAGTTGATTGAAGGATCTGATCTCCCTCAAACTAAATTTGCACTCACCACTCAATTGCAATAAATGAAATCTTTTATTTGTATGCATCCAAATGCAACCATTATTCATGGAGAAAAGGATAGCTCCATCACAAAAAAACATCAATGCATGGAAACCACAAATAATAGGTGCTTGAATTATTCTATTCCACATCACACTTGTTCCTAGTAGCAAATGGTGAAACATTAGAATTTAAATTAGCATCAAACAAGTAGATGGGAAAAAATATCCATCATCAACTGCAACCTCATTAAACTTGCTGACCTCTTTATGCAAACTAATGGAAAATGAGAATACCTCTAGTTCACAAGGCATAAAAAAAATTTCCTAACTGCACTGCTGATTTACAAAAGAAGACACATCCTCTTGCAAATCAAAATGGAAAAAATCCAACTCTGGTATATTTTCAAGTTGGATTGCAAAATGTTGAAATTCAAGCATACACACACCTTGCTACTCACTTAAATCCATGTCCCACACAAAGAACTCAACCTCAAATATACCACCAACACATTCAAGAGTTGGCGAACACCCAACATTGAAGTGGAAAGATTCATATTCATTTGCATCTCCACTGAACTCTTGAAAACAATTTGCAAATATGCTGCTATACTCTTGAATATCTAAATCACAAGCATGATTAGGATGCAATCAAAATCACCAACATAGTACTCAAAATTACCATGAAACACCTCAAGTGAAGAACCAAGTTCTTCTAATTGTCTCTTTGTTTCTTGTTCATCTTGGAAATTTGTTGTGTCACATATACTGCTGTAAACAAATTGGTGACACACTTTTTCCTTATTCATTCTTATATCATTTCCTTGTGGCTAATTTAAAGCACAATATGCACGAGGAAGACAACAAACCTTGAACCAAAGAAATAAGCTCTCATATGCATCCATATGATTACCATCTTCACACACTTCAAGGGTAAACTCTTCACACTAAAAATTTACAACTATACTAACACTTATCTCAGATCGGTTATCATTAAGGGTAGACATATCTCCATCTTCCTCATGCACACAAATATGAGAAGATTCATCCTCACTAACAAGAACAAAAGAAGGAAGCTCACCAAACAAGAAATAAACTTTTTTCTCACCTTGAACATCACTTGTACAAATGCACACATAATATGATCAGCCTCATAAGCTGATTGACTTGATTGCTCACTCAATCAAACATCTTCCTCTTTATTCAACAAGCCACATACCTCATTATCAGGATGCAAGTCATCATTATTTTCATCATTTTCATCTTCAACTAAAGAAATCTCTAATTGAAATTGGATGCACACACTATCTTAATCATCTGCATCACTGTCATATAATGCACCACCTTCACATTCTACCTTTTTTGACTACACAATCATCTTTATCTGATGCTGCAGTCATTTGATTAGTTGTATCCATATGATTGTTCTTCATATCGACATGTTAATTACTAGTAGTACTTACATTTGTGGATAACAAACAAACTATGTAGTCATTTCTTACTTTTTCCATGGAGTATAGGCATAAATGTGTCGGTTGCATGCTTGTTGTTTTGAAGTCATCCCGCACGAAACTCAGTCCAATGTCATATGCTTCAAAAATAATATCAATATAGGTGAGAGTGTTAGGTCTGAAGCCATCTAGAATGTTGGAAAGGGAAACAACAAAACTGTGACTGAAGTCCATGCTAGACTCTCCCTCTTGTCTTTTAATTTTTATATCTCTATGACAAGATCAACAGAGTCTAAACCTTTTGCAAACTCATTTTCAAATGTAGCCACAAGTTTATTCCAAGAGGCAAATGACTACCTTGAAAAGTTTTGAATCCACTCTTTTTCCCTTCCACTCAATGACTTAACAGAGACCCTCATTTGCATGTCTTCATCTTCAAACTAAATATTTTCTGTAAACTCTAAGAATACATCAACATGTGTGTCCCCTTCCCAAACATTGTACCCATCAAATGTGGGCAACTAATTGTAGACCTTGGTTGGCATGCTCATTATTTTGTAATCAACCAAAGAGAGGTCTAACTAATTATAAATAGGATCTAAGAAAGTGATTGGGGATTGATCAACTTGATATTTTCAGGCAGTAGGGCAAGCATTAGGTCATACTCTAGACTCTAGTAGACTTATACAGTTTTTAATTTCTTCTTCTTGCTGCAACATAGATTGTAGCAACTAAGTATTTTAAAATCAATTTCATATTTATGGATTGATAACTAATTTTAGTTTTGCATGGGTGCAAATAGATTTGGATTTGTATAAGGTGCAGAGCCATGAATAGAATATTCATTGCTGGGATGATCACGAGAATCCATATGAATGTAATTTCTAGGCTCTAAGATATATGAAGACTCATATGAAGGGCCAGCCCTAGAATAGTCATATTCATACCAATTTTCCATCACTAAAACATCCTACAATCCATGGAAGAAAATAAAGGTATAGAAATTTGTTCCTTCAACATGACAAGAACAATAATCTTCAAATGTAGGAAGAAAACTATGCACCTTAATCTCATCAATCGCTACACACTAAAATGAAGTGTTCAAATCACCAACAACACAAGAAGGAAGAGTAGCACACAAATTTATTTTTGACAACCTCTAGTCACCACCTCTATCAAAGAGGAAATCCTTGAAGTGTGACAATCTTCAAGGCCACAAAATTGAATTTAGGTTTAGCTCACTAGAAAAGTCTCCAATTTATTTTCAACCCAGTAACGCATGAGTTCATAGCCCATTAAAAATTACCAGTAAGAAATAATCCTCGGCAATAGTGCCAAATGTTGGCATAAGTTGATAGGTTGCCAACTTACCCAAACACATTGTACTATGGCAAACCACTATTACAAGGGCATGAAAATATTGCAGCTACATACAACTTAGCAATGATTGAAGTAACTTTATCCCCGACAATGATGCCAAATGTTGGTTTCCAAAATAACCAAGATCAAAGACCCTAAAACATTACCCAACCACCTAGGCTAGGAGTGTCATGAAGATGATTGGAGAGTGGTTCATCAATAGGTTGAGGATGATTCTAGGCTAATTTCTAGGAGTGGGTATTCTCCTCTTCACTTCAAGCTTAGTTAGACCTAGGAGGGATATTCCTAGAGGCATAAAATAAGACACAAACTAGTAACCATTGCCATACCCAAAGTACACTTTACCTGTTGGCATGACTGGCATGTTGTGTGTTGGCATTGATGTCAACTTGTTTATGGATCATGTGTTTAGGTTGTTTGATCAGGTGTTTTCACAGGAGTTGTGATGTCCTTGATGCAGGTGTTGATTAGTGTTTAGTGGCTTGTTGATTTCATGACTTAGGAATATCTTGATGTAAAAGTTGCTTCATTAGCTTATGCTTGATATGTGCATTGTGTTTAAGGAGTTATGTAGGAGTTTGTGAAGGCTTGTATCATTGGTGATGAAGACACACACATTGTTTATTCAAATAGTTGTGGTTTGGCTATACTAATGTCTTGATGTTGAAGAGGTTGAAGAGAACATAGATCAAGTTTGATACCTTCATGCTATCAGATTGTCTATTGGATATCTTCATGTTGTCAGGTTGCCTTTATAACCTGAATGCTTTATGACAGGATGTTATGTCATTGTCTGATGTTCATAGTTCATCATTCTGCTTCACTTGTAGTTCATCATGATCTTCATGGTTGAGGAGAATTCAGGTGAGTTCACATGCTTCATGATAGAAGGTATTCATGCTTCACCTTATGTCAGGAGATAGCTCATATGATGTTGAGAATCTATAGCAGTGAGCATCTATATCAGGAGAAAGTTGTTCATGAACTCAAGTTCATGTTTCACATGTTTAAGGATTTCATCATGCTTTAATATGGTTGTTGATGTGCTTCATTCAACTTAAGTTTTTGAGACACATTATTGTCATCAGGACATCAAGAGTTCTTGTTTGTGAGACACATTATTGTCATCAGGACATGTTATCAGGACATCAAGAGTTCTTGTTTGTGAGACACATTATTGTCATCAGGACATGTCATCAGGAGATCACTTGTTTGTCAGAGTTTAATATTTGTTGGCATGATGTTCATGTTAGTTGGTGATGGTGATCATTGTTCATGATAAAGTTAGGACTGTCATTGTTTCCCTCACAATGTTGGTGTTGGTAGATGGCAGTGTGGTTTATAAAGAATTGCAGTAATTGCAGAGATTTAAGAACAGTGGTGAGGTGTTTAATCTCTGATTTTTTTTTGTAGCTTAGGGACTTATGTTATGAAAATCCTACAAACTAAACCCTAATACATTTATCCTATTAATCTTAACCTAGCCCATCATAACCAATTGCACTTTATGTTATATTTCTACATTGAGCTACTTGGTAGGTTAAAGGCCACTTAAGTGGCATCTTAAGGGTATTGGGGTCATGGAGGACTGGCCTCCTCTCCCTAGTGGCACCATTGGCATCGGTCACCACATGAGGTGCCAAAAAGAAAATCGATGGCTATGCTTAAAACTTTAAAAGGCGCATGAAGGGAAATCAAAGGCCGATATTCAAATTTGAAGACCCCACTCTCTGCATTAATTTTGGTGGCTATTGGAACGTCAGTCTATGTGTGGCTGCATATGATTTGATTTTTAAGGCTATTTTAAGCCTTTTCAAAGGCAATCTTTGGGGAGCTTTAAATGCAAAATGTTGTTTTATTTGGAGCTCGACATGCATAAGGCATGAAGAAGGTTTTTTCTTTATTTAGTCGACCACTCTCCATATTTGTTTGTCCTAGTAACTTAATGAATATTTTTTTATTAATATTTCAATATGGAAGAGATAATGGGGAGAATAAATGCTTTTTGCAGGAGTGGGTTTTTAGAAAAAATGTGATTCTTTTGCAGGTGAGTGATTGGACTGAATATATGCAAGTGATTTAATTTTTGACTAAGAATTATGGATGTATAAGAAGGTGCAATGTAGAGTTTTTGTTTTTGTAATGAGAAAGAAATGTGGATGCAGATGAAAACATATTTTGTAGGTGCAGGTGATTTTCTTTTTACAGCTATAACTGTATGCTGATGATGGATGTGGGAGTGAATAGGAATATAGGTAGCAAATATAATTTTTTGACAGGGGATCATGATAAGAAGTTTTGTGTGTTCTGCATAGTGGTTTCAGAACGAGCATGAAAAAATGAATTTTGTGATTAATAGTGAGCAAAATTTGTAACTGTGAAATATGTAGTGAGATATGTTGATGCAGGTGTATTATGCACATATTGATGTTATTATGCAGCAGATTGTGTAGAGTATGAGAGCAGATGAATGGACTTCATGATTGAGAAAGAATGATATATTGTTATGAGCACTATAATGAAACAGAGAAATCCTCTGTATTTTTATGTTTTCTGAGATTGTATGTATTGCAAGTGAGCCACATTGTAACCAATGAGGTTCTTGGCTAGTGAGGCCTATTTGTGATCAGTGAGATCATTTGTTAGTGAGGCATTGTAGTTAGTGAGACTTTGTAACCAGTAACATTTGCCAGTGAGGCTTAATGGAGATTAAAGTTCATAGTGGTTTTTACCCTTTTGGGGTTTTCCACTCAATCACCTGTGTCATATGTTGATCCTTCTATCTCTTGTGATTTGTGAATGTGTTATGTCCTGAATCATTTTATTTATGTTTCATGTTGAATTTATACATGTTGAATGGTATTGATATTATTGTGAGAAGATCTTGATTTTAGAATTAATTTTTGTTGACCACTGATTCACCCCCCTCTCAATGGTCTATAGTATTCCAACATTACCCCCTATGAATGTCACTAAGACAAGATGATTGGTTGCACAATGCATCCAATAATATTGATTACTACACATGCATATGTACCCAAAGCTGATAGCATCCCATTCCTTAAGATGAATCCTCTTAAAATTTACATACACAAAATACATAGTGCGGACATACATGTACATGATTCACCAATGATTTAAACTATTTTGTATTGCTTCAAATTTATCCTTGGTTGTTACATAGAATCATGGATAACTTATAAAGCCTAACCTAATCCTACTCCTACATCTAACAACATGAGGGTTTGAAATTAAAAGTGTTTGATCTTTCCCCAATATGGACAGTGCCTACTCCACTAGGAAATAGAGTCACAAAATGCAAGATAAAGGGAAATACATTTACAAAATGTCAAAAGAATCCAATATGTATTTGAATACAAATCTAAGATAACACTGCATAAAATGGACATACTTAGTTATCTGAAATACTAATGCAATAATCCATAGACAACCACAGAAATGCCAATATAAAGGCTTTATATTGCTAAATACATTGTCACACTTACATCAAACTAGGTTATATTCATGCCTACAAATGCGGCAAAGGAAAACATCAAATTGTGATTTTAGTGTTCCCTTAAATGATTACAAAATATCACAGAGGCATGCCATTACACCTACGTTGCATTTAATTTTCCATTTGTAACGTTTGAGTGAGAAAAGAGAGCATCCACCTACAACATTCAAATTCACCAACTCCTACATTAAATCTCCATATAACTTCAACTACATATACAAGGCATTAATGGCATGCTAAAAGCATGTGAGTGCATCTTTGAATGAACATGTGAAAAAATGTGACTTACATCTTTTACAACACTTTAAATATTCAAGTTTTCAATTTTGACCTTTTTGGACCAATTAGGAACAAACCCAGGGATTTCCTGCTCACTAGGAACTCCCCAATTTCTCGTTTGCTTCATCTAAAATTGTCTTTTTCCATCTTGTCAAGATTTCCACCCCACAAAGAACTACCCGATTTCCACTTTTATTTCTCTATTCTCTTCATTTCTTTTTTTCCTTAGCCAATCTTCCACTTTGTTGGAGTTTTGGGAGTGATTAGGAACTGTTCCATTCCATCGGTGTTTTCCACCCAACCTAGAACTTGCTAACAAGCTTCTTGACTTAGCCATTTTTTAATTTTTCTTCCAAATTTTCAAAGGATGAAATAGGGCACAAGTCAAATATTTTGTTTATGGACATTAAATGGATTTAAGGAACAATTTGTGCATGTTTGGGAACTAGAAAATTTGGGTCCCAACACCTTGGGAATTTCCTTTTTCACTATTTCTTGAAAGCAATCTTTCAAAAATGTACATGCCAACTTTTCTACAAAATCTTTCATGGTATCAAACACACCCTGAACTAGAGATTCTACCTTTTTATACTTATTCTAGACACCCATTCAAGATATTGATATGAAACTTATAAGAAAACCTCCATCTTTGATACATATCTAGCTCTTGATAACTTAAAATGCCCTTATCTACCAAATATTTGAAATGCATTTTTGCCATCTGAACTATCTAGGGAAAAGTGTTTGTAGTAGCATCCAATTTGCTCTTCACCCCTACCATCAAGATCTCAATAGCTTCCAATACTTTAAATAATTGCATAGAAATCTTAATAATATGTTGCATTATTCTATGGCCTAGAGGTTCAAGTTTTGCATTACAAGCATGGATGACCCACATAACATTTCGTAGTTCACCTAAAATTAGTATTTCTTTTCAGTGCTTAGAACATGCTAAGGAACTATGTCTACAAAAGTGGCATGTTGTAATATGACAAACTTTATCATTTAGTTATTCCTTTGTAGAACCTTATCTTTATCCATCTTTTGCATCAGCCAAACCATTGATGAACTTACAATTGATTTTCCTTCCTCCCTTGATTTCTTTCTTAAAGAAATTATGGTAATGGTATACTTTGAAGGTTGCATATATTCTTCAAAAATATCTAACAATGTCATAATTTGGGCTTATTTATTCCCATGACTATTAGTTGTAATGGAAGATCTTACTATATATTTCTTTGGAAGAACTAGACTTACAAAGATGGCAACTAATTGGGTAAGATCATCTAATGCTATCTTAGTAACCCTCTTTCTCATTTGAATTATTTGATCAAATCACTTATGATTTTCCATTGTCCTTTATTCTTCTTCTCAGATACCTTCTTGATGTTGTGTTGTATTTTGTGTTAGGATTAAGATGCCATCACCCTTTTAAATCCTATGTAATTAATTACTCCTAATATTGTTTGTAAATCACCATAAGGATGAAAGGTTTCACCAGCAGTGATCTTGTTTCAGGTGCATCTTTATATCCAGTCTTCGATGCTAGTTCATCCACGATGGGGGGTCCCAGGGAGGTTTTAGGGCAATGCCCCCAAAACCATATTTTATTTATATTTTATCATTGTAAATCTAGATCATTCGTCATTAGATCACAGATTTGACGGTCCATATTATGTCATTTTTCTTGCCCTAGAAGGCAACCCCCTTTTATAAGGATATTTGTACTATGTTTTTATCAGAGTTGAGAGTAACAGGCACCAATGGATTGAAAAATGAAGAAACAAAGGAAGTACATGTATTGTAATCTCATATTTGAAGATAATACAACTTAGAACCTCTTTGCTTGGTGGAGTTTTTTACCTAAAAGGGTTTTCTCCATGTTACATACTATGTTATGTGTTCAGTTCTTGATGCATGTTATTTCTGTGTAATAGGTTTTATTTATGTTGCAATCTCCATTGATTCTACATTAGTTACATGATATTAATGAGGTTTGAATGAGATTTTTGTTGTGTGGTTTGTACCTTCATTTCTAACATTTGGTATCAGAGGCTATCTAGTTTTGATTATTGGGTGGTAGTGTGAAGGTTTTTTGAGCTCCAGTGGGAGATTTGGTTGTTGTTTGTTTACAGATCTTGTGTAGATATCATGGCTTCATCCAATGTTGCTTCTACCTCTCGATTGGACATTGAAAATTTTAATGGCATATGCTATGAATTGTGGAAGTTGAAAATGGAGGATTTGCTAGAAGAAAGAAACTAGTGGTTAGTTGTTACAAAAGAGAAGAAACCTGATGATGTTGCTCCTGATGACTGGGAAAGACTAGATAAAAAGGCATGAAGTACAATCTGACTGTGTCTTGCAAATTCTATTCTACTGAATGTTGCAAGTGAGAAGTCCGTACATCGCTTATGGAAGCATCTGGGTGAGATCTTCCAAGCAGGGAGTATGGTAAATAAGATTTATTTAAAGCATAAGTTATTTTCAATGAAAATGAAAGAGGGTGAATCAGTTGCATAGCTTTTGAATTCATTTAATTTGTTTTTGGGTCAACTAGCATCTGTATATGTTGAGGTGAATGAGGAAGCTAATTGTATATATTGCTTCTCTGTTCTTTGCCTGAGTCATGGGAGAATGTTATTTTAGCTATCATTGCTAACCTCACAGATCTGAAGTTGGATGCTCTTGTTTCAGTTCTGTTGTCACATAAATTGAGGAAAAAAAGTTTAGATAGTTTAGGGGATGCTCTCAGTGTTAGGGGAAGGTATATGGAAAGAGGACCAAAAGGATATCATAAGGGGTCTAAAGACAAGTCTAGGGGTCATTCTAAGACTCCTGGAAAGAAGAATAGAGTCAAGTGTTGGAACTGCGGAAAGAGAGGACATGTGAAAAAGGAATGTAGAAACTCGAAGAAATAATGGGATTCTGACGGGTTGTAGAATTAGTCTCTTTTATGATACTTTTTATACTTCAAAGACTTCTTTTATAGCATCCTTTAAGACATTTATCCATGTTTGCACTATCATATGTTGACCTTCTTTATTCTTTTAAGACCTGAACTTATAATATTAATATCGAATGTGATGATCATATTATCTAATGAATAAATTAGATATAGATATGTATAAAAGTATACATGAGATGTTTTTATGGTTAGTCATGGAGAATGATTGTGGTATATGCTTTGGGAACTAATTCTATGTGCAAAATTAGATGTGTCACGATGGGATTGAGCATTTGTAGCAAGTTGCAGACAAAGGAGTTAATAGAAGTGTGAGTTTCAATGCCAAGAATGCAGAGACAGCTGAAGACAATTATGGAGCATCATGGATAGTAATAAATTAAGGAGTGGATTTGTTTCAAATATGATTATGGACATTGTTCATGCATCAGACTTCTAATTTGATTTGAATTCTTCTTCTTAGAGTCAGTTAGAATAAGAATGTGATCTTGACTCCACGACCTAGTATCTAGGCACGATAAATGATCAGAGTCAATTAATTAATAAATAAGGCTCTCTCTCCACTTCTATATAGTAAGGGAAGATTAGATATATAAGATAGAAGAGTCAAGTTGTAGAGAGTTCAGTTATCATTTCCTTTTCTATATGTAAATTCTCAAGCATGTTACATTTATGGAATATAATCTAGATATGACAAAAAAGATTTCATTGTTGAACAATTTGATATGAGTTGATTATGTGCATGGAATAAGTTAAGATTCAATATGTGTTACAAAGATACGTAGAATATGGATTAGATTTGGTTTCAATTAAGGAAGATAGTCTCTTGAGCTGGCCACTCAAGGTACTGATTCTCTCCTTGTTTATTTCATTTCAGTTAATGTTGGTTTATTAGTTTTCTATTAATCATAATTTGAATTCAAGTTAGTATTATGTTTTGATTAAATAGATATAGTTCATGAATAGATACATATTAGTGTGTTTACAAATCCTCCAGAGGTCAGCAATTAGTCATTTCATTCTTATCGAGTCATTAAGTTAATTCTTTAGTTTCCCTATTGTAATAGTTATACACAGACCTTGTTGTAGGTACCTGTAGCAACTAAGATTTATAGCTATTTTCACTATTTTGTAATTCTGTCAATTCCAGCAAAGTATATTTGTTTTTTAAAGTTAAGATAGAATTATTGAGGAACCATATGAGCCCTAAAGGCATATATTTTGCAAGTACCATCATAAGCTTACACTGCTTGGTCGATAATTCAATGTAGGAATGCATAGTGATAAAGTGGATTGTTCAGATAGGTTTTCCCTTGAATTAGTTAAGTCTACAACACATTAGTTTTCCTCTACATTTTTGGCATCGTTGCCGGGGATGGTGCTAACTTCTTAGGTTCATTTTGTTTTTATAGGTTTTCATAGTCTAAATTTTCTTGATTCTAGCATTAGAGTTAATCAAAACACCTTTCAAGAAACACCAAAAAATACACTAACATTGTGCAGGACCGCTAGATTTTGAAGCCAAAAATACCGTATGTGGAGGTAGAGAGACAACCGAGGTAGATTCCTTCCTTCAAGTTCACCAGATAGCAAAGAAGCAGTTGACCTTATCAATTATATAGTGGAAGGTGCCGGAGAAGAATTTCCACTAACATCTTCCTCTGCATCTTCACCAGCTTCTTCCACATCCTCAGGAAGAACTTTCAGAACCATGGAAGATGAAGTAGATGATCCTCTAGGACAAGCTACATTTGAATTCCCTATACCAGACCTAGCACAGGTAGTTACTCTAAAAAATATACCACCATCTGCATTGCCTATTTTCTATGGATTGGTTACTGAAGATCCTGACACTTTCCTATTCGAGTTTTATGTTCTATGTAGAAGTTATGATTATACCACTAATCATTACAGACTCAAGCTGTTCCCTACTACCCTAAAGGATGCTGCTTTAAGATGGTTTATGGGATTGGGGAAAGATGCCATTCCAGACTGGGATACCATGAAGAAAAAATTCCTGATAAAATACAAAGACTACTGCAAAGGACATGATAGGAGGAAAGACGACATCTTGGGAATGTCACAAAAGGAGGAGGAGCCATTAGAGGACTATGTGGAGAGATTCCAATTTTCCTTGAAGAAAAACCCTCAGAATAGGTTGTCTGAAGAATCATTGAAGCTCATCTTTTTAAGAGGAGTCAATGATGATTACATGGATGCCCTAAATCTCATTGGGACAGGGGACATCTCCAAACTACCCTTTGACTATATTTGTACAGCTTGCAGAAATTATTCAAGGACCTTCACAAGAAGAGCAAGGGATAGAGAAACCATTGTAGGCAAGGCAACCAATGGAGTTTCATGAGTGGAGATTAGCAATCTGCTGTCCAACATGAAGGAGGACATTATAAGTCATACGGCTACATAGTTGGACACGCTCCACATTAAAAAGAAACAAGAAGAGGCAGATGCAATGCTCACTGAATACTGCCCAAGCTATAGACAAAGGAAGGACAACTGTAAATGCAAAAGGGTAGGTAGTATCCAACAGGAGAAGATTGAAAGGCCAGAACTTTAACCATTTGAAGGTGACAATGGGCAACTATTTTTTATTGCTCAAAGAAGACCTTGGCAACAAAGGAAAGGTATGCCCCTTGATCCACTTAATTATAATTCATCTTTTTTAGCTGCCAATCAAAAATTTTCTACTTGGAATAACCAGCCTTGGTCTGCTAATCCAAATGCTTGGCAAAACCCACCATGGTCTACTCCACAGGAAGGTTGGAACCAATAGCAACAATGACCTCAATAGCCTTTCCAAGGCCCTACCTATAACCCCTAATGGCCTACTCAACAATAGCAATGGAAATCTCAATGGAACAAGGGCCAACCATGACAACAAAACTGCCAATATCAGCAACCCTTGCTTCCACCTTAGCCACAATAGCAAGCCATCGTGCCTCCACCAGCACCTCCAAATCAATCTCCTAGACCTACCCAAATTCCTACCCAACCTGCACCTAACCCTAACAACAAGCCTATTCAATAGGCTTATACTAAGGAGGTGATGTAATACCCCACTTATGAAGTTGAGGTAAGTAATGTTCACCTTAGATCAGGGAAACACCTTGCAGGTCCTTCGTCTCCCCAAATCACAGAACTGAAGGATGGAGAACCCATGGAGGAAGCCTTAGATGAATCACTTTTGGAACCTGAAATAGTTCAGGAACCTCAATCTATATCAAACCCTAAGCCTCCTTTCCCTGAGTTCTTGGTTATCCAAAAACAACTAGAACAACCTACCAATGACCTTATAGGATAGTTGCAAGATATAAACATAAAGATACCCTTGATTTAGGCCATCAAAGATATTCCTATCTACACTAAGACAATTAGGGATCTTTGTATCAAGAAACTAGGGAGAAAAAGAGTAGATCCAAAAACAATCCATGTCTTAGGTAACCTTGCAGACATCATGTTGGGAAATATCATTGTTCCTAAGTGTACCGATCCAGGAAGTCCAGTGGTTGATGTCAAGATCAATGGAGCCCTAATCGAGAATACCTTAATAGACTTGGGTGTAACAATCAATGTCATGACTAAGGACACAATGCAAATGTTGCAGTCAACCAATCTTAAACCTACTCAGACTGTCCTGCAATTGGCTGATAGGTCCACAGTAAAACCTGAAGGTATCATTGAAGACTTAGTCATTGCATTAGATTCCTAGGAGTATCCTGCCGATTTCATTGTATTACAACCTAAGGTCCATCTTGCTGGTTACCCTCTTATACTAGGTAGACCATGACTTGCTACAACTAATGCATTTATAGGTTGTTGGTCACGAAACATGATTATATCTAATGGAACCATTACCAAGAAATTGGTGTTGTATCAACCAGCCCAACCGTACCATGAACTGGAGAAACCTATTTGGCCTACTCTAGAAGAAGAGGATAGTTATTCTTTGCAAACCCTGATGACCATTGAACGTAGTCCTTTGTTGGATAACCAAGATGAAGATAAGTTACTGGCACACGTTATCCAAAATGACTGTGGGAGGCACCCACAACAGCAAGACTACCTATCCTGTCTGTAAGATCCATTAAGCAGTATAATACCTAGCAGCTCCACAGAAGAAATCTCCTAATTGTTTCATGCCTTACTACCCCAACAACATCTACTGGTCTTTCCTAGCCTTGATGTGTCTTCCATTCAACCAATGACTAAACCCTTAGAGATACAGCCTAGAAATATGTTGACTATCAATAATGCCTTGACTAAAGGATAGGAAAAATCCCTTCAAAATGTCCTACAGTCCAATTCAACAACTTTTGCATGGGATTACAATGATATGAAAGGCATTGACCCAAATCTATGCGTGCATAAGATCTATATTGATGCTGATTTTTGACCTATCAAGCAGCAACAAAGACGTATGAACCCTGCTCTAAGGGACATAGTCAAGGCTGAGCTTCAAAAACTTCTAGATGCAGGTTTTATTTACCCCATTTCAGACAATGAATGGGTTCACCATTGGTGATAGTTCCTAAAAAGGGTGGCAAGTGGAGAGTTTGTGTTGACTACAGAGAACTCAACACTGCCACTAGAAAAGATCACTTTCTATTGCCCTTTATTGACCAAGTCCTAGATTCTTTGGCAAGAAAGAAGTACTTCTCATTTCTTGATGGTTTTAGTGGATATAATCAGATAAAGATTGCTCTAGAAGATTAGGATAAAACCACATTTACCTGTCCTTGGAGGACCTATGCATACTCTGTTTTGCCATTTGCACTGTATAATGCTCTAGCTACTTTTCGAAGGGCAATCCTTAGTATTTTTTCTGATTTTTCTCATTATAGCATGAAGATCTATATGGATGAATTCACCACCTATGGTGAAGCATTTGATGAGGCTTTGCAGAATCTTGAATTTTTTTTTAAAAGATGCAAAAAGCACAATTTGTCCTTAAGTAATGAAAAGTTTTTTATGTGATGACTGAAGGAGTGGTGCTAGGACATTTCATTTCATCTACAGGTATCCAAGTTTATGCAAAGAAGATAGAAATAATATCTACACTACCTATTCAACAAAAATTGAAGGATGTTAGAAGTTTCCTTGGGCATGCAGGTTATTATAGAAGGTTTATTCAAGATTTTAGCAAAATTGTTGCTCCCTTGTTTGCACTTCTATCTAAGGATATTGAATTTTCTTGGACACTTGAATGTCAGCATTCTTTTGAAAAAGTAAAAGCAGCCCTAACATAGGCCCCAATCTTGAGAGGTCCAAATTGGAAACTGCCCTTTCATATTCACACTGATGCATTAGATTTTTCCATTGGGACAATTTTAGGCTAGCAAGAAGGCAACAAGGAATATGCAATTTACTACATTAGTAAAAACTTACAAGGAGATGAGCTAAACTATACAATAATAGAGAAAGGAATGTTGGCAGTTGTTTATGCCATCAACAAGTTCAGACACTACATAACTGAATACAAAGTATTCATTCATATTGATCACATAGACATCAGATATCTGATGAACAAACCAATAGTGGGTGGCAGGCTGGTCAGATGGTTATTGTTATTTCAAGAATTTGATACCACAATTGTTGACAAGCCTGGTAGGGCTAATGTGGTGGCTGACTTTTTATCCAGATTGCCCACTCAATCCTCAGATAGTGTGGTTGATGATTCCTTTCCTAATGAGCATCTATTTGCTCTCTCTATACACACACCATGGTATGCAAACATAGAAAATTACTTGGTTTCAGGGAAGATTCCAGGACATTTTTCACCAAGAGAAAGGAGACAACTTGTTCACAAATGCTTTCCTTACTCTTGGATTTCAGGTTTTCTCTTCTACACTTGACCAGACAACATCATGACAAGATGCATTAGAGCAGATGAAGTGTTTGATATCATGAAGGCTTGTCATGATGAACCATGTGGGGGACACTTTGTAGCAAAAAGGACAGCCTTCAAAATTTTGACTACATGGTATTATTGGCCAACACTTCACAAGGATGCTATCAAATATACAAGAGGCTGTGATAGGTGTCAAAAAATGGGTAGACCAACTAAAAGTGATGAAATGCCATTGCAACCACAAATCTCATTAGCTCCTTTTGACAAGTGGGGACTAGACTTTGTTGGTCCTATTTCTCCAACCTCCAACAATAAGAAGTATATTATGGTATGTATTGATTACCTTACAAAATGGGTTGAGGTCAAAGCATTGTAGTTTGCCAGAGATGGTAATGTAGCTAAATTCTTATATGAGGACATTTTCACCAGATATGGTGTGCCAAGGGAAATAGTAATAGATCAAGGTCCTCAGTTTACCTCTGATTTAATCACAAAGTTAGTGGAGGAATATCAAATAAGGCATAAAAAGTCTACCCCTTATCATCCTCAAGGAAATGGACAGGTTGAGGTAACCAACAGAGAACTGGAAAACACCCTGACCAAAATAGTACAACTCCATAGGTGAGACTAGGTTACTCGATTGCTAGAGGCCGTTTGGGCCTATAGAACCACCTCAAAAACTACTATAGGGTTTACCCCATATGAATTGGTTTATGGAAAAACAACAGTCCTCCCAATTGAATTTGAACATAAAACACTAAGGACAGTTGTTGAGCTTGTGATGGATTTGACAACAGCATAGCAAGATAGGCTTCAACATCTTAATGCTCTAGATGAAATAAGGCTAGAGGCACTCCACCATACTATAGTTGTCCAGAAATAGAGGGTCAAATGGAATGACAGTCATATCAAGAACAAAGAATTTACAGCCATTGATTGGGCACTTTTATATGACTCCAGGTATAAAGACTTCAAGGGCAAGCTCCAATACAGGTGGCTTGGACCATACAAAATCATGCAAGTTTTCCCAAATGGAGCAATTCAGTTGCAAACTATAGATGAGGTCTGATTTTCACTCTTGGTAAATGGACATAGGCTAAAGTTGTATAAGAAGCCATTACATAAGGAATACTTCATTGTTTCCTTAGCTACTACATATGGTACTTTTGGCACTCTTGATGAGGATACTATGACACCATTTGATACAATGTTAGAGGATGATCCACACGGCCTACCTAGTGATGTAGAGGTTGAGTTGGAATACTCAACCCCTGTAGCTATGACATAACTTCTTTTTCTTTCCAAACACATGCACACAAACCACCTTTACCATGATGTTACAAACTTCAGCTGGAACTTATTACCACCTTCAGCTAGGACCTATTATAACCTTCAGCTGGGACCTATTACCACTTTCAGCTGGGACCTGTTCATTCTGAACCTGTTCTGATCACTATCATAATTTGTACTTTGGAATAATGCTGCAAGCATCTGTAACAATTGTAGATATCTTCAATACAATGCACTGCCAATCCACTCAATCCATACACTACACATTGCTTCATCACCATGCCTATACCTCACACACCAAATTTCAAGCAAATCAATCAAATCACACATGCTAACATGCCACCTCACCATTCCTCCGCATGCATAACCTTACAGTTCTAGCAAATTAATTGCATTGTACACAATATCTTCTTTTGAAGAATGCTCCCACATTTCTTTCCGAGGCATTGTTCCAAAGGTAACTTTTCATGATTACCATTAAATTTCTTTTTTTTATGCATTTATCATTATCCCTATTTACTTCATGCATGTGATAATATTTCAAAACATTCCAATTAATAACTGCAACTTCCTACCACTTCCTTTGCCATGTGAGTGAGGTCACTTCACATTTAGTTGGGGGGAGGGTTGTAATTCTTGATTTTTTCAACTGGTTTTTAAATGAGTTGTCATCCTTATGTACTGTGTGAATAACCAGTGAGAGTTACCTTCCTAATATCTTTTCTTTTAAGTCAAATTGAGCTAACCCTGAGCAATAAGAGGGATTGCAGAGAGATATGAATAGCATTTAAGTCTAACAAGGTGGCAAAGTAGAATTATACAGAGGATTATAGACATGGGAGGTGACTTAGTGAGGAGAGAGCCATCCACACACTAGGAGATTCTTGAAGATGTGCTAGTTTTACTACTCTTCACCAGAGTAGGATGGCTCAAGTACTTAAAATTAACAGAGTATGACAATGATATGGCCGCAGAATTTGCAATTACATTGCAAAATGACGAAGTAGTAGTGAAAGGGTTAATGGTTGATGCTTCTGAGGTAGCTATAGCACAAGTGACTGGCCTGCCATGTACCAGGTCCAAATACCCAGCCCGAGCTAATGCAGCCGCTACCAGAGAAGAATTCTACAAGCGAGGTGAACATTTAGACTCAACAACTCAAGGTACAAAATGCCTATCTCTATCATTTTTCTAGCGCAAATGTGCTACCTACATTATCAAGTATTTCACTTGTGATGGGAGGTATAATATGTTGTACACTGTGCACTTTAAATTGTTAAACCATCTTCGTCATGAGAAATTGGTGAATGTTCCAAACTACCTCTACAACTTCCTAAACAGAATCACTTCAGAATACCAAAAGAAGCCAGCAGATACTTCAGTGTCTCATCCTTGTTTAGTTGCACTACTAGTTAAGAGGAGTTTACGGATACAATACCCACAAATTGATTGGGGGGCCTTTAAGGATTGTGTTGATATTTCCACCTTGTTGGAGCAACCTCATGAGGAGGAAGAAGAACCCCCACATAATGCTAAACCTGAAGTTGAACCTGGTCATGAAGAGCCAAAGGAGGAAAATCTCCCTGAAAATAGGCTTGAAGAAACAGGGGAACCTTCATTCTCTCCTCTAGAACATGTGACACTAGAACTTGTAAGCAAGAAAGGAAAGAAGAAGGCAGGAATTGATATCAACATAGAAAAGATGAAAAGGAAAAAGAAAGGGAAAAATGTCAATGCAGGGGAAGCAAAGGAGAAACAAAAGGGGAAAGGTAAAAAGAAGATAAAAAGAGATATTGAACAACAAACCACTACCCTGAGGAGATCAGGCAGATTGAGGAAACAAATAGCTGAAGAAAAGATCATTGAGCAGGGACAAGATTCTGAGGAAAAGGGAAATGCTCTTGGGAATGTTCCTATTGATATACTTGAAGATGATATCTCTGCAGTTAAAGATGATGTGAATGCTTCTTCAAAGAAGAAAATGTATGTTTATTCTTCTAACTCTGACTCAGAAGACCCATTTATTGCCAAAAAGATGAGAAAAGCAACCCCTGGTAGCCCTATTAAAGAAATTTTTAATGCTTTTGATAACAATGATAGTGGTGATGTCAATTTTGATCAAAGAAATGAATTGTTAGAAGAAAGAGACCTTGAGAAAGAACTTCAGGAAGCATTGAACAGAATCAAAACCTTGGAGGATCAGGTAAAGAGGTATGAAGAGAGGGAGACAGAAAAAGAAAAGAGGATACAGGAATTAGAGGAAAGGATTTAGACACAGAATCAAGGGTCTAAATTGGACTTGTTAGCACAATTGGTTGTTAGCAAGATCAGCTCAGATGAGGAGAAGGAACCCCCTCCATCATTTTCTAAGGTAAGAACTCCAACATACCATACTACTATTTCATTGGGTTTTGAGTTGCTGAAAGTCACTAGTATGTCAAAACAAGACGTAGAGAATTGGGATAAGGAAAGGAGAAATTTTAATGAAATAATTGAGAACCAAAATCTTGAAATTAATAAATTAGAGGCAAAGATGGTAGGCATAATTGACAAGGCCATGGGAATCATTGAATACATACCACCTTCAAGGGTTTATGCATTATTTTTGAAGACAAAATTTCTTAGTTTTGAATTCAATAGATTTGTTAATGACCAACCAGCTTTGCAGTCTAGATACAATTTCTTTAGTTATTTTTAAGAGGTTAGTCTAGAACAACAAGATCAGCTATGTGAGGTCTGTTTGCACAACTACCTAATGGAGGAAGATATAGAATGGAATCCCTCAATAAATGTTGGATATTTATAGCTAAGAGCGGTAGTATCATACCTAAATAATGAAAAGTTGAGAGGAGAATTAATGGATAGGTATGAGGAATATGAGAAGGTATCACTACCAATCAAAAAAGAGGCACTTAACCCTGGAGATATCCTTACAAAATGGTACATACTTCTCTCTCATAAGGGCCCAGGCAAAATCATTATGGATTTAAGAATAAGGGATCATAGAAGGATACATAGAATGATGGGATCCATGTTACAAGGTTGTGTTAGCTATGTACAAAGTAGATGGATCAGTTTGACACCTACTCTTCAATGGAAAGAACCTCATTCCTTACATAATTTTATGAACATGTCTGAAAGATTACACAGGTACATTCAAATTTTAGAGAATAAAGGTGTGACATGGTTGCCTCTTACGTACCATCCACCTCTACTCCTATATCCAGTTCCATATTGGATAGGAGAAAAGGAAGAGGAATGCAGGACTGTAGAAACTATCAGACTACAATGGGTTTTATTTGAAACAGGGTGAGGGTGTCAGGGTAATTATGGACTTGAGGCAAATAGTTTTACATTATAATTCATTCTCCTAGGTATCTGTTTGAGTAATTTTTCTTGAAGGCAAGCAAAAGGTTAGTTGGGGGGAATGATGGGCTGCAGAATTAGTCTCTTTTATGATACTTTTTATACTTCAAAGACTTCTTTCATAACATCCTTTAAGACATTTATCCATGTTTGCACTATAATATGTTGACCTTCTTTATGCTTTTAAGACCTAAACTTATAATATTAATATGGAATGTGATTATCATATTATCTAATGAATGAATTAGATATAGATATGTATAAAAGTATAAATGAGATGTTTTGAAGGTTAGTCATGGAGAATGCTTGTGGTATATGCTTTGGGAACTAATTCTATGTGCAGAATTGGACATGTCACAATGGGATCAAGTATTTGTAACAGGTTGTAGATAAAGGAGTTAATAGAAGTGTGAGTTTCAACACCAAGAATGGTGATCTATGTTGAGAGTGAATCTCCAGAGTGAGATGGTTCTCCGAATGAATTTTCTACTCTAAATAACTTTCTGGTAAAAGGGATAGAAGGATAACTATAAATGAAAATAGGTAACTAAAACTAACTCCTAAAGTGATGCATCAATATTTAATTTCCTACTAGATCTTACCCATAGTCAGTCCGCAGAACTTAACTCTCACAACCCTTTGATTTATAGTTAATCCATTAATATTTCACATGAAGGTTCATGAGAACACAACATGCAACCTAAATTGAATAATAAACCTGCATACCCATCACAAAGTTCAAGACAAGACAAAGGATAAATGACTATCACAATGCAGTGTTGCAAGTATGAGGTTAACCAGTGTTGTCATTGATGTCAACATACTCATATTGCATTGATAAAAAGGATTGGATGAGCTGTGTGTTGAGGATATTGAGAAAATTAGTCTAAGTGAAGAATAGTGATGAGAAGAGCGAAAAAGTACTCAATAGGTTGAGGCTAAGAGGATGCGGATTAAAGGGTTTGTAGATATGAGTCTTAAGATGCTCTAGTTGAGATTTCAGAGGTCCACATGAAGATATGAAGAAGTTGTGATCAATCAAGTAGAACCAGTTTCGGGAGATGCTCCGGAGTGACAGAATGTTACAAAAAGGTCCGGTGAGATCCGGAAGTACATTGTCCTATTCTACAGATTGGAATGAGTGTTTGGGAAGTCCTTGTGATGTGTCATCTCGATTGGTTCATGGTTTGGAGGTCCGGAAGCACCTCTTTTAGTATGTCAGTGGCGATAACTGTGTTCTTGAAGTTCTAGATGAAGGAGAGAAGAGATTCTTGTAAGTAGAGGAAGTGCGGATGTATCTAGTCATTCAGGCAAGCTTGTGAAGGTTCTTGGATCATGTTGAGATGGTGTTGTCAGTCCGTATTAGTGTTAGAGTCCAGAATTGGAGATATACTTCCGGATGAAGATGTTCTTGTTTAGGCTGGCCGACTGGATGAGTTACTCATCTTGCGAATGTTCTTATGGATGATTGCCGACTTAGATGATTGTTCCTAAGTCAATGCCTTGTATAAATAAAGGTTTGTGAATTCATTTCGAAGTGTGTTGAGGAGCGGATGAGTGTGGTATAGCAGAAGAGTGAAGGGCAGAGCAGAAGTATCTCAAGCTTAAATGAAACTGATCCAGACATGGTAAAGATGTCAATCTCCAGTTCAAGTTTGTAAAACTTATCATCTTGTAGACAGTGTGTCTCTTGTAGGTAGTGTGCCTCCTTGTGAGCAGTGTGCTTGGGCAGTGAGCCCTAATTGGCATGTGCCATTCATTTTTCTTATTCTTCTAACAGAGAATAATCCTTAGGTTAATCACCCTGTGGTTTTTCCCTTAACCGGGTTTTCCACGTCAAAATCTTGGTGTCCAATGTGTTGATGTTTATCTGCTCCTGTGTTTATACATTATGCTTTCATGAATGGTTAACTGATATGCTATTAACTAATAAAGAAGAATCAAGTGTTTGAAGTAGAAGCAAGTTTTTATACAACTAATTCACCCCCCTCTCAGTTGTGTGCCCTAGATCTAACAATTGGTACCAGAGCTGAGTTCCTCTAAAAGGAGCTTAACCGCTTGAGGAGATCCAGGATGTCGTCATACAAGAAGGACAGTCCAAAGTTTGATGGAATGAACTTCTCTCTCTAGAAAGGCCGCATGAAATGTCACTTGGAGTGTATGGGAAAAGCTTACTTGTCCATGGTCACAAAAGCATATGTACGCCCACAGGGTGGTCCGATAACTCTGAATGAAATCACAGATGCTAAAAATAATCTATAGACCAAAGAGGCTCTTCTAAGTGCATTGACTGACTCAGAACTCTCAAATGTTATTGATCTACCAACTACCTATGAGATCTAGGTTAAACTAGAACTTCTGCATGAAGGAGATGAGTTTGTTAAGAGTGCAAGGTTGCAAAGTCTCAAAGGAAAATTTGAAAAATTGAAGATGAGAGATGATGAAAATATCACTACTTTTATGCCTAGAGTAAATGAGCTGGTGTGTGGAATCATGAATGCTAGTGGAGTTCTGGATGAAAATGAGATTGTTTACAAAATTCTCAGATCCCTTCTTGCTGCCTACAAGATCAAGGTTGCTACCATTGATTAATTCAGAGCCCATGCAACTGTCACAAGAGAGCAATTAGATGGCAAACTAGCTGCATTTGAAATGACCAAGTTTGGAGATGATCCCCCCAAGACTGAATCTACATTCAAAGCCAATGCCTATGTGAAAGGCAAACAAAGATTTGATCTGGGAGAAAACTCTTCAAGGAAGCTGTCATGGTATGATCAAGCAAGGAAAGACATGGAAGAGGAAGAAGCAGAAACAACTCATCTTGAAGCCCTCATTGCAAAGAGATTGCCAAGAGGATCTGGTAAGTATGAAGGAAAGTTACCTTTTAAGTGCTTCAACTGCAATAAGATTGGTCATTTTGCTTCAAGATGTCTGGAAAGATCTACAAGGTCAAACTCTAACAGACAAAGGTTCCAAAAGAATTATTATTATGTTCATGAAGAAGCTGATAATGAAGGAGTAATAGATGATGAATCAGAGATAGAAGACAAATCCGGAAATGAATGGGTGTTTATTGCCATCAAGGAAGAAGAACCAATATCCTCTGAATCTATCAATCATAAGGTTGTAGAAAGAGCTTTGGCTGCCCAAGTTGAAGAAAAGGATGATTGGGTTATTGACAGTGGATGCTCTCACCATATGATAGGTGACAAGAACAAGTTCTTAGATTTGGAAAGGTATGAAGGAGGAATGGTAAAGTTTGGTGACAATTCTGTAGGTAGAATCAGAGGTAGGGGAACTATTTCTTTTGATGGAAAGAGCAAAACTGGTAATGTACTATATGTTGAAGGATTGAAGCACAATCTTCTCAGTGTTGGATAGTTAGTAGACAAAGGTTATGATCTCTGGTTCAAAAATGGAAGATGCAGGACCTTTGAAAGCTCCGGAACTGAGATTGCATCCGGTACTCAAACAAAAGGTAATATCTTCCATCTAGTTGGTTCTAATAAAAGTTGTTTGTTTGTTCAAGTGGATCAGAGTTGGTTATGGCATAGAAGGATGTGTCATGAAAATTTTGATAACATCATCAAAATAAGCAATACTCAGGGTGTAAGAGATCTTCCAAAATTGGTGAAACCTACAAATAGTTTGTGCAAAGAATGTCAGCTAGGTAAATAGAGCAGAGTCTCTTTCAAAAGCAAGGATTAGTCCTCTACCGGATTATTGGAATTAGTTCATACTGATCTATGTGGTCTGACAAGAATCAAAAGTATGCAAGGTGATAGATATTTCATGTTGCTGATTGATGACCATTCCCAGATGATGTGGGTTACCTTTCTAAAAGAGAAATTAGAAGCCCTTGAGAAGTTCAAAATCTTCAAAGCTATGGTAGAGAATCAAACTAGATTCAAACTAAAATGTCTGAGGTCTGATAGAGGTGGTGAATTTACATCCGGTGAATTCATAGACTTCTGTGACAAGCATGGTATAAAGAGATAGTTGTCTTCTCCTAGGACTCCACAATAGAATGGAGTAGTTGAGAGAAAGAACCGGACCATCCAGGAAGCTTCCAGGACAATGATGATGGAAGCAAATGTTCCTCAGATGTTTTGGAGAGAAGCTATCAGCACTGCAGTCTATACTCTCAATCGAGTTCAAATCAGAAGCAATACCGGTAAGACTCCTTATGAACTTTGGTTTGGTATAACTCCTACTGTGAGATATTTCAGAGTATTTAGTAGCAAGTGTTACATCAAAAGAGATGAAGATCTAGGAAAGTTTGATGCTAGAAGAGATGAAGGAATTTTCTTGGGTTACTCCACTCAAAGCAAAGCATACTGGTGTTACAATAAGAGACTGAGAAAGATGATATAAAGTACAAATGTAAAGGTTGATGAAGGAGTTGAAAAGCCCTCAAGGTTTTATGAATATGATGAAGATGATCAGGATGGTGTTCTGGTTCAAGGAGCTCAATCCTCCTCTGAAAGTCAGATTCAGACTGATCTGGTAAATCAAGAAGAAGAGGTTTGTTTAAATGAGCCTGATCAAGAAACAATAGTGCAAGAAACTCCAAAAGTTCCAAGGTATGTAACTCTAAACCACTCTAAAGATCAAATCATAGGTGAAAAAAGAAAAGGGGTACAAACAAGGAGGAGAATTGTTCAAAATTCAAATGAATACTATCTGATTTCAAAGATTGAACCTAAGACAATGAATGAAGCTTGCAATGATGAAAACTAGACCAAAGCAATGGAGGAAGAGTTGATGCAAATTGAGAAAAATCACACTTGGGATCTTGTTCCCAGACCTAGAAACAAGAATGTGATTGGAACCAAATGGGTCTTCTGGAACAAACTAAGTGAAGTTGGTGAAGTAATCAGAAACAAAGCCAGATTGGTCTGCAAAGGCTACTTTCAAATAGAAGGAATTGATTTTGAAGAAACCTTTGCTCCGGTGGCAAGAATTGAAGCAGTCAAATCATTTCTTGCATTTGCTGCCTTCAAAGACTTCAAGGTGTATCAGATGGATGTCAAGTCTGCCTTCCTGAATGGTGATTTGGAAGAAGTATACATTGAACAACCGGATGGATTTCAATTGTCTGATCAAGATGATATGGTCTACAAGTTGAAGAAAGCACTGTATGGATTGAAGCAAGCCCCAAGAGCATGGTATGAAAGGTTGGATAAGCATCTTGTGCAGATTGGTTTCAACAAAGGTACTACTGACAGTAATCTATATTTCCAAATAGATAATGAAAACATCTTGATTGTTGAAGTATTTGTTGATGATATCATTTTTGGAGGAAGAGATAGTATGTGTAAAACCTTTGCAAATCAAATGAAAAGTGAGTTTGAAATGTCAATGCTTGGTGAAATGAATTTCTTCTTGGGTCTACAAATTACCCAGACAAAGAAAGGCATCTTTATCTCTCAGACCAAATATGTGAAAGAATTGTTGAGAAAATTTGGAATGGAAGATTCAAAGCCAATGAACACTCCTATGGCAACCGGATGTAAGTTGAGCAAAGATGACGACTCTCCTAAAATAGATCAGACCAAGTACAGATCAATGATTGGAGGACTATTGTATCTCACTCAAACTAGACTAGATATTATGCAGGCTATTGGTCTTGAGGCAAGATTTTAGGCTGATCCTAGAGAATCTCATGTCATGGCAATCAAAAGAATCATTAGGTACATGAAAGGAACAGTTGAGTATGGTCTTTGGTATCCTAGAGATCAGAATTTTTCTCTTCATGCATATACAGATGCAGATTGGGTAGGAGATGAAGATGATAGGAAGAGTACAAGTGGAGGAGCATTCTTTTTGGGAAAAAGATTGGTTTCTTGGCTAAGCAAGAAACAAGAGACAATTTCTCTATCTACAACTGAAGTAGAATATATTGTAGTAGTAGGTAGTTGCACTCAAATTTTGTGGATGAAGCAAATGCTAAGAGACATTAAAGTAGAATATAAGGAGCCTATCACAATTTTATGTGATAATTCAAGTGCAATAAATATTTCTAAGAATCTGGTGTTGCATTCTAAGACCAAGTACATATCTATCAAGTTTCACTTTCTGAGAGAACAAGTAAACAAGGATGAAGTTAGATTGGAGTATGTACCCTCTAAGGATCAGATTGCAGATATCTTTACTAAACCTCTTCCCAAGGACTCTTTTGAGTATCTCGGGGAGAAGTTAGGGGTCATGGCCCCTCTGGTGATGAACTAGGATGCACTGATGTGCATTAGTCTAGTGGATATCACAGTCATATCTTGTGATCCAGATTGATGATGGGGAGCTACTACTAAGGGGGAGCAGCTGGTGTGATTCTGATGTGTTAGAATTGCAAGTATGAGCCCTTTGCCATTGATGTCAAATGGGGAGAGAAGACATGTGAAAAACAAGTGGTTGATGATCAAAGGGGGAGCAGTAAAGGAAGAGAAGACATGTGAAGAGTTGTTGCTGATAGGGGGAGTTGTGTTAGAAAGGAAAAGTTTTTGTCTTGATGGTTTTTCACATCATATGTTGCCATCAATGACAAAGGGGGAGATTGTTGCAAGTATGAGGTTAACTAGTGTTGTCATTGATGTCAACATACTCATATTGCATTGATAAGAAGGATTGGATGAGTTGTGTGCTGAGGATATTGAGAAAATTAGTCTCAGTGAAGAACAATGATGAGAAGAGGGAAAAAGTACTCAATAGGTTGAGGCTCAGAGGATGTAGATTAAAGGGTTTGTAGATATGAGTCTTAAGATGCTCCAGTTGAGATTTCAGATGTCCACATGAAGATATGAAGAAGTTGTGATTGATCAAGTAGAACCGGTTTCGAGAGATGCTCCAGAGTGACAGAATGTTACAAAAAGGTCTGGTGAGATTCGGAAGTACATTGTCCTATTGTGCAGATTGGAATGAGTGTTTGGGATGTCCTTGTGATGTGTCATCTCGATTGGTTCATGGTTTAGAGGTCTGGAAGCACCTATTTCAGTATGTCAGTGGTGATAGACTGTGTTCTTGAAGTTCCAGATGAAGGAGAGTAGATATTCTTGTAAGTAGAGGAAGTGCAGATGTATCTGGTCATTCAGGCAAGCTTGTGAAGGTTCTTGGATCATGTTGAGATGGTTTTGTTGGTCCACATTAGTGTTAGAGCCCGGAATTGGAGATATACTTCCAGATGAAGATGTTCTTGTTCAGGCTGGCCAACCGGATGAGTTACTCATCTTGCGAATGTTCTTATGGATGATTGCTGACTTAGATGATTGTTCTTAAGTCGATGCCTTGTATAAATAAAGGTTTGTGAATTTATTCCAAAGTGTGTTGAGGAGCAGATGAGTGTGGTATAGTGGAAGAGTGAAGGACAGAGCAGAAGTATCTTGGTCTTAAATGGAACTGATCCAGACATGGTAAAGATGTCAATCTCCAGTTCAAGTTTGTAAAACTTATCATCTTGTAGACAGTGTGTCTCTTGTAGGTAGTGTGCCTCCTTGTGAGCAGTGTGCTCAGGCAGTGAGCCCTAATTGGCATGTGCCATTCATTTTTCTTATTCTTCTAATAGAGAATAATCCTTGGGTTAATCACGCTATGGTTTGTCCCTTAACCAGGTTTTCCACGTCAAAATCTTGGTGTCCAATGTGTTGATGTTTATCTGCTCCTGTGTTTATGCATTATGCTTTCATGAATGGTTAACTGATATGCTATTAACTAACAAAGAAGAATCAAGCGTTTGAAGTAGAAGCAAGTTTTTGTACAACTGATTCACCCCCCCTCTCAATTGTGTGCCCTAGATCTAACATGCAGTACCAAATCAACTTTACAAATAAGTAGACAAATAAGAAGGAAAATTGTTGCTCTATAGACTGAAAGGAGTAATAAGTACAAAATCTACAAGTACAACTCTCTTAGTGTGAGAGGAAAACTTTGAAAAATGAACTTTGATTTCTAAAACTCTAACTCTGACTAGAACTACTAATCTCTGATAACCCCCAGAACCCAGAAGCTGCCACATATATCTCCAAAAAATAAAGCTAGGAAAATGTTGTATCTCCAAATCTGAGTTCCTCCAAAAAAGCTCAAAAAATGATCTGATAATTCCCCCAAAATAGAAAATAAAGCTCCTAAGCTCATTCCCAAAGGGGTCCCACCAAAAACAGGCAATAAAACATGCCTTATCTCTCCCAAATCTAGTCCAAATCATTTGATTTCTCCTAATTTTGCCCAAGTAAAGCAAATCAGGAAAAAATTCCTAAATCTACTTTAACTGCATAAAAATAATAATATTTTAAAAGCAATTTATGAGTATTTCTTTAAAACATTTTTTTAAATGCACCTGGTAAACTTTTGAACGTGACCGGTGACGCTGGTGTGACACGCCCTCCGGCTCCATGCAAATGCTTTTCCCCAGAGCAATGAACCAGTGAGGCCACAACATGGGGGACCTCATCCCCTAGCAAGAACACTTCAAACCCACAAGCTCGTTGGCCCAACAGGGGTTTGAACTCTGGTGGCCGCCACTACAACCAAGCGACTTAACCACCAAACCACGCCCTTATCAGAAAAATTTAAAACATTATATTACAAGATATTTGCAGTTTTATTTACTTTACAATGATTTGATTTTTCTCATAGAAAATCATAAAAAATATAATTACATATTTCTGAAAGGATAAAAATAGCCCGTGGAAACCTCCACAACTCCTAGATTTCAAAAATATATCTAAGGCATGAACTTGCCAATTTGTCTCTCTTAAGGTTTTGCAAGAATATTCTAAGGCATAAAGGTTGTAACATAGACAAAGAGGACCCTAAGCTTTCCTATGTCTTTGACCCCTCATAAGTCTTAGGACTTAGGCAAAAGAAAGATGGAAAATGTTTCATGACCACGATGGGGCATTTGTTTAGGCAAACAAATGGATTTCAAATATGACAAAATTCACCCATATTGATATAGGGTAAAAGAAACCCTAAAACAAAACAACTTCAACCCATCTTTTCGAGCCATTTGCATTTTGCAACTTTTAAGAAACCTCTCTGCCACCATTGCTAGGGTTTGGGAGCCTGAAAAACTCACGACTTTCTCTACTACACCAGCAATTTACCTAGATTTCTCTGAAGATCTTCATGCATTTTGTAAAGGTAAGTTCTCCTCGCACAAAATCATTCCACTTTCTTTCATTTTGAAGCAAAATCTAATTCTTAATGGCTATGACTATATGCATGTCCTAATGCCTTTACATTACTTTCTCTGTTGATACTTTGATGATCTATCTCTGTCTTGAGACCGTCGTGAACTATCTGTGCTACTCTCGATGATTTTGAAGGATTCCACAAAAGATGAAGGTAAATCTTTTGACTGTGGCATTTCTTTCACTTGCTATGTCTTTCTCTGAGTATCTTTTTACTAGTGAGGCTGTGATTATATTCATTATTTTTTGTGCATCATGAGTTCAAAAGCCTTCATTTCTCTAAAAATTTGCCTCTTTTTTAAACAAATGAATTATATATCTCTGCTATTTGGTATTAATGTACACATTTCATTTGGCTTTCATTTGGCCTCATTTGGAAGCCTCATTTTATGCACATGGCATAAGACACCTCAACTAGGAGTGTGGTAGTTATGAAGAGTCCTTCGAACTCTTTCACTCCACTTAGCTTGCCACATCTACTTGAGATCTCCTTAAGTTATGGGATTGACTCCCAATAACTCAAGGTTGCTCAAGGCTATATGTACTTGTCATATTGACTTCCAATTTACTCCAATTTGTAATTAGCAAAACATTAGTAGATCTTGTTTCTAACATGGTATCAGAGCTATGCTAATTGTTTGCTGGTTCGATTGGAGGCAAGAATCCCCTATTTGAAAAATTTTTTGTAAAAAATGCAAATTTTTTTAGAAATTTGACATTTTGCAAGTTTTTGTTCATAGATTATTTGTTGAAGATGCAATTTTTTTTTGCAGTATCAACATTTTGTAGGTATCTGGTGGTTGATTTGGAAAATTTTTTGAAGGATTGAGTCCATTTTTGGCCTAACGGCCTCTTGGTGGTGCCTACTCAAATTTGGGCATTTTTCATCTCTGTGCGGAGGGTTTCATTTGTTCTTGGATCTATCTTTTTCTGGGTTTTCAAGCCTTCGTAGCCTCTCTAGATCGCGTTCCAACTTGAGGGTTTCTATTATTGGTAGTTGATGTTGCCATTATTTAGTTGAAATTGACCATTTTATGGTCTCTGGTTAGGCTGCCATTGATGTTTCTTTGCAAGCCCTATCAACATTTATGTGGCTCATTTATTCTGCACATAGTATTTATGCCCTATAGAAGCCACTACTTTGCATTTGGTGTTACTTTTTTTTGTCAATGGTTGCCACTAAAATTACTGTTGCAGGAGATGATTTGGTGATTGTTATGGTTTTCTATTTGCGACCATTTAATGTCAAGTTTGTGTTCAACAATTCAGGTCATCGTTTGAAGCTCCATAGAGGGTTTTGACAAAGGATGCCCATGACCATTCCAAGTGATGCCCATGAGAATTCCTTTGATTGCCTATTTTGTAGATTTGTTAGCAGATCTGGGCACATTTCTAGCATAGTTTTTGCAGATCTAGCGATTTTATTGGCATTTTTTTAAGATTTCAGTGAAATTTGGTTTCTCAGCCTCTGTGGAGGCATATGGTTTGATTTGGTTGTTTTTTTTCTACGTGTCTTCCTTCGTCGTTAGCCTTTACATGCTAGCCAGTTTCCAGAAAAGCCTTCCCCAGGTGGAAAAATCCCTGGTTTTGGAGGAATCGAGGTGTTTCCAGATTCAATTGGCATTTCCCTTTGTTGGATAGCGCCCTAACCACTCCTGTTTATTTTTGCATTTCTGCCTTATTTTTGGGCTTGAAATATCAAAATTATGCCCTAGTTTTATTTTGAAAGCATTTAAAATTATTGCTTTTCAAATTGTTATCAAAATAGCCAAGGTGTTTTGTGTTGAAATAGGGGCAGGTCATTTAAAAATTGGGGCAAAATTAATTTGAAGGAATTATTGGTTATGTAAACCTTGTATCTTCATCTCTTGAAGATGAAGGGTGAGACTCGGTTTGGCAGGGGGCCAATTCCCCCTCACAAAATTAAACCATTGTATTCTTCATTTTTTGCCAAAACCAACGAGTCATTGGAAGGCTCGTTTCCCTCTCACCATGGGCATTTTTTTTGCTAATTTATTAAAATAGGTCTATTTTGCAGGAACTTGTTTTTCTGATAACTTTTGCTTGGTAGCTCAAAATTGAGCACCGCTTTTTGCAAAAGTGAATATTTTCACATTTCCCATGCATCTAACCTATTTATATTGTAATAATGCACTAAGTTATAAAGTGCCACAAACAAGGGGAGATCACCTAATACTGAATCTGGGGGTGTATAGAATGTGCCTTGAACATTTTAGAGTTGTGCCAAAGAGCACTTCCATAGAATCATGTCAAGAGAACTTCATTGATTTGTGTCTAGAACACTTCCACACTTTCTTTCCATTTTTTAGTTATGGGGGTTATTCATGCACTAATTTATAAAGTGCCACAAATATCATTTGTGATAAAAATATTGAATTATGGGGGGGTTCATAGAGTTGTGTCAAGTGCATTTCTGAGTTGTGCCAAGTGTACTTCCAATAGAGATATGTCAAGATCACTTCCACTACTACTTCATCATTTTTCAACTTTTTTTCCCGCATTGTATTGAGATGTGTCACGAACACTTCCACTACAACATCATCATCACCTATTGCTACATCAGAGTTTAGAGTTGCTTCACAGAAGGCTTCCAGAGATTCTTCATAGTAGGATTATCACCTTCGGTGATTTTGTAAAGTGTCTAGTACACTTTCTTGTTTTTTTCTCTTTTGGGGGGTAGCTTTTTTCCTATTGGGTTTTCTACCTTTCTCCACTTATGAGAGTTTTTTTGTACATGGGTACCTCATCAGGCATTGTTGCTGGGACCCATCTTTTACACCCACCTAAGTTGTGCTTAAGGGGGGGTATTAGTGTACACATTTCATTTGGCTTTCATTTGGCCTCATTTGGAAGCCTCATTTTATGCACATGGCATAAGACACCTCAGCTGGGTGTGTGGTAGTTATGAAGAGTCTTTCAAACTCTTTCACTCCACTTAGCTTGCCACATCTACTTGAGATCTCCTTAAGTTATGGGATTGACTCCCAATAACTCAAGGTTGCTCAAGGCTATATGTACTTGTCATATTGACTTCCAATTTACTCCAATAACATTTGGGTCGATTCCTTCATAATTTCTTCAATGCACATAACTCTTTTCTCAAATGGTCTGCTGTAGAAAAACCCTCTGGCCATGACCTCTCTGATATTTGCAACTTAAAAACTTTAGAACCACAAATGCATTATATATTTCTTTGATATTGGCACAGGTTGAGGCTATACTTCTGAGTAGTTATTCCTTTCATATGGTGGGAGTTTTCCACTATTCTGTGTTAGTGATGTATGAGCAGGGATCTCTATTTCATCTTCTATGTGACATTTTTCTAAAAAACCTCTATGGTTCAAAACCTATTAGCCTCTCTATAGCTACTCATTTCCTACAATATGATAAAGGCTTTGTCATTCTGTGAAGGAAGAATACATTCTTTGGCTGCACTTTATGTAATCTCTGTATATACTTTGAATGAATGCCATGACATTGATCACTCTTTGTTGTATTATAGAAACATATACACTTGTGAGAAACACATAATGTCTTCTCGATCTTTTGTAGCTATATACAAACATTGGGACTGCAAAGTGTACTTTGACATTCATAGAGCTATACCTCTGTGGTACTCCACTTGATGAATGTGAAACTTTAAAATGTCTTCTTTGCATTCTCTTGATAATTTGTTGTAACTGTGATGACGATGCAATCCTATGTACCTCCTTAAAATAAGTATGGATATTGAGACTTCACCTTTCTGTAGTCCTAAATTGTATCCTAATGCATATACAGTTATACATCTGATGCTCTGGCATGCTTGCTAATTGATTTACTATACCATTACAAATTTGTTTTCAGACATTCTTTTATAACTGTCATTGAAATGTGGCACTTTTATTTATTCTCTATGACATGAATACTTCTGAGTGCAACTTGCAATTTTACCTTCATGGCATCAGTCTTATTATCTGATCATGAGTATCATGTGGCTGTCCCATGGTTTTTATTGTTTGAAGTAGTGATTTTGAATGCATACATATGATCATTATGGTATCTTGTAACAACAAAAAAATTAATGATAGTATAGTAGTTATTCTGATACATTTTATTCTACTTCACCTCATTGGCAGCCCTATAGATAACTTGATGCTCATTGATAGTTCTCATTTCAACTCACCCTGAACTGGCAATTATCAGTGGGTATTGAGCTTGAAGCTTATATACTGAATTGATGTAGCATTCCTATTTCATTCCCCTGAGACTTAAGGGCAGCATGTTGGGCTCTACCCTTGTGGGAGCCCATTTTGCACCACATGCTGAAATAATCTTCAAAAACAACATGATTTCACCTATACTTGCACATGAAACAAACAAGTTAGATTAAAAGTGTAAAGTACAATGGTTGTTTCTCTTTCAATTCCTCTTGCATGTGAGTGATGTTCATCTAATCTAGTGCATTATAGGCAATGTATTATGCCTCTTCTGATAGGCACATTGAGAACTCATAATTGGAGCTCTAACAGGTCTTTTCCATTTTTTTTTGTAGGTTCTTGTCAGAGATCAGGAGCAAAGACAGAAGGCATCCTCGGAGATCGCTGACACTACAAGGCAATGATGTCTATGATATTTCTCTCCTCTATCTTTAGATGCATAGTATCTTTCTTATATTTGCATTTGTTCAGCTATTCCCACGGCTTGTGTGGGACATTTGATTTATCATTCTTTCATTCAATGCAATGTTTATTTCTTTTATGTATTTCATTTGTAAAATGGATAAACATTGTAGTGAAATGAAATAACTTATCTCTTAGGCATCTTCCTGCAACTTAATGATAATCTGAAATTCTTTTCTTTCGTTGAACAACTGAATTATAATATCACTAAATCATTACAACTATGCCAATAACTTATAACAAAAAATGTTAAAACCTTCACTTTAAAAAATGAACTTGCTGTACCAACTCTATCAATTTGAGATGTAAGTGAAAAATGGTAACAAAAATATGATATAACTATGAAATAGGCTTATGCTCTGGTAAAGTCTGTTAAGAATTTTAGACCTTATCTGGTGGGGGCAACTATTGTTGCTTATGTCCCAATAGTTGTTGTCAAAGATATTTGTACCCATCAAGAAGTAACTGGAAGAAGATGCAGATGGATTAGTAGGATCCAAGGATTCAATATTGATATTCAAATTACTAAGCTGGTAAGGGGACAAGGATTAGAAAAATTAATGGTTGAGTAAAACTTAGAGGCTAATCAAATAAAGAGTGTTGAGATTTAGGAGGTAGTTGCTGATTGTGACATGAAGAACTCTAAATGGTATAGAAATGTTGTTCACTACTTGCAGAATATGTCTTGCCCTGATGGAATGACTAAAAATAGAAAAAGGACACTAAGGTTACAAGCTATAAAATATGTGATCATAGAGGATGAATTTTGGTGGAGAAATTTTGAAGGCATTCTACTCAAGTTTGTAGATAGGAAGTAGGCGTTAGAAGTCTTAAAGGATATGCACCATGGTGTGTGTGGAGGTCATTATATGGCCAAGACAATATCCCATAAAGTCCTTAGAGTTGGATATTGGTGGCCTACTATTTTGAAGGATGCTCACCTAATGGTTTGAAGCTATGATGCTTGTTAAAGATTTGCAAGGAAATTGAGATTCTCTGGAAGTTTGTCCCTTAGGTCCATAACAGTGGAAGCTGCCTTTCAACAATGGGGATTAGATTTCATAGGGGAAATAAGTGAAAAGTCAAAGTGGAGGACATAGCTGGATTCTAGTCACCACTGATTACTTCACCAAATGGGTTGAGGCTATCCCTACCAAAAGAGCAACTAGTAAAGTTGTGATTGATTTCCTAATGAATAATATCTTGACAAGATTTGGAGTGCCTATAAAGGTAATCTCAGACAATACAATGTGCTTCAAGTTTGAAGAGTTTACAAATTTCTGTAGCCAGTATGAGATTTATATTTCTTATTCTTCCCCATACCATCCTCATGGTAATGGATAGGCTGAATCAAGCAACAAGAGCTTAATGAAGATTACAAAAAGAGTCATTGAAAAGAACAAGAAAGCTTGGGACACAAAATTAGGACTTGTTGTCTAGGCTGATAGAGTGACTGTAAAAAAGGCATTGGGCAAGCCCCATTTGACTTGGTATATGGCTTGGATGCAATAATGCCCATAAATAATTTTCTACCTATTTTCAAGTTCATTCAAGAGCATGATGATGACATTTATGATGCAATGCAAAATAGGATTAGTCAGGTCACTTGGCTGGATGAAACAAAAAGGCTAGCTCAATAGAGAAACATCAAATTGTAGCAACAGGTTAAAAATCTACATGACAAGAGAACATCTAAAAGAAAATTTCAGATAGGAGATATGGTATTACTATGGAATGCCAGATCTCAAGATAAAGGGAAGCATGGAAAATTTGATGCCTTTTGGCTTGGACCATATTTGATTAGCAATACTCATAGAGAAGACTCCTATTTCTTGTAAAATCTGGTTGGAGAATTACTTGAGCTTCCAATGCATGGATAGTTGTTTAAATCATACTTTTCATAAGGTATGAGTATCTTCCATGCATATTGTATTTTATTTTTTAGGTAGTTCCCTACTTTACTCTTTGTCCTTTGGTTTGTTTTCTATCTTTGTTTTGTGTTGTGGTCCGCTTCTCCAGAGTTTTCTGTGATCTCACTCTGTTCAAGTTGAACAGATATCCCCAACTAGAGCCACTAATGGGACCCTATAGAATTTTCTCCCTAGTTCTAGTATTTGGCCCAAATCTTCTGTCATCATGTTAAAGAGGTCTCTAGCCTAGGGTTTTTGCCTACTAAAAACATTCTGAATAGTACCCCTTAAACCCTAAACCCTTCTGTTGTTTGGTCGCGAGCTATGAAATTTACTTTTGTTTTATTTTTAGGTTGACCACCTATCGCCCATTGCTCAGTGTGTTAAGTTACCTTGTTATGTCTCGAAACACATTTGTCTACAGGCCCCTTGCATATAGTTTACTACCTCTGGCCCATGCCCAATATTTTTCAAATATGTCAAAGTATTTTACATATTTACCCTTTAATGGTCCTATGGCCCCCTCATTCCTAGTAGACTAAAGTTTTTTTTTAAACGCTAAGGGTCAAGTCCCACTAACTTTGTTTATATGTGGCATGTGTTGATTTGTTTCCACCGTTCTGCAAATGATAAAATATTGAGAAAATAGTCACTCGCACAACCATGGAAAGGCACCATCTGACATTAAATCTTTCATCGACTGTAACAAGAAAAAGTGGTGGGTCCCAACTACTATGTGGGGACTTCTCAGTGGCCTCTTCTGTTCCATCAAGCTTCACCTAGGTGTCCCACCAAACATTTGTAGAAAGGTGGAAAAATGACATGTGGCATCTGTGCTACAAAATAAGGTTGAGGTGGAGAAGGGCATGACTAGTTGAGTGCGTCTACATCTTTCTGCCATTCTGCAGAGTCATAGATTGATGTGTCCTACCGAACTGTGCAATGGTGGAAAGTCACCACATAGCGGGGATGATATAATTTTGACGGTGTGTCATTTCTAATAATTATCAAGAAATAATGAGAAGGAGCCTCCTGATTGGCCTATCAGATGTCGTATGACATACCAAGTGGGGTCAAATCTTTAAGACTAATAATGGTCGTCCAATCTCTACCAGTGTTGTATAATCTAACGACAGGTATTCAAATTTTAGAGAACTAAATAATTCTGCACATCTAGTTCACGAAAGAGGGAGTAATGGTAGACATGACTAATTTCAGCCCTAAATTAATGGTGATCCTTATGTAGTTCACGCTCCAATTCTTCTGTGCTTTCCATTTCAAACATTTGAGATGTTAAAGCATTGAGGTTGGTAACTACTGTGACATCCCTGGCATTCATTTCAAAGGTTTGTGTGAAATAATTTGGTAAGTGGCATACTTCTTGTCTCTTACACTCTTTTGTTCCCACTAGGGTTGTTTCTTTCCTTTCTTCTCTTAAAATTATTCTGAAGCCTGAATCGAGAACCCTTGTATAAGAAAAGGAAGAAAACCCTTGCGCCTTTGTTTCATCATTTAAAAATGGCTCCTCCTAAGGCCCAAGATCCCTCCACCTCCCAAAAACAAGCCCTGTATGAAGACCTCATAGCCCAACTCCATGGTTCCTATGCACAGAAATTAAAAGTCAGTGGCCCAGAATGCAAAGATGGATTGGTCGATAAATATTTTGAATGTAAGGATGCAAAAATCCCTATTCCTGGCTGGTCATTATTTTACCACTGGTGGAGCAATAGAAATGCCCACTCACCATTGTCATATGTACAGATGTGGGATGTAGGAAAGTTGGTAGTCACCAATGTGTTTGAAGATATTGAACTACTCCTAGCCATGGCCTCTCATTATGATGAAGTAGCTAAAGTAATTAGGTTTGCAAATTGGGGTATTTTGTTGGAAATTAATAAAGAGACTATTGCCATAGTCTTTGGGCTAAATTTGGTTGCTTCTACAATAACTAATATAGATAAATTCAAGGCACTATACACAAAGGATAGGATTAGTTACAAAACTATATATCTACCTAGGTTTAGGGAGAAGGTGCCAAATGGTAGATCAGTTAAAATTTTGTAAAATGAGCAAGAGTCATTCAGATTAAACACTTTTGAGAGTTACTTTGCTAAGAAATATTATGCACTCTATCAAGTTTTAGGGGAGGACAAGAATGAAGGAATCCCCATTGCTTACACCTACATGGCTGCTGACATTTTGCATCCATCTCAAAGTGTTCAATTTGATTTTGCTTCTTATCTGGCAAAACATATACATGATGGACTGGTAAAAATCAAGAGTAAGAAGGAACGAGTCAAATTTCAATGGTTTTCATTGTTGTGTCATATGTTCCTATATTAGGGGAAAATAAAGATAAATTGGAGCCCTAAATTGATGATTAATCATGTTCACAACATGTGAAATTTACTGCCAGTCTAATGTTGGACTCACATATGGGACAAACATGATTCCCATTCTAGTTATAGTTTTTTCAGACACCATTTTGTGGTCACAGTATTGACACAGTTTCATACAAATATACCAAGAATCCCAAGCCCATTATTGGAGTTCCTTAGACCTGGAGTAAAGAAGCCTACTTTAGACATTAAGTACAATTGGGGGGTTTCTTTATTTTTGAGGAGTGCATAGTTTTGAGAGTATATGGTACCCCTATTGGCCCTCATGTTTTGCCTAAGTATGTGCAACTAAGGGTTGGTTTTTTTGAGGTAATTTGGCAATTAGCATAGTTAGAAAGGATTCACATTGTAGGATAGGAAAAGGGATCTTTCTTCCCTTACCTAATAGCTTTTTCTGATTTCAGAATGAACAAGGTAGGATCTGTTAAATTGAATAACAAATTAAATTTTGTTAAGATGAAGAAAGAGCATGTCAGATTCTTTGATCCTAGCAGTTTCATAAATAACATCAGAAGAGGTATCAACAGATCTCCCATTGCCCATCAGGTGTTTTCCCCTAAAGATGTCATTAGGAATTCTAATACTAACGAAGAAGTTAAAGTGAAAAGAACAAAATGGGCTATGTACATGAAACATGATGAAGCAATGAGAAAGAAGAAGCCTTCTTACAAGGGAGTTTATCCAGACGTTGCTAACCCCATCAACAGGATAAAAAATATTTTATCAAATATAGATGAAATGATTGCCATAACGGATAGCAAGTCTGTTGAGCCCAAAGAAGAAGAAAGCCCATCATGCCCACCCCTACCAATAATCATGTAAAAAAGGAGGAAGTTGAAGAACAAGCTCCACAGGCCCTTCCATAGACTCAACTTACTTTGTCTCATTTACGAGTTCCACAAGTATCTCCCCCTCTTGTGCTAGTAATTGAATTGGATTCTCCATATAGGGAGTCATCTCCAAAGAGGAGGAAAGTTTAACATGGCCTCTTAGTTGATTATCCAAATCATGATAAAGAAGAAATGGAAATCACTGAGGAGGAGATACAAAATAAAATGTGTTCCCCTATTAGAGATGAGCCTTAGCAATTGCCTTTAAATAGAATCACTTACATTGCCATTCAAGGCAAGGACATTTCAGATGACATGAGGGCTATGGATTGTAAAAATTTCATAAGTGATGATGAATTTGTTAACTCTAAAGAATTTTTTGAGTTCTTATGGAAGTGTACGAGAAGTGAGTATGAAAAGAGATTGGATGAAGAAATGTCTCTCCTAAAGAAACTCAAGAGCAAGTATCCTTTAGGATACTTAAAAAATGAAGGAGGAAGTTAAGGATAATACCCTAGAACAAGGTAGAAAGATGATCAAAGATAGTGGAATTTTATTACTCACTGATTGGGATATAGCTTCTGCTATTATTTTGGATACTATAAGAAGACAAGACCAAAGGGTTTTTTCCACAGAGGAAGAGGCTGAGGCTCCATTATTAGGAGTTAGGTTCAATCCAAAATGGGAAACCTTGGCTATTTGGGCTTTGGCCCCCAACACTAACAAGCCATTAGCGGTATACCTTGATAGAGATTTAAAGGGTGGCCTAAGAGTCAAAAGACTATGTGATACCCCTAATCCAGAGGCATCTAAGATGGTAGTGGAAGTTGCAAAGTTTAGTAAGGAAGCCACTGATGCCCTTCAAAAAAAGTATGATGAATTACAAGATGAACATATCCATTTACTGTATGAATATAATAAGTTAAAGGAGAGGGAGATCCAGTGGCAAAAAAAAGAATAGCGAGCCTTAGCATTGGCCTCACCACAAACAACTTTGGCAATAAAAAGATTCAGGCTTCTATTTACTGACCCTTCTTCCTCATCAAAATCTGTACTTGAAAAGGAAAATGAAGAATTAAGGAAACAAATCAATGCTTTTGAAGAAATTTTTGCCAATTCTATTGATAGTCAGTAGAAGGATAATTGGCTTATTGTTTCAAGTATTTTGAGATTATTGATGGATAAGATTTTAGACAAGGCAATTAATATCCACAAGTGCTACTCTGACTTGTCACAAGTCAACAAGAAAATAATTGAAGATAAAGGGCAAACAATGCCTTTATTCGGTAAGTGGATCCCGAGGATAGCTTCTTTACTAGGTATTTATAAAGGATCAACTCATGAACTTGGTGCTCCAAAGGAAATCAAACAAATCTACGTGCTAGCAAAAGAAGCTGGTGAGTCATAGGAATTTATAAATCGCCTCAAAGAAAAAGCATAGAAGTTGATTCATGATTTTGACAGTGACGAAATTGGAGTGATTCCTGCAATTAAGATAGATAATGATGATATCAAGCCTTTCCATTCTTGGATACTTCAATTCAATAATATCATCCCGACTATTTCTTTCTTTATCTGCCAAGATGACAAGGTTGACATTCCCTTGTTCAGAAGAAGTATCAGCAAATTATGGGATTCATGTCAACTTGCTACATATTTCACAAGGGAAGTTGAATCAACTGTAGCCAAGTAAAACAACAAATACATGTCTTTTCTGAATAATCTCATCACCTTTCAATGGCCAATAGAAGAAACAATACAAGGCATGGGATGAGAAATATAATGACTTGCCTGACATATGAAGTCTTGAGTATTGTGAAATTTCATAAGGTTGAATATTATTATTTGTTCCTTTCTCAAATTAAAGATATGCTTCTATGAATCTTTTCTTGTTAGCAAAAGGACATTCTTATTTCCAAATTTTGAGCATATTTGTCTCATAGTGGTTTCTTTTTGTCCTTATGTGAAGCATCAATTATTCCATGAAGAGGTTAGAATGAAAAGAGTGGAGATACGTCGGCAAAGTTTGTTATCACATTTCTCAATGTACATCTTCCAAGGTGACTGGTTTTATGGCTGTACATGTAGCAACCTCTGCTCCTATGAAAATATCTGATCATAATCAGTTATCTTTGTTTCTGATTGATGTAATTTTGTCAAATGTAAATGTGACATATGTCTCTAGGTCTAAAGCTTGTTTGCTCCCTTGTTTCTGTAAAAGGGAATTCAGGACCTATTGACAAAGATCTTGGAGAAAATTTTGTAACATAGTACATAATCATAATTAGTATTTTTCTACTTCTAGGTGTTTTTTGAGAATAGGATTCATTTGTACTTGTAGCTATTATTGTAAACTGTACTAGCTCATCATTTTGAATATATTGTCAAGGTTTAAACTATATTGTCTCCTATAGTTGTGTCTTTTACTATATTTCTGAATACAAGTTGATCAAGTATCAATTTTATTCATCTTCATAGTCTTTCTTGTGCAAGGATATCTTTTCTATATGTGTTTTACTCAAAGATTAAATTTAATGTTTTAAGGAAAATATCGAATATAGTAAATGTATGCAGGGATTAGCAAGTAGAATTAGTTTTGGACTAATTTCAAGGTGTAATGGTGTAATGCATCATTGCATCATTCTTATATGAGTTGAGAATGCATTATTATACTTAGTTTGATTTATATTTGTTTTGACTCTATGACCCTAGATTTAAGCACCGATCTCTTAGGATTATGGTTTTCATTCAATTTCCCTGATCATTTATAAAATCAAAGATTAGTTTCATTTCTGTATTCATGTTAATGTTAATTTATTTACATGTTCTTCTATAAAGAATTGTGTTAAAGCTTAAGAATCTAGCCCATTACTTCACTATATCAGTAATTCTTTAAGCAATCTAGAAAGAACATATTTGTTTTAGAATAGTATTTTAAAAAAATATTGAGAAACTCCTAATCAAAACACTGTTTAGGAACACCCTCCTTGGTCTTGTAGAGCCTAAAGTGTAGAGCAAAAGGATTGAAAACCACTTTCCTATTTGTTGGCTGATCCCTCAAGACACATCAGTTATTAGAAGTGGCTATTTTATAGATCTATTTTTTCTTGAGATCAGGTTGGGAATTTAAAACAATTAACAACCCTCTCCTTGGCCTCAGATTTAATTCTAAAGTGGACTAAACACCCAGAATGATTTCCTCTTAAAGTTTAACTACCTTATTTTTAACACCCAGAATGATTTCTTCTTAGTGATAAATTATTCCTTCTCAAAATTCTCAAGTGCTTAATTTTGAGAAATAGTTAGATTTGGCTAAGGTGATGGAGCATCATCCTCAAAAATAATATCATCAACAAATTATTCAATAAAGTCTTCACCAACTTTTCAAAGAATATCCTAAACTGCACTATTTAGAAATTACTCACTACCTTGACAACCTTCCAAAGTTCTTTTGAGGAAGCTTATCAAGATATTCAAGAGACAAAGTCAAATCCTCAACCAACAAACCCTTAACTGACAAACCCCCTTAGGATTCTTCTCTAAAGATCTATTTTTATTTTTCTTTCTTTGATAGATGAAGATTTTGATGAGGTAAATTCAAATAATTTTAGCATGATTTGAATATCACAAATCATTATGTTTTGTCTCATCATTAAGAGTCCTATCGATATCCTCAACATGATTAAAATGATTCAAATTATTAGTGTTTTTAGAAGAGATAACATCCAATTTTTTAAAAGCATTTCCCTCTTCCACAACATTCAATACTTGATTTGAGGTCTCCTTATAAAAATCTAAAGCTTTAATTATGTAAATTTTTACATTTACAAAATCTATAAGTATTTCCAAATTGCTAACATTTGAAACAAAGGAAATTAGGTTCTTTAATATGCAAATACTACCTCCAACATCCATTGAATGAATTCAACAACAAATCTTGGGTTTAAATTCTCAAATGACTATGAACTACATTATCATTAGAAAATTGTAAAGAACCAATTGAATCTCCTATTTATCTTAAAATAGTTAGACCCCAATCATCCACAAAAACATTATGTAAATGGATCCAAATGGAACCTAAGTTGAAAATTACCAAATATGGATTGAAGTTAGGAAATATATTTTTTTAAAAAGCCTTGCTCCATGTAACAACCATGGGCTAGATAAAAGGAATTGATCCCTAAATTTTGAATCTTTGAATCAATCATGAAAAAACCTTGTAGTAGAAAAAATATTTTAGGATCCTTATCCTAATTCTTCAAGATCCAAGTTGAGACACTATTTCTAGCATGGCATAATCTCCAAAATAATTTGATATCAAATTTCTTACCAAAGCTCGAAGCCATAGGTAAACCTTAATCCTTCTTTGACCAAATTTCAATGGATGTTTCCAATTCCTCCCATTTTTATTAGAATTTGAGTCATTTCTTTGACCATCACCATTTTTTGTCTTCATTGAAATCCAAAATTATTTTTACCACCTTGATTCGACCAAAAATGTCTACAATTCTTTCAGTTCTAATCTTTGCCAACTTGATCTTTCCATTCATGCCTTTGATGCTCCAATGTTTGATCAAACCCATCAAATTATACCCAATCATTTCTTCAACATTATAGATCCTAATATTTAGCACCATGATCAATCCATTCATTCCTTTGATGCTCTAAATTTTGGTAAACCTCAAGAAGATCCACCCACGCATGCCTTCTACACTCCATAGCTTTAGCATGCCAGGTATTAATTTTCTTAGTCTCAAGGTGGTTGCTTGATAGATGCTATTTTCTTGACACCATTGTTGAAGTGATAAGATTGAATATAATATCTCAATTTTAACTTAGTTTAGTTTGTTTATAATAAAAATAATCAACTAAACTTTTAAATATATTTCAATTAATTTGTTCACACTCTTTTAATTTAATAGAAACATAACACATTGCAATATCTTTACTTATCTTCATCTTATTTTAAATTTTTAATTTTCATTAAAAAGAATTGTTTATATAATAATAATATCTAGATTTTTATTTTTTAATACAAATTTGAACTTTTATATATATATATATATATATATATATATATATATATATATATATATATATATATATATATATATATATACACACACACACTTAAAAAACATTACCCTTTTAAATATTCTATTTAAATATTATATTCAATTTAAATTAATCAAACTTACATGATTGCTATCCATTACTCAAAAATCAAAACTATTGTTCAAACCAAAACCTTCAACACAAGCAATTTAGACAAGTAGAAAAATGAGATCCCATTATATGTGTGAATGAACCATATATATTTAAATAAAAGTTAGATATGGTGTTTGATAGACTTTTCATTGAATTCCTCTCTTCTCTTTCATTACTTCTCTTCGGCTCAAATAAGAATGTTAAATTAGGTTTGGATCAAATAAAAAAGTGTTGTTATTCCACACAAATAGTTATTTTTCTATAAATCTACAAACATAAAAAAACATTATTAAATTCATCATGAATGCACTGAATACGTAGTAACTCCTATAGTACATAGTCTAAGCTTGACATGTTGTATAGATCAGAAGGAAAATACCATTTTTCTGTACCATTTTACTCATCCTTGGAACAAATTAAATTAATCAAAAGGAGTTGGATTATCTCCAAGATGAACAGTAGTCATACCCAAAAGATTTATTAAAATAAAATAATTAAATTAATAGTTTCCTTGAGGGGCATCAACATCCTATGTTCCCCACATGAACATAGAAACATGTACAGAAATATGTTCTCAGCTAACCTTTTTGGTAGCAAAAGAGACTAATGTTGTTTACTTAATATTTTGATTGCTGAAATTTCACACGTCTCACTCAGATGTACAGAAACATGTAGACTAACTTCTCCATACAGCTAAAGAACTACATTACACTAAAAATTATGTCACCAAGGAAGTCTAATTTAGTGGGACTGTAGACTAGTAAGCATCTGATGCAAGTGGGACTCCCACCCACAGCTCAAATCATAAATTCACACAAAATCATTACAGCAGAGACTCTCTACTTAACATAAATTCATAATCAACATAAAATGCAAACCAATAATCTCATTAATTTTATTCAACTCAACAAAACAAATCTATAACAAACAAAATTGCATTCCGAGCCTGATCACATGCATTCTCATTCTTGCATTTCTATCTCACAATCCTCTTCAAATTCCACGCTGCCCTCTCCAATCTACAATCTTTCTCAGGCGCCTCTCTTTTACTCAGGCACTCTCTTCTCTTGCTTAGGCGCTGCCCTTTCATGCAAAAAAGAAATCTATTTTTAAAGCCTCTGATGAGGCATGGGAGTCTCTTCAAAAGACATCCATTCATTTTCCTTCAAATGGTGCTTCTCAATTTACTTATGGTTTGCAGATTTTAAAACCTAAAATGATTAGTTGGAAAGTCCTTCATAAGGCGCTCCATGTAGGCTATTAATTTTTGTTTTAAGACACACAAAATAGCCTAAATTTATTTGCCTAAATTAGGCACATCAACCTTCCCACCAATCCTCCTTTAGACTTTGTTGTTGTATGTATTGAAATTTGGCCCCCAAAGATGGACATCTTGCTGGCTGGGATAACATAGAAATAGCCATAACATATAGTTTTAACCTGGATCTCAATATTCACATTTTATTGACATAAAAAGACCCAAATAGAATGTTATGAACGATACCTTAAATCTGCAATGACAATCTGGAGAAAAAAATAAAACAAAATGTGTTGAAGTGCGGAATCGGGTGCTGAAAAGGTGAAAAAATCAAAGTTCTCAAATTTTCCTAAAAAATTGTCCAAAGGTGTGTTATGGCCCCTCAGGTCCTCCAAGAAGAATTTTTCTCCAGCCTTTGTAAATTTATAAAATTTAAACTTTTCGTAAACCTATTGGCACAAACTTTTGGCATTAAAATCTCTAAAATGGTGAAAGGTATAACTTCAATTATTTTTGCACATTAGGAGAAACACAATCAAGAATCTTCCTCTAAAAGTATTTTTGCCTATTTCTGGAGATAATTGTTTTCGTAATTCAACTTGCGAAGCCTCAAATTAATGATTCGACAAAAAATTGAAATTTACAATTCCTACCATAGGAGATATTTTTGAATGTTAAGAGATACCTAAAACTACCAAAACACACCAAAGATGAAAAAATAAAATGCAAATACTTTTGGCTGATACAGGATCACCTGTGGACCTAGATTCTTTTGCATCAGACATGCCAGGTAAGAAAATTTTGTGAGCTTGGACTCACAAAATGGAGTTGAATGGTAAAACTATTTTTTTTATATTGTAAACAATCTACAAAAACTCCATTGCTGAATTAGGCTTAGAAGATTTCTCATTTCACCTCTTCCAGCATCTTGTAGGTACACTTGTCATCCTCCTTCACCAAGTCTGTGTTCTCCTTTTGCTTATCGTGGACTCTGTTCCACCATAATTCACCCTCCTCCACCAACTACTCTCTTATCTCATCTCTTCTCTCATGGGATTCAACCCACTATTGTTCAACCTGCTCCACCAACATTCCTCTCTCTTAACCTCAGTTGCACCATCCTGCACAACAACTACATACAACTCCAGGATGTCCTCTTCATACTTTTTATTCTCATCTACTCTCATTACCTCAACTAAATCAACACAAAATTCAAGAAAATTAAATGTTTCTGATTAAAAGGTCAAATAGGTTTTGAGAGGGGACCCCGAAACCCCTGCTGCTGTGACATTCTCTTTACCTCCTTCTGCTGCAATTTTCTCAAAGCTCTCCTCTTTAAATCATCTTCATCTTTTCTATCCACTACAACATTTTCATTCTCTATCACTACAACCTCATTATCTGCACTTTCATTATCCTCTCCTTTGATCACAACTACATCTTCTTTCTTCACATCCTCAGCATCATTTGCTATAATGTCTTCTTTCTTCTCTTCATCTTCTTTCTTTTCTGCAACCTCTATTGCGATCTCTTCTTTCTCTTCTACACTTTCCTTGAATGCAATCTCTAATGTTGCTAGTCTTGCTTCGACTCTTCTCAATTCCTCAAGAATTGACTATTCATCTTCTTCATCTTCCTCCTCTGCACACACAAATCTATCTCCAAACAAATAATAATTAGAAGAATAATGGGACTACACCTCACCCATATCCTTTTCTACCTTCCTCTTTTCCATCTCTCTATTTTTCTCTATCTTTATACTCTGCTCCAAGGAATCCATCTTTCTAGAAATCTCTGCACATTTTTCTTGAATTCTGGCCCATGTTTCTTCATCCAATCTTCTTTCCTACCTTCCAATAAAAGAACTTATTAAAACCTTATCAAATGCCAAACTCATACTCTACTTCTTTTTTGACATTTCTACAAACACTTGCTCAACCTACAACATGCATACCGATTTCTCTCCAAGATTCAATGTCTTCTTCCAGCTCTCAATTGCTCAAGACTCCTTGTATACTTGCAGCAATCCTCTTGAGTTCTTCAGACAACACAACCACTTCACTCTCCACCTACAGGTCCTGGTGTAGACTCTACACTCTCAAGGCCTTTGGCTCTGATACCATTTGATGCAAGTGGGACTCCCACCTGCAACTCAAATAAAAAATCCACACAAAATCATTACAGCAGAGACTCTCTGCTCAACATAAATTCATAACTCAACATAAAATGCAAACCAATAATCTCATTAATTTTATTCAACTCAACAAAACAAATTTGCAACAAACAAAATTGCATTCTTGGCCTCTCAGGCTCACATGCAATCACATTCTTTCATTTCTATCTCACAGTCCTCTTCAAATTCCACGCCTCCCTCTCCAATCTACAATCTTTCTTAGGGACCTCTCTCTTACTCAGGAACTCTCCTCTCTTGCTTAGGCATTGCCCTTTCTTGCAAAACATTTCTATTTTAAAGGCTTTCATGAGGTGTGTAGTCTCTTCAAAAGACATCCATTCATCTTCCTTCACATGGCACTGCTCAATTTACTTATGTTTTGCATATATTTTAATACTTGAAATGATGCATTGAAAAGTCCTCCATAAGGTACTCCACATAGGCTATTAATTTTTGTTTTAAGACACATAAAATAGGCTCAATTTATTTTCTTAAATTAGGCACCTCAACCTACCCACCAATCCTCCATTAGACTTTGTTGTTGTATGTAATGAAATTTGACCACCAAAGATGGGCATCTTGATGGCTAGAATGGCTTAGAAATAGCCATAACATATAGTTTTAACATGGATCTCTATATTCATATTTTATTGACATCAAATGACCCAAATATAATGTTATGAACAATACCTTAAATCTGCAATGACTATTTGGAGAAAAAAAATTAAACAAAGTGCATTGAAGTGAGGAATCAAATGTCAGAAAGACGAAAAAATGACAGTTCTCCATTTTCCTAAAATTTTTCCCAAAGGTGTGTTATGACCCCCTCAATTCCTTCACAAAAGGATTTCACTCCATCCTTTATAAATTTTGAATTTTTAAACTTTGCGTAAACCTATCGGCACAAACTTCTAGCATTAAAATCTCCAAAATGGTGAAAGATATGACTTCGAATATTTTTGCACATTAGGATATCAAGAATCTTCCCCTATAAGTATTTTTTGCCAGCTGTTATGAATCTCTGAAAACAATTATTTTTGTAATTCATCATGGGAAGCCTCAAAACAATGATTCATTGATTTGAAAATTGTAATTCTGACAATAGGAGAGCTTTTTGAATGCTGAGAGATGCCTAAAACCACAACACACCAAAATGAGAAAATAAAATGCAAATATTTTTGGGCAATGCAGGAGGAGGACCTGAATGCTTTGGCATCTTAACCAAAGCACAAGCAGGGTATTTATGCTTTAATTTTCAAATAGAAATTTTTCATATTTATACTTTTAAAATTTGTAACACTGTATAACTTGTTATTTATATAGTCATATATGTGACTTTTTAACTTATTAATAAACAATAAAAATTTATTATAGGCAAATAATATAATATTCAAAATTAAACTTTATAACATATCATTAATATAGTACTCTAATTTATAATACATATCATTTTATAATATTTATTATAAAAATATAGAATATTTTGAAAAGAGAATATAAATGAATTTTCTTTTTAGAATGGTTTTAACTCTTGAATACAAAATTATCTTGAATATTTTTTTAATATAATAGTAAACTTAAGATATTAATTTTATAATATTTTTTATAGAAATACATATTAACTTAGAATATTTTGAAAAGATACAATATAAATGATTTTTTAATTTATAGACTTGTTTTAACTCTTAAAACTGAGATTCTCTTAAATATTTTTTTAATATCATTTTAGAAAACTACTTTTAATTTAATAGTATTAAATTTAAGATTTTTTCTGTGTAGTTAGGTTTAAAAGGAATGGTTCTTATTCATTGCTTTATAATTCTACTCTCATTTTGAATGTTTTAATTTAGTTGTTTTAATAAAAAATAAATAAAATCATAGAGATCAAAAAGAGTTTGTTGAATTATAGAGGGATCAAGAATGAAGTGTTTTACTATAAATAAAGTTGCTTTCATATTCACAATCCCCCCTAAGAAAAGCAAACCCTACCCAACAAAAAAAAATTGCTCTACACCCAAATTGATCATTTGAGCTTTTCTTAGATCACATTCATCTCTTTTCTATTCCAAGCATCCACAATCCTATAGTTTTTGAGATGAAACCAAATGATTCTATAAGGATGGCATTACATGCCTATATAAATAAAATGTGATGGGTGCACTAATATTAGATGAGTCAATATCTAATTAAAATCTAGTAATAAATCAATAAATTAGTTTGATTAAGTTTATTGACATGATTATGGAGAAATTGAAACTAATAGACTTTATTTTTACTGATTTCCATAAATTGAACATTTTTTTTGATAATTTATATTATTTTAAAAACATCAATTGAAAGAATGACTAAACTGTCATAAATGTCTTTAATTGTAAGACTCAAATTAAATTTTGATGGACCTTCAAAATCTGATGGTAGGGCTAGTGGTGGTGGGATTATCAGGAATGACATTGGGGAGTTTGTTATTGCCTATGCTGGAGGCTTAGGTATTCAAAGTAATAACTTTGCTGAGGCTTCTGCACTTTTATGGGGTATCAAGCTGGCAATCACGTTTGGTATAAGGAAGCTGCATATTGAGGGAGACTCTAAAATAGTTATTGATGTTGTTACTAAGGGTTCAATCTATGGGTGGCGACTTAAGGATATAATTGCTGATATTCAAATGCTTATCTCGAGTATTACCCAAGTTGATTTCTCTCACATATATAGAGAGGGAAATGGAGTTGCTGATGCACTTGCGAATCATGGTCAGCAGTTTGAAAATTGGCAATGTTGGTGCCAATTCAATAATATCCCCTGTGCTATAGGGGATTTGATTCAAAAAGAGATAGCTTTTCAAAGATGCTGCATCACAATGTGAAAGCTAGTTTGGCACATTTGGTTCCTTGTGGCACAATGAGTTGGCTACCTAAGGACATGGTCATTATGATGAAAAGTACTTTTTTGGCAAATGCTAATTTGGCACTTATGATCGCTCGCGGGATGTTGAGCTGGCTGCTTGATGTTGATAGGAAGGCTAAATTTATGATTTTGGAGCATGGGAAGGACTCACAGAGATTGGAGAATGAGGAGACATATCTAAGTAATGATGACCTTAGGACACTAAATAATTCCCTCATTTATTTCACTTTCTTGCTTCTTTATGCCTATAGAGATAATACTCGAGGGCCTTTTGATGTTAGACAAAGACATAGCAAGCCTAATTGCTATTTTCCTCTACTCTATGGGTTTGAAGGAAAGGTGATAATGGGGGGGGGACAAAATTCACACTATGCCCATCTCCTGGGTCATCCCACAATAATGGGTTACACTTTTTGGCCAAACTTGACATTGAAATCAATATTTTGAACTAAATCTTCACATTCTGACACCTGTAGCCATTAAACCATTAGGAATTTGAAGATGATGTGAACCAGTGATTTGTGAGATTTTGTTTGTAGATTATAAATATATATATATATTTTAAAATTTGGAGTTAAATTGTAAAAAAATTTGCATCTCTTTTGATAACTAGTTTTTAATAGTAAACAACATTTTTTTAAAGTGATGTGTATTCTGTAGCACATAACTTTTTTTCTACTAAGGATAAAATTTTGATTCTTTTTAATTTAGATTGGTAACACTGATATATAGTGTATGCATTTGGTTTCATAATGTTTTGTTGAATATATATTTTTTAATTAATTTTTGAATTCAAACAAATTATAATTTAGACATAGGCGTATTCCGTAAAACATAACTTTTTTTGTATGTATTGAAATTCAATTTTTTTCATTTGTTGAAACAAGAACATCAATACCTAGTGCATAGATATTTTTTAAAAAAAAATTTCAGTAATTTACTAATTTTCGATGTGTGTAGAATAGAGAACTTGCTGCTCGGTGAAAACCATACATTCACAAGAGATAAAAAATAAATATAATAATCAAATTAAATATATTTAAAATTATATTTTTGGGAAGCTTATAATAAAGACTATATACTTAAAAAGCATAAATTTTAAATGAATTCATTTGATCCCTAAAAAGATAAATCAAAATTAGTTTTCTATCAGCATTTTGATAGGTGTAGATGAGACTCCATTATAGGTATGGTTTAAAACTAGCGGGCTTCTATCCAAAGGGGTTTGAATCTAAGGGGGTTTAATCAAACCCTATTCAATTAAAATCCTTTAAATGGAACCTTTCAAGGCTTAAATCATTATATTTTCTAAAAATATGTGATTTCAGCAAAAATTAGGATGTCCTAGAAAGTGTAACCCATTATTGTGGCATCACCCTCTGACTGCAGTGAATTTAAGGATAATCCAGTGGTGTAGCATTATTGCAAAGAAGGAGGCATCATTCCTTTCCTTGAATGTCTCAATGGCTATGATGAAAACCTTTCAGTGCAATGTGCTCTATCTTGGGATAACTGCAGAGTTAAAATTGGCAAGATAGGGTTTGAAATTTCTGAGAAACTTATTGCAATGGCTACTGGCCTATCTATGAAGGGCACGAAGCTGGTGAGGAAGGCTAAGGTTGCTGACATTCACAGTCATAAGCTTTTTCTGGGTGAGGGGGAGGCACTTGTCACTTATCAAGGAGGGTTTGATCATGTAAAGCTCCCAGGGCCATGGGATGAGATGTGCTACCTTCTGATGAAGTACTTCACTCTCGAAGGGCGTTTTACTAGGTTTTATAATTATCACCTTCCCCTCCTTAACCATTTCAGGAGAAAAGTTCTTATTATCTTTCCTTTTTATTTGATGTCTTCTTTAGAACATTCGATTCACTGGGTGAAAGCTAAAATGGATAACAATCCCTCTATGTGTCCTGTTCCCCTCCACCAAGTCCTTATTCATTGTCTATATAAGTTTCATTTTGCCTTGGACCCTCCGAAACTAATTCTCCCCAGTGTTGTTTAAGTCCCTATGGATTCTCCCTCGATGTTGCTTTTCCTGTTGAGGAGCCCTATTCCACCGCTAATAACCAAAATCGTAAAGGTGGTTCTTTGTCTAAAACCCTAGAAGAGAATACTGAGAAAGACATCCATACTCCTTTGGCTAAAGGAAGTGTGAAGGGGATAAAAAGGAAATTTAAGGTTTCTACTATGGAGATTTCCAAAGTTAAGGATATGGGGGCCCATACAAATCCAAATAGTGACATTGAGGGTCCTTCAAAAAAAGATAAAGCTAAAATTGCAGTCAAATCTAAAAATGAATGTTACTCTTCAGGAGTTAGAAGGTTTGGTAGAATTGCTGGCAAACCGCCCCCTCTGGCTAGGCTAATTGATTATTCTAAAAGTGAATCTGGTTATTCTACTCAGGGAGATGACAAGTCTAAAGGGGAAGACATTGAGGTCCGTGAGATTTTGGAGGAGACTGCTGGGGTTGAGGATAAGGAGGATTCTGACAGAGGAGATTTTGAAGCTGATGATAATGTTCAAGAAGAGGAGAGGGTGACTGTTGAGGAAGTTGAAGAGGCTGCTAAGGAAGATGGTGACAGTTAGGAAGATGAAATTGCTATTCTCAAAGGCCGTGTGGAATCCCTGGAACAAAGGATCGGATCTATGAGATACTTTATCAACAGTATGCTCTGTCGATCAGCTATGCTCAATTTGTCCCTGCTAGAGGAACATGACACCCTTGCCCATGGAGCTGATGAAGAGAAAGTCGAAGAGTTTGACAAGATTTATAAATTTTTGGCTAAAGGCTGGGAGGATGTTTCTCCTTACCTTTGTTTATTTACTTACTGTTTATCTGCTATTAGACTGCTACATTTACTATCTGCTGGTTATCGACTGTTAATGCTATTTTTGTTGTAGCTTGGGATGGTGGCTCTTTTTGTTTCTGAGCCTTTGCTATTCTTTTTTGGGTTTTTGTTGTAAGGGTTCGGCCCTTGGTTTTTGCTACCTTATATAATCAAAAACATTGTGGATTGATCATGATTATCTTTAAGCCAGACATAATTTTTAGTGGTCAATCTAAATCTTTTAGTGGTTGTGGCTTGTTGAGATTGTCTGAATCAATCTCATATAGCTTGAGTATTGGACATATAAATGATTTGCCAAGAATAATGGGTAATAGATGGGTTAATCCACTAGTTAATAACATTTTAACAAAACATTTAACAATGTTATGTCTCTACTTTTATGTTTCCCTTTTTTATGTGTTGACTTAACCTTTTATTGTCTCCATGAGCGTGCATTGAAAGTTTCAAGGGAGCTCTATGCAACATTATAAAATTCCATAAAAGAAGAATCAAAAACTATTAATAATGAATGTAGAATTTTTTTTAATCATTTATGATATTGTTTGAAAAAGATTATTATTTTATGGCAGTGTTTTAAATCTATGCCATCTATCTTATATATCTCATTTAATCTTATCAACATAAAAAACACTTTGACATTAAAAAAAAAAAAAAAACTTGAACAATTTTTTAAAATATATATTTTTTTTAAAATTAAATTTTATGCAACGTGTACGGTGGACATAAAGAAATAAAAGTACTCTTTTGAAATGAATGAATGGACGCCATGAATGTAAAAGCGTAATGTAATTAAATAAATACCATGATTTTGGTCTTTTCCTCCGTATCTTCGTGCCCCTGTACATTGGTTTTGAAAATTAGCTGCAAACCGTCTGCACTTTTATTTTCGGATGGGAGGGAACAGCCTCTCTGATAGCCCATCTGCAATTGAAGCTGCAACCATCAAACTTAATATTGAAAACGTATTCATTTCATTCCAAAATATATGTATTCAATTATTACTGTGTTAATATACAACCCATGTTTCAAATCTAATTACTCTAGGAAGAACTGTAAGAAATAGAACTGTTAATATGATATGCAAGGAGTGTTAATTTAAAATGTAGCTTGGATAGGTGTTCTAGTCTCGGGTGGTGATTACGAGGCTGGAAACACAGCTGGATAATATTTTTCTCTATATCTAGAAAATTGATTTCTCGAGAGACTTCTAGATATTAGGGTTTAGAGTCTAATTAATCCTAGCCATTGATTTAGATTAAATCATGGCCATTGGTTTTCAATGAGGGGATTATAAAAGAGGATCAATGGGCATTTGGAGAACACAGATCCGAGAAGTATTTGTAGCGATAGCAAATAAATAAATTTGTAGCAATAGCAAATTGATTTGCAGTGAGAGCAAAGGGCGCAATGATAGCGTTGGAGAGCAGTGGAATTGACGGAGAAGGAAAATATTGCCGGAGCAATTTCAGCAGGAACAATTGAGGGAAGGGAATTTATAGGAAAGAAATTTCCAAAGCTCTGCCAGTAAGAGGCAAGCAATTTTGTATCTCTTGATTTTCTGTAGTTGAATAGAATTCTTATCTGCTGATTGGTTTTACCTTCAGGGTTTTTCCAGGGACAATTTGTCCAAAATATTATGTTGATTTTATTTTTTCTGTCTTCGTGATTTTTCCGTGAAATTGCAGCTGTGTTATTAATTAATATTTGCTGTAAGTTATTTTTCGGCAGTCAAATAATCTAACATAAGATAGGAAATTAATAATCAGTAGCTGCAATAGATTTTTCACATGGTATCAGAGCGGATCTGAGGGCAAAACAGGCACAGGGAGAAAGGAAAAATAATAAATAAAAAAAATCTAGGGTTTATAAAACCCAGTTTGACCTCTTCAAATTATTATTTTCTTTTAAGATGGCCTCAGCAGGTTTAAGAGATCAGGATAGATTAGATGGAGCCTCAAATTTTGGTGTCTGGAAAGCCAGAATTTCTTTATTGCTGGAAGAGAATGGTATCAAGGATTATGTGACCACTATTGTACCTGTACCTACAGATGCAACACAGCTCTTAGCATATAAGAAGGAAGATGTCAAGGCAAGGAGGCTAATTCTTGACGGTGTTAAGGATCATATTGTTCCGCATATTGCAAAGTTAGAAACAGGAAAGATGATGTGGGACGCCATTATGAATCTGTACCAGAATGCTACCCTTAACCGAAAGCTGATTCTCAGAGAAAAGTTAAGGAATACCCGGATGAATAAGGGAGAAGACGTCACAAGTTACCTCACCAGACTTAGACTTGTCAGGGATGAATTGGTAGCTGTTGGAGACAAACCAAAGAACGATGAGCTAGTACGAATAGCCCTGAATGGGTTTACTAAGCAGTGGGATGTCTTTGTTCAAGTTATTAATGGACGAGACACCTTACCGAGTTGGGATCGACTATGGAGTGACTTCACTCAGGAGGAGCTTAGACTAAGTCTTGTCAGTGGAACCAGCAGTAATAGTCAGAAAAGTGAGGTGGAACAGGAAAACGTTGCCCTAGCAGGAAAATGGAAAATGAAGAAGGGGTTTGGCAAAGGATCAAATCCAAAAAGTGAGAAGAAGAAGGACTTGTCTAAGATCAAATGCTATGGCTGTCACGAGTTCGGCCACTATGTCAGCGATTGCCCACAAAGGAAGAAAAATGAAAAGAAAGGCAAGAAGCAGACGACAGCTTCAGCAAGTGTCAATGAGCTTTCTAGTAGAATGGAGGATGAGTTTGCACTCATAGCTTGCCTGACTAGCTCAACCTCACAGGGTTTTTGGTATATAGACAGTGGGGCATCATTTCATATGACAGGAGTTAGGGAGTACTTCTCTAGCTACAAGGAGGAGGACATCAGATTTCAGATTCAGATGGGGAACAAGTCCAAGTGCGATCCAGTTGGGAGAGGGACTGTTCTATTTCAGAGGGAGAATGACAAGCCTATTTCCATTCATGATGTGTTGCATGTGCGAGGCTTAGGCATGAATCTAATTTCCATATCTGTCCTTCAGGATAAAAGCTACAATGTACGCTTTAGAGGGGCACATGTTTTAATCAAGCATAAAGATTGGAAATCACCCATAGCTATTGGAGTTAGGAGCGGCCGACTTTATAGGTTGCAGTTTGATACTCCTAAGGCACTAGTGAGCAGCAGTAATCCTAGAGATCAAGGAGAGCTATGGCATAGGAGGATGGGCCATATACATCATGGAGCACTTAAATTGCTTCGTGAGACAGTGACAGGTGTTCCAGACGTGAGCACAGAGCATGATGATGTATGTAACGGATGTGTATTGGGAAAATTTGTGAAAGCAGCTTTTCCAAGGAGTGACACCAGATCCAAGGGGGTTCTTGATCTAGTACATTCAGATATATGTGGACCAATGTCAACGAAGTCTCTCAGAGGATATGAGTACTTTGTTCTTTTATTGATGATTTCTCCAGGAAGACCTGGATATACTTCTTGAAGACCAAGGATGAGGTCTTCAGTCACTTCCAGGAGTTCAAAGCTCTTGTGGAGAATTCAACAGGCAGGAAGGTAAAGGTTCTTCGGTCAGACAATAGAGGTGAGTACAAAGGGAAAGAGTTCCAGGAGTTCTGTACCAGGGAAGGAATCAAGAGAGAGTGGACTGTTCCTTACAACCCACAACAGAATGGGGTTGCTGAGAGGAAGAATCGTTCTATATTGGAGGCAGTAAGGGCTATGTTGTATGACCAAGATATGCCACGTTACTTATGGGCAGAGGCACGCAGTACAGCGGTATACATACAGAACAGGGTTCCACATAAGGTATTGGGCAAGATGACACCAGAGGAGGCATTCTTAGGGAAGAAGCCAAATGTCAGTCACTTCAAGATATTTGGGAGTTTGGCATTTTGTCACATTCCAGGGGCTACACGTTCCAAGTTAGATCAAACTGCAGAGAGAGGGTACTTTGTGGGGTACAGTGAGACCTCAAAGGCATATCGGATATTTATTCCAAGGACCAAGAGGATTATAGTTAGGCGTGATGTCAAATTCATGGAGGACAAGGCATATAGGAGGTCTAGAGATTTGCCAGCAGATGATCAGAATGAGCAGCCAACAGAAGCTCCAAGGATTGTTCAACCAGAACAGGGGTAGCGAAGCACGAGTACAGTTACTAGTACAAGCACAGGCTCAGGTGCTGAGAGTTCGCAGAGTATGGAGCAATAGATACAGCAAATCTAAGAGATGCATCAAGAAGATATGGAGTTTGATATTTCATCCTCTATAATTGACAAGAGGAACCATGAGGTTTAACAGACACATAAGGATACTCAGGAGTTTGTGGGAGCTCCTAGGATGAGTAATAGACAGCGAAAACAACCAGCCAGGTATAATGACTATGTGGCATTGGTTAGTCATTTGGTAGATAGTGAACCTTCTAGTTATCAGGAGGCTGCACGGCAATAGGTGTGGCAAGATGCGATGGTTGAGGAATATACTTCAATAATGCAGAACGATGTGTGGGAGGTTGTGCCTAGACCAACAGATAGAGCAGTGGTTGGATCACGCTGGATCTATAAGATTAAGCATGGTGCAGATGGTAGCATCAAGAAATACAAGGCAAGGTTTGTAGCCAAGGGGTTCTCTCAGAAGGAGGGAATAGACTATGAGGAGACATTCGCTCCAGTGGCCAGGTATACTTCTATACGAGCCGTAATCTCACTTGCAGTGCATATGGGATGGCAGATCCATCAAATAGATGTCAAGATAGAATTTCTTAATGGTGAATTGGCAGAGGAGGTATACATAGAACAACTAGAGGGCTTTGTAGCACACAGCAGTGAAACCCACGTGTGCAGATTGAAGAAAGCTTTGTATGGACTCAAGCAGGCTCCCAGGGCATGGTATGAGCGCATTGATAGGTACTTGCAGGGAATAGGCTTTGTGAAGAGTGAGGCAGATGCTAACCTCTACTACTTGATGGTTGGGGGTGAAGTTCTCATTCTTATTCTATATGTGGATGACTTATTTTTAACAGGTTCACTAGGGCTTATAGAGGAGTGCAAGAGGGACCTTGCAGCAGAGTTCGAGATGAAGGATTTGGGGCATATGCACTACTTTCTAGGCATGGAAGTGTGGCAGACAGATGGAGAGATTTTCCTTGGACAAGGGAAATACTACATTGAAATCTTGAAGAGGTTTGAGATGCAAGATTGCAGAGCCATGTCTACACCTATGATCACGAATTGGAAGAAGGTAGACGCATCCAAGGAAAAGGATGTAGACCCCACCTTATACAGGATGTTGATTGGATCTCTCATGTATTTGGTCAACACTAGGCCAGATATATCCTTTGTAGTAAACTCTCTTAGCCAGTTCATGGTTGAGCCGAAGAGAGTGCATTGGATAGCGGCAAAGCATGTGTTGCAATATTTGTGTGGTACAATCGAGTATGGGATCAGATATGCTCGAGGTGATGGTATCAAGTTGATAGGCTATACTGATGCAGATTGGGTAGGTAGTACAGTGGACAGGAAAAGCACTTCAGGGTGCTGCTTTAGTTTGGGATCAGGAGTTGTCTCTTGGTACAACAGGAAGCAAAAGTCCGTGGCTCTGAGTTCTCCAGAAACAGAATACATAGCAGCTAGCATGGCAACGTGTGATGCTATATGGCTTCGGAAGTTGCTGGTAGCCTTGTTTGATCAGAAGGTTGATACTACAGTGATACACTGTGACAATCAGAGTTGCATCAAATTATCTAAGAATCCAGTGTTTCATGATAGGTCTAAGCATATAGACATCAAGTATCATTTCATCAGGGATTGTGTACAGCGGAGGATTGTTCAGCTACAGTATATACCTACAGATCAGCAGGTAGTAGACATTTTGACAAAGGCATTGGGGAAGGTGAAATTCATCTTCTTCAGAGATAAGTTGGGTGTTATGCAGAACACCTTCCTCACTAAGAGAGAGTGTTAATTTTAAATGTAGCTTGGACATGTGTTCTAGTCTCGGGTGGTGATTACGAGGCTAGAAACACAGCTGGATAATATTTTTCTTTATACCTAGAAAATTGATTTCTCGAGAGACTTCTAGATATTAGGGTTTAGAGTCTAATTAATCCTAGCCATTGATTTAGATTAAATCATTGCCATTGGTTTTCAATGAGGGGATTATAAAAGAGGATCAATGGGCATTTGGAGATTATAAAGTATTTGCAGCGATAGCAAATAAATAAATTTGTAGCAATAGCAAATTGATTTGCAGTGAGAGCAAACGGTGCAGTGATAGCGTTGGAGAGCAGTGGAATTGCCGGATAAGGAAAATATTGCCGGAGCAATTTCAGCAGGAACAATTGAGGGAAGGGAATTTATAGGAAAGAAATTTCCAGAGCTCTGCCAGTAAGAGGCAAGCAATTTTGTATCTCTTGATTTTCTGTAGTTGAATAGAATTCTTATCTGCTGACTGGTTTTCCCTTCGGGGTTTTTCCAGGGACAATTTGTCCAAAATATTGTGTTGATTTTATTTTTTCTGTCTCCGTAATTTTTCCGTGAAATTGCAGCTGTGTTATTAATTAATATTTGCTGTAAGTTATTTTTTGGCAGCCAAATAATCTAACATAAGATAGGAAATTAATAATCAGTAGCTGCAATAGATTTTTCACAAGGAGACCTTAGCGCTACTCCAGTTGTAATGTAAATCACTCTGATTTCTCACAGTAATTGTAGCACTAAAATTCGAGTCCTGAACATATGCACAAATCTTCGTTGCGTCAACTGCCGAAATCTGAGCAATGTAAAGACCGTATCCTTTATTATTTGAATCTCCATTATCATCGAAAGGCAGTTGATAGACTGTAACACTATCGACTTGACTGCCGGATGGAAGGTAGGCAGATATTTCCAGATTAGCAGCGACACCAACACAACAGACATACATAATATAATAGAGGAAACACACTTTCAGAAGAAGAGAGAGAATCGAACAACCCATTTTTTTCTGGTAAAAAAGCTCGCTTGCATGGAATACATCAAGTACTTGCCCAAGACAATATTATGAAGACGCAGAAAATAAATCCATAACCCTAATCCGAACACGGAACCGACCAACGAACGCGAAAGTTTGAACGTGTCAAACTTTTCTAGTGGGACTATAAAATATCCAGTCTTCTTAACTACCCCGAAGGCGTTCCCTCCACAAGAGGGAGCGAGTAACTTCCGCGATCGACAGAAGACGATTGAAATGCTGGGCGCCGTCGAATCTATCATCGTCGAGAAAGCAGCGAGAATTTTCTCAACCATGCCTTGCGGAGGCGGAACCGGACTCAGAGGCAATGGTGTAGACAGCCAAATTATTCTGGCAGTAAATTATTCAGGGTTTTTAATATTGGTATATCTTGAAACAATAAATAATATATTGAATCTATGTGACTTTTGTTAAAGTGCTCTTGGTTTGTTGGTGAAGTTGAAAGGGTTTGAATGAGCCCACTAGAGATCAAGTCTTGTTGAGTGCAAAGCTCCCAACACCATAAAGGATGCCCCAGGCAAATTAAATGGAATGGATACCCCTCAGTCCTTGGCTCTTAGCTGAAGAGGTCAGCCTAAAGCTCGTGCTCTGTATCAGGGAGCAAAAATCCATCAAAAAAATCTATAAGGCTCGTGCTCTGGATCGGGTAGCAAAAGTAGCAAAAACCCATCAAAAAATAATCTATCTGATTGAGACATACATTGTCGCAAAAAAATCTATAAGGCTCATGCTCTGGATCGGGTAGCAAAAGTAGCAAAAACCCATAAAAAAAAATCTATCTAATTGAGACATGCATTGTCACATTATTTTATGGCGGATAGAAAAAAACACTGAATTAAATAATGCAATAATTTGTTGTTATCATCACTAAGAATTTTAAATAATAAGTTGGTGGATGATTGAGAAACATATATTGTCACATTATTTTATGGGGTGTAGAAAAACACTGAAATAAATAATGCAACTATTTGGTATTTGTAGTTTAAATTGAAGAGTGGTTAACTGTCACTAATGTCCAAACTTAAAAATTTGATCATATTTATTAATTAATTGAAACTTAGAATATAATATGATTTTGAATTTCAATTGATTAATAAATATGGTTAAATATGCCTCCAATATAGACATGTCATTAATTTTGAATTTCAATTAATTAGTAATATGATCAAATGTGTATCCAATATTAAAATCACACACACACACACACACACACACACACACACGGAGTGTCTTTTCAATAGCAATTTAAATGATATAGGGTAGACAAGTCATTAATTGTGTTAGTTAAATTTGTAATAATCTAGCTCTTACATAGAATTATTATGACTTCAATATTTTTTATGGCAAACAACATGAAGTCTTATCTATCGATAATTAAGGTATTGATGGATGATTTATCATACAACTTGTTATATCAACGAATTTAATAAAAACTTGTAAAAAATTATTTTTAATGGCATGACCAAAACTTGTTCAATGAAACACCTAATACTTCAAATTTAAAAAATAAAAAATAAAAATGAAGAGAGACTATGGTCTTCACCTCTATTTTTTCAATTAGTTTCTTAGTAAGGCAAAAAAATTAATCCATTTTGCTAATGTTTTTTCTCAAATGGTTGTATTCTACTTTTTCATTAGCATGCTTGAATTTAGGTGGGTGCATTTTTAATTTTTGATTTAGAAAAGAGGAAAAATAATGTTCACTCAAATGACAAGTGGTATGTTTATACATACTAAAACATCATCACTTTGCAATGTCCAAAAATCAAAATCTTAATGCTTGGGGCATATTATCACCAATGTCATTCCATAGGGCATTCTAGAATGTAAGCAATAAATTTAGAGTAAACAATAAGAAAACGAATATACAAATCAAAAAATTTCAAAACTAAAACCAAAGAAAAACTAAATGCTATACCTTCCCATTGAATAGATGTACTTTTGAATGTAGTTGATGATGAAGCATTCAAGATTTCATTGCATATTCACATTTTTCATTCATGATTTGGAAATAGATGAGGGTAGATTTATAGATGATGATTGTAGATAGATTGATTTAAAGATGGATAAGAATAAGATTTTGTGGATTTTAATTTAGAAAAGGAAGAATATGGATAAAGATAATTAGTTTGATTTATTTATTCACTTTAGTTAACTAGTTGCACATGGATTAAAAATAGAAATGATTCATGAAGGAGATAATATGAGATTTGAGTGGATTTATTTATTTATTTTTAATTAATTAAATATACATTGAATAAAAATAGAAAGGAATAATCAAATAGATATGATAAGAAATGGATGGATAGTTAGATTTTATTTATTTGTTTGTTTTAATTAACTAGTTGTACAAGGATTTAAAATAGACATGAATCATGAAGTAGATAAGATGGGATATGAGTGGATTTATTTTTTGTTTTGGAATATATGGGTGAACATTAGTATAATTAACTAAATAATCTAATTATTTAATTAATTAGTTGTGGTAAGCAAAATGGACAAATTAAAGCATGATAATGAGGAAGTGTCAATATGGCATTAGAATAGTAAGATGTAATGTTAGGTATGATCTTAGTAGGTGGTACAATTTAATTATCTACACATAACACTTGTCTATCTCAAGTATTCACCATTTGTGAGTAGTTAGTTCACATTTACTCCTAGGCTCTACCAAAATGGAAGCTTTTGAACAAGGTGTGATCTGTAACAACCCGCCCCGCAACCCTAAAGGGTAAGGACCAAAAGGGGACAAGATTTTTTTTTTTTGTGAAATTGTTACTTATGTTCGTGCATTGATGTTAAAATGATGGTGATGATGCTATAAATCTTGATGCATTATTGCATTATGTTGAAAGCATTGCAAGTTTTTTTATCTCCCTGATGGCTGAATCAGAGATACGGATATTAGTTTCATTAACTTTATATGTAATCTTAAATTCTGTTCTTATTTGAATTGGAGGAGCACTACACTATCATCAGACTGTATCCTAATCCTATTAGGCAATTCATCATAGCTGAACACATTTAAGGTAGAAAGAGTGGCATTTGTTACATCAAGGTTACTGCTTGATATTATAGATCGTGCATTCTGCAAAAGGCACAAGAATCACTCATGTCATGACAATTTTATAATTCATAATATTAAATACACACATTGCAAACATAGTCCTTTTGACTGGGCCTGAAAACATGTAAATATATATCACTATTAAGTTCTATCCCCTTTTAAGGAATACTTTCAATAGTGTCTTCGATTATATAATCATTAGTTTGAAAACAATACCTCTTTGTCGATAAGGACACTAATGTTGGCTTGCCTCTTTGTAAACTAGAGAAAAGTAGTCAAGTCCAAGTAATTCCCCCTATAGCTTGTGAAGGATTTGCTTGGCTGATGTGAATATTTAAATAGCAGTTTTTACTTGACAGATTTAATTGATGATTATCTTGGATCATGAGTGGTTATTGTATTGTTTCAATTTGGTTATGTAGACGTCATTGGTTAAATGAGATGAGCTTAGGTCTAGGATATTGAGTCCTTGTGTATGGCCTTGAGTGCTTGTAAAGGCTAAGGATGCACACGAGAAGGCATATCCATCTGCGGGGCATCAAGTTATCTGTCTATAGGGTGTTGATTCGGGCATGATTGAGTCTCCTCGTTTGTATGAGAGGTGGAATTGATTCCATATGGTGCCATCCCTTCATGCATGCATGTTGACACTCCATCCAATTTGCACCCTAGTATCTTTTACCTTTGTAGTCGTGAGTAGCACCCAACATTATATTTGATGAGCATCTCTATGTTATGACTTTGGCTTCATGCATTGTCTTCCATGTCTGCTCTGTGATTGATGTGAGTGTTGGCCATCATTTATACCCTTACCTTGTTACTTCTTTTTGGGTCTTATGACTACCTCCTAGCATGGTGGGGTGGTCTCTTATGAGTCCACATGGTTGGAAGGCATTGCCACTGCCATTGGGGATCGGTGAATAGGTTACTGGAGCACCAATTGGAGATGTTCTCTCTCTCTCTCTCTGTTACTTTATTAGTTGTTCATCATTCAGTTATTCTATCATATTCATGGCTACACCATTGTTCTTGTATATTCTTTTATGTAGTTGTACTCTTTTGAGAGAATAGATGTAATAATGTAATTTAATGAGAAGAAATGTAATGTTCTATATTTAGCTTACAGCTTTCTGGTGTTTGTATCGGACCCACTTGTACTATGATGATCATTATGGCTCTGTGTTTTATAGTGTAAATGGGTATTAGGAACATTTGAATTGGTGTTTAAAATGAACGTAGTTTAACAATGTTTTCTCTGGAGAGTGAATTAGTGCTCAACTTTGGCTTGTACATTTGGCCATACTTGGCCATGAATGTTGTCGACATATTGAATTACATGCTTACTTTTGTTCCATCTTATGTGTATGTTATCACTTTATTTTCAAAAAAAAAATTATCTTGTCCTTTTTTGGCTCTTACCCTTCGGGGTTGCGTGGCAGGATGTTACACCTATATTAGTTTTTAATATAGCCAGATGCCACTAAAAGGGGACCAAAACCCTGATAATATTTGCCCAATTCCATTGCAATTTTGATTTAGTCAAACAAACAATCTAGCCCTTATTATAATCTCTAATAGATCGAACCCTCAACTTTTCCTAACAATTATAAAATCAGAAATCACATGATCTTTTTCAAAACCCTTATCTAGAGAATTAAGGAAATCATTCTACATGATAAATTAAATTCAAGGAAAGAGGTGATGTAAATATCTTGCAATGAAATAAATTTTGGCACATTTTTCAATGCAGCCATGGGGTTTCAATTTTTTCTGTGGAAAGGAAAACGTAGCAGATAGGTTTTAGTTTTTTTTTAAAATTTTTATGTGCTTAACTCTTTGGTGATTTATGGACCGTCTTTAGCACGATGTAGGGGTAAGGTTAGGATGCATTTTAAGGATTTGGAAACATAGGCCCCACTTAAAGGTACCCTTTAGACTAGAATCTTGCCACTATTTGGTTATTGTGGTTGGGTGATTGAATTTGTATCACTCTCTTGGAAGCATCACTCGTTACCATTACACCATAGCCTCTTAAGTGACAAAAACAATATTCTTGCCCTCTTTTGTCCCTTACCCTTTGGGGTTACAAGGTGGGATGTTACATAATCATCCATCAAAGCATAAAGGATAGATGAATTTTATCAAATGTTTTCATTGCCTCTACGCTAGTTGACATGAATGTAAAATGTAGAAGCATGTAGAACATGCAAAACAATATTGATTGCTAGTTTTTAAAAGTTGTATAGAACCTTATGAAATAACCTTCTAAATTTCTTTAATGGGAGCTTTTGAGTAGGGTATGGACATCCATAAAAACATAAAGGATAGAAGAACTCCATCAGATATTTTAGTTATCATTGTGATAGGTGACATGAATACAAAATGTAGGAGCATGTGGAAGGACGAGTGAATATTGATTTCTAGTTATTGAAAAGTGTACATAACCTTACAAAAAGTCTATTTAAATTTATCAACATTTCATTTCCTTTCTATGGTTGTTGTTCTTTCCAATAATGTAGGTGTGCTTGGTTTGGAGTAGTGGGAGGTGTTCTTCACTTGGAATAATTTTTTTTGGCTTTGCATGGTAGGTTTTTGGTAAAAGTATTAAGTATTTACATGTTTAATTTATGCAATTTTAAAGCTTTTTCAGACCATAAAATAGGTGTGGTTATTTGACATTATAATGTTGGGTTTGTTGTGCTTGGAAGTAGTTGGAGGTACATACTTAGTTTGGAGCAACAATTTAGGGCTTTCCATGATAGGGTATTGATGAAATTTCTAGATACTTACATATAGTAGTAGAGTTCTAAGTAGCAATTCTAAGTTGTTGAGCATTTGTATAATTCTTTACAATGTTTCCTTGCTAGTAAAACTTTATCTAAATAATTTGTTTAATTTCTCGGTTGCTAAATAATGTTAGGAAAGGTGTCTAAACCTTACCCTAATGTTAATATTTTCATGCTATAGAATATAAAAACTCAGCTTCTGGCCTATAGAGGTTGTCTTTAGCCAAAATAAATATTTTGGTAGTTCAACATTAGTTCCTTGATGTCTATGACCTATACCTATCCAAGCTCTATAATTTTTAAAAAGGAAGCCCAATCAACTTCCTAGATAAAAAGTTATGACCTCTAGAAACTAGGCCTCTCACATTGAAAATAGGAAAATATCTAGGACACATAAAAGAGTTGTAAGAGGGAGTTATACTTGTTGACCAACTTATGATATGTGTTATAACATATCATAAGGCATCATTGAATGGAGATAATAGAAAAAAATGGAGAACCCCAAGTTTGTAAGTGGATTATGATGAATTTATGACAAGTGGATGTAATATTCTATTTTTTAGCTTGTGGACTCATTGTCGGTGAATAGTTATAGCAACTGTGGTATTACATTGTTAACAATGTTGCAGTTATAACTGATATACAGTTATGTGAACTGCATCGCATCATTCTTGTATAAATCTGCTGCGTTGTATCCTTTCAAATTATTCAATAAAGCATTTACAATTTCCTCATTTGGTATCAGAGCAGTGGAGGCATGACCTAAGCGAGGAGTGTTGTTTGTGGAGGAGACCGGTAGGCAGTAGAAACCATTAGAAGCCATGAAGCGCTACAGAAGGGAATGAAGTGGAAACACTGCATAGAAGGTTTTAGAAGCCACAGATTGAGATAAGTATGCTGCGATCTAAATGCATTGAGTTGCAAGGAGTATGCTGCGATCTAAATACATTAAGTTGCAAGGAGAATATTTCATAATTGTGTGAAGATGTTCTGAGGGTGTTGGAATATTTGAAAAATGTCTAGTTCTACTGCCAGCATACATATTATCTTGCGTACATTTTGAGATGTAGTGTTGTTGACGTCTGGATTCTAGTGTAGATCTTGACATTGCTAAGATTAAAGTGTGGATGTTGATATTACTGCGTGTGAAGGGCAGAGAGTCAAGTGTAGAAGAGAGACATTTAAATGCAATTCCAGAAGCCATTTTGAGGATATGCAGTTTTGCCTCTTCAATGCACAGGAATTTTGCAGTGTAGGTGATAACTCTTCCATTATATTGTGGGATGCTCAAGCTAATAATAAGTCATTCCAATAAAAGTCCAAAAGAAGTTGAAGATGATCAAAATTTCTTAAGCCATGAAAAATTAAAGTCAAACATTTGGGAAGAGAACCAACAAACAATGATCTGTGTTTCTGCCAAGTGTATTGCTACGAGCCTTCCTCCTTTCCTAAGAGACTGCATTCCTAGGATCCTGATTTCTCTACAGGCGGTTAATTGGTTGAGCCTGTTTAGTGGGCAAGTTGGCTGGTGGGAATCTAAATCTGGCACATAGGTATTCTCTATCAAATTATTGTCAAGTTTTAAAGAATTATTTTTGAGGGAGTAAAAAAAAAAAATTCTTGAATAGGTTAGGGAGCTTAACACTATACATGCAAGTTGGTTATGAGATGTTAATGATTCTAACACTCAAATGATATGAAGAAATAAAAGAATCTGTCTACATTTTGTTATGTACTGGAGACATAAGTAGTTAAGTTTTCAAAAGGTGAAGGATAAATATATTTTATGTAGTTAAGATTCCATGTCCTTGTTCATAATAGAGGAGATGTGAAGAAAGAAGAAGTCTTAGGATATTTCATAAAATCAAAGTGTGAAAGGGAGATATAAGTAGTGGAGATTGAATTTATTATTGCTTATTTGATATTAAAAATAAATAAATAAATAAATAGTTCAAAAATTGGAGGAATAAGGTTAATGGGTTTTGATTTTGGAGATATAAGGTTGAGTAGTTAATGGGTCCATTATTGGTCAAAATCAGTATCATTATTTTTTAATATTTGAAAATGGTCACACATTATGTTTGTGGTTTTGATGCCATCCATGATAGAAATTTGAGAGACTTGCATGCTTGTACTATTGAAGAGTCTAATGCAAATGGATAGAGTGTAACCGCATCATATTGGAGGTAGGCGGCATCGGAGGATGGAGGATTTTCGATCATCTCAAGTTAGCTTCTCGCTTTAAGATGATGCTCTGCATGAGAAGCATTTTTGGTTTTGGTTGTTTTGTTTTTCTTTATTGATGTTGACGGAGCTGACAGATTTGAAGAATGTATGTTTTGTGAAGATTTTGTTCTAGAGATAGGTTTGGGGTTTGGTGTTGAGCTCAATATGGATTGTTGTCCAGCGAGCTTCAAAGAGTATATGATCTTGAATTATACCCTTTCGCGGTCACTAGACAACATGGTAGAGATCTGTCGTATCTCTTAGGGGCCATTGTCGAATAATTCAAGACTCTGTGATTTGAGAGCTTGGGACTAAAGAGCTCAAGAACACAGCTCGAAGCTACGCCTTTCTGAGGGTAGACGAGATAGCATGATGGAGCCTCGCTTGGTTCAGGATTTGTTCTTTGGGAGAAGATCTTCTATAAAATATGTATTCATACTATGTAATCAGCTTTGTTGAGTATTTTAGCATTAAGGGGGGGTCACTTGGTACAATTGCAGGAACAATGTGATAAGGGGAGGAATGTTGGTGAATAGTTATAGCAACTGCGGTATTACATTGTTAACAATGTTGCAGTTATAACTGATATACAGTTATGTGAACTGCATCACATCATTCTTGTATAAATCTGCTGCGTTGTATCCTTTCAAATTATTCAATAAAACATTTACAGTTTCCTCACTCATCTTGGGATTTGGGTGTTGGATTTCTAACTTGGGATTTGGGCACCACTTTTTTGGATGATTTTAGCTCATGGTTTAGTAATTACCATTCGATAGTTTTATGTATTAGATCTCCTATTTATTGGGTGCTTGAGATGGAGGTTTTAATAGTGATTTTTGTAAGTATTGTTATGCTATAAGAATTCCTCTAGATCTTTAGTTAGTTATACTCTTTTAAATTATTAGACTTTGCAAGTGTATTGTAACCTTTGATTATTGAATAATACATTGAGTTACTTTGGAGTGTGGAATTTTTCTCATATAAAAGTTTTCTCTTAATACATTGATCTTGTGCAACGTAGAGGAGAATTGAATCATTGTCTAACATGTAGCATTAGACTGCACAGGAAAAATGAAATAGAAGCTAAGAGGATTCATGGGTTTCTAGATCTGTTTGAAGTTGAGGATGCTAAGGGGTGATGTAAATGACAGTGTGGAGACCTAAAGCATTGAAATGTCTACAAGGCATCAGTTTGTTGTGTCCATTTGAGGTGTTAAAGTAGACAGTTAGTACACAAAACATATGGGCATTTACGTTGGGCATTTACACTAGTCAAGTGCAGGTGCCACAATAGTGGAAGTTGATTATGTCTGGAGTCGTTCTAAATTTCATTTCCTAGCTTGTAGATTTACAGAAAGGTGTCTTAGATAATAATAGAGAAGACTCTACACATGCCATGAATATATGAAAAGTCACTCAACACAATTACATTGGAGGTGCAGTGCATTGACTCTTAGGCATAGTCATAAGAATTTCTAGTGAAAGTCCACGTGGAGACAAATTGGAAGAACAACGTCACACTTGTATGTGAGTCTGGAGAAGTCCATGTAATGGCTATTTGAAAGACTAGTGCAAAAATATGTTTCACTTTGATCTGGGCATTGAATGCTCAAGGAATTTTCATTTGTGGAAGTAGCCTTAATCTTGTTGCATGCAGAAAGACGTTTGTAAATAAAACTTAAATTTTGCTCAAGTTTGTGAATAGGCATGTGAATTATTTTGATGTGTGTAGAACTCTTTTGTTGTTGGAAAGAGTATATTAGATGCGAACCATGGATTTGTTATGGCTGTGACCAAGAAGTATCTTAGTGAAGTCCAAAGGAATGAAATTGTTGAGGAGTAAAGGTTGAATACGATAGGAGAATAAGTTTGCGTAGAGAGAAGATTTGCATGATCTGTGAGACATCTCATAGAATATTATCATTACAACATACAAAAGCCATAAGCATATTTTTCTAAATGCAATGTACATGCCTCTATTGACTAGAAAAAAGCATAGCTGATTTAAAACTTCATTATTTGTAGGAGAGATAAGGGTATGTTTTTTCTTTTGCAGTAATAAGGTGGAAAACATTGGAGTTATAAGGATATATTTGTGTTTACACTATATTGTAAAAGGTGCCCTTTTTGTGGAATCCGATACCTTGTTCATTTTATTTTATCATGGCTACATTAAACATTGCTTGTGGTCTCAGGTTCATTCATGCCACATTTGACAAGGCCTCTAAAGACTCATCAAAGACATCAGTTGGTTAAAGTGTAACAGAGTCAAGTTAGACGCAGGCGGCATCGGAGAATGGAGGATTTTCATCATCTCAAGTTAGCTTCTTTCTTTGAGGTGATGCTTTGCATGAGAAACATTTTTGGTTTTTGTTGTTTTGCTTTTCTTTGTTGATGCTGACAGACTTGAAGAATGTATGTTTTGTGAAGATTTTGTTTTGGAGATAGGTTTGGGATTTGGTGTTGAGCTCAATATGGATTATTGTCTAGCGAGCTTCAAAGAGCATATGATCTTGAATTATACCCTTTCGTAGTCACTAGACAATGGTAGAGATCTGTCGTATCTCTTAGGGTTCATTATCAAATAATTCAAGACTGTGATTTGAGAGCTTGGGACTAAAGAGCTCAAGAACACAGCTCGAAGCTATGCCTTTCTGAGGGTAGACGAGACAACATGATGGAGCCCTGCTTGGTTCAAGATTTGTTCTTTAGGAGAAGATATTCTATAAAATATGTATTCATATTATGTAATCAGCTTTGTTGAGTATTTTAGCATTAAGGGGGGGGTCCCTTGGTACTATTGCAGGAACAATGTAATAAGGGGGGAAATGTTAGCATAATACATTGTTACAGTTATGGTTATGCAGTTATAGGCGGTTCATATTTGCTATCTCCTTTGTATAAATCATTCATTGCATTGTATCATTTGATCATCGAATAAAACTATCTTCTCTGATTTTCTTCAAAATCTTCTTACTAATGTTATAGAAAAGATGGTATTTAACATAAATATATGTAATTGATATAATCATTTTTAAGGATATTATTATTTGAACTTAATTTTTATGTCATACATGTTTACCTCACTCATATGGCCTCCAAGATTAATTATCATATGCCATTTTTGTTTTCATTAGAGAAAAGATGTATTTATGATAAATCATGTGTTTTTGTATTTCTACCCTCTACTTAAATGTACATACTCCAACTCAAATAAGGATTTTTGCCAAATTTTCCTTCAATCAATTTACACTTGTAGATGATTACTTTTCCTTTGAATCAAAATATTTTATGTTTCTTTTATTCAATTTTGTATATAATTTCAAAAATTATGTTGAATTTGTGTGAAAATTATTGAACAAATTTCACTGACATAGTTTTTAAGTGGAAAATAAAAATTTCACCACTTAATACAAAAAATATTCTTCCTACATAGCCTTATCTATGACTATCTTAGTTATGTGTCCATGAGTACCTTTTTATTTTTATATAACTATTTAATATTTTCTTGCAATTAGTTCATATTATTATTTTATTTAGTTTCTCCAGGGGGGTCTATGTGATCCAACCATACCTTGCCTCAAGCTAATTGGCTTATGCCATGCCAAGTTTTGGGACATGGAAGGGATGAGTTGATGCGAGACTAATCCCCTGGGGATGTGCGCAACTGCCTGCAAGCCACACTCATCAGGTAAGTCCGAACATCAAGAATTGACCTCAAGACCTATATGGGAAGAACCCAAAACCCTTATCCAACTATGTGGACCTATGTGGGCTTAGTTACATATTATTGTTATTATTAAATATTTAGCTCTAACACAAATTGGGGTGTTGGAATTTGATGTTGCAGTTATGCCAAGTGTCAATGACTTGCAGTACTAGTGGAATATTCTTATTTTCATTTAACATTATCTTTAGAAAATGGGATGCTCTACTTTTATGGGATCCTATGGTAGATGCTATGATGTGTGAGAGCCAAATTTAGAGGGAGTTATTTAAAATATTAACCAGCTATGATAGAGTGTTTATTATTTGTCATAAGAGCCTAATTTTAGATAGGAATCTTGCCTATCTTGGGAACCACACCTCATCGGAGGTTTAACACATGATTTTGTAAACCACAGATGGTTCCTTGGTTGCCAAAAGTCTATAATTTGAGAGCTTGAGGAGTAGTTTGTACAATGAGAGTTTGAAGATACATAGGTGTTGTTGGAATTACTCCATATTTGAATGCTTATGTACTACTTCTATAAAGACTTGCATTGCAACTATATTGTTATTCCTTGTTAACTTGGTAATGTATTGTGTAGGTTTTAGATTGTGGATTTTTTCTCCAAAAAATAGTTTTCCTGACATAATTTATTGTGTTATTGTTTATTTCATATTTCTGATTTTTGTCTGTTTCTCTATTTTTTGTAAGAAGTTTAAACCAGATCCGTAGTTATTTACATAACGCTCCTCTTAAAGATTAGTGTAGGAAGTTGTTTTTGCACACCTTGCTTCCTTACAATTGTATCTTGCCTTATGTTTGCCTTGAGATTGAAATGAAGAGAACATTTTCTTACATATCTTGCACTTTTATTTCATTTCCTTGATAAGAAGAAAATTCACGAGAAATAATAAATTTTCTTACCCACACTAACCATCTAATATTAGAAATTCTAAATCAAAATAGAACTTTATTTTTGTATACAAATTAAAATCTAAAACACCTTCATGATAAATTCACGAGAAATAGTAATTTCCATGTTAAAGAGAAAAGCAACATCCTTAAACAATAGACTAATACACCCATTTAAACTATGACCCACAATATTCTATGCTAAACCAAACTAGACTATCCATGGGAAAAAACAAGAGCAATAGCTAGATTCATACTCCTCTTAAAATAAATAGTAACAAAGTCCTCCTTACACTTATATTCAACTATGAATAAACTGATATAGACATAACTATACATTCCTAAGGGAAAATTCTTCCTTCTAGTATTTTATAACTCCAATATCATCTTCCCATTGTCAACATATAAAGCCTAGCAAGGTTTAGAGATAACTAGGAAGCAACTAATCTTTAAACCTCCAAAAGTGTCTTATTCTCTAGATTACGATATGAACTTCCAATTGCATCCCCTGGCATACAAAATAAATTAATTATAAAACTACTATGGATTGCTAGATTCTAGGGATAGATGAGAAGCTATCCAAATCAAATTGATTGCACATAACTATTCCCAAGATAGATGTCTTCAATAAGGAACCAATAATTGATAAATTTATCTAGAACCAACATTTTAACAATGAGTAATTTCATAAGCATCTTCACACTTTAGAATCTCCAAGCCCTAATACACAAATCACACCCTCTGGATGCATAATGTAGGAGTACAATCAACACTAAGAGGGGGGGAGAATCAATGTTGTGTGAATTCTCAAATCTTTTTACACACTTTAACTTTTAGAGCACAAGGAGAGAAAGATAGCATTGATCTGTCAAATACATATGCACATGACTGTGAATACAGAAAGAGAACAAAACTTCATAAGTAAATCATACATACACAAAGAAGATTATGACACAAGAATTGCATGAGTGGAAAACCCTCCAGGGGTAGAAAAACCACTCTAAACTGCCTCACTGGCTTAACTGATCAAACATGCCTCACTGGCTACAAAGAAGCCTCACTGGCTACAATATGTGTCTCACTGACAAATGTTAAGGTCTCACTGACCTACAAGCCTCACTGGCATATTGTTTAGAAGCACCAGCTTCAAGGAGCACCAACCCCTATTACAGAACAAACTGAAAACATAATTTCAGAGGGTTTCTCTATTTCAATACATAACATTTATTCTCTCTCATGTGTCTGTCCAATGATCATTCCAAAATCATATACAAACTCAGATATTTCAATCTTGTATCATGATCCACTTTACAACACCAACACTGCTTTCTCAACGACACTGCTTGATTTTCAACAACACTTCACAACACTGTATGTTTCATCTCTATCTTACTAGTTTCAATGTCTTGATCAATCAAATTCATGATTCATGCACCTGATTGTCATTACAATTGCATATTGTCTTTCTAATCACCTTGTCAATCTCTATATCTATATTTGATCCCTGTCAGTTCATCATCAATCTGCACAACATCACTCACCTCATCTTGTTAATCCACACAACTCTATAATCAAAGCAACTATAAATTAATTAAATAAAATCTGAATATACTTTCACAACCCAACACAATGCACTTTCAAAAACCCTTCATATTCTCTTCTTTATTTAAAACAAAATATCTTCCCATCAATTCTATGCATTAAAAAATCTTTTGATCTTCCTCTTCTCTGTACATGATCCTTCATATCCATTAAAAAAAATCACTAGATTGCTTAATTTTTCATGTCAAAAATGAAGAGCCTTCACAAATTGATTCACCTGCAAAAGATTTTTCATATTCCTCTGTATAAATATTTTCACCTTCTCATTTCAATCCCTGCATGATGTTTCATATTCTCCAAAATACAAAACCCTTGCAAATTTCTTCAAACAAATTTTTATTATCCTCTTCAAATTCTTCTTCAAAAATAATCTCCTGCAAAATAAAAAAAATTTATCCAATCTGCAACAAAAATTAATTTCTCCTCAGACAAAAACCAAATCCACATTTTCAATAAATCTCATTTTCTCTGCAAAGAACTTCTTCAAAAAAAATCCTAGCCAATGTCTCAAGATATACTTCATTTTGAAAAAAAATCTCCAAATCTCCATCAATATTTGCCTTAAAAAAAAATCTCCTTAAAATCATCTCTTGGAGTTTATAGATTAAAAATTTCTAATTTTAAAAATATCTTATCACCATAAAGAAAGAAATTTATATCTTTCTTTTAAAAAAAAATCTCCATTTAAAATTCTAAATGGTATGGACCGACCACTTTAGAAAATAAAGAAAGTTTCTAAAAAAAATTAAAAGCCATAAAAATCGGGCTTTCTTCCTTTTATAAATAATACACATTTAACCCCATATAATATTTATCTCATTCTAGTTTCTTTTTAAAAAAAAAAAACTTCAAATACCACTACATAAACCGCGCTCCCATTTGACTTTTGAATTTTCTATGCTTAAAGCATATCCCCCACGTGCTCCACATATCATATAAGGACCGATGCTTTAAGGAAAGGGCCGGTCATAAGCTATGACAAGAGACCCCTCTGGCAGGTGGCATTAGTGAAATAACCTGCACTCACAGGTCACTATCAAATGAAAAACAAAAGCAAACTTTGTTTATGATAGATGCAAAAGAATTGAACTTAGGTTTTTAGGGCACCACAATGACACTAAGGTTTTAGGAATAAGTTTGAAGACTTTGGGATTTAGAAATAGAGCTCATCAATGACCAACTTTGAAGATGTATAAACCAAGAAGCACATCCTAAATCTCATCATTATAAAGCTCATCAATCAACATCAATTCAATTTGTGACAACCAACCTTATGTCCTGATCTCTGAGTTATTCTTCATGACCTCACATCTGATCTTAACAACCTGTTATGACCTTATTAGATATGATGTGAACTAAAACATGAGCATGATGAACCAAGACCCTGAAGCATGAATAAATTCACAATATCAATATTGCAACAACTCAACATCCTGTGTGAAGAAATGATCAAACATAACAAACCAAATATGACATCTTTGATACTCCTGAGTATCTCTATTCTGATCCTTTCATATGAACTCACTTATCAACCTTTTGACATTCTATGCAACACATTGCAAACCTTTGAATACCAATCAACTGATATCATCAACCTTATCAAGAACTTGATGAATAATGAAGACCATGCCTACCAAGAATATGTCATGTTCACTGATAAATCATGACATTGTGAAGAACACATCTCTCCAACTAATTGTATGAACCAGGTAAACCATGAATGAAGATCACACAAGATGATGTGTCATGCTCCTGCTCCTAACAACAACAAACAAGATGATGTACTCCTGATGATGCAAGATCAAACCTGTGAAGTATAAAACCATTCTCTATATCTGTAAGATGATTTCTCATGCTCCTGAACACTTTTGACATCAATGACAACCTAACACCATCAATCTCCCCCTTTGTCATTGATGGCAAAACCACCTGATGCATATTTTTCTTTCTCCCCCTTTTTGACATCGGATGACAAAGACCATTATCTCCCCCTGAGAACAACTCCACAAAATCTTTGAAGCCATTTGTCTTTCATGAAACTTACATCTGATGACAATACCACTATGAAGATGAAGACTAACACACTCCTTCCTGATAACATCACAAACTTTCAAAACAAACAGTTCTTCTTCAATCAACAACCTTTTTGACCTGAAATAACAAATCTCCAAGATCTTTCATGTATTAAAGATCATAAACAAATTACTACTCAGAAATACCATTGGTAAACACTGACAAGACTAACCAACATAACTCAACTCAACTCAACTCTTATCCACTTCCTAAATTAGTCCTGAAGCAACATATCCACCTGAAGTATACCATCCAATTACTGACATACCATCCATTTACTAACATTCAACCTTTTGAACACTTTTGCAAAGAAATCATTAGCATACCAATACTCTTTGATGAACAAATTTGCAGGCAAAAAAAATCATGAAGACTCCTCATCAATTAGTTCCCAAACATCAGATGATATGATGACCACTTTTTATAAAAACTATTCAAGTTTTCCATGATAGTAATAATTCAGTCCTGATACCACTTCAAAATTGGAGGCACACAATTTGTACATACCTTTCTGAATCATATTAATGAGGAAGATTATTAATGGAACATGTAAAACTATCACTTCAGAAAACTCCTCAATATCTCTTGATTATTATCTTCTTTTGACACTATCTTCAAATCACCTGAAAGCTCCAAGATACATGTCATAAAACATAACTCAACAAAGTCATAGATATAGTCAACAAACTAATTTCCTGATATGAACTATCATCCTGCAACCAAACTAATCTTGCACACCTTTTCTGACATGACAAAGAATGAAGACCATCTAAATAAATGAAGACTATCCTGTTGTTTCTGCACATCTATTTACAACACACTGTCAAAACTGATACATACATAACCACATCTGAAACATACTGCAATCAACAAGAATTAGTGCCTTTTGACTCTATGATACAAATCAGCCAACCAATTAAGATTGTACAACCTTCACCATCAAGCTCTTCCTGTAACACCACTTTGCAAAACCAAATCCAGGTGAGAGTTCCTTGACAACATCTTAACAGAAGCATCATTACAACTTAATCATGTAAGTATCAAACAATATACAAATAGGATCAATGTCACAACATCATCAAACTTTTTGTGCAGACAGCTTTTGAACACTTTATGATCCACTAAACATGTTACTGATCATGAACACCTAACATACACTGAAACTTCATTTCAAATATTTCAGGCAAGCATGACAAACAAAACAAGTTCAACTGATCTCCTCCTGTAACTTCTTGGGGATAAAAAATAGAACAAGAACAACTCCCCCTCACATTATGCTATCTGTTATGCAACAAATGAAATGACTTGTGCAAGATGCACAAGCTTAGTATTTGACTGTTCTTGACTATGTTTCTGCTTCCAAATCTTAACAGGCTCTTTCTTCCTCCAAACCTTTTCTGTCTTTTTCTTTTCCCAACCTTTCAAATTAGATGGAGCTCTCCTGCAACTGTGTGCTTTATGACCAAGAGAGTTGTAATTATAACAAATTATGTTGTAATCAAAATCAATTGACTGATAATACCTTTGAGCACTCATATTAAGCTTCCATGAAGGATCATACACTCTGTTCATTTTGCAGTTTCTTTGAATATGTCCAACATTATTGCACTTGTAACATACAAGGTTAGTATTCCTTTTGCAAACAACTGCTTTATGACCAAAATGATTACAAGTATAACAGTAACCATTAAATGAATAGTTATACCTGTACATGTAAGCTTGTCTTATAGATGCAGGTTTTCTGAAATTTCTTCTTTGATTGTGCACAAATTCATCTCTGGTTTTCTGTTCTGTTTCATTCTTCCTTTTACTTTCTTTGGCAGCAACATGATGACTTGAATCAATTTTCCTTCTAGGAGTCTCTCTTGCTTTTGAACATTCTCCTTCTTCAAAACCAAGTCCAGTAGTGTCTCCATATAGTTTTTGTTTTCCCAACATCTCATTTAACCTGCTTGTGCTCTCTTCAAATTTCAGATTCTTTTCTAATTGCTTCTTACCATCCTCAATTTCTTTTTCTAGCTTTTGACATTCATCCTTTTTAGCCTCCAACTCAGATTTTGTTTCATCAGTTATCTTCTTAGCTTTCTTAACCTCTGTCTTCAAACTGACAATCAATTTGTCTGATTCACCTGCTTTATTCTTCAAGTCTATAATCAGATTTCTTGCCTCTTCAAGATCTAAAACAACTTTGTCCTTGAATTCTTTCTCTTGTATAAGATGATCTTTTAATCTCCTATTTTCTTTACTAAGTTGCTTAATTGTATCCAGGGCACATAGAAGCTCTCCTTCAAAATCAACCTCACAAATATCTTCATTAAATTCCTATTCATCTTCATCATTAGTATCAATAGCAATGACATCTTTTCTTTCATTAAATTTATCAAAATTCTCAACTACATGACCATTCTTTGTATCAATTATCAAGGGTGACAAATGCAACAACTCACTGCTGGGCACAACTGAGGCTTGTTTTACCATCTTTTGATCAACAACTTTATTTGAGATCTTAATTCTATTCTTCTTACCCATTTTACTCCAATACCAGGACCTACCCGAGCCTATTAGACTTCAAAAAGGGAACTTGGCTCTGATACCAATTGTAGGAGTACAATCAACACTGAGAGGGGGGGTGAATCAGTGTTGTGTGAATTCTCAAATCTTTTTAAACACTTTAACTTTCAGAGCACAAGGAGAGAAAGATAGCATTGATCTGTCAAATACATATGCACATGACTGTGAATATAGAAAGAGAACAAAACTTCATAAGTAAATCATACATACACAAAGAAGATTATGACACAAGAATTGCATGAGTGGAAAACCCTCCAGGGGTAGAAAAACCACTCTAAACTGCCTCACTGGCTTAACTGATCAAACATGCCTCACTGGCTACAAAGAAGCCTCACTGGCATACTGTTTAGAAGCACCAGCTTCAAGGAGCACCAACCCCTATTACAGAACAAACTGAAAACATAATTTCAGAGGGTTTCTCTGTTTCAATACATAACATTTATTCTCTCTCATGTGTCTGTCCAATGATCATTCCAAAATCATATACAAACTCAGATATTTCAATCCTGTATCATGATCCACTTTACAACACCAACACTGCTTTCTCAACACCACTGCTTGATTTTCAACAACACTGCTTGATTTTCAACAACACTTCACAACACTGTATGTTTCATCTCTATCTTACTAGTTTCAATGTCTTGATCAATCAAATTCATGATTCATGCACCTGATTGTCATTACAATTGCATATTGTCTTTCTAATCACCTTGTCAATCTCTATATCTGTATTTGATCCCTGTCAGTTCATCATCAATCTGCACAACATCACTCACCTCATCTTGTTAATCCACACAACTCTATAATCAAAGCAACTGTAAATTAATTAAATAAAATCTAAATATACTTTCACAACCCAACACAATGCACTTTCAAAAACCCTTCATATTCTCTTCTTTATTTAAAACAAAATATCTTCCCATCAATTCTATGCATTAAAAAATCTTTTGATCTTCCTCTTCTCTGTACATGATCCTTCATATCCATTAAAAAAAATCACTGGATTGCTTAATTTTTCATGTCAAAAATGAAGAGCCTTCACAAATTGATTCACCTGCAAAAGATTTTTCATATTCCTCTGTATAAATATTTTCACCTTCTCATTTCAATCCCTGCATGATGTTTCATATTCTCCAAAATACAAAACCTTTGCAAATTTCTTCAAACAAATTTTTATTATCCTCTTCAAATTCTTCTTCAAAAATAATCTCCTGCAAAATAAAAAATCTTTATCCAATCTGCAACAAAAATTAATTTCTCCTCAGACAAAAACCAAATCCACATTTTCAATAAATCTCATTTTCTCTGCAAAGAACTTCTTCAAAAAAAATCCTAGCCAATGTCTCAAGATATACTTCATTTTGAAAAAAAATCTCCAAATCTCCATCAATATTTGCCTTCAAAAAAAATGTCCTTAAAATCATCTCTTGGAGTTTATAGATTAAAAATTTCTAATTTTAAAAATATCTTATCACCATAAAGAAAGAAATTTATATCTTTCTTTTAAAAAAAATCTCCATTTAAAATTCTAAATGGTATGGACCGACCACTTTAGAAAATAAAGAAAGTTTCTAAAAAAAATTAAAAGCCATAAAAATCAGGCTTTCTTCCTTTTATAAATAATACACATTTAACCCCATATAATATTTATCTCATACTAGTTTCTTTTAAAAAAAAAAAAACTTCAAATACCACTACATAAACCGCGCTCCCATTTGACTTTTGAATTTTCTATGCTTAAAGCATATCCCCCACGTGCTCCACATATCATATAAGGACCGATGCTTTAAGGAAAGGGCCGGTCATAAGCTATGACAAGAGACCCCTCTAGCAGGTGGCATTAGTGAAATAACTTGCACTCGCAGGTCACTATCAAATGAAAAACAAAAGCAAACTTTGTTTATGATAGATGCAAAAGAATTGAACTTAGGTTTTTAGGGCACCACAATGACACTAAGGTTTTAGGAATAAGTTTGAAGACTTTGGGATTTAGAAATAGAGCTCATCAATCAACATCAATTCAATTTGTGACAACCAACCTTATGTCCTGATCTCTGAGTTATTCTTCATGACCTCACATCTGATCTTAACAACCTGTTATGACCTTATTAGATATGATGTGAACTAAAACATGAGCATGATGAACCAAGACCCTGAAGCATGACTAAATTCACAATATCAATATTGCAACAACTCAACATCCTGTGTGAAGAAATGATCAAACATAACAAACCAAATATGACATCTTTGATACTCCTGAGTATCTCTATTCTGATCCTTTCATATGAACTCACTTATCAACCTTTTGACATTCTATGCAACACATTGCAAACCTTTGAATACCAATCAACTGATATCATCAACCTTATCAAGAACTTGATGAATAATGAAGACCATGCCTACCAAGAATATGTCATGTTCACTGATAAATCATGACATTGTGAAGAACACATCTCTCCAACTGATTGTATGAACCAAGTAAACCATGAATGAAGATCACACAAGATGATGTCTCATGCTCCTGCTCCTAACAACAACAAACAAGATTATGTACTCCTGATGATGCAAGATCAAACCTGTGAAGTATAAAACCATTCTCTATATCTGTAAGATGATTTCTTATGCTCCTGAACACTTTTGACATCAATGACAACCTAACACCATCACATAAGGCATATAATTTCTATATGAATAATGTTTTGAAAGCACTGGTATTTGTAGATTTTGAAATTTCTTTATCCAATCTAAAAAATATAATTAGATCCATTCGCAGCAAAGAACACAAAAGAATTCCATACATCACTCAGAATTGAGCTATAGACAAATATTACACAATACAAAATATAACACTGAATTGCCCTCTTTTCATTATTGGCTTACCATAATATAGTATCAGTACATCTCTTTATAGACATTACAATGGTTCTAAATATAACAGAGAAGAGCATAAAAAAAAACTATTATCCATGTAGCACTTAAATTAAGTGATATGCAACAGTGATTTCTAAAATCAATCTCTTCTTTTCCCTATTTTTCCCATGCATCATGCATGAAAATATAACAGAAACTCTAAATATAAAACTTCTAAATTTAGCTCATTCTATATTTCTTCATGTGAGGCATCAATTATTAACATACTCCCCTTTGATGTTGAGCTACCAACTAGTTGATCATGGAACTTCACTGCCTAGTCTTGTAGACCCTCTTAGTACTTATTCATTCCTTTTCACATGGAAGCTTTGTAAACTCCCAAAAAAAATTCCTATCAATCGAATCTATTTCTTCTTTCATTGCTTGCAATGAAAATTTATCTTCCTTGTGCTTCTGCACTATGCTAAAACAATTCAATTTCTTCAATTTTGTTACTACTCTCTGCACTTGGTTGTTCACTATATTTGGTGTTTTTGTTGTTCAATTCTTTTTCCTTTTTCTCAACATGAGAAGACTTATATCTATAAGATATTATGAACATACATATGACCTTTTGCCAATTAGATACATTTATCCAACCATAATTTATTTTCAAACAACCTGTCATAGATTCATTTTTCAACTCTCTATTCCAACATGTCTTTTCACAATGATTTTTGAAACCACAAATTTTAAAAGAATGTAAATCCCAACACTTTTCTTTTCTATGTCTTTCTCTATCACAATGGGAGCACTGCAAATTCTTCTTTTCTTGAACTGATTTGTTTGTACTTGTATTTGTAAAATCATCTTCTTTTCATTTACCTCTAACAAATCTAGGGCATTTATTCTTTGACCTCATGTTTGGTTCAATGGGATCTCTAATTCCTTGCCCATGCTTTCCCAAACGTTCACTTTATAACCAATTTTTTTTCATGATTTTCAAACCAACATTATTATCAAAACAACTAGCTATGTTAGCAAATACATCATCATTTTCATCCTTACATTCTTTAGCAAAAGTAACTTCAACATTCCTACCAAATGATTGATCAAAATAACACAAATCATCTGTGTCACATGAGACTTCACAAACTGAAGGCTTTGATTTCAACCATTCATTTTATTTTTGGTATGGTGCAAAGAATTGTTTTAACTCATCATTTTGATCTTTTAATTTTGAATTTTCTTCTTCTAGCTTCTTCAACTTTTCTTGCAAATCTTCATTCATTTTTCTAACCTTATCAAACAACTTCAACTTTTCTTCCAATTCTTCACTTTTATTTTTAACTTTCTTTAGTTCATCTTTCAAAATATCCTTTTCACATATTAAATTTGTATTTTCTTTCTTTTCTCTTTTACCAATATTTCCCATTGAAAATACATGATTTACTTACTTCCTACACTTATCCTCTTTGTACAACAACTTGTTTTAATAAATCTGCAAACACAATTTTTGCAACTTTTGACCTCAACAATGACATATGTTAGATTGGCCTTACTTCACAATTTGACTTCTCCAAATCTCCACCTTATTTCTCTAACAACAGCTAATTTCCTCTTCCTTAGATCTACATGTCTAAAAAAAAAGCACGAATGATTTTTTTTTTTACGTTGATCACAGATTCCTTTATTTGACCTCTAGCAGCCACTTAATAATCTTTCAAAGACCTTCGATTTCCTTCTAGCAGCTTCTACTTTCAAACAATGCCGGTGATCCTTCTCCTCCAAATCTCTGATCTGTTTTAAACCTTGGCTCTGATAAACTTAGTGCAATTTGCCCATGATCTTTCTTCTCTGATACCAAATGTAGATTTTGAAAGTTTTTTATCCAATCTGAAAAAATATAATTAAATCCATTTCTAACAAAAAATACAAAAGAGCTCCATACATCACTCAGAATTGAGCTATAGACAAATATTACACAATGCAAAATATAACACTAAATTGCCCTCTTTTCATTATTGGCTTACCATACAACAATCTCAATACATCTTTTTATAGAGATTATAATTATAATGGTTCTAAATATAACAGAGAAGAGCATTAAAAAAAAACTACTATCCATACAGTGCTTAAATTAAGTAATATGCAACAGCAATTTCTAAAATTAATCTCTTCTTTTCCCTATTTTTCCCATGCATCATGCATGAAAAAATAACAATAACTTTAAATATAAAATTCCTAAATATAGCTCATTCTATATTTCTTCATGATCAACAGTATCTAATGCTCAGAAATCATCACTAATAATCCTCACAGGAACATGTGCTATCCTTTAAAGGATGGAGTGGATTTGCACTCGTACTTCATTTTCTTGGACACTGTCTCCTTCAACTACTAAGCTAGATTGGCTGAATATAGAGCTGTTGCTGGAGGCGTTCCTTTTTGCTTGAGATCCCTCAATTGAGATATTGTGCAAGGAGGGCATGAGAAAACATTTATCTCCATCCTTCAATTTTCCCAAACACCCAATGCGCTCCAAATCCTCACTCCTATACAATTCATCACAATTCCTCTTATCATCCCCATCCACAAGAATTCTAGTGGGTATTGTTGCAGATGATTGAGGGGAGCTTCTGAATATCGTATTTAAACAGTCCATGCTCACACTTACTGGTATGACAATTACCAAAATATTTGTAGCTCTGTATCTACTTTCATTGAGAAAGACGTACCAGACCAATGCCATATAAAATAGAACTAGCCTAAACCTCGTAAAAATATTGCTAAAATCTTCTAAAACGTAGCCTCTGTGGCTGGCATATTTGAGCACCATAAAAAAGGATTTACAGTTTGGTACAAATGATTTAGGTTTGGTATAATAAGATTTAGGGTTAGACAATAATATGTAGCCTTGCCATCATTCATGTTGTGTATTTATAAATTGTTTTTTAAATAAAAATTTAATGTTTGTTTATTAATAAATGGTATTTTTTTGGGGGTATTAGTTTTTTTATTGTGTCAATTTTGGTCATATTATTAAAATATATTTTTTATAATTTTTATTAATTTTTTTAATATGATAAGCATAATGAATTATACATAAATATTTTAATTATAAATAAATAAGACTCCACATGTCTTTTTAAAAAAATATTAAAATCTAACATGATTTTATGTAAAAGTTATATTATTACAAATTTAGATAACTTTTTTTAAATCATCTTTTATTAGTAGTTTCTTTTGATAGGTATTATTTTAATTAACATTTCTTAATTCTCTACAATTTAATTGATTGTACAATTCATCTCTTATTACAACCTTCATGTTGTTCAAAAAATAATAATTAGTATATAATTTTTCTATGGTTAACTCACAAACTAATTTGTGTCTTGACGACTATTCTTAAATATCATCCACTTCAAAAGTCAAAGATTAATTTTGGCCGATAAAAATAGGACAAATATTTTCCACTTTTTGTTCTGAATGAGACATAAAATTGCTATTGATTGTTTGAGCATTGAAGTGGATGATATTTAATAAAGTGGTGTCTCGACCATTTTAATCAGATTTAGCAAATCCATAGGAGGAATTGGAATGATATTTTAAGTAAGTGAAGATTCCATGTAAGTGAAAGAAACTATGCATGCATCCTACATGGCACTAATGTGACCTTTATTTTTTATTAGATCAACTAGAAATGAGGGTCCAGATCCCTTTAACAAAATAGCCCCTAGGGCATTAGGCCATTAACGAGTGAGAAACAACAGTTTAATAGCACTAGAATAGTAGACCAAAAAATAACTAATCAAAAACCACAAAAGAAACGACGACAAAAGCAACAGAAGCAAAGAGCTAAGGGCTATCAGTAGCCCCAAACTTAGCAAGGAACTCAACCATCTCCTTGTAATCACCCAAACTGTCAATTCCCACCTGCTTAACCTTATCATCTAGATCTTTAACCGCAGTAAAGATAGAAGCAGTCCGGTACAAAGCTTTGGCCATAAATTCAGCCATAGCCTTCCAATTCTTCTGCATGGTTTCCATTTACCTCTAGAGATGTTGAATATCCTCAACATTCTTGTCACACATGGCACAACTCCCCCTTTTGTCTTGATCCATAACCGCCTTCACGGTGTCTTCACCAACACTAACCCTCACAGTGTCACCCAGACCTTCAGCACTGGACTAATGTGAACTTTTTTTGTATATTACAAATATTCTATTATTTATGAGAAAAACAATGTTGGATTTGTAGTTCGCAAATATTCTGTTATTTATGAGAAAAACAATGTTGGATTTTTAGTTTACAAATATTCTATTATTTATGAGAAAAATAACATTGGATTGTACATTTGACTTCATCCACACATCAATCTTCCTCCTTATATTTTAATTGTTATAATTGAATAAGCCCTTTAGATGGGTCCCTACACAAAAGGAGGGATGCATCTTGTCCTCATGTTGGTGTTAAGTATGTTATGATGGATCATTTAAATTTTTAGGATGGGTATTTTTTTTATTTTTTAGAAGTTTTTTATGTTTCTATAAGTATTATTTAACTGTAATAAGTGTTAAGTAGATTAGAAAAAGAAGCTAGTTTTGATTATTAGAGTAGAATTGGTTATGATGATTATGTTTGGTCAAATAAAAAATTAAGTGCATAGTTAGAACAATTCAAGAGATTTAGGTTGTATGACTACTACAACAAGACTAGATCTTCCACTAAGATAGGATTGGGCCCCTATCTATATATGTTGTTGCCCCTTGAATTGCATACCTTAGTAGATGAGTTGAATGTGACACCTTGCCTTCCCCTACCATTTCCCCCACCCCTAGGCTACACTTTCCATAGTGGGAGTCTCATCCTACTCATGAAATATGGGTCAATAATGATTGACTCAAGAATTATGGAATTGAATCTTGATAAAATATCATATAATTTGATACTCTACTACAACGCCATCTAAATGTAAATTTTCAATTTCTTTCAAAAAGTTTGTATAGTTTGGTCTTTTCATTTAATATTTATTTTCTTAGAGTGTGAGAATATCATGATTAGGGCCTCAATTTTTATATTGCTGGTTTATTTTCTAAATAATGAATCATGTGTACTTTTTGTGAAATATTCAACTTTTCTGATGTAGGAGCATTCAAGTCAACAGGCAATCCTGCATCACTTAAAAATATTTTAGTTTAATTTTAGTTTTGGTTTGTATTCTAGTTTGTTTTAGTGTTTTTAGACATCTCTCAACATCAGGAAAGTTCAAGTTGGCTCAAATTTACAAAATTTCAATATTTGTCGAATCGTTGTTTTAAGGCTTTACAGGGCAGTTTACCAAAAAAACAATTGTTTCTGGAAATCTATGAAGTTTGGGATGAAATTATTTTATAGGAATATTCTTATATGTATTTCTCATAATATGGTGAATTTTTTGTGGCCAAATTCTTCAACATTTGAGAGAATTTAAAATCAATTTTTTTTTGCACAGCAGGCTACAAAAATAATTATTTTTTAAGACTTTTAAAAGATAGAGAGCATTCATTTTATGCAAAGCTTCAAGAGGTTTTTATGCTTAAATTGACTAGTTTTCATGCAAAGATATGAGCCCAATCAAAAGTTTTTGAAAAAACACTTTTTGTGTTTTTTCAGCATCCGAAAGTAAGTAAAGGCTTTCAAAAATGTGATTCTCTTCTTAAAAATGTGGTGTTGTTGTTCTAGAGGAACTAAAATATTTTGAGGAATATGAAAAAGCCAAACATTGAAAATGAAGTGTTATTTAAAAAAAAATGTTTCAATAGATCAGAGGAAAATTTCTCAAAGGTAGATTTTAGAGAGGGAAATCTCTGCCATGGGAAGAGTGTAAAGGCTAGAGTGAATACTTGTATGCAGAGGAAGGCATTAGAGCTATGTGTGTGTAGGTTTGAAAGAGAGAGAGTAGCCATTGAAGACCCTATTTGTAATGCTGTTGTAGAATTTGATTGATGTATGGATTTCACATAATAAAGTGAAATATTATTTTGTTGCAATCTTGTATGGTTTGTGAGTTCAATTTGTGAGCAGATAGAGTATTTGTTTGTGCAAGATTAATTGTGTCTATTGTAGCAGCGAGTGGGAGTACCACTTACATCAAATGGTATCAAAACAAGAGTTTTTAAGTGCATAGGCAGAGCGTCAAACGTGAGGTAGCCTATGTCAAGACCTATGGGTAGGAAAGAGTGAAGCGGTTGTGTAGAGAAGAAGCTCATGTGAGGGCAGGGTTGTTGTAGGTAGAGAAGTCCCGAGCAGTGAGAGATCTTGAAGCCGTGAAGGAAAGTGTTTTGTAGATTGTAGAGCATGAGAAGTGATGGTGAAAGATTGCAACAGCAGATGAGATGGGAATATTGGTAAGCAAGAAGCCTGTTGTTAGCGTTACTATACATTATTCTGTCGGTGTTGGTTTCGGTATTGATCAGGCGGTTTGTTTAGTTTCATTCAGTTCGTTCTGCAACTGCCTCAACTGTTTCATGACAACTATTTCATGACAAGTATTTATCTGTGGTTTGGATCTGCAATGATCGAATAAATAAAGAGTTTGCTTTATTTAATATGGTATCAGAGCTATTTAGCTATTCTTGTATGATGTGAGGTGTCTGAGCAGTGGTGTTGTTGATCTGGCCTATGTGAGGATTCTAATGGTAGAAGGCACTGCCAGTGAATGCTGATCGCCCTTGGCCAACAGTTGAAACTACCTCCAAAAGGATGCTTCAATTACGGCTCTGTCTATAGCGCTAATTCTAAACAATCTTCTCTGACTTCACTATCTTCACTTGATATGTAACCACGCGACACAAAGTAAGCAAAGCCCTGAGTGAAGACATATAATCTGTAGTCAGTCCATAGTATATTGTGTGATTATCAGTACCAGAGCACCGATTCCCTTGCAATAGTGAATAATCTGCATTGCCATTGTCATCTCAAATTGGGACGTGGAGATTGGAGATCACACACGCTATTGTTAGTTGTTGTTGTGGCCGTAGATGCCAATGTCTTCACAGTTCACACCTGCGCAGTAATTTGCCATGGGTTTCTTTATTCATTGTTGTGCTTGGGGAGTTACAATGTGAGCAAGCATCGAAAGAAATATCTATGGGTGTGCATTGCTGTGCATGGGGAGTTGAATGCATTAATAGAAGATTTACTGTTACTCTTATCCATCAGATTCTCATGGAAATCATGTGGAAAGTTCATCTATGATTCATAACAAAGGCGTAGTGCACCTGAAAGAGGAAGATATAGTTGGCAAAACCTGGCAATCAAAAAAAAGTGGATGTCCATTATTGTCAGTGGAAAGGAAAAAGCACCTATAGATGCAAATAAGTTATTAGATTGGAGTAGTAGAGATGATAAAGCCAAAGCTATAATTGGTCTTGCTCTTTCTGACACTGAATTGCACCATATTGATTTGGATAAATCATCAGCCGAAATTTGGGAAAATTTGAATAAATTGTTTGGAGCAAAAGCCGTTAATGCAAAGTTTTCTCTAAAACTTCAATTATTTCGATTTAAGATGGAAGATGGAATCACAATGTCAAATCATATAAGTAACTTGCAGTCTCTCATTAGATAGCTAGCAGAGGTTAAGGTTACAGTAGATGATGATGATGCTAGGGCCATCCTATTAAATAGCTTGCCTTCAAAATACAACAATGTTGTTTTTACTCTCAGTCAAATATCTTCACAAACTCTAGAAGGTATGATTTCTGCTCTTCTATCAGAAGAGAAGAGAATAATAGAAGATTCAGAAGATGATCCTCAGGAGAAAGCATTATTTTCAAGAAGTAATTACAAGAGATCAGAGAGAATCAAATGTTTTTATTGTAAGAAAAATGGTCACATAGCTTGGGATTGTAGAACTCCAGCGAATGATGTTCTTAAAGGAAAGCTCAAAAATGAAGGAAATCTTGCTTACATTGAAGATGATAAAGACCCACCAGATATTGAGGATGAGGATCCACCAGATGGTGCTATTAATTTCTGTGGATATGCCCTTTAAGCAAGGTCATATTGGAGGCAGGCGGCATCGGAGGATGGAGGATTTTCCATCATCTCAAGTTAGCTTCTCGCTTTGAGATGATGCTTTGCATGAGAAGCATTTTTGGTTTTGGTTGTTTTGTTTTTCTTTTTTGATGCTAACGGAGCTGACAGATTTGAAGAATGTATGTTTTGTGAAGATTTTGTTTTGGAGACAGGTTTGGGGTTTGGTGTTGAGCTCAATATGGATTGTTGTCCAGCGAGCTTCAAAGAGTATATGATCTTGAATTATACCCTTTCGCGGTCACTAGACAACATGGCAGAGATCTGTTGTATCTCTCAGGGGCCATTGTCAAATAATTCAAGACTCTGTGATTTGAGAGCTTGGGACTAAAGAGCTCAAGAACACAGCTCGAAGCGACGCCTTTCCAAGGGTAGACGAGACAACATGATGGAGCCTTGCTTGGTTCAGGATTTGTTCTTTGGGAGAAGATCTTCTATAAATATGTATTCATACTATGTAATCAACTTTGTTGAGTTTTTAGTATTAAGGGGGGGTCACTTGGTACTATTGCAGGAATAATGTAATAAGGGGGGGAATGTTAGCGTTACTATACATTGTTCTGTCGGTGTTGGTTTCGGTATTGATCAGGCGGTTTGTTTAGTTTCATTCAGTTCATTCTGCAACTGCCTCAACTGTTTCATGACAACTGTTTCATGACAAGTATTTATCTGTGGTTTGGATCTGTAATGATCGAATAAATAAAGAGTTTGCTTTATTTAATACCTATGATATGGGAGGGCTAGATGCAGTATGAAAAGAGAAAAATGTCTTTGATGATATATGATATAAATGCAAGAGTGGATAGATTAGAAGCATGGTAGCATGGTGAATCAGTCAAGCATGATGTAGATAAACAAGAGGATGCAAGTGTAGAAGTGATGGAAGATGAAGAGGTAGGCAATGAGAATGAAGAGGTTGAAGATATAGCCATGGAGAATGTGATTGCAACAATGGAATGTGAAGAGGTTGCAACGAAGGATGAGGATAAATATGAGTTATTATTGTAGATTTTAGTATTAGAGAAGAAGTGGATGGAGAATCTTGTCATTGTAGTGAAGGGCAAAGAAAGAAAAGTTGTAGCTGATGATGATGTAGGAGATGTCGCAGAGAAGGATGAGGTAAATCATATTGTATTTTGTGATAAAATTGATTTCCCTTCATTTTCTATGATGATAATTGAAGAGTATGGAAAAGAGCACATGGAAATATTTAATTTCCATGGAGTAGTAGATTTAGATTTTGGTGAGGATGTTGTAGGTTGTTATGAAGATGGTGTGATATTTTGGTGGAGGTGGTCAGTTTGTGGTGGGTCAAAACCCATGAAGAAGGAGAAGAGTGAAGATATTCTTTGGTGGAGTAGGATGGTTCATAGTGTAAATGAGTCCACAAGAGGGAAGAAGAGTGTAGACCAAAGTTGCGGGAGGAGGATGACAGTTGTTCCAGTGAGATGCTGGAAGAGAAGGAAATAAAATTGTGTACACTTGTCACAATGATGGAGTTCCCTATAGATTGCTTGTAATCTAGAAGAATGGTTCTACCATTCCGCTCCACCTTTGTGAGCCCATGCTCAGAAATGTTTTACCTGGCATGTCTGATGTAGGAGCATCTGAGTCCATAGGCGATCTTGCATCACCCAAAAATATTTTAGTTTAATTTATGATTTGGTGTGTTTTCTAGTTTTCTTTGGTAATTTTAGACATCTCCCAACATCAAGAAAGTTCAAGTTGGCTTAGATTTGCAAAATTTTAATTTTCATCGAATCATTGTTTTAAGGCTTCGCAGGATAGTTTTACGGAAACAATTGTTTCTAGAAATGTATGAAGGCTGGGATGAAATCTTTTTATAGGGATATTCTTAGATGTATATCTCATAATGTGTTGAAGGTTTCGTGGCCAAAATCTTCACTATTTGAGAGAATTTTAAATTAAAAAAAAATTGTCCAGCAAGCGATGGAAATAATTAATTTTTAAGATTTTTAAAAGATAGAGAGAAATGTTTTTATGGGAAGCTTCAAGAGGTCTTTATGCTCAAATTGACCAATTTTCATGCAAAGATATGAGACTAGTAAAAAGTTGTTAAAAAAAGTTTTTTGTGCTTTTTTGGCATCCAAAAATAAGTAAATGCTCTCAAAAATATGATTCTCTTCTTAAAAATGTTGTGTTGTTGTTATAGAAGCACTAAAATATTTTGAGGAATATGAAAAGACAAAAATTGAAGATAAAGTGTTATTTAAAAAATGTTTCAATAGATCAGAGGCAGATTTCTCAGAGGTAGATTTCAGAGTGGGAAATCTCTGCCATGGGAACGGTGTAGAGGTGAGAGTGAATACCTGTATGCAGAGGAAGCCATGGGAGCTGTGTGTGTGCAGGTTTGAAAGAGAGAGAGCAGCGATTGAAGACCCTATTTGTAATGTTGTTGTAGAATTTGATTGATGCATGGATTTGACATAATAAAGTGAAATATTGTGTTGTTGCAATCTTGTATGGTTTGTGAGTTCAATTTGTAAGTAGAGAGAAAGTCTTTGTTTGTGCAAGATTAATTGTGTGTGTTGTAACAGCGAGTTGGAGTACAACTTGCATCATTTTCTAACATATAAGAGTTATTTGACTTAATATTGTAAGATTGATAAAAAAGAAAAAGAAAAGTGTTTATCTTATATGAGATTGGATTGGACTTTGTCACAAGTGACTTAAGAATGATTTAAGAATTATTTTATTTTCCATCAATAATTAATAGTTTAATCATTATTAAAATTCTCATTCTGATATGGCACTTATTCATAATTAAACTTACTATCTAAAAGACATTCTATATATATTTTTTAAGTTTAGACATTAGTATCATTTGTATCCACTCTACAATTTAACTTAGAAAAAGTCCTTACATTATTTAGTGCCATGAAATACTATGACAACTATATGTTGTCCAACCATTCACTTTCTCCCTCACTATATAAAATTCCTAGTGACAATAACAAAAGTTGACTGTATTCTTTTAGATTTTTGGAAATCGCCACAGCATTCGGATCGGCAGGCTGCATATAAGTTTCTAATAATTAATTAAAATTTGGAAGCATTATCAAATAAATTGAATAAATTAATTATTATTTTAATAATGGTGGATAAACTTATCTTGCGATTAAAGTATTCAAAATATACCAATATTGAAGAAACCTTGATAATTTACTGCCACAATAGGCTCAAATAGATGATGTAGCAATGGTGTAAATTCATTCCACCATCAGGTTTTCTCAATGTTTTTATATCACAGACGGTTCATAGAAATTACAGAATTCATTTGGTGAATAGTTGGAGAATTAGTCGCAGGGTAAATATACATCGTTTCAAACGAAGCTCCCGCCATTCCACGCCAAATCAACGTCCAGTTTGATCGAATGCGATATTGTACGTTTATTACAGCCTGTCATAAATGAGCCGACTCAGTCATTACGTCTGCTATTTGATCCCCATTTTATTATTGTTTTTGTATGAAGCTTCTGAGAAACTACGGAAGGCATCCGGACAAACGAAGTACCTTTAAAATTTATTAACTAGCACTTGCACCCATAGGAGGTTCCAGGAATACGCCGATAGGAACCGACGAGTTCAGAAAATTTTCCGGCGTGACTTTTTTTTACGGTGTGAGACAATTTTCCGAGCACTATAATGCTCACATATAAAAGCCTATCGGCGTAGGGAACTTTGCCAAAAATACATATAACTAATATAATGGCGGTTTAAAATATCATTCAACAAAACAAATTCTACAGTTTAATGTATAATGTTTTATGACAAATGTTCTTTTTCGTTTCGTTTAGATATTCAAAGATTATTTTTATGTTAGATGAGTACGTACATATTCTAAGTTTGGTGATGCTCCAATCTATGTTAATTCCACGTTGGTAGAAGCTTAACGATGCTTAAAAATGTAAACCTCCCAGGCTTGGCACCCACCAGCAACGTGTCATAAAACATCTTCAGAGCCTCCTCTCCTCGTCCACAAGGAGAATAATCGACAATTATCACGATCCAAGAAATAACATCTCGCTCAAGCATTTTTTCGAACATTTGACATTCATACTCCATGGAATCATGCTTAACATACATATTAAGCAAATCGTTCCAGACAACAATGCCTGGATTCAACCCACTTTCGACCATATGGGCATGGAGTCTCCCGCCCTCTGCAAGTGCCTTCCTCTTCTCACATCGTATCTTTAAGTTCTTTCATTTCGACTTTCTATTTTCTGTATGACGTCTCCAATGCACATATATTTACACATGGTATTTTGATTTTGAAATATTACTACTTTTTTCTTTTTCAAACACATTCGATTAACCAGTTCTAGTATCTTTTGTCTCCATGCTCTGCAATTTAGAACATGCATTTTTTGGTGGGAATGGCTTTCGGAAACTTTTGGACAGAAGATTGTAGGGTCTGAAGGTAACTCTTTACATTCGCACATCATTATGAAATGTCTGTTGTTGCAGAGTGCAAGTGGTTGCCAGTGCCAAAATAATGGTTTTTACTTTATTAAGTGAACTTGATTATTTACTGAACTGCTGAAATTTTCTAAACCTACAATAATTACAATTTCATTTGGAAGAAGAACTGATGCTCCAGATCACAAAGGCAACAAATGTAGAAACACCCATCATACTAGTGGGAGGTCCTAGTTTTGAAGCCTATTTGTTCCATGCAAAATAACAATTCCATGCATCCTCTCTTTTGTATGATAGGCCAGAGATCCAATAAAGAAAAAGCCCCCTTATATTTACACAATTAAAAAGAAAAAATATACAGAAGAAAAACTAAATTGTAAAAACTACTTAGGATGCCCTCAGTCATCACTGCTTGTGGCACATATTAACCTTAATCATTAACCCTAGTGTGGCATGTGAGTTTAAAAGTTTAAACAACATATTTCACAAAAAATTCCATCCAATAGTAGACTTCTCTGAATTGCAAAAAGGAGAATTAAATATTAAAAACCAGTGCAAGAAAGGTTAATAAAATAAGGATTTACGTTTGCCATATCGTATTCAACGTCCAATTCTGTGCATTCTTTAAATTTTAAAAATATTTTTAAAGACTTTCAGAACGTGCATTATTGTGATGGTATGCTTCTGGGGTCACTAGGTGGTATAACTGTGTTAGTTTTCGACCTTTTGAAAGATCTGTCTGAATAGAACTCAGAAATAATTTAAGAGATAGAACACACAAGATGAGCACAAACCACAGTGTCTCATAATAAGTGAGATTACACTTTATTACATAAATGCTTGGACAGACATTACAAATATATAGGCACACTTAGGAAACTCACTGACAGTCTAGCTCCTACTAACTACTGAGAAACAACTCACATATGTTAACTACAAGACTTACAGACCTACCATTTCTTCATTATTCCAACAATAGATCTCTTAACTCCTTAAATCGAAAGAAATTACTTCTGATTTCAGTCACTAGTTAATTTTGCTGGAGCTTTTTTACATTTACCTTGTATTGTATTCAGTTTTCCAAAAGATCCGTCTTAAAAGACTAACAAACGAAATTGGTGGTTTCTTTTGTTCATATACTAAATTGAAATGTTTAAATGTTTTATTTTAAATTGTGTATTTCCTAATGTTTCCAATCTTGTAAAATGTCAGTAATTAAAGACCTAAAGGCTCTTGCTGATTTTGTCCAAACTTCTTTTACTATCTGTTATTTTCAGGTTCCAGAAAGATTAGTCCAAAACTTGTAAGCTTTTGAAAGAAAAAGAAACTTTCTTACTCTGTCCACTTTGTTTAGTTTGTTATAGTTTTCTTCATTTCTATTTATTGTCTATTGCATTCCACGTCCTACATGGTCAGTCAAAAAAATACTTTTAAACTCTTGAACAGTTAATTTATTTATTTCTTAAAATACAAGTCTGAAAAATCTTGTAAATATTTGAAAATGAAGGAAATTACTGTCTAATTTTGTCCATTGGTTATATTTGTTTGAAATTCTCCTTTTGTTACTTTAAATTGTATTTAACTTCCTAAAAGATCAGTCTCGACATTTGAAAATGATGAAATTACTTGCTGATTTTGTTCTTTTGTGAAGTTTATTTATTGAAGCTTTTATTAAATTGACCTATTATATTGTCTATGCATTTCACAGGATGTGTTGACATTGCAACTTCACAAACTATGTCAAATTCAAATGAAAATTAATCAACAATAAGAAGGAAGCTGATAACTCAGTCAAGAACTAAAAAAGTCTGTCTTATTACACCAATAACATGTATTCATATGACAACAACATATTAAATATTCTAATAATTGTTAACAAATTATCTGAAGCTCGTGTGAATTATACAATGTAAGTGACATAAATCATTCAATCAGTTAATTGTTTCTATACTCTTGGTTAACTTTAAAAATTTCACTATAAAGATATATTTACTTTAATTTTTTCAAATAACTGAATGACTACTTTCTAATTTCAACTGGAGTTGTAATTTTTCCTGCTAAGTTGAAATTTATGGGATAGATTATTCATTACATTTAAGACTAAATTTAAATTCTTTATTCTCTTACTATTCCCTTTTATAAATATTTGGACTATTCAGGAGCAAATAAATAAGATTAAATTGTGAAACTAAATAATCTATTCTAATATTGATTTTTTATAGCTTCATAGAAGTTATCTTGAATACTGAAATTGGTGTGTTCTACTTCAAAAATGAAGAAATGTACGATATTCACAACTAAAGTACTAAGCATTTATTACTTTCCTTATAATTTTGCTATTTCAAAATTTGCAACCAAGTTCTTCTCATGAGGTTTTTTACCTCTATTTTTCTGTAACTATTGCTAATTTCAATTTCTAAATATCTATTGACACAGACTTGAAGCTGACATCTTTTCTTCACATGTGAAGAAATTCTTCAATTTCAAAAAGTAGGTACTAAAAATACATTCCTTTCGTTTGCATAACACTATTCATTGAAACAAGTTTTTTTTGAAAAATTCATAGGAGTTCAATTTCATTACATGATACAATGGTTCAAACTATAGATGTCAAGAAATGCAATTGTTCTAGAAAATATTCAAGTGTAAACATTAATCATGCTTTAAGACTTGACACAACCTATTCCAATTCTAGATTCATTCTCTTACATGGTAGGCGATTGTTTGTTTGATACATTAGAAGTCTTGCTTCATTCTTGTTACACGTCAATTGAGATACGAAATGGATTAATTGACCCTTTCTTAATATCTTGAGTGAACAATGACCATGATGCATTGCGAGCATTTTCAAATGAATTGCATCCAGAATTACTATACGAATTACATGGACTAGACAATGTCAACACTTATTTGTATAAAATGAGATTCTATGCTTCAAATACTCAACTTGAACAAGAAAGAGGACTTTGGAGCGACACATTTTGCATATGATGGATATGCAAGTGGTTAAAAATATCAATTGTGTTATGGTCAATAACAATAAAAAGAAGATATTTACAATTCAATGAAAATTTCTACTGTATTCTATTTTGTGATGAAAACCCCCTTCGTGGTCATTATGAGCCATTACTTTCAAAGAAAAATTTACAAAGAAACATAGAAATGTCATCAAGACACATTTCAAATCTTTGTACGAATCTTGAAACTACTTGGGATTCTATTGCATCTGAAATGCAATATTATGGTATACATAAAACAACTAGGGCTACAACAAACTATGGTGATAGTCTTTTCAATGCAATATTCTATTTGATCCTAGATGAATTTGATATACAGTCTTTAAGACTTTACATAGCACAATCTTTTTGCAATGCACAAAAAGGTAGTGACTGCAATGCAAACTATTGCTCAAAAAATTATTTAGATAACAATATCCTACAAAGTACTCTATGCGTTGCAAATTGGAAAGGCTATATTGTAAACATAGGAATGCCTATTTTTAGAAGGGAAAGTCTAAGGAGATGCATTCTCATTACAATGGATTGCAAATCTATTCAAGGTAAATATTCAATTATGGTCACGACATTCTAGAAAAATTGAAAATTTCTTTTACAGTCAAACAAATGCAATAAATACATATAACATTATCTCATTTAAAATTGACACAACACAAGTACATTATGAAGCATTAGTCATGATAGAAATTGGTCAAACATTGCAAAGTGCCTACATGAACTCTACATTAATAGAAACCAAAAGAATACAACCTAGATCAGACAAAAGAAAATGAAATGAAAATTCAAAACAAGAAAAATTTTATATAGATTACACTCATTCATAAACTTCAAATTGCAAATGGAGCATAAAAAAATTAATAATAAGAGTATTGATACTACGTAGTAAAGAAGACTAAAAAATAAAACCTTGCACAACCAAATTGTATAGGGAAAAAGAGACTCCAATACATAAATATTGCACTAAAATTGAGGACACACCAAGATATCAATGCTTAATATGTTAAGAACTACAATTTCAGTACAAGATGAAGACAATAACTTGAAAAGAATGAAAAACTTATCAAAGTTTTGAAAATCATACTATAGTAAGTTTGCTTATCAAAGTATGTTGTAATTGAAAAACATATCTTCATAATGGAAAATTGCCATGTTTTGCTACACCACAACTGATAAGACAAAATAAACCATTGAGATTTGTCACATCTATATTAGATCTTCAAGAAAGACTCATATCACCATGTATTGTTTTTACACAGATTAGACAATGGGGATACAAACGATCACAAATGGGATTGATAGGATGAATTATTAATGTACCTACAAATATGAATATTATACAAAAGCACTTCCATGTTCAATTGACAATACAATAACAATTGTCATTGAATTGAAAAGGAAGCTACAATATAAAAATGTGTACAAAACTAGAACTATTCATCCAGCATTATTAATGAAAGCACTAAAACTTTTATGTAGAAGACATCTATATAAGATAGAAAATATTTCTATAGACCAAATTGGATACAAAATTTGAAGGAAATCAATATGAATGATACTACAATAGAAGAGATATCTAGTGAGAATGATACTAATGACAATGAACCAACCATTGATACACTAGTACATGGATTCATAGAATCTTTATTTGTATATGACCTACATGAAAAGATAGTTGAAATAGCGCCATCTGAAGAAAATCATCCAATTGGAATATTCAAGGACAAATATGTAGAAGAAATGAACTTTCTAACTTTATTCTTTGGACTTGCAAGAGGTGATGACATAATTAAAAGGTTTAAGTATTAGAAAATTGCTCAATGCGAGCTTTTACATTCAAGTAGTGACTTTAAAAATAATACTACTAACTTATTCTTCAAAATAGTATGTGTAATTGTTGGAATTAGCCAAGATCAGTAAATGAGAACTAAGATGAACTTCTACAAAGCATAAGCACATAAAAGCCAAAATGTATAATCAAGAGATTACATTAAGAGTTAACAAAAATGTACAAAGAGCCTTGCTTATGTAGACAAGGGGAAGGAGGTGAGAAGGAGACAACCAACTATGACTAACCCTCTATGTGATGAACACATGTGTGCATATGTGGAGGGTGATGGACAAATGTCTCCAACCTCCCATAAGGTGAGGAGAGAATATCTCTAACATCTAATGAGGTGAAGTGTTAAAATTACTAACCTCATGTGAGCACATGTGGTAAGACAAAAAAGTGACTAACCTCAAAAGTGAACTTAACCTTTAATGTCAAGGTTAGGTTAGACTTAGCCACTAAGTGTGACTTAAGCCTAGGTGTGGGTTAGAATAAAACAAACACTCTAACACCCCCCTTAAGTGATACTTAGGGAGTAGTGATACAAAGATGATGATGGGTCTCGGCTACTAGGCCATGTTAGGTACCCATGTACAAACAACTTTTTCAGAAGGCAAAGAAAAGGAGAAAACTCAATGGGAACAAAACTCCTCTCCAAAAGAGAAAAGATGCATGAAAGAAATGTACAAGTGAACAAGAAGAGTGATAGATGGAGGACTCAGAACCCCCCAAGGACTACTTCTAAGACATAAGTACATGAAATATTCCCCCTGTAGGAGAGAGAAGAGAGAAGGTCATGTGACCCCCCCAGAAACTGTGAAGTGATGAACTCCATGTGAGGAAATGCTTCCTCCCAAAACTGATATGAGAAGAGACACCATGCAGCCTCCCCTCAAAATACCTCCTGTAGTGCAAGTAGATGCATGACACTAGATGCTAAAGATGATCCATGATCGTTGAACAACATTTCTCCCCTTAGGAAGAAAGAGAACCACAGAAGTGTGCATATGATCTTCCCATTCCAAATAGGAACATACAAGAAGAATGATGTATGTATTTGAATGTCACACATGATCTAAATACAATGATGATTCCCATGATGTCTTCAAGAATTCTCAATGATATCCAAGCCAATATTGTCATGTGACGAAGATTGGGGAACAACGACCATAGATGTATGGTGAAAGCTGAACTGATGTGAATCTAATACTTCTGCAAAAGGCGTCAAACTAGATGATGACGAAGTATAATATGTATACTCATAAGTATCTGTAGAATCAGTCACTATATAAGATGAAATAGATGAGGCATGAACAAGTATATCTGAAGACGATGGTGATGCAACTTCATCGAAGCTAACATCAAATAGTAGATGAATGTCCTCAATGGTTTGATCCAAATCTGAAATGTGGGATTCTACAAATAATGATGCAATTTCTGGTAGATATGCATCCCAATGTGGTGGATCTGGAAGAATGATGATGATGCTCTGATGCAAGGAATTACTGAAAGTCATCCTGAATGAAACATTAGGTGGTGATTTTGTAGTCTTATCAAACATAAAAAAGATAGTGTGAGAGAAATGTGGATAGAGTACATTCCTATGTTGAGAATAAGTACACTTGACTTTGCAACATGTCGACATGGTATAATGTGCAAAATATCAAATGCAAAAAAGCCCCCCAAAACTGTCAAAAGATAGAACCCCCAGATTTTGGTACTTTATAACATAGTGTGTTTTACAAAATAAGTTTGACAAATGCATGGAGAATGAAAAACCATTCACTTTTGCAAAAAATGGTGCTCAATTTTGAGCTACTGATCAAAAGTTATTAAATAGTCAATTTCCCACAAAAATGGCCTAATTTAATAAACTGCACTAGAAAAGCAAAAAATAATGCTTATCAGAGAGGTGAATATGGCCTTGCAACCACTTGTTAGAATAAGTGTGAAATGAAGAATACAAAGGTTTGATATGTGAGGGGGAATTGGTCACCTGCCAACCTGGGCCTCACCCTTTGTCTTCGACAGGTGATTAAAACATGAACTTTATATGCTGAATTTATATGTTAGCAATGAAATGCTAACTTTATATGTCAGATTTATATGTTCACAATATATTGTGACTTTCAAAAGTCACTTACGAAGCTCCAATACAATTTTGCCCACACATTGAAAATAAAACCCCCTTACAAAGTTTTGTTGACCCTAACAATTTTGCTCCAAATTTAAATAAGCCCACTTACAAGCTTTTCGTTCATGAGCATAAAATGCTCCACTATAATGAATGTCTTAGTTTAACACGTTATATAAAATTTTATATAACTAATGCTAAATTTGATCAACAAAGAAATTGCTAACAACCCTGAAGCTGCAGAAACGTCTTCAAACCATAAAAAAAAGATTAGTGGCAAAGATTCCATAAAAGAGGACCTGAGTGGCTGATTTGCAGGGCGTGGGAGCTGGTTATTTGGATAGCGGGGTGAACAAGGCCAATTGGAGGGCCGGTTTTCCTGAGTGATGGGAGAAATGGGTCGATTCAGGCTGACAGGGATTGATGAAGTCCTAGCAGGACTCTTGAAACAATAATCACAAGAAATGGTGATCAAAGAGACTACGATTCATATGCTTGAACCAATAGTGAGCATGTGCGAGGAAAGTGTAGATGTCAAAAAATTGACCACATATTGCATTCCATCACATTCCTATCCAACCCTAAATCATGAAATTTAATTAATTTTAATTAATTAATTAAATGTCCCTTAATCCCTAATCTATCCTTATATCCCCTAAGGTTTAATTAATTTTAATTAATTAAATCTTTTCACTTTTTACCCTCTTGTAAATAATAAATTAAAATTAACAAATTTGATTTATTATTTACAAAAACCCAAAAATCTAAACCTAAAAACTATGCATAATAATTCAAAACCCTAACTACCTTTTACTTAGCTTTTTGCTATTTAACTACTCAAACCAATTTATGGTTTTGAAACCATCCCTATCCAAACTTTATAAAAACCTATTTCAATTTCATTTACCTCTCCCAAGAAAAATTCACAAAGGAGTTATGCAAATATTTGAGCAACCACATTTCAAACATCTTCAGTAACATTTGCATTTATTTGGTTTTATGGTTATATCTTTCATCTTTTTTCTGTTACATTTGATATAGATTTTAGGGTTTGCAAAGAAAAGGTTCAAATATTTAGTTAAAATTTATATCTTTTGTAAACATTTGGTGAACCCGACTTGAACACCGCTTCTAATCTGGATACACATTGTTGTTGCATTTCAAGTGGTAGGATACTGGTATAGGTTTTAAACTATGACTTTACATAGAGAAATTGACCACAGATCTTCCTTATAACCATCTTGAAATCCCTACATCATCTTGGGCAGGTAATATCTTTACTAATTTGCTTGCCTTGATTTTGACCCATATTTCATGCACATTTTGGCCACTACTGAAATACAACTTTTTTGATAGTCACACGGAAGTGAATTATGTGATGAATATATGTAATGGTATCTGACTTTGTGTGGATGTTTATTTTAGTGTCAAGGAGGAATTACAAATCTTTCTCTTAATTATGTTGTAGGCTGATATTAGAATGTTTAACATTAACATATAGTCTTTTGTTTACATGCAACTGGTTAAGCTATGTTGCATTTTGAGGTTTTATTTCTAATATTTTTATGATAAAATCTTTGTAACCTCATTACACCTTCTAACGTATCCCTATAGGGAGGCCAACTTTTTCTATTTGTAGCATGGCCAATTTTCTTCTGGCAATATTGTTGTATAGTTATAAAATGCAAAAAGTGAGATGGTTCTGAATCAAACTCACAAATCAAAGAGGTATCAGTACTAAAAAATGTTGATGTGATAGTCTACCCAACCAGTCAGTTAGACTTGTTAGCATCAATTTCTCTCCGTCTCCGTGCTAAGCTAACTAAGAAACCACAATTAGTTGATTTTCACGCAAACTACAGCAAACAATAGTTTGCTTTGTTTTCTCCACCTATCCCTCATTTTCCTCCAGAGATTTCTCTCCTACTAAGCCTTTATATTTGTAAATTTGCATAGCAATATCAATGAGGTTGAGTTTATGTTTTTGGTGTCTTTGTTGTGCTTGTTTCATATCTATAGATCTGGGTAAATTCTTCATGGTATCATAGCAATTGTAGATGGTTGCAGGCCGCACTGGTTATTAACTTGTCCCATTTGCTAGAAGGAGGCTCTGTTTGAAATCTGTATGGGGTTTCATTTTAATCATATTATTGTTTTGTTTTTTGTGGCATTTGGTAACAACAGGTAGCAACAAAGGTGTTTTAGGAAAAGCTTACATCAACAACGGGACAAGCCATGCGATACCAGTGTAAGCATTCCCCACGGCGTAATAGGCTTCAAGGTGTGACAGGGGTAGCCTCTAAGGTGTGAATGTCCCCTGGTTTTGTCTTGAATCGGGCCTGTTTGACCAGGGGATTCCCTCAATGGGGTGTTTTTACCCTTAATTTGGTGTTGTTCAGGCAAAAGTGAAGGCATTCAGTTTAGAAGCAACGCCCACACCACAAGTGAGGAAGCTGCTTGCTATGCTCCAAAAGAGCGGCGCCCTCTTCAAAAAGTGCTCCCGCCCACATTCTACCATACAATCCAAGGTGTTCACATTGAAGGAAAGGTAGAGGGCTTTCCTCTGGCCCACATAGTGATCCTCATGTGGCATTCAACCAGCGTGGCTCTCGCAACTAGCGGCTTCAAGTTCTGGCAACAAACCCACAGACAAAGGAGAGGATAGATGCCCTGCAAAGTCATCAATGCCCTCACAAAGGGATTTGGCATGCACAAGTGCCTCTGGTGTTTGCACATTCAGAGCTTTCCCTCCATAAAATTGGTTGCCATAGCTCCAATCATGGCCGCCCCTGCAAGATAATGACCTAATTTTTTTTTGGGTGTAGGTCTAACTTGCCCTACATTTATTTGCAAAATATTTTTCTCATTCAGAGTTGACAAAAGAAAATATATTTAAATTTTTAGTATTTGAAAATAGGCATCTTTCTTTTGTCTAAAAATGAAAAATACTAGGCGATTTTTTTGTAAAAAGGGGGGGTTGTACTTAGACTTGCACTCAACTTGAAAAGTGCCATTTCATAGGTTAATTATGTCTCTTAAATATCACTTTCATCATTCTGTTGTTAGGCTAACTTTAGAGAACATTTTGTCTTGGAAACAAGGGATAAAGAATCATTGCCTTGAGCAGGATCTACTACCCTATCTCCTTGAACTCGTTCCTGAGCCAAGTAATTATAATGAAAAGAATGCATGGTTTAATAATAATGACATGGTCTATGGACTAATATGTCTTACCATTTCTAAGGATACTCTACATCACATAGAGCACACTGAGTGCCCTTCTATTGCTTGGATCATCATCCAACAGTTGTATGGAGACATTGAATCTTCATCTCAAAGTGATGTTTTCTTGGAAAACTAGGCTATTGATGATATTGAGACTTATGCTGCCTCATCTAATATGGACACATCTAGTATGGATGGTTAGTTCATTGATACCCCATCAACAATACCTATTGCAGATTTAGATTCCAGAGATGCTTCTTCGAGAACCTCGAGTGATTCATTGTAGCAAGATCATTTATGTATTTTGGATCTAGTACATTGGGACCTCGTTCTACCAGACATTTCTTTTTTTTTTTGTAGAGTCCCTCTTTTTGGATCTAGATGACACTATTAACGACATATGTCTTCTCTTTGACGACCACTATTTTGTCCTTGCATATGTTGCTACTTCTGAGCTCGGTATTGCTTTCTCGAAAGCTTCCAATGGCTTCTTGTAGTAGGGCATCCATAGTATTCCTGATTTAACTTTCTGGGATGATCTCTCGACAGGAGTTTCAAACCTATTTATGGAGACTCACATTTTAGATTTGGAGGACACATTTGAGGAGTTATCTCTCCTCTTTGTTGATAGCTACATCAACGTTGTTGGCCCACCATCTTCATTGCCTTTGCAGCTTGCTCTATATTAGTCTTCACAGGATCTTGGATTGCCATTATCGCTTTCCCACATGTGGACATGTGAGTAGTTTTCAGATGTACACATCATCTGGATTTGGATTCCAGTATCACCCATATTTTTTGATTGGCTTCTGCAATCACCAGTGGATCCTTTTCTACCTAAGGGGAGAAATGTCATTTGTAGGTAGTGGATCATATTCTGTCTTCAGGTGAGCTCTTTCATTATTGGGGGATTCATATCTTGTATTCTTATATTGTCCCTATATTTGTCAGAATTTTATATGTACATGGGTACCTAAAATGGCCTTGATGCCAAGACCCTTCCTTGGTGGCTATATTGGCTTTCGTTTCCTTAGTCAACTATTGAGGGGGGGTTTTGTTCCCACTGGGTTTCCTCTCTTTCCTCTTTCCTTTTCTTTAGGATTTTGTCTCCTTAGTTAGACTTAAGGGGGGGTGTTAGCATCAATTTCTCTCCGTCTCTATGCTAAGCTAACTAAGAAACCACAATTAGTTGATTTTCATGCAAACTACAACAAACAACAGTTTGCTTTGTTTTCTCCACCTGTCTATCATTTTCCTCCTGAGATTTCTCTCCTACTGAGCCTTTATATTTGTAAATTTACATAGCAATATCAATGAGGTTGAGTTCATGTTTTTGATGTCTTTGTTGTGCTTGTTTCATATCTGCAAATCTAGGTAAATTCGTCAAGACTTTGCATCATAGTTGTTCAATTGTTAGGGTTTCCTAAAGTCAATGTGCATGGAAAATTATTTCATGCCATAGGGATAGTGCCCTAAAAATTGTCTCATGCTACAAAAGGATTCATGCCAAAAATCTTTCTAAACTCGGTTGCCATTCCTATTGTCATATACTTTGAACCTCTAATGGGCATGAGTGCTAGCTTAGTCATTTTCACATTGGTTTAACTATGAGAACATTAGAGTACTTAGAAAATTCTCCTGTAGTAAAATAAATTCACACTAGAAAATCTTATAAACTCATCGGTTGTTCCTCAACATAGCACATAAACATAAATAATAACTATACATGTTTTCCTTTTAAATAATTTAATGTGGTTTCATTGATAATGCAAGATTTGTGTTAATTGTGATGTCTTGTTTATGTTTAAAACTATTGGGCTTATCATGCTTCTAATAAGTCTTTTTTCTATGTAGGTTTAATCACTCATAGTAGTGCCTAAGAACTGTTTAATTGCAACATTTATTATTACCTTGTGATATGTATTATTTATGACAAATTGGCGAATCTTTAATTCACACAATGAACTTGCTAATTTAAGGACATACAATTGAGAGGGGGGTGAATCAGTTGTCTCCAAAACTTTAGTTTACTTAATCACTTAATATCTTCTTATATTCCATCAGCATATTAATGATTCAATTATGGAAGCATAATGCAATAATTTAAGAGCAGAAACAAATTCAACATAATAACACTAGGATTTTAACGTGGAAAACCTGGTTAAGGAAAAAACCATGGGGTTACTAACCCAAGATTATATTCTTTGTTAAAAGAATATGAAAAATAAAATGGCACTTGCCAATTAGGGCTCACTGCTCGAGCACACTGCTCACAAGAGGCCCACTGCCTACAGGAGACATACTGTCTACAGAATAATATAAATATTACATACTTGAACTGAAGATTAGCATCTTCACCATGGTTGAGATAGTTCCATTTAAGCTCAAAACTTCTACTCTAATTTTCACTCCTCTCCTCTCTATCACTTTCTCATCATGATCATGGACACATTTGAAATGATTTCACAAATCTTATTTCTATATGACATCAATTTTGGGGTGATCATCAAAGTCAGCACAACACATACTTTATTTTATTACAGAGCAATTACACAAATACAAATTGACTTATTACAAAAAACTTTATGTGCATTACTACTCTATCGGTCACTCATAGCGGGAGCTTCAATCTTCTTATAGGAACATGTCATGCTTCACAAAACACCTTCAAGATCATCTGCAACATGTGCAAATCATTCGGTCGGCTAGGACTAGGAAGAACACCATCACCAAAAGGTAAATCTTCAATTATGAGCTCAATCTTCATTGCGGACCAACAACATGAACCGGACACAATTTGGAGACCACCACAAGCTTGCTTAAATCATGAAGAACATATGCACCGCTTCTGCTTACTACAATCATTTGCATCTTCATCTGGAACCTCAAGAACACAATCGGTCATCACTGTCACACTAGAAGGATCACTTGTGGACCTCCAAACTATGAGCCAATCGAGTTGTCAATTCAAATTAACTCCCCAAACATGCCACCAGATCCGCAGAGCATGATATTACATTTCCAGATTTCACCGGACCTATTTGTGCCACTCTATCACCATTGAACAGCTGCCAGAACTAGTTTTACTCATGTGGCCATAACTTCTTGAAATCTTCATGCAAATATCTAAAATCTTCATGAGAATCTTTAGACACATAACTACAAACCTTTGATGTGTATACTTTGATATTGAACTGGATGGGATCTTTGCTTCATATAACTTCATTGTCTTCGTTGTTCTTCTCTGTTTCTTGACATCCATGCAACAAAAGTATGTTGACATAAATGACAACATCAGTTAGTCCCATACTTGCAACAATCTCCCCTTTTGTCATTGATGGCAACATATGATGTGAAAAACTATTTTAACCATCAAGACAAGAACGTCTGCTCACTAACTGACATAGTTCCCCCTATCAACAACAATGATTCACATGTCTTCTTTACTGCTCCCCCTTTGATCAGCAACCATTTTGTTTTTCACATGTCTTCTCTCCCCCTTTGACATCAATGGCAAAGGGCACATACTTGCAACTACTTCTCATATTTCAGAATCATACTGACTACTCCCCCTGAATAGCAGCTTCCTAACATCAATCTAGATCACAAGATATGACTGTGAGATCCACCGAATTGATGCACACTAGTGCACCTTAATTCAAAATCGGAGGGGTAATAACCCCTAATTTCTCCCTGAGATACTCAAAAGAGTCCTTAGGTAGACGTTTAGTAAAAATGTTTGCAATCTAATCCTTTAAGGGCACAAACTCTAATCTGACTTCATTCTTGTTCACCTGCTCTCTCAAAAAGTGAAACTTGATGGATATATGTTTTGTCTTTGAATGCAACACTAAATTTTTTGATATATTTATTGCACTTGAGTTATCACAAAAGATTGTGATAGGTTCTTCATACTCCACTCTGATGTCTCTTAGCATTTGCTTCATACATAATACTTGAGTGCAACTACCTGCTATTGCAATATACTCTGCTTCTATAGTGGATAGAGATATTGTGTCTTGTTTCTTTCTCAACCAAGAAACTAATCTTTTTCCCAAAAAGAATACACCACCACTAGTACTCTTCCGGTCATCCACATCTCCTACCCAATCAGCATCTGTGTATACATGAAGAGAGAAATCATGATCCCTAGGGTACCATAAACCATACTCAACTTTTCCCTTTAGATATCTAAGAATTCTCTTAGTTGCCATAACATGAGACTCTCGAGGATCAACTTGGAATCTGGCAACAAGACCAACAACATTTATAATGTCAGGTCTAGTTTGAGTAAGGTACAGTAGTCCTCCAATCATTGATTTGTACTTTTTCTAATCAGTCTTAGGAGATTCATCATCTTTGCTCAGTTTACACCTGATTTCCATGGGAGTATTCATTAGCTTTGAATCTTCCATCCCAATTTTTTTTAACAATTCTTTCACATATTTGGTCTGTGATATGAAAATTCCTTTCTTTGTTTGAGTGATTTGCAGACCTAAGAAGAAATTCATTTCCCCAAACATAGACATCTCAAATTCAATTTTCATTTGATTTGCAAAGGTCTTGCACATCTATCTTTTCCTCCAAAAATGATATCATCAACAAATACTTCAACAATCAAGATGTTTTCATGATCAATGTTGAAGTACAAGTTACTGTTAGCAGTAGCTTTGCTAAAACCAATCTTCAAAAGATGTTTATCCAATCTTCATACCAGGCTCTTAGGGCTTGTTTGAGACCATACAATGTTTTCTTCAACTTGTAGACCATATCACCATGATTAGATAACTAGAATCCATCTAGTTGCTTAATGTATACCTCTTCTTCCAAATCACCATTCAGGAAGGTAGACTTGACATCCATCTGATATACTTTGAAATCCTTGAAGGTAGCAAGAGCAAGAAAGAATCTGACTGCTTCAATTCTTGCCACCGGAGCAAAAGTCTCTTCAAAGTGAACTCCTTCTACTTGAGAATAACCTTTATAGACTAGTCTGGCTTTGTTTCTTATTACCTCACCATCTTTATTTAGTTTATTTCGGAAGACCCACTTAGTTCCAATCACATTTTTGTCTTTAGGTTTGGGAACAAGATCCCATGTGTGATTTTTTTCAATCTACATTAACTCTTCCTCCATTGCTTTAGCCCAACTTTCATCATTGCATGCTTCACTTATTGTTTTTGGTTCAACCTTTTAAAATCAGACAATACTTAACTGAATCTTGAGCAATTTTTCTTCTTTCTTAAACACCATTGTTTCTATCTACTATGATCTAGTCTTCAAAGTGATTTAGTCTTACATACTTCAGAGTTTTGGAAATTTCTTGCACTTCTATTTCTTGGACAGGTTCATTCAAACTGGTCTCTTCCTCTTGTATTTATGGATTCTCTGGATCAGTCGAAATATGAGCTGCAGTTGGGGCTTGTTCTTCTTGGACCGAAACATCATTCTGATCATCTGCTTCGTACTCATAAAACCTTGAAGGATTTTCAATACATTCATCAACCTTCACATTTGTACTTTCTACAATCTTTCTCAATCTCTTGTTATAACACTAGTATGCTTTGCTTTGAGTGGAATATCCCAAGAATATTCCTTCATCACTTGTAGCATCAAACTTTCCAAGGTCTTCATCTCTTTTGATATAGCACTTACTACCAAAGACTCTGAAATATTTCATAGTAGGTGTGATGCCAAACCAAAGTTCATAAGGAGTCTTACCAGTCTTGCCTCTGATTTGTACCCGATTAAGAGTGTAAATAGTAGTGCTCACAGCTTCTCTCCAATATATCTAAGGAACATTTTCTTCCATCATCATGGTTCTAGATGCTTCCTGGATGGTCCGGTTCTTTCTCTTCACTACTCCATGCTGCTGTGGAGTCTTTAGAGCAGATAACTATCTCTTTACCCCATGTTTCTCATAGAATTCTATGAAATCTCTGGATGTGAACTCTCCACCTCTATCAGACTTGAGACATTTTATGTTTATGCCAGTTTCATTTTCTACCATAGCCTTGAATATTTTGAATTTCTTGAGTGCTTCAGATTTCTCTTTCAAGAAAGTCACCCACATCATCTGGGAGTGGTCATCAATCAACAACATGAAATATCTATCTCCTTGCAGACTCCTAATTCTAGCCAGACCACATAGATCAGTGTGCATGAAGTCTAACAATATGGTTGAAGAATGTTCCTTACTTTTGAATGAGACTCTATTCTGTTTACCTAACTGACATTCCTTGCACAAGCTATTAGTAGGTTTCACCAACCTTGGAAGATCTCTTACAACCTAGGTGTTGCTAATCTTAATGATATTATCAAAATTCACATGACACATTCTCCTATGCCACAACCAACTCTGATCAATTTGAACAAATAAGCAACTTTTGCCAGTACCAACCAAGTAAAAGATGTTACCTTTTGTTTAAGTATCGGATGCAATCTCAGTTCCGGAGCTTTCAAAGATCTTGCATTTTCTATTTTTGAACTAGAGATCATAACCTTTGTCTACCAACTTTCCAACACTGAGAAGATTATGCTTTAGACCTTCAACATATAGAACATCTCTGGTTTTGATCTTTCAATCAAAAGAAATGGTTCCTTTGCCTTTGATTCTACCAGCAGAATTATCTCCTAATTTTACAACTCCACCTTCATATCTTTCCAAGTTTATGAATTTATTCTTATCACTAGTCATATGGTGAGAGCATCCATTGTTAATGACCCATTCATCCTTTTCTTCAATATGAGTAGCCAGAGCCCTTTCTATCTTGAGATTGTCAGTTTCAATAGGCATTGGATCTTCTTCCTTGATGGCAATAACCACCCAGTCACTTCCAGATTTGGTTCCTATCTCAGATTCCTCATCCATTACTCCATCATCATCTTCTTGTACATAGTAGCACTTCTTTTGAAATCTTCATCTATTAGGATTAAGCCTTGAAAATATTTCTGGACACCTTGAGGCAAAATGACCAATCTTGTTACAATTGAAACATTTGAAAGGCAATTTCCCTTCATACTTCCTAGATCCTCTTGGCTATCTTTTTGCAATAAGGGCTTCAAGTTGAGCAGTTTGTACCTCATCTTCTTCCAGATCTTTTCTTGGCTTTTCATACCATAATAATTTCCTTAAGGAACTTTCTCTTGGATCATATCTTTGTTTACCTTTTGTAGAGGTAGTAGCTTTGAATGCGGATTCAGTCTTGCAGAGAGCATCTCCAAACTCAGCCAATTCAAATGTAGTTGACTTCCCAACCAATTGATCCCTAGTAATATTTGATAAAGATGTAAATTCCTCAATAGAAGCAACCTTGTGTTTGTAAGTGGGAGGTAAAGATTTGAGAACTTTGACAACAATCTCATCTTCATCCAGAGTTCCACCGGCACATCTAATTCCACAAACAATCTTATTCACTTTTGGCATAAATGTAGTGATATTCTCATCTTCATTCATCTTCAGGTTTTTGAATTTTCCTTTTAGACTTTGTAGCTTGGCACATTTAACATATTTATCTCCTTCATGTAGAATTTGTAGCTTTGACCAAATTTCATATGCAGTTTTTAATTTTATAACATTTGTCAGCTCTATGTCAGATAAGGCACTTAGTAAGGCTTCTTTAGCTTGAAGATTATCTTCAGCATCTCTGATTTCATCTAGAGTTGTCAAACCATTCTTTGGAGGAATATACTCTTTTATAGTCATGTTCCAATATTGAAATCTCATACATTGTAAGTGACATTCCATATGGCTTTTCCAAAGAGTGTAGTTCATTCCATCAAACCTCAGACTATCCTTCTTGTAAGAAGACCTCTTGGATCTCGTCAAGCGGTTAAGCTCTTTTAGAGGAACTTTGCTCTGATACCAATTGTTAATTTAAGGATAGACAATTCAGGGAGGGGGTGAATCGGTTGTCTCCAAAACTTTAGTTTACTTAATCATTTAATATCTTCAGTTATTCCAGTAGCATATCAATGATTCAATTATGGAAGCATAATGCAATCATTCAAGAGCAGAAACAAATTCAACACAATAACACTAGGATTTTAACATGGAAAACCTGGTTAAGGGAAAAACTATGAGGTGACTAACCCAAGATTATAATCTCTGTTAAAAGAAAATGAAAAATAAAATGGCACTTGCCAATTAGGGTTCACTGCCCAAACACACTACTCACAAGAGGCCCACTACCTACAGGAGACACACTGTCTACAAAATAATATAAATATTACATACTTGAACTAGAGATTACCATCTTCACCATGCTTAAGACAGTTCCATTTAAGCTCAACACTTCTACTCCAATTTTTTGCTACTCTCCTCTCTATCACTTTCTTATCATGACCATGAACACATTTGAAATGACTTCACAAATCTTATTTATACATGACATCAATTTTGGGGTGATCATCAAAGTTGGCACAACACATACTTTATTTTATTACAGAGCAATTACACAAATACAACTTGACTTATTATAAAAAACTTTATGTGCATTACTACTTTGTCGGCCACTCATAGCTGGGGCTTCAATATTCTTATAGGAACACACCATGCTTCACAAAACACCTTCAAGATCATCCATAACATGTGCAAATCATTCAGTCGGCCAAGACTGGGAAGAACACCATCACCCAAAGGTAAATCTTCAATTATGAGCTCAATCTTCAATGTAGACCAACAACACGAACTGGACACAATCTGGAGACCACCACAAGCTTGCTTGAATCACCAAGAACATCTGTACCACTTCTTACTGCAATCATTTGCATTTTCATCTGGAACCTTAAGAACACAACCGGTCATCACTGTCACACTAGAAGGATCACTTGCGGACCATCAAACTACAAACCAATTGAGTTGTGAATTCAAATTAACTCCCCAAACATGCCACCAGATCTGTAGAGCATGATATTACATTTCCAGATTTCACTGGACCTATTTGTGCCACTCTGTCACCATTGAATAGCTACCAGAACCAGTTTTACTCATGTGGCCATAACTTCTTCAAATCCTCATGCGGACGTCTGAAATCTTGGATAGAGAATCTTTAGACACATAACTACAAACCCTTTGATGTGCATACTTTGATATTCAACTAGGTGGGATCTTTGCTTCATATAAATTCACTATCTTCACTGTTCTTCTTTGTTTCTAATGGGGCTAATTTTCTCAATATTGTCAGCACACAACTCATCCAATTCTTGACATCAATGCAACAAGATTATGTTGACATCAATGACAACATCAGTTAGTCCCATACTTGCAACAGGACTTTCAAGACATGTTTAATTACTAGAGAAAGCAGTAACAAAAGATTTAACTTAAAACCATTATGATCACACCATAATCAAACTATCAAACAATAGAGATATCTTGACATAGTACTCATTTTTAAACCTAGGTGGCTATTTCTATCAAATAATCACAAATTGCTCATTTCTCATCAGATTTTTACAAATTTATAGGCATTAGAAAGGTGATTCAATGAACTACATAATGGAAGAATATATTTTGTTAAATTCATAAAAAAATTTCTGGTATAATCATCTAAAATTCAGTCTTTTTGTTTTAAAGCATCAAACATTCTTTTTTTCTAGCGCATTTAACATTTTGTGGCATTTTGTAGGATTATTTTGTCTTGTCTTAACATTTTCTTGCAGCTTTACACCTGTCAAAGACACAAAATTTTGCAAACTGCTAATACATTTAATGGAGGATCCTTTCATGTGTTTGGATTTTAACATAGGAACATTTCAATTGGTGCTTTAAAAAGAATCTAAGTGTTTGATGTGTTTGGTGCATTTGCACACTCTATGTTAGTAGATCCCAAGGTAGAACAAAAGTATCCTCTCCCCTTGCCTCTTAATAGATCTCAGGTGTAAGAGAAATTGTTCTATCTTCTTTTTCTTTTTTTAGAAGAGCCTGCCTTGGTGGGTAAAGAGGTACTTACCCCAAGGGATGACTCTAAGTGGTACTTTCAATTTAATCTGCTATATAAATGGTTGAGGTGAAAGACGTAGACTTCTTGGTGAAGTATTCTTATTATCACAGTTCCCTAGTATCCATACACTTGTGTATGAGATACGTCAACCCCATTCTTTCCTCTTGAAGGCTTGATGTAAGTGGCTAGGACAAACTCTTAAGTGGGTCACTGCCTGAATTGTTGGTGTCTTATTCAATGCAAGAGGATACATTCTCTAAAGTTACTCACCATATGGCTCCCCTATGATGAGAAAAAAATCCTTGGCTTAGCATAAGCTATTTGTTGGATTTTTGAGGAGAGGGTGATTGAGTTATCCTTCCAGTCCTAGAGGCCCCTACCTATCCTCTCTTGTAAAGACAAAAATGTATACACTCACATTAGGTGTTCTTACATTGGTGTCGAAGGAGATTCCAAGTTGTGGGATTGAACAAGCTATCATTGGCTATTGACCTTAGGTAGATTAAGCATTGTTTTCAAGTGTATTCGATTGTGTTTAGACTTGTGGAAATTTGGCTTTAAGGGGCTATCAAACATACCTATTATGCTTATGCTTCCTATCAGACATTTGGACATTGTGTTTTTGTGCTTGAAGTACATTCTGTTGACATTCTTTGAATCAGCATTAGGATTTGCCACTTCTAATGCACGGGCAGATTCAGCCAACTGAATACAGGAGGTTGCGTGAGCTCCTCCCCTTCACTTCTGGTTCTGCCGCACCAAGGGGGGTATCCCTATAACTCAAGATGTAACCTTGACTAGCTCAAAGATAGAAAGATCTAACTTGACAACAACAGGCAGAATACTCTCATGTATGGACCAAGATCTGTATGATAGATCACAAGGCTGGCAACATTCTTGGACATGATGTCTGGTTGGGTATGAGAGCATGCAGGGGGTTCCTGATCCTACTCCTACAACTAACAGGTGGAAATATGAAATGGTTTGATATGAATTTGGATGCAAAGCTGGACATGGTGTATAACACAAGAACACAACATGATTGGTGCCTATCCAGGGCTTGGAGTCGGTAGACATACACCTGTGAATGATCAGCATGAATAGCTAAAACTGGACTTCAGGGGGATACACATGATATCTGCCTTACAGATATCTCCCAATACAGAGTGTTGAGTCATCTCTACTTATGGCATCCCTACTGCAGTATACCCTTCCCAATGTTCAACCTGAAAACAGTTTAATCTGCCCCTTGAGCAGAGGTTAAAAGATCAGACATTCAACATAGGAATTCTATGCTCTAGAATCTAAACATTACGCAAATATCCAGATCCAGAAGAAGAATACATGCAATACTGGAGACAGAATTAACACAACACATGCTAAGATAGCATTACTCATATAAGATCAACCATGAAATCAGTGGATTCATGCCAAGTCGTACAACAGGAGATACATAAACTCACAAGATAAACTGTACAGAGCAACCAGATCAGCTGGTTATGGATTACAGAGCCAGAAATCTACAACTTTCAACAACCTTGAGTGAATAACACCGTCTGCATTATATAGCAGGAGGGTGTATTCAGGATTAACTACCAGGTTGACCAAAAAGCCCGCCAGATATATAGTATCAGAGAAATGGCGCTCAAACACATTATCAGATTGGCGCCCAAACATGAATGCAGCAGGTAGGGGAGGGGACAGGAAGATATCTCGAGCCTTGCGCCGCCGCCTAGGGATTCAGATCTTCAATCAAGTACTACATCCGTCCACGCCATCGCCCATACCTCTGCAACAATCGCCATTAATGGCGCACCAACCCGCGGCCTTGGGAAGAACATCAAACAGTCGATCGCAACCACTTCCCGCCGAGATTCATCATCATGATATTTCGAATATGTAGGATAACATTATCCCACATGCACCCCGCGGCAACCTCATTAACACTTTATATACTAGGTCATGAGCATATATGATGTCGGTGCTTTTGCTCCTGACGACACTAGTATAAGACTTCATCATCATCATCCTCCAGCAGCATGATATCCTGTTGCCCGAAAAATCACCCTGACGTCATCATCATATCGAAATACAACTGCATGATAATCGCCTTCATCGGCACAACCTGATCCATCAGAGAAACATCCTCCTGCTGAGCCTATACCAAAAGTCTGGCCGATGAACATCCTGATGACATCATCATCATATCCTACTGACGTCATCATCATATCTGCCTTCTGCGCACCTCCTCATATCTGGATGATGTCATCATCATATTTGCAAATATCGGGGGATCTCCACAAGATGATCAGTGTTAGGAACGTGATCCCCCCGGACCTTGATGACGTCATCATCATGATATTCAGAAGACAACCGGATATTTGGAAATATCATCCTGATGTGCAAATATCAGGTTGCACTGTAGCTCATCTGTAAGATTGGGGCGATAGATGAATATGATGATGCTCGAAAAGATCACCCCCACTAGATAGCGCACGAAGCCGGCAGGCGGATATCTCCTTGATATCAGCATCATCATGATGCTGGAACAAACACACCTCGAGTGATATGAAAATATCACCCCCTCCTTCGGAAATATCATGATGCAGACAGGCAGAAAGAACCGGATATCACCTTGATATATGGATGACGTCACCATCATCAGGATGACAAAACAACGAACAAGAGGTGATACAACATCATCAGGATGATATTGACTAAGATCATCCTGACGTTCAAAATACGATGACCCCAGTGAATATCGGGTCGCACTTAGAACTCTTCAACAACATCATCAGGATGATCATAACCAAGATCACCCGATGATAGAAATATCACCCCGGCGAGATATCATGATGCAGAAAATATGATGACCCTCGCAAGCAACACGGTGATAACTGAAAATATGATGATGATGATGACGACCCTTAAGAAAAAGCAAGTCAGGTCGAACAACTCAAAGAATAACCCCTTCACAATATCAGGGCAACATCATCATCATGTTCGCGCAAGGTGATAAATGGGAGATCACCGGAGACTTTGAAAAATCACCCTCGCAAGCAGATCAGGGCGCACTGTAGCTCATCAGCATCATCAGGATAATAACCAAACATCACCCGATATTGAAATATGATGATGACGATGAGAAACCGGTCGACGGAGAACATGATGATGCTGACCTTCATCGAAACAAACATGATGATGATGACCTCCTCCTCAAGAAAATATGATGATGCAGCTGAAAACTACTGAGGAGGTCCAACACTTAGAACATTTTTTGGATACTTAGGGAGAGCGCCTGCATGAAAATTGCTCAAAAAACTGCCAGTCAATTCAGGCGCTAACAGTGGCTCTGTCTGGGGACGTGCAGGTGAAAACCTGCAGCGAGAACCCCAGATCTCTGGGAAGCAGACCAGTCCCTTATCCATTGGGCATAGAGTCATGAAGTTATCATGATCTGCATCACCAAACACAATATTTTTAAACATCATTTTGGCGGCCCCGGGCAGCCAAAAAGGAAAAACCATAATTTTTTCTTGTCAAATGCCTGATTCCAAGCTGAAAGATCCCAATCCCAACTGAAAAGATTGGCATAATCTGCCCATAATGTCACCTGTTTAAAAAGATATTCCACCAGTTTTGAAAGCTTGCCACCATCATTTTCAGCTCTGTCATTTTGGATTTCAGAATTAGACATATAACCATACACATAATATTCTTCAACATTAGGCAACACATGTATGTTATGTCCCTCAGACAGCACATCATACTGCTCTTGGCACTCTTTATCATTTATCTGACTGCTGCACATTATCAGGCACTCATCCAGCTGATCCAACAATTCAAAATACTCAGAAAATATGAGACCCCTAATATCTACTGATATTGAAAACAAATCCTGATCCACACACCTAATGTTGCACATGTCTGAATCAGGTGATGATGAACACTCATTATTCACAGCTTGCAAATCAGTATCATCATCCTCAAACAAAGGGTTAATCCTGCACCACTGAAAGTCAAGACTCACAACATTATATGCATCAGCAGGCTCATCATAAAGGGGATTAACACTCACTGCAAAGGCCTGTGCTTCTTCTTCATGACATTCCAATTCTTCTTCATTACTATCAGATCCAGAGTCATAAGAAAAACAAACCTGATCCATGCACTGGTCATGGATATCATTTTCATCAACTGATTGCCCCATATACAAGATTGCTACTGTTTCAATGCACTCTGAAGTTGAACAATCTGCATCATTTTCTAGCCCTCCAATACTTCCTGATGAAACTGATATTGATTCTTGATCCATATGATCACAACTCTGCACAACTGGATCATTTAAACAGGAAGGCTCCTTGTTTAGGACTGGTATGCAAATTTTACTTGAAAAATTATTATTTTCAACTTCACTTGCTGGGCAAAAAAGGACATCCTCCTCTATGATAGAAACATCATCTACTTGGAATGATGCAAAAACTGGAACAACAGGGGTGTGAGTGCTATGACATTCATTGTCAATACCTGAATTAAATCTTCCATTAACACTGGGGGCTGCAGGACAACAAAATTTTTTAGAGAAATAACCCTTTTGTATTCCATACCTCCAATTGTTTTCAATATCTAATGCAAACTGATGTGCCTGATGCAATGTGGTGGGCTCCTTGTCTCTTAATCTGTAACTCATTTTCCCATCAAAGGCTCCCAAGTAGGTAACTAAGCACAGTGCATCATTAGGTCTCATGCATTCTGGAATTCTATTCAATGCCCTCATAAATCTGAGGTTAAAGGCTGGGATCAACTCATCTTCTTCAATATGGATGTACATGAAGTCACTAATAGCTGCATATTCAGAAACTCTTTCACCATACTGTACTAGAAATGCAGATTTAAAACCATGCCAAAAGCTGACAGAGTGAGCTGGAAGGTAGGAAAACCAGTCCCTTGCATCTTCATCTAGAGATTGAACAAATAATCTCATAACCACATCCTCATGGTCAATCTCAAAGTCATCTATCACATTCATAAACTGCTGCAAGTGTCTCTCAGCTGATTCATCTTTTATACCCTTAAATTTAGGCAAAAAATTTCTGATTTTAGGTGGAAAAGCATTTGGATAGCCACAAATGCCACTAAAATTTATGGGCTTATATCTGTCTATGTTGAAACTTCTTTTATTACATTGTTGGGACTGACTACTATACATTTTTGCATTTGACACTTCACAAGGGTGCATAGGTAAATAATACATCCTTTATGTTATTGCAACCCTCCTCTCTACTCAGATTTTCTATAAACAATGACTTTAGGCACTCAAGGTTTAGACTACTTTTTCAAACTTGCCTAAAGTCCTTTAAATGAGTCTTTTGAACAACATTGCATGCCCTTTGAAATACAGTGTAAGTTCTAATAGAAGCATGCAAGCTCTGTTTTCACCAATGTTCCCTTTTAACCAGTGCTTTCTCACCAAATAGGGAATCTGTCAAATAATATGAAATACCTGGATATGTTGCAGAAGCTGCAAATTCTTCTCTGACTGATTTTGTTCTTTTATCAGGTTCTTTGATGCAGAGTCGCCACCTCCTTGAAGAGGAATGAGCTTCAAACAAGCTGAAGCTGCAAATTGATTTCTTTCTTTCTGGGTCATCCACCAGCAGAGTCACATATACAACCTTTTTTCTCTGCTGCAACAAACAGTTTCCAGGTCTATTTTTTTAATCTTGTAGACTCAAACTTTCATGGATATGACATTGATCTCCCCAGCAGAGTCGCCATTTTGTTGACATTCTTTGAATCAGCATTAGGATTTGCCACTTCTAATGCACGGGCAGATTCAGCCAACTGAATACAGGAGGTTGCGTGAGCTCCTCCCCTTCACTTCTGGTTCTGCCGCACCAAGGGGGGTATCCCTATAACTCAAGATGTAACCTTGACTAGCTCAAAGATAGAAAGATCTAACTTGACAACAACAGGCAGAATACTCTCATGTATGGACCAAGATCTGTATGATAGATCACAAGGCTGGCAACATTCTTGGACATGATGTCTGGTTGGGTATGAGAGCATGCAGGGGGTTCCTGATCCTACTCCTACAACTAACAGGTGGAAATATGAAATGGTTTGATATGAATTTGGATGCAAAGCTGGACATGGTGTATAACACAAGAACATAGCATGATTGGTGCCTATCCAGGGCTTGGAGTCGGTAGACATACACCTATGAATGATCAGCATGAATAGCTAAAACTGGACTTCAGGGGGATACACATGATATCTGCCTTACAGATATCTCCCAATACAGAGTGTTGAGTCATCTCTACTTATGGCATCCCTACTGTAGTATACCCTTCCCAATGTTCAACCTGAAAACAGTTTAATCTGCCCCTTGAGCAGAGGTTAAAAGATCAGACATTCAACATAGGAATTCTATGCTCTAGAATCTAAACATTACGCAAATATCCAGATCCAGAAGAAGAATACATGCAATACTGGAGACAGAATTAACACAACACATGCTAAGATAGCATTACTCATATAAGATCAACCATGAAATCAGTGGATTCATGCCAAGTCGTACAACAGGAGATACATAAACTCACAAGATAAACTGTACAGAGCAACCAGATCAGCTGGTTATGGATTACAGAGCCAGAAATCTACAACTTTCAACAACCTTGAGTGAATAACACCGTCTGCATTATATAGCAGGAGGGTGTATTCAGCATTAACTACCAGGTTGACCAAAAAGCCTGCCAGATATACAGTATCATAGAAATGGCGCTCAAACACATTATCAGATTGGCGCCCAAACATGAATGCAGCAGGTAGGGGAGGGGACAGGAAGATATCTCGAGCCTTGCGCCGCCGCCTAGGGATTCAGTTCTTCAATCAGGTACTACATCCGTCCACGCCATCGCCCATACCTCTGCAACAATCGCCATTAATGGTGCACCAACCCGCGGCCTTGGGAAGAACATCAAATAGTCGATCGCAACCACTTCCCGCCGAGATTCATCATCATGATATTTCGAATATGCAGGATAACATTATCCCACATGCACCCCGCGGCAACCTCATTAACACTTTATATACTAGGTCATGAGCATATATGATGTCGGTGCTTTTGCTCCTGACGACACTAGTATAAGACTTCATCATCATCATCCTCCAGTAGCATGATATCCTGTTGCCCGAAAAATCACCCTGACGTCATCATCATATCGCAATACAACTGCATGATAATCGCCTTCATCGGCACAACCTGATCCATCGGAGAAACATCCTCCTGCTGAGCCTATACCAAAAGTCTGGCCGATGAACATCCTGATGACATCATCATCATATCCTGCTGACGTCATCATCATATCTGCCTTCTGCGCACCTCCTCATATCCGGATGACGTCATCATCATATTTGCAAATATCGGGGGATCTCCACAAGATGATCAGTGTTAGGAACGTGATCCCCCCGGACCTTGATGACGTCATCATCATGATATTCAGAAGACAACCGGATATTTGGAAATATCATCCTGATGTGCAAATATCAGGTTGCACTGTAGCTCATCTGTAAGATTGGGGCGATAGATGAATATGATGATGCTCGAAAAGATCACCCCCACTAGATAGCGCACAAAGCTGGCAGGCGGATATCTCCTTGATATCAGCATCATCATGATGCTGGAACAAACACACACTCGAGTGATATGAAAATATCACCCCCTCCTTCAGAAATATCATGATGCAGACAGGCAGAAAGAACCGGATATCACCCTGATATATGGATGACGTCAGCATCATCAGGATGACAAAACAATGAACAAGAGGTGATACAACATCATCAGGATGATATTGACTAAGATCATCCTGACGTTCAAAATACGATGACCCCAGTGAATATCGGGTCGCACTTAGAACTCTTCAACAACATCATCAGGATGATCATAACCAAGATCACCCGATGATAGAAATATCACCCCGGCGAGATATCATGATGTAGAAAATATGATGACCCTCGCAAGCAACACGGTGATAACTGAAAATATGATGATGATGATGACGACCCTTAAGAAAAAGCAAGTCAGGTCGAACAACTCAAAGAATAACCCCTTCACAATATCAGGGCAACATCATCATCATGTTCGCGCAAGGTGATAAATGGGAGATCACCGGAGACTTTGAAAAATCACCCTCGCAAGCAGATCAGGGCGCACTGTAGCTCATCAGCATCATCAGGATAATAACCAAACATCACCCGATATTGAAATATGATGATGACGATGAGAAACCGGTCGACGGAGAACATGATGATGCTGACCTTCATCGAAACAAACATGATGATGATGACCTCCTCCTCAAGAAAATATGATGATGCAGCTGAAAACTGCTGAGGAGGTCCAACACTTAGAACATTTTTTGGATACTTAGGGAGAGCGCCTGCATGAAAATTGCTCAAAAAACTGCCAGTCAATTCAGGCGCTAACACATTCTTCTCACCATCTGTCATTTTGAATCCTAAGAAGATCTTTAATCGATCAAATCATTCAACCCATCCATTTCCCACCTAATCCATGAACCAAGTCCAATCCTCATTCATCAAAATGGTTGTGATCATCAACAAATCTAGGTCAAATCCAAAACCATATATCCTCCAAGATGGGCCAAAATTTTCTCCTAATGATGAAACTGAAAGGAAAACTGAAGGTACTATTTGAGTACCCATCAAATTAGGTCCAGCCCTAGTGAAAATCACTTGTCAAGTCCTAGACCTCAATCTTTGATATAATATCCTCCTAGGATGCCCATGGATTCATGCCATGAGGTTTGTTCCTTCCACCTATAATAGATGCATCAAATTTTAATATAATTACCAAGAGGTTACCATTTATGCTGACCCAAATCCTTTTGAATATTGCCCAAGCAATGACAAGGCCCAACCATCTATTGATCTATCCAACTTAACCTCTTCATCCAAGTCACCCCCATCATCTTGTCAACCTAGTCCCTCCATATCAACCAATCTCATGAATATTCCTCAATATCCATCTCCAAATCCTCCACAACATGAGCATACTAGTACTAGATACTACTCACACCAAGATCATGAATCCTTAAGCCATCTTAATGATACTCTTGACAAGGTAAATACAACCTCAAGTTTGGAATCATACACCAATCCATCTACTAGTTCTCCTATTCCATCCATCCATATGGAATCTCCATCACCATCCAATAAAATGCCTGTCCCAACGACGAATGATTTTCTCCAAAGGTTCTTTCCAAAATCTAAAAGCAAAAGAAAAGCTATGGAGAAATCCAAATCAACTCACCCAATTTCATCCCCATATAGTACAAGCTATCCTAATTTCATGATTATGAAACTACACCTTCCACCCTCATTCTCCATCCGTTATATTGTTCATCTATCCATATAGTTATGAAGGATGTGATCCGTTTGATACTAGCAAGGAATCAACCATTACACTTATGTCATCAAACATCTATCCCTGAGTCTACTAAAGAACCTTTAAACATCATGCCTAGCCTTCTAAATCCATCATGTAGTCCATGATCCATTGAACCTATTGAAGAGTCTCCCACCATAAGTCCAAGTTAAGATCCACTATACCCTCATGTTGTTGAGCTTCTAGAGTCTCTCAAGCACATCCAGGAGTCTCCGACTTCTATTTCCATTCAACATCAAGAGTTATGTCAAGGGTCTAATCTAAAGCATGTGGAAACATTAACCCCTTATCTAATTATCTAAATCAAGATCAAAGCCCTTCCATTCAACCTATCCATAACCTATATCTTTTCTATGATCAAGATATTATCTATGATGAAGATCCTATCTATGAGTAACTTCATCCTATCCATAATTTCACAACTATCTATGAGCAAGATACATGAGAACCACATACTCCATTTACTCCTCACTGTTATCTTAGTAATAAGAGCGAGTATGAAAGTCTTGTCGATCGACTTGTGCACTCACCTCACTTCATGGCCTTCCTTCGAAGCAAATAAACTTCTCCTTCAATCAACATTATCCCACAACATCTACTTCCCTTGATGAGACTCTTGGTCCCAACAAGCACATAGATGATCAAGCAAATACTTTGGATCTTCATGAGCATAATGAGTATAATCAAGTGTTGGCAAGAGACACTGATAGACATGATAGGTGTTGTCATTGATGGCAACTAAGTCTAACCTACACATCTGCATTACATAATTTTCTCATACCAGAAGTCAGAGTAAAGATTTGTCTAAGTCTGGGTAGTCAGGAACAGAGCATGTAACAGGGTCTGGTATCTTGGTCCGGATCTCTCTGGTGGTAAATCCTAGTGTACTAAAAATCTGAGTGAGTGATAAGGGTTATCAGAACTATCTAAATCCAGAGATTTAGCCTCCAGTGATAAAGGATTCAAAAGTTATAAGAATCTAAGTATCAGGTTTCAGTTAGTCAGTACAGTCAGAAGAAGAACAGGCTAACCTAGTATTTGATATTAGTTCGGATAAAGAAAAGTTGTTGGTTAAGTAATTTGTGATAATCAGTGGTATTGGCTAACATATTTGATCATTTGAGAACATAATTTTTTGGTCTACGTTGTTGTTTGAACATGTATTCAACTGACAGAGTAGAGTCTTAATAAATGGTCTAAGTTTTCTTGAAGCCGACTACAGTTGATTGAATTTCTTGATGCACATATATATAGTCGATGGATTCGAGTGTTTTTGCAATGTGAGAGTGATGTGATAATGGAATAAGTGCGAATAAGGCTAGAAACAAGTGTGAAGGTGGAGATCTAAGATTAGATTATGGTAGAAGAGTGAAACAAGGAAGAGTAAGGATGAAGTGTGTGAAATTAGTATTCTGTGCTTAATTAGAACTAAATCTTTGCATTGGCAGATGCTATTCAACAGTTCAAACATTATGTAATCTTCTTGTAATCATTTCTATAGGCAGTGAGCCTCTGTGAGTAGTGAGTTTGGGTAGTGAGCCCTAAGGCATGTGCCTTCTCCATTTGTAATACTTTTAATAGAGTATAAATTCTTGTGGGTTAACCCCCACCATGGTTTTTCCCTTAATTGAGTTTTCACGTAAAAATCCCGGTGTTCATGTGTTATGATCTTGTTGCTTCTGTTCTTACGTTTATGCTTCTTTCTTTTAAATGTATGTGGAGAATTAATTAAGAAACAAACTAAGAAGTTTTGTAGAATATTGATTCATCCCCCTCTCTTAGTTTTCCTTAATTACAACAATTGGTATTAGATCAAGCTTCCTTGGAAAGAGTTTAACAGCTTGAGGAAGATGTGGGAAGGTGTTTCAATGGGTTCATTCAAGTGTGGCATCTACTAACAACTTCAAACTTCTTTAGAAGATCTTGATCAATCCAGAGAAGAAGTCAAAGAACTACAAGAGAACTTTAAAGATGCTGAGGATTTCATTGAAACTTTGAAAGAGAAACTAAGCAAATCTATGGGAAAAAGGAAGGAGCTATTTCTGTAGTTAACAAATCAAAAGGAAGACAATGACATGGATGAGGATCTAAAGGAGAACTCAAAGGAATGTGAAAAGCTGGCAAAAGAAGTTGTCATCCTAAAGCATGAGATAGAATCTGGGGTGATGAGGCTAACAAAGGAAATTGAGGAAAGAAAGAAGACTGAATAAATCCTGAGTTAGTCCCTCAAAGAAAGAACAAAAGGGTGCTACAAATTGGATAGAATATTTGGCCATCTAGAGTCTAATCTTCAAGAATCTAGGGAAAATGAGGAGAAACTTGAAAAGTAAATTGTCATTCTCAAGCATGACCTAGAAACTGCAAATGAATATAAGGAGAAGTTCAAGATAAGCTTGGCTAAACTTGAGGTGCCACTTGATAGTGAGAAGAAGGCAAATGATAAGTATGGTCTTGGATATGAGATAGGTGAAATCTTTGGATTTGGTCAAAGAAATTTTGCATCAAATAATGAGAGAAACAGACCTAGAAAACCTATAGTAAGACAAACTAATGCTCAAAGGTATCCATCTTTCAATGGAAATTGCATCAATTGCAATAAATTTGGTCATAAAGCTACTCAATGTAGAAGTAGAGTGAATCAAAGTGGTCCATCCTTCTCCAGTCAATGCTTCAACTATACAAGGTATGGTCATAGATCCAATGAGTGCATAAATATGATGATGAACTACTCCAACAACAGAAGAAATGTCAATTCTTTCAATGGAAACTATTTTGCATGAAATAGATTTGGTCACATGGAAAATCAGTGCAGATCAAGAGGAAACCAAGTAAATGAGTAAAGAAATGTTATGTGCTATAACTGCAACAAATTCAGTCATATTGCAAGATTTTGTAGAAGCAAGAATAATGGAAGAAGAGGTTCGGTAAACAGAAAATTGGACGAGTAGAGAGAAGACAAAGGCAAGGGAAAAATTGATGTAAATGATATCCAAAATGAAATTAACAAGACATGGGTGAAGAAGAGTGTAAAGAATGAAGGTTATGGGTCCACACTAGAATCCAGTGCTAAGAATTCCTCTGGGAATTGAATTAGGAGCTTTTGCTCAGGGGGAGCTGCATTGAAAATCAAATTGGCCTAGCCAGCAAGTGGGTGCCTAAATCTAGCATGATGAGTAAAGGTAAAGTGAGCTATCACAGATATTTTGAAAGGATTTTTGGAAGAAAAGAAGTGGATATGGTGACTTGTGGAGCAATTCATAAAAACTGCATCAAGAAACAAAGTAACTGGATGAAGTTAGGGCAACACATTTATTACAATGACAAATTAGGTTTTGCGAAGGATAAAAAGTCACTCGTTCAAGCATTTGAGTCACTTTGCATTCGAAGAGAACAAGGAGAAGAGCATCTGAGCTAAAAATTGAGAGACTTGAAGTGCGAAGAACAGATTTGACCGACAACCCTCATTCCATAGAAGAAAAAGGTATTTTCTGTAAAGGTTATAGTCTATAATCTTTTGAGATGGCTACTCCTCTTGTCATTGATATTACTGAAAGGCCTCATCCAAAGTTCAATAAGCATCCATACAAGTCAGTCAAAATCAAACCATTAGGAGCATTTTCTGGTGTCCCATATGGAGTACTGCATATTGAGGATATTAGGGCATACATCCATTGTAGCATAGATGAATTTGGGAATCTAAAATTACTAGATTTGTTTGAAAACTACCTAAAGGATCATAGCTATGAATTGAAACCGGAATACAAAGCCCTAGCAAGTAGACATTTCTTACAAGTCATTGATTTCTGACATTTGATGAGAGTGAGTGGGTCAATATATCTTAAGCCAAATGCATGCTGAGTTCATATGGCTGTTGAAACCATTCAAGATTACAAAGGATGTTATCAACATTGTAACTGGATTAAATTCAACTGGTGGTCTACCCTTGTTGAAATATGTAAAGAACCAGACTGTGACTGATGCAACCGGTGCCAAGTTTGACAAAAGGGCAATGACTATCAATGGTATCATTTATCCAGATGTTAAGTTTGCCTCAATGGTAATTGGTTATGAGATTTATCACTCTAGTAGGGAGAATTCTATGTTTGGAATGACCATATATGCTACATACCAAATGTTGAAAGAAAATGTAGATTATGACCTATGTGAGCTATTACAAAATCAACTGATTGAGAACTTGAGTAAAAGCAAGAAGGATAAGAAAAACACATCAAATATGGTTCTTTGGTTATATGCTTGTTCTTCTACTTCATGAATGAAGTACGTAGAGTAAAGGGTGTGCAATGGACAAATGACAGACCAGTTGCAATGCAAATAAGAGAACATCTACATAGCTTGGAGACTCTAAAGCCCAGAAAACTACAATTTGGGGCTACTACAAGAATTTTTAGAGTATGATGTATTCTAGGGACAGAATCCCTAAATTAGTAGTTGAGAAATACATGGATGAAATTTGTTTTATGGTAGACACTGATGAGTGCCTAATGGAATCTATAGAACCCAGAACTATTTGGATTATGCCTATAGGTTATTAGGTTGATGAGCAAGTATTGGATATGTATGCTCAACACCTTTTGAGCAAACCAAAGGACACAACAGTTGAGAGATTTGGGACTTATAAAGAGCTTGATGGGAAGCTACATGTTGAACTTTAGAAGCAAGAAACTAAGAGGAAAGTTTAAGAACAAGTAGAAATGTATGCTGAAAGCATAGGCATAACTAAGGAAATAGTGAGGCAGAATAGAGAAAGGATACAAAAAGTTGAGAAGGAAAAATAGGATATGAAACATGGAAGTGCTCTGGTAGAATCCTCTTTTACATCAAGGACTACTAGGAGCTTTCCTATAGCCCCTATTCCCCCAAAATCTACCAAGACTAAAAAATTGGAAGAAAAATCATCCGGTAAAGAAAACAAAAGAACAAAAGCAATGGCAAAAAGGCCATATGGCAGCTTGGAAAAATATGATGAAGAAAAGATAGATTCTGATGATGAGGTTAAAGAGCTAAAGGCCACAGGCACTAAAGCAGTCAAAGTGTCTAGGGAGAAGCAAAGCAAAGTGACAAACAAGAAGCATAAATCAGAGGTTGATATTGAGAAAACAATCCCTTCTGTGGAAGACAATGTCAAAATAATCACTATTGATGGCAATCTCAAACCAATTATTGAGTTCTATGATCTCTACAATGATGTTGACAAAAGACTTTTTGAGGAAGCCATTATCAAATACTTGAATGTATTCAATTGGGCACAGGTAGAGATTTTTTTAGAAGTTCCAAAAGATTTGAGAGATATTTTGGAAATGAGGAAAGAAGCTGCCAAGACAAAACATATGGAGCCGAGAGAACATGTGCTAACCACTCTATGTCCGGTAATCTCCAATAAAGAAGCAGAATTTTTTTTAAGGAAGTAAAAAATGAATTTAGAAGCAAGAAAAGGATGAACAAATTGATGTTTGGTGACATAGAAGAAGTTGTCCAAGAAAATTGAACAAATTATGAGGAAAGCATTGGACAAAAACAAGTTCTTTGTAGTTGTAGATGAACCTGCTGATGACACATTAGTTTTGGATGAAAAAAAGAAGGATGAGAAACAATTTGGAATAGATGACACTTCTATCCCAGAAGAGGAAATAATAAACAAAGAAGATGAAAAGATGACAAATAAAACTGATAATGCAGGAGGTATCCAAACTCCTCCAGATCAATCTGGTAAAGAAGACACAGAGATGAATGTTGGATCAAATGCTCAAACTAAGGATGATTCATTGAAGAATAAAAAATATGAAATAGAAGAAGCTAAAGACCAAGAAGTAGAAAAGGTCAAGGATAAAAATGAAAAAAAAAAAAAAGAGATTGCAAAGGTTGATGAAGAATCCAAGCTGGACAATCTGGTTGATAGTACCAGTAAGGATCAAATAGATACATCAGCATCTTGGGCAAGAGACACTATAGAGGCAGTGAAGGAAATTTTAGAAAGGGACAAAAAAATAGAAGAAGATCAAGACATAATCCAAGGGCCAATAAATTTTGACACATTATCTCTGGTACAAAAGATAAAGCTAGCTTCTATTGCTCAAGCCAAGGCTAGAGAAGAAATTTTGAAGTCTCACATAGAGAGAAACGAGCTACTTAGTCTGGCATTAGGGATTTTAAAGAAAATCATTCCAACATACCAGAAGAATTCCTCAACATCCTCCTCTGGATAGTTAAAGAACATAATAAACTTGGTAAGTTCTCATTTTGAGTCTCTAGAGAAGTCTACAAAAGTCATGGTTCAAAAGGAATTCAATGATAAAAGATTTGATGCTTTAAAAGGATTGATTGGAGTAGATAGAATGGTGCTAGATGCTAGTGTAAAGAGTATTCAAAATGCTCTTACAGAAGGAGGAAATATATATAAATTTTTTTATCATGTCCTAAACTTATAAAGGATATCAAAGATAAAATAAAGGAGTCTAAGCAAAAATTATCCCGTGTATCCAATTCTTTTGATCCGGTGACAACATCAGTAGCAAGTAAGGAGAGTCAGGTGATCAGTCTGATTGAAGATGAAGAGAAATTGACAAAAGAGAAGGAGATCATAGAGGCAAGAATGAGTGAGCTCCAGGGACTAATTTCCCCCAAAATGGAAGCAATGTTCAATACTTTGACCGAAGCTCAAGCTACAGCTCAGTCAAGTGACCCCATTAATCTAAGGACATCATAATAACAAGCATTTCTTTTTAGTGGTCACATTTCACTTTTGAACACCATAAAGAAGAGATGGGATAGTGAGTTGGCACATTTGAAGAACATTTTTGGAGATATACTCAAGTATATGTAAATAGGACTTATGGATTTTTTGTACATATGTGACCATATACATAGGATTTTGTGTAAATTTTTGTATGCAGATCCCATCCTTTGCCATTGATGTCAAAGGGGGAGTGAAGAGCTATGAAAAATGAGGAATCTAGCAAAGGGGGAGCATTGGTGAATAGTAAAAAGCATAAGTGTACATAGTAAGGAGGATTTGTTCCGACACTTAGTCATTTTTCACTAAGTGTTGCCATCAATGCCAAATGGGGAGATTGTTGGCAAGAGACACTGATAGACATGATAGGTGTTGTCATTGATGGCAAGTAAGTCTAACCTACACATCTACATTACATAATTTTCTCATACCAGAAGTTAGAGTGAAGATTTGTCTAAGTTCGGGTAGTTAGAAATAGAGCATGTAATAGGATCTGATATCTTGGTCTGGATCTCTCTGGTGGTAAATCCCAGTGTGTTGTAGATTTGAGTGAGTGATAAGGGTTATTAGAACTATATAAATCTAGATATTTATCCTTTAGTGACAAAGGATTCAAAAGTTATAAGCATTTGAGTATTAGGTTTTAGTTAGTTAGTACAATCAGAGGAAGAACAGGCTGACCTAGTATTTGATCTTGGTCCAGATAAAGAAAAGTTATTGGTTAAGAAATTTGTGATAATCAGTGGTATTGGCTGACATGTCTGATGATTTGAGAACATAAGTTTTTGGTCCATGTTATTGTTTGAACATGGATTCAGCCGATTACAGTTGATTGAATTTCTTGATGTAGATATATATATCCAATGGATTCGAGTGTTTTTTTGATGCAAGAGTGATGTGATAATGGAATAAGTGTGAATAAGGGTAGAAACAAGTGTGAAGGTGGAGATCTAAGATCATATTATGGAAGAAGAGTGAAACAGGGCAGAGTAAGGATGAAGTGTGTGAAATTAGTATTCTATGGTTAACTAGAACTGAATCTTTGCATTAGCAGATGCTATTCAATAGTTCAAACATTATGTAATCTTCTTGTAATCATTTCTATAGGTAGTGAGCCCTAAGGCATGTGCCTTCTCCATTTGTAATACTTTTAACAAAGTATAAATTCTTATGGGTTAACCCCCACCGTCATTTTTCCCTTAACCAGGTTTCCACATAAAATCTCGGTGTTCATGTGTTATGATCTTGTTGCTTCTATTCTTATGTTTATGCTTCTTTCTTTTGAATGTATGTGGATAATTAATTAAGAAACAAACTAAGAAGTTTTGTAGAACACTGATTCATCACCCCTCTCAATGTTCCTTAATTCCAACATCAAGATCCTATTGGTCCTCCACCATCCAATATTTATCCTATTTCAAATCCATTATCATATCATATTAGTCTAGCTACCTTCCTAAATGAATGTTCTTCCCTAGGAGAGTAGCAACCATCATCTACCACCATACCTTCTCCATCTAACCATGAGTTCAAGTCTAGTGTTCAAAACTCACATAGTCCCATTGTCCATCATACACTCCAAAAAATGAATTATCAAGGTAAAGGCCCAGGCCTTTATGAACAAGGTATTTTGAAGCCCATCCACATCAACATCACTCCATGCTCATATGGCCTTGGATATATACCCCAAATAAACAATCTCAAGATGTTGGTACTTCTTCCATTCCTCCTAACTCCACCATTTTCTATCAGAAATCCTATCACACTTCCAAAACGTGTGTTGCCATTCCACCTCCATTATCATACAAATGTCAAATGCATTTGACCATACATCTCCCTCCATCTACCTTACCTCCACTACTTCCAACTCCTCATATCCTACCATCTACTTTACCTCCACTCCTTCCAACTCCTAATATTCCCATCTTCAAATCCCCTTATCACTTTAGCCACAAATCCATCCATACATCCCATTCCTATAAATCCCCTACAATTCCTAACCATGATCAACAAATACACACATCGAATAAACATGAAGCTATCACAAACACCCCTATGGGATTCAAAAATAAAAATTTGGATGTCTCCACCCATAAAGCTAAAAATCCTAATAATCCTCATGCCATAGGGCACCAATGCAAAGAATCAAAGAAAAATTGAAACTCAAAAAGGCTACCCAAGTCCACAACTCAAAAAGACAATTTCAAAACAAAAATGTTTTGGGTCCCCAAGAAAAAAGTACCTAATTCAAATGGAGCATCCACATTCCTAAAATCCCAAACATCCCACTCCCCATCACAAAATCTGAAAATTCATAAGTCTATTTGGGTCCCCAAAGTCCTAAATAGGCAAACCCCTAAGAGAAGATCTCCATTATTCCCAAATTCCCCTTCCAATAAAAATCTTCAAACTCCAATTTGGTGTGTGCAACCATTGGTCAAGGTTCCCTTCCACTCCACAACATTCCCACATACCTCCATTTCCCCATCCTCTATCTACTATCCCACTTATTTCTTCCATCATATCCCTATGGTCTATGCTTTTACATAAGTCCTTCTATCTATCTCTTTATCTCCATCCTAATCCACCATCCTTACCTAATCCACATTAAAATCCCCTATTCACTAAATCTATCTCTCTCATCCAATCTCCTACCAACATCTATGAGCATAATGACATTTGACATAGCCTATATGAATGACTTCTATCATGAGAAATTACCACCTTGCTATGGGAACAAAACCTTGAGTTCCTACCTATTCCATCCAATTATCCCCTATAAAAAAATCAAAATAGTAAAGATAAATCCTTTGTCCAATAGTGAAAACCATTTTTATGGTGCCTTGGATAAGTACCATGATAGAAACCTGGAAAACATGCGTCATGTATTGGTGATTATCTATGTGCTTTACACTTGGGGGCATGTTCTTGTATCTATCCCATCGCATATCCTACCCTATCATTTTCCATCATATCTCTCATACCTTCCTCATTGCACCATCCATATTCCCTTCCTCCTTTTTGATCTTGATGAGGGTAGGGGAAAAATGTTGAAAAATACTTTTGACACCTCTTGTCATACTCCAAATTCTACGACTAAGACCATGAACATCCCTTCCAAGCATTATCCCCATCATGCATCCAAATAAGCCTCACCTTGCCAAATCCTAAGGCATAATATCTAGAGTGGGGGCATGTTATTCCTATGCAACATAGTCCTTCGAGATCACATCCTAGACTCCCTCCATCCATCTATCAAATATCTCCCAATCATTATCCTTCTATCACCAATCCTTGTATCCATCCATACTCCTACCTTTATCCTATTTTCCATCCTTTTATCCATCCAAATCCTACATTTATCCTATCACCTATCCTTTTTATCCACCCATCCAATCCTACATTTATCCTATCACCAATCTTTTTAGTCTATCTAGTCCTACATTTACCCTATCACCCATCCTTTTATCCATCCAATCCTTTTATCTATCACATCCATTATTGCTCATCCGCATCCTATCATCATCCTGGCATTTTGGCTAGTTTTTCCCTTGTCATTGGTATCTATCGAAAGGCTATCCACCACAATCTAATTCTAAACATCCAAAACATACCAAAAATCCCCAAATATCAAAACAACTCAAAAATCCAAAAAAATAAAAAAAAACCAAAAATCCAAAACAATCAAAACACACCAAAAATCCAAAAAAAAATCCAAACATTTGAAAATACAAAATAATTAAATATCCAACAAAAAATACAAACAATAAAAATCATCAATCAATCAATTCCATCAAATCAATCAAATCATCCAACTCACTCAATCCATCAAGTCATCATCAATTCAAATCAATCAAATCTTCAATCGAAATCCAATCCAATCACTTCATGAAATCAAATCATCAAATTAAATCATTAAATTAAATCATCAAATCAAAACAATCACATCAATTCTTCAAATCAATTCAATCAAGTTAATCTAATTCAACTCAAATCATCAATCAAATCATTCCAATCAAATCAATTCATTCATCAAAATCAATTCAAATCATCTCAATCAATCAAATCAATCAAATCATTCCAAGAAACAATGATCCAAATGCAAGTATCCTTAGTCCATACCTATTAAGTCAAACAATCTATCCAAATTATCCAATCACATTCGTGGTCTTATTCCTCACCTTGTTGTAATCCTGATCGATCATCATCATCATCATAATCATCAATGGGATATATTGTTCCCAATCCTAGTGTTGTTCTAGGGATATATCCTTCCCATATCAACAACACAATCCTCATGTTGTTCTTGGGATAAATCATTCCCACATCAACAAATCTATCAATCAATCATATCAATTGTCTTATACAGGTTGGTGCACTCTTGAAACTAGACCAAGTGTCTTATACGAGGTGTCGCAGTCCTGAAACCAGACATTATCAATCAATCAATCAATCATCATCAATCATATCAATTTTCTTATATAGGATGTTGCATCGTCAAAACTAGACCAGGTGTCTTATACGACATGTTTCATTTCCTGAAAATAGACACTATCAATCATTATCATCATGAATCAATCCAATTGATCATTAGTTTTCAGCTTGACATGGGCAATCACCTTGTTTGTTTTTGAATCATTTGTGCATGCTTTTCTTGTCTTGTTTGTGTGTGCTATATCATTGTTGTCTTGTATTTGTATCTGTCCTTGCAACATACCCACCACTTTGTCATCATGGTGGCTTAGGCATATGTTTTCTAGTGACTTTCAATCCTTTTCACATTTGACACATCATCACCCTGGTCTTTATACCTTGTTGCATGATGTTTGATATCAAAAATCAAGTTGCTCAAATTTGGATCAACATAACTCTATCTCCTTCCTTTCCTTTTTCAAGAGCATATACATCTTCTTCATCCCTGTATATCCTCTTGAGGGGGCATTATTCTACCAATCCTTCATTTTATGAGCCCCAATCTACCCGAAATCCAAATCCAAAACCTATGTTTTAATCTTCTTTGAAACGACATTGCTTCGCAACATCATCTCAAAGAGGGGCAAAATGTAGACATAAAAAAATTGAACATAGATTGCATTCCTATCCATCCCTAAATCATCTCCTGATTATTGATCAATTCCCTAAGTCATGAAATTTAATTAATTTTAATTAATTAATTAAATGTCCCTTAATCCCTAATCCATCCTTATATCCTAAGGTTTAATTAATTTTAATTAATTAAGTCTTTTCACTTTTTACCCTCTTGTAAATAATAAATTAAAATTAACAAATTTGATTTATGCTTTACAAAAACTTGAAAATGTAAACCTAAAAACTATGCATAATAATTCAAAATCCTAACTCCTTTTACCTACCTTTTTGTCATTCAACCGCTCAAACCAATTTATGGTTTTGAAACCATCCTTGATCAAAATTTATAAAAACCTATTTCATTTTCATTTACCTCTCCTAAGCAAAATTCACAAAGGAGTTATGCCAATATTTCAGGAACCACATTTCAAACTTCTTTGGTAACATTTGCATTTATTTGGTTTTATGGTTATATCTTTCATCTTTTTCTATTACATTTGATAAAGATTTTAGGGTTTGCAAAATAAGGTTCAAATCTTTTGTTAAAATTTATATCTCCTATAAATAGAAAGAAAAAAAACTTGACCTCCTTCAATCATGATTATGACTTATGAATGCAAAGAATCAAACCATATAATCTTAATCAATGGTGAAGATCTCTACTAAGTCAAAATGTAGCATGTGAGCCTCTAGTGGACACCGCCAAATAGCATAAAGCCAAAGGAAAATCACATCACGCTATCAAAGGAATGCCTAGCAAAGGGCATCTTCACAACAAGGGCATAGGGTATGAATGTCTTAGCAAGTCTTGGGGTGTGAATGCCCTCACAGTAGGCTCAGTCAAGCGTCTAGCCATCCAACACACCAACAGAGGAGGTTAACTAATGACCAAGCTGCAAATAGATATTCCACTCAAAATGACCAAGTGCCCAAATTGACCGGAGAGCAAATTTGAAGTGCTTGCACAGGTTGAGAGGTGACAGAATGTGCACAAAGCAACTTGTAGAAACTAAGATTACCCAAAATGGATAGATAAGTAGAGGGTTGAAAGGCCCTTGTAGACACCCAAAATTGATCCTTCACATCATTTGTTCATTTTTTGCATTTTCACCATTGCATATGTCAATTTTGTCTAGTACACTTGAATCATTCATATATTTTATTCTAAATCACCTTCTTTCTATAATTAATTAAATAAATTATATTTATTTAATTAATTCCATCTAATTTTATCTATTTCTTCTATCATCTATAATTAAATAATCTTTAATTATTTAATTATCTCATTATTCCTCTTATAAATAAATAAAATCAATATTTTATTTATTTATCTTCTCATCATTCACATAAATTAAATAAATTTATTTATTTAATTTATGTTCATTCTCCAATTTTCTAAAAATAGCTCTTTCCTCTATCATTTAAAAATAAATTAAATGAATTTATTTGTTTAATTTATTTTTTTCTTATCATTTCATTATCTTATCACTTTCTTCTATGTGTACAAGATAGGTCATATCCTAAATCAAATACAAAAAATAATTTAATTGGTTCTAAAATCAATCATCCACATCATCCAATCCTTAAAATAGAGAAACCATTCTATTTTAAGAAAAGCAATCTTAGTACTACCAACAAACCAACTACAATCATTTAATAAAAGCTGTCTCTATGGACACATGTCTTGTACACATTCATCCAAGCTTCTTGTTTAATCTCAACTATTCACATAACCACCTAATATCCATCATTGATCAATCTTAGTAGCGAGCTATATATACACCCTCTCATTTCATTCCAAACCATCACAATCCCACACAATCTTGAAAGCATCCAAATTATCATCTCATGCATATTGAGCACCCATTGAGTACTTTAAGCATATCATCCATCATCATTATAGCTATGGTAACTATGGTTGTTCACTATTGAGAAGCAATCTACAATTCAACCAAGGAATCAAGCAATCTAGGTGACATTGTTCTTTGATTTTGCTTTCATTTTGTGTCATTTAGATGGATTATTTGAAGGTGGTAGGATTAGGTTTGATTTGCAATGCTTGATCTTGTTAACTTGATTTTTCCTCCTAACACATTCTGCCATGCCTAGTGGGACCCAAGTCCTTGATTAACCTTTTCTTTTGAAAGTGTTTTTGAAGTCTAGATACATAGAGCATCACACTTGAATGGTAGAACGTCACCTTTGCACAGTCGGTAAATAGAAAATTGCACCTGCGCAGTCCTCAATTGCCTTTGGTTCATAGGTATTCACATATGATCGACAGAGGATCGCCTTTAGTTATCTAGGGTTTATTAATGTTTTTTATGTCTTTGTAGGGTTTTCTATTATTTTTAGTTCATTTTATGTGTCTAATTTGGGTTGGAAGCTAGTTTATTTGCTAACCCTAAGCATTTTGTATCATCCTCAAGATGGTTTATTTGGGGTTTGATTTGTCTTTGCCCTAATCATATGAATTAGCTAGATCTTTTGTGTTATTTTGAAGAATACAAGATTCAACTTAAGCAATTCATCTTCTAGGGTTATCAGAGCTCTCATATTTGTTTGTTGATCATTTATCTTAACCTAAGCTTTGAGATTTTGTAGAGTTTACAAGATTTGAGCACCTTTGGTAAATAGTCAGTCGCATTTGCATGCCCTGGTCACTTTTACACAATACAAACTTGCATTTGAATGGCAGGTGATCGCATCTAGTAAAATTATCATCGCATTTGATTTACAGGAAATCACCTTTGATCACTATTCATACACATTTGGTTTATACATCTGCAACTTAATTTTTCCTTTGGCATCTAACATCTATTTGTGTAGCTTCTTATTGTCTATCAAAGAAAGGAGGATTTAAGCTACTGACAAATCTGTTGCAGGATTGATCGGTTAAAGACTCATCATATTTTTCACTAATTTAGGAACATTTGGTTTTGGTGCTTAACAAGAGATCAAATGGTTGCATTTGAAATGATAGAGTTTAGAGACGACCCCCCCAAGACTAAATCTGCATTCAAAGCTAGTGCCTCTGTTAAAGGTAAACAAAGGTTTGATCTGGGAGAAAATTCTTCAAGGAAATTGTCATGGTATGAAAAAGCAAGAAAAGATCTAGAATAAGAAGAAGTAGAAACTGCTCAACTTGAAGCCCTTATTGCAAAGAGGCTGCCAAGAGGATCTAGTAAGTATCAAGGAAAATTACCTTTTAAGTGTTTTAACTGCAATAAGATTGGTCATTTTGCCTCAAAGTGTCCGAAAATATTTTCAAGGCAAAATCCTAACAAGCCAAGGTTCCAAAAGAACTGCTACTATGTTCATGAAGAAGAAGATAATGAAGGAGTAACAAATGATGAATCAGAGATTGGAAACAAATCAGGAAATGAATGGGTGTTTATTGCCATCAAGGAAGAAGAACCAATATCCTCTGTATCTGTCAATCATAAGGTTGTAGAAAGAGCCTTGGTTGCCCAAGTTGAAGAAAAGGATGATTGGGTCATTAACAGTGGTTGCTCTCACCATATGACAGGTGACAAAAATAAGTTCTTAGATTTGGAAAGATATGAAGGAGTGGTGAAGTTTGGAGATAATTTTGTTGGTAGAATCAGATGAAGAGGAACTATTTCTTTTGATGGATGGAACAAAACTGGTAATGTTCTATATGTTGAAGGCTTGAATCACAATCTTCTCAGTGTTGGACAATTGGTGGACAGAGGCTATGATCTCCGGTTCAAGAATGGAAAATGCAAGATCTTTGAAAGCTCCAGAACAGAGATTGCATCTGGTACCCAAACTAAAGCTAATATCTTCCACTTGGTTGGCACTGATAAAAGTTGCTTATTTGTTCAAGTTGATCAGAGTTGGTTATGGCATAGGAGAATGTGTCATGTGAATTTTGATAATATCATCAAGATAAGCAATACTCAAGTTGTAAGAGATCTTCCAAAATTGGTGAAACCTACTAATAGCTTGTGCAACGAATGTTAGTTGGGTAAGATGAGTAGAGTCACATTCAAAAGCAAGGAACTATCTTCTACCAGATTATTGGACTTAGTTCACACTGATCTTTATGGTCTGGCAAGAACCAAGAGTATTCAACGTGATATATACTTCATGCTGTTAATTGATGACTATTCCCAGATGATGTGGGTAACCTTTCTAAAGGAGAAATCAGAAGCTCTTGAGAAATTCAAAATATTCAACACTATGGTAGAGAATGAAACAAGATTAAAGTTAAAATGTCTGAGGTCTGATAGAGGTGGAGAATTCACATCCGGTGAGTTCATAGAGTTTTGTGAGAAACATGGAATTAAGAGACAGTTGTTTGCTCCTAGCACTCCACAATAGAATGGAGTAGTGGAGAGAAAGAACCGGACCATCCAGGAAGCATCTAGAACCATGATGATGGAAGCAAATATTCCTTAGATCTATTGGAGAGAAGTTGTTAGCACTGCAGTCTATACTCTCAATTGAGTTCAAATCAGAAGCAATACTAGTAAGACCCCTTATGAACTTTGGTTTGGCATTACTCCTACTATAAGATTTTTTAGAGTCTTTGGTAGAAAATGTTATATCAAAAGAGATGAAGATTTAGGCAAGTTTGATGCTAGAAGTGATGAAGGAATATTCTTGGGTTACTCTACTCAAAGCAAAGCATACCGGTGTTATAACAAGAGACTAAGAAAGATGATAGAAAGTACAAATGTGAAGGTTGATGAGGGAATAGAGAAACCCTCAAGGTTTTATGAATATGGTGAAGATGATCAGAATGGTGTTCTGGTTCAAGGAGTTTAATCCTTTTCTAAAAGCCAGATTAAAACTGATCCGGTAAATCAAGAAGAAGAGATAGGTTTGAATGAGCCTGATCAAGAAGTAGAAGTTCAAGAAACTCCCAAAGTTCCAAGGGATGTAAGACTAAACCACTCTGAAGATCAGATCATAGGTGACAAAAGCAAAAGTGTGCAAACTAGAAGGAAAATTGCTCAAAATTCAGATTAATATTGTCTGATTTCAAAGATTAAACCTAAGACAATAAATGAAGCCTGCAATGATGAAAACTAGACCAAAGCAATGGAGGAAGAGTTGATGCAAATTGAAAAAAATCACACTTGGGATCTTGTTCCAAGACCTAGAAAGAAGAATGTGATTGGAACCAAATGGGTCTTCTGGAACAGACTAAATGAAGTTGGTGAAGTAATAAGAAATAAAGCTAGATTGGTCTGCAAGGGCTACTCTCAAATAGAAGGAATTGATTTTGAAGAAACTTTTGCTCCAGTAGCAAGAATTGAAGCAGTCAGATTATTTCTTGCATTTGCTACCTTAAGGATTTCAAGATGTATCAGATGGATGCCAAGTCTGCTTTCTTGAATGGTGACTTAGAAGAATTATTGTACATTGAACAATTAGATGGATTTCAATTATCTGAGCATGGTGATATGGTCTGCAAGTTGAAGAAGGCACTATATGGACTAAAGCAAGCCCCAAGAGCCTGGTATAAAAGATTGGACCAACATCTTTTGAAGATTGATTTCAACAAAGGTACTGCTAATAGTAACTTATATTTCAAAATTGATCATGAAAACATCTTGATTGTTGAAGTATTTGTTGATGATATCATCTTTGGAGGAAGAGATAGTATGTGTAAAACTTTTGCAAATCAAATGAAAAGTGAGTTTGAAATGACTATGCTTGGAGAAATGAATTTCTTCTTGGGTCTACAAATTACTCAAACAAAGAAAGGAATCCTTATTTCTTAGACCAAATATGTGAAAGAATTGTTGAGGAAATTTGGAATGGAAGATTCCAAGCCAATGAATACTCTCATGGAAACCGGATGTAAGTTGAGCAAAGATGATGACTCTCCTAAGGTAGCCCAGACAAAGTACAGATCAATGATTGGAGGATTATTGTATCTCACTCAAACTAGACCAGATATAATGCAGGCTATTGGTCTTGTTGCGAGATTCTAGTCTGATCCCAGAGAATCTCATGTCATGGCAATCAAGAGGATCTTTAGATATCTAAAAGGGACGGTTAAGTATGGTCTGTGGTATCCTAGAGATCATGATTTCTCTTTTCATGCATATACAGATGCTGATTGTGTAGGAGATGTGGATGACCGAAAGAGTACCAGTGGTGGAGCTTTCTTTTTGGGAAAGAGATTGGTTTCTTGGCTAAGCAAGAAATAAGAAGCAATATCCCTATCTACAACTGAAGCAGAATACATAGTAGCAGTAGGTTGTTGCAATCAAGTTTTGTGGATGAAGCAAATGCCAAGAGATATTAAAGTAGAGTATGAGGAGCCTATCACAATCCTCTGTGATAATTCAAGTGCTATAAGTATATCTAAGAATTTGGTGTTGCATTCAAAGACAAAGTATATATCTATCAAGTTTCACTTGCTAAGAGAACAAGTGAATAAGAATGAAGTCAAATTGGAGTTTGTGTCATCCAAGGATTAGATTGCAGATATCCTTACAAAACCTCTACCTAAGGACTCTTTTGATTATCTCAGGGAGAAGTTAGGGGTTATTGCCCCTCCGGTGGTGAACTAAGGTGCACTGATGTGCATTAGTCCGGTGGGTATCATAGTCACATCTTGTGATCTGGATTGATGTTGGGGAGCTGCTACTCAGGGGGAGTAGCAGGTATGAGTCTAAAGTGGTGAAATTGCAAGTATGTGGCCTTTGCCATTGATATCAAAGGGGGAGAGAAGACATGTGAAAAAAAAATGATTTCTGATGAAAGGGGGAGTAGTAAAGGGTTGTTGTTGATAGGGGGAGTTGTGACAGTAAGAAGTTCTTGTCTTGATAGTTTTACACATCATATGTTGCCATCAATGCCAAAGGGGGAGATTGTTGCAAGTATGAGCCTAATCAATATTGTCATTGATGTCAACATACTCCTGTTGCATTAATGATAAGGTTTGGATGAGCCGTCAGCTGAGGATATTGAGAAAATTAGTCTCAGTTAGGAACAGTGAAGAACAGTGATGACTGTAAAGTAAAAGTCCAAGATAGGATGACGATCAGAGGATGTGGATTAAAGGGTTTGTAGATATATGTTTGTAGGTGATCCAGTAGAGATTTCAGAGGCCTGCATGAAGATCTAAAGAAGTTATGGCTGCTCAAGTAGAACCAGCTCTAGCAGGTGTTCAGAGGTGACAGAGTGACAAAGATAGGTCCAGTGAGATCCGGTAATGCACTATCCCATTCTGCAGATTTGAGTGAGTATTGAAGACATCCGTGTGAAGTGTCAACTCAATTGGTTCATGGTTTGAAGGTCCAAAATAACCTATTCCTTTGTGACAGTAATGACAGATTGTGTTCTGAAAGCTCCGGATGAAGAAGAGGAGAATTCCAGCAAGCAGATGAAGAGTGGATGTTCTCAAGTGGTTCAAGAAAGGTTGTTGTGATCCTTGGATCGTGTCTAGTTCATGTTGGTGGTCCACATTGAAGTTAGAGTGCGCATTTGAAGAATAACCACTAGATGATGGTGTTCTTCGTGAGACTAGCTGACTAGATGTATTACACGTCTTGCAGATGTTCTTGTAGGTGTTTGCTGACTTAGATGATTGTTCCTAAGTTGATGTCATGTATAAATAAGGGATTGTGAAGTCATTTCAAAGTGTACATTTGTGGAGATGAGCAAGTGGTAGCGAGGAGGAGAGCAAAAGGTAAAGCAGAAGTATTGAGCTTAATGCAACTGATTCAAGCATGGTGAAGATGCTATTCTCTAGTTCATGTATGTGATACTTATTTCTTTGTAGATAGTGTGTCTCTTGTAGGTAGTGAGCCTCTTGTGAGTAGTGTGCTTAGGCAGTGAGCCCTAATTGGCATTTGCCATTTTATTCTTTCTATTCTTCTAACAGAGAATACATTCCTGGGTTAATCACCCCATGGTTTTTTGTTTAACTAGGTTTTCCACATCAAAATCTTGGTGTCTCATGTGTTGATGAGTTTTTGCTTTTGATTTGAATGCATTATGTCTCATGTTTAATATATTGCTAATCACTAAGAGGATTTAAGTGTGTAAATTAGAGAAAGTTTTGCACAACTGATTCACCCCCCTCAGTTGTGTGCCCTAAGTCTAACAATTGGTATTAGAGCTAAGTTCCTCTAAAAGGAGCTTAATTGCTTGAGGAGATCTAGGATGTTGTCATACAAGAAGGATAGTCCGAAGTTTGATGAAAGCAACTTTGCTCTTTGGAAAGGTCGCATGAAATGTCACTTGTAGTGTATGGGAATGGCGTACTGGTCCATGGTTACAAAAGCATATGTACCTCCACAGGGTGGTCCGACAACCCTAAATGAAATTACAGATGCTAAAAATAATCTGCAGACCAAAGAGGCTCTTCTAAGCGCATTATCTGACTCAGAGCTCTCAAATGTTATTAACCTACCAACTGCCTTTGAGATTTGGAATAAACTAGAACTTTTGCATGAAGGAGATCAGTATGTTAAATGTGCAAGGTTACAAAGTCTAAAATAGAAATTTGAAAAACTGAAGATGGGAGATGATGAAAATATTACCACTTTTATGCCAAGAGTGAATGAGCTAGTTTGTGGAATTAGAAATGCTGGTGGAGTCTTGGATGAAAATGAGATTGTTGGTAAAATTCTTAGATCCCTTCCTACTTCTTACAAAATCAAGGCTACTGCCATTGAAGAATTCAGAGCCCATACAACAGTCACAAGATATCAATTGGTTGCATTTGAGATAATAGAGTTTGGAGACAACCCCCCCAAGACTAAATCTGCATTCAAACCTAGTGCCTCCATTAAAGGTAAACAAAGGTTTGATCTAGGAGAGAATTCTTCAAGGAAATTGTCATGGTATGAAAAAGCAAGAAAAGATCTGGAAGAAGAAGAAGTAGAAACTGCTCAACTTGAAGCCTTTATTGCAAAGAGGCTACCAAGAGGATCTAGTAAGTATCAAGGAAAATTACCTTTTAAGTGTTTTAACTGCAATAAGATTGGTCATTTTGCCTCAAAGTGTCCAGAAATATTTTTGAGGCAAAATCTTAACAAGCTGAGGTTCTAAAAGAACTGCTACTATGTTCATGAAGAAGATGATAATGAAGGAGTAACAGATGATGAATCAGAGACTGGAAACAAATCAAGAAATGAATGGGTGTTTATTGCCATCAAGGAAGAAGCACCAGTATCCTCTGTATCTGTCAATCATAAGGTTGTAGAAAGAGCCCTGGCTACAAGTTGAAGAAAAGGATGATTGGGTCATTGAGAGTGGTTGCTCTCACCATATGACAAGTGACAAAAATAAGTTCTTAGATTTGGATAGATATGAAGGAGGAGTGGTGAAGTTTGGAGATAATTTTGTTGGTAGAATCAGAGGAAGAGGAACTATTTCTTTTGATGGATGGAACAAAACTGGTAATGTTCTATATGTTGAAGGCTTGAAAGACAATTTTCTCAGTGTTGGACAGTTGGTGGATATAGGTTATGATCTCCGGTTTAAGAATGGAAAATGCAAGATCTTTGAAAGCTCCAGAACAAAGATTGCATCCGGTACCCAAACTAAAGGTAATATCTTCCACTTGGTTGGCACTGATAAAAGTTGCTTATTTGTTCAAGTTGATCAAAGTCAGTTATGGCATAGGAGAATGTGTCATGTGAATTTTGATAATATCATCAAGATAAGCAATACTCAGGTTGTAAGAGATCTTCCAAAATTGGTGAAACCTACTAATAGCTTGTGCAAGGAATGTCAGTTGGGTAAGCTAAGCAGAGTCACATTCAAAAGAAAGGAACTGTCTTCTACCAGATTATTGGATTTAGTTCACACTGATCTTTGTGGTCCAGCAAGAACCATGAGTATTCAAGGTGATAGATACTTCATGCTATTAATTGATGACTATTCCCAGATGATGTGGGTAACCTTTCTAAAGGAGAAATCAGAAGCTCTTGAGAAATTCAAAATATTCAACGCTATGGTAGAGAATGAAATAGGATTAAAGTTGAAATGTCTGAGGTCTGATAGAGGTGGAAAATTCACATCCTGTGAGTTCATAGAGTTTTGTGAGAAACATAGAATTAAGAGATAGTTGTCTGCTCCTAGGACTCCACAACAGAATGGAGTAGTGTAGAGAAAGAACTGGACCATCCAAGAAGCATCTAGAACCATGATGATGGAAGCAAATGTTCCTTAGATCTATTGGAGAGAAGCTCTCAGCACTGCAGTCTATACTCTCAATCAAGTTCAAATCAGAAGCAATACCGGTAAGACCCCTTATGAACTCTGGTTTGGAATTACTCCTACTGTAAGATATTTCAGAGTCTTTAGTAGCAAATGTTATATCAAGAGATGAAGATCTAGGCAAGTTTGATGCTAGAAGTGATGAAGGAATATTCTTGGGTTACTCTACTCAAAGCAAAGCATACTAGTGTTATAACAAGAGACTAAGAAAGATGATAGAAAGTACAAATGTGAAGGTTGATGAGGGAATAGAGAAACCCTCAAGGTTTTATGAATATGATGAAGATGATAAGAATGGTGTTCTGGTTCAAGGAGTTCAATCTTTTTCTGAAAGTCAGATACAAACTGATCTAATAAATCAGAAAGAAGAGATAGGTCTAAATGAGCCTGATCAAGAAGAAGAAGTGCAAGAAACTCCCAAAGTTCCAAGGTATGTAAGACTAAACCACTTTGAAGATTAGATCATAGGTGACAAAAGTAAAGGTGTGCAAACTAGAAGGAAAATTGCTCAAAATTCAAATGAATATTGTCTGATTTTAAAGATTAAACCTAAGACAATAAATGAAGCCTGCAATGATGAAAACTAGACCAAAGCAATGGAGGAAGAGTTGATGCAAATTAAGAAAAAACACACTTGGGATCTTGTTCCAAGACCTAGAAAGAAGAATGTGATTGGAACCAAATGGGTCTTCTGGAACAGAGTAAATGAAGTTGGTGAAGTAATCAGAAATAAAACTAGATTGGTCTGCAAGGGCTACTCTCAAATAGAAGGAATTGATTTTGAAGAAACTTTTGCTCCAGTGGCAAGAATTGAAGTAGTCAGATTATTTCTTGCATTTGCTTCCTTCAAGGATTTCAAGGTGTATCATATGGATGTCAAGTTTGCTTTCTTGAATGGTGACTTAGAAGAAGAAGTGTACATTGAACAACTGGATGGATTTCAATTATATGAGCATGGTGATATGGTCTGCAAGTTGAAGAAGGCACTGTATGGACTAAAGCAAGCCCCAAGAGCCTGGTATGAAAGATTAGACCAACATCTTTTAAAGATTGGTTTCGACAAAGGTACTGCTGATAGTAACTTATATTTCAAAATTGATCATGAAAACATCTTGATTGTTGAAGTATTTGTTGATTATATCATCTTTGGAGGAAGAGATAGTATGTGTAAAACTTTTGCAAATCAAATGAAAAGTGAGTTTGAAATGTCTATGCTCAGAGAAATAAATTTCTTCTTGGGTCTATAAATTGCTCAAACAAAGAAAGGAATCTTTATTTCTTAGACCAAATATGTGAAAGAATTGTTGAGGAAATTAGTAATGGAAGATTCCAAGCCAATGAATACTCCCATGGCAACCAGATGTAAGTTGAGCAAAGATGATGACTCTCCTAAGGTAGACCAGACAAAGCACAGATTAATGATTGGAGGATTATTGTATCTCACTCAAACTAGACCAGATATAATGCAGGTTGTTGGTCTTGTTACAAGATTCCAGGCTGATCCCAGAGAATCTCATGTCATGGCAATCAAGAGGATCTTTAGATATTTAAAAGGGATAGTTGAGTATGGTCTGTGGTATCCTAGAGATCATGATTTCTCTCTTCATGCATATACAGATGCTGATTGGGCAGGAGATGTGGATGACCGGAAGAGTACCAGTGGTGGAGCTTTCTTTTTGGGAAAGAGATTGGTTTCTTGGCTAAGCAAGAAATAAGAGGCAATATCCTTGAACTAAAGAAGAATACGTAACAGCAACAGGTTGTTGTAATCAAGTTTTGTGGATGAAGCAAATGCTAAGAGATATTAAAGTAGAGCATGAGGAGCCTATCACAATCCTCTTTGATAATTCAAGTGCTATAAGTATATCTAAGAATCTGGTGTTGCATTCAAAGACAAAGCATATATCTATCAAGTTTCACTTGTTGAGAGAACAAGTGAATAAGAATGAAGTCAAATTGGAGTTTGTGTCATCCAAGGATTAGATTGTGGATATCCTTACTAAACCTCTACCTAAGGACTCTTTTGAGTATCTCAGGGAGAAGTTAGGGGTTATTGCCCCTTCGGTGATGAACTAAGGTGCACTGATGTGCATCAGTCTGGTGGGTATCACAGTTACATCTTGTGATCCAGATTGTTGGGGAGCTGCTACTCAGGGGGAGCAGCAGGTATGAGTCTGAAGTGGTGAAATTGCAAGTATGTGCCCTTTTCCATTGATTTCAAAGGGGGAGAGAAGACATGTGAAAAACAAATGATTTCTAATCAAAGGGGGAGCAATAAAGGGAGAGAAGACATGTGAATGGTTGTTGTTGATAGGGGGAGTTGTGACAGTAAGGAGAAGTTCTTGTCTTGATAGTTTTTCATATCATATGTTGCCATCAATACCAAAGGGGGAGATTGTTGCAAGTATTAGCCTAACCGGTGTTTTCATTGATGTCAACATACTCCTGTTGCATTAATGATAAGGTTTGGATGAGCCGTGAGCTGAGGATATTGAGAAAATTAGTCTCAATCAGGAACAGTGAAGAACAGTGATGACTGTAAGGCAAAAATCCAAGATAGGATGATGATCAGAGGATGCGCATTAAAGGATTTGTAGATATGTATTTGTAGGTGATCTAGTAGAGATTTTAGAGGTCTGCATGAAGATTTGAAGAAGTTATGGCTGCTCAAGTAGAGCTATCTTTGGTAGGTGTTCGGAGGTGACAGAATGACACAGATAGGTCCGATAAGATCCGGTAATGCACTATCCCATTTTGTGGATTTGAGTGAGTGTTGAATACATCTGTGCAAAGTGTCAACTCGATTGGTTCATGGTTTGAAGGTTTGAAAGAACCTATTCCTTTGTGTGAGTAATGATAGACTATGTTCTAAAAGCTTCGGATGAAGAAGAGGAGAATTCTAGCAATTAGATGAAGAGTGGATATTCTCAAGTGATTCAGGAAAGGTTGTTGTGATCCTTGGATCATGTCCAGTTCATGTTGGTGGTCCGCATTGAAGTTAGAGTGTACATGTGAAGAATAACCACTAGATGATGGTGTTCTTCCTGAGACTGGCCGACTGGATGTATTACACATCTTGCGGATGTTCTTGTAGGTGTTTGCCAACTTAGATGATTGTTCCTAAGTTAATGTTGTGTATAAATAAGGGATTGTGAAGTCATTTCAAAGTGAGCATTTGTGGAGATGAGTGAGTGGTAGCGAAGAGGAGAGTGAAACGTAGAGCAAAAGTATTGAGCTGAATGGAACTAATTCAAGCATGGTGAAGATGCTATTCTTGAGTTCATATATGTGATACTTATTTCTTTGTAGATAGTGTTTCTCTTGTCGGCAGTGAGCCCTAATTGGCATGTGCCATTTTATTCTTTCTATTCTTCTAACAGAGAATACATTCTTGGATTAATCACCCTGTGGTTTTTCCCTTAACCTGGTTTTCCACGTCAAAATCTTGGTGTCTCATGTGTTGATGAGTTTTTGCTTTTGATTTGAATGCATTATGTCTCATGTTTAATATACTACTAATCACTAAGAAGATTTAAGTATGTAAATTGGAGAAAGTTTCGCACAACTGATTCACCCCTAGTCTCAGTTGTGTGCCCCAAGTCTAACATGCTTTATCTTTTTTTGGTTTCTTGTTGTCCATGTTTGTAACCCTGAGCTTATAACAAAAGTATCCTCTCTCCTTGCCTATTAAATGGATCTTGGGTGTAAGAGAATGTGTTATTATCTTTAGAGTGGGCCTACTCTTGAGACACATCCACAAGGAGAACTCATTTGTGACCCCAAGCGGTACTTTCATCCATTCCGCTATACAAAATAGGATAAGGCAAAAGCTAAGTCTAAACTAGTATTAGTGCTTATCTTACAGTGCTAGTTCGAAAGGAGGTGTACCTAACATATATTAAAACTCCTAGTAGATCTAGTTAAAGCTTTAAGTGGCTTTCTAGATGCATGTAACATGCCGGTCCCCCAAATATTCACTAGAAATCTTTATTTAGTGGCTAAAATCTTTCTATTTGTTGGCGCAGGAGGTTGGACCTCTGAAGCCATCCCATGTTCTCGCAGTTCAAAGTAGAGATAGCAAATTCCTTGAGTCATTGGGTCTTTAGGAATGTGAAGTTTGGTGTGCCTGAGAAGTGAGTGCCGTGTAAGAGGGAGCTAGTGCCACCAAACTTCTAAGCTATCTGCTCTGAATAAGTGTCACTTGGATTTATTTGAAATGTGAATCTAGCAAATATTGTCCTTACCAGCCTAGGTTGTACATGTTTGTGAGTGTCTTGTATGTTTGTGTGTTTTTAGTCATCTATTTTCTTGTCAAAAACAAACAAAAACCTTCCCAGAAATAATTCACTGTTACAGAAAATTGCCTTTGACTAGTAGCTAATCTCCTTTGAATAGTAGTCACTCACCTTTGAACTACAGAAGCTTGCCTTAGGCTTGCTTTGAAATTACCTGTGACCACAACTCAGGCACCTTTGAATTATTAAGCATCACCTTTAAGTTGTACCCAGTTGCTTTTGAGTAGCAGAAAATCATATTTGATCCTCAGACAGTCACCTTTGGATTATCCTTAATCACATTTAAGCTATCGTCAGTTACCTTTGGTCTGAACAACATCGTCTTTGGTAAACTGTAACCTATTATTAGTTATCTAGTCTAACAATCACATTACTAGTCAATCCTGAGTCTGTTAGCAGCTTCCAGGTAAACTCACTAATCACCTACATCAAATATTCATCATATCTAGCCTGATCTTATCACACTTTGGACTTGTTGAGCCCTCCATCCTCTTGAGACTCAAAATCAGCCAGCAACATCAATCAACCAAGCAAACCAACATGCTCCCTTGTCTTTGATCACTAACTTGTCCTTTCGATCATTTCAGCATCAGCAAACAAATCTTGTCTACCCTTGATTTCATGAGTCTATCTCTTGGGGGATAATCAATCTATCAAACCTATCCAAACAAACCAATCGAAAGAAAACTATCAAACCAAGCCAAGCAAACAACAATCCAAATCAATCCAAACATTTGATCAAGCCAATCCTATCAAACAATCAAACCAAGCATACCATCTAAGAGTCTCAACCTTGTCAAACTAGTCCAAGACATCACATCCAAAACAATGCCTCGCACAAGGAGCCAATACAAAGCAAAAATGGATGCTAATTTACAACAATTTCAAGCTACCCCTCTTAAATGTGCTTCACAATTCATGACTGGAATGCCCCAAGACATGTTCATACCTGAGGGTTATAATATCAGACCTTCATTAACCCACTCAAGTGCCACAACATCATTTTGGACCTTCCTCATCCACTCCTGTGCCACATTATCAACCTACCGATGAGGACTCTTTGGATGATCTAGAGCTCCAAGATGATCGATCTATGTGACTTACCAATAGGATCATAAGGTCAAATTGTGAACAAATTTTCACCCAGTTAGCTCAAGGAGTCAAATTGCCAAGTGCCTTTGATATATCCACAATCCAAAAACATGAACCAACCAATAATGTTGTTGTTGTTGCAAAGGATACCCATAAGGACATTACTACCATGTCTACCATATCTACACCATCACCACACAATGTTCAAACATCCTTTTCAACCAGTTCGTCCATTCCTCCATTCCATGCACCAGCTATAACCACATCCATCAAACCTTTATTAACACCACCAATGTTGTTAACTCCTATGTGTCAAAAGCTCCTCAAGTGCCTAACCAAGGTGTCTCGCATGTCACCCCATCTCATGTATCTCAATCCACTCCACTTTCATCCATAAACACAAATCCTTCGCATGTGCCCCAAACACCTCAAGTGCCTAACCAAAGTGTGTCACATGTTGCTACATCTTATGTATCCTCTCCCATGGTATCTTCTTCCATGAACACAACCTCTTTGCATCTCACATAGGCACCTCATACAAATCTAATTGTGTTGCATGTTGAACCATCACCATCATCCACATCCATGAATCTAGTCCAAACATCACAAGTGTTATCTAATCCTAATATGTCGGTGGTTGACCAAACCTTTGGATCACAACCATACATTGATAAACTCCATTCACTTGAACTACAACCATCCACCCAACAAATGCCTTATGTTAACCCGCCTATTCTATCCCAAACTCCATCCACTTCTAATTCCCATATATCCTATATCACTTCATCCAATGTATCTCAAACTCTGCCAACCTCTAATCCACAATTGTCATTGTTGTCAATTCAAGTATGCACCCTTGTTAAGTCTTGCAAAAACTTAACTACTTGCTGAAACATGGTATCATTCTTGGATGTGGGTCTCCTTTCATGAGAACGAATCTCCAGAGTGAGATGGTTCTCTTGTAACTTTTAAACTAATGACTTGAGGGGAAAAGAGATAGAAGGATGTAACTAAAATATAAACTAACTTTGAAATCTAAAGTAGATGAAGTTCTATTACTCACAAGCAGATCCTCTAACATAAACCCTCACAATTCCACTAATAGTTACTCCTTAAGTAATTTGCAACAAGGTTTGATGTCAAACACAAACTACAAATAGGAAGAAACTAAATTTTAACAGTATTGAGACAAAATAAAGGACTAAAATAGTCACAATATAACATCCAATCAAGACTGCAAAATATGTGAAACAGGTTGATTTTCTATTAGAACTGAAAGGAATACAATGCATAAAAATAAAATATGTGAGCCAACTGTTGTATACAAATCTGCAAGAGAGAAGAAATTGATGCTAACTCCTTGAGAAAAAATAGTTCTTTTCCTATAAATGAGTCCCAATGATCTCTTCTGAAGAAAGATGAAAAAGCTCCTAAAAATAGACCCTAAGTCCATTTCCGAGCTACTCATGAAAGTAAAAAATAATACACTAAATCTGCCACCAATCTATAAAATAAAGTTGCAAAACTACCCTCTCATGTGGTCCCACCATAAAACTACTTTTCTCTGCCCATGAAAGCTCCAAAAATTCATCCTATATGAATCTAAATAAAACAAATCAAAATGGAATATTTGATCTATTTTATTAGCCTATAAATTGCCTAAGAATAGTTAAACTTTTAAAAGCAATTCATAATTTCATTGCTTTAAAGTTAACTTTACAATGATATGGCAATTTTAATCAATATCCTATCGATATGATTTTTTGCAAAAATAAAATGATATCTAGTTTATAATTTCACCAACATATTTACAAGATATCATTAATGTTTTTCTATAAAAATCATAAAAAATATGAACTATTACACATGTTTGCAAAAAATAAATAAATTCCTTAAAAGCCTTGACACCATGGGCTCCAATGTAGATATTCTGCCACCTCACCATTATCCATATGGCTCAAAAAATGCCAACTTCCTATCTCTATAGTGCTACCATGTCGGATTGAGCCCCTTTGACCATATCTTCATTCTGCATATTCTTCATACACAAGGCTGTTGTTTTGATCTTTATACATATATTGAAATATGTGAAGGAATAATAAAAAATGCTTAAGTGGGAGGTCAAAGACACTCAACCACATGCAATATCAAATAATAACTTAACTCCAATGTGATTCAAACACCTATGATGACAAAGACCTTGGTAGATTCTAAAGGCACATTTGTCCACTTATGATAATGTCTTCATTTGACCTAATACATCGAGCCACATTCTATATGCTATTGGCCACCTCTGCTTATGATTACTAGACACTTATCAACACAAAGTGTTGACCTTGATCCCATTCAGATAGAAATGATTAAAAGGTTTACATGGTCAAAAATGAAAGGGACATTGAACAAAAGCAAATGTGGAACCCTAAAACATCGGTCATTTCATTTTTGTTGTCATTGAGTTGGCTCTGCAACTCTAGCCGCTGACTTGGGGTTTTCATGTTCCTGTGTGATCTCTTTGCTCCATTTGATGGTCTTCAATATTTTTTCACTGCACTTCTCTGGCAAAAACTGACAACAGCTTCTGGTAAGTCTAAAATTGAGCTTTAAAATGGCATTCACTGTGTTTTGATAGCTTATATTTCTATAATTGGCTGCAACGATGTAACTACTTCCTCAGTCTCTTAGTTTTAATGTGCATTTGTTTGGTTTTCTGTGTGTTGAACTTGTGAAAAACTGGCAAACCGGCAAGGTTTAGTTCCACTGGCCGCAGCCATTATCCTTTTCTCAGCTACATTATATGGTAAGTCCATTATTCCTCTTTGTCCTTACTTGCATTATGAACTCTTTATCTCTGCATATCTGAGTCTGTGAAGAGGGTTTCATTCTTGCTTTTGTTGGGTATGTGAAATGCCTTATCATAAGGCATGACCACTTCTTGTAATGCATTCTGTAGCCTCACCTTTTGTCTTTTGATGTTAAAAAAATGTGAAATTTCTTATGTTTTCAGTGAGGGTTTCATTATGTCTTACAAAGAACCTTCTTTTCTCTGTGTGGCCATACTTGCACAAAAACTTCTTCTATCTTGCTCAACTAAAAGTAAAAAGAAAAAGACTCTTATAAAAAAAACCTGATAAGGGTTACATTTTTTTATGATACATAACTCTTTCTTTATTATGGCCATGTCTTCAATGCTTCATTTGATCTTGTTCGACCATGGAAAAAAGAAAGAAGCCTGCTTTTCTTTAAAACCCAACAAGGGTTTCATTTTGTTGTTCTATATAAACTGTAACACCTCACGACCTTGTTTGGACAGTTTTACAATATCATTTCTCTTTCACTATATTGCAAAAATACATGGTTCTGAAAGTCAATGTGGGTATCTAAAAAGATGAGTGCATAAGGCACTATATGCCATGGCCTTACTTATGAATGTACCTACATTTTTCTTTCACTGTGTAAACTCATATTTGAAAATTGAAGCAATATTTGTTCTTTTCTGACCATAGAAACTTCTTTCTATAGCATACAAGGCATATGGTATCACTTTTGTTCATTATGTTGTCACTGTTTAATGATAATCATTGTTATTGTTCAAAAGAAGTGATGATGACATGCACTATTCTCTCTCTGTAGCTCCACCTACTCTTTCTGTGGACTTTGCACATGGAATGTATATTGTCACTTTTAAACTTTGAACTCCTCCACTATAGAAGCATACATGTCCTTGGTTGCATTTCATACTTTGAAGTGAAATCATGGCCATGTCTTGAAATGGGACTGATTCATATGATTATCTTATTACTCTTTTAGCTTGTCATGTGAATGTTATCAATGATCCTCTTCTTCTATTCATCCCTTTTGAGATCAAGGGGTAGTAGCATATTGGGCTCAACCCTTCTGGGAGCCCATTTGACACCACATGCTGAATGTCTTCAATCAACTTCATGATTTGTCTTATACTTGCACATGAAACAAATAGATTAGAATAAAACAATGATGCTCTTATATCTGCTTCTCTTCAACTCCTTCTACATATGGATGATCTTTTTTGATCAATGCATTACAACCGAAGTATTATGTCCTCTTGATTGATGAAGGATTTTCATATCCAGATCTTCTAATGGGATCTTCCCATAATTTTTTTAGGTACATGCCAAGGTCGGGAGCAGGACTGGAGGCTTCTGTGAAGATCAACCAAAACAAGGCAATGATGGCTATGTCTTTCCCTCTTCTTCATTAGATGCATAGTGTTTTACTTGTATTTGCATGAGTTCAACTATAACCCATGACTTGTGTGGGACATTTGATATGTCTTAGTTTCCTTCAATGCAATGTTTGTTCTCTTATGTATTTAAAATTGTAAATGAACAATCACTATGGTGAATGAATACTTATCTCTTTTACTACTTTGCAATGCAATGAATGATTGAAACTTTTCTTTCTACATCTGAACAATTGAACTACATCTGTCATAACAACTATGCAATCAACACATAACAGAAATAAATCAAACTTTATTAAAAAATGATAAATGATAAATCTAGTCAACCAAATTTTGAGCTAGGGTCAAGAAATGGTAGCATTTTTGGTGACTTCTGCTATATGCTTGCCTGCTAAGCATATGACCACTTGCCTTGACATCCATTGCGCATAGAGTCATAATCTATCCTTCTTAGAAACTTAGAAAAAACTATACTTCAGCTCTCTAACGGTTCAAACAGCAATAGAAAACTGAAAATAGCTCTACTTAAAGCAAACTAACAAGCCCTGATGGCCAAAAAAAAATGCTAAAACAAATGTGCATGAACACTTATTACTACAAAACTACTCTACTATATACAAAAGAAAACTCTTATCCTCAGACGCAATGCTTGAGATGGATCCCATTAACTACGATAGACAACACCTCTCCACTCAACTTGGATAGCTGAAATGCATTATTTTCTTTGCACTCTATGATAACATAAGGCCCATCCCAAATGACATCAAATTTAGAATGCTTACCTAGCCTGCTCCTTAGTTCATTCCACTTGAACACCAAATCTCCAACAATAAAACTCCTTGGTCTTGCTCTCTTATCAAATGCATTCTTCATTTGGGTTTGATGCATATCAAGCTTTCTTAAGGCCTCTTTTCTTGTCTCTTCCAACTCCATAAGCTGAGAAAATCTGATTACAAGAGGCTACTCCTCTAGCAACTCAAGCTCTTTAATAAAGGCCAATGTAGGCAATTCAATTAAAATAGGTAACCGAGCCTCTTTTCCATAAGTAAGCATAAATGGGGAACAACCAGTAGCCCTCTTAGGTGTGATCCTGTCAGCCCATAGAGCTAACTTTAACATTTCATGCCAAGTTTTCTGATTATCCTAAATAGTCTTCTTGATGATTCTTATAAGATTTTTGTTGGTAGATTCAGCATGCCCATTACCCTGTGGGTAATAGTTAGATGAAGTATTCAAATAGATATTGTTTTTGACAGACCAATCTAAGATCCTTAATCCTAAAAAAGATAGACTATTATCAGAGATGATTGAATCTAGTGTACCAAATCTTAACACTAAGTCCTGATAAAAACTTAGGACAATAGATTCATTTTCTTCTTTTAAGGCAACAACCTGAGTCCACTTGGTAAAATAATTTATGGCAGTCAAAATCCACTTGTGACTTGCACTTGAATGTGGATTTATTGGCCCTATGAAATCCAATCCCCACTTTACAAATGGTTGTTCAACTTTAACAAGATGTAAGGGTAAGGCATCAAGTCTTTGCAAACCTTCAAATAGGGAACACTTCTCACATCTTCTCACGCAAGCAAAAGAGTCTTTAAATAGATCAGGCCAGTAGTAACCAACCTGCATAATCTTCAAGGCAATTGTTCTAGCTACAAAGTGACCTCTTGAAGGTCCATTGTGAAATTCCTCTAACAGTTTATCAACTTGATCAGGTCCAACCCAACTTAGAAATACACAATTAAAGTCTCTCCTATATGAAATACCATCAATAATAGCATAAGGAGTAGCTTATAATCGAAAATACCTTCTTCCTGCCCTATCTAAGCCAATTGGGCACTCACTGGTCTGCAAATAATGCATCATCTGATGCACCCAGCTTTTTGTTTAAGCTAGTGCATTGGTTGGTTCATTATTATTCAGTACCATTTCAGTGTCTTCTTGTTGTTTTTGCTCAAACTCTTCACTTTCAGCAAGTTGCTCACATAAACCTTTACCTCTAATCAACTTGGTTACTTGGATGTCAACATCAAATTCCATAACCTTGGTCATCCAACCAACTCTCTTGTCATTTATATCTTTGTTTAATAAAAAACTCTTGACAATGGGATGAGCAACGTTTAAGTGAATTTTATTATTATACATGTGTCTAAACTTCTTGAGGCTCCTTACAATAGGAAAAAACATGTTTTTCTACAAAAGAGTACTTTACCTCATACTCATACAGCACTTGGCTGAAAAATGCAATTGGCTTCTCTAATCCTTCATCATTTTGTTGACATAACTTTGCAGAAATAGTATCAGCTCCTCCAAAAAAATATAAAATGAAATCCTTCTCATAATCAGGATTGATGAGGATATGGGCAGTAGAAAGGGCTTCTTTAATATGCTCAAAGCTTCCTTTTCCCTCCTTAGTCCAGCTAAATGGCACATTCTTTTTCAACATGGCAATAAGAGGTTGTAACAAAGCTACAATATTTGGAATAAACCTCCTAACAAAATTAATTCTGCCAAGAAAGCTCTGCAAGCCTTTCTTATGTGCAGACAGTAGTAAATCTAGAATAGCTGAAACTCTCTCAGGGTTAATAGTAATACCTTCTCTTGAAACAATGTGACCAAGGAGTCTTCCTTCATGAACTGACAATCTACATCTTTTGGGGTTCAATGAAACTCCAAACTCCCTGCACCTCTGAAAAATCTGCTTCAAGAGTTCAAAATGATCATTAGAGTCCTTTGAAAAAATAGTTATATCATCTAAATAGACCAGCACTATTCTGTTCATAAGACCATGGAAGGCCATATCCATTGCCTTTTGAAAGGTTGCCCCTGCATTGGACAAACCAAATGGCATTTTCTGATAGGCCATGGTACCCCACTTAGTTGTGAATGTAGTTTTGTATTGGTTCTCTTCTTTGACCAGAATTTGATTATATCTAGAGTATCCATCTAACAAAGAGTACCTATTAGAACCTAAAACACCTTGCAGTATTTGTTCCATAGAAGGAAGAGGGTAATGGTCTTTTAATGAGGGCTGATTTATATCACAAAAATAAACACAAAGTCAGATTTCACCATTCTTCTTCCTAACTGGGATGAAATTGGAAACCCAAGAGGTATGTTTTATTAGGAAAATGATACTGCTGTCAATCAGTTTATTCAGCTCAGCCTTCATTAAGCGCTCAGGTTTGGGATTGAGGGGTGTTTTCTTTTGCCTGATAGGCTTGGCATTAGGGTCTAACTTTATTGTGTGCTAGGCCAAACCAGGATCAAAACCTCTCAAGTCCTTATACTCCCATGCCAAAACATTAGAGAAATATTGACATAATTGAATAAAAGATTGTTGTTCTTCTCTAGTACATACCTTTCCAAGTTTTAGCAATTTGTCCTTGAAAATTTCTACGCCTTGATAATGTTCTTGCTTCACTGTTATGCTGCACTTATATTTTCTGAACTGATCATCAATGTTAAACACTAATTTTGAGGTGACTAATCCCTTGGGCAACTTGTTGGTCCTCAACTAAACAATCTAATTTTCAAATTGCTACTGATATTTATGTTGATTATCTGCTGCAAATTTAGCTTCTGCACTTACAAAACTCAAGATTTGTTCATCGCTATTAAACACTTGCCATGAAACACTATTTTTAGGTACATAAGGTCTAACAACTATCTTAACATATGGTTGTATCTCAACATTCTGAATCTAATCGAGAATCTCAAATTGAGATCCCAAGGCTGCCAACCTATCTACATACTAATTCTGATCCTTATGAACTAAAATCAGATTAAAAGAATCAAAAAAATCAATTGAATGGAACACTCCATGCTTGTACTTTTTGAGAAGATCATTTTTAACAACATTTAGATTCCTAACCTGGTTAATGATCAACTCAGAATCTCCATAAACTTGGACAAATTTGATACCTTTTTTCTGAGCCCATTCTAAACCATGGATCAGGGCCTCATACTCAGCCACATTATTTGTGCAGCTGAAAGTAAATATTAAGGCAGCATAATATTTGTCTCCTTGAGGTGAATTTAACATATTACCTCCACTAGCACCTGTCTTGGTCCTTGATCTGTCAAAGTATAGCTTCCAAAGCTAATCTTCTTACTGTTCTAACTGATTTTGATCCTTAATCAGATTAGGAATCACTGCATCTGGTTCTTGTATCATATAGATGCCTAATCCTACTTCATCAGTGTGACATAAAGGGTCACCTTCATGATCTTTAGCTACCCAATCATCTAAACTTATGTCTTATATAGGTGCATTGGGATCTGGGCTCATGGGTTCATCCTGCTGCCCATGGGTAATGTAGAGATTAGCATTTATAAAGCTAGGAACATAGGGCTCAATATGATCTTTTGCAAGTGGTTTAGATTGTATTGTCACTTTTGTACCATATCTCATTCTAAAGAACAAGTGAGTCCCATCAGATGAAAGAAACCCACCCAATTTGGCTATGAACTCCCTAGAAAGATAGATTACAAAACTAGGTGGAAGGTCAATGATGTAGATGTCCTGATGGATGGCAAAATTAGGACAAGCATGCAATGTGAGTGGTAGTTTTTTTATTATCCCCATAGTACTAAGCTCAGACCCATCTAGCTATACTACTCCTTTTGCAAAGGGCTCGTAAACCAATCCTAATGAGTTAGCTACACTTTTGGGCATAACTGAACTACTTGCCCCTGAGTCTACCATACAGTTATGAACCAATTTATCACCAATAATGAGACTTAGATAGAAAGGGTGTGGTTTTACCTCATCTACTTGCTGTCCACTTTTGATCTCAAAATTGTTGGCAAGTAAAACCTTGGCCTTCTCTTAACTAGAATGATCAGAAAGTGAGAGTTTAGCCAATGCTTCTTGGAGCAAATTTTTCTGACTAGGGATGTGTAAATCATCCATAACTGACATGCTCACTATTGCCTTTTTAAGATGATCAACTATATTAAAAGCAATAGGGGTTACCTTATGCTGTCCTCTTGCCTCAAATGCATCCATCTGACCTTGCATAGACATCTATTGCATTTTGTGTTGTTCTTTCACTTGTATTGTTTCATCCCTTTACATAATTTGTACTTTCTACTATGGTATAGGAGTAGTCTGTGACAGATAAACTTGGTTTTTATCCCTTATAGCCTACTATTGTACTATAGCAACCTACTGATTCGCATCTACAGCCCTCAGTTTTGACCTTGTGTTTACTGAAATAGGTGTACTTTGCTGATTTTGACCTTGAAAATAATTTACACCACAAAAATAGATTCTTCCCAATTCATTAAGACCACATTAGCCTTATTCTACTAAGTTAAAGCTTTACCATTAACCCCCTCCGAACTTACATAACTCTTCTGAACCATGAGTGCCTAATTTCTCACCTCATTCGTGAAGGCAACTTGATTATGTGGTTGGTGACATTGATAACACCAGTCACTATCCTGAACCAGATTATTCTATGTGGGTACAAGCTCTCTTGAGGTACTAGCAGTATTTGGATTATAAGCTAGAAAAGGTTGAGGGTTATAATTCTTTCTCTTCCCCTGAGGATTAGCCTAAAAGGGTTATCTGTATTGTTGATTGGGCTGATACTGATTATTTTACTGATTAGGCTGATACTGGTTTTGATAGGGCAAATGTTTCTCCATATTCACTAGCTTATTTGCAATTGTCCTTAAGGTGTTTTCCAACTCTGGGGTACTTTGGGTTTGAACTAGGACAGCAACTTATTATGTTGTTTGATATCCTATTACTGGAACAGGTGGGACAATGGCTAGAGGAGGTACTGCCATAGGCATTGATGGCTAGATTTTAGGGAAAATGGGCCAAGGAGGCCTAGGGGCTATCTTCCCTGCTTGGATAAGGCAGTTTTCTACTCTAACAATACTCTCAAAAGAATCTAGAAGGGTGTTCCCTCCCATAAACTGTATCATTATAGAAATTTCACTATTCAAAGCTTTAAGATAAAATAGAAAAGCATGCCTTGGCAAAGGTTTTACCATTATGGGAATCCTATCCTAGGTTCTCTAAAATCGGTAGTTAAAATTAACTATGTGTTCATGGGGTGCCCTTTTGACGATGCACAGTTGCTTCAGTAGTGAGAGATGATCTGATTTGTTCTCAAAATATTTGTGCAATCCATCTCCCAGTAAGTCCCAGGATGTTATTGAATTTTTAGCAAGTCCTTTGAACCACTGTAAGGCCTTTCATTTTAACAAAGTAGCCAAAAGCCTGATTGCCACATTTTCTTTACTGACATTGTGCATGGAACACAAGGTTGCTACATCCTAAATATGTTAATCAGTAGTAGTAGTATGATCTTCTCCAGTGAAATAAGGAAAACTTTTAAGGGCTACCATTGGAATTTCATCTCTTTAGGCAAGTTGTAATGGGATGCCTCCATTGAAACAAGAAAATACATATTACCTATCTAGTATAGGTATCTGAACTATCAGCACTGGACTTCTACTTCTTTTGACTGGGCTTGTAGATCTAAATCGAGAAGGTGTAGAATTTGATCTTTTTGATGACTCAGCTATTCTGTTTGCTGATCTGCCTCTCCTTCTAGGTGTAGATAGCTGTAAATAGTCAAATGGGTCTAGATTAGACAAGGTTTTCATAAGTTGCCAGTACTAATTTGCATCCAAATAAAAAAATTGAGTCACCAGGTATATTGAAAGCCTCCAAAGGTTGGTAAAACTACTGTATATACTAGAACAACAACTATGAGGGTATAGGTCTCCTTGAAATTACTTCTAGAGTCCCACCAGGTGTGCCAAAAAAAATTGTCAATTTAAGTATGCACCCTTGTTAAGTCTTGCAAAAAACTTAGCTAATTACTAAAACATGGAATCATTCTCGGATGTGGGTCTCCTTTCATGAGAACAAATCTCTAGAGTGAGCTAGTTCTCTTGTAACTTCTAAACTAATGACTTGAGGGCAAAAGAGATACAAGGATGTAACTGAAATATAAACTAGATGAAGTTCTATTACTCACAAGTAGATCCTCTAAGATAAACCCTCACAATTCCACTAATAGTTACTCAAGTAATTTGCAACAAGGTTTGATGTCAAACATAAATTGTAACCAAGAACAAACTAAATTTTAACATTATTGAAACAAAATAAAGGACTGAAATAGTTACAAAGAACATCAAATCATGACTACAAAATATGTGAAACAAGATGATTTGCTATTAGAACTAAAAGGAATACAATGCATAAAAATGAAATATGTGAGCCAACTGTTGTATACAACTCTGCAAGAGAGAAGAAACTGATGCTAACTCCCAAAGAAAAACAAGTTCTTTTCCTATAAATGACTCCCAATGATCTCTTCTGAAGAAAGCTAAAAAAGATCCTAAAAATAGACCCTAAGTCCATTTTCAAGCTACTCATGAAAGTGAAAAATAAAGCACTGAATATGCCACCAATCTGTGAAATAAAGCTACAAAACTGCCCTCTCATGTGGTCCCACCATAAAACTACTTTTCTCTGCTCATGAAAGCTCCAAAAATTTGTCCTATATAACTCTAAATAAGACAAATCAAAATAGAATATTTGATCTATTTTATTAGCCTATAAATTGCCTAAAAATAGTTAAACTTTTAAAAGCAATTCATAATTTCATTGCTTTAAAGTTAACTTTACAATGATATGACAATTTTAATCAATATCCTATCGATATGATCTTTTTCAAAAGTAAAATGATATTTGGTTTATAATTTCACCAAGATATTTACAAGATATCATTAATGATTTTCTATAAAAATCATAAAAAATATGAACTTTTACGCATGTTTGCAAAAAAATAAATAAAAGCCTTAAAAGGCTTGACACCATGGGCTCCAATGTGTCGATATTGTACCACGTCACCATTATCCATATGGCTCAAAAAATGCCAACTTCATGTCTCTATAGTGCCACCATGTCAGATTGACCCCCTTTGGCCATATCTTCATTCTGCATATTCTTCACACACAGGGCTCCTGTTTTGATCTCTATACATATATTGAAATATGTGAAGGAATAATAAAAATGCATAAGTGGGAGGTCAAAGAGACTCAACCACATGTAATATCAAATAATAACTTGACTCCAATGTGAGTTGATCACCTATGATGATTAAGACCTTGGCATATTCTAAAGGCACATTTGTCCACTTATGATAATGACTTCATTTGACTTAATACATTGAGCCACATTCTATATGTTGTCGGTCAGTTCTGCTTATGATTATTAGACACTTATCAACACAAAGTTTTGACTCCGATCCCATTTGGATAAACATGATTAAATTGTTTGCAGAGTCAAAAATGAAAAGGACGTCAAACAAAAGCAAATGTGTAACCTTAAAACATCAGTCATTTCATTTTTGTTGTCATTCAGTTGGCTCTACAAATCTGGCCACTAACTTGGGGTTTTCATGCTCCTGTGTGTTCTCTTTGCTCCATTTGATGGTCTTCAATGTTTTTTCACTGTACTTCTCTAGCAAAAAATGACAGTTGCTTCTGGTAAGTTTGAAATTGAGCTTTAAAATGGCATTCACTGTGTTTTGATGGATTATATTTTTGTAAATGGCTGCGGCCATGTAACTACTTCCTCAGTCTCTTAGTTTTGATATGCATTTGTTTGGATTTCTGTGTGTTGAACTTGTGAAAAAATGGCAAACTGGCAAGGTTCGGTTTCACTAGCCAGGGCCATTATCCTTCTCTTAGCTGCATTATATGGTAAGTCCACTATTCGTCTTTGTCCTTACTTGCATCGTGAACTATTTATCTCTGTATATCTGAGAATGTGAAGAGGGTTTCATTCTTTCTTTTGTTGTGAATGTGAAATACCTTATCATAAGGCACAACCGCTCCCTGTAATGCATTATGTAGCCTCACCTTTAGTCTTTTGATGTAAAAAAAGTGAAGTTTCTTATGTTTTCAGTGAGGGTTTCATTCTGTCTTGCACAAAACCTTCTTTTCTCTGCATAGTCATACTTACACAAAAATTTCTTCTATCTTGGTCGACTAAAAGTAAAAAGAAAAAGACTCTTTTAAAAAAAACCCAATAATGGTTACATTTTTTTTTACCACACAGAACTCTTTCCTTGTTATGGCCATGTCTTCAATGCTTCATTTGATCTTGTTCAACTGTGGAAAAAAGAAAGAAGACTATTTTTCTTTAAAACCTAATAAAGGTTTCATTTTGTTGTTCTATATAAACTATAACACCTCATGAGCTTGTTTGGACAATTTACAATATCATTTCTCTTTCTCTATACTACAAAAATACATGGTTCTAAAAGTCGATGTGGGTATCTATATGCCACGGCCTTACTTATGAATGTATCTACATTTTTATTTCACTATGTAAACTCATATTTGAAAACTGAAGCAATATTTCTTCTTTTATGAGCATAGAAACTTCTTTTTGTAGCATACAAGGCATATGGTATCACTTTTCTTCATTATGCTGTCATTGTTTAATGATAATCACTGTTATTGCTCAAAAGAAGTGATGATGACATGCACTATTCTCTCTCTATAGCTCCACCTGCTCTTTTTGTGGACTTTGCACATGGAATCTATATTGTCACTTTTCAACTTTGAACTCCTCCACTGTAGTAGCATACATGTCCTTGGTTGCATTTCACACTCTGAAGTGAAATCATGGGCATGTCTTGAAATGGGACTAATGCATATGATTATCTTGTTACTCTTTCAGCTTGTCATGTGAATGTTATAAATGATCCTCTTTTTCTAGTCATCCCTTCTGAAATCAAGGGATAGCAACATGTTGGGCTCAACCCTTGTGGGAGCCCATTTGACACCACATGCTGAATGTCTTCAATCAGCTTCATGATTTGTCCTATATCTGCACATGAAACAAATAGATTAGAATAAAACAATGATGCTCTTATGTCTGTTTCTCTTCAACTCCTTCTGCATATGGATGTTCTTATTTGATCAATGCATTACAACTAAAGTATTACGTCTCTCTTGATTGATGAAGGATTTTCATAATCGGAGCTTCTAACGGGACCTTCCCATAATTTTTTAGGTACATTCCAAGGACAGGAGCAGGACTGGAGGCTTCTATGAAGATCAACCAAAATAAGGCAATGATGGCTATATCTTTCCCTCTTCTTCATTAGATGCATAGTGTTTTACTTGTATTTGCATGACTTCAACTATAAGCCATGGCTTGTGTGGGACATCTGATATGTCTTAGTTTCCTTCAATGCAATGCTTGTTCTCTTATGTATTCAAATTTGTAAATGAACAATCTCTATGGTGAATGAATACATATCTCTTTTACTGCTCTGTAATGTAATGAATGATTAAAACTTTTCTTTCTGCATCTAAACAACTGAACTACATTTGTCATAACAACTATGCAACTAGCACATAATAGAAATAAATCAAACCTTATTCTAAAATGATAAATGATAAATCTGCTTAGCCAATTTTTGAGTTGGGGTCAAAAAATGCTAATAGTCATACATTAATCCATCGTTTGGTTCACATGTGATGCAAACTCAAGGTGTCAATCCATCCTCAAACACCCACACATTCCCATCATTTGATAATCAAGTTCAAAATACCTACACCCCGTCACATAACATATCGCAACAATATCCTCCAAACAACACTCTGGTGTACCATAGACTGCACACAAGTCACCACAATCCTATGCAACAACAATAAACATCTACATTTGATATCGAGAAACACATTAAACATATATACCAACAAATTTATGACATGAGTATGGGACAAACAAAGAAAACATTTTCTTTTGAGGATGTGTGCCCATATCCTTTTGATAAGTCATTACAAATGATACCTTTCCCTCCACATTTTGAGTTCCCACAATTTGACAAATATAAGGGAAAAGGAGATCCAATTGACCATCTTTGAACATTCTATGTCACTTGTCTTGATGTCACCTACAATGACACATACCTTTTGTGATTATTCCCTCAAAGCCTTGGATTGGTGTTCGCATCTCCCACCCAGTATCAAATCATTCAAAGAACTTTCAAGAAAATTTGTCTTACACTTTGCCTTCAACGTTGAACATGAGGTAACCATGAATGATATTGTCAACAATAAATTGCAATGGGGAAATTTTTTCATCATTCATCCAACAATGGCAAAAAATGGCTATCAAACTGTCATGGTAAATCCATGAGAAACAACAAGTGGATATCTTTGTTCAAAATCTCCATTCCGAGATATCATTTCAATTGCAACTACAAAGTGCCACCACTTTTGATGAGCTCATATCTAAAGGAACCAACATTGAGAAGGATTTAATTGCTAAAGGTGTTATCAATATTTTCAAGGAAACCAAAGACAATGCACAATCCTCAAATGATAAATCTCGCTTTTGGAACAAAAACAAAAATATTGTAAATGATGGCATTGTTGATTCAAAGAATATTCAAACTATGAAACCTCCCATCCTTGTCCAAGCAGCAAACAAAAGCACACCATTTATTCGATGAGACCAAATTAAAACAAATCCACTCCCTAAGTGACAATTCTCTCCTTTGGGAGAACCTATAGAATCAGTCTTAAAGAAATGTTTACAAGCGGGCACAATAACACTACCTGAGACTCAACCATATGATGAACCATAATATAAGCCCAATTGGTACAAGGGTAATGAATATTGTGAATTTCATAGAGTCAAAGGACATAACACATTCGGTTGCATGAAATTGTTCATGCGATTTAAAATCTCACTGATTAAGGAGTCATTAGAGATGATCCACCTAAACAAACCTCAAATTATGACATTGATGCTTTTAAGAATCTACTCCCATCACATGACAAGGCAAGTACCTCTAATAAAAGGAAGAATATCCAATATGCCTATGAATCATCCACTATTGGTCACATTGAACAAGCTTGTATATCCATCATTACCATAAGAGGAAAAGAACCTAATTGTCTCAATACCACTTGTCAAGCCTCAGTCACTATCCAAGGAGCCCCTAATTGTGTTGTTACAAGATGTAGAGGTCATTTTACTATTCAAGGAGCACCATCTACTATATGGCCAACCTCTAGCTATAATATCCTTGACCATCTTGGTAAGATGCCCGCTCATATTTCCATTTTGGAGTTATTGCATATATCTCCTGCCGACAAAGCCATCCTTGATAAAGCCTTACAAGATTCGTTGGTCCCTAATGATATTGACACTACGTAATTCCAAACCATGATAGCTAGTATTGCATCACCCTATCACTTGACTTTCTCCAACAAAGATCTCTCATCACCTAATCCATCCCATAATGATGCCCTCCATATTGAAGTTGACATAAACCAATGTTGTGTCAAACGAATATTAGTAGATGGTGGAGCTGGGTTAAACATATGTTCTTTAAATCTTATCAAATTATTAGGATATTCTAAGGATTGTATTGATACTACTAAGAGCATAACCATCAAGGCATATGATGATGCTGAGAGAGAATCTAAAGGGATTATTTGTTTACCCATCAAGGTTAGTCCTATTATTATTGATACCAAGTGCCAAGTCCTAGACATTGAATTGCCATACAATATTATCCTTGGTCATTCTTGGATACATGCCATCAAATCCATTCCATCTACATACCATCAATGCCTCAAATTTCCTTAAAATGGACTTGAAATCACAATCCCCGCTGATTCAAATCCATTTGAGTTTTGTCAAACTTTTCAAGCTAAATATCAAGATCCCAATCATGTCCCCATCAACACTAAAGCACATCCATCCACATCCTATGTAGATCCATCTGACTTAAACAAGCCCTCATCTAGTAAATCCATTCCTGCTATTAATGCCAAATAGCAAGAGAAAGGACTTGGTGAGTACAGTTTAAAAGAATCTTGTTGTGTAGGAACCTTACCCTTATCTCCAAAATCTTATGGCCAACCATCCATACCCAAAACTACTTCATCCACAACCATTATCAAAGCACCTCCTACCATTTTCATAAAATCAAGCATGCTTGGAGTTGAAGACATTAATGACATCAACTCTTGGCTCTTCTTTGATGAAAATGATCAACTTACTCTAGAAGTGGTGCGATATAACAATGACTTTTGCATTATCAAGAATATGGGCTATAAAAGACAAGGAGGTCTAGGACCAGATGGACAAGGACCTATTGAACCCATTATTGTTACCAAGAAGTTTAATAAGCAAGGTCTAGGGTATGGTAAGGAGGATCCGCCTTCCAAAGATATTGAGTGTATTCTTGAGGAAGTAGCCAAAGCTTTTCCCATAGAAGAGACTTCTAATATAGATTCCATCAATGACTCTTCCTTCCACATAACTAAAATTTTCCAAGACACATCCATCTTTACCTTTCCATCAACCTTATCCATTTCATACTCCTCATCATCTGACATCAAACTCGTATATCCTCACCTTGTTGATTGGGACCAATAGGAGGCACCTATGTTAAACACATTTCAAAATGATGAAGATATAGCAGAATTCATGGGTTTGAGACAAGGCATACCATTGGGAGATCACAAAGAAGGATTCATGATGGATCTACCTTTGTTAGCATATTTTGGTGGAAGTGTCAAATCCTTCAATCGCAAAAGTGAAATAAATAAAATAAAAAAAGATAGGTCACTAGGTTAAAATCGTAAGGTGCCTCTTGATCGTGAAAAAGTAAGACTAAAGGATGTATCTGAGGGTGAAAACCTCTTCAAGCCACCTGAGGATGGAGGATTTGACCTTACTTTGATCATCAAATATCAAGAACGGTCACCATTGCTAATGGAGAAATCTGAAGAGATGAATCTAGGTAAAACACAGAATCCCAAGATAACATTCCTAGCAACATCATTATCAGAATAGGAAAGGAAATATTTTACTACATTCTTCATGAAAAGAATAATCAACTTTGCATGGACCTATGCAGATATGCTAGGGTTAGATCCTTCATTTGTTGTACATCATCAAGTGGTATCTCCAAATACAAAATTGGTTAGGCACAAGATTTAAAAAATGCATCCTTAAATAGCACTTTTCGTCAAAGTAGAAATTCAAAAATTATTGGATGCTAAGTTTATAAGGCCTATTGATTATCCAGAATGGGTTTCAAATCTAGTACTAGTCTCAAAACCTGATGGCCACACAAGTTGTTGTACTAACTTTAGAGACCTTAACAAAGCTTATCCTAAGGATGACTTCCCATTACCAAGCATAGATACCATTGTTGATCTCACAACATGACATGAAATGCTATCATTAATGGATGGGTTGTTTGGCTATAATTAGATTAGAATTATAGATGAAGATCAACACAAGACTTCCTTCATATGTCCATGGGGTACCTATTGCTAGGTCGTCATGCCTTTTGGTCTTAAGAACATAGGAGCCACATATCAATGATCCATGACAGTTATCTTCCATGATCTTTTTCACACCATAATTGAAGACTATGTTGATGACATCTTGGGAAAATAAAAAACTAGAGAAGACCACCTACAAGTATTGGAACAAATCTTTGATAGACTAGAGAAGTATCAAGTGAGACTATATCCAAAGAAATGTCTATTTAGTGTAACATCTGGAAAGCTGTTAGGTTATATTGTATCCCAACGAGGCATAGAAGTGGATCCTGACAAGGTAAAAGCTATAATGGAAATGCCTCCACCATCCAATTTGGAATAGCTTTACAGCTTACAAGGCAGATTACAGTCTATCCATAGATTCATTGCACAACTAGCAGATAAATGCCATCCTTTTCAACACCTTCTTCAGAAGGGAGAACCTTTTAAATGGGATGATAAGTGCCAACAAGCTTTTCAAAAAATAAAAAAATATCTACCTACACCTCATGTGTTGGTACTTCTCCTCAACAACAGATCTAGGTGCTCTCTTAGCTCAACATGATGAATCAGGGAAAGAACAAGCCATCTACTACATCAGCAGAACTCTTGTTGGCTGTGAGCTTAACTATGCAACCACAGAAAAAGCATGTTTAGCTATAGTGTTTACTTCCTAAAATTTGCAACACTATATGTTGAACCAACGTACAAAGCTCATATCTAAGTTTGATCCAGTCAAGTATCTTCTTTCTAAAGCAATGGGCATAGGAAGACTAGAAAAATGGGTAATGATTTTAAGTGTGTTTGATACAGAATATGTGGACCGAAAAGCTATAAAAGGACAAGTAATCACAGATCAGCTAGTAGAAGCACCAATAACAGATGTTTATCCTATTCATCCTGAATTTCCTAATGAAGAGCTATTAAACTTATATCCTTCAGTAGTTTGGTAGTTATACTTTGATGGATCATATACACAACATGGATCTGGAGCCAGAATTTGTTTTATCACATGTCAAGGAGATTGTATACCAAATTCATATAGGATTGCTTTCCCTTACACAAACAACATTGTTGAGTATGAAGTTTTGATCACAAGACTATGTATGGCTATAAAATGGGCTATCACACAACTACAAGTCTTTGGAGATTCTCAGTTGATTATAAGACAAGTCTTGGATGAATATCAAACCAAAGATGAAAAGCTTCTCCCATACAAGTTGATGGTAGATGATTTCAATAAATACTTTTCCAAGATCACATTCAAGCAAATTCCTAGGATCAACAACGAAGTAGCAGATGTTATGGATACAATTGGTTCTTTTCTAGACATGCCTTCCAATGCACATCAATGTGAGCTCTTGGTTGAACAACTTTTGATACTAGCTTTTGAGGTTCCGCAGTCTGAGCTCGTATGTGAACTTGTTGGTCCCAATTCTCCTTGGTATGAGGATATATATGAGTATCTCCACCATGGTACCTTTCCATTCCAACTATCCAAAACCCAACATAAAACTTTCATCCGTCGAGCCTCTCGTTACACTATCCTTGGAGAAACCTTATACCACAAGAGTTTCGATGGTATCCTTCTTAGATGTCTTGACTCAAGGGAAGCTAACATTGCTTTATACAAGGTACATGAAGGTGTCTATGGTACACATTCCACCAGCCCTAGCCTTACTAAGAAACTCTTGAGAGATGGATATTATTGGCCCACAACGGAGCAAGATGCACAAAGATTTGCTAAATGTTGTCTAAAATGTCAGAAACATGGGGACTGGATACATTCTCCAGCACATGAGTTACAACCTGTTACTACACCTTGGCCTTTCTCGCAAAGGGGAGTCGATCTCATAGGCAAGATCCATCCAACCTCATCCAGTGGTCATAAGTTTATCATTACCACCATAGAGTATTTTACAAAGTGGGTAGAAGCCATACCAATGACTTATATCACTAGAAAGAAAATATCCAAGTTCATCTTCCATCACATCATTTTCTGTTATGGAGTTCCACAAGCCATTGTTACTAACAATGGACCTCCCTTCAAGAACCAAGAAGTCCGTGAGCTTTGTAGCAAACTTCATATTCAACACAGGTTCTCAACACCTTATTATCTCTAGAGTAACGACCAAGCTGAAGCTTCTAATAAAACCATTATCAAAATCCTTAAGAAGACAGTCAATGAAGCTGGCCATGATTGGCATCTACAACTTAATCCAGCCTTGTGGGCTTATCGTATAAGTGTCAGAACTCCCACTGGTGCCACACTTTATGCTCTTTTATATGGTACTGAAGCTATCTTACCTATAGAGGTCGAGATCCCCTCACTGAGAGTATCAATACATCATCTCATTTCTAATGAGGAATATAGGATATCTAGGCTAAATGATCTAGAGCTATTGGACGAATGATGTCTCATGGCACTCAACCATCTCCAACTTTATCAAAATTGTCTTTATCATAGCTGCAAAAAAAAGATCAGAGAAAGAAGGTTCCAGGTAGGAGATGTTGTCCTTAAAGAGAATCAGAAGAATCAATAGGATCGTGAGAAGAAAGGAAACTTTGAACCAAATTGGTTAGGACCATATGTGAGCACATCAGTCTATGGATCAGGAGCTTACACTCTCTCAACATTTGAAGGAATTTTTTTGGATGAACCCATCAATAGTGTTCATCTAAAGAAATTTTAAGCCTAATTCTTAGAATATCCCATAAAAAAACAAAAAAAAAATAGTAAAGATAAATAATCCATCCTTTGGTGAAAACCTGGTAAACATGCACCTTGGATAAGTACCATAGTGAAAACTTGGCAAACATGCACCATGTGTAATACCATCTCTTATCATCTACTTGGTCTTCATTTTTTGTCTATCCATTCATAATAAGCTTTGTCCCTATAGTAACAACATTCACCCATTTTCATAATAAACTTATCCACCCATAATAAGATCATTCCATTTTCCATCCTTATGTTTACTACTATGATGGGTTTTGGTAATTGTTGGAGTTGACATGTCATTTTGTCCTTCATCCTTCTAGGTCTAGGTTATCACCTCATCCCTTATCATCCATAATAAATTCAACCCATACTGGGGGCACTTTCTTGTGCTTAGTTGTTGGAGTGGATACTTTAAGCATCATCATCTAGCAACATACCAATAACATTTCACATGACCAAGCATCCAACCAACTATCATCAAACATTTAATCAATCCCAATTAATCCATAACCCAATCAATCCATCCAACTTTATCATAACCATCAATAAAACAAAATCAGAACTACATCTCATCTCTATTGTTAAGTGCCTTGATCCAATGGATAGAGGCTATGTAGGCAATCTGGGATATGAGGGAAGTACCCAAATTTAGGCATAGGTGATCAACCTCTTCCATCTTTCATCTTTCATCTTTCTTCTAATCTTCACCCATCATCATCTTCATCCATTTCACTTTCTTCTATCATCTATCTCCCACATCATCAATAAACAACTAGAACTACATATTATCATGTCTCATCATCATCGTACTGTGCTTTAATCTCGTTGATACATGGTATGTAGGTAGTCTGGAATACAAAAGAAGTATCTAGTATGCAAGCATGGACGATTCATTCTTCCATCTTCTTCCCTTTGACTAACTCAAGTAGAAAACAAACTATGCATGTTTCGATAGCTCAAGAACTCATCAAATAGAGGGTAAACAAAGACATTTGTCCACATGCCTTTAGCCAACATTTGTTATATCCATCTAATATCTCAGCCTTCAATAGGATATAACTTTCCTTGCAACAAAGCACAATCCAATCCATCCAAAGAGCATCCTCTTTTGGCAAGAGAACATGATGGATGTGTCTTTTATTTTTCTTTTGATATATCTTTTATCCCTTTCTAATAGCTAGTCAAGACTACCTTGATTCATCATATCTTGGTATGTCGCGATGATGTATGGATTGGGGCATGATCATTTTCTTTCGTATGCTATGTTTGTGGGATGATCTTATTCTCCTACTATGCATATGGTATCTTGTACGTGTTGGGATTAGCATCTTCCATATCAATATATTTTGTATCTGAGAAGCTAAAAGGTCTCTTATGCATTAAGACTATTCTATACTAAGACTATTTTCCATACATATAACCAATAAGGTATCATTATGTTTAGTGGAAATAAGTTCACACCATTGCTTGTAGAGTCAAAGTCCATCTCAAAATAGCTAATATTCATATCTTGTGTATGTTGGTTCAACATCTTCACTTCATAGAATAGACAAGATTGTATTATGTTGCATGCATTAGATACATCATCTCCCTAGTCATTATACCTTGGTGCATAATATCCATATGCTATATTAAACATAAGGATTGTAAATCTCTAAATTTATGTGCAACCATTGTCTAAGCCGCATCCATCATTCACCACTCATTCATTTACAGCAATAAAAAAACTTATAGCTCTCACAAGGATTGATCAATTTAATTTTCCTCCATTTCATCATCTTCGTCCTATCAAACAAGAGTGTCAGACAAATATTATTACATACATATCATATTCATAACATAAATCATTATCCATTTCATTCACATAAGCATATATATCATATCCATTACCATCTACATCGATCATATGCATATCATAACCATCATAACACATAAACATAAACATCATACATCCTACATCCATAACCATAACACCATATATCATCATCAAAATCCATTATATATATACATCTGGGTCAATATACAAGTGTCTCATCATGTACAAATGAATCGATATATACAAATTGCCTATCAAGATCCATCAAAAATACATATATCATCTCGTAAACCTCAAAATGGTACAACATGATACAAAACTGATATAATATATACAAAAGTAGGCTATCCCTAATGCCTTGGGTGGGTGACACTCACTAAGGAAGCCTCACCCTAATCTCCACCAACTCCCTAAGATCCTCCTGCACCTACCTGTAGGGTTGGGCCCACAACTGATGGCCCGAATCTCCCCGTCCACTATGAACCTGATGCTCTAGACCTAGTCCTAAAGCTAGGCTATCTCTAGTCTGCTAGCACTACTCCAAAGTATAAGCCTCTATAGTAATTTGTCTTTGCCTGAGTTGTACCTAAATCACCCTATACCTAAGTGAGCTCTCTAGCCAAAAATAGTGTAGCTTGATCAGTACCCAAGGCAGCTATAGTAGCATCCTGCTCCCCTATCAATCTCTGTGCCCTCTACACCACTGCATCTCTTTGCACTATAAGTCTCGCCACAACCCCATCATCTGGTGCTAGTTGTACCTATTCCTAAGCCTAAAATGCCTGTACTTGAGCCTGAGCCTATTGCATAGATACTAATTCTCTATCCCTATCTATCCCCAGTGTTTGTATCATGCCTCCAATCTCATCCTCTAGCCTATCTCCCTCTATAGCTATCTTCACAGCTAACCCTCTCTATCACCTCTATCTCCACCACCTCCCACTGCCACAACCTATTACTATGGTGGTTGAACCTAAACCTGTACCTATCTCAGCACCTGTCCTGGTCCCTGCTGATGTCCTTGTACCTAAGAAACCTATCCCTATGGCACTATATGTACCCTTAGAGGTCACCTCTGTCCCCTCACTCTCCTCCTCATTGGCCTATGCACTGCAACCTCTCCTATCTCCCCTAGAATGCTCAATTACGTAGGCCTGTGTATCAACAAATATGAGTCATACTCTGGAGTAGTACCATGATCAGCTAGCCCCCCAATCCAATCCCATACTACTGGTTGTAAGCTCTCAAAATCTGTCAATGTTGTCTCCACAATAACTTGAGGACCCCAATCTGGTATCTCTCATCGTGTCCTCCCATAAATAGCATCTCTAGCTTGCTCACCCTGAGGCAAACCAAATTATCTAAGAACTCTCTCTAGGAGATATCACTCAATAACATAAATACTACACCCAAATAGATATCTAGGCTATCACACATATAATAGTTGCTTTGCATCATCATCTCAACTCTCACAGTCTCTCCATGGCCTCCATGTTGACTAATCAAGCTCATCTAATGTACACCGCCAGTATACAGGCACATTAATCTGCCTGTATGTAGTGACTCCTCCATATATGTGAACATAAGGTTGTCCTGGTACTCTCTTCTATAAACCCACTGGCTTGGTCACATCAATATGCTCATATGCACAAACATGCAACAATGTGACCTCAGCTTACATAATCGAGCCAAATAAATAAGCACAGTCATGAAGATAATGATACAACTATCCTAATACACATGCACCCCATGCATATCTAATGCCATACTCAAATAATCCTTCCATCACAGTCCCCCATTCTACAGGGAATCCTCGATCTCGTCTATCTGGTACCTGTTACTAAATTATGTTCACACCTAATTTAGTGAGGCCTAGGTTGAAGTTGTCACAAAAGGAGATAAAGAAAAATTTTGAAGTGTATGATCACTCAGTTAAATGCTTGATATCTTGGTAGGAGAACAAATAGAGGGTAATTTATCAGGATAATGTGCCAGACCAATCAGAACCATCAAACCATCCTGATAAGTGAAATATTTAGTCTAAGGGCAAGAGAGAAGGCATTCAAGGAATGACAGGTACCGAACTAGTTTTATCTTTTAGTTATGATGTTGAATTATTCAAATATCACAGTTCAATGCAAAGAAAAGATATTTATAAACTATCATTTCATCATCATGTTTTAAACACATGTTTCAAATAAGATTTAGTTGTTTTATCTTATGCATTTGATTTAGAAAGAAACCATACATAAATCATTTCATAAGGTAAAATAACTTATTATATTCAAAAGAATGTTTAAATATGTCCCACACAAGTTGTGGGAATGACTAAACTGAGCCAACGCAACTAAGCATGCAAGCTATATAGCTGATGATACAGTCAAGGAAAACAACACATGAGGAAAGTGATATACATCATTGCATTATCATGAAGGTTGATTCTCCTATCTGGCAGCTTGGTCTTCATGTCTTCATCTTCTTGCTCTTGATTATGATGATGGGCCTATAAGGTTGGAGAAAGGTTTTGTTAGAGCTCTGGATATACAAATTCTTCATATGCTTTATTAGTAGATATATAAACTTGCAGTCATTATGCATCAACACAATTGGATCAATATCATACATATGCAATAAATTAGATAATCATGAGAGAGATCAATCAGCTTCCAAGAGGTATGTTTTTATGCTAACTTCTTTGTTAACTATGTAGGTATAGGAAAAGTTATGTTGCTGATTTGAAGATTTTAAAGCATGTGGAGAAATTGGGCTCCCATAAGGGTTGAGCCCAGCACACTCAAAATAATGCCATTGTGCATAGTTATTCAATTGAACAAACAAATAGTAGTATTACATCATGTTCCTCTTATGCCACAAATCATATCTCATCGATGAGTAAGTGCAAGAGAATAAGTACAATGATCAAAAGAATGGAGTACAACCATAGAAGCATCAGGGACAGTCATCATTGAATGTCATAAAAGGTGCAATAGATGCAATAAAGAATAGTAGTGCAAAGGATTTGTCTTAATCAACTGAAGAAATACATTATGCCTCAAGACTTACATCATGATAGCACAAGAATGCCTGGAAGGTACAGTTGTCAAAATCAAAATGCAATCAGCTTGTTCAAATGATAGAAGAAGTATATACATATTGTTCTCAGTCACAAATGCCAAGAGAGTCTCATCATGGTTTCATCTTCCATGGACTTCATTATATAATGCAACATGTATAGGTAATGGAGCAGTCTTGAGACTGTCTTGTACACAAAATAATATAGGAAAATTTATAAAATATAGAAGGAAGATCACCTACAGATGAAAAAGGAAATGAAGTTCTCGCAAACCCTAAAGAGGGTATATACTAAGTGAACTGTTTACCATCTCTTTTGTCAAATATATGTCCTATATGAGGAGCCATGGTAATCTTCAAAAGAATAAAGCATTTCACTTCTTTTATCAAACCCACATGAAGATATAGAAGAAGAAAGATCTTGCAACTAAAAGAGTGTCGAGTTGTGTGTTTTTTGCATTTTAAAAATAGAGTAAGAACAAATGTCATAGTGGAGCAAAAAAACCAAAGAATTAATCATACAAGAGTGACATATCTCTATCATGGGTTGAGCTTTCTATAGAACTAAATAATGCAGAGATAGCTGAAACTTCATCATACAGTGTGTCTTTTATCTTTTGAAAAATGAAGACAAAGAATGCTCAAACCCTAAGCATTTTATGCTTTTCCATTACAATGCAAAACTTATCTTTTTTATGTAGACCCAGGAGGGGATAGGCCATGGCCTATAAAAAACAAGGTTTCTTGAAGCTTCTGATAAAACCTAGATGAAGAATATAGACATATATATAGTACTGTGTTAGAGGCTACTACAGGACCGAGCAAGGAAAGTTTATTCGAGTCATGATGGTTTTATAGACAAAATAATGAAACCCTAATCATTCATAAGTTACCCAATACAATGAAAAGAGTTTGTTCTTATGCAAACCCAAAATGAGACGCCGCAACCTCGTTTTTCACATCAAAGTTCTTTGCCTTTTTCGAACAACATAAAGAGTGAAAAATGAACATGTATTTCGTGCTTCTGTGTTCAAGTCAAAATACAAAAAGAGGACAAGAAATATGTAGAAGCCTTACCCTTTTGTGCCTATGAGGAGATTTCCAGAAGTGATATTGGTTATTTCTGTTAAACGTTTTCCTTTTGTTTCTTCCAAACAAGCTCAAAATCATGTTTCCATGGCGGCCCATACAAGGGAGAAATAGTGGAAAAGAGATAAAGATCATAAAATTCTCAAAGATAACTATGTGGCCGTAGCCAAAATAGCAAAAACTAGTGAAGAAAAGTCAAAAAGTAGCTCAAAATCAACACAAACCAACTCATCTTCAATTCGCTATCAAAGATACAGAGAGAAGTGCATCAGGAATCCATAATAAGTGTGTAGAGAACAGTGAAGAAACCTCCAAACCCTAGAAAACATGGCGGCAGCTCAAGAGGAACTCAGGAGGAGAAAAATAAATGACAAGTCAAAATGATGAATTACGGTTTCAAATCCCTATTTTGGCAGCTCGAATGAGCTTTTCTTTTTATTTTTTGACTTTTGTTTTAAAAAATCATTTCTATCAATCTATTATTCACTGAGCTAAAGACTTGAAAGTCTTCCAACCTAATGATGAAGGTAAATAATGCCACAGGGGCCTGTGAGGCCAAAGTTTCTTTAAACTTTTTTTCATTTTGATTTTGCAAAAGTCAAAACAAATAATCATGTAAAGGTAAGGCTATATGGGTTTATCTATTTTTCTTTTGCATGAAGATCAAACATTAGCATGGGAGAACTATTGAAAGCTTTATAAATATAAGGTAATGATAAGGCATAAGATATGATGGGAGCTATAAGGTGATACCTTCTATGTCTTTAAAAAGGTAGAGTATATATAGTTGATGCATGAGTTGGTATTCAGATTTGTGATACATAGATTTTATATGCATGGGAATTATAAGGTTGAGACATATCCATATATTATTTTTAAATGCAAAATTTAATTTTTGAACGAGGAGATCTATATAGTGCATGGGAGACATAAGGAGGAAGATATTTTTATCTTTTACATGCATGATGGCCTAGTTTGTTCTTGGCATCATTATTAATGCAATTATGCAATTCATGTAAACCAAAGGGAGAGATAAGGTGTTGTTTTGTTCTTTTTATCCAAATTTGCATGTTTTTACAACTCAAATAATGTAAACAAATAGTAAAATAATGTACTTATGAATTACTTTAATATTTTTTCACAAGTTGTAAAATCAAGAAATTAGAGCAAAATGTAGCTCATAATAAAGTAATTGTCCCAAATTACTTTATTCTTTGCCCACATCACTTGCAGTCCAAAACCATGCAAATTTGGAGTGGAGTTAACTAAGGACTTTTTGAGTTTATTGCATGGCTTTTTGGGTCAAAATTGGAGACTTTGGTCAACTTTTTAGTCAGACATATCGAGAAGAGCAGTTTCGAGTTATTTTTGCTCGATTTGGGATAGTTATAGTCCTTATTTTTAGGGATTTTCTTGTTTGCTTGTGGATCAGTTTTGAGAGTTTATTTTTAGAGGTAGTTGACCACAGTTGACCTTTTTAGGTCTCTTGGAGAGAGCAAATTAAATATTGTAAGAAAAACTTAGGTTTTTCTAGTTCTTGTGTTTTTGCTCTTTACACTTTGAGAGAGCAAGAAGGTTTTGTAACTCACTTATTGCATATTTATAGAGATTATAGTAGGTTACATGTTCTATTCTTTGTCTTTTTATGTAATTGTTCCTTTATTTTTTAGCTGAATCAAGTGTCTACCTTTCCATTAATGAAGCTTTTGTGAATGATTTGATGAGATTTTATTGTGTTTGAACATCAGAACCTTTAAAATCATTTTCATTTATACTTGCATGTACTAAATAGCCTTCAAAATCATAGGTCTTAGGCTATGCAATTAGAGTTATTTTCTTTTATGTTGTGAAAAACCCTTTTCCTTCAAGAAGAAAGTCATTTCCAATCTCCCTTAGAGTTATTTATGTGATCAAATTGCCAAAAGTGGTTTGTGTGGATATATTTTTTGAGATCTATTGTGAGTTAGATTGTCAGTTTCCATCAAATTTAGGTGCATCACCAACTTTAGATTACAATTTTAGTGCTTTTAGTAGACCCTTTTAACCCTTTTCCATATTAAAGTTATAGATCCATTGAATATTATAAGGGAACTAGCTCATAATCTGGAGGTTCAAGCTTGCCATAGGTCACCCATAGTCTGAGTTTGATCCCATGTTACACAGGATTGCTGAGCTTCATAGCTCTACATAACGGGTGTAATCCTTCTCATCAACAGTTTTTGGCATGCCCGATGGGACATTTGAACTGATTTTCAGTTCAAAAAGGACTTATTATTGCTATTTTCTTGGTATGATCAGCAAATTTTATAGCCTTTTAAAGGTTTATTTTCAAGTACTTGGCGACTCTAATTGTCTAGTTTGATAGATCAAATTTTGTGACCTATGAAAAAGTACCAAACAAGGTCAAATAAAGATTCTAAGAAGAAGCATATTCATCTATAACTACCAAAAAAGAGGATAAAAATAGCTAGAGTGGTAAGATCAACAAGTACAGCAATACCAAATCAACCAAATTCACATCCAGAATTTGCTTCTCATCAAAATCCTTTATTTTCAAGTTCATCAGTACCCAACAGTTCTCCACTAGCAAGTCCAAGAGAACAGGTACTTGTTTTTTAAGAGCTTGAAGAAGAAGAGATTATTTTTTAGGAAGAAGAGCTTGAAAGAGAAGAGCCTGATCTCCAAGAGGTGCTTATAGTACAAATACCTATAGTACAAGTACCTAACATTCAGATGGCAGCAAATAGACCACCACCACCACCAAGAAATCAACCATTTGTTACATTTAATGGGGGTAGTCCATTAAATTTGCAGCAACATGATGAAATACCAATAGCTGCACTAAAAAATCTACCTAGTTTCATTGGTGAAGATGGAACTACACCAATAGAACACATCAGAGATGTAGCTTCACTTTGTGGGGTTCATCATGTTACAGAAGAGAATATAGCAATAAGGTTGTAAGAAGCATCTTTTAAAGGTAAAACTCTTCAATGGTTTAGAGGATGAAGAGTTAATTCTATTACATTATGGGATGAGTTAGGAGTTGCTTTGAATAGACAGTTCCAAGACAAGTCAGATCACTTATCACTTGTTCAGCAAATGACAACTATTAAGAGGGCTCCACAAGAGCAAATGTCAGATTTCAATTTTAGATTTCAAAGGACATGGAATAGAATTCTAGAAATGGTAAAGCCTTCACCTAAGCAAGCATTTTTATATTATTTAAGAGCATTGAATACTGATATTGTTGTCATGATTCAGTCAATGGGTGGAGTTAATTTACTAGGTGCATTTAATATTGCTATTAGAGCAGAAAATAGTTTAATACAAGCTCGTAAAATTGCACCAAGGCCTCCTATACCAATATTTCCTAACATTCAGCCCTTAATACCAATAGGAGTGCCTCCTATTGCATCAATACTTACTATACCAGCCTTTGGCTATCAAATAGTTGTAAAAAATAATGTTGATCCAATGTATTCTAACATACAAGAGCTTAAAGGTAATCAACAAAATATAACAAAGTTATTGCAGACTGTTAGTAATGACTTAGTGAGTCTCAAAATATAGTAGAATCAAAATAATAGACCATACCAAGCCCCATATTAGGAAAATAGGCCTCCTTATCAGAAAGATTACCAAGGATAGAGAAGAAACTATAATAACAGGCCAAATCAGCAGTATAATCCCAATGTTGTCAGCTCATCAAAAGAGCTTGTACTGATGCAAAACAACATGGTTCAAGATTATGTATGGTGCTACCCGTGTAATCAACCTCATAACTAGACTACTTGCATGAATGGAGTGGTCAGTCAAGCACTCATGGTTCAGAATAATTATATTGTTGTTGAAAATACAAGTGATGTTAATGACTAGCTGGATGATCAGACTTAGCATAGTAATCTGGATGTTTCTTTAATGAACTTGCAAGTCAATAATTTTTGTAGGATAAATTAGTTACTAGGTCAGAAATAGTCATCTGCCAATATTACAACTAATACCAGATTAAAAAAGAGGGTTGTTGAGTTACAACAACAAGCTGGAAAGGTACAATAGAAAACTGATAAAGGCAAAATTTTAGTTTCTGTAGGTCAGCAAAGCCAACCTCAAGCTTCTACTTCTCAAGATGTTCATATTCTACCTAGAGGACAACAAACAACTAATAAAAGATAACCCAAAATTTAAAATCATCCAAGAAAAATGCAATCAAATACTGCTGTTCCAAAAATACAACAAAAGGTTAGCGGTCCTTCTTTCAATATTCTTGATCATATGAAAAATGCCACTATTAGCATGTCTATATTGGATGCATAACACATCCTAGGTTAGAAAGATTTGTTACAAGATGCTTTAGCTCAGTTATCTTTATCAAATGAAGCTCAAAAAAGTTAGCCTCAGGTTAATGCTCACTAATGAAGCACGTGATAAGAATGAATAGCTAAAACAAGTGAGCAAACCACCACCTTTTTATGTTACCTTGATAGTTGGCAACCATCTATGATGCAGGAGCATCCAGAGGCATAATGGCAATCTTGCATCACCCAAAAAGAAGTTAATTCAAAACCATTGTAGTTTTTCTCATTTCCTCCCATAATTAGTATTTTTGGTTCCATAATATCTAGAATAATAATGTAGGACTTTCAGTTTTTCCAAAACTACTAAAAATAGCGACCTGCCTATTTAGGAAAGTGTACCTGCTATTTTTAGAAAGATTGCATTTGGGAACATAATGAAGCAAAAACTTCTAGAAAGTTACATAATGGAAATATAAGACCTTTGGCAAAGGAATCAAGCAAAGATCATTTGTGAGCTAAAATATATTAAAGTTTTTGTTTTCTGAAAAGCCCCTGAAAATTTATGGAATGAGATATGATGCACTAAAACTTCTCATAACATCTTGAAAAGTTAATGGAAATCCATTTACAAATTTCCAATGTGATAGTTCACATCGCGAGCTTTCTGATGATTAAAACAGTTCATCAATCGGACACCCGGATCAAAAGTTATGCTTCCCAGAAGTTGACCTACTTTTGGAGGGAGTTGCAAATTTTGAAATTTAGCTGGAGGCTGCCAAAAAGTGCTATATATAACTATTTTGGGAACCCTAGGCAGTGGTAGAGTTAAGGTGGGCTAGTCTAGAGTCAATAATAGGGGGGAAAATAGAAACCCTAGTTGATTTGGGGTTACATAAGGCTGAAGATTCTAGAGTCTGGAGGTTGGGAAAGCTATAATGTGTTGTAGCCAGCAAAGGATTCATCCTCTGATTGTAATTGAGCTTCTATAATGTAATGAGTTACCCAGTTCAATAAAAGAAAGTTCTATTTGCTGTGTTTAATATTTGTTATTGTGTGTTTGTGATTTAGCCCATTCATCAAGTGGTATCATAGCAAGGGTTCTTGAGTGTGTAGACAGATCGCCAACTGTGAGGCAGTTTGCACCAGGACCTAAGGTTGTGGGTTTGCTGTGGAGACCAAGATGCCTCCACGAAGAAATCAAGTTGGGAGGAATGCTTTGACAGAAGAGGGTTTTAGAGCTCTACAAAGGCAAATCAATGCATTGCAAGAGGAGCTACGAAGAGGGTTTGAGCCGAGGACGAGAGAAGAAAGTGAAGGTGAAGATGAAGAAGAGCTATCTGAGGAAGAACAAGAAGCTACCAGAGATCCTGTAGAAGTTAGGTTGTTGAGGGCCATTTCAAAGATTGGAAAGTGGCCCAAGATCAAAGTTTTTACATATTCTGGAGATTTGAATCCAGAATAGCTTATTGATTGGATCAATGACATGGAGGAGTATTTTGAGTATGAAGATGTGGAGGAGCCAAATCGGGTTAAGTTTGCAGAAACAAAGTTGAAGGGCTACGCCAATATTTGGTGGAAGGAGGTCCAATTAGAGACAAATAGAAGAGGAAAAGGAAAGATCTCCAGATGGGATCAGATGGTGGAGAAGCTAAAGAAGCAGTTCATCCCTGTGGACTATGAGATGGAGTTGCTGAAGAAGCTGCAAGGACTGAAGCAAGGTAACAAGTCTATTAAGGAGTATATAGAAGAGTTTTATAAAATTACTATTAGGACAGGCCATGCAGAGCCCAACAAAGAGAAGGTAGCCTGTTACATTAATGGGTTGAGGCCAAGTATTCAAGAGGAGTTGAGCCTGGTCAGAATGACCACCATAGAAGATGCATACAAGTTTTCCCTGAAGGTGGAAGAGAAGCAGAATAAAAGATTTGATAGCAAGCAAAGGGGAAGAGGTCAAGGCGGAAGGACCAGTGGAAGACCCTATGGGGACTAAAATGAAGATGCAAAGAAAAGTTAAGAAGCTGGCACTAGTCGAAATTAGAGAGGTGACAATACCTACCACCCTCGTGACCAGAACAATGGTGAGCAAAGAGGAAGAGGAAGAGGTAGACCTGGGCAAGGACCTGGAAGAGGAGGTTTCAGAGGAACCTATTTCTAATGTGGAGAAGAAGGGCATCGAGCATATGAGTGTCCCCAACATCAAGGAAGGACGAATAGGAGACCTGAAGGTAATGCATGAGTTGTACATGTAGATGAAGATGCACAGTCTAAGCATTCTAAAGATGTTGAAAGGGGAGAAACCCTAGTTGTCAGAAGAACCTTGTTGAATGAGGAGAAAGAACCAAATCAGAGGAAGAGTTTATTCCACACAAGGTGCAAATGTGAAGGCAAGTGTTGTGATATTATTATTGATAGTGGAAGCACTGATAATCTAGTTTCAGAAGAGATGGTTGACAAGTTGAAGTTGACAAGAAGAAAGCATCCACATCCATATCAGATTGCATGGTTGTAGAAAGCCTATTGATCTTTGGTCAATGAGCAGTGTTTAGTGAAGTTCAAGATTGGGGACTACCATGATGAGGTACTATGTAATATCATACCGATGGATGCATGTCATATGCTGTTGGGAAGGCTGTGGTAGTATGATAGGAGTGCTGTCCATGATGGCCATGCAAACACATATTCCCTAACAAAAGATTGGTTTCGTCATAAATTGAAGCCCTTGAAGGAGGTGGAAGAAAAGGTATGTAGTACTGTCAGAATTTGCTTGGTAGATGGTAGGAAATTTCTGGAGGGTATGAAGCATGAGTGTCATTACTTTGCATTGATTCCTAAGATTAGTCAAGAGAACTGTGAATATGTACTAGTAGAAGTTTTAGATATATTGGAAGAGTTCCAGGACATTATCCTTGATAATGTACCAGAAGGTTTACCACCAGTAAGGAAGATAAGTCATCAAATGGATTTGATACTAGGAGCCAGTTTAACAAACAAGGCATCCCATAGAATGACCCCTGCAAAGAATGAAGAGATGAACAGACAAGTTCAAGAGTTGTTGAGGAAGGGACTGATAAGGGAGAGCCTAAGCCCATGTGCGGTACCTGCAGTACTAGCACCAAAGAAGGATAGAGAATGGAGGATGCGTACAGACTCTCGAGCCATCAATAAGATAACGATCAAGTATAGATTTCCATTGCCAAGAAAGGATGACATCATGGATTGTTTGAGTGGAGCCAAGTACTTCACGAAAATTGACCTAAAGAGTGGATATCACTAGATCCGTATCAGAGAAGGAGATGAATGGAAGACAGCCTTCAAGACAAAGGAAGGTTTGTATGAGTGGTTAGTCATGCCATTTGAGCTAACCAATGCACCGAGCACATTCATGCAACTCATGAACGAGGTACTGAAGGAATTTTTGGGAAGTTTTGTAATTGTTTATTTGGATGATATTTTGATTTTCAGTAAGACTTGGGATGAGTATCTGATGCATATCAGAAGAGTTTTAGAGAAGCTGAGGGAGGAGAAGTTATTGATTAATCTGAAGAAATGTAGTTTTGCAAAGAAGGAGCTGGTGTACTTGGGATTTGTTGTCTCAGAAGAAGGTCTTAAGATGGACCCAGAAAAGGTAAGGGCTATCATTGAATGGCCTACGCCAAGGAGTGTCACAGAGGTAAGATCTTTTCATGGTTTGGCAAGTTTTTATCAAAAGTTTATCAGGAGTTTTAGTAGCATTTGTGCACCCCTAACTGAGACATGAGAGGGGATAGAAAAGAGTTTAGATGGACTGAAGGAGCAGACAAGAGCTTTGATACATTGAAACAGAAAGTGGTAGAACAACTTGTTTTGGCACTTCCAGATTTTAATATGGTATTTTAGGTAGATTGTGATGCTAGTGGTAGTGGTATAGGAGCTGTTTTGAGCCAAGAAGGTAAGCCCATTGCCTATTTTAGTGAGAAGATTAATGATGCCAAGAAAAAATATTATGTTTATGATCATGAGTTTTATGCAATAGTTCAGGCTTTGAAGAAATGGAGACATTATTTGTTGCCAAAGGAGTTTGTTTTATATACTAATCATCAGGCTTTGCAGTATCTTAATAGTCAAGGAATGTTAAATCAAAGGCACTTAAAATGGGTTGAGTTTTTGCAGAGCTATACTTTTGTTTTGAAGCACAGGAGTGGGAAGTCCAACAGAGTTGTAGATGCCTTGATCAGAAGGCAAAATTTGTTGACAGAAATGAAGATAGAGGTTGTTGGGTTCGATGAGCTCAAAAGTTTGTATCCTAAAGATCTAGATTTTGCAAAGGCCTGGAAAGCTTGTTTGGAACCTGTTACTTTAGACAGGACAAAATGGTTGGATTTCATTATCCAAGATGGCATGTTGTTTAGAGGAAACTAGTTGTACATTCCAAGGAGTTCCATGAGAGAGAACCTGATTAAGGAGAAGCATAGTGGGGGATTGGCTGGACACTTTGGTCGAGATAAGACCATTGCTATTATTGGTGAAAATTATTATTGGCCACAGTTGCAACAGGATGTGAGGAAATTTGTGCAAAGTTGCAGAGTCTGTCAGATGGCAAAAGTAACAAGTCAGAATACAGGGTTGTATCAACCATTACTTGTACCAGAGAAGCCATGGGATGATATTAGCATGGATTTTGTTCTTGGTTTACCAAGGACACAGAGAGGACATGATTCTATTTTTGTGGTGGTGGACAGATTCTAAAAAATGGCACATTTTATTCCTTGTAAGAAGACTAATGATGTTCATATTACAGGGTTATTTTTCAGGGAAGTGGTGAGACTACATGGTCTACCAAAAAGCATAGTTTCAGACTGAGATACTAAGTTTGTTGGTTATTTCTAGAGGACATTGTGGAAGAAGTTGAAGACAGACCTGAAGTTTAGTTCTGCACACCATCCACAGACTGATGGACAAACTGAAGTGGTGAATAGGAGTTTGGGTAACCTATTACGATACTTGGTAGGAGATAAGCCCAAGGGATGGGATTTGATTTTACCACAAGCAGAATTTGCTTACAACAATTCTGTCAATAGGAGTACTGGTAAATCACCATTCTAGATTGTCTATGGCAATAGCCCAAGAAATGCTTTTGAGTTAAGGAATCTGGACAACGAAGAAAAGACAAGTGCTGAAGCTGAAGACTTTGCAAAACATCTGAAGAATTTGCATAAAGAGGTGAGAAAACACACTAATAAAATGAATATTTAGTACAAGGCTAAGGTAGATCAGAAGATGAGATTTAAGGAATTCTAGGTAGGAAATGAAGTCATGGTTCACCTAAAAAAAGAAAGGTTCCCAATTGGAACATACAAGAAGTTGAAAATGAAGAAATTTGGACCATGCAGAATCATGAAGAAGCATGATTCAAGAAATGCATATGAGGTGGAGCTACCGAGTGGGATCAATATTTCCCCTATTTTCAACATTGCTGATTTATCAGAATATCATGAAGGTGGAATAGAGGATGGACCAATAGAAGTGCAGTGGAGTATTCCGACATCTACTTCAATAGAGGAGATAGAAGAGATCTTGGATAGCCGTGTGGGAAGGATCACTCAAAACAGGCAATATGAAGAATATTTAGTGAAATGGAAAGGAAGGCCTGTTGAAGATTCTTCTTGGTTGTCTAAGGTAGAGGTTGACCGTTTGGGTTTTCCTCACACAAACACATGAGACGTGACAGGGTCACTTCTCAAATTACCCTGGGTGTCTGATGCAGGGGCATCCAGAGGCGTAAGGGCAATCTTGCATCACCCAAAAAGAAGTTAATTCAAAACCATTGTAGTTGTTCTCATTTCTTCCCATAATTAGTGTTTTTGGTTCCATAATATCTAGAATAATAATGTAGGACTTTCAGTTTTTCCAAAACTGCTAAAAATAGCGACCTACCTATTTAGGAAAGTGTATCTGCTATTTTAACAAAGTTTGCATTTGGATATGTAATGAAGCAAAAACTTTCAGAAAGTTACATAATGGAAATATAAGACCTTTAGCGAAGGAATCAGGCAAAGATCATTTGTGAACTGAAAGATATTAAAGTTTTTGTTTTTTGAAAAGCCTCTAAAAATTTATGGAACGAGATATGAGGAACTAAAACTTCTCATAACATCTTGAAAAGTTGACAAAAATCTATTTACAATTTTCTAACATGATAGTTCACATCGTAAGATTTCTGGCGCTTAAAACGGTTTGTCAATCGGACACCCGGATCAAAAGTTATGCTTCCCGGAAGTTGACCTACTTTTGGAGGGAGTTGCAAATTTTGAAATTTAGCTGGAGGCTACCCAAAAGTGCTATTTATGACTATTTTGGGAACCCTGGGCAGTGGTAGAGTTAAGGGGGGCCAGTCTAGAGTCAAGAATAGGGAGGAAATAGAAACCCTAGCTAATTTGGGGTTGCAAAAGGCTGAAGATTCTAGAGTTTAGAGGTTGGGAAAGCTGTAATGTGTTGCAGCCAGTAGAGGATTCATCCTCTAATTGTAATTGAGCTTCTATAATGTAATGAGTTACCCAGTTCAATAAAAGAAATTTCTATTTGTTGTGTTTAATATTTGTTATTATGTGCTTGTGATTTAGCCCCTTCATCAATCTAGTTCATAACTCTATGATTGACTCAGGAGCTAGTAGCTCCGTGATGCCCAAGCAGTTAGCTGACAAGCTTGGTTTGAAGTATGAACCTATTGAAAGGGGGGGTTGTTCAATTAGATGGTACTAAAGTTAATACAGTAGGGATATTGAAAGATCTTGGTCTTACCTTACATGCATGCCCCAACTTTGTAATCCATCAAGACATACATGCTATTGATCTGCCACCTCATTTTGCCATTTGCCTATCCATAGACTTCACAGCAAAGCTAGGGGGTTATTTACCCTCTGATTGGACCCATCTATTTTTTAGAACTAGATATGGTACTGAAGTTACCATAAAATTAGAACCATTAGCAAATGACTATCTTGAGCGATATACACCTAGTCCAATCAATACCAATCTTTCAATTTTTGATCAAGAAGAACTAACCACTGTCCAAGACCCAAATACAACGTTAGATGGCATACCTGATTTAAGTTTGGCTTAGTGGGCAACGTAAAATCATGACATAGATCCTTTTGATCAAATGGATGAAATAGGTCTTGGTGTTTATATGATCCAAGAAAAGGGTGTAGCTATTTCAAATCTGCTAAAAGGAGAAAATCAACAAACTGTACAATCTGAAAATGATGTTTGGCAATTGTATTTTTATAGTTCTAAAAGTAAAATTGGTGCTGGTGGAGGAGTTGTGTTAGTCTCTCCCACAGGTGAAAATTATTATTCATCTTTTCATTTTTCTTTTAGTTGTTCAAATAATTCAGCTGAGTATGAGGCACTAGTCCATGGATTGGAATGGGCTAGAAAAAGAAATATTAAATGCCTTAAAGTATTTGGAGATAGTGAATTGGTTGTAAAATAAGTGAGAAATATTGCTGCTACTAAAAATGATTTGTTGAAATTATACAAACACAGATTTTAGGATATGATAGAAGAGTTTGATGCTTTTAATTTGATATATATACCTAGGACTGATAATAAACAGGGTGACAAATTGGCTACTATTGGTGCTGCGTATGATATTCCAACAGAAACGAAGAATGTTCATACTCCTCTTTATGTTAAAGTTGTTGTAAGACCATCAATGCGAGACAATAATACAAGTTGGCAAGTCTTTGATAGTGATGAGCATATTGTTAATTTTCTAGTGGAAGAAGTTGAGTTTTCTATAGGAAATCAATAGAAAATGCAACAACAATATGATGATCAGATATTATAGTTAAAGTGAAATAAATTGCCTAAGGGTTTGGTAACCTTAGAGTCAATATTTAACATTGATGATCAAGTTAGGAGAGATAAGGCCAACCTATTGGGATATTCAAAGACAAGATACTTAAGCTTAGAAAAGTGTGGACAACAGAGGAACAACAAGCTTTTATCCAGCTGTGTCAAGAATTTAGTGATATATTTTCTTGGGAGTATGGAGATCTACAGGGTTTTAACCCTGAGTTAGCTCAACACACTATTGAGCTAGAACCCAAGGCCAAACTAGTTAGACAGAAACAAAGGCCATTAAACCCAAAGTTGGAAATACTCATGAAGATTGAATTAAAAAAAGTTGATAGAAGGTAACATAATCTTTCACATAAGGCATACATCTTGGCTTTCTAACTTAGTTCCTATTAGAAAGAAAATGGAGAAATTAGATTATGTGTTGATTTTTGTGACTTAAATAGAGCATCTCTGAAAGACCATTATCCACTCCTATCAATGGAGTAGATCTTACAAGTTGTTTCACGATCAAAAAGGTTTTCTTTATTGGATGGTTATTTAGGCTATAATCAGATTTTAGTGAAAGGGGAAGATCAGTACAAGACTACTTTTACTACTAAATGGGGTACAATGGCTTACATAAAGATGTCATTTAGATTATCTAATGCAGGTACAACATTCCAAAGAGCCATGAATATGGCTTTTCAAGGTCTCAAACAAATTTGTACTTGTATATTTAGATGATGTAACTAATTTTTCAAAGAAAGCTGAAGATCATTTTTATCATCTAAGACTAATTTTTGAAAGATGCAGAGAATTTGGTGTTTCACTCAACCTGAAAAAGAGTATTTTTTCAGTGAATGAAGGAAAGATTTTAGGACACATAGTGTCAAAAGATGAAATATCCATTGATCCTAAAAGAATTTATGCAATACTTGCATTACCACTTCCAGCCCATAAGAAGGACTTACAAAGCTTTCTTGGAAGAATCAACTTTGTGAGGAGGTTCATACCAAACATAGTAGCATAATTGCAACCCCTTACAGCCATGTTAAACAAGAATATTCCTGTCAGCTGGACAAAGGAAGGTAAGCAAAGTTTTGAAGAATTCAAAGAGGCACTTGCTGCTACCCCAACACTAATTAATCCAAATTTTAGCAAAGATTTTGTTTTGTATGCATTTGGTAGTGTTGATACTATCTCAGCTATGCCTTTTTAGTAAAATGAAGAAAGATTGGAGTAACCTGTGGCTTTCGTTAGCCAAATTTTGCATGATTATGAAGTTAGATATTCATTTGTTGAGAAACAAGTATTGTTTGTCATAAGAAGCCTTAAAACGTTTAAACACATGCTTTCTAACAATAGAATACAACTGATGGTTGCCCATCTGACAATCAAGGAATTCTTGCTTAGTAAAGATCTGAATGATAAAAGAGCAGGATGGATTACAAAGGTTAAGGAATATGATATTCAAATCAAGGTTACAAATCTTGTCAAAGGTAATGGTTTGTGTGAATAGCTGGTAGAAAATGAAAAGGACAACTCTAAACTTGAAGAAGAGATTGAGAAAATGTTGCAAAATAGAGAACAAGCTATTGTCCCAACCCCTTCTACAAGTTGGGTAGCAAATGGTACATTATTTGCATAGTGGACACTATTATGAAGGTCTAGACAAATAAAAAAGAAGGTACTACAGGTTGCAAGCCATTCCTTATGCTGTAATAGATAGAGTTTTGTATAAAAGGGATTACAATGGTGTTTTATTAAGATGTGTAGAGCCAAATCAGATTCAGAAAATTCTGGAAGAGATTCATGATGGACCTACTAGAGGTCACTTTACACCAAGAACAACAACTCTGAAAATTATGAGACTTGGTTATTATTGACCAAAATTGTTTAAAGATGCACATGATTGGGTGAAGAAATGCACCAAATGTTTAGTTTTTGCAGGTAAATAGAAGCTTGCAGCCATGCCCCTGCATCCAATTCAGGTAGAACAACCATTTGGCAAGTGGGGTTTGGACTTCATTGGTCCCATTAATCCACCATCAAGCCAGGACACAAGTGGATACTAATTGCAATAGATTACTTCACACAGTGGATTGAAGCAGTTGCATTGAAGGAAGCAAATGAGGCTAGTGTTCTCATTTTTTATTAAAACATAGTTTTTAGGTTTGGTACTACTGATTCAATCATTTTTTATAATGCTTTAGCATTCATTGGTTTAAGAGTTTCTGATTGGTCTATAAAAAATAATATATTTTTTAATACTTCATCCAATTATTACCCTCAGGGTAATGGACAAGAAGAATCAACCAATAAGAATTTGATTAAGATAATAAAGAAAATAGTTGATGGCAATTAGAGATCTTGGCATGACAAGTTGAAATTAGCCATTTGGGCTGATAGGATAACTCCAAACAGAGCCACAGGTAATTCACCTTATGTTCTACCCTATGGAAAAGAAGCCAAATTGCCAATTTTAGTTGAGTTACCAACTGCAAGTTACATCAAAGAGCTTGAATTGCTAGAAGCATAGCCAATGGAAGTGAGACTTGCACAGTTAATGGAGCTGGAAGAAACCAGAAAGGAGGCATTGAAAACATTGGAGATGCATCAAGTTCAAATGAAGAGGACATTTGATAGAAAGGTAGTTCCAAGAATCTTCAAGGAAGGAGATTTGGTATTCAAATGGGATGAATTAAAGAGCAAACTTGGTAAACACACCAAAAGGCAAGCAACTCAATGCATTTCATCTTACAAAATTAGATGGAGATGTGTTGCCAATCCATGCCAATGGGATTCACCTCAAGTTATGTTACTAGAAGAGCAACTTTTGCTACAAATAAGTGCTTTTACACATTTCATTTCAGTTTTGTTTTGTTTTGCAAGAAGTGCACATGCACATTTTGTTGTCCATGTCCTAAACAGGTCAGAATAGTTTCAATTTCAGTTTTGTTTTGTTGCTGTAGTTTTCTATAAGTTTGAGTTGCAAGAGGTTTTTCAAAGTTTCAGGAAAGAAAATACTCTATGCCCAATGGAATTGCAAGGCTACTAGTTCTGTTTTGTTTACCAGGCAAACACCCCTAAGAGGTCGCTAAAAATGTTACTAAATTATGTTCACACCTAATTTAGCAAGGCCTAAGTTGCAGTTGTCACAAATGGAGATGAAGAAAAAAATTTAAGTATATGATCACTCAGTTAAATGCTTGATATCTTGGTAGGAGAACAAATAGAGGGTCATTTATTAAGATAATGTGATAGTCCAATCATAATTGACAAACCATCCTGATAAGTGAAATATTTGGTCTAAGGACAAGAGAGCAGGCATTCAAGGAATGACATGTATCTAACTGGTTTTATCTTTTAGTTATGATGTTTTTGAATTATTCAAATATCACAGTTCAGTCTAAAGAAAAGATATTTATAAACTGTCATTTCATCATCATGTTTTAAACATGTGTTTCAAATTAGATTTAGTTGTTTTGTCCTATGTATTTGATTCAAAGAACAAACATACATAAATCATTGCATAAGGTAAAATAACTAATTATATTGAAAAGAATGTTTAAATATGTCCCACACAAGCCATGGGAATGACTAAACTGAGCCAATGCAACAAACCATGCAAGCTATACATCTGATGATAAAGTAAAGGAAAAGAACACATGAGGAAAGAGATATCCATCATTACCTTATCATGAAAGTTGATTCTCCTATCTGGCAGCTTGGTCTTCATGTCTTCAGCTTCTTGATCCTGATTAGGATGACGGGCCTGTAAGGTTGGAGAAAGGTTTTGTTAGAGCTCTGGATATACAAATTCTTCATATGCCTAATTCACAGATATATAAACTTGCAGTCATTATGCATCAACACAATTGGATCAATACCATACATATGTAATAAATTAGATGATCATGAGAGAGATCAATTAGCTTCCAAGAGGTATGTTTTTATGCTAACTTGTTTGTTGACTGTGCAGGTATAGGAAAAGTTATGTTGTTGATTTGAAGATTTTAAAGCATGTGGAGAAAATGGGCTCCCATAAGGGTTGATCCCAACATGCTCAAAATAATGCCATTGTGCACAGTTATCTAATTTAATAAACAAATAGAAGTATTACATCATGTTCCTGTTATGCCACAAATCATATCTCATCAATGAGTAAGTGCAAGAGAAGAAGTACAATGATCAAAAGAATGGATTACAACCATAGAAGCATTAGGGATAGTCATCATTGAATGTCATAAAAGGTGCAACTGATGAAATAAAGAATAGTAGTGCAAAGGATGTCAATTGTCTTAATCAACTAAAGACATAAATTATGCCTCAATACTTACATCATCATAGCACAGGAATGCCAAGGTACAGTGTGAAAATCAAAATGCAATCAACTTGTTCAAAAGATAGAAGAAGTATATACATATTGTTCTCAGTCACAAATGCCAGGAGAGTCTCATCATGGTTTCATCTTCCATAGACTTCATTATATAATGCAACATGTATAGGTAATGGAACAGTCTTGAGACTATCTTGTAAAAAAAAGAATATAGCAAAATTTCTAAAATACAAAAGGAAGATCACCTATAGATGAAAAAGGAAATGAAGTTCTTGCAAACCCTAAAGGGGGTATATAGTAAGTGAAAACTGTTTACCATCTCCTTTTTTCAAATATATGTCCTATATGAGGAGCCATGGTAATCTTCAAAAGAATAAATCATTTCACTTCTTTTATCAAACCCACATGAAGATACAGAAGAAGAAACATCTTGCAACTAAAAGAGTGCAGAGTTGTGTGTTTTTTGCATTTTTAGAATAGAGTAAGAACAAATGCCATAGTGGAGCAAAAAAAGCCAAAGCATTAATGCTATAGGAGTGACATATCTCTATCATGGGTCGAGCTTTTTATAGAACTAAATAATGCAGAGATGGCCGAAACTTCATCATATAATGTGTCTTTTATCTTTTGAAAAAATGAAGACAAAGAGTGCTCAAACCCTAAGCATTTTATGATTTTCCATTACAATGCAAAACTTATCTTTTTTATGCAAACCCAAGAGGGCATAGGCAATGGTCTGTAAAGAACAAGGTTTCTTGAAGATTTTGATAAAACCCAGATGAAGAATACACACACATATATAGTGTTGTGTTAGAGGATACTATATGACTGAGGAATGAAAGTTTATTTGAGCTGTGAGGGTTCTGTAGACAAAATAATGAAACTCTTCGCATTCATAAGTTACCCAATACAATGGAAAGATTTTGTTCTTATGCAAACCCAAAATGAGAGGTCGTGGCCTAGTTTTTCACATCATAGTTCTTTTGCCTTTCTCAAATAGCATAAAGAGAGAAAAATGCACATGTATTTCATGCTTCTATGTTCAAGTCAAAATACAAAAAGAGGACAAGAAATATGCCAAAGCCTTACCCTTTTGTGTCTATGAGGAGATTTTTAGAAGTGATATTGGTTCTTTCTTTTAAACGTTTTCTTTTTTTTTCTTCTAAACAAGCTCAAAATCATGTTCCATGGCAGCCCATACAAGGGAGAAATGGTGGCAAAGAGAAAAAGATCATAAAATGCTCAAACATAACTATGTGGCCATAACCAAAATAGCAAAAACTACTAAAGAAAAGTCAAATAGTAGCTTAGAATCAACACAAAGCAATTCACCTTCAATTCCTTGTCAAAGATATAGAGAGAAGTACACCAGGAAACCATAAGAAGTGTGCAAAGAATAGTGAAGCTCTAAACCCTATCAAACATGGTGGCAGCTCGAGAGGAGCTCAAGAGGAACAAAACAAATGACAAGGCAAAATGATGAATTAGGGTTTCAAAGCCCTATTTTAGTAGCTTGAATGAGCTTTTCTTTTTCTTTTTTAACTTCTGTTTTAACAGATCATTGCTATCCATCTATTATTCACTGAGGTAAAGACTTGAAAGTCTTCCAACCTAATGATGAAGGTAAATAATTCCACAGGGGCCCGTGAGGTTGAAGTTTCTTTAAACTTTTTTTCATTTTAATTTTGCAAAAGTCAAAACAAATAATCATGTAAAGGTAAGGCTATATGCCTTTATCTATTTTTCTTTTGCATGAAGATCGAAGGTTAGCATGGGAGAAGTATTGAAAGCATTATAAATATAAGGTAATGATAAGGCATAAGATATGATGGGAGCTATAAGGTTATACCTTCTATCTCTTTAAAAAGGTAGAGTATATATAGTTGATGCATGAGTTGGTATTGGGATTTGTGATACATAGATTTTATATGCATGGGAGTTATAAGGTTGAGACATATGCATATATTATTTTTAAATGCATAATTTAATTTTTGCATGAGGAGATCTATATTGTGTGTTGGTGTATAACTCACATGAGGTATTCCTAGAATAACCATAGTTAGGTTGTTTTCCTCACATGTGGAAAGACTAAGTCCTCTTGTTGAGTCGTTAGTAGATGTGTCACCTCATATTCGACACATCGCCACTACAATTGAGGGTGGTTGAACCTTGAGCTATTCTGTTGGTTCCATTTTTGCCACCTCTCCTATTTGTTAGGTCTCAAAAATGCAAGTTGCTAGTCCTAAGAGGATGCCAGGCTCTATGTTTGGATTTGCAACGTTTTTGAACTAACTTGATGAAATCAACCTTCAAGGTTTGATGATTTCCTACACTTTAGGTCCTGCTACACCTAGGTGGGTGAACCTTGAAATATTAAAGCAGTCTGAGTGTGGATGAATGGACTAACTAGGTCTATCTACAATGGCATAGGATGTAGGATAGATGACAAAGTTGACTAATTAATTCTATGTATAATGTTTAATAAGTGATTGGTAGAAATTGTATAAGCAATATCAAAAAAGGTTTTAATTAATGAGTTGAATGAGACTAGTGCCTTGTTGGGTAACAGAGTCAATTTGAAGGACTAAGAACAGTAGTTTCTAAATGGTAATAATTCTAGATATTTGGCACAGTTCTGGTTTATAGCTTGTATAAACGTGCAAGTAAATGACTGACAGACTCTTCTTGATAATCCAACCAAATAAAATCAGATATCTTATAATTCACCAGAAGGTACTTTAATCCTTACTTGAAGGAACCAAATGAAATGAATAGACAAGATTAACAGATAATATTTTACTGGAGACAGTGTGTCAATACTAATTATATGGCTCTACTTAGTAATCCCAACTTCCTACTTCCAGGCTACTGTGAATAAATCAGAAGGGTTTAATTCCTTATGATGGACACCAACCGAATTAATCACACAGATACAGCAAATGTGTATTGACAGATTAAATATATACTTGATATCTTAATCTGAATAACAAGGAAATGCATAAAAGGAGACAGCCACACAATTGAATAATTTCAACAAATAACTGATACCAAAGTAGAAATACTGAATCAGAGAACTTCAAACTTCTTCTTCAAATATGCAACACAGTCATTTTGGAATATTATGTATATGTATATATGAATATCTTCTACTGCTGATGATTTTTCAGCATAGATTGTTTGAACTTATATAGATATTTTCATGAAGAGATACAACTCTTCAATAAGTCTCTTGGGATTTTAACCAATATAAACAATAATTACATAAGCTTAATTAGGCTCTGTTTAGCCATAAATAGACTTTTGCCAGATGATCTAAATACTCCTGCGCACGGTGAGAATCAGTAAGCTCGACTGCACTCCTGGTGATTATATCAAGGGTGACCATTTCCTCCAATTGTTTGCAAACTTCTGTAGATACAGAGGCTTTATCTTTTAGAGCTCCTGTGGCTTTGTGCAATATAACTTGACAATCAACAGTCCACTCTTCTTTGCTCTTTACCTCTCCGTTATCTTTGAATATCCTGGGCACTCCTGCGTCTGAGGCATCAGTCCCTTCCTTAGCATCAGCTTTGAGTTTATCATAATAATTCTGATGCCGTTTGAGCAATGCTCTTGCATCAGAGATATCTGTACCATCAGTGGCACTTCTGTTTTGCAACTCAATCACCTTTTCTTGTATACTCTTATCAAGCCTTTCATGTTCTTTGACTGCTTTATGATTTTCTGAGTAGTTATCCCAAAACTGGTTTAACCATCGTACCATGTTTGCATACCTGCTCTGCAGTATTGTAACAAATGCATCTATTTGAATTTGTTTGGCCTGATCATGGGATATTACTTGACTACTTTATGAGCTCTCACCTTGACTTATTCTTTTCGTAGATTGGCCAAAGGTGCTCTTAACAGCGTCCTTCAAGTAGTCATTCTCTTTTGTTAATCTTTCACAATTCAGCTTATAAGCATCTCTTTCCTTGATTAACATCTGAGCTTGTGCTTTATTTAACTTTGCAACATTGATACCAATGTCTGCAGTAATTATGGGGTCAGTTTCACCTGCTCTGAAAGTCATAACATGGCCAAAAGTTTTCTCAGTGTCTATGATGGCCGTCTTCTTATGGGGAGGATACAATGCCCATATCATTAAAGAATTTTCATCATTATTGTATCTCGTTCCCATATAGACTTCATTAACTCCTTCTGGAGTAAGCTTATACTTGTCATTAGCATTATTCAAAAAGCTATCAAAAACCAAAGCAGAATTTAAATCCAAACCGGGAAAAATCATAACCCTTGCATCTTTGAGCAGCTGTCTGCCTCTGCTTGGTGTCATGTCCTGCATTTCCTTATCCACTGTCTCCTTCAACATATCTAATAACTGTTTTTCATTGTCAGCAGAAACATTATCTACTGACTCTCTAATTTCTTTTCCCTTGTATTTATACAGGAATGATTTAAATTCCTTCGAATGAATGAATGTATCATCTGACACAAAAGAATCATAAGCCTTTTGGCGTGGATCTTCATCAGCAGACCCCTCCTCATCATGTATCACAACTGGAGGCTGATATTGTTGCATTTTTCTTTTAGACATTTCTATTGTCTTATCTTGTGGCTGTTCTTGTTCAGTCAATTCTTCTTCTTCAGAGGATACCACTTCAACTTCTGCCAACTGCTTTTTCTTTTCATTTAAATCTCTGTTATATTTCTCCACCACCAAGTCAACTTCAGCCTCTTCCAAATTTCTAATGACATCATCATGCGGATAATGTATGTGCATGTATCCACTGAGATTTTGTTTTCTTCTTGCATAGTCAATGAAACCTTCAGGGTCAAACCCTTTCCTCACCTCAGCAGTCACCATGTTATAATGCATTAGTTTATCCAAAATGAGATTGTATCCTTCTTTTGAAACCACAGTAAAATCTCCAAAGCACAAAGTACTGGGCATGAATGATTGTTTATCATGCGAACTTAGATGCATGACATTTGAACAATGCATTTGCCTAATTATTTCCAAATATGCAATTCTGTCAGGGACAGTTTTAGGCAATATAAATGGAGCATCCTCAAAACCATAAACTCTGATCATAGTAGCATCCTCAAAACAATACCAATCTCCCCAATTATGAGTGACAGTAGGGGGGCCACCAAAATCTTTTGGTCTGAGGAATCTTTTTATTTCATTTGAAATTGAATATTCACAGGGGTGGTTGAAATACCTATATAGCACTTTAACACAATGCTCTTCAAATTGAGCATAGCTGGAGTTAGCATACCTGCTATCCCAGATTCTGGTCCACATTTGTACAGGTATCTTTTCCCCTTTCTTATCCGCAACAACAACTTGAAACTCATTTGGCCACAATCCTACTTCCTGGCCATAGTATAAGACCATATGCATGAGCATCGAGTAATGCTCAAAAGAGCATGCTGGAGCATTGTTTTTTATTGCAGATAGACCAGAGTCTATTCTAGTAGCAACATAGGAGGCATAATCAAATTGTCTAGCATTGTGACATTGAATATCAGAGGCTATGACCATTAGAGGAATAGTCATGAACTCAGGGACCTCTGAGCCAAGGACTTGGCCTACAGAATAGTAAGTATATTGAATGTATGGTTCAAAAATGGATACATGAAAGGGAGGGCCATCATTCTCAGTCAAGGGTATCACTTCTCCTTCAATCCTGGGTCTATGAATGGGTAACCTCCATCCATTGTAGGTTGTATCCATTCTCCAGTATTCTTTATCCAAATCTTCATAAACAATAGGGACAGTGCACAAATCATCCAAATCATACACCTCACAAATAGCATTTTTTGATAGGTGTACAATTGGTTCTCCTTGAGGGTTGCAGATAGCTTTCAGGCATGAATTGTAATGCCTGGCTAACAGTTGAAGGAGTTCTACATTTAAGAATACATTAGGTACAACCAGTTTGCCTAAATTCATGTGCCATGGGTTTGACACAGGAGCATTTCTAAATCTTCTGTTGTAGTGGAATCTGAAGAGTTCATATCCCCTAATTGGGGTCCAAATATCTCCCAGGCGCTTATGTTTGTCTTCCAATTTTTCTACTTCTGCCCTGAGTTGGGCAGACCTCCTAGCCTTGGGAGTTGACCCAGGCAACTGATCAATCAAGTCCTGATTTAGTTTTCTGTCTTTCACTTTTTCTTCAGGGGTTTGATCAGTTTTTTGCTTTTTTGGCTTACTGGTTTCCCCTTGTGATTTTCTTCCTTTTCCTTTCCCCGAAGTTTCCATTTTTTTGAAAAATTTGGTAGGAAATTCAAATACAGGCAATATAGTGGTTTGTGTATGTGTACCTGTCGTTCGATGGCTGGAATTGGAAGCCTTTACTTTTGCCCTGAGAATTCTTCTGTATTCTTCTCTCGGACGGTTTTTTGCAATTATAATGATCGTATGAACTTCGTAGCCGTTTTGTATTAATTATCTGATCAATTCAATGTTCATCACTGTGAAGTGTCACATCGCCATAACTCTTCTCATCGGCTTGATTTTTGAAATGTCTGGGTGACCTCAACGTTTTTTATGGCGCGGACAGTCAATCGGCGTGACCCCTCAATTGTATTCCCGACGCCATGTAGTATCATATTTCAAGTGGGTGCGACCATCGGCATGACTTCCTTCATCGCCAAGGGTTTTAGATCTCTCTGCGATATGGCGAGTCCCACCGATATGCTTTGCTTATCGAGAAGATTGAGACCATCGGGATACTAAAATTATGTTTTCCCGATCTTTATTGTCTTACCGATAGTCTCTTCATGTATGAACTTTTATCTTTATCGGAATGACATTCACTATCGGGATAGCTTTCTCAAGATATCCCGATCCAAATCATCTCCCCGATGCCCTTTGTCACATCCTTCATCGGGCAAAGTTTAGTAAAGTGTCACCGACACCTTTTGATCGCCGTGACTTATGAATCGGCAAGACTTGTTTCTTTTGTTCTGATATGTCAAGTTATCCCGATAGAGGTGCATCGCTGTGAGTCTTGCCGATGGCTTTCTTATCGCCAAGACTCTTGATCATCAGAGGCTTACTTGTTTTCTATTCCGATGGTTCATTTCTCACCGATGACTATTTGCTTTGTTACCCTCGCATGCTGTTCGGTGAAACTTTTGCCGAAAGTGCTTCATCGGTATGATATATACCGTCGGGCAGCTTCTAAAAGATCATCCGATAGATATTTGTCATACCGATCGGCATGACCACTTGCCTTTCTTGCCGATGTAAAGTCATCGGTGTTGCTTACTCCATCGGTGACCTCCATAATTCTTCTTCCGATCTCTATTTTCACGCCGATGGTTGTTTTCAAACAATTCCTTGTGTATCGGTGTAAGCCACACGACCTCTTGCCGATGGATTGATTTTGATGAAATTTGACACTGCTCATCCCTAGACATTTTATGAGATACAAAAATTTTATATTATGGTCTTTTTGGGATATTCCTCAGGGTTTATTCAAATATGATGGAGTAAGGAAATAGTAAAATTTTGAAATTTTTACTGTGTTAACAGTGGCTCTGTCTGGGATGTATACTCCCTATGAGTATACAAGGATCCAGATCTCCTGGGAAGTAGACCACATATTTTATTATTTTGGGGTGAGGTTTTATGAAACTGGGAAAAGGAAAGGAACAAATGATGGGGAGCGGGAATGATTCCTAGACTACTGTGCATGGAATAAGATATTTTTGAGAATTATTTGAATGTTGTCCATGCACTGGCAACACTCAATTCTCTTTGTACATGTTTATGAAAAGAACTGCTTCAAGTATTGCCCATGTACTGGCAATTCCTGCTCCTCTCCTGACATATTCTGTACATAGTAAGAATCATCACCTCCCTTGCCAGTGATAACAAAAGGACCCAACCACAGGGCTTCAAATTTTCCATGTTTTCCTTTGTCTTGACATCTTGCATTCCACATTAGTACCAGATCATTTATTTCAAACTTTCTTTCTTTGGCCTTTTTGTCAAAGAGATATTTTACCTGTGATTGTAATTTAATATTCTTTTTCTGAGCCATTCTTCTTGTTTCATCAAGCTCTGCTAATTGTTCCAACCTTTCCTCCATTGGTTCAGGGATATTCAAGTCTTCCTGGAGAATGAATTTGTATACTGGTATAAGATTTTCTAATGGTAATCTTGCTTGGGTTCCATATACCAATTCATAAGGGGATCTCCCAATTGCCCTTTTTATAGTAATCCTGTCAGCCCATACTGCCATTCTTAATTTTGAATCCCAAGCCTTCTTATTTCTATCCAACATTCTTTTTATGATTTTCAACAGACTCTTATCACTTGATTCAGCTTGTCCATTGGCCTGTGGATGGTATGGAGCAGCATAAGAAATAGTGATACCATGTGTGCTGCAAAAACCTTTGAATTCATCAGATCTAAAGCACATCCCATTATCAGTAATCAGTCTTACAGGAGTACCAAATCTGCATATAATGTTATCCATTAGAAAATTTATCACAACTTTACTAGTAGCCTGTCTGGTTGGGATTGCTTCCACCCATTTTGTAAAGTAATCAGTAGCTACTAAAATCCATCGGTGCCCCCCACTTGATTTCTCTGAAATTTCACCTATAAAATCAATACCCCACTGATAAAATGGAGCCTCAACTTGCATAGGTTTTAAGGGTAGTGCTCCATGATACTTTAACTTCCCTGAGAACTTTTGGCATGCTTCACACTTTCTAGTGTACTGGTATGAATCGTTAAAGACTTTAGGCCAATAGTACCCTGCCCTCAAAATCTTGTGGGCTGTGGTTTTTGCTGAGAAATGTCCTCCGCACATGCCTTCATGCAACTCCTTCATAATATGTTTTGATTGATATTCATCCAAACATAATAGTAGAACCTCATCTCTATTTTTCCAATAGAGATCTCCACCAATGAGTACATATTTTGAAGCTTGTATTTTGAGTGTCCTTCTTTTGTTATCATCATATCCTTCAGGACACTTCATATGTTTTAGATAATATACTATATCAGTATACCACGGAGTGCGTTCAATACTGGTACTTGCATCAACATTACATATCTGGAAAGCTTCTAGATTACTTTCAGCCATCAATTTGGCAAGACCCTGTCCTCTTACTAATTTAGTGATTTGGATTTCAATGTTGAATTCCTAAATCCTATTGATCCACCTACATCTCCTACCGGTGACCTCGGTTTGGATCAGTACATCCTTCACTGCGGCATTAGGAACGTATGCTATGATTTTAGCCCCCACCAAATATGGTCTAAAGTTTTTTACTGCTTTTACCAATGCATATGCCTATTTTTCAATAATGTCATACTTCAACTCTGCATTTTTGAAGGGACTTGCTAAAGAAAGAGATAGGCTGTTCATATCCATCATTGTTTTTCTGCAACAACACTGCTGCTACTGTATGATAGGAAGCAAATGAAAAAAGTTGGAAAGGTTTACCGAAGTCAGGGGATATTAAGACTGGAGCTTGCTTGATGGCCTCCTTAATGTTACCAAATGCTTCCATTGCTTCTGTTGTCCATTTCATAACGGAGTTCTTCTTCAGCATTCTCGAT